>CM049932.1:2400000-4800000 GCA_027405835.1 Asclepias syriaca
GCACTAGCAAATGGATTTGATATTTTCAAGCAACTTAATGGTTTCTCTATGATGCTTTTGCTTACCACATCATGTTGATTATTATTATTACCTTTGTGAAAACGTCATGTAAAATAAAAAATATAAGGTCATAAGGTAGCAAATAAGAGGAAATCACCTGCACTTTTGGCCCTCTTTAGCTAAAATATGCTGACATGGTCCTTCTCACAGAGATTTCATTATTCTGCAGATTCCCCAGCATAGATAGATTTGAGGTTGCCTACTAGCACTGTAAAACCTAGAAGGAATTACTAGTAAAGAATAAAATGCACAAGATACATAGGTCCATCCAGAAGCAAAAGTATCATAGCAATACTGATCTTAGTATGGGGAGAAATATTACTAAATTAAATTGATTAAAATATGTTGTTGTATTCCCAGAAATTCTTCACCTTAATGTAATGTATCAGGATCCCAAATAAACGGTTCTAATGCAGTTGGAAAAACTGCTATATGCATGGAGTTGACAGAAAGAAAGAAATGTTCAAGGGATATAGTTATGAAGTCTGTAAGAACCGTATAGGGTCATTGAGATCCTTAAAGTTAGTCAACATGAAGTTATTTCTTTGTTGTCTTCCTCTATTCATGACAAGGCCTGATTTCTCAACTTCCAAAAGCTTTACAGTATCAATAAGTATGAGAGGACATTAACTAACACAATGGACCACCAGAGAAGTACTAAAAATATTTGTAGCTCCTTCCTTGGATGTCTTGATGAAAGGTGCCTCATTATACAGAATCACCAAATCTTGTTTTTGACCCAAAAGAGGAATGTGACGACACCCAATACAATAGCAACGGGTGCCCATTTGCGAATCAAAGCCTGCAAAAGAATACATAATAATATAGTTGGATGGCCATTGAATTGATATATCCCCAAGAAATAACTAGCATTTGGTAAAAGATGTCTATTTACCACCCAATAGCACAATATCATATAAATAAGCAATTGGCAAGGCATACTGGTTCAGCATGGATCTGAACTAGCTAATCTTTTTATTCTAGAATCCAAATCCCAAAAATGATTCTTTCCAAATGAAACTGGGATATGAAATTTGAAAACGAAACTACATGTGCTTATTATGGTAGTGAAGCATCTACTATGAAATAAAACTAAGATATATAAAATGAAATTAGAACTTCAGAAGTAAATTTCAAACATAGCAGATACAATATCACAGAAATGTGCAGCCATATCCGGGTATATCAGGAGTGAACTGACAAATTTAGGGCCAAGTGGTAGTCAAGCATACAACAGATATGAAGGGCAATATTAGGAATTCAATAAGCTTATATTCATGGTTCCTAGAGATTAAGATCATTATATTATCAGCGATTGAACCCCTTGGCATTTTCTTTGCTTCTCTGGTGTCTCTCTGAGGTAAAAGAGGGGAAAGGAGAGGTCAGAAATGAAACCATATTTTAGTGAGATATAGAGATTGTAGAGGTAAAGATCCAAAAGGTTTATCAATCCCAGGGGGTGCAGATTCATAATAGGCATATAGAAATTATTGTAAAGGATTGGCCAAAAAAGGAGACTGGTTCAAGAAGAGAGGATAGAATTTGGTGGACATGTTCGACTTTATCTACTAGAAAACAGTGGCTTTGGTTGATGATAATGTGCACAGTGGGGGCTTGATGCTAATTTCATATATGAAGTTTTATTTTTTCCATCACAACTTTGCCCTATTAAATGAACCTATTTCACAGAATGAAATAATATGGTGACCTAAATTTCAAAAAGATAAAGATAAAGGACCTAACATGCCAAACAAAAATAATTTAATGATATACTTGGTGATTAGTCTAAAATCCAAAATCTAGTAAATGTATTAGGATATGCAATTCAATATCTACTATATAGGAGAAACACACTGTGAATCTAACTAGAGCAAATACCATGCCACTAAATAAATGTAGAATATATTTATCAAAATAAATAAATAAATAACTCTAGAATATTAGACAAATGCTTTGCTAATCTGAATATCCTAAACCAATGTATCACGTACATATCATTCAAATAAGAAACACAACAATCTTACTTTCCAAACAAACCAACCTGACGATTCAAATCTTTTGCCTTGTCAGCATATATGCGAGATTCAGAAGTCAAGCGGCTAGACAATTGACTGACCTCTGCAAAATATTCACAAATTTACAAGTCAATCTCACATGAACTATAGATAAATACCAGAGAATAGAGGACTTTAGCACACTCCTACAGTTTCCTACAGTTTCCTACAGTTTCCCCTGTTCCACCCAAAACATTGCAAATGTTTAACACCCCTAATCCATCTAAAAAGAACAAAAGTAAATCTAATTGAAAGAAATGCTTATCGAGGAGGAAACTGTAAAACATGTAAAAGAACAAAAGTAACCAGAAACAAATAAGGGAACCTTGCTTTGCAAATTTGTTTAAATATTTTGTCTAGAAAAATAATGCAATTGACCTAATCATTCAGATCAGTTTTGTGGTGAATTTTTTCATCAATGCTTTTACTTACTCTTTGAAGTGAACATTCTCATATCGCAAGGTTAAGACTTAGTCTAAGAGAACGGAATCAAAAGATTTCAATTAAAACCAAAAATAATAAGAGTTAAGCTGTAAATCCAAACTGGACTTACGATCCAACTTTTCACCCACTCCAAGAACTTCTTGGACATTGCGAGTCATTATTTGTTGCACTTCATAAAGTTCATCATTCAGCTTTGAAATATTCCGTTGAGTTCTTGTGTCCTGGTACAATTTCTTTGTCTTCTGTATAAATGTATCTTTAAAATATAAGGAGAAAAGGAACACATAAGATATAGCAAGGCACACTAATCAATATGGACAAAGCATAAATGAAACATATATCAGAAAGAAAAGGTAATAAATATTACCAAACTTTATGAAAGCATAAGGTCTGGCAGCAGTTTCAACTTGACTTCCATTCACACGTTCAAACTCGTTCTTAAGATCTTCTAAATATTGATAAGCTAGCTTCTTAGGATAAGCACGGTCACACATGGTCAAATAACAAACACGTCCTTCAACAATATAACTGAGATCTTGTGTTAAGAAAATTCATAAGTCCATAAAATTAGCTATAGTATCAAAATTTGACTATGACAACCCAACTTGTTCCCAATTTTCAAAAAGTTGCAATTTAAAAGATGATGATTTAATAACTTTGAACTTCAGGCTCGAAATTGAGATACGACTCTTACTGCAAGGCCATCAATAAGTATCAGAATCAATCAAGAACCTACATCGCAGGATGCAAGCCCCATATGAACACAAAGTTCATCCCAACTCCAGACCTTAAAAGGAAGATCTGCTCAGATACGTAAAGATCTATATCAAGAGAATGTGATTGTTACTATGGTATGAACGGGAGATAAGGGACAATAAATTCGGAGAATATACTTTGGCTGATCCAACATAATGCTATTCAATTATATTAAAAACAGATGTCGCACAACTTGGTGGAAATTCCAATATAGGCAAAGAACAATAGCATGTGAAAGTGCACTCAGAAAAATAAAAAAGATACTGAAACATATAAGGGCCTGTCTCAATAGACATTCTAGAAGGATCATTCAGGCCCCTTGAGAGGTTTGCAAATATCGCCTTTGCCTGCTTCTTGTAGAAATCTGCATCTGGCACGTCTCGACCATCATCTAACCCCTCCACTAATGGAAGGCCATCAGTAACACGAGCAATCATGGTTAGCTTCACCATATTCTTCCCAAGCTGTTGCCCTTACAAAAACAAAGCTCAAATGGTTAAGCATAAAAACCTTTTATTCATTCTATGCATCAAAGGAGACTTGGCCTGAGTCCCAAAATAAGTTACCACATGGGAATTGCAAATTTGAAAACAATATTGTACATATTGTTTTCCGATCTCTAATCTACAAGAGTAAAGCTCTATAACCTTAATCCAAGCAAGATAATAAGTTACAATGATGCAAGCAGAATAGTAGTAGCCATAATGGCTTGGTTAACATAATATATGGCATCCCTCAACCAAAGAATGCAAGAATCAGCCACCCATATTTACTTAGCTGGCACATATGCAGGCAAATTATTATCTATGTTATCATCAGTAACTCCTTCAGAAAGAAAGGTGGCCAGAAAACCATCCATCATTGAGTACTTAATTATGATTCTTGGAGAACCCGTACAGATGTACTGACTTCCTCGAGCCAAAAGAAGATCAGGCACCCGAATGGTTACAACTCACCAGCTACACATTTTCAGGGGGGAAAAAATCTTAAATTTTCATCGAATTCCAGCAAGTTATAGCATTCTCTGCAGAAGATATCAAGCCAGGACATCCTTCTCAAACAAAAGTATCCATGCCACTACCAGTAAACATGTGATGTGTGCTATGAATCATGTTACAAAAGACACACGCATAGACTTTTCCAATGGACAATTAAGGAATCAGATCAAAGAATTATGAAGTGCTCATAAAACATGGATGTAAATTAAATTTTGGAGCTAGCATCAATAAATATCACAGTTGTACAACTCAAGGTTTTTTAAACATTTCAATTTCAATTGTTCACATAAACAAACAATTTCCAACAGATAAAATGTAGTACAATAATTACGAATTCACCAAGTGTAGAAGCTTCAATTAGACATAATAATCCTTCCCGAAGAAGAAAATCGGAAACACAATAGCATTAAATTTGACAAAAGGTTCGGACCTAATTGAACATTTCGAGATAAATAGAGAAAAAAAAAATGGAGAGAAAGGCGGTGAATGAGTACTTTCAAGGTGGCGGAGGTGCAACTAGCCGTATTCCGATAGTGATAGCCGGCAAAGATTGGGAACGTCTTCCCGATTCCGGCAAATTGAATGAAGTAGAAGTTTTGGGGGCTTTTGGAGGACTAGCCAATTTGGTTTAATTTTTTTCGGCACTGGTTCGTAGTCTCGCCAATTTCTCACAAAATTAAGAATATATTATTTACTTTTCCCCAAACATAACCTTTTCTATAAATATATGAAAGTAATTTAAAATATATAAGTTAAAAAGAAATAATAATTAATTTTTTTTATAAAAGTTATATTTTAGAACCAATTCCATCCAAAATCATCATAAAATTAAAACATTATTGTTTCTCCTAATATATATATATATATATAATATATATATATATATATAGATTGTTGAATAGTTAATACATATTTATTTTAAAATGATTAATCAAAATAAAAAATAATGTCAAAAATATATAATTTATAAATTCAAAACCCTATAAAAAAATAATAGTAAAATTAGATTATTGAAAAAAAATCTAATAAAAAATTCTAAATCCGCGTCTGCTATGGCATGTGGTAATGATACGAAGGAAGTCCAACACCTGTGTCTTGGCCAATTATATTGTGACACGTCATGATTGTAAGACTGTTTAGGAAACATCTAACCAATCAAATTACACCACATCATGACTTAATAAATAATCAAATATTATTATTATTTTTAAATTTTAAGTGCTAAAATAGAAATTCTGAAGAGAAAAATGAAGGGGGGAAAGATGAGCGGGAAAACAAAATCAGGCAAAATATATGAGGTCAAGAAACCGCTCAGCGATCGGAAAATTCGAAGTTTTTCCCTAATTTTCCCATATCATCCTTATCGACACCAGTATCGCCACCAGTATCGCCACCGGCAAGATTTCCACGTTAGGTATTCTTAGAATTCTTATGGTCGGGAGTTGTAGAAATAGGGATAAAATGAGTTGAACTGCTTTGGATCGAGGTAGAGACTGGAAAGCTCCTTATTGAAGATATTATAGAACTTTAATAGAAGTTTGATACTGAATTGAAGACATTATTTTTCGTTATCTTTGTTTTTGGCTTCTCCATGGCTAATTATTACGATATTGATGATATTTTAGCAGAAGAAGAGGTAAATATTAAAATAGCCGTTTTAATTTTATTGTCTCTCTCTTCTCTTTTGTTTTGGTTCTGAAAATTTCACTGAATTTTGTTAACCTTTTACATTTTTTTTTATCAAACAAAACGAAAGATGGTTCCAGCTGTGTTTCAGCAGGCGGCAGATGGAGTTGGGTTACTTGATTCAAGCGATGATACAAATAAGGTAATCACTGTGGAAACTTGACTTGCAATTGTTATTAAGTCTTATCAGCTTGAATTGTTGACATTCATATTTCCCATAATTTCAGGTAGAAGCTGGTTCAAAAGCAGAATTACCCTTTTGGCTCGCTCGTGATCTACATGTAAGAGGAGTCGTTTCAGTTGATGTTCCCCCATACTTCAGGAAAGCGTAAGGCTCACTAAACCACTGGTTGATGCTTTATATCAATTTAATCTTTTTCTGATATATCAGTTACACTTTGTGAAGCAAAATGAAAGGGTCTTTGTACTTGTTTAACTGCCAGTATAAAGGATCGTTTCTGAGTTAGGCTACTGTGCATATGATGTTTCCGCATGCTCTCTTGTTTAACTGAATCTAATTGAAGTGTATTGAGCAAGATAATGTATATTTATTTGGATCTGGAGTATCTATCATTTAAAACTGATTATTAATTACATATTTTCCTTCTTGTAATTGGTTCTGACTTTGGAGTTCTTAAAATATGGTATGAGAAAAGAAATGAGCATGTTCAAAGCTTATCTGTATGTATATACACTTCATTTGATGTGAAATTCACATTCAATACCTTCTTGTTTGTTAATCTGTTTCTTTGGTGCGTTCCTCAGTTCTAGAACACGAAAGGAAATTGGAGCTGATGCTGCACACGTGGATTTAAGAAGCAGATGCCAATACTTTTATGAATTAGGACTCAAGATAGCACCATTGTTAGTTTCTTTCTCACTGTAGTTCTCTGTTCCAGTGTTAAGGGAATTTTGTTTATTCTTATCTAGATTGATTTGAATATTTGATTTCCTAATATTATCCTTTGAAGTTTGGTTATCTTATTCATGTTGATTTTCTTAATGAATAGGGTTGGTGACAGAACCATTGGACCTTTCCTCCTGGTCGCCTTTCAGACAAGATATAAGGAGGTTCTCATTAAGGCGCACACTGCTGCACCTGCAGTGGCTCCTAAACATTTATCACTTCTAACAAATGAAGAGACCAAGTGTGAGATAAATTCTTATTTTCTATATTATCTATATATCCGATTATCCTTTTTCTTTTTCTTAGACTCACTTTTGAAGATCCTTATATAATAATCCTGTGGTTAACCTTTGAAGTATATGAGGCTGGACAGTCCTCAACAGCAGCATTTAAGAAGTGGAGAATGGGGGGACCAAGGTTGCAGAAAGCTTCTATTCTTGGAAGGAAGAGGAAACCACTTGAATAGGTTTTATGTAAAATCTAAGCAAATGAATGCAATTGACAAAATCATCGTGACTAGACAACAATACAAATGAGTAGAAAAGATTGGCCGAGATAATAAGATTAGATGGTTGCTTTCCATGACTTTGTCTATGAAGAAAAGATAACGTCTGTATGCTTATTCTGTGCTGTAATGAATAAGCTAAAATGTACAATACGTGGATGTGTTCCTATGATTAATATATTCTGATGTAAAATGCACATATTGTTTAGATATCGACTTTTTTCCTTTTGGCATGTCATAATTTTGTACTGTTTACATCTTAGTTCATGAATTTATCATAATAATTGTCAAACTAATGATAAAAGAATGTGGGCTGATGTCTTTGATCTGTTTGAATTGAGGAGAACCATGAACCCAAAAAATTTTGCTGGTGTTTCTCAACTTTGTCTAATGAAGAGAAATTGGCTCTACATTATGTCTCTTGAGTTTGATGATGCATTTACTCTTTGTTCTTGTTGTTTTCTGTTTGATTTCTTTTGGCTTTACAGTTTAATATATCCATTTTTTATTTTGTCTTTACTTCTGTAGTTACGGGGAATGCTAAGTTATGAGATGAAAACGACCTAAAAATTTAAAATGTCACTTTATTGTGTAGTAACTTCTTTGAAAGAGGAAGCATTTTCTATTATTTGTTTCCATTTTTTGTTCATTAGCTTTTGTCCTTTTTGTCTATCCAATATCTAGAGACAAAATGCATTTTAATTCATATTTCTCTTTGGAAGCTTGCCTATTCAGTGTGAAACACTTCCAAACAAAGCTGCACTAACTTTCTAATCTTTTAGCTATATGTTTATTTTTTTCAAAGTTCATCATCATCTTAGTTGATTTCATTATGGAATTCTCATCAGTTTTTTATTTCTCGTTTTGCTCAATCACGAGTCTGTTATTTCTTATACCTGGACTGCATGCATTAGATAAAGCAGCCCTTCCTGTCCCTGATGCTGTTATGTTTCAGTTCAAGATTCTGTTATCCTTCTCTATGTGTACATGTTCTTCTTATGCATTTTTGTTTCGTCCTCACCTAGAACATGCTGGATTGAACGAAGGCCACAAGTTCCAGCAATTCTATCAACACCTGTTCATGGTTCTTTCCCCACTCTTTTTTCTTGTTCATGTATTATCAGGAAAATTAAATCAGTCCTCACCATGGATTCTTGTGATTTCTATAATCGGTTCAGTCCGTTTCATCTTATCTTTTGGTATCACCTTCCTCTTGATAGCAGTCCGCTTCTATGATTCCAAAGCAGTAGGAAGCTTTTGGACTGGATTTTTAGGACCCTTAATAATCTACCCTAACCATACACTCTGCTGGATTCTGTTAACTAATTTGTATTTCTTGGTTGGCTATGTCAAATTCTTTTCAGGTAAATATTCAATCTTTCTTGTATTTACAACTCATTGGTACATTTCACTAGCTTCTGTACATGCCCTGAGTTTGTATCAGACTTTAAATCCTTGGTTTAAAAGCTTGTTAGCTGCATCAGATTTGATGTCATATATCTACAGAAAAAGGAAAGCAATCGAATCTATGGTCGGGTTATCAGGTATTCTTATAGCTCAGTACTTTACTAGAGAAAATTCTGGTGCTCTTGTCTTGGCCTTGGCATGTTTGAGTATTTCCTGGTTAGCAAACTTAGCCATGAATCAGCCAGTCACAGATTTGGGTATATTCACCTTCCTTGCTTCTGGTAGTGTGGAATGTGCAGTTAATGTTTTTGGGTTCCATGTTTATACATGGCTAGTTTTTGGCATTAGTCTTTTACTGATCATCGTGCGCTGGAACATAGATTCTTTCACAATGCATTATACTGGGATGCAGGAAGTTGTTATGAGGGAATGGAAAAGTTTAGAGGAACTACATGCTTCAAATTTCCATCTTGCTGGAGGGTGCCCTGGACCAGAGTGCGTCTTTTGCCCTGATGTGGTGATCAAATATTTTACTGCAGAAAGGAAACTGAGGACCTGAAACAAATGCAGTACAGAGCTGAAGGTAGCATTTTCTGAACCCAATCTTTTTCGTGGATAGTATTTCTGCTCTTTGCAACTTAGAACTTCTCATAGGATACTGAAACACTTGTTGGCACTGGAACAATTTATTTATTTATTTTAACAAAAATTTGGGTTGCATATATAGAGGTAGAAACCAACTAATAAGGTGAAGGAAGAAACCACATGATCCTGGACTTCTAACTGGGAAGTGGGAGCTTCTCTATGCAAAAATATTGTTTACCTTCGGCCAAAAGAAATGAAATAATATATATATATATATATATATGTATGTATATATTAACAGTTGAAATCTTAGATGTTGGGTTCACGATTTTAAGAAGAAACAATATTTAATTCATCTGATGAACTATGCTATCTTTATTTCTTTTTAATAAAGAACTTAACAGAAGTTTGTTGCATACCTATCTTCATGGTTCTTCCCAGAAGTTTCCCGTTTTCTTTACTTGCTTGACTTTATTATTTCTTTTTTTCCAATGTAAAATTGATTTCAAATTTCCTTCTTTCCCTCTCCTAATGGAAATCGCTTAGTATTCTTGACCATGGAAAATACTGTCTGGAGCTGGACAAAGAAGCAAAAACAGTACCAAACTTTCTTCTTCTTCACGATCAAATCCACTCATGGATTGCTTGCTCAGTAATACTTTCCATCTCTTATGCTTTTATTTTCTGACCTCCATTGGAGAATCAGGAGCTCCACCAGGAGGGTGCGAGTTCATCCATTTTCACCTTCTGGTCTGGCAGTACTTTCGCTAACCTGTTAGTCTATTCTCCCCTGTTCTTGATCATGCACTTCTCAGGTCTTGACAAGAATGGATTCTGTATTACCCTTTTGGTCGCTAATTTAACATTCCTCTTCTTAGCTGTGTGGGTTGAAATTCTGTGGAGACAAAAATTATCTTGCTAGATTTTCTACCATTGTTTTTCATGGGTTTCTTTCATTTTCTTATTGTTCTCTTCTGAAAATTTACATTCTCATGTTTTCTCATACGTCACCTGGGTTGTACCATCCCTGTTCATCTTGGCTTTTCGGATTTCCATGAAGTATATTTGGGACGCAGTATCAATATCATCATCTTTTTCTTCTTCTAATTCTTTTATCGATCGGGAAAAGATAAAACTGATCGAAATCATACTGGGTTTGATTGTGGAGATATTTTCCCAGAATTTTTTCGAAGAAAAATCGTTGTTTCTTATGTTTGCTCTCGCATCTTTTTCCATAACATGGCTGGGAAACCTCGCTAATGTTCAGCCACGAACTGATTTGGGAATTTTCCATTTCTTTGTCAGTTCAACCGTTGAGTGTGCGTTTGGGTTCCGGGTTTACACTTTCATGGTTTTCTTTGGTTGTATTGTTCTTGAGATTCTACGATGGAACATTGTGTGACGGGGCTTACTTTGTAAACTAAATTCCCAAATTTAAGATATAACAAGGCTATATTCCAAATTTCTCAAAAAAATATCAAGTTTCATACTTTTAATTAACTAAAATAATTAAATAAACTATTAACTTGAAACAATCCATAAAATATAATATCATCTAGGATTTTAAACATTATTTAATAACAAATTTCCACTCAAATTAAAACTCCTAATACAATAAGAAGTTTATTCTAACAAGACAAACAAACTAAAAAGATTTTAAAACTCTTATTCAAAGTCATCCATCCAGTAATGATCATCCTCTAACTCAATATCTTCACTGTCATCTATAAGGTAGGAAACATAGGGAAATATAGGAGTGAGTATAAAAATACTCAGTATGCAGAACAATCCTTCCTTAAAAAAATCTTCAATTTCAAAATAAATTTCTTTATAAAAATAATAAATGCCTTCAAAATAAATTTTACCTATAAATCAGAAAATAATAAAAGATAATAAATTTTAAAATAATATTAATGACCATAAATATTTTTTAATATTTTTATCTATAAACAGAAAATAATAAAAAATAATAAATCTTAAAAGAATAACAATAACAATAAATATTTTTCAATACTCTTATCTATAAATAACAAATAATTTTTTTCATAATAATTTATTCAAAAACCTGCATAGTTCAAAACAAAAGAAAACAAGCATTCAATCAATATCTTTTCTTTTCTTTTCTTTGACTATTGGGAAATAATTGAATGTTTCGCGAATGGGTTTTAACTGATATCAGTTTCTAACTTTATACCCGTTAGGAAAGGGCCTTACTTGTATCTTATATCTTGTGGCTTTTTGTCCATGCCAATGGAGATCTTATAAATTGTGGAACATGTTTCTCCCATTGCTATCCATCAAGTTAATCCCCAATAAAATCAGAGATTATAAAAATTCACATTTAACTTACTTTATAAGACTTATAAAATATTTTACAATACTAGATTTAAGAAAAATATACTTTATTTTAAAATAAATAATTTAAAATATTTTACAATACTGTAATTACCAAAAATATATTTTATTTTAAAATAATAATTTAAAATATTATCAATACTTAAATAAAGAAAAATATCTTTTATTTTAAAATAATAATTTAATAAATACTCTATAAAACAATATAAATTTTTTTGTTTAAAACATAATTTAATAAATAAAAGATATAAAATACGTATTTAAAAGGTATTTTCAATATTTTCATTAATTAATAAAAAACTTAATATACTTATTAGAATAATTGGTGAGTTTGATCCCAAACAAATTTAGCTTTGGCAAGTTGAGTCCCAAAATATTTTTTTTAATTTTTAAGGTCCCAAACTTTTTTTGTAGAGAATAATAAGGTTATTTTTCACGGATTCTGTCAAAATTTTAAAAATTTTAATGGTTGTTGGTCTTTAGTTAATTAAAGATAAAGATAAAAAAGTCATTACATGTGAAAATAAATAAAGAAATATTTAAACAATGAATAAAAATGTCCTCACGTTTAAAATTTAAAATTTAAAAAATAAAAAATCTATCAAAGGATATCAAAATCTTTCGTCAATCTTCTTCTTTTCTACAAAATTTTTATCCGTTTTTGACATTTTTGAAGAAAGAAAAAAGAAAAAAATAAAGAAGAATAAGAGTGTCTTCGTAAAAAGATAAAGAAAAACAAAAGAAGAGAAATTCTAATATGAATCTGAGTTTAAATTCTGGTTCATCCTCTTCTTACCCATAGATCTTTAAATACTTACTCAAATATACTCAAATATATTCATGATAAGGAATGCGAATACTTACTCAAACATCGATTCAAATGTCTTTTAATTTAACATTCCATTTTTGCTCACACTTGAATTCGTTTCTTGTCGTCTAGAACAACTTTGATTTGTCAAATGAGTTTTAATGATTGAAGATTCACTGAGTATTTCAATATCACAACTGTCCTCTTTCTCTTGAAACAAAGTAACTTTATTTCTTTCCATTGGTTAAAATTTGAATTTCCTAAATCTCTCTTTCTCGTTTTTTTCTTTTTTCTTTCTATAAAGACCTCTTCTTCAATTACTTTTTTTTTCTTTTTTCTTTCTTCAAAGATGTTAGAAAAATATAAAAATTTTGTGCCAGAGAGAAGAAGAAGAAGATTAACCGGAGAAGAAGATTGACGACGACTTTTGATATTCTCACTATTTTTGATAAATTTTTTATTTTTAAAATTTTAAATATGATGACATTTTTAAAATAAAAATTAAAAAAATATGATGACATTTTTATCTCTACGTTTAAATATTTTATTATTATTATTATTTTCTTTCTTTATTTTCATATGTAATGACTTTTTTATCCTTGTCTTTAATTAACTAAAGACAAACAACCGTTAAAATTTTAAAAATTTTGACATAATCCGTCAAGAAGGACCTTATTATTCTCTACAAAAAAAAGTTTTGGACCTTAAAAGTTAAAAAAAATATTTTGGGACTCAATTTGTCAAAGATAAATTTGTTTGAGATCAAACTCACTAATTATTCATACTTATTATATCTATACATTGGAAAAGCTCACATTCCTTTTCTCTTTTAAAAATAATATACTTATATATAGAGAGAGAGAAAAAAAATAACTCTATCTATTTAATAAAAAAACTTAATTAAAACGATTCGAAAATAATAGTAAATATACTTAAAAATAAAATACTTATTAAAACATTAGAAAATATAAATTTTATAAAATTCTAAATATTTAATAATCAAAGTTAAAGAAAACAAACTTTTATTTAACAATAAAATCACAAATCACATGCACGAAACCAGAAACCAATTCAAAACCCTAAATTTTCAAAAAAAATTAAACTGGTCTAAAATCTTAAAATCTGTTTAAAATCTTAATACACACTTTCCAAAAATCTGCTCTAAATCTTAATACACAGTTTCAAAAATATCATTCCAATATCATATCCTTCAAATTTAATATCTTTTAAAAATATATATATATTTGATTCAAATTCAATATCTAAAAAAATATTCGATTATATTAAAATAAAAAAAAAAGAGAATGATCGTCCACCTACCTTGATTGATTGCTTGGGTAGATTCAAATCAATTTAGGTATTCTGCTCCTAAATCTCCTTCCGACTCGTTTTCACCAATTTTTAAAGATTCATAAAACCTTAATTTCTTTTTTTTTTCTCTCTGGCAGTATTATGAAACGAATAATAACTTTTGGCCACTTTTGGATTATGAAACGAATAATAACCCGAGGTAAAACTTGACAATTATTTTGATAACTGTCTCTTTTGTTTTCGTTTCCTTTTTCTTTTTCTTCAAACTCTATCTTTCTCATTTCCGCCTCTACTCCACTATATATCTCTCTCTTTTTTTCTTCAAATTATATCCCTAAAAATCATTCTTATTTGGTATAACCCAATTAATTTAAAATATTTAACTTTTTATTAATTAGTCCCTAATATTTTTTATATATTTTAATTCAACCCATAATAATAATAATAACAATTAAATCTTTATTTATTAATTTAATTAGAAAAAGTATATTATTTGTGTCGGTCAGCTATTACACATTGATTACGTGAATCTGAAACATACTGGTATAAAATCTGGAGAAAATCTTTGTGTGCAGCTGTTTGAGTAGCTTCCGCCTCCGCAGGCGGTGGTCGCAACTCGTGAAGGATCGGAACCATCTGAAGCGAACGCCAGTAGGAGTTAATCTGGAAATTAAGGGTAAATCCGTTTTCAGCTGTGACACATAATGGTTATATTATATAGGTTTACCGTTTTCAATCTAAATGTGATCAAGCAAAATGTTGAATTTTCTAACGACCATTTCAAATTTTTGCCGCGGAAAAGAAATGAGTAGGGAACTTTGACAGTTGAAAATCATTATAGAAAATGCCGCGTGGTTCCCACATTTTAGTGTGTTTGAATTGAACTAATTTATGTAATAAATAATCAAACTCTTCAACACTTTCCCCCAATTTTTGGTTATGGAATTCTCATCGATTTGGTTCTTTTCGATCTGGTCTCTAATTAGTCTCACATTCTTAACTACGGGAATTTACTGTTTGGATAAAGCCAGAATCGCTACTTTTCCCGGTGATTTGTTCATACATCAAATCCAAGCATGGATTGCTTCTTCTGTAATACTTTCAGTCTCTTATGCTTTTCTTTTCCGGCCACCATTGGAGTTCGACGCCGACGGTACTGCTCGTAAGTTAATAATCTTTTATGGGTTCTTCCATCCCGAGCTGATTAGATCATTACTCTTTCCCTTTTTCTCACTTTACAACTATCTTCGTTTTGGCAACGACGTAAATTTGATTCTTCCTTTAATCAGTTTGATTCCCATTGTCTTGTTCTTTTACCAGGCCTTTAAATACTTCAAGAAGAACTATGGAAATGAAAATGGTGATCTTCTGGGTAGAATTGCGAACACTATGTTACTTTATCCATATCACTGCCTTTCATGGATTTCTTTCATTGTTTTCATGTTCTTTTGTTTATGTGCCAATTTTGAAAATAAATATACTCCTATTTTCCCCACTGGAGATTGTTTGTCCATTTGGGGCTTATATTTATATGTTTCCTTGGTCTTACAGACCATTTCTATCTTGGGTTGTACAGTTTTCTTGAAGAATTTTCTGGTTCCGAAATCATCCTTTCTTAATTATGTTTATGAGAAGAGGAAAATATTTGAGATTGTACTTGGTTTGATTTTCGTGAGTCTAGCACAGTACCTCTCCAGAGAAAAATCACTGCATTTAATGTTTGCTTTCTTGTCTTTTGCCATAACGTGGCTGGGAAACATTGCCAATGTTCAGCCTACTACTGACTTGGGAATTTTCCACTTCTTTGTCAGTTCAAGTATGGAATGTGCAGTGAGTCGGTTCGGTTTCCATTTTTACACTTTTCTTGTTCTCTGTGGTTGTATTGCTCTTGAGATTCTCCGATGGAAGATTGAATCTGTGTCTCTGAGACATACTGGAATGAGCAAGAGTGCTTTCTTGGATTGGGTGAGTTTGGGGCAGCCCAACAGCTCTTCTCCACTCTCACTGTCAGTAGTTAGCTCGTGAAAAAAACAATCCACCGGAAGGAAAAGAGAAAAAGGGAAAAGGAAAAGTCACCGGAAAATACATCTGAGGTCAGTTTGGGAATAATTTGTCAGTTACCTTCTGTTTGGTTGATCAAGAAGTACTAGCTTTACTGTGGTTTACCATCTCCTGTTTGGCCAAACCTTGCTGTTGGAAGAAGCTATTTCATCTTTCTAGTTCAGCATGTACTCATTCAAATTAATCACTTATGTTTTAGTCCAAAAAAGTTTTTATGATCTGTGTATAAATCAGATGGACATAGTAAATTGTTTAGACATACTAAATAAACTAATTTATGTAATAAAATCAAATCTGAGGATCATGGGAGAGATTTTTCACAGAATAAATTGATCAATTGGGGTGATATATGTGCTTGGGTTGGGTGCAATGTTTCTTTGCAAGCCGAGAGATGCGTTTAGCTCTACCCACAGGAACAAGTTAACAAAGTACCTAGTTTTTTAATCTGGATCTACAACTAATGTTGACACAATAGCACAGACAACGCCTTCTGACTAATGCTCACTATATTACAGCTTTTTCCCTTTCCATTTTCTTTCTTCTTCAGCTTTTTTTTTTTTGAAGTATAGGTATAACACAGAAGACAAGCTCTGAAACAGCTTATTCTCCACCATCATTTCAGTACATGTTAAAAAAAAAAAAAAAAGCTTGTAACCTCAACCAGCTTCTTCTCTATTCAGAAGTTCCTGAATAGAGAGGAGCGGGGAAATATGAAAATCTTGTACCTTTTATCCATTTATATAACAGCATTCAACAACCTTTAAACATCATCCACCTGTTAAAGAGAGGGGGGAGGAGGAGGAGGAGGAGGGAAAGCGTATTATATGTAGAGCATCGATTTAATGATAGCAGCTTGGTGACGCAGTCTCTCTCCCTTCTCACGTTGGCATTCTGAACACCAGGTGGAAAAATCTTTTTGATATTTCCTCAGCTCTCTAAAGATAGAACTGCAAATATGCCAGAAAAATTTAGAATTAGACCTCTACATGGATTTATCTAATTTCCTATCTTCCTCCAAATTTTTTTTTTTTTTTTCCTTTCCTGTTTTTAGGATGAGGCAAATGAATATAATTTTGAAGTCCTTGGCCAATATAACTTTTTCTGTCTCAACTTCCCCCCAACCCCCCTGGGGTTAGGCATAGATAAAATGTACCTTCTGCACCAAAGTAATAAATTCATTCTGTTCCCAGATGTAGTAGCTCTAGCACCATGTCTGTGGCGACCAAAATGGAGAATAGCACGACCTGGAACATGGCCATAATCCAATATTTCCTACAAGGGTACCACCACAATTGAAAAACTTAGAAGATCCTTTTAACAAGCAAAACCAGAGAAGCTTGAATGACCAATCAAAAAGACCTTAGATGGACTAATTTATCCTCATGATAAGCTTTTTTTACTTAATAAAAGTCATAAGCTGTCATCTAGCAAAGGATTAATGGATGAACTGTAGACATAATTTTTAACAGATAATGACAAAAATATGTCCTACCTCTGGTTGAGTTTCTGTATTTACATGTCTTTCACATCGCACACCCCTGAAGAATAATTCTCCACCAGAAAACTGCTTGCCCAAGCACACATTTAATGTGACTTCAGAGTCATCAACATGGAATCCTAAAAAACAAAGCTCTAGATATTCAGAGACAGAATTCACTCCAGCAAGTTCTCCAACTAAAAGATAGACATGCAACACATGGCAATATGGCAAGCACTAAGCTTTCAACAGAAGTAAAGCACCAAGAGATAGAAATCACAAATAATCAACTATCATGATGTGCGAAGGATATAAATGTTTAACTTCCTCATATGAAAGCACGCAATGATAAAGTGGCAGTGATTACTTTCCAAGCAAATTATATTCACTAATATCATGTGATATTAACATAGTAAAGAGCTTTTGAACAATTCCATGAATAATGAGCCTAGCATGTAAGAGAGAGAACCAAACACCATCCCCCCACCCAAAAAAAAGAAGAAAAAAAAGAGCAAGAGTCAGAAAGGGTATTTATTTCTTTGAATATGGATGCTGCTTAGCCATATCTAAAACCCATGGTTGGTTACAAACGATTCTGACATGATTAATAGAATCTTAAGTGCAAAAGAATATAAGTCACTTAAATGATCAATTGTACAAGATGAAAGTTATATTGTAAAGGGAACATAAAAAGGGGAATCTGCTGCTGTTTCTGCTCTAATTAGGTTAAGGGGCACCAAAAGTAAAACATTGGAGGAATTGGTAGAAGATTGACATTCTGGAAGGCATTGGTAACCTATATAAAGGGAATCTGGTTTGAGCAAACTCAGCAACTGGAACTGAGAAATGAAAATCCTTCTGGCTTGATTGAAAGACAGGCTATCAAGAGAAGAGAGAAAATCAATGGGCCCAGTAACCTTCAGAATAAATATGGAGAAATCTTATTCTAATTGGAGCATAGGGGAGATCCATTAGCTTTTACCAGAGGACATATTCAACCAGGTACCATGAGAGAGCTCGATGGAACTTCTAGAAAGCTACTAGTTTTCTTTCAGGTCCTTATTCTGCACTAATCATATTATCTTTTTGACCATGACCTAATAGTCAAAGAAACTAGTTTCACAGATCCAGGCTTTAGCAAGGAGACACAGGACTGTCAACAGGGTACCGCTGTAAGCCAGGCCACACATGGAAAATGACGTCTTCCTTTCCTATATGATGAAGTCAATACTTCTTCCAAAAAACTGAGAAAAATCGCATGAGAAAGCACATATTTTCCTCAATCTCCTCATAAGTTAGAGCTACTTTGCATAGTGGACTTGTTAAGAACAATAACCTTTTAGTCTAGTCCATTTAGAGAGAGTCCATATCTCTTAATTAAATTTAAACTTTTTTATGACATCAGAGTAAGAAAATTGAAAAATATATATCAAAAAGTAAGCAAAATTATGATCACCAACCAAGGTCAACGTCTCTATCCATTCCATATTCAACCACAAACCCATGATGACTGTCAAGCGTGGATCCACCAACTTCATGAAAGAAAACTGCAGTAAGAAATGTTATGATCAATATTTAGCAGGCATAACTCCTTCAAGAAATTACCCTCCCATGCAGGATATGAATATCATACCTGTTGCAATAGGCCGTATGAAATCCTCCATCAACTTCTGTAGCATGGTTTCCAGGCCAAAATCATCTAGAACAGCACCATATTTGTTCATTGTATTTGGCCGCATGATTCTGAACTTAGTTTCATGTACCCACTTTTCAAAATTTTCTACCTAAGCAATTAGAGCCTGATAAGAGAATATGAAAGCTAAAATACATGTAACTTAAGCTAGCATATGGAACAACATAACAGCCAGAAGATACCTCAGCCAACAACATTTCGCAAAAACGTGGTTGCAGCATTTCAAATACAAAAATTCCTGGAGATGGTTCAGACAATATGCTTCTAAAGCTCTCCTCTGTTTTTTCATTGAATGCATCGCGAAACGAAGAGACAAAGAAGTTGGAAACATTCAGAGTATACAGCTCCCTGTGAAGAGGCTGGAAAAAAAAATATTGACGAATTTAGGAATATCCAAATATATTTAACACAAAATTCAAATCCAACATAAATAGTGTGCATTCACTTGCAACCGCTAAAATTGTTAGGAAATCTCTAAACATGCACATGAAATAAATGCAAAATAATAAATAAATTTAAGAATGGAAGATGGCACTATTAGTTCAGTTAGGTAAGGAGCCTACAATTCATTGCACCTTGCTCAAAAGCCAAGTGGTTATATTCTCTACATACTTTACATTAAGTCCATATATTTTCATAATACGGTAGTCTGAAAATTGAGAGATTGCAATTAGTTTAAGAGCTGGGCCTATTTAAGATTATTAATGGATTAATAATTGAAGCTGAAACCCGTAGACTTAGCAATAAAGATCTAGAAGTAGTTTGGTTCTTGGAGGAATTGGGGAAGGACACAAATACTTACCTCCTCAGGAAACAATAAAAATAAAATTGAAACACATTTTCTGTTGGCAATGGATACAGTGAGCTCAAATTCTGTATCTAGATTTCACCAGTAACCATACCTGATAGTTTGATATGATCTTCTGTCTGTACTCTTTGTGCTTCTGCATCTGTTGCATTTTAATTTTTTTATAAAAAAAAATGTTAGATAAAAGATTCTCACATAAGTGGAGATGGTGAAATTTAATATAATGTCATGTGAGCAAACAGATTGCAATTAGCTAGGGGGATAGACTCAAAGGGAGCAACAAACAAAGAAAGCTCAAAGATTAAGCAGAAACATATGAAATTTCTAAATAACATAACACTCAGAAAAGGAAAAGTATCGGGTGCTTATTCGCAAAGTAGTCTTGTATTTTCTTTAACTTCATTTTACTCAACTAATACCCTCCAGATGACTTTTGTTTTCCCTTTGACATCATCTCTCTCTTCTGTTTTACTTCAATAGAACATTATATAATGTAACACCAGTCCTCTTCACAAAATTCATACACTCAAAGAGAAAGCAACCTATAGGCCTCCCACCTTCTCTTACCAGTATTACATATTTCATTACTTCTTATTCCTAGAAGAAATAAACCTTCGTTAGAAGAAACACATATTATACTTCTCTATCTCTCCTTAATAAACCAAATCCCAGAAGATGATAAGAAAGCAGCTAATCACTCGCAAGCCATCCAATGATTATTTCCTAGAAGAGTGTTCAGATGGTTTTAGAGTAAAAAAAAATTGTTTTAGTTTTGGAAATGAAAGTATGAAATTTGGGTAGATAAACTGCATGAACGCAATCCCACCCAACAGATTTTTTTTCAACTTTATCCAAATGACCCCGTTTCGCGTACTGATTCCCACACCAAAAACTCACAACTTGATGATTCAGAATATTTTTCTTATAAAAATATAAAAATTTACGTAAACGATTGCTGACCCGATTCCGCTCGCCCTCAGGACAGTAACGAACAAGAAGTTCCCTCATGTAGTGGGCCTTGTTTTCGCGGGACGAGCTGATGATACTCGGAGGCAAATACTTCTCCAAATTGCTGTAAATCAGTGGACTGAAGTCCAATTCCATGTCATCATAGTTATCCGCTTTATGTTCAGTATTGGGGTTCAAGCGGAGACGGTTGGGTGAAGACATGGGATAGGGCACAGGAAGAGGTGGAGGTGGCAAAACAACACCATTTCCATTGTTACCAACATTCCTCGTTTCCCTTCCGCCAATAACCATTGCAGTTGTCGTCGCCGGAGTTTGATGCTCGCTCCTCCGATCTCCTCCTCCTGCCGTTGACGGTCCATCATGGGACATAGCTATCAGAATTCTTACGTTGTGGGTGTTTGTTTGAGAATGGAGGTAGGTGGAGGAGCAATGCGGGGAACTATGAAATGCTAAAGCGGCATTTCCTGAGAGAAAGTAGAGATGGTGGAAGGATTAGGGTTTTCAGTCGGGATATTTCCGTTTCAGTTACAGTTCGGGTTTCGACCAAAGGGATGAGGAAGGAGATGGGTAGGGTTCCGTGCTGCCAGGTAGGATTAAGCTGACGTGGGAAACTATTGTCCTTTTTTCCTTTGCGGTTGTATTTTCCTATTTGGATTAGTATTTGCAATTTTCTTCTGTAAAAAATAATTAATTAATTAATTAATATTTATAGGGACATAATTATTCTTTCTTAATTAAAAAAATATTTTTATCAAAAAATATAATTTTGATGACAACAAAAATATATTGGTTGGAAAATCAGTGAATTGATTTGATAGTCGTAAATTGAGAGAATTTTATACTAGCTAAAGAATAAATTATCTTTTTAAAATTGTATTGACTCTCATTAGAGATTTAACTCATCTATAAATATTAGAAACATGTTGAGGATGACCGCTATTGATTTCTCCAGTGCCTTTTGTTAAGAAACAGAGAAATGATGTCAACCCCTTGTCAAATTTCTAAAAAACAATGGTTATGATCTAGTTCCTCGGGTTTTGTATATGAATAAAAATCCTAATTTGACAGTGTTGACTGGATAGTTGTATATTGAGAGAATTTTGTACTTAGCAAAAGAATAATTTATCCTTTTGGAATTGTATTGACTCTCATTAGAGATTTTACTCATATGTAAATACTAGAAACATGTTGAAGATGGCAGATGTTGATTTCTCCATGCCTTTTGTTAAGAAACAGAGAAATGATGTCTTTTACTGTGATCCCCTTGTCAGTTTTCTTTAAAAAATGGTTATGATCTATTTCCTCAGGTTTTGTAAATGAATAAAAACCATAATCTGGGAGTGTTGACTGGATAGTTGTATATTGAGAGAATTCTGTACTTGGTAAAAGAATAAATTATCTTTTGGAATTGTATTGATTCTCATTAGAGATTTTACTCACCTCTAAATACTATAAGCATGTTGAGGATGACAACTATTATTTTCTCCAATGTTTTTTGTTATGAAACTGAGAAAATGGTTATGATATGGTTCCTCAGGTTTTGTAATTAAAGTTTTGTATATGAATAAAAACTCTATTATTATAAGAGTGTTGACTAGATAGTTGTAAATTGAGAGAATTTTGTACTTAATAAAAGAATAAATTATCGTTTTGGAATTGTATTGACTCTCATTAGAGATTTTACTCATATGTAAATACTATAAACATGTTGAAGATGACAGCTGTTGATTTCTCCATGCCTTTTGTTAAGAAACAGAGAAATGATGTCTTTTACTGTGATCCCCTTGTCAGGTTTCTTAAAAAATGGTTATGATCTAGTTCCTCAGGTTTTGTATATGAATAAAAACCCTAATCTGGGAGTGTTGACTTGATAGTTGTATATTGAGAGAATTTTATACTTGGTAAAAGAATAAATTATCTTTTGGAATTGTATTGATTCTCATTAGAGATTTTACTCACCTCTAAATACTAGAAGCATGTTGAGGATGACAACTATTATTTTCTCCAATGTCTTTTGTTATGAAACAGAGAAAATGGTTATGATTTGGTTCCTCAGGTTTTGTAATTAAAGTTTTGTATATGGATAAAAACTCTATTATTATAAGAGTGTTGACTGGATAGTTGTAAATTGAGAGAATTTTGTACTTAGCAAAATAATAATTTATCTTTTTGGAATTGTATTGACTCTCATTAGAGATTTTACTCATATGTAAATACTATAAACATGTTGAAGATGGCAGTTGTTGATTTCTCCATGCCTTTTGTTAAGAAACAGAGAAATGATGTCTTTTACTGTGATTCCCTTGTCAGTTTTCTTTTTAAAAAATGGTTATGATCTAGTTCCTCAGGTTTTGTAAATGAATAAAAACCCTAATCTGGGAGTGTTGACTGGATAGTTGTATATTGAGATAATTTTGTACTTGGTAAAAGAATAAATTATGTTTTGAAATTGTATTGATTCTCATTAGAGATTTTACTCACCTCTAAATACTATAAGCATGTTGAGGATGACAACTATTATTTTCTCCAATGTCTTTTGTTATGAAACTGAGAAAATGGTTATGATCTGGTTCCTCAAGTTTTGTAATTAAAGTTTTGTATATGAATAAAAACTCTATTATTATAAGAGTGTTGATTGGATAGTTGTAAATTGAGAGAATTTTGTACTTAGTAAAAGAATAAATTATCTTTTTGGAATTGTATTGACTCTCATTAGATATTTTACTCATATGTAAATACTATAAACATGTTGAAGATGACAGCTGTTGATTTCTCCATGCCTTTTGTTAAGAAACAGAGAAATGATGTCTTTTACTGTGATCCCCTTGTCAGTTTTCTTTAAAAAATGGTTATGATCTAGTTCCTCAGGTTTTGTAAATGAATAAAAACCCTAATCTGGGAGTGTTGACTGGATAGTTGTATATTGAGAGAATTCTGTACTTGGTAAAAGAATAAATTATCTTTTGGAATTGTATTGATTCTCATTAGAGATTTTACTCACCTCTAAATACTATAAGCATGTTGAGGATGACAACTATTATTTTCTCCAATGTCTTTTGTTATGAAACTGAGAAAATGGTTATGATATGGTTCCTCAGGTTTTGTAATTAAAGTTTTGTATATGAATAAAAACTCTATTATTATAAGAGTGTTGACTAGATAGTTGTAAATTGAGAGAATTTTGTACTTAATAAAAGAATAAATTATCGTTTTGGAATTGTATTGACTCTCATTAGAGATTTTACTCATATGTAAATACTATAAACATGTTGAAGATGACAGCTGTTGATTTCTCCATGCCTTTTGTTAAGAAGCAGAGAAATTGTGTCTTTTACTGTGATCCCCTTGTCAGGTTTCTTAAAAAAATGGTTATGATCTAGTTCCTCAGGTTTTGTATATGAATAAAAACCCTAATCTGGGAGTGTTGACTTGATAGTTGTATATTGAGAGAATTTTATACTTGGTAAAAGAATAAATTATCTTTTGGAATTGTATTGATTCTCATTAGAGATTTTACTCGCCTCTAAATACTAGAAGCATGTTGAGGATGACAACTATTATTTTCTCCAATGTCTTTTGTTATGAAACTGAGAAATGATGTCTTTTACTGTGGATAAGTTTTCTAAAAAAAAGGTTATAATCTAGTTCCTTAGGTTTTGTATATGAATAAAAACTCTATTATTCTAAGAGTGTTGATAGGATAGTTGTAAATTGAGAGAATTTTGTACTTAGCAAAAGAATAAATTATCTTTTTGGAATTGTATTGACTCTTATTAGAGATTTTACTCATCTGTAAATACTAGAAACATGTTGAGGATGACAGCTATTGATTTCTCCAGTGCCTTTTGTTAAGAAACAGAGAAATTATGTCTTTTACTGTGGGTCCCTTGTCGATTTTCTCAAAAAGGTTATGATCTAGTTCCTCAAGTTTTGTAATTAAGGTTTTGTATATGAATAAAAACCTAATCTAATGGTGTTGATTGGATAGTCGTAAATTGAGAGAATTCTGTATTACCAAAAGAATAGATTATCTTTTTGGAATTGTGTTGACTCTCATTAGAGATTTTACTCATATATAAATACTAGAAGCATATTGAGGATGACACAACTATTGATTTCTCCAATGTTTTTTATTATGAAACAGCAAAATAATGTCTTTTATTGTAGTCTCTTTTGTTGTTGTTCAACGTATTTTTTTTGTCTGATCAGCATATCGTGTTTATGTCACGTGTCTTCAATCTGGTTTGACTATTGACAGTTGATTTGTTTCACTATGTAATAATTTACTAACTTAATCTCATTTAAATCAAATTTATTTTTTACCAACTCATCTATTAAAACGAAATCATCTTTAGACAAAGTTCCTGGTAATTTTTTTTTTTCATTAATTAAATGATAAGCTACTTTGAGATGAAAAAAAAAAAGTTTTTATTTGGCATACATCCAAATAAAAAAATGATGCACATTTCCAAGATAGACATCCAAGCCCAAACCTTCTTTTAGTTAGGTGAAACGATCTCTCGCAAAATGTGAAGAGTTTGCTCTCATTTGCCCTCTAATGAAATTACGAAAACACCCTCGTACCGAAGATACTTATGACAAGTAGGATATTGTCCATTTTGATGCAAAGACAAATTGTTATATGTATTTTAACCCAAGGGCAAATTGGTCAAATAACAAAATATCCCACCTTCCCATTTAGGTACCTCCGCATCTAAATTGTCCCCTAGTATACAACCCTCCTCTTCATTGCCTCCAGCGGACTCCACGAGGAAGAAATAAAACGGCCCAAAAAGTAAAATAAAATAATATAAAAAACTCATACGTACGCAGAGAATTCATCTCTCTTCGCTGTATATACCAAAGTCGTCTCCCTCGTTCGCCAACCCACTTTCTCTCTTTTGTAAAATAATTTCTCTTTAAGCAGAGAGAGAGAGAGAGAGAGAGCCTCCATAGCTGCAGTAAACAATGGCGTGCTCCAGTTTCGTTAAGCTGAACTCATCATTCGTCGGCCAAAAACCTTTTGCTCAACGACCTGGATCCGTATCTGCTTTGCCCGCTCGTCGTGTCTTCGTCGTCCGATCCTCCGCTTCTGGATCTTACACCGACGAGCTCGTCAAAACCGCTGTATGCTTACCAAAGCTCGCTCTTCGTTGTTTTTTTTTTTTTTCAGTTTGTGAATTGATTGATTTTGTGTAGGTGTAATTTTTTAAGCTCTTAGGTTGAATGGTTGATGTCTATGGTTTATTTGAGATTGTGGTGTGGTATCATTTTAATGCTTGACTTACTGTATGTGTTGTTGAACACTAGAGTGCTTCAAAATTCATTGCAGGGTGCGGTTGGTAGTTGGTCTTTGATACTATTTGGTAGATCATGGTTAGAAGTACATGTGCCTGTGTATCGAAGTTTAGTTCACATGCCTTTTCTGTTTAAATCATCTTTTAATGTGCCAGAGATCATCTAATTCACTGAGATATGCTTAAAAGCAAGAGGATCCGTTCTACGCTCTAGAAATTACGTACGTGAATTCAACTGTAGACTGGAGATCTTTGATAGAATCTTGTTTTTTAACTTTTTGTGTATAGATCTCAAGTCTGATACCAATATTTGCTAATTGCTTTTGTTTTCCTTGCAAGTAGAAATCTATTGCATCTCCTGGTCGTGGAATTCTTGCCATTGATGAATCAAATGCAACATGTGGAAAGAGGCTAGCATCCATTGGACTGGACAACACAGAACCAAACAGGCAGGCATATAGGCAACTTTTGTTGACTACTCCTGGTCTGGGTGAATATATTTCTGGCTCCATCCTTTTCGAAGAAACACTTTACCAATCAACTACTGATGGAAAGAAGTTTGTGGATTGCTTGAAGGATGAGAATATTGTGCCTGGAATCAAAGTTGATAAGGTATGTTCTGTTTCTTTATTGTTTTCTGTCAGGATTTTGGTTGTTTTATGGCGTGATTTAATCATTTTGCTTTGTCCATAGGGTTTGTCTCCTCTTCCTGGATCCAATAATGAGTCATGGTGCCAAGGTTTGGATGGATTGGCTTCTAGATCAGCCGAGTACTATAAGCAAGGGGCTAGATTTGCTAAATGGTTAGTGAGTCTTATTGATCATTTTAAGCCCATTACATTTTTCTTCATACTAAATTTGTTGTGGGGAATGATTTTGGACATATATTTGATTTATTTGCTTCATTTTTTGATAATACCAGGAGAACTGTTGTTAGTATTCCTTGCGGCCCTTCTGCTTTGGCAATAAAGGAAGCAGCATGGGGTCTTGCTCGTTATGCAGCTATTTCTCAGGTATGATTTATCACAGTGAGACACCCTCTAGGTTCTTCATGACTTCAGATATTGGAGCTCAACTTTTAGAAACCTTTTGCAGGATAACGGTCTTGTGCCTATAGTGGAACCTGAGATTCTTCTTGATGGAGACCATCCAATTGAGCGAACACTTGAAGTAGCAGAGCGGGTTTGGGCAGAGGTCTTCTACTACTTGGCGGAGAACAATGTCATGTTTGAGGGTATTCTGCTCAAGCCTAGCATGGTCACTCCAGGTTCTGACCACAAGGAGAAGGCTTCTCCAGAGACTATTGCAAAATATACTCTCACCATGCTAAGGAGGAGAGTCCCTCCAGCTATTCCAGGAATTATGGTACAAAACTTCATAATTTTTCTAATGGCATTGAATCTTAATTTTGAGCTTAAACCTCCAATTACACTTAGATGCGGATGTGTTTTTTTACTGAGAGTATCAGAAATAGAATCTTGGGAGAGTTATAGTTTCTTAGTATCCTTAGTAGTTCTTGTAAATTTCTATGTTTCAGTTCTAATGGTCACTTTGGTCATCTCCAAAAAATGTGTCTACAAATATGCTCTCAGCATCTTTATCTTTTCTAGATAATACTCCCAACGTGTTTTAATTCATTCTAGGGTTGAGCATGTAAATTGTGGAAGTCCCAAAGGTACGGAGCTTTAGGCTGCAAGACTAAATATTAAAACTAAGATAATGTGTGTGGTAAGTGATAAAAGATGAGGGTTACATGTAAAAGTACCTACTGATTGCCTATTTGATTAAGTGATAGGTTATTATAGTCAAGAAAATTACCAAAGTGACACCTAGACAAAAAGGGAAGAGAGTTAGTTAGAAAGTCACTTGGTTTTGATTTAATTGTCATCTAATAATAAACAAGAGGAATGAGAGTTTCGGCTCCACAGTTTTTGTACTATGGATTAAGATGAAAGTATTCATTGAACAAGTTATGTTGGTTTCGTTTAGCAGTTCTAAAAAAAGAGACGATCAGCTAAATCAGAATGTTATTAAGGTGGAGTTAGATCTTACACCATTAGCGAGGATCAAAGTACTGCTAAAACATTCATGATAAAAGTGGCTTAGTAGTTATAGGATATACTTCTATTAGGAATTCCACTTGTGGATACCAGAAGCAGAATTTTACATCAAACTTTATTCCACATGATCCTTGCTCCTACCATATGCTAAATTTTCTTTTATGGGATGTTGTGTATTTCTATTTTTCGGAACTTGGTTTAACCTCACTTCTAATTTGGTAGCCTTGCTGCCATTTCTGTAATCTTCCCATCTTTAATTTCTTTTTGCTACAAATATTGCTATCTTAGATAGTTTTTTATTTTTTGTGCTAGTTCTTGTCGGGAGGCCAATCTGAAGTGGAAGCTACATTGAACTTGAATGCAATGAATCAAAGTCCCAACCCATGGCATGTTTCCTTCTCTTATGCACGAGCATTGCAGAACAGTGTGCTGAAGACATGGCAAGGACATCCTGAGAATGCAGAAGCTGCTCAAAAGGCATTGTTGATACGTGCCAAAGCTAACTCCTTGGCTCAACTTGGGAGATACTCTGCAGAGGGTGAGAGTGAGGAAGCTAAGAAGGGAATGTTCGTCAAGGGCTACACCTACTAAGTTGCATGGTCTTTTATATAATTACTTTGTTTGTTTTGTAGAATTGAATGAGGAGAGTTGTTAGGAGACTACTTTATATAAACCTCATCACTGCCCTTTTCCTGTCTCTCTTGAAAATTAGACTTCAAAATAAGACGAAAGAATCAGTCGATATGCAAAAAAAAAAAAAAAATGCGTTTGCTCTTAGAGACAATGTTGAAGCAACAACTATGTGGATTGGACTGGTCACCATCCAGTTATGGATGCGGTAATTGAAATACCGTAGCTGAAGAATCTCCAATGAGGTATATTTTTAATGTAGAAATGAAGGTCTACTCAATTTTATCACAATTCAGTCTTTTTTCAAGTATTATATCATTAATATCACTTTTATAAAAATATTAATTTAATATTTTTATATTTTGAAGAAATAAAATGTCTGTAGTATAAGATGTATTGAAACATTCGCCATTCTAGATGGATTTAGAACTTAATATAATGAAGAAGGGATACATATACATCATTAGACCACTCAAAATTTATATTTCTATACAGAAACTCCATTTCTTTCATTTGCAAGTGCAACTCAATATCTCCTACAAACTTCTGAATTCCCTAAGAGGATGTAAACTTTTAACCCATTTTGCTACCAATTCAAATTCATTGCCAGATCTAACAAAGCTTCTACTTGTCGTATAGCTTGTTGCTTCTCCTGCTGCTTCAACCTACTTGCAACAGATTCAGGATCAAGCCCTTGTGCATCTTCTGCTTCACTCTGCTCAATTTGAACTTCTTGCAGCAATGCAGCTACCTCTCTAACGAAATCCGCCCTCAAAAGAACATCATCGGCTTCCATAGCTATAGCTGGTGCTAATAGGCCATGATGCTGATGAACAAAACACAAATCATTACAAATATGTTGAATTTCTATAACGTTTAAAAGATTTAAGAAGCGTAAGCTTCCTTCATTATGGTGATGAGGGAAACTCTCATGTAATGATTGTGAAGGATTTATGCATTCAAGGGTAGGGTAGGGTAGGCATGCTAAGCAGAAAGCAAAATTATTCACCACGAATGTAAACAAGAGTTTCATCATGGTATAAAAAGGTACATAATATGAAGTTTGGATTTTACCTTGTCAATGTCAAATCCTGCAGGTGCAAGGATAGTAAAAGGATCTTCTCGAGGGAAGGTATCAACCATGCATTTCTTGCATGACTTAAGCCACCCTTCATCATCAAATCCATCATGCATATTCAAAAGATCATTAAGCAACCTCATGGCTGGAGTTGCCTCTCGTTTCAAAATTTCGGCCTTTGAAATACAATGCAAGAACAACACGATAAGCAATGGCAAAGAACTAATCCATATCGGATATGAAACATCTACTAATTTTGCAACCAATGAATATAACAAAGATCTTGAATATTCAGCTAAAACCATCACAGGAGATGATAGATTTAAATGATTGAACATTTACGTACCTCTACCCGCCTGTACAGCAAATGAAGGCTTCTAATAGCATCTTTCTCATCCTGCACAAGTATCAAATCCCAAATGGTTAAAATTCTCAGTTAGAAAGAACAAAGAACTTGCATACATACCCTGAAACAGACACCAACCATAATTCTTGAAAATAGAAAAGCTATGCAGTTAGTGCTGTTAGGTGTGAATGAAAAGAAATATATACTACCAGAAATGGAAAAGTATTTCTTAGGACAAATAGAACAAACAATAATAACATCAGACCCCTCAAGGAAAAGGTGAGGAACAATGTGTTACTCACATCACACCTAGCAAGATCAAGGCGATTCCGTATCACCATTAGAACAAGTTCATCTAGTTCTCCTTTCTCAGCGGCTTCCTCAATTTTCTGCATAGAAGGCAATTGAAAGATATGAAAAAGGTAAAGTCTTTTATATCAAGATTCGCCATGGAAAAAAAAAAAAAAGAACAAAGGGATCAAATTAGGTTTAAAAAAACCCTCCTGATTTTGAAAATGGTGTATTAATAATTAATCATTTCAATCATCAACCTCTTCTATTTCCTCAGCTGCTTTAAGAAAGTTAGAAACTAATTTCTTGGCCTTCCAAACCTCTTCGTTGGGATATTCTTTCAGCCTCAAACCAATCTCTCGATACTCTTCAATCTTTCTCTCTTCTTTCTCCTCTTCTTCTCGAAGCCATCGATGATGTTCCTTGGTTTTTTCTCGTTGCCGAGCTTGCCATTCCTGGCCTGAAAATAGTTAGAAGCAGCTCTCTCAAGGTAATACAAGAACAAGTTCTTGATTTTTCCCATTTTTCTTTCAATACACATAGATAAACAAATTCAGAAACCTAAGGGAGAAATTAACTTACATCGTCATAGTACTCTTTGGGAAGCCCATAAACATCTTGTTCCGGTATGTTCTTACTTGAGCACACTAAAGCTTAATTAATCGAATCCCACAAAATAAAGAATCAACGAAATCATAAAGGAGGAAGAGGAAGAAGAAGAATCAATGAAATTAGCTAGCTGCGGCTCCGTAAATTTGCAAGTCTGTCAAGGAATTCTTACCTGAGCCGAGTTTGGGATTGTTCCTTGGATGAATTCTCAGATTCCTAGAATGGGTACGAGTAAATTTGAAGGTCGAAGAGAGAAGAAAGTAAGTCCTGGGCAAGACTGATGTTTCCATTTTTTGTTAAGGAAGCAGAGACTGTAGCAGTCTGAAGATCCCCATCCTGCTTTATAAGTAGGTTTTCTTCTGTGGCAGAAGTAATAAAAAATGTTTGGATGATAATTGTATTTTGATATTTAGTATTTTAGTAAAAAAATAATTTTGAATATTTATTTTGAGAAAAAGTAAATTTTGATAGGTATAATATATATATATATATATATATATATATATATTACATTGATAGATATAATACTTATATAATTTGACGACCAAAAAAAACGTATCAACCGAAAATGTAAAAATTATTCATTTTTTACTCGTACACCACTCTTTGACCCTAGAAATATATTCATTTGACATCTCCATGTAATTATTTCTTTTTATAATTATTAGAATACTCGATAAATTGAGAGAGTTAATAACAAATTCTTTTAGATCGATAATTTAAAGTTCAAATATCTTAAATAATAATTTCATATTAAAAAAACTTTAAGACAAACTGTAACTCTGAAAGAGATGATAGGTTTGGTGTCTAAGCGATGACATGTAATATTTAGCAGTGAACGTAGCTTTTTGCACAAACTTTTATGCACAAACCATATATTGAGAAAGGGAATTTAGTGGTCTATAGTGGCCTCTAAAATATGTCACTTGTCATGTTTTACTTAGTTCGATCTCTTTTATGTGGTATTAATATGGTTCAGAGTAGTGATGCTTTTGCACTGTGATTCAAATTCAGCAGAAAACATATTGGTCCAGAGTACTGATGTCTCTACACTGAGTCAAATTCATTAGAAAACATACTGGTCCAAAGTAATGATGTCTCTGCACTGAGTAAAATTCAACAAAAAAAATACGTTGGTCCAGAGTAGTGATGCCTCTGCACTGTGAGCAGAAAACACGCTAGTCCAAAGCAGTGATGCATCTGCACTGTAAGTCAAATTCAGCAGAAAACACACTGGTCCAGAGTACTGATGTCTCTGCACTGTGAGTCAAATTCAGTAGAAAACACACTGGTCCAGAGTAATGATGCCTCTGCACTGTGAGTAAAATTTAGCAAAAAACAAGTTGGTCCAGAGTAGTGATGGCTCTGCACTGTGAGCAGAAATCACGCTGGTCCAGAGTAGTGATGCATTTGCATTGTGAGTCAAATTCAGTAGAAAACACATTGGTCCATAGTAGTGATGCCTCTACACTGTGAGTTAAATTCAACAGAAAACTGAGTAAATTACGTGGCTTATAATTGTACGCTAGAGACCTCGACAACTCGCATTTCTTGGTGACTTGGCATCATCTAATCTTGTTGTTAATGGACCGCATGTATTCATATTTGTCAAGAACAACAATTGTTGGTGGAGTATTGTTATTTACTAGACTTTTAATAGAATCTCATAATACAACTTATGTTCAACATTTAGCTTAAAAAAAATCTCAATAATTCTCATTATAAATGAATATAAATATGTAATGGTATATAAAAATAAATATCAATACTAATAATCAAATAAAATATATATTGTAATATAATAAAGAGTAAACTATTTTAGTAACATCTAAACTATCACACAATCTAAGTTTAACACTTAAATTTTTTTCGCTCAAACTTAAAAATCTTCCCATGTGCTCTTCCTTCCATTTTGGCCAATTTTTTACAGTTAATTTTTATTTTGGTCAGGGGTATTTTTATCCAAAAAATATGAAACAATTTTTTTATCTTTCAAAACTACGTCCTTTTGGCACAAACAAAGAAAACATTTTTTTAAAAAAATAAACCCTAACTATTTTATCACATTATTAAATTATTATTATTCTTCTGTACAACCAGTGACGGCGAAAACAGGCAACCCAACCACGACAACAGCAATCCGAGGACAGCAGAGAGGCAACCGAACCCGATGACAGCAAGCACGCAACCCGACGACAGGCAGACAACCCCATGACAAACAACCCAAAGATGAAGACGACACGAGTGACGGCGGCAGACAACCTAACCTGACGATAGCAAGCAGTCAAGCAAACGACAGGCAGGCAACCTGATGACAACAGACAATCGACGACGACAAGAGTGGCGGCCATAGCAGGCAACCCGACGACAGCAGGCAACCCGACGACAGCAGGCAGCTAACCTAACGACAGCAAGTAGCCAACCTAACGACAGCAGGCAGGCAACCTAACGATAGCAGGCAGGCAACCCGGGCGATAGCAAGCAGACAACCCGATGATGACAATAGACAACATGATTGACGATAATAGACAACTTGACTGACAACCGCAACAGGCAACCTGAGGACCACAACAGGCAACCACAGGACAGCAGACAGGTAACCCGATGACGACAATAGGCAATCCGACGAGAACAGACAACCGACCACAGCAGGCAATCGAGACGACATGTGACAAATTTTTTTATTTTTGAATTTGTAGTGTGCAAACCCGCCGACAGCAGACAGCCAACCTGATTATGGCAGGCAACCCGGTGACAGCAGTCACACAATCCGATGACGACAATAGGCAACCTGACGACCACAACAACAGGCAACCTGACGGTAACCCGATGACCACAACCTAACAAATGACAGCAGACAACCAACTTGACGATAGCAGGCAGGCAACTCGGGTGACAGCAGGTAGACAATCCAATGACGACAATAGGCAACCTGACGACCACAACAGGCAACCCGAACTTTTAACGAACGACAGCAGACAGCCAACCTGACGATAGCAGGCAGACAACCTGGGTGACAGCAGGCAGACAATCCGATGACGACAATAGGCAACCTGACAACCACAACAGACAACCCGAACTTAACGAACGACAGCAGACAGCCAACCTGACGATAGCAGGCAGGCAACCCGGGTGACAGCAGGCAGACAATCCGATGACGACAATAGGCAACCTGACAACCACAACAGGCAACCCGAACCTAACGAACAACAGCAGACAGCTAACCTGACGATAGCAGGCAGGCAACCCGTGTGACAGCAGGTAGACAATCCGATGACGATAATAGGCAACCTGACGATGACAACTGGCAACCCGACCGCAGTAACCCGACGACGACGACGACAACAGCCAACCTGACGATAGCTGGCAACCCAGGTGACAGCAGGTAGACAATCCGATGACAACAATAGGCAACCTGACGACCACAACAAGCAATCGGCGACAGTAGGTAACCCGACGACGACGATAATAGACAACCGGACGAGAACATGCAACCGACCATAACATGCAATCGACGACGAGACAATTTTTTATTATTTTATTTTTGAATTTGTAGTTTGCAAACCAGTCGACAGCAAGCAATCAACGACTACACGAGGTAACTTTTTATTATTTTATTTTTGAATTTGTAGCATGCGACCCGACGACAACAAGCAATCCGACAAGCAATTTTTTATTTTTTTGAATTTGTAGCGTGGGCGAGAGAGGAGCTTCGATTTGAATAAATTTTGTTTGTTCGAGCCAATTGAGAAAAAATTTATCAATGCTATTAAACAATTTATTTTATCTTTGCTATTTTTTAGGAGCTTCGATTGAGTAAAATATTTTTTAATTTGTTGTCGCTATTGTTGTTGTCACCGCTACCCGTCGCTACTGTTGTGTTGTATATCATCTTAAGTGGAAGATAAATATTAAAAATGAGATAAAATAATTAGGGTTATGGTTTATTTTTAAGTTTTTAAATTTTTTTTGTTATTTGACACATTTTTTTATTATTATTTAAAATTCAAGTTTAATTCGATTTTAAGATTTGAAGGATGGATATGTTTTTTTAAAAATCAATGATTATTTTTGTATTTATAGAATATTTTAAAATTCTATAAATACAAAAAATTATAATAATATTTGATTTAAAGAAGAAGAATAAGAATAAGATAAAATAATTAGAGTTAATGTTTATTTTTTTAAAAAAAGTTTTCTTTTGTATGTGGTAAAACGATGTCGTTTTGTCCAAAACAACGTAGCTTTGAAACGTAAAAAAAAAAAAAAAAAAAGACCACGCAGCATTTTTTTGACACAAATTCCCTGGACCAAAATACAAATTAACAGTAAAAAGTTGACGTCAAAATGGACAGAAGGCCACCTCACGAGGATTTAAAAATTTGAATGTTGCCAGCGACAAAAAAAAATTTAAATGTTAAAAATTCAAGATAATTTAATTATTACCAAAATAATTTACCATATAATAAAAATAGTACCAAATAGTTGAAACCAACTTAGCGAGTTCTAATCCTCTTTTGCCACAAGCTTATCGTCAAGTCACGTGACCTTCAACTGCACCTACCCGTAATTCTTTAAACCCTCACGTGCTTTTAATCCGCTTTTCACTACACGTCAAACATTATATCACTTTACCCGTTACACATCACCATAAACTCCGGGTTGTATTTTCCATTTCAAACCAAAACCCAACCCCCTTTCCCGACGTTTTGCGTCATCTTCGTCTCACCGATTCATCACCGGAAACTCAGTTTTATGATTCTCTCTTCTTCTTTTTTTTCTTCTCCTCCTCCTTCTCCTCTTCGATTTTACTCCTGCAGTTCACACGCCAAAACCCTAAACCCCTCTAAATTCCCACCGTTACTACTGCCATTGAACATGAAGGACCGGACATCGTCTCCCTATGGCGCCGTTTATGTTCCTCCCCATCATAGACATCGTCTTCGTTCAGTCATTGTTCCTGCTTCAGCAGGAAACAGCATCAACTCCGCCGCCGCCGAATCTACGCCGCCGCACTTCCAACTTGATTCCAAGCTTGCTTTGGAGAACCAACAAGACACATTAATTCATTCTAAGAATGATAATAAGGCATCTCCTTATTTGCCTCCCCATCGTTTTCAGGAGCAACAGCGACAGTTGCAGAAGAAAAACTCAGTTGACGGGGGTTCATCTGAAGGCTCTGATCGCGAAATTGAGATTTCTTTTCCGCCAGTAAGTCTAGTGCTTACATTTTGAGGATATAAATCTTTTATGTGTTCCTTAGTATAGGTAATAGATTATGCAGACGATTTTTTTTTTTTTTATGTGTTTTAGTATAAGTGATGTGTGGATGATATATTCTTCAAATTGAATTTTGTAAGTGTATTTGTTTTTCCTTGTAAGGCTGAATTATTTCTCGATCTTCTGAAAGCAGACTTGTAAGCATTAATTTTGTGATAGAATGGGAGTACATATTTATGGTGTACGGATATGAAACCCTTGTTATCTGTGTCAGCTTTTGGATGTCATTTTGCTGGATTAATTTTGTGAGGATATGTATCTAGTGCTTATTCAGAATTTTCTGAGCTAAAAGATGAAATTTAAGTAATGAAAATAGGAAATGCAAGAAAGAGGATGAATTAGGTCAAAAAAATCTTAGATATTTCCATCTCGTAACTATTTATCAAATTGTTGCACCAAAAAAGAAAAATTACCCATTAAAGTGGTGTTTATATTAGAGTCACATTTCAAATTTTTTACCGCATTGTATATGAGTTAGTTTTATCTAAAGTATAGGACACTTGAAGGTTACATTTTTGCATTGTTCACGGTGGGTTAAGCTATTTTGAATGAGTGGTGGCATTTTTTATGTAAAGAGGTTTCTCTACAGAATGCAATGTTTGCTGCCTCATACAGTTCTAATCCATTTACTCTTGAGTCAGAATGTTTGATTTAAAATTCAAAATTAAACAAATTCTGCAAGTGCAATGTATCTGATATTATCACCTTTATTGTTAGTATTCCAGTATTCCTCTTGATCAAGCATTCTTTAATTGAAGTGGTAGTGAAAAATGCCATGATCCTACGTTATATTGTTATTCCTACCTTAACTGTTATGGTGGATAAGGTGGGCAAAATCCTAAAAATAGTATTGTGCATAAATACATGACCTAATAAGTACCATCATTACTACCTCAGGGATTTCTTAATTTTCTTTTGTTCTATAGTGGTTTTATTTTCTACAGATTAATTGGAAGATCAATTTTTTTTAAGTTATGTTGCAATTACTATCCCAGTCATAGAGCTAGGTGTGAGTATATTTATACTTTTGGATTTATATGCACATTTGCTATGGATGTGTGAAGTGCAAGTTATAAGCATTTAAATTTGCAGAATGCAATTCCATGTTTCTATCTGGGTAGGAATCATACTTTTCATGCACACACCACACATGTTTAGTGATGTTTTTATGATTTCCTTATAAAGAATAGGGCCATGCTGAGCTAATTTTTACCCCCTACGTTTTCCAATATTTTTCAGGGTCCTCATGTCTCGGATAATATTGATGTCTGGAAGAGGAAGTTGATTACCCTTAAAAGCAACAATGATAAACAAGAGATAATCTCAAGGGAGAAAAATGATCGACGTGAATATGAACAAATAGCTGAATTAGCAAGTAAATTGGGCTTGTACAGGTAGCATTACCTTCTTAGAATTGATATAATTAACTAGATATACTTCTCATCTTTGTTCTAATATAAAATTGTCTTGGGCAGTCATCTATATGCAAAAGTTGTTGTTGTCAGCAAGGATCCTTTGCCGAACTACAGATTTGATTTGGATGACAAGCGACCACAGAGAGAGGTGCGCCTATAGTTATTGAGTATACTTTTCAGCTATGTGTGTTTATAGATGTATGTTCTTGCTTTTCTGATATGATGAAAGCTTCCATTTTCTTGTATCCTGTGGAATTTCCCCTTTTTAATCTTTAAAACATTGTGCTATTTGATCCTCCTAATTAGTAAGTATTCCTACTCTTAGTAGGTTTTGTCATGTCAGAAATTGAATGTCTAGATACTTCTTGATGTCAGTAGCTCCCAAATAGCTCTTGCATTCTATTTTCTTTCCCCCTCAATTCCACTTTTTTCATGATGCTTGTACAAGTACTGAATATGTGCACAAATGACAGGTGGCCTTGCCTCCTGGGTTGCAAGGACAGGTTCACTCCTATCTGGTAGATTATGTTTCCCAAAAGCCTAGGGGCACGGATGTGTTTTCTAGATCTAGCAGTGATGGTAGCATTGTTACTGATGAAGGGCTCTTTGAGCTCCCTGAACCACCTCTTCATAGTAAGACTGTTATGGAGAAAATTGTTCAGCGGAGAAGTTTGCAAATGCGCACTGAGCAGCTGACTTGGCAGGTTCAATAGCTTTTCCTAATTTAGAGCTTAATATCCATTTGGGTTAAGTACTCTTACCTTATGTTTAGTATTTCAAAAAATGTTAAGGACCTCCATCTACGTTTTGAAAACAGGGTGATCTCCCTTGGCAGTGTTTGCCATCCAACAAGTCAGTAATCTGTTTTATGTTAGTGTTTTACCTTTCAAGTATCTTTAATATTGCATTAATAAGTCTAATGGGACCTTCACATGTGACTGAATAAATCAACTTGTGGATAAATTTTTTTATTTGGATATAGGACCTTCCACTGTTAGCTTGCTAAATTTCTACTATAAGCTTGTAAAAGAGTAGTAGAACTTTTATATATATATATATATATATATATATATATATTTAATAAGTCTAATGGAAAAATAATATTAAATATTACTTTGATATCATAAGATGACTAGTTATTAGGAATTAAAAAAAAAATCCATTTCAACAAGTTTAAACATAAGATTAGCATGTTTTTGTATGAGAGAGAAGTTGTGTATACTGTACCTTTTTTCCCTTTTTGCTAAGCCATTATATCTCTTCTCATATTAGTGCTATACTTAGTTCTCTCCTTAGTTTTCTCTTGCTCTATATTGTGGATTCATATTGCTTCATATCCTCTAGCGCATGGCATTAGATGCTGATTCTTGTTTGGGCGTCTAATTCACATAAGAACTTCTTCCATATTACTTGTTTATTTTTTTCCATTACCAATATATTTTGATTTAGTCTACTTAGGAAGCCTAAGTAAAGAAATTTGACTTTTCTGATAAGTCATGTAATTTTACCCTTCCTAGTTTGACTTGGGATTAAAAGAAATGGCATGCTAATTGTTAATACTTTATGGCTCTTTTAATAGGAATCCCCAGAAGGTCAGAAGATATTGAAATTTCGTAAGGTCCTCCCTGCTTACAAGGAAAAGGATACAATACTAAGTGCCATCTCACATAATCAGGTATGTGAAGGCTTGTGGAATCTAACATCATTACGTGGCTTGGCCTAACATTTTAAAGATTTTCATCTCGTAGACTATTTGCAAATTTTTTACTTTCTGGATCTAAGCCCAAATTTTACCCTGGGTCTTGTGCTTAAAACAGACATTTTCTTCTTACATAATTACTGGATTAGGTCAAGATCAAGAGTATCGTTTAGATCTTTGGAATTAATACTTTGTAGTCTTTCCAATTCATAATGACATACTTTTCTTTTTCGTCTTCATTTTCATTGGTTCACAAAATTGTAATGCTAACATATCTTGCAGAAAACAACACAATTTTACCCTTATAAAGTACAAATATATAAGAACTGAAAGAAATATCATATAATACATATAAATAAACATGTGCAAAAGAATAGCTCTTCTTTATTCTGGAAGTATTTTCTGGCATCATGCAATAGTGTAGCTTTTCTTTCTAAGAGGTGGAATAGAATAACCTGGTTGAAGCATAATGATCATACGTCTGTAATGCATTGTATGTCCCATAATATGTCCCATTCTTCTGCCCTTTCCCGGAAGTCGATGACTATTCATAGCTATTACCTTGACACCATAGAAGAGTTCGACCCAATGCTTTATTTCTGTCCTAGTTGATCCCTATTCGACATTAGAAGTATATTGATTTTTCCCCAATAACCGAATATTTTTGTTTGTAAATACTGCATATTTGATTCCATCCATAAATCGATTTTCTTCCCTATGAGTTTTAGTCTCAATAAGAATGCTAGTTCTTACTGTTCATAAATTATGTTAACTTACTGTACAACTGTGGATGAAACAGACATGGCCACCTTTGCAGTGTTCCTAAAGCAGCCAGATAAATTTATAGTAGCCTAATTCCTACCTTCTGCTCAGATTTATCTCTCAAATTCTTGGCTCTCTTTCATCTCACAGTATTTTTCTATTGAGATATCCAATGATTTGGGAAGTGTCATTTTCTCTTTAAGAGAAAAGAAGAGCTTGTTTGGGACTTTATTGCCGGAATGTACATTTGCTTTTTTGGGTCAATGACTGTTCGACTGATTATTGTGGATTAATAAGATAAGTTGAGAAGAAAATAAAGGATATTGTTTTGATTTCATGGGAGATCTGATTTTAACTTATGGGGTTCTCTTTTCTTGTACAATGTTTTATTTTGGAAAAGAATGTTCAGTCAGAAATCAACAGGATTTTGCACTTCACAGGTGGTCATAATATCCGGTGAAACTGGTTGTGGTAAGACAACTCAGATTCCACAATTCATTTTAGACTCCGAAATTGAATCAGGTCGTGGCGCAATGTGCAGTATCATATGTACTCAGCCCCGTAGAATATCTGCAATTTCTGTATCTGAAAGAGTTGCAGCAGAGAGGGGAGAAAATTTGGGTGAAACAGTGAGTCTCTATATGTTATGGAGATACTTGTAGTATTAGTATGGGTTTGATCATTGTACTTAAATTACAAGTTTTAACCTGATTTCTCACTTCACAGGTTGGCTATAAAGTCCGGTTGGAGGGTATGAAAGGGAGAGATACACACCTCCTTTTTTGCACAACAGGCATTTTATTAAGAAGATTACTAGTGGATAGAAACTTGAAGGATGTTACCCATGTAATTGTGGATGAGATTCATGAACGTGGAATGAATGAGGGTAAAGTACTGATTTGCTGGTGATTTTAACATTGCTCTATATATATTAACAGGATCTTACCCTTGTTTTGTTGCTTGATATCAGATTTTCTGCTTATTGTTCTGAAAGATCTACTGCCTCGTCGACCGGAGTTGAGGTTGATTTTGATGAGTGCAACTCTTGACGCAGAGCTTTTCTCTTCATACTTTGGTGGTTCACCTGTGGTCCATATTCCTGTGAGTTTATATGTACACTTGAATAGCAATTGTATGTTACCTTGGTTTACTGTTTTGTTTGCTCTTTGTCTCTGCACCTTTGCTTGTCCATATTGCTGTGAGTTTGTGTCAGTAAAACTCTTGAGAAACATTTTATGTTGCTTCTGGTTGAAGTTTTATCCATGCTCTCTCAGGGTGGGGTAGGAGAAGCGGGAGGCAGATAGGAACCTGCATGAGTATGCAACCTTTAAGTTACTGTTATGAAATGAACATTTAACAGTTGACATTCTACAGTATTCAATTTTTGTAGGTTGCCAAATTTTATAATGATAAGTTGTTCTTTATCGGTACCTAACTTTGTTTTATAATGATAAGTTGTCGTCTTCCATTATTATTATTATTATATAAAAAAAAATTGAATGAGAGACTACTGAAGAGAGCTGGCCAAGTTATTTGATCGAGAAGATTCTTTGCCAGTGAAATTGATGAATATTCATGTTCTGGACTCAAGAAGAAGATGATTGATAGGAACTAACTCACATGTATTGTTGTTGGAACCATGACATATATTTTCTTAGTATCTTGTTGCTCTTTTTTGAGAGCATTTTTTTGACCTGGAGATTTTGAGTTGTCTTATAGGTTTTTTATATTATAATACCTGGAAATAAAGATGTTCACTAATCGCTTTTATAATGTGATTTTTAGAACATAATCTTGTCCAGCTTATAAGATTCTTACAGTTGGTTACTATAATAATGCAAATATCAGTAGGGGTTTGCAGCAACATTTCTCTACATTCATCTTAAGTAAATTTTACTTTACTTCTTGGGCTTTTTAATGTAGGGTTTTACCTATCCAGTGCAAACATATTTTCTGGAAGGCATTCTGGAGATGTCGCAGTACAGGTTGACACCAGAGAATCAAATTGATGATTATGGACAAGAGAAACTATGGAAAATGAACAAGCAAATTCCGAGGAAGAGAAAAAGTCAAATTGCCTCAGCTGTTGAGGTATACCAGTGATCCCTTTACTCCACAATTTTACTAAAGTTATTCACTTGTCCTCATGTTTGCACCTTGTGGGGAAAAATATTTCAGGATGCTCTCAGATCTGCTGATTTCAAGGATTACTCTTCACAGACACAACAGTCCTTATCTTGTTGGAATCCTGACTGCATTGGCTTCAACCTCATTGAATATCTTTTGTGTTATATATGCCAAAAGGAAAGGCCTGGGGCGGTCCTAGTCTTTATGACTGGCTGGGATGACATAAATTCTCTGAAAGAAAAGCTTGAAGCTCATCCTATCTTGGGAGATACAAGCCAGGTTCTTTTGTTGGCATGCCATGGTTCAATGGCTAATTCTGAGCAGGTACATGTGATTTCTACTTGTTGATTAGATAAATCTAGAATTTATATAGTTGGAGTCAACTATGAAAAGACCAGGAAGGAACGAAAGGTAGGTCTGGGCTCAGAAACATTTAACCATAGTACTGCATGATCTTACATTTAGATCCATCTTCTATGGATAATGAATTTCAGGACAGAAACTCGTTGCATATGTACACAGTTTTTAAGTAGGAAAAAACTGCAGGCCTTGTTAGCTGAATATTTTATTTCGCTATTGCTGTGCATTTGCATATTCATCAATCAACCACATGTTGTTGCAGTTGTAATGTGTGTATACAAATTCATAAATGTATCTATTTGGATTTTTGGTGGGGCTGGTGGTGGTTCATCTTGATAGTATACTTGATATCTCAGTGTTGAATCTATTGAAATGTGATCCACTATAGTCTTGCTGTATCCATTTGACATGTTTTCTAAGTCAGTATTGTGTTCATAAATTATTTGTTTCATAATTATCAATGAATGACTAGTCACATATCTTAAAATAAAAAGGGACATGGATATAACTAATGAATTGACCCTTTGGTTTTCCATTTATTGTTTATTAACCCTCCTAATCTTGATTCTGACAGAAGTTAATATTTGAGAAGCCTGAAGATGGAATTCGGAAGATTGTGTTAACCACTAATATTGCTGAAACCAGTATCACAATTAATGATGTTGTGTTTGTCATTGACTGTGGGAAGGCAAAAGAGACGTCATATGATGCACTCAACAACACTCCTTGCTTGCTTCCTTCTTGGATATCTAAGGTTTCAGCTCAACAGGTAAGATCTTTTGCTGTGAATGAATTGTTCACTTTTGAACCTACTGCTTGGTGTAATTTGGTGCATAGGATCAACTTAAACCAAATTTTTTATTGGCTTATACGAATGATATATTGAGCAAATGGCTATCATACTCTTTCTTTTGGGGAGGTGGCGAGGGTGGTGTATGAGAGGAAGGGAAGGATTGAAGGCAGAATATATCATTATCATTTTTATTAGTTCACTTTGTATAACTCGTTCTCGCTGTTTTCCATTTAATGTAAGTTGGTTTTGTATTCTCTTATATGCTTGGGACAATAATTTACCTTGTTTACTCATGTTTCTTGAATGTGATGGCATTCAATGGCTGAACTTCTCCTTTCTGATAAGGTTGCTAGACTATATGTTGGATAGCAGAATTTTCTATTTTTCTTTCTCTCTATCTGAGATAGTGCATGATAGATTTCAGAACTTTATTGGCTTTTTCTGTTTTTTATATTTTTGATTGACTAAAATTCTTTTGCTCCACTTCTTACCATTAAACACTATACCACAGTTCTTTTATGCCTCAGTCTGATGTACAATGTTGATTTCATTTATTTTCTTGGACTTCAGAGAAGAGGAAGAGCTGGACGTGTACAACCAGGAGATTGCTACCATCTCTATCCTAGAAGTGTGTATGATGCCTTTGCAGATTATCAATTGCCAGAGATTTTGAGGACGCCTTTGCAATCTCTTTGTTTACAGATTAAAAGTCTAGAACTTGGAAGCATTTCAGAGTTCTTATCTAGGGCTTTACAGTCACCTGAGTTATTAGCGGTGAGGATCAGTTAGAATTTTTCATGTTTTCTTCTGTTACTTGGAAATATCTTCTATAGTATCAGTTTTCTGCTACCTTTGTTTCATGATCTTCTAAAACAAGGAATTTATCCATCTCTGTGCACAGCCATTTTCTTGTGCAAACTTTAATTAATCAGTTATCCTTTTTATAGGTGCAAAATGCAATTGAGTATCTGAAGATTATTGGGGCTTTAGATGAGAAGGAAAATCTGACCATCTTAGGTATAATGCATCGACACATTTTTCATCCATGTGATACATTTTCTCATTGAGTAGGGCATCTGATATAAGTTCTTACATCTTTTGGGAAGGGCGCTACCTAACGATGCTTCCAGTGGAGCCCAAACTTGGGAAGATGCTTATACTTGGTGCTGTTTTCAATTGTCTTGATCCAGTACTAACTGTTGTTGCTGGTCTTAGTGTGCGTGACCCTTTCTTATCACCACTGGACAAAAAGGATGTAAGTTAAAACTTTCATGTTCTGTCTTTAGATTTTAGATATATGTCGTCATGTACACACTTCTTTTCTTTTTCTTTAGATATATATATATATATATATATATATATATTATTTGATATCCAGATTTATGCTCCATCTTTTTGAACCATTTGGTTGTGCTCAGTATTGGCTGATGCATCAATGTGGTACTAGTTGAAGGGAGTGAAGCGATTCTCTCTCTCTCAGTTCTGAAATTGTCACAGAACAACTGATGCTACGTCATTAGTAGGAATAACAGTACCATGAAACTTTTGGCATTTGTACTTATGTAAAATATTATTTTCCTTTCATTCAATCAGCTATTATTACTTTAAATGAAGAATTATTTTATTTTGTGTAGAAAAGAGGAAAAGGATAAAACAGAAATATAGCTATAAACTTTTTCAGATATCTTAAACCTTTTTCAAATATCTTTCTATTAGGATTTCTTTTTCTTTTAGGATGCTTGGTTATGTGAAATTATAGTTCCCTATATAGTAGGAACTTTTTAGGAAGTTACCAACTTTCCTCTTTGTATATGTTCTATAAAAAGGCTCTTGTAATTGGGGTTTTTAATAGGTTTTATAATAACAGAATTCAGAAGCTCAATTTTCTTCTTGGTGTCAAGCTATATCTCATCTAGGGTTTCTTTTCTGTCATTTTCATAAATTTGGCTTTCATATGTAGAACTTGTCTCAAATCTTGGCCTTCATTGTCATTCCTCTATCCAACTTGTCTTCATTGCTGGAATCATGTTTGATATTATAGAATTAACTTTAACTTCTCAATCAGAAGAAGTTCAATCTAATCATACCTTAGGAAGCTATCAACATCTAGTCGTGAATGGGGAAACTAGGGACAGAAAAATAAGAATCAAAGACAACCTAAAATAATTATGAGAAGATACACGAAGTTGGTGGCCTTAACAGTGAGGAGATAGAAAAGCTGAATTATTGGGAACATTTAAGAAACCTTCCATTGCAAATTCATTTGCATTTTTGTTTGGGTCATCCATCATTTACAACTATTAAAAAGTCATGTTTTCCTCATTCTTCAAAGAATTGGATACAAGAAATTTACATTGTGATGTGCATGAGCTTGCCAAACTTACTTCTACATCTTTTTCTATTATTAATAAAAGAACTTCCACTCCAGTTTATTTGATACACAGTGACATTTGGGGGTCTCTCTCCTGTACTGTACTTAATATTATTGGTTCTAAGTGGTTTGTGTCCTACATAAATGATTGTACTAGAGTGACTTGATATATTTGCTAAAAAAAATCCAATGTGAGTTTTGTTCTTTCTATTTTTTATTAAATGATCTAAAATTAGTTTGGCACAAAAATTAAAAGGTTTTGGACATATAATGCAATGGACTATTTTTAATCTAGCTCTCTCTTCGTATTTTCAACAAAATTATTCTTGAGTCATCTTAAAATGATGAAAAAGAAAGACGATTGTTGAAAAAAAGTTTGATGAAGGAGTTTGAAATAAAGGAACTATGGAGATTAAAATAATTTTTTTTGGGAATTGGAGTAGCACATTCAAAATAAGGAATATTTATTTCCCAACAAAAGTATGCTATCCTTCTTCTTAAGGAGGAATCATAAACTTCGGCAAGTTAGCGGAACTATTATTAATAGGAAAATGTATAGGGGATTAGTTGGAAAGTTTATTTATCTATCTCATACGACTAGATATAGCTTGTTCAATTAGTGTAGTAAATTAATTTATACACGTTCCTAAGGATAGTACATTTATGCCGACTGTGTAGTGTCACCAGTAGATAGAAGATCTACTTTAGATTATTATACATTCCTAGGTGGTAATATTGTGGCATGAAGGAGTGAAAAGTAGAATGTTGTGGCAAGATCAAGTTGAAACTCAAAATATTTGTGAACTTTTTTGTGTTGAAAATTATTCTAGATTTGAAGATACAATGGAATGAATCAATGAGATTATATAGTGAAAATAAAGCAGCAATAAATATTACCCGCGATCCAGTATCACATGATCGAATGAAGCACATCGAGATTGATTGATAGGTTTTTCATTAAAGAGAAAATGGACAATGGACTAATATGCATGTTGTATGTTCCAATGGAGGTCAACTTGTAGATTATCTGAACTGAACATCCAAATGTTTGAAACCATTGTTTCCAAGCTAGGAATGGAGGATCTATATGTACCAACTTGAGGGAGTCAGTAGAAAAAAAAGGGTAAAACAAGAATATAGTTTTAAATCTTTTTTTTTTTTTTTTCATATATCTTAAACTTTTTCAGATATATTTTTATTAGGATTTCTTTTTATTTTAGGATTCTTGGTTGTGTGAAATTGTAATTTCCTATATAGTAGGAACTTTTAAAGAAGTTACCTATTTTTTCTCTTTTGTCTATGTTCTATAGAAAGGCTCTTGTAATTAGGTTTTATAATAAGAGATTTCAAGAGCTCAATGTTTCTTCCTTTTCTAATTTGAAACAACCTTTGCATCTTTTCTCTAGATAGTTCTTTCACATTAAACAAAACTATAAAAAGTGAAAGTTTTCACATCCATTGAATTAGTCTTTTTCCACTTGTCTTTCATCCTTGCCCATTAACTGATTTGCCTTTGTCAGGCTTTTTTTTTTTATTTTATTTTATTTTTAAACAGCTTTGTATTGAAATAAATTATTGGTGGTAAATGTATATAAAAGAGAATATTTAGTCTCTCACATTAGATGAATTGTAGCTATTTTCCTGCACTTATGGTTCTTTGTGATATAAGAGAGAAACACATAACAGGCATATGGACACAACATTTTATGTGCTAATGGAATTTTCTCCTCTGCATGGGGATTTCTTGTCTTCAGCTAGCAGAAGCTGCAAAAGCACAGTATTCCCATGATTATAGTGATCATCTTGCTCTTATCCGGGCTTACCAGGGATGGAAAGATGCTGAAAGAGACCTAGCTGGTTATGACTACTGCTGGAAGAATTTTCTGTCAGCACAATCAATGAAAGCTATTGATGCTCTTCGAAATGAGTTTTACTCATTACTTAAGGTTACAGGCCTTGTTGACAGCAATCCAGCCATCTATAATGCTTGGAGTTATGACGAAGATCTCCTCCGTGCTATTGTTTGCTATGGCTTATATCCTGGAATCTGCTCTGTTGTGGTATGTATAGATTCTCTGAGCTGTATTATTGCTATACCTGTCCCTGGTATAAGCAAAGATATCTCTAACAAATTCTGGAACTCACCGTTTCTGATCATGTTTTGCTTTTTGTAGCATTATCATAATTCCAAAGTGTGCCTTGTGACATTAGTCAGTTTGTGTTTACTGATCAAAAAGTACTCTAGGAGCTTGCTTTTCATGTGCTTTTACTTCTTCTTGATAAATAGGATAATATATTACTATGCTCTACAATTACATGAGCATGATAATACAGTTGACTGTTTTAGTTGATATATTGAATATAAATAAAATGTCCTTATATGTTTGTATTGCTGAAATTGATGTTTGACAGCACAATGAAAAGACATTCTCATTGAAAACAATGGAAGATGGTCAGGTGCTTTTATACTCGGTAAGTATTCAACCTATTAGAACTATTTGTTCCTAGTTAAACTTATGAAACTATAATATTTCGTGTTTTGCTTAGAACTCGGCCAATGCAAGGCACTCTAGAATACCATATCCATGGTTAGTTTTCAATGAAAAGATCAAAGTGAATTCTGTTTTTCTCCGGGATTCAACAGCAGTATCTGATTCCATACTGCTCCTATTTGGTGGAGCCATCTTGAGAGGGGAAACAGTAAGTGCTTTATCATAAATATGTCCATTTATACTTTGCTAACCAACCTTTCCTTAACAGAAGGAAATAATTCATTTTCCTTTTCCTGACAGGATGGTCACTTGAAAATGTTAGGAGGATACTTGGAGTTCTTTATGGACCCTGCTATGGCAGAAATGTATCTAAGCTTGAAGACAGAGCTTGATGAATTAATTCAGTCTAAGGTACGTATAATTGACTAATAGAATAGTAGGGAGCTGTTGCCTTAGATCCTTGGTCCTATTATGTTTCATTGCAGTTTCTTGGTTGCTGTTTTAGATGACAACAGAGTGTTTATGGTAACTTAATCTGGTCCTTTTATGTGCAGCTCCGGAATCCAACAATGTGCATACAATCATATCATGCACTTTTATCTGCAGTACGCCTGCTCATTACAGGGGATCGAGGTCATGGTAGGTTTGTGTTTAATCAACAGGTGCTGCTTCACCCAAGGCCATCAATTTTGACGGCACCAACAACTATTGTGTCAAGAACAGAAAGTGGTCCTGGAGGTGATAATTCTAAGAGCCAGTTACAAACATTGCTTACTCGAGCAGGGCATTCAACACCAGTCTACAAGACAGTGCAACTTAATAATGGCCAATTTCAATCAACAGTGCAATTTAATGGAATGGAAGTAACAGGACAACCCTGCAACATCAAGAAGCAGGCAGAAAAAGATGCTGCATCTGCTGCTATAGATTGCCTCATGGGAGGCAAACGAACGAGTCATGATTATATTGAACCAGTGTCCCTCTTTCTGAAAAAGAGCAAGAAGGATCACAGATAATTCTTAGGTAAATTGAAGTTCTAAATTTTGCCTAATTGCATGCATGATCATAAGATGGAGAAGAATGAAGATCTTGGTCGGATAGGAAAGCAAATTTTGTTGGCCTTGATCTAGAAGCATTTCCTTTTGGGGCGGTTTCAACTGGAAAGATGGCATTGCTTTGAGCTAGCATCTCCACATCACTGATCACCGAGTGTGCCCGAATGAGCAGAGTTGTCTCCTGCAGATAACAACTTCTGGCAGACATACTGATTGAACAATTTTGGATTGGTGTAGTCTGATTGTTGCATCTGGTGCCAAATTGAATCCTGAACTCCCTTCCATGGACTCAACCGCACAGGCACCAGATGCCTGATACCTAAGGCAACCTACCAAGTACTTGTGGAGAACCGGATCTCTGTAATTTGTTGGCACCCCAATATGTGTCATGCCTGTGCTTCCTCCCTGGAGGTCAAAAGAAGTTATCTGTCTTTTTTTGTTAAGGTTCCTGAGCCTGGAAGATTCTTCTCCTTCTTTCCTTTAGCCTTAAAGGTATATACTGTACAGTTTTTTTTTCTTTTACGGGGTGTCCCCAATTATGGGAGGGTCAAATTTACATCTTACATCTAGATTAATTAATTTTCGTTTTAGTTGAATTAGTTTTTTGTGGAAATATTTTTTTGCTCCAAATGTTAAACAGCTGCATGTAGTAAAGTTAGGAGTCAACTCACCTACATCGGGGTTATATACTGTACGGCTTTATAGAAACACATTCCTATCTATCCGAACAATGGGTAGTAACAATATTGAAATGGAATGGGAAAATTTCTCAGTTTAGAGAAAAAAAAAGAAAAAATTTCTCAGTTTAGATAAAAAAAAAAAAAAGGAAAAAAAAAAAGCGATCCACTTAGAAACTGGCAGGCCAACTTTGGGTTTATGAGACTCGAGGAGTTCCTTAATTGCTATATTATTTTGTTAGAATAAAAAAAGCCCATCTGGAGTTATTGGCATTATTGGGCTTTGACTCTCACAATTTACCACTCTTTAGACCTGAATTTAAGCTGAATTAGGCAAGAACAAGAGCTTGTAATATTTGTAAGCTAAGAATTCCCCAGTCATTATTATTATTATTATTTTTATCATCGAAAGATGAATTAAGGCATGGAAGACAGTGTGTATTTTAATTTAAATATGAAGAAAACAAGTAGAGAGTAAGAAGGACCACCTGTAAGAGGAAATAAAATATTATTTGTACTGAAACAATGTATTAAAAATGGAAAACCGTCCTCGAAATGCGACATTGATCTGGCTGTCGGAATCCATTGTAATTGATTAGGTAAATAATGTTGAGAGAAATGGAATCTCACCATACGACGATGAGACAGCTTGGGAAAGCCTTGTTCCTTCCTGTCTTTTATTCTTCTTTTTTTTTTCCCTAAACCTTCTTACTTAATTACTACTAATTATACTTATAATTTTATTTTATTTTATCTACACCAATAACATCTTTTTTTTTTCTTTTCTTTTTTTGTACTATTCTTCTAATCCTCTGTTAGTTTCAACAAATTCTGAATCTCCCATAATATATATATATATATATAACATCAATGTCAACTTTTATTTTTTTTTTTATCTTTTTAAAAAATAAAGATTAGATAATGTTAAGAAGAAAAAGGGGGGATCCTACAAGCTAGTGAGTAGTGGCTCTCAAGACAACAAAAATAAGCAATTTTAATTCGTCGTTTGGCTGTTATTATACAAGCTGTAGTGTTGGACATTTGGAGTAGCAATGACAATCACAAGGCACCAATGTTGGACAAAAATCACCTAAAAGTTTTTTTTACCATAATTTTCGTAACAATAATCTCTTTTTATGGACAATATTTTAATACTGTTCTATATTCATATTAATTCTCATTCAAATAACATAGTTCCATTTAGTTATGCGATAGAGTTTTATTTTATTTTATATATTATGTGGAGATGAAAGTTTTGAAGTAGGCTATTGTCAAGGGAGCAAAGGTGGAGGAAGCTACTGTTCCTATCCATTTGGTTCATGAACATGTTTTTGTTGTTTATATTATGTCATCTTCTTTTTTCCCCTTTTTTTTTATAAGGGCCATGTTTGGTTTGGATCTTAGATGTGTGGTTCCCATAGCTATACATACATACATCAATATATATATATATATATATATATATATATAATAAGGTAAGGTAATATGTATATTATGACCATAAAAATTATAGGTCAAAACTTCAAGAACATATTGGGGACGTGGGACTGCTGCTTGTCACAAACAATACACTTCTTCTTTAAAATTTGCTATACTTATCAAATAAACAATTCAATAATATTATATGTTTATTTATTTTAAATAAAATTTTATAAATTAAAAATATGTTATTGAATAAAAAATTTCTATCTTTACATAATAATAACTATGTGTTATTTTAAGTGAAGGAAACAATTAATTATGAGTATTAATTAATTGTCATGACTTTATTTCATTCTTAAGTCAAATCAAATTATGCAATGATTTTTTTTTCCCCTTCTATTTTTTTGCCTCAAATCTTCCACATATTTGTGATTATTAACTTTTTATTGGTACCAACCACTTCAATTATAGACTCTTCTTTTTTCTTTTCTTTTTTCCTTCTTTCCTCATATATATATATATATATATATATATATAGATATGTATATATTTTTTCTTTCCTTTTTCAAGATCTCAAATTTACTCAATCATTTCATAGTTGAATAATATTGCTACTACTAATAGAGGAACACAATCATGTTGGGAAAAGGGTAAAACACATTGTTTAGCTGTATTTATGTCGTTTTGTACTGTTGGATTCTTGCAAACATGTACATACATCCATCCATCCATCCATATATATATATATATATGTAAATATTTATCAATAAAGTTCCTTCAAGATTAAATTTAAAAAAAAAAAAAAAGAGATGAAATGGACTAATTTTTGTGAATTAAAAGAAAAGAAAAGAAAAGAAAGAAAAAAAAAAGAAAGGTTGAAACTTTAATTTAGTAAAGTTTGTGGGGGCAATCTTTTCTTATGCTTTTTGACGGAGTAATTACTAACAGTACTTTGAGTGTCTTCTTTTATGATGAGAGAAACTGAGGGACCACAAAACTAAGTTTACTGTTTGACTTCTTTAATACTTTGGTCCAAATATCTTTCTAATACTTTTCATGTTATTCGTACGTTCGTATTCTATGAAATATATACATATATTTACGTGTTTCATTTAATTGAATATGCAAGTACTAAATTAATATGTTTATTTTTAGTAATTTTCACCTCAATTGGTTACATCATTGTCTCAAAAATCAATTATTAATTTAAATTCGATCTAAATTTCAGTTAAAATAAAACAAATCTCGTATTTACAATTTATAAGTTTCATTAATATTTTTTATCTGAAAACAAAAAATATTAATAAGACATTCTCCTATCTTAAGTGAAATTAAGAGTTTAATTTTTAATTTATTTTAAATTTTAGAGCTAAATTTTTTTCTAGATTTCAATTGTCCAAAAATAGTTCATTAATGAAAAGAAATAAATTGATAGAGAATCCAATGACTTTAAAAGAATTGTTGAAATAAGATATGACTTTTAATGAAATGTGTGGTGTTGGACCTTTTTTGAGTAACAAGTTCTTTTAATATTTCTTCATATGTTTAAGACTCAAATTCAATATTATAAAAACCAAATTTATTCATACTACACTATGAATTAAATATTTTTTGTTCATCATTAATTATGGTATCCCAAGTCACTATTCTATTCTAATTTATTAAGAATTTTAAAATTAAATTGTATTTATACATTCACAATAATAAATTCCAAATTTAAAATTTGTGTAACATAACAAATTTGTTAGTACATGTTTTAAACTAAAAGCTCAATATGAATTACTTTTAACATTTTTTAGTAATTTATAGACTTTCATTACTATAACACAAAGTAATTTCTGTTATAAATTAAATTTAAATCCTTTTACTTGACAAAACATATAAAATTCACACTCAGACGTAAATAAACGTGTGAGATCGATAGTTTGAATAAAAATCACACCTAGACAAATAAACGTGTGAGATCGATAGTTTGAATAAAAATCACACCCAGACGTAAATAAATGTGTGAGATCGATAGTTTGAATAAAAATCACACCCAGACGTGTATGCAGTTTTTTCTTCCTACAAGGGCTAATCTCAGCTCGAATGAGCATTAATTTGGACATAAATTGATTTAAATGTGACTGACAATGGTGTTGGATCCCATAATTCTACAAAGTTTGGCTACCACTACCTAACTACACAACCTAACTACACATTAGTATGACGTAAATAAACGTGTGAGATCGATAGTTTGAATAAAAATCACACCCAGACGTGTATGTAGTTTTTTCTTCCTACAAGGGCTAATCTACAAAGTTTGGCTACCACTACCTAACTACTTGGACATAAATTGATTTAAATGTGATTGAAAATGGTGTTGGATCCGATAATTCTACAAAGTTTGGCTATTATTACCTAACTACACATTAATATGATATTGTCCGCTTGAATCTTAATTTCTCACAATTTCATTTTGGAACACCAATCTTATACTAACGGAGTAGATAAAATAAGAATATACTAAATAATTCTAAGGTAATTTTCTAATGTGGGATTTGAATAAATATATGAATACTTTAAATGTGACATCATATAATTTGTAACTCCTATAAAATATGAAGGAAGGGGAGTGAAATAAATGGGCCCAAAATGGATGGAGGATGAGATTATGATGGGTTGAGGAATAAAATTGTCTCTTTCTGTTGGAATCTCTCACTTTAGTGCATAGGGTCAATGCAGATGGTGGGCCTTTTTTTTAAAAAAATAAAATTTAAAATTTAAAATTTTATTTTTATAGTACATATAAAACACACAGTTTACTAGAGTTAATAAATCAGGCCCAACATGAATTTAAAGATTAACTCTTTACATTTTTGTCCTCCTTTCTTTTTTACCTCTTTAGGTTAAAATCACCTAACCATTTTGGACCACATTCATTTTTATTTTTTTTAATTTTTTTTTACAGTCTAAGCTAAAGGAAACCATTTGTAATGATGATCTTTCAAAACCTTTTTTTTTTATATTTTTTAAAAACCAATTCAAAATCTTTTTAAATGAAAATAAAATCTTAACTACCTAAAATATTCTTATTTTACAATTATTTCTCAACATAATTGAATTTAATATACCAGAGTATTACTAATTGAGAAAAAAATATTAAAGGGGCACAATTGTCTTTTTACATTTAAAAAAAAAAAAAAAACAGCACAGCATATATACCGACTCATCTCATTAAGGATTAATAATTGGAGGCAGCCATTTATATATAATATATATATATATATAAAGTTCAGTTAAATTAATGGAATATACTAAAAGGGCCCTTTAGGCATCTTCCAGCCCTTATGTCAATATCAACAGCAAAAGTTAGCAACATATTATCTAATATTCCATTTTTTTTACAAATATATATATATATATATATTAAAAAAAAAACACTTCTTTCTTACTTATGAAGCAATATCTAAATTAATAAAAGATTTTTTTCCTTACGTATGTAATATTAAAAAAAAAAGAAAGAAAATCTTGGTACAAATTTTATTTATCATATTTTCAAATTTATCGCAAGATACTATTTTTTATAAATGACACTAATACTAATTAAATTAATAAGAAATAAATTTAAAATATTTAATAATATTATTATGATTTAAAATTTTATTAATTAATTTATATTTGAATAAAAGGGTAGGGAGAGAGAGAGAGAGAGACAATTAATAGGTAATTATTAGAATAATGGAAAAAAAAAAGGAAAGCACCGTCCTTTTTCTCGAACTTCGTATCTATCTATAATAATAACAAAACAATTAAAACATTAAACCTAAACACAAACCTCAATCTTCAAAAATCTAATCTTTGACCATCGTACGTCCCTTTTTTCTTTCTTTCTTTCTTTTCTTCCTTTCTTCATCTTCTTCTTCTTCTTCTAACTCATCTCATCTTCCTTCCCTTCTTTTTCTTCTCTGCTGCCACTGTATATATATATATATATATATATTTATGTGTGTTTAGATATAGATATAGAGAGAGAAAAAAAAAACAAAACAAAAGCAGGAAAACAGTAGCAAACTTTCTCTTCCCCTGCTTCAGTTACTATAAATACAACAACATCTTACAGTACAATTTTCATACATTTCTTTATTTAGAGAGAAGAAAAAGAAAAGGAGAAAGTAAAAAGACAATTAAATTTTTTTTTTTCTTTTTTACTTTTTAAAGTCTCTTCCTTTTTCTCTGTCTCTGTCTCTCTTTTTCCTTCTTTCTAGTACTACTAGTTCTTGCAATTTGCAAATATCGATAAAGAAAAAAAATTTATACTTTTTGAAAAAATTTCTCTGTTCCTTCTAATCATTTTCTAGCACGAGGGGGTTTGATCCAACGGCAATTGTTATTTCATCTTGCGGCTAGGTGATTTTTTTGTTGACATCTTCTGCTTTACTATTACGTAAGTTTTCCTCTTTTTTTTTTTCTTTTTTTCCCCCCTTTTTTTGCTTTTTTTCTTAAATAATAATTCATGAAAATCTTTTTGCCTTTTTGGTTTCGTGTTTCACCTTCTTTTTTCTTTTTCCCGTTTTCTTTATGTCTCCGTAATCACAAATTTATTTTCTTTTTTCTTTTTCCTATTCTATAGATTGTGTAGACTGTTTTTTTTTTTTTTTTTAATTTTTAAATCCTCTCCTACGAATGACGTGTGGGTTGGCAGGCATTTTTGGTGGTTTAGGTGGGTTTTAGATTCTGGGTTCTACTTAATTTATTGAATTATTGGAGTTTTCGGATTCAAATCTTTGCCTTTTCATCATTGCAGTAGAAATGTTTATGATTCTTGATCGCATGCAATCAATGAAATCATTGATGGCATTCAGGGTTTTTTTATTAGTTCTTTTTGTTATTGGATTCGAGGTAAATGATGAATTGGGTTAGTTGGGATTGAGTTCATATATATATATATATATATATATTTTTTTTTTTTTTCGCCAGTTACTTCTCCTTCACTTTGCTGAAGCTCTGCTTTGGGTCTTTTCTGACGTTTTAAAGTAGGAACTTATTCTTAATTCTATGTCTGGGCACTAACCAAGTAATTCAATTCTTCAAATGCTAGTTTCGGAAAATTTTAATTTTGCATGGTAGATGGTGATCTTAAATTTTCGAACTTCATGATTTGTTCTCTCTCGATATAGAATTCAAATTTGAAATATCTTTGTTATTATGATCTTAATTTACATTTAGATTTTTTATGGTGGTAAAACTTTTTAGGTTTAAGATTAGAAGGGTTTTTCTTGAATTTCATTTTTTTGACTAATCAAATTTTGAATCTTTACAACTTGATGGTGTATTCTTTGGCAATTGTGGAACGTGGCTTATGTTATGGTCCAATTTGCTTTACTGGCATATGGAATGCTTTTGGATAAGCTTATAATGTGAACTCTAATTTAGGTCCTATTAGAACTATGATAAAATTTTTCTTTTGGGAGCCTTTACATTGCCTTTTGACTTATCTTAAGCTTATCCTTAAGTACTTTTTTGACATCTTCTTTTCTTTTTACATTTTTTAGTTTGGGGTTATTGTCAGATTTGTATCCTGTAACCAACTAATATTTGGGTGTTAAAACACTTTTTTGGCATTTTGAAAATTTCTTCCACACACAATAAGAGGATAATGATTGATGGTTGCATTACTGTTTGGAATAACATTATTAAGCTTAGTCAAAGCCACTTTGGTTTCGGTCAATAAAGAACGAAATGACACTCTGTTGCCTTTATATGCAGGAGGTTTTGCAGTTAATCTGTCACCACCTTTGGTAATTGCATAGCCTAAGGTTTGTTTGGACTATTAATGTTGTAATTTTTTCCCCCATATCTGATCCTCTGAGGAAAAATATTCTGGATATTGATTGTTTCCCCTAAGGAATTATCCTTGTTGGAAGTCATCTTTTTCATGTTCTGATCAGTAGTGGTTAACTGAATTCTCACAGATTCTAGACTATGGAACTTAATGGTCATAAGAGAGCTAGAAGGAAAGATATGACTAGTAAGCAAAATGGTGATGTGGCTATATCAAATGCTGATGAAGAGCTGGATCCATGGACAGCATGGGCATACAAACCCCGCACTGTTACATTATTATTTGTTGGTGCATGTTTTCTCATGTGAGTAAATCAATGCATAACTGTTTCCCTAATCCATGGATTCGTTAATTTATCTATAGCATGAAAAATTTCATTTTTATAATTTCTGTCGGCTTTTGTAATTGTTACTAATATTGACTCGCTAGTTTCTTTGCTTCTTATGAAACCAGCATGACTTGCCTTAGCAAAAATTTGGGTACAGTGTTGAATTTTCCTAGGAAATGTTTACAAGTAGCGGAATTCTTTAGTTCTTTAATTACATAACATAATGCAGCCTTGCAGACTCTACTTCTTCTGAAATTACTTTTTTACAAGTATTGTTTCTACATTTACTTGTATTCCTGTGTTATATTGTTACTTATGCTGAACTTTCTCCCTCATGTCCTTTAATTTTGCTGCATAAGTTTGATTCACCGCCAAATTTACCTATACATCTTTCAAAAAGATTTTCCTGAGAAAAATGGAAATATGAAGGTTGTCTGGAAAATCATTCCTAGAAACATACCCCTAGTTTCTTCTGATATCTGTCTGTCCCTATAACTAGAACGCTTTTAAACATCCTGGAAAATATCTTCACTATTTTGTGATATCTGTCTGTAACTTATGTTTGTGATCATAAGTGCTGCCGTCTTATTTGAAATACCAATGAAATTTCATTCTTCACAGCCACACCATGTTAGAAGAACATGTAGGATAGTGGACTGTCTTGTATTTCTGATGAGATATTTACAAAAACCATATCCTTGTTTTATGTTCTTGCTCATTGAAAACTTGCTTCTTATTTTACTCTTTTGTAAAACTTGTTCTATTTTATTGCTTATTAAATTTCTTTTCATTTTTCACAAACAAATATGCTCATTCTAGGAATTGCAATAGCCTACTTAACAATATTTTGTTTGGAGAGAGTGAAAATAATTTTGCCAATGGAAAGAAAATGCATGTGTTCTCTAGAAATATGGCATACTAATATAATTTCTTATTGCTTCACCATTCTAACAGATAATCATTTTCTTCCCCTTTTTTGGTTAATTTCAGTTGGGCAAGCGGAGCCCTTGATCCTGAGAACATTTCAAATGGGGATAGTGTTACATCTGTGAAAAGGTTTTCCTTTTACTGTTTGGTCCTCCATATTTTTGCCTTATGGATAATCCTTTTAGATTTTTCACTTTGTTCAGGATGTAAATTGTGTTTTTCACTTATTTGATAGGGGTGTCTGGGCAATGATTGCTGTGTTTCTTACTTATTGCCTGCTGCAAGCTCCTGATACGTAAGTTACTATACCTTTTACTATTTACATCTTCTTTTTAGGTGTTCTTATGAGAAGACACTGTAAAGAGAAGTCAAAACAAGATCATCTTTCTTCCTTTTTTTTTTTTTTTTTTTTTCACTACATACTATTCCTTTTAGCATTATTAATCATCAGATATGTTATGCTTGAACTTGTTGAAAATATTTCTTTATAAAAGATAATGTTTTTCAAAGAGCTGCTAATACTTTTGGTAGGAATAGTTTTATGAAACCTAACATTAAGATGTTATTCCAAAAGGTCTAACCAAAAGTGGGATGATAGGAGAGAGAAAGGAAAACCCCCTTGGGGTGGTGTTGGTTTATGTGATTGGACTGTTTCTTTTATCCATAAAAGTGCAGCATTAGTAGTGGTAAAGATGTTCCATTGTTTGTCCTTCAATGTTTTACTCTTTTTTTTTTCTTGCAGGATTCTAATTAGGCCCCATCCAGCTATTTGGCGTCTTGTTCATGGACTAGCTGTCATTTATCTTGTTGCATTGACATTTTTGCTTTTTCAGGTAATTTTCTTGATTTGACTACTTGTTATTTTGCTTTATCTTTTCCCGTAAAAGCTGTGAGATGAAAGGCTTAAAACACATTGTTTATATCCCATTTATAATAGTAACGGGAGTGCATTCTAAGCTATGTTATTTTTATATGGGGTATATATTATCTGTAATTTCATCTTTGTTTGTTCAGACACTTTGTGGTGCTTGTGAGAAACTAGAAGTAGCTGAATCATTTGATTACTAGCTAATCAACTTTATCAACTTCTTCTGGTTTCTACAAAATACTAAAAAAGAGTTATTTTTAAAGCTTTTTTGCTCTGCTGAAATTGTTATTGTGATGGAAGGACAAGACTGTGTTAGCTCTGACACAAGCAGTTTTTGACATATTGTAGCATGTCTAGTCTCTAGACAACAATATTACATCTTAGGATGGAACATGATTTCTCTCCCTACTCTCCAGTTGGAGCTTGGAACAAATACTTTCTGTGTCATTTCTTGTTGTGCTAGTAACACTTTAAACCTCTTTTTATTTGCAGAAGCGCGATGATGCTCGGCAATTTATGAAATATCTACATCCTGATCTTGGTGTTGGTAATGAGCTAGAATCTTCTTAATTTTGGTTGTTATATTGGTAAAAGTCTTGCAGAATTTCTTCCTTTTCTTGTTTCTGTCAGCACATTGTGTAACATAAGTATATTTCTAGGATGATGGTAGTTTTATTTATTTACCTGTTAATTTGGTTTTTGGTGCAGAACTTCCTGAGAGATCTTATGGCACTGATTGCCGAATTTATGTGCCTGAAAATCCTAGAAGCAGGTTTAAGAATGTTTATGTATGAATTCTTCATTCCCAATCCTTTACATCATTACACTCACTGTTCTTGGGTGTTCTTTTTATTCATTCTTATTAAGCATGCTGGTTTCTGAGTTCTCTACAATATAGTTACTTTTCTTTATGTAGGATACGCTTTTTGATGAGTTTGTGTTAGCTCATGTGCTTGGTTGGTGGGGAAAGGCTATAATGATTCGTAATCAGCCTCTTCTATGGTTATTATCTATTGGATTTGAGTTAATGGAGGTCAGAACTATAACCACATCCATATCTTCTTTTCGAAATATGAATTAGCTTTAGTTAAATCTTATGGTTAATGTTTCAGCTTACTTTTCGCCACATGCTACCAAACTTCAACGAATGTTGGTGGGACAGTATAATTCTTGATATCCTAATCTGCAACTGGTTTGGTGAGCATCTTGAGGTCACTGTTCCTTGGTTTTGCTCTTTGAATTATTGATTCTAACTTTCTTTTCATTTTATTTGAATATTGTTTCTCTTGAGCTAATTTAAGTGTTCTAGCTTTCTTAAGTTAGCTTGCCAACTTAATTTATGACCATGCTTTTGATATAAAAGAACTAAAAATATAATTGTACCTTGACTGAAATTTAACACCCTTTTGGTTTTCGGTAGGAATTTGGGCTGGAATGCGCACAGTAAGGTACTTTGATGGTAGAACATATGAGTGGGTTGGCATAAGTCGGCAGCCAAATATCATTGGAAAAGTATGTTCTCGCTGATATAGCCATCACAAATATATTCGTACTTCATTCTCGTCTGATAACTATCTATTTGTTTTATTGTTTTATATCTTGTGTGGAGTCAGTATCATTCTCAAACAGAAAAAACCCTTTCCCATTGTGTTCTCTCTCGATTCTGAGAGTGGTATATTAAGTGAGGACAAGATGATCTTATGGTAGCTTGCTTGGTGGCAACTGCCATTTTCTATATGTTTAGATAGATGAGTTCTCAGTGTTACTTATTTGTTATTTTATCTGTGTGCCGCTAAAAACTTAAACCACAGGAACATGGATATGATTATATTCCCCAAAGGTTTTAAGTGAAAAATATGTCCCGAGATCGTGATTTTACTTTGCCAATAAATTGCATTCTATACTAATGTCTTTGTTTTCCATCTTGTGCTTGGTGAGAGACCATCTAGTCATTCCAGATCTGTCTCGTCTTTCATATTTCCACTTTCCTACATGTCTTCCATATTCTGTTTTGTTATTGCTGGAAATCTTGTTTTTTTTTTTTCTTTCTCCAAATGCTTAAAAGTTGAATTAGCAAAATATTTTCGCACCTATATTCTTTTATCTTAATGTCCCTCTACATTTAGTACGTTTATGCTTTGGGAAGAAGGAATCCATATAAGTATTGCTTGTTTGTTTATGCATAGGTACTCCTGCAACATGTTTTCAACACCTTTTATTTCCTCTGTTGAATCATGACTATCACATTTTCCTTTATTATAATGACTGTTTATGATTTCTAAGGTAAATGTAGGAAATCGAATACGGAGCAAGAACAAAATGCATACTCTGTAATTTGTGGTGGTGGCTTTGTGTTAAATCTTTTCTCTTTTAATGTTGAGTGCATTTTGGCTTTTGCACCATATAATCTATAAAGCACCCTCCTTTCGACCCCGTAGAAAAAAGGGAACAAGAAGAAAACATTGCACTTTTTCCTCTTCCTTTCTAAAACATTAAGCCTTGTTTTCATTGTTGTTTTTACTTTGACCATTGTTACTTGCTTTCTTTAACCAAGTAATTTAGCTACTCACAAATAATTTTGGAATTTCAGGTCAAACGAACACTCGGTCAGTTCACACCTGCACGGTGGGACAAAGACGAATGGCATCCCCTTCTTGGACCTTGGCGGTTTATTCAAGTTTTGAGTCTTTGCACTGTGTTCTTAACTGTGGAACTCAACACGTTCTTTCTAAAGTTTTGTTTGTGGATTCCTCCGCGTAACCCATTAGTCATCTATCGATTGATCTTATGGTGGCTTATTGCTATCCCAACAATTCGCGAGTACAACTCATATTTACAAGACAGGTATCAGTTATCCTCTTCTAAACATATAAAGTAAAACTACTGTATTCTTTGCTCAAATGTTTCAATGATTTTCCAGGAAACCATTTAAAAAGGTTGGAGCTTTTTGTTGGCTTTCTCTTGCCATATGCATTGTCGAGCTCCTGATTTGCATAAAGTTCGGACAAGGTGTGTATACTACTACTGCATCTTATTTTTTCCAAGCTCCGAGCATTTTTCATATTTGTCCGTCTCTTTTCCAGGGTTATTTCCAAATCACATGCCAAAAGGGTTGATTATGTTTTGGACATTTGTTAGCATTGGCCTCGCGATATACTTAAGCTCGTGGACATGGCATCTACGTCGAACAATGAGGAATAAGCAACAATGACTTTACTCTTTAAAATTTCTCATATAATTATTCTTTTGTTCTTCTGTTTGATTGAGTTCTAACCCTTTTCTGTATATACTCATTATATTTGTAACTGTAAATGCTCATTTCTAGTAGGTTAGTTATTACAATTCATCCATGTAGAGAACATGTTTCTATTTAGGTAGCACTTTAATCTTTGTTCTCTGCTGAGCTGCAAATTTTTTCTGCCCTATTTGGCTTTTTGGCCGAATTTTGTAGTGTTTGTTTTTTATACAAAGTTTTGTGTTTATCCATATACTTGCCTTGTCTTTGTCTGTCTCTCTCTCACATGCACATACATATATCTATATATATATTTGTGGGGTGACTTTCTGAGAAATAATGATGTTCTGATCATGGAGAAAGTGAATCTTGAGTATAAATTTGTTGTCTTTGTGAAGATGGTAGAATCCTATTAGGTTTTTGGAAAATTATATGTTCTTGGATGGTCTGTCAGTGGTCAGTGGTCAGAAAACAGACAAATATTGTGTACTTTTTTCATATAGATGCATGCAGACAACATGGGATGGGATTACACGATGAATACTATGTTTTTACACCATGGAAAAAAAGAAAAAGAAAAAGAACAACCCTCTCAATCTTTCTGGGATTTTAGTACAGTCCAGACAGTGTACTTATCAGTTAATCTTTGAGGTTATCTCAGTGATGAAAACCAAGCCAAAATAAAAATGCTTTCTTTTCTAAATAATCTCTACTAAATTCTTTCTTAATATCATCGCATAATAATTTAAGGAACATCTTTGTTATCGCCTATTATGACTCCCCACTTTGTACCTTGCTAGCACATCTCACTATTTCATATATAAATATATATTAGTATGGATTGAAACAAGAACTGGTTCGAAATCTTAATAATTCATAAAAAATTTATGTATACCTTGAATTATTAATACATATCAGCTTAAACTGTAACAATATTTACTGTATTTTTCTGCACATTTTGTCACTTTGCCACTGACATTGTTTTTTGAGAAACATAAATTCAATCAAGAATTTACATACAAAATATATACTTTTTCCCACACAGAATTTGAGGACAATCACAATCCCAATCCCAAATTAATTTCTTGAAAATTGTGATGATGATTATTATTGAATGGGATGGGATTGAGTTTTTCTCTTCCAAATGGTTCTTCCTCTAACAATTTCTTCATTTCTAGATTCCCCTTTAATTTGAAGAAGATGTGTATAGTTTGATGTTAATGTTTTCATCACTCCTTCATCATCAATTATCATCCCTGATGATGACAATGGAAATCCATTGATTAAGCTAAGATTATTATTGTTGTTTTGAAGCAGAATTCCTCCATTTTCATGGTGAAGAGGATCACACAAGGATTGAACAACATCTGAACTCCCACATTCTCTCCTGTATTCTAGGATTATATCAGACAGCTGATGAATCTCCAAGAATTTGTCTGGTATTGTCTGGATATTAACAAGTTACATACATCAGATATACAGACAGACAATCTTTTTTTTCTTTTTTAAGGATTCTGCTACAAGATTATTCTTGTTTACCTCCAACATCCATCGAACATATTTGACATTGTTAACATGTTGATTCATGTCCAAATCACTCCTCTTTGGCTGCAATAAATACAATCAGTAAAATGTACCTCTGTCAAAAGAACAGAAACCATAAATTTTTATACTTAGTTTACCTTCAAGTTTGATTTAACATATTTTGCATTATCATTCAATTTCACTATTTTTTCTTGTGTATCTTCCTTGATAGCTTGCTTGTCAATAAACCATGGTGAAATTTCTGCCCTCACCTCATCTGGCATTTTCGATAGTCGCCTAGTTTTCTGGTTCATCATTACCCATGTACTTTTGCAGAACAAGAAAAAGAAAACAGCAAATTCAGCACAAACAAGAGCAGAATTCAACAATCTTGATCAAATCAATGACTATAAAAAAACCTGGTTGCACGAGCGAATACAAGGCCAGTGGCATGACTCCTAAGAAGCCAATCTCTCCTCATTCCATTTTTCCCTGATGCTCCAACCCATGTGTCTATTTCCATGATTTCACCCCTTTTGTGCAAAAAAGAGAAGATTATTTTTTTTTTCAAGAATCTGAAAACATTGTTGATATGATAGAAATGGAAGAAAAAGATTGAATCTTTTTTATTTATTTGGTATGATAATTAATGGGATTTTACCAAATTGGATAATGATCAATTTGAAGTTGCATTCTTGAGACAACCCAAATTAGATTGTTTCTCATCATACCATGAGTAGCTCCAAATCCATCTCCAAGAAGACCTGACATCCAAACATGGTTCAGTGCTGTTTCCTGCAAATGTTAACTTTTTTTTTTTAATTTTAAGGTAATTTGACAACATAAGACTAATAAAAAAACTCAAGAAGAAGAATTTTTAATTCACCTGAAGCAGGTTAAGGATGGTCTCAATGGTTGCAGTTTTATCAGGACCAACTTCATAGGATCTGATGACAATAGTCTGTCTGTATCCAACACCTCCTTCAATGATCAATCCTTGTCGGAAAGGATCAACTAACTGTTTCTTGGTGGGAATATTTTGTCGAATTTCTTGTTTATTGATATACAAATTCTCAGCAGCAGTAGGAAGAGATGTGGTGGTGGTGGTGATTGCTGCTAATGCTGTTCCATTATTCTTCTGGTTCAACAATAACTTAACTTTATCAAAAGGGAAGGTTGAACTTCCATTAATATTCTTGATGCTAGTATTCATGTTTTGCTTGTTTTGATCATTTCCATCTCTGCTTGTTGAGCAACTTATCACAACAATGGTGGAATAAGAGAAAGTTGATGCCATTTTTGTCCCCCTTTTTTTTTCTTTCTGTTTGGTTTTGAGTAGGGAACAAAAAGTTTGAACTCAAGAAATGCTCTTATATACTACTACTTTTTGACAAAGAAATGTAAAAATACAAACTTTTTTAAAAAAAAAATTTTATTTGGTTGAGGAGGTGGTAAACAAAAGAGGGAACTTTTTTCATTGTTCAAACATACATATCAAAGGGGAATTCCATGGTTTTCTTCAGAGTTTGATTTGAGAGATTGGGAGGGCATATCTGCTTAGCAGTGATCGATAGTTGAAATAAGGACAAAATTGGTAGTTGGTTTTTCTGGTGAGTGATACAATGAAAAAGGAATTTTTTCTTTTGTGCCCTATTGGAGTTTCAGACTAAGGCAGCCATGCTGGCTCCCTTTCTGTGGCAGCCATCATAAGATGGATGACCTCATCCCATGCATATATATATATATATAAAGAAAAGAGAAATATTAAGTTGTATGGAATTGTATGCATGGCTTATTACATGATAAAACCTCCAATTATAAAGGACAACTATTTCATCTTTGGCTAGGAAAGAGGCATTGTTAAATATGATAGAAAAATTACATTTTTTCTTAAATAATTGATTTATTTCATTCATTTAAGTAATACTATCTCATCCCACATCTAAAATATATTATATACTATAAGAAGAAATCGGTTTAATACTAGTAAGAATGTTGCTACCTTCACTATAATATACCTATATAGAGGAAGGACACTATCAAAATAGTTTATGGTAAATGTCATTAAACCATATTACTATCTCATACTTTTGTAATTATATATATATATATATATAGAATAATCGGATAGTTGGGTAGGATCAGTAAACGAACTCTTAAATACTTCCTTTAGGGCTGGCCTGGAGGGCGGATTATCCTAGATTCGAATTCCCTCGAGGAATATCGATAAGTGAACTCTTCCTCTAGGGCCGGCCTGGAGGGCGGATTATCCCAGATTCGAATTCCCTCGAGGAATATCGATAAGTGAACTCTTCCTCTAGGGCCGGTCTGGAGGGCGGATTATCCCAGATTCGAATTCCCTCGAGGAATATCGATAAGTGAACTCTTCCTCCAGGGCTGGCCTGGAGGGCAGATTATCCCGGATTCAAATTCCCCTTGGAGCGCTCTGCAGACTAAATAAGCGAACTCCTAAATACTTCTTTTAAGACCGACTTGAAAGACGAATTATCCCATATTTAAATCTTCTTGGAGCATTCTGTAAGTTAAGTTCGAATTAGTCTCACCGAAAAAGTGAAGACAATAATTTTATTAGTATTTTAAACAATAATTTTAAGGATGTCATAAGAGATCCCACACACATTTTTAAGTATAAATTTTACCAATAATTAATTTTTGTTTCTCTAAAATAACCTTATTTAATTATATAAATTTAAAATGTAAGCTTATGCAAAATAGTTTGAAACTAAAAGGGAGTATTGAGGAAACCAACCCTGAAGCAGAATTATGAATAAAATGAAATTTGGAATAGATTTATTATTTGACAAAACATAGGAACTTACATTAATTGACAAAAACAGAATATAGATGTCTCCAAAGAAAAAGGACTTCAAACTCCCTTCCTTGGTAAGAAAAAAAAGAAAAAAATGTTCTTGAGAAAATTACACTTCCAAGACCAAAATGAGTGTTTTTTTTATAACCATCACATCACACATTTAAGACTTTCATTTAGCACAGAAAGCAAAATCAACTTTCCTAATTTGTTGTTTGTCATGCTTTGTTTTCTCCATAATTAGAAAGTCATGCTTTGTTTTCTCCATAATTAGAAAGTGATATTTTGTCATATAGTTGTCATAAATTCTTTTTTTTTTTTACTATAATTTTAATTTTAATTTAAATTAATGGAAGTAGTAATTTTAGATATGTTTTTTTCCTAGGAAAAAAGAATCCTTTTTTCAGCACCCCATCAAAGGAATATAGTAGAATAACTTGGTTGAACAAGATTGAATCCCACAAAAAAAGCAAATGACAAAATCCCATAGATTATTGAAGATGAATCCAAGACTATCCTCAGAAGTTCAACTTTCTTGTGATTTTTCAATGATCATAATCACAATAAGTTGAAATCAGCAACTTGTAAGATTAAGTATCCAGTTTTGGATGTCTTTGGATTCTGCAATTTAGAAAGAGTCACAATTGACAAAAAAGACCACTAAATGGTTGAATTCTAAATCAGAATTGAACCATATTTACCATTAAATCTTTGAACTTTTCCATTTCTGGATGTGCATAAAGATTCTGCAACAATACCTATCTATTCTGCCAGATTCAGACAAATTTCAAATGTATGTAATAATTAGTATTAGGACAGCAGCTTTCTGGGCACACAAGTTTTTTTTTTCTTTCTCCAATAAACAATCACACACATTCACAAGATTGTACAAACAATATGTCAAAAGTATGACTTCCAGAAAAGAATCAAACAAAAAATCCCAACTTTTTTCAGCCCAGATGATCAAAATTAGTTGTAGAAACAGAAAAAAGTTCAATAGGTTCTAGTATGCATTTACTCAGATCCCCATCAACTAGATTTTCTGAAACTTGTTTCCAGCTTTATAAGAACTCCAGCTATCAGAACCACTGAAAGAGGAAGTCCTTTACAATTGTCTGGAAATTCTAATCTATTGGTTTTCCCCATCCGCCCATGAGAGCAAAGACAATGCATTTTGAACAAGCCATTTAATATGAATCAAAATATCATATGATTTCTTGTGAAGCAGAACCTGCATTCGTTATCACTTCCTCGAGTTCCTTTCCATTAATCTCCAGAAAGTTCCGCAGAAACGTCAGCACAACCTCATCAGTAGTTGCATCTGGATAAGCAAAATCAAATGTAGCCGATGTAAAACCAGATGGATCCCATCTGTGCTCAGCATGAAACTAGAGTGCAGAGAACTCTACATTCTTCTTTAACTTCTTACTTGGCAACAAACTGGAAACTGTCTCTTCCAAAAGACGAGAACTCTTTCATACTTGCTTCTCTTCCTGGTTGAAGGAGGCCCTGTTCAGCATCTTTTAACCTTGCTCTAACTTCACAAGAAACAGGAAAATTGTAGAAAGTTTGCCACTTGAAGTGTATTCTCAAATTCCTTAGTCCAAATTTAAGGTTTCCCTACATTAACAGTCTAAGTCTTCTCCTTTCTCTAGCTCCTCAAGACACTTGTAGATATTGTCAATTGTGGCACAATCATCAATAGCTTGCAACAAAGTAGACATTGTTTCTCCCAATATATCAGGAGGCAATTTTCCATTTCTTATAGGTTGAAAGAAATTCCTTGCCTTTCCTATCCTAAAAGGGCTCAATTCAAATTTAAATGCTTTTATCTGATTAGACATAGCCACAAACTTAAAAGATATCATCAATGGTGTCAATAGTTTGGGAAGTCAACTGATCCATTCATAGCAAAATTTTCAGAGTCAAATCCTATTTAGATAGACAAATTCAATTTGTTAAACTCATTTCCACAAAGAAATCAAATCATTATCATTCCATTACAAAAATTTCAGCTTTACCATTAATATTCATGGAAGATAAACAACAGGAAAATCACCAATAGCCTAAAAAGTTGCAACATTTTTAATAAGTCAAACAATGGATGATATTTTTATCAGGCTAAAAATCCATTAAAATGCATGCTAACTTCAGAAATGGAAGCAAAAGATCTTACCTTTGAGAATGATATGGTGGTGGGAATAACTTTAGGATAGCCTAAAAAAAATGCAGCAACCTGTGATGAAAATTTTCTTTGCGGGTGAAAATTAAGGAGATTGGAAAACATACACATACATATACTCCAAATTGCTGGAACTTGGGACTGATATATATATATAGTTAAGGGCATTCATTCCAATGTGGGAAGAAACAGAATCCAGTCTCAGAATTTCTTGGGAAGAATTGGTGAACCTTTTACATAATTTTGTGGGGGAAAATTGCAGTCTTTTTCTGTAGAGAGACAAAAAGAAAAGTAAGCTTGGGAACGAAATAGACTTTTTGAGTTTTAATTTAGTTTGTTTTGGTAAGAAGTAGAGTTGTGAGTTTAAACATAGTTGGAATGAAAGTGAGATATATATATATATATAAAAGTATCAACTTTTAACCAGAAATAACAAAAAAAAAAAAACATTCAGAAACAGTTCAGTTATTCAGTTAACTTTGACTCAACCTATTTATCGGTCTTTTTCATTCTCGAACCAGGTGCCAGGGGGGGTTGGACTTGGAAGGAACAGAAGAACCATACTAAGAGAGAATTTTGGCAGTCTCACAAGAGAAAACACGCTTCAATTTGGAATTTCCACAAGTAAAAAAAGAAGTTTTGATCTATGCTATGCTAGAAGTCCAAGCAAAACATAATGCCTAATAAATACAAGAGACAGAAGAAGGTTCTTTCCGATCCTTGCTTTTCCCTTTTCCCTTTTTTTTCCCATTTTCTTTGGCAAGTTAAGGACAAACTTTCGAACAGCGGTGCCTCAATTTTCAAATGATTGCTGTAACATTATACATTCATGCTTCCTTTCTTTCACTTCAGCAACATTAGATGTTTTAACTATCATTAGCTCCTTCAGCCTCATTCTCAATTAGTTTGTACAATACTCCCTGAAATCATAGAAAGCACAAATAAAAACAGATCGATGTCAATGGGCTAATTTTTTTCAAAAGCTTTCGTGGGATTCAGGCTATGGAATGAACAGATGCAAAGATGAAATGAAAAATGTTGTTGTAGACAGAAATAGATGCTACATGTGACTATAAGAAATTCATAAGACTATAAAGAAAGTGAAGAAGGATTCAAACTTCAATATATTAGATTAGCATCGGATTGAGGATGTTAGTAACTTACTGGGCAAGAACAATGTAACTTAAGTCCTTGACGAAGTTCATGCCACGAAATCAGTAGCTTCACTGGACGGAATTCAATAGATTGGCCGTAGTTTCTACGGTCCAAAAAGGAGATCAGTTCACGTTGTAAAAGGTGCTCAAATGCCTGCAGAAAACACAGGTTGTTGAAACTATTTTAGGAGTTTGGTTGCCAAATCAAGCTTTATAAAGATATTGAAGTGGCCATACGCACCCGCAAACAAACATTCCGTGCATAATTATCAGCTGTTTGAAAAGAATCATTAATGTTTTTGTATTCTGCAATATGAAAGAGAGAGAAAAAAAGAACAGGTTTAGGGGAAAAATTGGTATACAAGAATCATAATGAAACAAGAAATGACAACAAGGGGAGACCTTTAATAATAGAGTTGAAGTTGCAAATTTCTTGCTCTCTGACTTCTAACCTCTTCATACAGACAAGAATATAAAGCTCTAGTACAGAACAATCTGCAACAAGTATGGTAGATACGCATCATGATTAGGTTTTGCCTTATGAACACTGGATAGGATAATAGTTTTGCCTTATGAACACTGGATAGCATAATAGTTTTGCCTTATAAGCACTGGATAGGATAATAGTTTTGCCTTATGAACACTGGATAGGATAATAGTTTTGCCTTATGAACACTGGATAGGATAATAGTTTTGCCTTATGAACACTGGATAGGATAATATTATAGGCAGGGAACTTAATTTTGCAAAGAGGTCATTGTACTTTTAACAATACTTTCAACCAGCTTATATTAGAAGTAAACCTCAAGTGTTCATATTATGGAAAATTAAAATAGGATGGGAAGTACTACAACATAAATGCCAAGCCAGCTAAATTATGGTGCAAAAAATTCAGCCAGTTGTCTTCTTCTTTGATACAGGACCAAGTACTGAATGCCAAAGGTCAAATATGGCCTATACTGCCCTTTGGACGGCACAAATTAGAAAGACAACAATTAGACTGCAAAGCATAAATCATAATTCTCAATAGCATATGACTTCAATGCTCAGATCAGGAGAACCTCATATTTAGTTCTAAGAACTTCTTTACAAGTATACTGCACGGAAAATCACCAGTAGAGGTGTGAAGAAATATCATATGGATCTTTTTCCAAACTTCAACTAGCTTATGAAGAGATATGCATTGCTTTGAAACAGAAAGTAGGAAGAGAAAATCTGTACTGTACTGAAAGCAAAATACTATAGAAACCGAATTTGAAACAATAAATTTTTTCAATAAGTACATGATTAACATGCAAATAATTGACACCCCAATATCAGGTAGATTTATCAAATAATTCAGATATATGACTCCTGTTTTCATGTTAAGAGGAATTTCAAAAGAAATAAAATATGACTTACAAGTATTCACTGAGCAAAGGTTGATAATTCTGTACCTTTCAAGCTTTCCAGTTTTGGCTGCCTTTGAATAATTGACAGTGCACTTTTAAAGTTCTCAATTGATAAGAAACCATAGTTTAAGTCCATATGACAAACGGCACAAAACCTACAAGCAGCAGGTAATAAGTTTCAGAGATGCAGCATATTTACGAAGTGACTTACATACTTGAAGATGCAAAAGATTCAAACTTACAGAAATCTTCTTATGAGGTTGTACGTTGACTCCGAAAAAAACAATATATCAATGATTTCTTTGAACTTTTTATCCACTAGCATACTCTGAAGGAATTGTCAAGGGTACTATTACAATGTCAAGAGATTATAAAAGAAAAGAAGAAGGGAAAAAAAAGAAAGAAGGAAAAATGAAAAAAGAAGAAGAAGAAGAAGAAAGGGGAAAAGGGTTCAAGAATACTACAAATCTCAATGTAAAAGAACAATTACTATTGCTGTACGCATAGTATAAAACAACATCAAGTTAGTGAAGGATACAAGAAGTTTAGCATTGAAATCAGCTATATATTCATGAGGAAGGCCTGAATCTGTTGGAAGTAGCAAAATGTGCTCCAGAATTCTGCATATGAAGTATCAAGATAGAAGCTCTCTGGAGGCATAAATGAAGCAACGAATATCTGCATTAAAATACATACTTTTGCAAATCATCCTCTGAGGGAGGAAGAAATAGCAATTTCCTGTGTGAGAAACGAGACCTTACTCGCTTCTCCAAGAGCTGATCAGCATCCTGCATGAATGTTTGCGTATCAGGTAAAAGTTTGTAGCAAGGTATAAGCAAAGCATTATCAAGTCCCTCTTTCTCACACTGAGCTAATTAATGATACCACCCACAAATGCATATGTCATTATGCTCTACTGAAGTTAAAAAAAAAAAGAAGAAATAGTTGGGCATCTTTAGGTTAGAAAGATCAGCTGTAAACCAACACGTGATTATATAAAAACACCACTTCACCTTGAATTAAACTTTCCCTATATCCATACATTATTAAATCAAATATTTTACAACATAAATGAAGAGCATTGGGTTGGAAGAGTTAACTCCACTACCAAATTTTATATTAGAAAACTGATAATCTTGAAGCTAAACGTTCAATAAAATATAATCCTCACTATGGGCATAAATATTATTACTGAAGAAAAATCTAGATTGACATGGAAAAGGAACTCTTGTGCTCAATGGACCAGGGGGTCAATCCCAAAATTTTCTAGAAATCAGTCCTATTGGATATAAAATGAAGAAATAAACAAAGTGGGACAGGATAATACCAGTCTGCAACTAATACCAATCAGGACAGCTTGTGATGTTAAGGATTGCATAGCATCTAGTAAGCTGTAGAGTAATCGTTGTTTATCCTGAAAAAGATAATGTAAACATAAATATTTCAGCTAATAAATTACATTGCAACCTCAAAAGTCAAATATTCTGGCATTAAAAGCATCACCTGTGCAAAAAGTTCAAACTCGTCAAGTACAAATACTATTGTTTTATGTGCTAATCCACATTCCCTGATCCAAAATGAAAAAGAAGCATAGTGGGACAATTATGGCCTATAAAAATATATTCGGAAAAAGAAAACGATATTTACTCACCCTAGCATGTCTATGATGAACTGGGTATTATCATCAAATGATGCCTGCAATAGTTGTCAAGGTCACAATGCTATGAGAGATTGTTAACAAATCACAAGAATCTTGATTGGATAAGCCTTATACCATTTTAGAGAAGACTAATTGATGATCTAAACACAATTGCCTAGCAATTTCCTGCAACAATCAGAAGTAGCTGAGAAATTAGGGGATAGAGGATAAGACTTTAAAAAAATACATGCAAGGATCAATTATGTGGTGGGATATTTACCTCCTTATGAGGAACAATGCAGGATATTACAAAGAAAAGCAACATAAAACAAGCAGGATCATATATATATATATGGAGAGAATGGTAAAAATTTCGAGTTTCTACTCATCCTTTCAGTCTGGGTTAAAGCATATAGAGATCATTATCTCATATTTTTTCATTGTACTTTTTTCTCTTAGTGTATCACTAGGGGAGCATTTATTTCATTAAGAACAAAAGCCTTAACATATGCCTTGCATGTAACTATCTACCAATCACTGAGACAAGCAGGGAGATGGTTAACCAAGTGATAAACCACAGATTCTCAATAATAGAGAGCAAAAAGAAACAAATGAATTTACAAAAAAGAAGGAAAAAAAAAAAAAAGGAGAGATAAAACTAATAATTATGGAACAAACTACTTTTCCTGTTTATTTCATTTCACGCATTCCTTAAAAGGCTACATGATGTTGCTGCAGTGACATAAAGTAGTTGACAGTTCCATTAAACAACACATTGAAAATAATACAAGAATTCTATCTGTTGCAAAATAAAAAATTTTAAAAAATAAAATAAAAAAAGAAAAGAGGGAAGAAAAGGATTAAGATTACAAACCTTTATAGCACAGTTGTCATCGCAGTGCAAAAGTCCACTGAGTTTAATCTGGAACAGTAAAAAAAAGAAAAAAGAAAAGGGAAGATCACACAAAGACACTCCTCGCCACTACAATAACAATTATATGATAAAATGTAAATCAATACCACAGAGATCATATCAGGGTACTCTTTCAATAAATCTTGAAGAACAAGCTCCAAAACCTGAACAAAGAAATTTTAGTTAAAAAAAAGCGCACATATGAGACTAGAACTATTATAATATATATATATTTTAAAACGCTTGTAAAGGAATTAACAGTAGAAGTACAAACATACTGGGGCTTTTCCGCAGCCTCTGGGTCCAAGAAGCAGAACTGAATTGTTACACGCCTCAGTCAATGAGCTTGATAATATATACTTCAACTTGCTGTTTCCAGAGTAGTAGCTAAAATTTTTAATTACAGGAGAAATGAAATGCAAGGAAAACTTAAAAACTTAAAAAATAAATAAATTATGGGACCTGTAGTTGCTGTCAGGAGAATCCGACAACAGATTGAATACGAAATTGGGGTTACAGAGCCTCGTCCGGAGGAGTACCAACGCTTCCTCTGACGGATTCATCTGGACTTGCATTCGATTTTTTTTTCAGAGAAATTAGGGTTGTTGATTCTGCTGACAAAAAAGATCGGGAGAACTGTGACATAATTAGGAGAAAAGGCGCGAAAAGAGAGAAACACAAGGCTTTCGTTAACAACCCCTTCAGAAGTTAATATTTTCATTTTCGTGCAAAATAATTTTGAAAATTACTTTTCCAACCATAAATAAAAGACTTCCACTCAATTCAACCCTTTAATTTGCCTTAATCTTTTCTTTCTTTCTTAAAAAATAGGATAAACTATCCCAGATACACCTCTTAAAGGTCAAAATTCAGCTTTTGCACCTCAAAGATTTTTTGTACACAGAATGCCCTTAACGTTTCAAAACGTCCCACTAGATGCACCTTTGTTAAGTCAAACCGTTAGTGGCTCAATTTTGCCGTCAGTCAACATTTTTTTTACTGTTGGACACTGTACAGGCAGGGGTATTTTTGTCCAGCTCAAATTTTTTTTTTAAAAAAAATTTCCCCCACTCCAGCTTTGTTTTCCATCGAACTTGTGTTTGAACCCACTTTTTCTTCTTGCTCAAAGAATCCAAAACATTTTCTTCTTCAAAGAATCCAACGCAAGTAATACTGATTCTCACCCCAAAAATCTGTCCAAAACTTGTTCATTTTGTTGAAATTGTGTGTGCGACTTCAAAAATTTCATCAAGGGCAAGTGAAATTTCACATACCCATCACTTTTCAAACTCGAATTTCAGCTCGAAGTTGTCTCCGAAATAGCTCAAAGGTACAATGAGTGGGTAATAAGGCGAAGCAAGAACAACTACATTGATCCGTACGCGCTCTATGGTAAAGATTCGAATTTTTTTCATATTTTCGAGCAAAAATTTGAATTTCCAGTTCATGTGTTGTGAAAAATTATTTCTTTTACTGTGAATAAGTAATGAAATTGACATTTTGTTATGTGATTAAGTGTTTAAATGGAGGTTTTGTACTGTATTTTAATGTATTAATGGATTTTGATATGTTAAGTTTTGTTATGACTGTGATTCTGGATTGCTATATATATATATTGGAAATGGGTTTGTTTTAGAAAGCCATAAGTTACGTTCAGTTGGGTTTCTTACTGGAGTAAAACAGTCGGGTGATTTTGGAAATGGGTTCTTTAATGGAAGAAAGCCAAATCGGAACGGTCGAAGGAGAGTTGTTTATATGATGCTTCTCTTAGTTATTTATTTTCTAAGTTTTTATGAAGTGTGTTTATTTGGCAATATTGTATAGGTAGTTAGAAAATCATAATCATGAATGGATTTTTTTTTTCGTTTCTTTTGTTTTTTTGGTGCACGAGTTTGATCTTACTCCCTCTATGGTATTGAATATTATAGTTTTGAATTACTTTTGACTTTTTAAGAATGTATCACGCTATACTTGATATTGATATGATTAGTAGTTGGATCAAAATAGTTAGTGGGATGTAAAAAATCCTTGTTACTGGAACTTCATTTGAAAAAATCTGTCTGTTTTAAGAAAGTAGACATTCAAATCTAGATATTCCAATATGGCACTATCAATGAGCTTCTTTGTTCATTTGGAGTTTCAATCTCTGAAAATTGCAAAATTCAAAAGAGAATGTAGAACCAAAAAGTGGTGCAACTTGGCTCATGGATATTTATTTTATTTCTTTAATTTAAACTTGATAAAAAAACATTGTACCACTAATTATTTTTCCCTTACGGGTATGCTTCTGATTGAACTTTATCCAGAAATATTTATCATGCATTTTTCTTTCAAAAATAAATTTGAGATTGAGCATTTTATACAATTGGATCCATGAGGGGGCAAGTAGGCCTTGACTGAGTGGTCAGACTTGAGACTTCTCGGTAAGCATGATGGGAGTTTTACTTTTGAAAAGCATGGTTTATTCATCTTTTATAGATAACTCATAACTCTACTAGAGGTGTTTTTACTTCCTTTATTGTCTAAAGATTCATGCTATATCTTCTTAAATATATGCAACTTGCGGCATGGCAGATACATGTGTTACTTATGAAGAAGGATGAGCTTCTTGTTCTTTTATTTTTGTTTCATGATTTTGAGTGATGTGGCAACTATCATTGTATTTAATTGGACTAATAGCTATCATATTGCTGCCTTATCTTATAAGTTAGCTTGATATGTTCTGCTAAAAGTTCCTCAATAGTTTTAACAATGACTTCTGATCAGGTTTATTCTATTTAGTTGAAGTTTGTACATTTGTTAGGTGATTTGGGTTGATTTTATGTTAGTTCTGTTCAATTCGCATCATGTATTGATGACAGTGTTTGTGACTTGAAGGGGCATCTTGTCGAACTTGTTCAAAGAGAGGTTAAGTCGCTACTGCAATCTGCTCTTGAAGTAGCACTGTCCGTGGTGCGTGCTAATCCTACTGTTTTGGAAGGACTTGGGGCACAGTTGGAAGGTACTCTTGGCTTTTGCCCCTCTCTCTCCTCTCTTGATCTCATTTTTCTCCACTGGCTTTGCAATGTATTTGGGACAATCACAGGTTGCATTTTCTTTTCCCCTCACCTTTTATCCTTTGTTCATTCATTCAGAAAAGGAAAAAGTGGAAGGAGAGGAATTACAAGAATGGTTGAAGCTAGTTGTTGCTCCAGCAGAACTTACTTACTTTGTTAGGGGCAAGCAAGGGTCAATTCTTCCATTGCAAACTGGTTCTGGGTGATGAATTGTGCTTGTGTTACTCATCATATCAACTGCAGGATACTGCCAATTTTGACTTCACATATCCTTACAATTGTTGTAAATGTACAATTGTTGTGAAAGTAAATGTACAATTGTTGTGGAAGTAAATGTACTCATGTATGTTAGTTCACTCATTTAATGCAATAATCAATACATTTTTCAAACCATATACATACGAGTGCACACATTTAACATTTTCCAAAATATGTACAACTGTAATAATTTCGGTGTCAATTCAAATGTTATAACAATTGCAATTCCATTACAACTTGTCAACAAACAAGTGCAACAAACTTCAATTTTATTACAACTAGTCAACAAACAAAAAGTGTCAATTAAAATGCCATAACCACTCCAATTCTATTACAACTAGTCAACAAAGTAACTGACATAGAGACAAAACATAGTCCCCACTAAAGATTCCCTCACACAACAACATCAATATAATACAATACTTGTTCACATGTTCCCTACTATACAATACTTCTCCCAATGCTTTTCCCTCTTCGTCTTCTCCCTCTTTCCCTTCCCCTCCCTCTCCATCTTCCTCTTCCCCTCCCTCTTCCATCACCAGATCCACTATCAGCAGCAATTGTTTTAACATTTTCTAAATCAAAATTTATGCTACTTTCATATCTAACGAGATTTATTTCTTCTTGGCCATGTACAGGTGCAACAGTATCAGATGCATCAGCAGGCTCAACAGCAGCAAATGCTTGACAAGCAGGTGTAGCAGCAGGTTCAGTAGGTGCAGCATGTTCAACTGGTGCTTGATTTGGTTCTTCAGCAAGTGGTTTAGCAGCAGTAGAAGGACCAGCTTGTTCAGCCTGTCCATGAACATCACCAAAGAGAACTACATGAGATTAAAAAAAAAACAAACATAATAGAATCATTACCACATATAAGTAATAGGTATGAAACTTACAACTCTTCTCCTTTTCCTTTTTTGTTCTTGAGGTTGAGAATTCTTATTCCGTAGTTGAGGACATCTTCTTCTGTTGTGTCCAACCTCCTTACAATGTCTACAAGTAGCAATATACCTCTTTCTTATTCTTCTTCCATCTTGATTTTCACCAATCTGCCTCTTCCTTGATTTCTTTGGCCTTCCAGGTTGTTTATATGAAATAGGAGGGTCAAGCAAAACACCCTCACCTGTAGGCCACATATCCTTGCCGTTGATTGGCATAAGCAAGTTATCATACAAAGTCACGTATGTGTCTACCTTGTAACAACTATCAGTTTTGTTATGAGGATCTAACCCTTTTTTATGTAATGATGCTATGGAATGAACACAAGGGATTCCTGTTAAAGACCAATACTCACAACTACACCAATCTTTTTGTAGATCAACTACAAACTGCTGCTCATTTGGTCCCATGACTTGGAAACCATGACGACCATTCCAGATTGGTTTCCAAGATCTTGAAAAAATCACAGACTCCTCAATTTTGCTTCTAATCATTGGGCACACACTACCCCTCGGTTCTCTTCTCATCTTATTTCTCCTCCTAACTATCCTCTCCATCAATGATACCCTAATGCTCTCTATCATGGAAATAATTGGTTTCTGCCTAGCTAATATGAAAGCATTAAATGATTCACATAAATTATTGCACAACATATCTGACCTTACATATTTGGGGAAGAAAGCCTTCACCCAATGCTCCGGTTTCGGTCCATTAACAATCCATCTCCAAGTTCTTCATTATACAGCTCCAACTCCCTCAATGCTCTTTCATACAGCTGTCTGTTTGTACTTGTTGCAATCTTCCACAGCATATCCTTGAGAATCTTTCCTCGATGTTCCTTCTTGAAGTTGTTGTACATGTGTTGAACACAGTACCTGTGTTCACACATAGGCAACACATCCGCTAGTGCAGCATCTAATCCCTACAAAATCAGTTAAAAGAAATAAAGTCTTAGAATCATATTGTTATTCAGTACTTAGAAACTTAAAAAAAACAAATATACCTTCTGTCTATCTGAAATGAAGGTGTATCCAAAACCTTGGTGACCTTCAATTTCCAAGTCAAATGCTAATAAGGTGAAGAACCATCTCCATTGCTCGGTTGCTTCTTTCTCGACAACTGCCCATGCAATGGGCCACCACCCATTATTACCATCAATCCCAACAGCTACAAGCAGTTGACCTTTATAACAACCTCTAAGGTGGCAGCCATCGACCCTTATGAAGGGTCTACAGTGGTCTAGAAAACCCTTCTTCAATGGATGCAGACAAATGTACAACCTCTTAAACCGAGGTTGTCTACCCTCTTCCCTGAAATTTTCATGTTCTATTTCCACCGTGGAACCTGGGTAAGTACGAAGTAACTCAGCCCGGTAGTCCCACAGTCGTTTGTACTGCTCAGAAAAATCCCCAATTATCAACTTCTGAGCTATTCTCTTTGCATTATAAGCTACTGTCCTTGACATTTCTGCCTTGTATTCCTCATCAATGTTTTGCCTTATTAAAGTTGCAGGCATACTTGGATTAACCTTTATTCTTTCTGAATACCGACTTGCAACCCACTTAGCTGTAATGAACTTGTTTTTCCATTGATGATTACAGTTATTGTGTGTCAAGTTCATTGTCTTCACTATCAAATCATTGGTATTGGTCAGACGTTCGATAGAAGCAAAAATGAACCACTTGCATTCCTTTGTTTTGCAGATAGCCCTTACTCTCTTAGGCTCTGAAGGCCTAAACTTACATACTTTTCCTTCATTAATGCAGTAATTTTTGACTGCATCTTGGAACTCAGTCTTCCTAGTAAATCTCATCCCGAGTTCAAACGTTGGTCTTTCCATATTCTTTTCAGCTTCAAAGTATACATATTTATGTCGTAGGTCATCTCTATCACTATCTGACTCATCATCACAACTTTGTAGACTGTCTACCATAACCGTGTCATCAGCATACTCATCTTCATTTTCATTATCCCAATTATGCTCTGTTTCTAATACTCCTTCTGCAGGTTGTTCAGTAGTTCTGTCTAACATGTGACCATCATCAGCAACATCATCATCAACAGCATCATCATCATGGTCATGATCAGTTAAGTGTTCTTCTTCATAATCAACATCATCACTATCATCACTATGACCATCATCAGCATCATCATTAACAACATCCTCCTGCACCTCAACATTTTCAGCAGGTGCTTGAGCAACATTAACAACATTTGTGTTGAATGATTGTTCGTGAGCAGGTTCATGAGCTAGTTCATGAGCAGGTTCTTCAACAAGTTCATCAGCCGGTTCATGAGCACATTCATGAGCAGCATTGTCCACACCAGTAGACATTGCAGAGTGAGCAGTAGTGTCAACATCACCTAATGCTTCAGCAGGTTCATCAGTAGGCTCAACTTCAGCCTGGACACCATTATCATCTCTTTTCCATTCCAATAACAGAGGTTTCCTTGCATTGACTTTCCTCTTTCATGTTTTCACAGAGGTCTTACATGAGGGCTGCACTTCAAGCTCCTCAATCACAACACTGCTCTTAGGCTTTTCAATTATGAACTCAGGCTGTCTTTTCAAAAACTGAACTATAGTTTCTCTCTCTTACCTCTGTGTAGAATTCTATGACCTTAAACCTAGGTATCCATTCACACATGGCCATTATATCCTCATCCTTAGTAACTAACTTCAGCCCTGTTTTAAAATCCCCAACTGGTTCTAAGTAGCAGTAAATCATACAATCTTTATCTATTTTCAAATGTTTCAACATCAAATTAATCTCCAACATGCTCATCTTATCCTTCACACAATAATCTACATACTTCCAACTCCCATTTTTATAGTTCCTATACCCGTTCTCCTCCCAGAATGCACCATCAAAATAGAATTTCAATGTAAATTTGTCATCATCAGAATCTGCAAGTTTAATACAAAATTAACATTCATGTTCAATCATAACACTCTAATTAAACACCAAGTACAAAATTAACAATTTATTTTGTATCTATGCACAATACAAACCCTCAGTTTATATCATGAAGAACACAACAAAACTCTAACGATACACTAAAGCACTGTACAAAACCTATGAATTGTCATATCTTCATTTTGACTGTGATCCTGCTATAGTCCACAGAGACATTAAACCTATGAACATACTGTTGGATTCAAATATGGAGCCTCATATTTCTGATTTTGGAATTTCCGAGCTTCTAAATCATTCCATTGCTTCCTCATCAGTATCTTCAGCAGTTCTTGGGACTATTGGATACATTGCTCCAGGTACCTTCCTGTTTTCTCTTCCCTTCTGCCACATAAAAGTCACTCACTAGCTAACTAAATTTAGTTTTTGAATATGGCAGAAAATGCATATGCAATAACACGGAGCAAGGAGTCTGATGTGTACATCTATGGTGTTATATTGCTGGAGATGATAACAAGGAAGAAGGCTGTAGATCCTTCATTCAATGGGGAACAAGACATTGTTGGGTGGGTTCAATCAGTCTGGAACAAGACTGGTAAGATCATTTATGTCATTGATCCAAGCCTTTTTGATGAACTCATGGAGAATTCAAGAAAAATGGATGAAGTTAGTAGCCTTCTTGTAGTAGCTTTTAGATGTACAGAGAAAGAAGCAAGCAAAAGACCCTCCATGAGAGATGTTGTGAACCAGCTAAAGGATTTCTGCCATTAGTAGTTTTGCTATTATTACCAATTCTTTAGTACCCACAAAAGAAATAGTAAAAATATTTATAAACACACACACACCACACACACATATATATATATATATATATATATATATATATATATATACATATTAAGTCGTATTGTGTATTTTTTTTCTTTATTTTTGTTGTAAAATAACTTGTTGATTCTTTTGAAAATGTGAACACCCGAATCCACTGCCCACCCAATTTTTATACACTAAAAGTGAAAAGAGCATTACATGGTACTCAATTGAAACATGACAATTATAAAGCTTTCTGACTTCACCACAATATTCTAAAGAAAATTAGAGATAATAAATAAGAGAAACATAAGAACTGTAGAATTTCACCAAAGAATGCAGAAGAACAGATTCCAGAACAATGAGCTTCCCTATGATCTAAGAAAAAAAAATGGAGATACAGAGTTGCCCTCAAGTCTCACAATTGATTTACAGACTCAAGATAAAAAAGGCTCTTCCTTTTCCACAGTTTATGAGCAATTTAATCTGACAAATCATATTGGAGAATCACATTACCACTTACCAGCCACGGCGATTGGACTCAAATGAAAAGTTAGAGTGATAATTCCTCCCTGAAATTTGACATCTAAAGAATCCTACAGTACTATCAAAAAGCCCTTTGCTTTGGCCTTTTAAATTGGTGTTTTGAAACAACCGATTAGCAAAAACAGGATTTGTGAAAAACCCATATGGAAATTTGTCAGACAACACTCGATTCTGTTGACCAGATGACCAAGTTGAGTATTTTGAGAAGAACCAGCTAAAGGATTTCTGCCATTAGTAGTTTTGCTATTATTACCAATTCTTTAGTACCCACAAAAGAAATAGTAAAAATATTTATACATACACACACACACACACAACACACACACACACACACACACACACACACATATATATATATATATATATATATATAGCAATCCAGAATCACAGTCATAACAAAACTTAACACATCAAAATCCATTAATACATCACCCGACTGTTTTACTCCAGTAGGAAACCCAACTGAACGTAACTTATGGCTTTCTAAAACAAACCCATTTCCAATATATATATAGCAATCCAGAATCAGAGTCATAACAAAACTTAACATATCAAAATCCATTAATACATTAAAATACAGTACAAAACCTCCATTTAAACACTTAATCACATAACAAAATGTCAATTTCATTACTTATTCACAGTAAAAGAAATAATTTTTCACAACACATGAACTGGAAATTCAAATTTCTGCTCGAAAATATGAAAAAAATTCGAATCTTTACCATAGAGCGCGTACGGATCAATGTAGTTGTTCTTGCTTCGCCTTATTACCCACTCATTGTACCTTTGAGCCATTTCGGAGACAACTTCGAGCTGAAATTCGAGTTTGAAAAGTGATGGGTATGTGAAATTTCACTTGCCCTTGATGAAATTTTTGAAGTCGCACACACAATTTCAACAAAATGAACAAGTTTTGGACAAATTTTTTAGGTGAGAATCAGTATTACTTGCGTTGGATTCTTTGAAGAAGAAAATATTTTGGATTCTTTGAGCAAGAAGAAAAAGTGGGTTCAAACACAAGTTTCATGGAAAACAAAGCTGGAGTGGGGGAAATTTAAAAAAAAAAAAAATTTGAGCTGGACAAAAATACCCCTGCTTGTACAGTGTCCAACAGTAAAAAAAAATATTGACTGACGGCAAAATTGAGTCACTAACGGTTTGACTTAACAGAGGTGCATCTAGTGGGACGTTTTGAAACATTAAGGGCATTCTGTGTACAAAAAATCTTTGAGGTGTAAAAGCTGGATTTTGACCTTTAAGAGGTGCATCTGGGATATTTTACCCTAAAAAATATGAATAATTGGTGAGTTTGGTCCCAAACAAATTTATGTTTGGCAAGTTTAGTCCCAAAATATTTTTTTAACTTTTAAGGTCCCAAACATTTTTTTAAGTGAACAATAAAGTCCATTTTTGACAGATTCTGTCAAAAACCCTAAAAATTTAACGATTTTTATATTTAAATAATTAAACACGAGGGTAAAAAAGTTATTAATATATTTTATCATTTTTCGGGTGACTGAGCTTCCTTTCTTTGCATCCAAAGTACGGCTTGATCGTAATGGGGTTGAGGAGGTCTACTCACTTGGCCTATTGAATGATTATGAAAGGTGAGACAGAATCAAAATGTTGCGCTTAGATTTTTGTCAATAATCTTATTTTCTTATCATATGATAACTATCCAACATAACCACGAAGTTGATTTGGGTCATTTATCAATTTTGTAAACTCAGCCGGGTTTCAGGAAAAAGCTTGGCTGCCTAATTGTGGTAATGACCCATTGGGTGATTTATATCATCCATCTCCCTGGTGAATGGAAATGCTTAAAATATTAATTATTCTCCTTTTTCTTTTGCAGAGGAGGCTTGGAAAAAGCCAAGAAAGAGTTAGCTGGTAGCATCGACAAAGGGATCACCTTTGCAAGGAAATAAAGCGGCAGTGATACAATCACAAGTCAGTTCTCAGGGTTTTTCTTTGTTTTAGATGACATTTTTTTTCCTACCTTCAACGTGAAGGTAAGAAAATCAATAAAGCTTGGCTTCCAAATCAACTTCGTGGTTATGTTAGATAGTAATCATATGATAAGAAAATAAGATTATGGACAAAAATCTAAACGCAACATTTTGATTCTGTCTCACCTTTCGTAATCATTCAGTATGCCAAGTGAGTAGACCTCCTCAACCCCATTACGATCAAGTCGTACTTTGGATGCAAAGAAAGGAAGCTCAGTCACATGAAAAATGATAAAATATATTAATGACTTTTTTACCCTCGTGTTTAATTATTTAAATATAAAAAATCATTAAATTTTTAGAATTTTTGACAGAATCTGTCAAAAATGACTTTATTGTTCACTTAAAAAAATGTTTGGAACCTTAAAAATTAAAAAAAATATTTTGGAACTAAACTTGCCAAACATAAATTTATTTGAGACCAAACTCACCAATTATTCTAAAAAATATTTAAAAGTTTAATTAGAATTACACAATAATAATATTTTTTTTATATAAAAATAATTATATTAAATAGGTAAAATTGTAATTTTTTTCTTTTACTTCTTCTTTTTCTTTCTCCTTTACTACCAACACCAAAGTTTTCTCTTTATTCTTTGGGTAATGAAAGCAAAATTTGGTTTTTCTTGTTTTTTCTTTTTTCTTCTTTTTCTTTATTTTTTTTCCTTATTTGTGTTCGTTAAATTCAAATTCAGAAGAGTTAAACTTTTCTCTATTAGATATTTATATATATATATATATATATATATATATATATATATATATAAACTTTCTTTTAATATTTATTAGGTTTTAACAATTTTATTTTTTAATATAATTACTTTATAATAAATTTAAAAAAATAGAGGGTTAACAGTTCATTGTTAAAAAATGATAAATATTATTAAAATTATAAATATAAAAAATTAAATTATATAAAAAATTTAAAATAAAAATTAAATTTACCAATTTGTATAATTATAATTAGGATAAATTATTTTAGTTTATTATTATAATTTTTTGTATTTATAAAATTTATAAAATATTTTATAAATAAAAAAATAATCATTAATTTTTTTAAAAAGATATCCACCCTTAAAATCTTAAAATCAAATTAAATTTGAATTTTAAATAATAATAAAAAATTTGTGTTAAATAAAAAATTTAAAAAACTCCTAAAAATAAACTCTAACCCTAATTATTTTATCTCATTCTTAATATTCTTCTTCCATTTAGAAAATATAAAACAAACGAAGGTGGTGGCGACGGCAGAGGTGGCTACAGACAACGACCGGCGGCGGCGGCACTACAAATAGCCGTGACAGCGACAGCAAATTCACAAAAATTTATTCAATCGAAGCTCCTAAAAAAATAACAAAGATAAAATAAATTATTTAATAACAAAGATTAGTTTTTCCTCGAACAAACAAAATTCATTACTTCTCTCTCACACGCTACAAATTCACCAAAAATAATAATAATAAATTACTTAAGCTATATTAACTGGGTTGGGTTGAATAAAATTCATGCCAAATTGAAGTTTTATTCCGAAGTCTCAATGCATAAATCAATCACATTAATCAAATGCTTCCAATGAGGTTTCTTCAGAGCAAAGCGCAAATTCAGATTTGGCTTTTTGGACACAAAAATTTAAGGATTTGGCTTTTTTAGGAGAAGAATTTGAGGATTTGAATTTTTGAGCATTAAAAATACCATAAAACAGCTGGGAAGCTGTGGGCGGTCGCTGGTTGCCTTGCCTGCTACCGTGGGTTGCCTGTTGTCGATCATCGCTGTCACTCTAAAGTTGTATAGAAGAAGAATAATAATAATGATGAGATAAAATAGTTAGGGTTTATTTTTTTGAAAAAAATTAGTTTTCTTAAAACGAAGTAGTTTTAAAAGGTCAAAATTTTAAAAAAAATGATAAATTATCCCAGATGCACCTCTTAAAGGTCAAAATTCAGCTTTTGCACCTCAAAGATTTTTTGTACATAGAATGCCTCTAACGTTTCAAAACGTCCCACTACATGCACCTCTGTTAAGTCAAACCGTTAGTGACTCAATTTTGCCGTTAATTAACATTTTTTCACTATTTAGTACTATTTCCGTGAGAGACATTTTTGTCCAAATTTTTTAAATTTTTTTTTAAATGTTTTTTTTTTAATTTTTTTTTCCTTTCCTTCTTCTTCCTCTTTTCTCTCTCTTCCTTCTTTCTCTCTCCATTAATTTAGTTTTTTTTCTCTCTCTTCCTTCTTTCTCTCTCCTTCTTCCTCCTCATTTCTCTCCTAATCTCCTTTCTCTTTCTTCTTCCTCCTCATTTCTCTCCCGAACTTGGGTGATCTATCTATGATCAAGATGAGGCTTGGGTGAAATTAAGTAGAGGTCCGAACCGATTGATGTTGAAAAATCAGCGGATGAGTTGTGGTTAGGAGTGAAATGTCACTGAACTCAGAGCTAGCTGGTTCTCTCCGAACTGTGTTGAGGCGCAGCCGTTGATGGTCATTTAGGGTTAAAGCACTGTTTTGGTGCGGGGCAAATTCTGAATATTTGATATGACATCAAAATAATAGGGTTCAAGATTGGCCCGTGAGATAAACTTCAGCATTTTTACCAAAGTGCTGGAATGAGCTTAAAATTATTTTTGTATGAAACTAAGTGAAAGAAAAGAAAGAATGCCTAGTTGCTTGTGCAATGGATGATTTGTTTTTAATTGTTTTTGGTAAGGTTCATTGTGTCCAGCCTACTGTGGCGGTTCGCCTCCTATCTTTTTTTTTTTTTTTTTCCCCTTTTGATTTTGAACTATTTATCAATTTTTTTTTGAAAAAAAAAAGTAAATTGCATCAAGAAGAATCATTTGAAAATTTTGGAATGATTGGTAACGGCTGATTACAGTTTGTAATATTAACCTAATTAACCCAATATTATATAATATAATATATATAATATTGGGTTAATTAGGTTAATATTACAAACTATAATCAGCCGTTACCAATCATTCCAAAATCTTCAAATGATTCTTTTTGATGCCACATCTCAGAATCTCAAAATATGCTTTGATTCATTAATGCCAATAGCTTTTTAAAGGAGATCAGGAGAGAAATGAGGAGGAAGAAGGAAGAGAGAGAAAAAAAATTAAATTAATGGAGAGAGAAAAGAGGAAGAAGAAGGAAAGAAAAAAAATTTTAAAAAACAAATTGGACAAAAATGCCCCTAACTGGAATAATATTAAATAGTGAAAAAATGTTGACTAATGGCAAAATTGAGTCACTAACGGTTTGACTTAACAGATGTGCATGTAGTGAGACATTTTGAAACGTTAGAGGCATTCTATGTACAAAAATTTTTTAGGTGCAAAAGCTAGATTTTGACTTTTAAGAGGTGCATATGAAATAGTTTACCCTAAAAACAATTATGGCACAACATTTTTCTGACAAAAATACTGCTGACTAAAATGGATGAAAGGGCAATTCATGTGATGAAAGTTTGAGTGTTGCATGCGAAAAAAAATTAAGTTAAAATTGAATTTTAAGATAGTTTAGATGTTACCAAAATAGTTTACCTTTACAATTATAAAATTATCATACAAAAACTATCAAAAATAACTTTTGCCAATGGAAATGAGGAAGAAGTTAACCACGAAACTTTTGATTTTTTTTAGGACACTTTAAGTTAATCGATATTGAACACTCCAAATTTTAAAGAGTTTGTATACATAAGTTTTAGGGACTAAATCTTATCTCACTTTTATGAGAATTCATTACCAACTTACATACGTCTTATTGTTACATTTTGAATGTTTTAAAAGCGTGTAAAAAAACTAGATAGCTGAAAGTTAGTTCTAAGAGGACAAGGCCAATTGCTAGTTAATATTGTTACGCCCCGAATCCGGGCTTAGTTCGTGAACTAAATTTTCAAATTTAAGACATAACACCGCTATATTCACTAGATTTCTCCAAAGAATCCATAAAATATCATCCAGAATTTTAAACTTTATTTAATAACAAATCCCACTCAATAAGTTCAAACTCCCAATACAATAAGAAGTTTATTCTAACAAGACAAACAAATTTAAAAGACTCTAAAACTCTTATGCAAAGTTATCAATCCAGTAATCATCATCCTCTAACTTAATATCTTCACTGTCATCTGTAAGGTGGGAAACATAGGGAAATATAGGGAGTGAGTATAAAAATACTCAGTAGGCAGAACAATCATTCCTTTTAAAAAATATATCTTCAATTTAAAAATAAATATCTGTATAAAAATAATAAACATCTTCAAAATACTTTTTACTTATAAATCAGAAAATGATAAAAGATAATAAATCTTAAAATAATAAAAATAACAATAAATATTTTTTAATATTTTTATCTATGAACAGAAAATAAATCTTTCATAATAATTTATTAAAAAACCTGCATAGTTCAAACTAAAAGAAAACAAACATTCAATCAATATCTTTTCTTTGACTATTGGGGATTAATTGAATGTTTTACAAATGGGTCTTAACTGATATCAGTTCTTAACTTTATACTTATATTCTGGTGACTTTTTATCCATGCCAATGAAAAATGTAAAACATGTTACTCTCATTGCTATCCATCAAATTAATCCCCGATAAAATAAGACATTATAAAAATTCACATTTAACTTACTTTTATAAAACTTTAGTGTAAAACATGATCATTTTAAAATATTTAATAATACGAGATTTAAGAAAAATATACTTTATTTTAAAATAATAATTTGAAATATCTAACAATACTCGAATTAAAAAAATATCTTTTATTTTAAAATAATAATTTAATAAATATTATATAAAAGAATATAAATAAATAATATATATATATATATATATATATTTATATAGAAAATAATTATATCTATTTAATAAAAAAAACTTAATTAAAATGATTCATAATAAAAAAAATACTAAATATACTTCAAAACAGAATATTTATTAAAATACTTATTTAAATAATTCTCAGCAATTACACTCAATTTCCCTTCACTCTCTAGCTGCTCAAAACACCTCCAGACCTCATCAATGGCTTGGCAATCACATCTTATAAAATGATTTTATTATATTTAATAGGAAACAATCGATACAAAATGCAATTCAACCATTTTTTTATTATTATTTCTTTAAATATATTACTAAATTTTGTTATTATTTTTCATACTCTTAACACATATATATTTTTTTCAATTGTAAAAAATTTTCATTTCACTATCATTTTCTTTTTTTTTTCAATTTGTTAAGAAAAATGCAAAAGATTGTTTAATAAATAATGTATACAAAACATATATATATATATATAAGAAATAAAAAGATAAAAAATATCTAATCTATGAAAAAATATCAGTACTTCAATAGAAGCATTAAAGGCTGAACGTTAGAACAAACAAAATTTTCCTTTCTCCGCCATCTCATTTCTTCTACTTCTTGGCCTTCTTCTTTAACCGCTCCTTCCTTTCTTTTTCTAGCTTACGAAATTCTTCTTCGTCCTCCTTTCGACCAATTTTCGCACTCCTTTTTTCTTCTCTCATAATTTCATCGAAATTAGCCTCCATGTTACTATCATCGTCGTCGTAATCTGCATACTTCCGAGGATTATAACGAAGCAGTTTCCTAATCTCACCAATTGGATCATCTGTATCAATATCATCGTTATTGTTATTATTATTATTATGTCGCCTACGTTTCTTCTCCTGACGGTTATCTAATGGCCTTTCCCGAACTGAATTTCTCGGTGGCGGTTGAATTTCAGACTGAGAGATGAGCGCCTTTGGTTTTGGCGGTGGAGGCCGCATCTGTTTTTTTACCGGCGCCGGTTTCTGAACACTGCTAGTCTCCTTCTTATGTGATGTGCCTGACTGATTAATCTTAATAGGTACGTCTTTGGACACCACGCGCCGCTGTTGCTGCAGACTGCCATTATTACTGCTCGAATGTCGACGTTGTGTCTTAGGATGATCTGCAGCGAATGTTCTGTTACTGCTAGAGATTATTTTCTTAGTCACTACCGGCGGCGTCCGACTATGCTTATGGATTGATTCCGCCGATCTCTGATTCGCAACCGTAGGCCGGAATCTGCCAGTAGCAGCCGCAGGCGGCTTCTTATCCTCTTCGCCGACGAATACTTTACCTCCTTTGTTGCTCAATGTAGTAATCTCAGGTTTCGGAGGATCCTTAGATGGATCTGGAACTTCAGCATCGTCGGATAATAACAACGAATAATCTCTTGAATACTTAAGAATTTGGACTTTTTTCTGCAACGTATTAATTGCGAGTTCTGGTTTTTCAACATTTGCTTCAAGTTCCGAACCTACAGAAGCGCCGGCCATAAAGCTCTTCTTAATGATTTTGACGGATTTCATAACTCCGGCAGCCGGATTAGGGTTTTTCGTCAGCGATTTCATCGCTTCTTTCACTCTCTCAGCAATAACCGTCTGGGAAGGCCCGAAAAAGTTACCGTAATTGTCCTTGGGCCTTATCGTACTAAGATTCTTTTCCTCCTTTCCTGTTCCTAATTCTTCCTTCAACATCTTCCTTTTTTCTTCTTTTAGACGGTTTCTCAACTTAAGATAATCAGATACCTCCTCAGTCGGCCGAGGATATTCTTCGGCACTGTCCTCATCATACACGTATCTATTATATCTAGCCATGGCTACCTGAATCAACTGAGTAAGCTCAAGCTTTTCTAGGTAAGGCCGTCAATCGAACTATGAAAAGAGAATCTAACACCCCAAATAGATCGTAGCAGCAGTCCCAAAATCCACGCCGAAAACCGATAGAGAATACCCACGCTATTTACAGTGTTTAAAAAAATTAGATAGGGTTAATAATTTATTATTGTACATAAGCAATGTATTTATAGAGTAAATTCAATAAAAGTATTTGATTAATTATATGTCATATTTTATTCTTAAAGAAATATTTACGGATTCTTATAATTAAATAAAATAATCAAAAATATAACAATTAAATTAATTAAGTTAACATTTGTCATATTTTATTCTTAAAGAAATATTGACATATTCTTATAATTAAATAAAATAATAAAAAATATAACAACTAAATTAATTAAGTTAACATTTCAACCCCTAATCTTGTTGTTCTGCATTTATTCCCATCATGCCTAATCTCTTCCTTAAATCAAGAATCTTAAGGAAATATTGACGGATTCTTATAACTAAATAAATGTTAAAATTAATGTCTTGTAATCATATTATTATTCAAGATTTTTACATTTTGTCCTTTTGTATTTCAAGTTCTGTATTTAAAGAGTCTTGTAATGTAATTAGTGGTGGGTATAAAAAAAATTAGAAAAATAAAGATTTTCTTCTCAAACTAGAAGAAGATTCATGTTCATATTTTCTGCACCCCTCTATTAAAATTTTTAGTTTTTTTCATTTCCAACAATAAAATAATCAAAAATATAACAACGTTTCAATCCCTAATCTCGTTGTTCTAGATTTATTTTCATCATGTCCAATCTCTTCTTTGAATTAAGAAATTTCACCCCATGAAGAGCTTTTGTTAGGATATATGCAGTTTGTTGTTTTGTCCTAACATGCTCTATCTCAATCTTCTCATTTTATGCACATTCTCGTATGAAATGATAGCTGATGTCGATATGTTTGCTTCTTTCATGATGAACTTGAATTTTTATTTAGAGATATAGTTGATTTGTTATCAACAAGTAACTTGAATTTTTTGACTTTACAAATCCCCTAATCCAGTAGTGTTGTTAATCCTTTTTCATGATCCTTTCTTCCATAAAAGCAACCCATATTTATTGTTCCATTAATATATCTGAGTATGCGTTTCACAGATTGCATATGCTTAGTTGTAGGATTCTCCATAAATCGACTAGCAATGTCTATCTAGAGTCGAATTGTTTCCATCCGTGCAACTTGTGCAAATACTTCATCATAATTCACTCCTTGTTGTTGTAATACTCCTTTGCAACGAAACGAGCTTGTATTTTACAGTCTTTCCATGTAAGTTTTTTTTTTTTTTTTTTGGAAAACTACTTCAACCCAATGGGTTTACTTTTAGTAGTAGGCTCCACCAACTTCCATGTTTTATTTTCTTCTTTTGACTTCAATTCTTCCTCCATTGCCTTCTTCCAGCAACTCACTTCACTTTCAGTGCATCTTCATATCTGTTTGGTTCTTCAAATACTAATGTACCCAATTCTTCATTTATAGGAGTAGTATTTTTGTAGATCACCTTAAGTTATTTGTAACATTTTAGTTCTTCATCTTCATCTGTGTGTCATTTCTTCGAACACAACATCATTTGAATATTTCTTTTGTGTCATTTCTTTACCTTCATTGAAAAACATGGTATCACTTTGTTGATTGTGTGTCTTCATGTGCTTTGAGACGACCAAAAACCAACTCCTCAACAGACATATTGTTGAGATCTACAAACTGTTGGATTGCGCTAACAATTTGTAGAAGAAATTTTGGAGGAAGGGAACACAACATTCTTTTCACAATACAACAACTTCTATAATGTCACCAAGTTCACGAATTGTACCTACTTTAAAAGCATAGTCTACAATAGTTTCAGTACCTTTCATTTTTAGTTTGGCAAGCTCTTCCTTTAAGGATTGTATCCTTTCTTCTTGAACACAATCCACTCCTAAAAACTGTTAAAATTCAAACCGGCCTACATACATTAAAAGCTTCTGGTGCATTGTTTCACATAGAATGTGAAAGGTCAAATGATAACCAAATTCAATGTATGAACTATGGTTTTGAAGCCCTGAATGTCTAGTTTCTGATGAATAAAAAAAATCAGAATATTTAGAGTCTCCTAGAAAGTCGAAAAGTCTATTCATTGAATCCTACATAGTTCATTGAATCGTTTGCTTTAAATATATTTATTATTTTAATATTATTGTTGTAATTTGAAGGGTCTAATATGTCCCTATAAATAGTGGCATTGTATTTCATTGTAAGTGTGGCAGTTGAAAGAAAAATATAGAGAGAGCAAGAAAGAGCCGAAGCTCTAGTAAAAAAATTAGTTGCAGTCTACATATATTGTTTTATTCAAATATATTTTTTTACTTGTTCGCGTTTCCAACAAGTGGTATCAGAGCTAAGGTTTTGTTCGATAAAAATGGCGAATACAATGCAACCGCAAATCCCGAAATTGACGGCAACAAATTATGGGAACTGGAGTATCCAAATGAAGGTGTTACTCGGTTCCTACGATAACTGGGATATTGTTGAAAGTGGATACAACGAGCCAGAAGACGCTACCGCAGAAGCAGCTCTTTCTAATACCGAGAAGACGATGTTAAAGGAGTCTCGGAAAAAAGATAAAAAGGCGTTATTTACTATTTTTCAAGGTATTGACGAATCAACCTTTGAAAAAAATTTTGGAGCCAAAACTGCAAAAGAGGCGTGGGAGATTTTGCAAAAAAGGTGCGGCTCCAGGTACTACGCGGCGAGTTCGAAAATTTAAAAATGAAAAATTCAGAAAATATTGGAGAATTTGTTACGCGTTTGAAAACGGTGACAAATGAAATGAAAAGGAACGGCGAAAGTCTAGATGATGTTCGGGTGATGGAAAAACTTTTACGCTCGTTAATACGAAAATTTGATTATGTTGTTACATCTATCGAGGAGTCAAAGGATTTGTCTGAAATTTCAATTGATGAGCTCGTAGGCTCTCTTCAAGCTCACGAGTCCCGGATGAACCAGTATGATGATACAAGCCATTTGGAAAAGGCGTTGCAAAGTAAGGTTTCCATAGGTGAAAGTTCAAGCAGTAGCAGTTATGTTCGTGGAAGAGGTGGTTTTAGAGGAGGCTACCGAGGTGGACGAGGACGTGGAAGACAACCGTTCAACAGAGGTCAGAATCTCAACAGAGTCAACAACGGTCAAAATTTCAGAGGCCGAGGAAGAGGTGGATTCCAACAACGAGGTGATAAGTCTCAGTTTCAATGTTATAACTGTAATAGATATGGTCATTTCAGTTATGAGTGTAGATCCCAAAGGTGGAAGAAAGCAGTCATTTTGCAGCAGCAAAAGAAGATAAAGATGTGGGTTCTGCTATGTTTCTCACATACAAAGGAGACGAAGAAGACAAGGAAAATATTTGGTATCTTGATTCAGGTGCCAGCAATCATATGTGCGGTCACAAGGAATTTTTTACAGAGATAGATGAGACTGTCAATGGGGAAGTTACTTTTGGTGACTCATCAAAAATTCCGGTGAAAGGCAAAGGTACAATTTCGATTGTATTAAAAAATGGTGAAAAGAAATATATCAATGATGTGTATTTTATACCTGCTTTGAAAAATAACATCATTAGTCTTGGCCAACTCGTGGAGAAAGGATATAATATACAGATGCAGGATAATTCTCTCATTATCATAAATCAAGTTCGAGAATTAATCGCAAATGTGGAGATGTCACGAAATCGTCTGTTCACTCTTGACATGCAGACGAAGGTGCAAAAATGCTTAAAGTCAGTCATTAAAAATGATTCGTGGTTATGGCATTTGAGATTTGGTCATCTTGGTTTTTCTGGCTTGAAATTATTGTCAAAGACAAATATGGTGAATGGTTTGCCAATAATCAATGAACCAAATAAATTGTGTGAAGCATGTGTCAAAGGGAAGCAACATCGACAAAGTTTTCCTGTTGGAAAGTCATGGAGAGCCAGGAGGCCATTAGAGATTGTTCACACTGATATAGCTGGTCCATTTGATGTTGCATCACTTGGCGGAAACAGGTATTACCTAACATTTATTGATGATTTTAGCAGGAAAAGTTGGGTATACATTCTAAAAGAAAAGGCAGAGGCTCTTGATAAATTCAAGGAGTTCAAGGTAATGGCGGAGAAACAAAGTGGTCATTATGTGAAAATACTCAGATCAGATAGAGGAGGCGAGTATACTTCAAATCTATTCAAAAGCTTCTGCATAGCACATGGAATCAATCATCAGTTGACAACGGCGTATACTCCTCAACAAAATGGCGTTGCAGAAAGGAAAAATCGCACTATTCTTGACATGGCAAGAAGTATGGTGAAAGCAAAGCACATGCCAAAAACTTTTTGGGTAGAAGCCGTGCTGTGTGCTGTTTATTTACTGAATCGGTGTCCAACAAAAAGTGTCAGAAACAAAACTCCAAATGAAGCATGGAGTGGTAGCAAACCATCAGTTGGACATCTCAGAATTTTCGGGTGCATTGCATATGCACATGTTCCTGATAAAAAAAGAAAGAAGCTGGATGATAAAGGCGAGAAATGCATCTTTACCGGATATGACAAAAGGAGCAAGGCGTACAGACTCTATAATCCTCTCACAAAGAAGTTAATCATTTCACGTGATGTTGAGGTTGATGAATCAGATTACTGGAGATGGAGCGAGGAAGAAAGAAAAGTTGCAGGTCTGTTCTTTGATGATGATGACGGTGATGACTCCAACATTGAAAATGAAGAAGATGATGATCCAACTCCTCCACAAAGTCCAACTCAAAGAACTCCTGCCTCAACACCATCGAGTTCAGCAGAAGAGTAGTAGCAACAATTCAGGGGGAGAGCCAAGGAAAATGAGAAGTCTGAATGACATTTATGATGCAACAAATCCGGTACAAACCTCATTTGATTATTCTTTATTTTGTTTAATGGCTGAATGTGATCCAGTGACATTTGAGGAAGCTTCTGAAGAAAGCAAATGGAATAAGGCCATGGATGAAGAAATTGGTGCAATTAAAAAGAATGATACTTGGGAGCTCACAGAACTTCCAGAAGGACACAAGGCAATTGGTGTCAAATGGGTCTACAAGACAAAGACAAATCAAGACGGGAAAGTGGAAAAATACAAGGCAAGGCTAGTTGCTAAAGGCTACAAGCAAAGATACGGGATTGACTATGATGAGGTCTTTGCTCCAGTTGCAAGAGTTGATACCATAAGACTTCTTACAGCAATTGCGGCTCAAAAACAGTGGAAGATTTATCAGATGGACGTGAAATCAGCATTTCTAAATGGTTATCTCGAAGAAGAAGTTTACATCGAGCAACCTCCTGGATATGTTCAAAAAGGTCAGGAAGATAAAGTCTATCGTCTAAAGAAAGCACTGTACGGATTGAAGCAAGCCCCTCGAGCTTGGAATACAAGAATTGATGAATATTTTCAAAAGAATGGTTTTGTGAAAAGTCCATACGAGCATGCTCTCTACACAAAAACAAATTCAGAGGGAGATATTATGATCGTGTGCTTGTACGTGGATGACATGATCTTTACTGGCAACAATCCTGGTATGTTCAATGATTTTAAGAAAGTTATGACTAACGAATTTGAGATGACAGATATTGGTCAAATGTCATACTTTCTTGGAGTTGAAGTCAAACAAAGCAAAGATGAGATTTTTATGTCGCAGAAAAAATATGCTGAGCAAATTCTTAAAAAATTCAGAATAGACGAATGCAAGCCGGTGAGTACACCAACAGAAGCAAGCTTAAAGCTCAGAATTGATTCTACAAGAGAGTCGGTAAATCCGACATTGTTCAAAAGTTTGGTAGGAAGTCTGAGGTACCTAACTTTCACTCGTCCAGATATTATGTATGCAGTTGGACTGGTTAGTAGATACATGGAGAATCCAAAGCAAGATCACTTCATGGCAGCTAAAAGAATTTTGAGATATATTAAAGGTACGCTTGATCATGGATTATTTTATACACGTTCTCAAGATTCAAAATTAGTTGGCTACTCAGACAGTGATTATGGTGGTGACTTGGATGATGGAAAAAGTACTTCAGGATATGCTTTTCATATCTGTTCAGCGATATTTTCGTGGTCATCGAAAAAGCAACAAACAGTTGCTCTCTCAACATGTGAGGCAGAATACATCGCAGCAGCAGCGTGCGCGTGTCAAGCAATGTGGCTAGGCTACATATTGGGTGATTTAAATCTTGCAAAGGAAAATCCGATTTCTATCTATGTTGATAATAATTTTGCTATTTCACTAGCGAAGAATCCGGTATCACACAGTAGAAGCAAGCACATCAATATAAAATATCATTTTATTCGAAAACAGGTAAACGATAAAATTGTGGAGCTGGTGCACTGCAGGACCGAAGAAAATTTAGTAGATATCTTCACGAAACCTTTGAAAGCAGACGTGTTTCACATACTCAAAGAGAAGCTTGGAATGAAAGCTCGGTTTGAGGGGGAGTGTTAAAATTCAAACCGGCCTACATACATTAAAAGCTTCTGGTGCATTGTTTCACATAGAATGTGAAAGGTCAAATGATAACCAAATTCAATGTATGAACTATGGTTTTGAACCCCTGAATGTCTAGTTTCCGATGAATAAAAAAAATCAGAATATTTAGAGTCTCCTAGAAAGTCGAAAAGTCTATTCATTGAATCCTACATAGTTCATTGAATCGTTTGCTTTAAATATATTTATTATTTTAATATTATTGTTGTAATTTGAAGGGTCTAATATGTCCCTATAAATAGTGGCATTGTATTTCATTGTAAGCGTGGAAGTTGAAAGAAAAATATAGAGAGAGCAAGAAAGAGCCGAAGCTCTAGTAAAAAAATTAGTTGCAGTCTACATATATTGTTTTATTCAAATATATTTTTTTACTTGTTCGCGTTTATTATTCTAAATTAAAGAAATTATTGAAGATATTATAAGATGGTCCAGATTTATTATTATTTTATTAATTAAGGGAGATATCCTATTTTAGTTAAGATATTATTTTATTAGAATAATGGGTGAGTTTCGTCCAAACAAATTTAGTTTTGGCAATCTCAGTCCTAATATATATATTTTTCAACTTTTAAAGTGTCAAAAGCTTTTATTAGAGATAAATACGGTCATTTTGGATGGATTCCGTTAAATAAAAGCGTGTAAAAAGCGTCTTATTGTTACATTATTTTGTTACATACGTCTTATTGTTACATTTTGAATGTTTTAAAAGCGTGTAAAAAAACTAGATAGCTGAAAGTTAGTTCTAAGAGGTAATCACAAGGCCAATTGCTAGTTAATATTGTTACGCCCCGAATTCGGGCTTAGTTCGTGAACTAAATTTTCAAATTCAAGACATAACACCGCTATATTTACTAGATTTCTCCAAAGACTCCATAAAATATCCTCAAGAATTTTAAACTTTATTTAATAACAAATCCTCACTCAATAAGTTTAAACTCCTAATACAATAAGAAGTTTATTCTAACAAGACAAACAAATTAAAAAGACTCTAAAACTCTTATGCAAAGTTATCAGTCCAGTAATCATCATCCTCTAACTTAATATCTTCACTGTCATCTGTAAGATGGGAAACATAGGGAAGGAAACATAGGGGGTGCGTATAAAAATACTCAGTAGGCAGAATAATCATTCCTTTAAAAAAATCTTCAATTTAAAAAATAAATATCTTTATAAAAATAATAAATACATTCAAAATACTTTTCACTTATAAATCAAAAAATGATAAAAGATAAAAAAATCTTAAAATAATAACAATAACAATAAATACTTTTCAATATTTTTATCTATAAACAGAAAATAAATCTTTCATAATAATTTATTCAAAAACCTACATAGATAAGAACAAAAGAAAACAAATATTCAATCAATATATTTTCTTTTTTTTTCTTTGCTTTTCTTTGACTATTGGGGGATTAATTGATATCATTTCCTAACTTTATACCCGTTAGGAAAGAGTCTTACTTATATCTTATATCTGGGTGGCTTTTTATCCATGCCAATGAAAAATCTTATAAGTGGTGAAACATATTCCTCCCATGGCTATCCATGAAGTTAATCTCCAATAAAATTAGAGATTATAGAATGTCACATTTAACTTACGTTTATAAAACTTTAGTGTAAAACATTATCATTTTAAAATATTTAACAATACTAGATTTAAGAAAAAAATATATTTTATTTTAAAATAATAATTTAAAATATCTAACAATACTCGAATTAAAAAAATATCTTTTATTTTAAAATAATAATTTAAAATATTTACTATACTTAAATTATGAAAAATATCTTTTATTTTAAAATAATAATTTAATGAATATTATATAAAAGAATATAAACTCTTTAATTTAAAAGATAATTATATATATATATATATTTCTTTAAATATATTACTAAATTTTGTTATTATTTTTCATACTCTTAACACATATATATTTTTTTCAATTGTAAATTTTTTTGATTTCACTATCATTTCTTTCTTTTTTTTTTTTTCAATTTTGTTAAGAAAAATGCAAAAGATTGTTTAATAAATAATGTATACAAAACATATATATATATAAGAAATAAAAAGATAAAAAATATCAGTACTTCAATAGAAGCATTAAAGGCAGAACGTTAGAACAAACAAAATTTTCATTTCTCCGCCATCTCATTTCTTCTACTTCTTGGCCTTCTTCTTTAACCGCTCCTTCCTTTCTTTTTCTAGCTTACGAAATTCTTCTTCGTCCTCCTTTCGACCAATTTTCGCACTCCTTTTTTCTTCTCTCATAATGTCATCGAAATTAGCCACCATGTTACTAACATCGTCGTCCTCGTAATCTGCATACTTCCGAGGATTATAACGAAGCAGTTTCCTAATCTCACCAATTGGATCATCTGTATCAATATCATCGTTATTGTTATTATTATTATTATGTCGCCTACGTTTCTTCTCCTGACGGTTATCTAATGGCCTTTCCCGAACTGAATTTCTCGGTGGCGGTTGAATTTCAGACTGAGAGATGAGCGCCTTTGGTTTTGGCGGTGGAGGCCGCATCTGTTTTTTTACCGGCGCCGTTTTCTGAACACGGCTAGTCTCCTTCTTACGTGATGTGCCTGCCTGATTAATCTTAATAGGTACGTCTTTTGACACCACGCGCCGCTGTTGCTGCAGACTGCCATTATTACTGCTCGAATGTCGACGTTGTGTCTTAGGATGATCTGCAGCGAATGTTCTGTTACTGCTAGAGATTATTTTCCTAGTCACTACCGGCGGCATCCGACTATGCTTATGGATTGATTCTGCCGATCTCTGATTCACAACCGTAGGCCGGATTCTGCCAGTAGCAGCCGCAGGCGGCTTCTTATCCTCTTCGCCGATGAATACTTTACCTCCTTTGCTGCTCAATGTAGTAATCTCAGATTTCGGAGGATCCTTAGATGGATCTGGAACTTCAGCATCATCGGATAATAACAACGAATAATCTCTTGAATACTTCAGAATTTGGACTTTTTTCTGCAACGTATTAATTGCGAGTTCTGGTTTTTCAACATTTGCTTCAAGTTCCGAACCTACAGAAGCGCCGGGCATAAAGCTCTTCTTAACGATTTTGACGGATTTCATAACTCCGGCAGCCGGATTAGGGTTTTTCGTCAGCGATTTCATCGCTTCTTTCACTCTCTCAGCAATAACCGTCTGGGAAGGCCCGAAAAAGTTACCGTAATTGTCCTTGGGCCTTATCGTACTAAGGTTCTTTTCCTCCTTTCCTCTTCCTAATTCTTCCTTCAACATCTTCCTTTTTTCTTCTTTTAGACGGTTTCTCAATTTAAGATAATCAGATACCTCCTCAGTCGGCGGAGGATATTCTTCGGAAATGTCCTCATCATACACGTATCTATTATATCTACCCATGGCTACCTGAATCAACTGAGTAAGCTCAAGCTTTTCTAGGTAAAGCCGTCAATCGAACTATGAAAAGAGAATCTAACACGCCAAATAGATCGTAGCAGCAGTCCCAAAATCCACGGCTATTTACAGTGTTTAAAAAAATTAGATTGGGGTAATAATTTATTATTCTACATAAGCAATCTATTTATAGAGTTACAAATATAACGAAAAAGATAAATTCAATAAAAGTATTTGACTAATTATATATCATATTTTATTCTTAAAAAAATATTGACGGATTCTTGTAATTAAATAAAATAATCAAAAATATAACAACTAAATTAATTAAGGTAACATTTCAACCCCTAATCTTGTTGTTCTGCATTTATTCCCATCATGCCCAATCTCTTCCTTAAATCAAGAATCTTAAGGAAATATTGACGATTCTTATAACTAAATAAATGTTAAAATTAATATTTTGTAATTATATTATTATTTAAGATTTTTAGATCTTGAGAAAATGAGTATTCATTATGTTGAATGACTTTTTGAACGTCTATTTAATTATCTTTGAATGTGCTTTTGTATTTCAAGTTGTGTATTTAAAGAGTCTTGTAATCAGTGGTAGATATAAAAAAAATTAGAAAAATAAAGATTGTCTTATCAAACTAGAAGAAATTTATATTCATATTTTCTGCACCTCAATGTTAAAATTCTTAGTTTTTTTATTTCCAACAATAAAATAATCAAAAATATAACAACGCTTCAATCCTAATCTCCTTGTTCTAGATTTATTTTCATCATGGCCAATCTCTTCTTTGAATTAAGAAATTTCACCCCACGAAGAGCTTTTGTTAGGATATATGCAGTTTGTTGTTCTATCCTAACATGCTCTATCTCAACCTTCTCATTTTATGCACATTCTCGTTTGAAATGATACCAGATGTCGATATGTTTGCTTCTTTCATGATGAACTTGAATTTTTATTTAGAGATATAGTTGATTTGTTATCAACAAGTAACTTGAATTTTCTGACTTTACGTGCCTTCAAATCCCCTAATCCAGTAGTGCTCTTCTGATTAGCAAAATCACTATTGTTAATCCTTTTTTATGATCTTTTCTTCCATAAAAGCAACCCATAATTATTGTTCCATTAATATATCTGAGTATGCGTTTCACAGATTGCATATGCTTAGTTGTAGGATTCTCCATAAATTGACTAGCAATGTCTACCAAGAGTCGAATTGTTTCCATCCGTGCAACTAGTGCAAATACTTCATCATAATTCACTCCTTGTTGTTGTAATACTCCTTTGCAACGAAACGAGTTTGTATTTTACAGTCTTTCCATGTAAGTTTTTTTTTTTTTTTGGAAAACCACTTCAACCCAATGGGTTTACTTTTAGTAGTAAGCTCCACCAACTTCCATGTTTTATTTTCTTCTCCTGACTTCAATTCTTCCTTTCTTGGAAGGTTCAAGTACTTTCTTGGTATTGAGGTATTAAGATCAAATAGGGGGCATATTCATATCTCAAAGAAAGTATATCTTGGATCTACTAGCAGAAACAGGATTACTGGACAGCAAACCAGTAGAGACACCAATGATAGTAAATCATAGCCTACGGATGGAGGAAAGTGGTAGGTGGGCCAACAAAGGAAGATATCATAGATTGATCGGAAAACTTATCTACTTGGCGCATACCAGGCCAGACATAGCATATGCCATTGGGGTAGTCAGCCAATTTATGCACCAACCCCAAGAACATCACATGGAAGCAGGATAGTTCGGTATCTTAAAGGAACAACTGGGAGATGAATTTTCTTTAGAAAATGTGATCATCTCAATATAGAGGTGTATACTGATGCATATTGGGTCGGAAATCCAAATGATAGACGATCCACCTCAGGATATGCTGCAATGGTTGGAGGAAATTTAGTAACATGGAAGAGTAAAAAACAAAAAGTTGTGGTCCTATCCAGTGCAGAGGTTGAGTTACGAGGGATCACAAAGGGAATAACAGAAGTCCTATGACTCAAGAAACTAATAATGGAGATAGGTTTCACACCACAACTTTCGTGCATCATAAAGTGTGATAATAAAGCAGCAATCAGGATCTCTGAAAACCCAATACAACATGACAGGACGAAGCATGTCGAGGTCGACAAACACTTTATCAAAGAAAAGCTTGAGGAAGGAGTAATCAAAATTCCATTAGTAAAATTCGAAGATTAGTTAGCAGACATATTGACAAAGGCGGTTACCGGAACAATGTTCAAGACAGCTTTGTGCAAGTTGGGTATTGGAGATCCCACTACTCAACTTGAGGAGGAGTGCTGAATAAATTAAGATCTTCAGAAAATCAAATCCCTACACTTTAGGAATCGTTGATATTGTGATTGATTTTGTCTTTATTTTCTTCCCTTACATAACTCCCATGTAATATAAATAGGTGATATATTTTTCACCTTAAAAAGCAATTCAATGAAATATAATTACTTGATACCAATTCAACTAAGAGATTGATAGAATTTCTTCCCTACGGTAAGTTCTCACACCTCAAAGAAACAATCCAGATTTATGTTCTTGTCACTACCTGGTCCTGCAAACTGTGCTGCAACTATAGATTTAGCGGCACCTAATATCAAATTATAATATCACCGTACTTATACAGTAATTCGCTTTTCTTGTCTTGTGGAAGAAATGAAATTCATTAACAGGAACATTGGGGAGATAATGCATAAATAGACACAAAATTGAGGTCATCCATACTAGACTTGATTCTTATAGTAGCCATATGTACCCCAGGGTCACACTTCAGGACCAGATGATGTTGTTGGTCTCAAGGATGAGGCAGAAAAAATTATTGACCTGCTTACTCGAGGTTCATAGAGACTTGACATTGTCTCCATTGTTGGCATGCCAGTACAAGAAAGTTTACAATAGTCTGTTCAGATATGGATTTCAGAGGTCAATGGGTAAAATGCTTGGGAGATGTAGCAAGTGAGTACTTTGAGGATCTTGTACGCAGAAGCTTAGTAATAGTTAATAAAAGAAGTTTTAGTAAATGCCTTATTCATGATTTAGATCTTGAAATGTGTTTGTAGGAAAGGCTTATGCTTTTTCCGAAATTCTATATTTGAGTTTCATTGAAGAAATTTGTAGAATGATATTGAATTTACTATATTAATGTACTAGAATATTTTTAAAATTTTGTTAAATGATTGTTGAGTATATTTAGATGATTTTGATTTTATTGGATATTAAATTATTTTAATATTTTTGAAAAATAAGGAAATTTTATAAAAAAAATTTTTGGGTTAAGATGTATGAGAAAATTAGTATATGTCTTTTGCATTAGTCTGGATTTGAATTGTGACACAACTAAAAATATATCACAAATAATTAAAATAAAAAAAATAAATGAATTTAGTTACAAACAAATAAATAAATTCAATTATAATAACCAATATATTTATATAAAACAGTATGACTTCTTTATGTAATTATGTGAGAATAAATAAATAGTGGAATTTGAATCAATAATTAGATGAAACAAAAGGGAAGAAAATAGCCAGAAGATTCCAGGTGAACGAATACTGAAAGATTTTCTTAGATTCTTGTTGGAATATTTCTCGGGGAGCAATGTTTCCCATTTCTGTTCACAGATTGCAGAGAAAAATAGCTAGTTTCAAGGATAGAAATAATCCAGATCTGAGTCCTCAAATGGAAGCTCGTATTCAGATCCTTCAAATGGAGTTGGGATTCTTAAAGACTATCCTCGGGTGTTCTCAACATGAATCTCTGAGGAAATCTGGTACTGGAGCTGCAATTCGGAAAGGTAAAAGAAAGCTCAATCTTGATGGTTATTCCTCTTCTAATATTAGATTTGATCGTGCTGTTTGTGCATTTATGCAAGAAATCGAGCTGTGCAAGCGAAAAACTAGAAAGGATTGCTTACATTTACTTGATTTCACAAATGGGTGCAAGTTTTCTTCTACTTCTGTACTTCTTCGATTCTTGAATTCTGCTGTTCACAATCTCAGGATTCTTTTACGCTTCAAAGCCAGATCCATTGTTTCCTCGAGGTTGCAAATCAAGAAGCTAAGATTTTCCAGAGATTTTGTGAATTTTACCTGTAGAGCCATTGTTTCTGTGAGGTTGCAAGTCAAAGTCCTGATCAAGAAGTTAAGATTGTTAAGAGATTTTGTGAATTTTACTGATAAAACTTGTTCTTTAATCTCGATATTCATGTTTGGGCTATTCATGTTTGGGCGTGCAAAATGACAGTAATAACAGTGTTGTTATGGGTTGAACAATTGGAAGAATCATCGATTGCACAATTGAAAGAATGTCTCATTGATCTATTAGCTAAGTCTTATAGTACAGAATTCATTGGACTTTACCTTAGAGCGTTGAAGGCTTCGTATTCTCTGAATTTCAACAATCCTGAGATGGGTAAAATTATCCAAAGCTTTATCTATCTTATCCTCCCAATTGAGTATGTAAGTATCATTGGTGCAGAAGTGATGTTTCTGATAACATGTGTCACGTATCCACCATGGAAGAAGATGGATACTGAAGAAAAAGAAGAATGGAACTTGATCTTAGCAAAAGCAGAACAGGTTGCTGCTAGTGAGATTCCTTCTCTCATTCGCCCACTACTCACTACTCCCACTGTAACAGCAACGAACAAGAACATCAATGTTCAAGAAAGAATTAATGTTGTTCTTGTTGATTTCAAACAGAAGATAGACAAAATCAAGGCCGAATTTAGGAAATTTTATGCTGAGATTCTTGAGTCAACAAGTCATCTGTTCTCTGTTACTAACATTATAGCAACTATGAATTCGCCTCTGGAAACTTTTAGAAACTTAAAGGAGACACTATTATCTAATGTGATGATGATACATAATGATATCCCTTATACAAAGTATCAGTTCTTGACTCTTCACAAAGAGCTGGACATACTTATCCCTTTCCTCATGAAGATACAGGAATTGGAGGAACCTATGGATTTATGGATACGAATTAGTGAACTTGCATCTCAAGTGCGATATATCATTGATTCCATACCAAGCTACAATATTCCTATATGGTATTCTGTCATGTTCCTTTCTGATATCATAGAAGATGTGAAATTGATCAAAGGGGAAATCGAGGTGATAAACCTTGCAGAGCAGAGACATACTACAAGCAGAACAAGAAGAAGGATCCTTAATGCTGGTTTTGTTGATGATGCTGATATGAATTTTGATGATAGCCATACTGATGATGCAGTTTTCTGTTTTGATGATGAAGCAGAGAATATAATTGATAGACTTACAAAAGGACAGCAGAAACTCAACGTATTTGCCATTGTTGGTATGCCAGGACAAGGTAAAACAACTCTTGCCAAGAAAGTTTACAATAGTCCTTTGGTTAAAAATTATTTTAACAAATCTGCCTGGTGTTTTGTTACTCAAATATACCAAGTTAAGAAGTTGTTGATGGATCTTTTAAGAGATATCGATAGTATGCATGTTGAGGAAATGCTTACTATGAGCGAAGAGGACTTAGCTGAGAAACTTTACAGGTGTCTAAGGGGAAAAAGGTACCTTGTAATTCTGGATGATATTTGGGAAATCACTGCATGGAATGCGCTAAAACCATCATTCCCTGATGACAACAATGGTAGCAGAATTTTGTTCACTAGTCGAAATAAATTTTGGAGTGAATCTTTTCTGCTTTATCCTCTCCCTGAAAAGAAAAGCATGGAGTTGCTGAACCACAAGTTACTGCTGAAAGACAGTAGCTTGCATGGTGATGCCCAAAAAATTCTGAGGATTTGCAATGGACTACCTCTGGCTATTGTTGTGGTTGCCAGCCTCCTCAAAAGGGTTTATAATGATTTGAATAGATGGAGAGAACTGGTGAATAATTTATGTTCATCACTCCCGAGTGAAGGGTGCATGGACATACTAGAGCTGAGTTATGACAGCTTACCAGATGTTCTGAAGCCTTGCTTTCTATATCTTGCTGCAGTTGTAAAACAGACTAAGGTATTTAAAGTTGAGGAAGTTTTTCAGCTGTGTATTGCTGAAGGGTTTGTCCAGAAATCCAGTATGAAATCACAGGAAGCCATGGCAATTGAGCACTTGGAAGATTTAGTTGGAAGAAACCTAGTAATTGTTCACAAGAGAAGTTTTACCAGTGGGGTGATTAAAGAATGCGTTATTCATGATCTTTTCTTTGAATTGTGTTTGAGAAAAGCTGAAGAAGAAAAAATGATGCATTTACCAAAAATTAGTCCTTATTCGTCCAAAATTATCAGTTATGGGAAATTTTATCTACGCTATTATAATGGAGGGATGACTGATTCTTGGCAGGAGAATGCGCCAAATACTGTACATTCTTTACTCTTATCTCCAGATTTTTATTTACCTAACTAAATATGATCTTTCTAATATTTTTATGTTAAAGTTTGTTAGAGTGCTAGATCTGTGGGCTGTGAAATTTTTGGGTTTCCCTGAGGAAATACTTGACCTTATTTGTCTGAGATACCTTGCCATTCACCTTGATAAGCCCGATATACCCCTTTCAATTTGCAACCTCAGAAACTTAGAAAGTTTCCACATCTCATGCTTGGAGACTATAGATTTCCCACCTACAATTTGGAAGATGAAAGCATTGAGAAATATAAATGTCCCAAGTGGGATTAATATAGTTTTGAATTCTCGAGATACTAAATTGGAAAATCTTGAGACTCTTTCCAAACTATGTCTGTACAATGGAAAAGATGCAGAAAACCTTTTGAGACGATTACCATCAGTTCGAAAACTGAGATTGAGATTTGAAGAAAATTGGAAATGCAGAAGGGATTGTCAGAACTTCCAGGTGTTAAAGACTCTAAACAAGCTTGAATCCTTTAAGTTAGAACATTCATGTGAACCAGGACAAACTTGTGCACTCAACTTCCCCGCAACTCTGAAAAAACTGAGCATATCACATTTCCACCATCCGTTGAATGAATTATTATCCCACATCGGAAAGCTCCCAAATCTTGAAATTCTCAAACTATGGCATTATCATTTTATTATAGAGGAGACTCCGAGGTGGGAAGTTGGGGATGAAGAATTTTTGAACCTTAAAGTTTTGAAACTTGGGGGCTTCCATATTTTGGATTGGGAAATTTCAGAATCTTTATTTCCGCGTCTTGATAGACTTGTTTTGAAAGAAATCCGTTACCTCGACGAACTTCCTTCAAGTTTTGAAGATATCATGACGTTAAAAGTTATCCAAATTCATAACTGCCGCGCAAGTCTTGGCGATTCAGCTATGAGCATCCTTGGTGCACAACGTGACGTCGGAAATCATGAACTCAAAGTTCTCTTCTCAAATGAATTTTCTCTTATGGACAAGATCTGCCGTAATTTCTCTTTTAATTCTTTGCGTTAATTTTGTGCGTTTTATAACAAGGGAAGCCATAAGTAAAAAGCTATAAATAGATAGTGAAGATAATATTAACTAGTTAGTGCTTTGATTATAGAAAAACTAACATGGAAAATAATTGTTTTGTTTTTGTTTTTGTTATAGAGGAGGAGACTCCAAGGTTGGAAGTTAGGGATGAGGAATTTTTGAACCTTAATTTTTTTAAATTTGGGGACTTCCATATTTTGGATGGGGAAGTTCTAGAATCTTCATTTCCGCGTCTTGGTAGACTTGTTTCTACAGAAATCCGTAATTTCGACGAACTTTCTTCAAGTTTGAAGATGTCATGACGTTAAAAGTGATCCAAATTGAAAGATGCAGCAAATGTCTTGGCGCTTCAGCTATGAGAATCCTTAGTGCACAATGTGACATTGGAAATGAAGAACTCAAAATTCTCATATCAGATGATCGCGAGGAGAGGTATAAACTTCGTTATTTTTTTATTTCGTCTTTTTATATCAAGTTATCATTTGATTATTTTTTTAGTGCACGTATTTGGGAGAATAACTGGCCTTTGACGTGGGACTGGGACAATATATTCTGCTAATGAAACTGAAGAAGATGATGAAAGGGATCTTGAAATTTTCGATGATGCGAGTAAAAATATTTCTGAGATGAATTTCACAGTTTGTTTGTATCAATTCTTGTTATAATTATAAGTTTAACTTTATTCAAGATTAAATGTTTGGGAGTGTTCTCTTGTATAGAGATATTTTTAAATTGTTCAGAATAATAAACATATTCTATATATATATATATATATATATATATATATATAAAGTCAAATTTAGAAGGACTCTATTTTCTGCAGAGGCGAATGCAAGTCTGCAAATAATCAAGGAAATCTTTCCCACTTTTGTTGATGAAATTGTTGTCATGGAAATAGGTAAATTAAAGAGACTATATTCACATCAGAAAACTTATGGTGGATCATAGTATTTATACACTTGAAATGGAGCTGCAGCTGGAATTCGAAAAGGAAATCTAGGGCTTTCTGTTATCAGTAATCGTCCATTTGATCGTGCTATTTCCAAATTGCTGCAAGAAATTGAGGTTTGTAAGGTCAAAACTCTCCATTGCCTGCTTCCAGCAACTCACTTCACTTTCAGTGCATCTTCATATCTGTTTGGTTCTTCATATACTAATGGACTCAATTTTTGTAGATCACCTTAAATGATTTGTAACATTTTAGTTCTTAACTTGATGCTGATGTTGAATTTGGGGAGCTATGACCTTTTTCTTGACTATTTCCAAAATTGCTACTTCCTGAATGTTCTGCAACAACTTCTGGTGGAACTCCTTGTTCTTTTTCACTCCCTTGCCAAGTCTGAAATTGGATTTTGAATGTATCAGTGTTCTTCATCTGTGTGTATTCCAACTCTTTCCTTCTTCGAACACAACATCATTTGAATATTTCTTTTGTGTCATTTCTTTACCTTTATTGAAAAACATGGTATCACTTTGAGACGACCAACCAACTCCTCAACAGACATATTGTTGAGATCTACAAACTGTTGGATTGCTCTAACAATTTGTAGAAGAAATTTTGGAGGAAGGGAACACAACGTTCTTTTCAAAATATAAGAGCTTCTATAATGTCACCAAGTTCAAGAATTTTATTCACAATTGTACCTACTTCAAAAGCATAGTCTACAACAGTTTCAGTACCTTTCATTTTTAGTTTGGCAAGCTCTTCCTTTAAGGATTGTATCCTTTCTTCTTGAACACAATCCACTCCTAAAAACATAATTTTTAGGGCTTGTCATACATCACTGGCATTTTCTCTTTTTGCAACCAGAAAAAGAATATCTTCCGGAATTGCATTGAATAATGTTGCTCTGGCCACTTTGTTCTTTCTCCCATCCACCAGGGCTTTTGTATCGGTAGGAATTGCTCTGATACCAAATGTTAGATTTAGAATATCCACACTACTCACACTTTTCACAGATTGTTTAAAAAAACTAAATGGAGTTGATAATTTATTATTGTGCAATAAATGTATTTATAGGGTTACAGATACAACGGATACATAAACTCAATAAAAATATTTGACAATCTAAGTATCTGTCCTCTGATTAAGGAAATATTGACGAATTCTTATAACTAAATAAAATAGTCAAAAATATAACAACTAGATTTAGTCAAAAAAAAAAAAAGCATTTATTATCATAAATTAAAGAAATTATTGAAGATATTATAAGATGGTCCAGATTTATTATTATTTTATTAATGAAGGGAGATATCGTATTTTAGTTAGGATATTATTTTATTAGAATAATGGGCGAGTTTTGTCCAAACAAATTTAGTTTTGGCAATCTCAGTCCTAAAATAATTTTTTTTCAACTTTTAAAGTCTCAATATTTTTTATTAGAGATAAATAAATTCATTTTGGATGGATTCCGTTAAAAAATTTAAAAAACGTAACGCTTTACATTATTTAGTTAATTAAATAGAATGGTAAAATGATCATCATAAATGAAAAAAGGAAAATAAAATAAAAAAGAAGAAGAAAAACTATACAAGCCGAAAAAGAAGAAGATTCAAACAGTGGGAAAGAAAATAAAATGGTTTACTCATGATATTTTCTTTCGTTGGTGACTAAAACCCATTGAAAGGTGCTAATAGAGAAATGTACAGTTGATAATTACACTTTTTATTTTAAAAAAATAAATAATTTATTGATTTCGAGATTTTTATGTTAGAGTTCTAATTAAACTCCTAATTTTCATTGTACATTAGAACGGATAGAGAATGAGGAGAAGACACCATGACAAGGATTAATATGAATTTTAATTTTAATTTTATTTTGTTTTAAGAATTTAAAATTTAAATGTTGGATTTTCATATCCAAATTCCAATTCGAATTTTTTCAAATTTCTTGTTTGACATTTTTTATTTGTAATTTTTAAAATTACAAATATAGGGTTTGAATTTTTCCAAATCTCTTTCTTTGTCGTTTCATTTTTTTTCCTTTTCTTCTCAAATGACATTTTTACTTTTTTTTAATTAACTAAACAATAAAAATAGATAAATTTTTAGGTATTTTGAGAGAATCCGTCAAAATGAACCTTATTTATATCTAATAAAAAAAAGTTTAAAAAAAAAATATTTTGGGACTGAACTTGCCAAAACTAAATTTGTTTAGGATCCAACTGACCTATTATTCTATTTTATTATTTTATTTTATCTTCTATTATGTTCTTTTTAAAAAGAAGATAATATCCTACTGGGACTCTTTAAAAAAAAGTTATGAATAATCCTATATATATTTACCATGTGAAAAATTTGTGTAATTTAAAATTATATATATATATATATATATATATATATATATATATATGTATATATATTAAAAAAGTCTCTTCTAAAATAAAAAAAGTATTGTATATTTTTTTTATAAATATATTTGAGATTTCTTATTTCTCTTGTACAAAAATACACATTTTTTTTAAATGTTATAAGAATTCTAATAGTTATGGAGCACCGTAGTGTTCCAATCATTATGAAGCAAGGATATAACATCAGGATGCACCGTAGTGTTCCAAATAACTTCTGTATCCAAACCTAAACCCACTTTTGCCAACTTGTGGACCACTTGATTCGCTAGTTTAGAAACATGTAGAAAGGAAAATGATAAAATATGTTGTCCAAGGTAGCTTTTGAGTCCTTCAATCACCGATCCAATTGGAGAAAAATCTGGACTAATCGTATTTAATATGGAAACAAGTGTTTGGTAATCCATCTCCAACTCCATCTTAGCCGGTTGTAGTGTTAATACCTCTCGGACCCCATTGCATAAAGCTAGTAACTCAACATGTTCCACCGAGGATACCTGAGACAATGGATCAGCACCAGATCTTAACAAGTAACCCTGCGAGTCATGAAGCACAAAGCCATATGCTGTCTTTCCATCCTTTACAGCCGCATCCGTGTTCAGTTTTAGCCAGTCCCACAGAGGCATTTTCTATTTTATCTCCGATTTTGGCATAACCAGTGTCTGTCTCTCCGATGATATCAAACAATCATAAAGGGATTGTAATAAACCTAAACAACGTTGAACTACCAAGGTTGGCAAAATTGATTTATTATGAAACACGAATTCGTTTCTTGCTGTCCACATTGACCATAAAATCATACAAACTTGTATTGTGATCCCAATACATTCCTCCTCTTTGTCGCTTAGAGTTTGTATGAGTGAGAGTCATGAAGTCCCATATAACAAAAGTCGATCGGGATCAATGGTTGAATGCCTCCAAACATCCTCTGCATATGGACAATTGAAAAAAAATATGCAGGCCATCCTCTACGCTCACTTGACAATGCGGACAGCTCGCGTCCTCACCGACACCTCTTCTCTGCAAATTGTTTCGCCAAGGTAGAGCCCTATGACACAATCTCCATATAAAATGTTTGACTTTCAGAGGCACATGTAGTGTCCAAATAACATTCCATTAAGAGTTGTTATTTCCTATTGAAGAGCCAACTAAGATCATCTCGCACTTACATTTGCCACACGATACGCAGAAAATACGGTAAATCGACCATGGGGCGTGTAATGCCATATTCTGGTGTCACTTCCTCCCAAAGGATTTATTGGAATAACTAAAATTAAATCACTATCTCATTGTGTAAATAAAACTCGCACCAAATACTCCTGCCATTGTCCATTCAGAATTAAGTCACTAACCATTAAACTGTTATGCATGAAACTTGGATATGTCATGGGTTTAAACAAAGTAGGGACTGGTAGCCATGGGTCGTGAAAGGCCCTCACTGAATCACCACTTCCTATCCTCCATCACAGTCCTTGTTGTAATATCATCCTTCCCTTAATAATGGATGACCAAAGGAAAGATGCTGATGGGCCACACTTTGCTTCCATGAAATCCACCCATGGAAAATATTTGGCTTTCAATACTTGTGCTGCTAAGGAACTTGTATTATGAATTAGTCGCCAACCTTGTTTGGCAAGGAGAGCCAAATTAAAGTTTTCCAAATGTTTAAACCCTAATCCACCTCGATGCTTCATCTTACATATCTTTTGCCATGATATCCAATGCATTCCTTCCCTTCTACCATGTCGCCACCAAAAATTTCGAATTATATATCTTTACCATATCATTAATAACCTTCTTTGGAATAGCATATAAAGACATGAGATAAGTAGGGATAGCCTGGAGTACAACCTTCACTAAAACCTCCTTGCCACCTTTAGATAGGAGTTTTCCTTCCACCCATTTGCCTTTTTCCACAACCTATTTGTGAGAAAAGCAAAGATTTGTGTTTTTGTACGTCCCAAGACAAAAGGTATCCCCAAATATTTCTAAGATCTATCATTATGTTGCATCCCTAATTGCTGCAAAATCTGCTCTCTACGCCATGGCTGAAAATTATTAGAGAAATAAATACTGGATTTCTGTTTATTAATCAATTGTCCAGATACTTGAGCATAATTCTCTAAAACCTCTTGTATCACATCCACACTGTGAGGAGCATCTTGAATAAAAAATAAAGAATCATCTGCAAAAAGATTATGAGAATTATCGGTACTTGTCGTGCCATTCGAATTCCTATCCACTTTCCCGAGATTACAGCCCTTGAAATAAGAATAGATAACCCCTCAGCATAGAGAATGAACAGATATGAAGAGAGAGGGTCTCCTGGTCTAAGACCTCTCGTTGGCGAAAACTTATTTGTCAGAGAACCATTAATAATGATTTGAAATGACACATATGAGACACACTTCATTATTAACTGACAAATACCTTCTGGGAAACCCAATCTCCTCAAAATCCATGCTTGATAGTTCCATTCAATTCTATCATATGCTTTAGACATATCTTCTTTCAAAGCAAAACATCCTTTGTTCCTATCCCCTAATCCTTTTTGCAGCCAATGGAAAACCTCAGTTGCTATAATAATATTGTCGGTGATTACCCTATTTCTCACAAAAGCACTTTGAGCAACATTAATCAACTTAGGCAGCAAACCCCTTAATCTTCGCACAATGATCTTAGAAATGGCCTTATAATTACATTATAGAGACTAATTGGGCGAAAATCAGTCATAGTTTCCGGGGAGTGTTTTTTGGGAATAAGCACAATACAAGTTTCATTCAACAATCCAATATCTAATTCACCATTTAAACATTTTAACACAATATCAGTAATATCCTTACCAAAACATTTTAACACAATATCAGTAATATCCATATCAGATACAGGTATATTCCTTGAATTATCAGAGTAGATGAGATATCTGTGGCCTAACTTCCTGCAAAAAAAAACATAATGTTGGCAGTCTTTTGTACCTAATCAACGCCGAAAATTGAGAGCTTTCCAGAGTACTGACGCACAAGCAACATCGGAGCAGTTCAGATAATGAAATAAGAAGCCGCAGTCGAAAAAATTTGATACCAGTATAACGATCTTCGCGAATTTGAAATTCAGAAACCCGTTTCACAAGTCTAGAAACCTTGATCCCAACATCGACAGTATAACAAAATCTCTATAGTCCAACAACATGGATCCAGAATTCTGTGGCCTAAAAATCTTGCAGAGTGAGTTTCGTGACAGGTTCCAACGCTTTGATTACAAGTATTCGGTTATCAAAATTCCACGGTCCCTGAGTAAGAACATATTGCATGATTTCCACGGACTGAAATCCAATTTGCAGGAAATGATCGTCAATGCATTGAATTGAGAAATCATCGCATTGCCATGCGCGACACATCGCCGCTTTGAAGCCTTGGAAATTGATTTCTTTGCCTCCGAAGATATGCACAAAAACACTAAGATTACATTCATGTATTCTAGCTCTGATATCCTCATCATCCAGAGGAATACATATGGCTTCTGATGGACCAATTGTTATTTTATCCAATTTCTTTAATAAATTCTCATCCATGATCTTAACACCAATAAGTATAGAATCTTCCTCAAGCATACTCCAACCGTGCATGTGACCAGCGTAGATCTCACAGAAAAATTCAAACACAATTCTGACGAACTGAATATAACCGTCAAACAATTATTCCACACTCCAATTCAGCCGTGAGAGAGAGAGAGCCCTCATTTTTCGAAGGGAGTTAAAGACTCGGTATTATTACTTAAGTTTAGCGATCTTTTAAATTCTAATTATCTATTTTAAATAATAAATAAATAATAAAATAATATAAATTTTCTAAATTACCCTTAAATAAAAAGGATGTACATTATATATATATATATATATACACACGAATTGGCTTTTATTGTTTCTTTATATATTTTTTTTCCTTTTAAATTTTAAGTTTTGATTTGCTCAAGAAATCAATAGCCTAATAAACCAGAATTTCAAGAGAGGAAAAACAAAAATACATTTTTACCCTTTTAAATATAACTACTTTTATAAAAAAAAGAGATATTAATAAATTTGGTCTTAAATAAATTTATGTTAGCAAGTTAAGTTTTAAAATTTATTTAATTTTTTTTTACTTTTAAATTTCCAAAATGTTTTACTTAAGAAATCTACAGTATTTTTTTTACATATTTCGTTAAATGTTTTCTAAAATTTAACATCTTGTACGGTTGTAACCAATAAAACAAATAATAATTAAGTTACTTTACTTGAAATATTTACAAATTTATAGTGAAAGAGTATTGTGATATTCATTCATAAAATATTAAAAATATATAAATAACTTGATTATCCATTCTTTTCATGTTTTAAAATTTTTAAAAAGTTTTAATAAAAAATAATTTTATTGTTCTAAAGTAAAAGAATTTTGAATTTTAAAAGTAAAAAAAAACTTAATATATAATGTAAAAAAAAATATAATTTAATTAGTATCTACATCACTTATAATTTTTTTTTAGAGATTGTTTAAAATATATAAAATAAATATTGAATGAGAAATAATGTGAAATACGTGATTTTAGCCAAAATGTCGATAAAGGTATAAATAACGTGAAAAGTGAGGCGTGGATGCCTTTGACAGGTGGTTAATTTATCGTCTGATTTTGATTTTTTAAAATATTTGTGGGATTTCTTTTTTATCTATATTATTACAATTTAAAGTTGGAGTATTAATAAAACATGGATAACTTTGATGTACTTTCCTTTTCCCTAACTCTGGTAAATAAATAAATAAATAAAAGAAACTCTTTTTAACCAAAACATTTTAAAAAAATGATAACAATACCTTAAAAGAGTCGTTGGTTCCACCGTAAATGAAGCATTCACATTTAATTTTAGATCATAATAACAAGTTGGGAAGGACAGCTACATGTCAGGAATGATGTATACATACATATATATATATATATTAAAAAAGTATCTTCTAACAAAGGTATAAAGCATCAGTGTTCAATTTCAGTCAGTCTCAAGGAGACGTTTTCCATTTTATCTTCGATCTTGGCATAACCGGTCTCTGTTTCTCCGATGATATCAAACAATCATAAAAGAATTGTAATAAACCTAAACCACGTTGGACTACCAAGGTTGGAAAAATTGATTTATTCTGAAACACAAATTCATTTCTTGTTGTCCACATTGACCATAAAATCATACAAACTTGTACTATGATTCCAATACATTCCTCCTCTTTGTCGCTTAGAGTTTGTATGAGTGAGATCCATGAAGTCCCATATCCATGAATGCCTCCAACCATCCTCTGCATATGGACAATTGAACAAAATATGTAGGTCATCCTCTACGCTCGCTTGACAACGCGGACAACTAGCGTCCTCACCGACCCCTCTTCTCTGCAAGTTGTTTCGCCAAGGCCCCTATGACACAATCTCCATATAAAATGTTTGATTTTTGGAGGCACAAGTAGTGTCCAAATAACGTTCCATTCAGAGTTGCTATTTCCTGTTGAAGAGCCAACTAAGATCATCTCTGCACTTGCATTCGCCACACGATACTCAGAAGATACTGTAAATCGACCATGGGGCGTGTAATGCCATATTCTGGTGCCACGTCCTCCCAAAGGATTTATTGGAATAACTAAAATTAAATCACTATCTTGTTGTGTAAATAAAACTCGCACCAAATACTCCTGTCATTATCCATTCAGAATTAAGTCACTAACCATTAAACTGTTATGCATGAAACTTGGATATGTTATGGGTTTAAACGAAATAGGGACTGGTAGCCATGGGTCGTGAAAGGCCCTCACTGAATCACCACTGTCTATCCTCCATCACAATCTTTGTTGTAATATCATCCCTCCCTTAATAATTGATTGCCAAAGGAAAGATGCTGATGGGCCACACTTTGCTTCCATGAAATCCACCCATGGAAAATATTTGGCTTTCAATACAAGTGCTGCTAAGGAACTTGTATTATGAATTAGTCGCCAACCTTGTTTGGCAAGGAGAGCCAAATTAAAGTTTTCCAAATGTTTAAACCCTAATCCACCTTGATGCTTCATCTTACATATCTTTTGCCATGATATCCAATGCATTCCTTTCTTTCTACCAGGTCGCCACCAAAAATTTCGAATTATCTTGACCATATCATTAATAACCTTCTTTGGAATAGCATATAAAGACATGAGATAAGTAGGGATAGCCTGGAGTACAACCTTCACTAAAACCTCCTTGCCACCTTTAGATATGAATTTTTCCTTCCACCCATTTGCCTTTTTCCACAACCTATTTGTGAGTAAAGCAAAGATTTGTGTTTTTGTATGTCCCAAGACAAAAAGCATCCCCAAATATTTCTCAGATCTATCATTATGTTGCCTCCCTAATTGCCGCAAAATCTGCTCTCTACGCCATGGCTGAAAATTCTTAGAGAAATAAATACCATATTTCTGTTTATTAATCAATTGTCTAGATACTTGAGCATAATTCTCTAAAACCTCTTGTATCACATCCACACTATGAGAAGCATATTGGATAAAAATTAAAGAATCATCTGTAAAAAGTTTATGAGAGATTATCGGTGCTTGTCGTCCCATTCTAATTCCTATCCACTTTCTCGAGATTACAACCCTTGAAATAAGAATAGATAACCCCTCAGCACAGAGAATGAACAGATGTGGAGAGAGAGGGTCTCCTTATCTAAGACCTCTCGTTGGTTAAAACTTATCTGGCAAAGAACCATTAATAATGATTTGAAATGATACGGATGAGACACACTTTATTATTAACCGACAAATACCTTCATGGTAACCCATTCGTCTCAAAATTCATGCTAGATAGTTCCATTCAATTCTATCATATGCTTTAGGCATATATGCTTTCAAAGCAAAACATCCTTTGTTCCTATCCGCTAATCCTTTTTGCAGCCAGTGAAAAACCTCAGTTACTACAATAATATTGTCAGTGATTACCCTATTTCGCACAAAAGCACTTTGAGCAACATTAATCAACTTAGGCAGCAAACCCCTTAATCTTTGCACAATGATCTTAGAAATGGCCTTATAAATTACATTACATAGACTAATTGGGCGAAAATCAGTCATAGTTTCCGGGGAGTGTTTTTTGGGAATAAGCACAATACAAGGTTCATTCAACAATCCAATATCTAATTCACCATTTAAACATTTTAACACAATATCAGTAATATCCTTACCAAGAATGTGCCAATATTTTTGATAAAAACTTGCATGAATTCCATCCGGTCCAGGAGACTTTGATGGATGCATATCCTTGAATGTTATCAGCACCTCCATAGAGTCATATGGTTTCATAAGAACTGCACTATCTTCATCTGTGAGACATCTAAACACACCACCTTCAAAAACTTGGTCAAATTTTGGATTTCCATTAGATGGTGTAAACAATTTGGTAAAGTAGTCATTTGCTACCATACTAATTTCCTGGAAAAAAGAAGCTATTTGGCCATCCTCACCTTTGATGAATTCAATTGTATTCCTCCGTTTCCGATGTGAAGTATGGTGGTGAAAGTAAGCAGTGTTACGATCACCCTCACAGAGTCAATGGGATTTAGATTGAGTACTCCAATGTTGTAGTTCAATGCCCAGTAATTCCTCCAATTGAACAATTGTCTCATTGATAGCAGGATTATCACCATTCGTTGTTAGCAGTAATTCAAGCTCTATAAATTTGGCTTTGATGCGGTCCGACAGTTCTCCCATCTTTGCTTTTCCCCACTCTGCCATGGCCTGTTTCACTGAGTTCTGTGTGTTTTGAAGATTACGTACATCCAAGTCTTGCAGCTGCCAAGAATGTTTAAGGATGTCGACACACTCCTCGTAATTAAACCACCAAGGTTCAGTACGTGAAATACTTTTGCATGGACCAAACTGTGTACGCCAATTACCTCGTAATGAAAAATGTAAAGCACAATGATCTGAGGAAATCGTACCTATTGTCCTTGTAACAAGGTTTTTTTTGCGATTGTATGGCAGCTTAATTCCCAAAACATCTATTCAATCATGACCATGTATTTGCATCTCCCTGTCTTTTGTTAGTCCATGTAAAAAATAGACATTTACCTTTAAATTTTGCTAATTCCAATTCCCCCACCACATCTCTAAACTGTTGCATGTTACTAGAATTTCGTTGGCGTTGTCCCTTCATTTCCATTGTGGTTAACACTTCATTAAAATCACCTAATATGATCCATGGATTCTCTAGCTATGGAGCAATACGTCGTAGCAGATTCCACGAGTGTACATGCATCCTTGCATCAGGGTTGCCATAAAATCCTGTGATAAATCCCTTAGCACTTAACTGCCAATTCTTAACTTCAGCATGTATATGACCTGGAGAATAGTTAAGTACATGAAGATCAATTGAATTCTGCCATAACAAAGCTATGCCACCTCCAAGACTAGTCCTTTCAACACAAATTTCGTGTGAAAACCCTAACGAATTTTTGATCATCAACATTCTATTTTCCCTAAGTTTCGTTTCCATTAAAAATAACACCTTCGGTTTATAAGAGCGGAGAAGGTTCTTAAGTTCCTGAATTGTCCGGGGTGACCCAAACCCCGGAAATTCCAAGCTAAACAACTCATAATGGTCGGCGAGGCTGCATCACAACCACCGCCGTTGGTGTCTTAAGTTTCTTTAGTGCCGAACTTCCATCATCCTCCACCCTTTTTGTAACCCCGCTGTTTGCGTGCCTCTTCTTAGGTGTTGATGGTAGGAATAATTGTTGTAAGATCTCCCATTACCGTCGAAGATTGATGACATCTTCTAGTTTCCATAGCAATTCTAGTAGATTCAGCAAACAAATCTGATGACTGGCAAGGAGCCACCATTGGAACAAATGGATAAGGTTCTTCAATTTTCTCCAATAAAAGAGAAGCAATGTGATCAATTCCCCCTAACCAGGAACCATATTCCTGGTGTGATTCCGATCGTGTAGCTAGTTTGTTGGAAAGTACCTACGATTTTAATTTAAGAATTTATCGTACTCCCAGGGAAGTCGTAACGACTTAGTAGTAACTATCATTTTACCCCTAACTCTCATTTTATTATCCAGTTATACATCATTCATCAGTATCTTTGATGAGAGGTTGATCCATTCTACACTAGGTTCAAGTTTACTTAAGCATGCAAGAGTGTTTTACAGACATCGTTCTAATATATGTTATATTGTTCCTACATGTTGATTGACATATCTTCGAGTATTTTACATATATCTTGGTCTAGATTGCAATTATATACTGATTCTACTTGTGTACCACATTTGAGTTATCTAATAAACTGCCTCATCGCCATTGACGGCCCTACTCACGGTTTGAGCTAAAGGCATCCATGAAAGTCCTGTGTCACTCAGGAGATCATGCCACTCGCCCTAACGCCGGCATAAACACGTGAACTCAGCCTACGTAGACTACTTTAACAAACATGGTGCTCTATAGGTTATTTCTTCTACTATGGCAGACCTTAATACTTTTGTCCTCACACAAAGCCCTAAATTAAGGCCTGATAAACTAGACAGATTATGATTAGACCGTGGTTAGGAGTTGTCTATAACCGCTCATCTAATTTAAAAGAGCAAATAGATATACAGTCATAATGATAATTAAGCTGGTGACCTTTTCTGAAAAATGTAAATACCTTCAACATGCAAAACACATATTCATAATATCATAATTTAGTATTCAAATATATTTTTGGACAAACACAGTACAGAATATAAAGAGAGGGACAAAGGGACCACCGCCATAAAGTATTCACCCTTTATTAGGTCCGCTAATGGAGCAACTACTTGTATATTCTGGACTGCTTGACCCGACTCTGCTCGACAGAACCTTCGGAGAATGCCTCCTTACTCTAGTAGCTTTTGTCTTGCCTTCCTTCCCTTCCCTCCGCTGGCTTAACAAAGCCCTGTTGAGTAGCTCTTCGCCTTCCTAATGCTCTCTTAGGATTTCCTAACGAAATCTCAGGTATTCTATGAATATTAAAAACAAACCATATCTAGTCGTATTCTAAGATCTGAGACAAATTCTCAGAAAATAAAGAACACGAGACACTCCCGAATACTAGAAATCTACTTGAACGAGAACGCCTGAAATCACTGAATGACTTGTAAACAGTAGACAACTGTGTACTGGAAGCCACTGAATGATTCAGATCAAGTGGAGAGGGATGATTTCAACTGTGAAAGACCTGAGGGTATTTATAGCAGGGGAACTGAGTGATTTTTTATGCAGAAAATGATGTGGGAGTCTGTACAGGGGTTCGGGATGCCCGTCCCGACCTGTTGACCAAGTCAAGACGCCCGTCCCGGTGCTTTGACCGGGTCGGGACGCCCGTCCTGGTCTTGGGACGCCCGTCCTAACTTCTGAACTTCTGAAAATCACGTTTTTACCCCAAAATTTTCCATTTTCTTGCATATTTCACCTGAAGCTTCTAAAATCACAAAAACTATGAAATTGCGTTAATAACAGTCAATTGAGAATGATTTAACTCCAATTTCACCCTAAATTGTGCCTAAAAACATGCTTAAAAAGTGATATGATTTGTGCATATCATATAACCCCACACTTAACTTTTTGCTTGTCCTCAAGCAAAGTCTACATGAAATTATTGATTTTTAAATCATAGGTGCAGTCACTTAAAATTCCTAGCAATGTTTTTATGCCAAAATTGATCACTGAGTCAGTTGATTCACAAAAGAGGCCTGACTGGTTAAGTTGCCATGACAAGGTCTCAAATGTCTTTAGTAGATTATCATGGTCAGGCAGGGTCAACAATTTAATAACTAGACTGAACTCTACTCTTAGTCATGAGGTCTTCCTGATGTGTAGTGTGTGTATTAGTCCAGACTAGATTGTCAACACAATATAGTCTTCTCTTAACTCTTACCAGATAACACTTCGACCAGTCGCTAGACATAACAGCAACAAACAACCTTCTGAGTTCTGAGCTTTGGTGTCAAGGTATTTCAATTAAAAATTTCAATATAAGAACACACTGGGCTATGTATTTTTAGATTGATTATTCAGGGTATTTTTGTGTTCGCTTTCACACATCAACTCTAACTACCCATGTAGCGAGTCCTACTCCGATGACTCACAGATCTACACGACCTTAGGGCATCAGGCTTTAAGTTCCCTTAAGGAGTGGCGCTCGAGTAGCAAAGGATGCTTGCAAACTACCCTATTTATTTAGCTTTCTCACTTCCAGCTCAGAGCATTATTTAGTCATTTAAATTGCTAATGCATCCTCGACTGGTCTAATATTATTTAGCTAAGTCTCGAAAAGGTATTTGGTTGATGTCTCTAATCCAAACTAAGTTGTGCTCAAGTATCAGGAATTTCTTATTTCTAATCGATGAATTCAATAAAGTTATCACGTTGTTTCCTACTGATCATAATGCTCTACTCACATATCATAGACATAAGCATTTCTTTACCGATCATAACTGCATTTTGAAGTCTGAGAGAGTGAAAATTTGAAAATTTTTTTTGGAAGGGTGCAATTTTGGTGAAAAATATGGGAAAACTTGTAAAAATTTTACTGCTACTATACTATAGTGCACAGTGCACTGCTACCCCGCACTTAAGGTTTACACTGTCCTCAGTGTTCATGCATATCTAATCACCCCACACTTATTTGAAAAATAAAAGTTTAAAACATAACATATAAAACTCTTACCCCACACTTATTTGACTAACTAAGGGGAAGAAAATAAAACAACAAAAAAAAAGTAAAAGAAATAACAAAATATAATAAAAGAAATAATGCTGTTATGTCATATAAATCAACATTTTGCATACAAAGATTCATATTTCATACAGCCCAGACTTATCACATAATCACACAGAAAGTAGAAAAAATGAAAGAAAGAAAAAAAAGGAAAGAGAGAAACTAAGAACCAGGCTCATCATCATCAGATGGCCAGAAGTTGACCTCGGTTTCTTCATTAAACAGGGAGGTCTGCTGATAGATCTCCTCGACCCTAATGCTGGTCATGCTGATTCTGTCTTCCATAATCGACATTTTCCTCTCAATGTTTGCCATATCCCGGCTATGTCGGGCGGTAAGTTCTGCCAATCCTTGCGACATATGTCGCTCAAAAGCGGTGCGTGGGACGAATATTTGGGTCGGTGGTGTATGCTTTGTGGCCGATCTTGGTACCGATGATTCTCCTTGCTGCTCCGTGTGGATGGAGTAGTGCCCAGTTGCATCCCGTACGACCATTCCCTGTTCCGTAGAATGGTCAGGTCTGTAGGAATGGTGGTCGGGGCAACCTGGGTCAACTTTGAGCCCTCGATGTCCAGCTCTAGGTAATGGGCCATCCGAGTGATGAACGGCCCGAGCCCCAGACACTACTTTTGAGTGACTATGGCGAAACCCCGCATGATGACGGTAATGAGCCGGGCCATCTCTACCGTAGTGCCCCTGTGCATGTTGGCCAAGAGGAATGTCTCCATCTGAGTGACATTCCCGGGGGCAGTCTGACGCCCTGACAGAGTATGTGCTATAATAGCATGTAAATAGCGAAGGGCAGGATGAATACATGTGGCTTTCATGAAGACATGCTGGTAGGGGACGCCAATCGTATAGATCTGGGCCCAGGCGGTGGAGACGTCCGCAGAGGTGAAATCTCGCACTGCTGTAGTGTAGGCGGGCGTATCCAGTTCCTCCCTCTTCCAGATACCCAAGGTGATGCCGAACTCGGCCATGCTCATCGATCGGTCCATTCCGCCCAGTCGAAATGTGATATGCTCTTGTTGGAATGTAAAGGAAGCGTAGAACTCACATACCAGCTCGAGGTAGTTCGGCTCGGTGACGATGAAAACTCGACTGTAGGGTAGTACATCGAGTATGCGCCAGACCTCCTGCTCGACTCGCAGTGTCCGAACTGCTGCCTAGTCGAGCGTTCTGCCAACTAGTACGCTGCGCCCGATGTGTCCATGGCACTTCTCCTGATATGTCGGAATGGAAGGAAAGAGCATGAAAGGATGTGCCACAGATGTGACAGTCATAGAAGAAGTAATACGAGCGCGTTTTGGAGCCATCTGTTTGAAGAAGTTTGAGAGAGTTCAAGAATTTGGCGGGAAAGAAAATTCAAATTCGAATTCAGAAGGGTGGATTTTGGTTAGGGAAGGATTTTGAGTTTTTGGCGGGAAATTCAAATTTTGGAGGGAAATTCGAATTTTGGAAGGAAATTCAAAAGTTCAAATTTTTGGAGGCAAAATTGAATTTTGAAATTTCAAGAGTTTGCCAAAAAAAAATTTAGAGAGAAGTTGGGGAGAATTTTTTTAGAGAAATGATTTTTGGTGGTTGTTTTTGGGAGAAAAATGAAAATTTTGAGTATTTATAGAGAGGGGGCCGCCTTCGGGATGCGTGCCACTTCTGGAAAAAAAAAATTTCTTTTTTCTCTTCTTTTTTCGAAATTCCATGTAAATCTTTATATACCAAAAATAATTATAATTTTTAATAAATCTTCATGGTTAGCCTATGTAATACAGAAGTTGTTAAAAGCCTTTGCAAAAATTCTCAGTCTTATTCTCTTTTCAAAAACCATAACTACCCTAATCATATCCTTACTTCCTATTCAGCAAAAATTCTAGAAAAACAAAAGACTAAATTCACACAATTTAATTAATGAAAAGTAAATTGTATTTTTAACACATTTATTTTTCGCAAAGAATTGAAAAAAATAAAATGTCTGAAGAAAAATTGCTGACTAAAATAAAAGACCCATTTAAATTTGAAAATAGAACGTAGGGGTCAATTATTAAACTTTAGTTCAAACAATTTATTTGTTGAAAAATAAAAAGAATCTTCCCTTTTTCTATTGGTCTTTGTTCCTTATCTCTCGCATCTCTACTCGCATAGCTCTCATCTCATCCCTTTGCCTTCCTTGCTCATTTCTTATTTCAGCTAACTCCTGCAGTATCTGTGCACCTTGGTTTTCTTGGAGGCTTACCGTGGCCCTGAGTTAGTCTATGTTGGCTGTGATATTCAGAATACTCTGTTCTGAGTGACATAATCTGCTTGCGATTGCTTGATCCATCTGGTAGATCCCATGAGTCAAAGCATCTATCTTCACGGACAAAATTGACTGAAAACCATTAGTACTTCCTCCGGATGAAGGTGTGTGCTTGTTAGGCGTTGGGGTATACTCAGGAGATGTTGGTGAGTTTTGGGTTTGGTCAAGGGGTTGTGGATTTCTAGGAACTCTTTGGGCATGAGTGTGAGCTAGAGATTTCTGAGGTTCTTCTCTTGGAGGAAAGGTCTCTTCAGAAGGGTCCTCCTCCTCCGTGGGACTGGGTTCACGGGTATTCAAGAATCTCTCACTAAATCACTGGTATCTAGACTTGAGTTTATGTTTATAGGCTGTGGAGGATTTTTCTCCGTGGTACTTCTGGTTCAAGCCTAGATGGTCCTTCTGGTTTCTTCTTCTTTCGACCTAGAGTGTCGGAATTTTCTGTTTTCTTTGCTTGGTTTGTAGTTGCTCTTATTCTTTTCATCTATGAGTGTAAAGTCTGGTTAGAATAAAAATAATAAAACAAATAATGAAAAATAAAAATAGACTAAAACAAACAAAAGGGAAAAACAAAATACGGAAGAATTTTAAAAACAAGAAAATATTTTTTGGGTTTTTATTTTTTTATTTTTCGAAAGCAATTAAATTTCCTTAATAAGGTTTTAGAATAATTTTCTAAAATTTGATTATCCTAAATTTCTTAATTTCAGATAATTCCTAAAATTAATTAGTTATAATAACCCTATATTTCAGGAAATTGATTGTCTAACTAGCATAAAACGAATGTTATGTCTAAGGTATAGATTACTATCGTTACCTATCATAAGTCTCTAGAATTTTGATCAGGAATCCTAAATTTGTTATGATATGTCCCCGGCAACGGCGCCAAAAATTTGGTGTGATTCCGATCGATATGCTAAAAATAGATTTTATTTACCCTATATCTATTATGAATAACTAAGGACTTATAATTACTAATTGTCACATTTAGCATCTATGTTGTCACTTAATCAATCAGAACCTAAGGCAGAGTACCTATCGTGTAGCTAGTCTGTTGGAAAGTACCTACGATTTTAATTTAAGAATTTATCGTACTCCCAGGGAAGTGGTAACGACTTAGTAGTAACTATCCTTTTACCCCTAACTCTCATTTTATTATCCAGTTATGCAATCATTCATCAATATCTTTGATGAGAGGTTGATCCATTCTACACTAGGTTCAAGTTTACTTAAGCATGCAAGAGTGTTTTACAGACAGCGTTCTGATATATGTTATATTGTTCATACATGTTGATTGACCTATCTTCGAGTATTTTAGATATATCTTGGTCTAGATTGCAATTATATATTGATTCTACTTGTGTACCACATCTGAGTTATCTAATAAACCGCCTCATCGCCATTGACGGCCCTACTCACGGTTCAAGCTAAAGGCATCCATGAAAGTCCTGTGTCACTCAGGAGATCATACCGCTGGCCCTAACGCCGGCATAAACACGCAAACTCAGCCTACTTAGACTACTTTAACAAACATGGTGATCTATAGGTTATTTCATCTAATATGGCAGACCTTAATACTTCTGTCCTCACACAAAGCCCTAAATTAAGGTCTGATAAACTAGACAGGTTATGATTAGACCGTAATTAGGAGTTGTCTATAACCGTTCATCTAATTTAAAAGAGCAAATAGATATACAGTCATAATGATAATTACGCTGGTGACTTTTCCGAAAAAATGTAAATACCTTCAACATGCAAAACACATATTCATAATATCATAATTTAGTATTCAAATATATTTTTGGACAAACACAGTACAAAATATAAAGAGAGGGACAAAGGGACCACCACCATAAAGTATTCACCCTTTATTAGGTCCGTTGATGGAGCAACTAGTTGTATATTCTGGACTGCTTGACCCGACTCTGCTCGACAGAACCTTCGGAGAATGCCTCCTTACTCTAGTAGCTTTTTTCGTGCCTTCCTTCCCTTCCCTCCGCTGGCTTAACAAAGCCCTATTGAGCAGCTCTTCGCCTTCCTAATGCTCTCTTAGGATTTCCTAACGAAATCTCGGGTATTCTATGAATATTAAAAACAAACCCTATCTAGTCGTATTCTAAGATCTGAGACAGATTCTCAGAAAACAAAGAACACGAGACACTCTCGAATACTAGAAATATACTTGAACGAAAACACCTGAAATCACTGAATGACTTGTAAATAGTAGAAAATTGTGTACTGGAAGCCACTGAATGACTTGTAAATAGTAGAAAATTGTGTACTGGAAGCCACTGAATGATTCAAATCAAGTGGAGAGGGATGATTTCAACTGTGAAAGACCTATGTTATTTATAGCAGGGGAACTGAGTGATTTTTTATGTAGAAAATGATGTGGGAGTCTGTACAGGGGTTCGGGACACCCGTCTCGACCTGTTGACCGGGTTGGGACGCCCGTCCTGGTCTTGGGACGCCCGTCCTGACTTCTGAACTTCCAAAAATCACATTTTTACCTCGAAATTTATCATTTTCTTGCATATTTCACCTGAAGCTTCCAAAATCACAAAAACTGCGAAGTTGCGTTAATAATAGTCAATTGAGAATGATTTAACTCTAATTTACCCTAAATTGTGCCTTAAAAACATGCTAAAAAGTTATATGATTTGTGCATATCAATTCCATATCAGATACAGGTATATTCCTTGAATTATCAGAGCAAATGCGATATCTGTGGCCTAACTTCCTGCAAAAAAACATAATGTTGGCAGTCTTTTGTACCTAATCAACACCGGAAATTGAGAGCCGTCCGGAGTACTGACGCACAAGCAACGTCAGAGCAGTTCAGATAATGAAATAAGAAGTCGCAGTCAAAAAATTTTGATACCAGTATAACGATCTTCACGAATTTGAAATTCAGAAACCCGTTTCAGAAGTCTAGAAACCTTGATCCCAACATCGACAGTATAACAAAATCTCGATAGTCCAACAACATGGATCCAGAATTCTGTGGCCTAAAAATCTTGCAGAGTGAGTTTCGTGATAGGTTCCAACGCTTTGATTACAAGTAATCGGTTATCAAAATTCCACGGTCCCTGGGTAAGAACATATTGCATGATTTCCACGGTCTGAAATCCAATTTGCAGGAAATGATCGTCAATGCATTGAATTGAGAAATCATTGCATTGCCATGCGCGACACATCACCGCTTTGAAGCCTTGGAAATTGATTTCTTTGCCTCCGAAGATATGCACAAAAATACTAAGATTACATTCATGTATTCCAGCTTTGATATCCTCATCATCCAGAGGAATACATATGGCTTCTGATGGACCAATTGTTATTTTATTCAATTTCTTTAATAAATTCTCATCCATGATCTTAACACCAATAAGTATAGAATCTTCCTCAAGCATACTCTAACCGTGCATGTGGCCAGCGTAGATCTCAGAAAAATTCGAACACAATTCCGACGAACTGAATATAATCGTCAAACAATTATTCCACACTCCAATTCAGACGTGAGAGAGAGAGCCCTCATTTTTCGAAGGGAGTTAAAGACTTTGTATTATTACTTAAGTTTAGCATTCTCTTAAATTCTAATTATCTATTTTAAATAATAAATAAATAATAAAATAAAATAAATTTCCTAAATTACCCTTTAGTAAAAGGATGTACATTTTATATATATATATAATATATTATACACGAATTGGCTTTTATGTTTCTTTATATATATATATATATATATATTATATATATTTTTTTTTTTTTTTTTTTTTTTTTTTTTTTTTTTTTTCCTTTAAATTTTAAGTTTTGATTTGCTCAAGAAATCAATAGCCTAATAAACCAGAATTTCAAGAGGGAGAAGAAGAAAGAGAGGAAACAAAAATACATTTTTACCCTTTTAAATATAACTACTTTTATAAAAAAGAGATATTAATAAATTTGATCTTAAATAAATTTATGTTTGTAAGTTAATTTTTAAAATTTATTTAATTTTTTTTTACTTTTAAATTTCTAAAATGTTTTACTTAAGAAATTTAAAGTATTTTTTTTAACAAATTTCGTTAAATTTTTCTAAAATTTAACATCTTGTACGGTTGTAACCAATAAAACAAATAATAATTAAGTTACTTCACTTGAAATATTTACAAATTTATAGTAAAAGAGTATTGTGACATTCATTCATAAAATATAAAAAAAATATATAAAAATATATAAAATAACTTGATTATCCATTATTTTCATGTTTTAAAATTTTTTAAAAAATTTAATAAAAAATAATTTTATTGTTCTAAAGTAAAGAATTTTGAATTTTAAAAGTAAAAAAAATATTTAATATATAATGTAAATATATATATATATATATATATATATATATTTAATTAGTATCTACATCACTTATAATATTTTTTTTAGAGATTGTTTAAAATATATAAAATAAATATTGAATGAGAAATAATGTGAAATACGTGATTTTAGCCAAAAGATCGATAAAGGTATAAATAACGTGAAAAGTGAGGCGTGGATGCCTTTCACAGGTGGCCCAATGCTGAGATGTAAACACCTAGATTGCTTTACTTAATCAACGGTCGATAAATAGGTTAATTTATCGTCTGATTTTGATTTTTTAAAATATTTGTGGGATTTGTTTTTACTATATTATTACAATTTAAAGTTGGAGTATTAATAAAAACATGGATAACTTTGATGTACTTTCCTTTTCCCTAACTCTGGTAAATAAATAAATAAATAAAAGAAACTTTTCATAACCAAAACATTAAAAAAACAATGATAAGAATACCTTAAAAGAGTCGTTGGTTCCTCCGTATATGAAGCATTCACATTTAATTTTAGATCATAATAACCAGTTGGGAAGGACAGCTACATGTCAGGAATGATGTATACATACATATATATATATATATATATATTAAAAAAGTATCTTCTAACAAAGGTAAAAAGCATCAGTGTTCAGGTTCAGCCAGTCTCAAGGAGACGTTTTCCATTTTATCTCCGATCTTGGCATAACCGGTGTCTGTTTCTCCGATGATATCAAACAATCATAAAAGGATTGTAATAAACCTAAACCACGTTGGACTACCAAGGTTGGCAAAATTGATTTAATCTGAAACACAAATTCGTTTCTTGCTGTCCACATTGACCATAAAATCATACAAACTTGTAATGTGATTCCAATACATTCCTCCTCTTTCTCGCTTAGAGTTTGAATGAGTGAGAGCCATGAAGTCCCATATAAGAAAAGTTGATCGGGATCAATGGTTGAATGCCTCCAACCATCCTCTGCATATGGACAATTGAAAAAAATATGTAGGTCATCCTCTATGCTCGCTTGACAACACAGACAGCTCGCGTCCTCACCGACCCCTCTTCTCTGCAAGTTGTTTCACCAAGGTAGAGCCCTATGACACAATCTCCATATAAAATGTTTGATTTTCGGAGGCACAGGTAGTGTCCAAATAACGTTCCATTCAAAGTTGCTATTTCCTGTTGAAGAGCTGACTAAGATCATCTCTGCACTTGCATTCGCCACACGATACACAGAAGATACTGTAAATCGATCGTGGGGCGTGTAATGCCATATTCTGGTGCCAAGTCCTCCCAAAGGATTTATTGGAATAACTAAAATTAAATCACTATCCCGTTGTGTAAATAAAACTCGCACCAAATACTCCTGCCATTATCCATTTAGAATTAAGTCACTAACCATTAAACTGTTATGCATGAAACTTGGATATGTTATGGGTTTAAACGAAATAGGGACTGGTAGTCATGGGTCGTGAAAGGCCCTCACTGAATCACCACTTTCTATCCTCCATCGCAATCCTTGTTGTAATATCATCCTTCCCTTGATAATGGATCGCCAAAGGAAAGATGCTGATGGGCCACACTTTGCTTACATGAAATCCACCCATGAAAAATATTTGGCTTTCAATACTTGTGCTGCTAAGGAACTTGCATTATGAATTAGTCGCCAAGCTTGTTTGGCAAGGACAGCCAAATTAAAGTTTTCCAAATGTTTAAACCCTAATCCACCTTGATGTTTCATCTTACATATCTTTTGTCATGATATCCAATGCATTCCTTTCTTTCTACCAGGTCGCCATCAAAAATTTCGAATTATCTTGACCATATCATTAATAACCTTCTTTGGAATAGCATATAAAGACATGAGATAAGTAGGGATAGCCTGGAGTACAGCCTTCACTAAAACCTCCTTGCCACCTTTAGATATGAGTTTTTCCTTCCAACCATTTGCCTTTTTCCACAACCTATTTGTGAGTAAAGCAAAGATTTGTGTTTTTGTACGTCCCAAGACAAAAAGCATCCCCAAATATTTCTCAGATCTATCATTATGTTGCCTCCCTAATTGCCGCAAAATCTGCTCTCTACGCCATGACTGAAAATTCTTAGAGAAATAAATATCAGATTTCTGTTTATTAATCAATTGTCCATATACTTGAGCATAATTCTCTAAAACCTCTTGTATCACATCCACACTATGAGGAGCATCTTGGATAAAAAGTAAAGAATCATCTGTAAAAAGTTTATGAGAGATTATCGGTGCTTGTCATCCCATTCGAATTCCTATCCACTTTCTCGAGATTACAGCCCTTGAAATAAGAAGAGATAACCCCTCAACACAGAGAATGAACAGATATGGAGAGAGAGGGTCTCCTTGTCTAAGACCTCTTGTTGGTGAAAACTTATCTGGCAAAGAACCATTAATAATGATTTGAAATGATACGGATGAGACACACTTCATTATTAACCGACAAATACCTTCTGGGTAACCCATTCGTCTCAAAATTCATGCTAGATAGTTCCATTCAATTCTATCATATTCTTTAGTCATATATGCTTTTAAAGAAAAACATCCTTTGTTCCTATCCCCTAATCCTTTTGCAGCCAGTGAAAAACCTCAGTTGCTACAATAATATTGTCAGTGATTACCCTATTTCCCACAAAAGCACTTTGAGCAACATTAATCAACTTAGGCAGCAAACCCCTTAATCTTTGCACAATGATCTTAGAAATGGCCTTATAAATTACATTACAGAGACTAATTGGGCGAAAATCAGTCATAGTTTCCGTGGAGTGTTTTTTGGGAATAAGCACAATACAAGGTTCATTCAACAATCCAATATCTAATTCACCATTTAAACATTTTAACACAATATCAGTATTATCCTTACCAAGAATGTGCCAATATTTTTGATAAAAACTTGCATGAATTCCATCCGGTCCAGGAGACTTTGATGGATGCATATCCTTGAATGCTATCAGCACCTCCACAGAGTCATATGGTTTCATAAGAACTGCACTATCTTCATCTGTGAGACAGCTAAACACACTACCTTCAAAAACTTGGTCAAAATTTTGATTTCCATTAGATGGTGTAAACAATTTGGTAAAGTAGTCATTTGCTACCATACTAATTTCCTGGAAAAAAGAAGCTATTTGGCCATCCTCACCTTTGATGAAATCAATTGTATTTCTCCGTTTCCGATGTGAAGTATGGTGGTGAAAGTAAGCAGTGTTACGATCACCCTCACGGAGCCAATGTGATTTTGATCGAGTACTCCAATGTTGTTGTTCAATGTCCAATAATTCCTCCAATTGAACAGTTGCCTCATTGATAGCAGGATTATCACCATCCGTTGTCAGCGGTAATTCAAGCTCTATACGTTTGGCTTTGATGCGGTCCGGCAGTTCTCCCATCTTTGCTTTTCCCCACTCTGCCATGGCCTGTTTCACTGAGTTCTGTGTGTTTTGAAGATTACGTACATCCAAGTCTTGCAGCTGCCAAGAATGTTTAAGGATGTCGGCACACTCCTCGTAATTAAACCACCAGGGTTCAGTACGTGAAATACTTTTTCCAGGACCAAACTGTGTACGCCAATTACCTCGTAATGAAATATGTAAAGCACAATTATCCGAGGAAATCATACCTATTGTCCTTGTAACAAGGTTTTTTTGCGATTGTATGTCAGCATAATTCCCAAAACATCTATTCAATCATGACCATGTATTTGCATCTCCTTGCTTTTGTTAGTCCATGTAAAAAATAGACCTTTACCTTTAAATTCTGCTAATTCCAATTCCCCCACCACATCTCTAAACTATTGCATGTTACTAGAATTTCGTTGGCATTGTCCCTTCATTTCCATTGTGGTTAACACTTCATTAAAATCACCTAATATGATCCATGGATTCTCTGGCTATGGAGCAATACGTCGTAGCAGATTCCACGAGTGTACATGCATCCTTGCATCAGGGTTGCCATAAAATCCTGTGATAAATCCCTTAGCACTTAACTGCCAATTCTTAACTTCAGGGTTGCCATAAAATCCTGTGATAAATCCCTTAGCACTTAACTGTCAATCCTTGCATTCTTCAATTTTCTCCAATAAAAGAGATGCAATGATCAATTCCCCCTAACCAGGAACCATATTCATGGTTTTCTCATGTTCTATTCTTTAAGTTTTATTAATATTTCAATGTTTATGGTAATTTCTCAGGTTCCCTCAAACCTTGACCCGTTTGGTGTTGGGTTGCACACTTCTGCCCCAGTTGTTGACCCGCAGCCTGACCCAGTTTCTTAGATATTATGTATATGTATATAGGAAGTACTTGATATTATGTAGGAAGTACCTAGATATTATGTAGGAAGTACTTAGTGAAAGTCAAGATGATGATGTATGAAGAGCATTATATCTAGTCAGTGCATTATATCTAGTATGAAGAGCATTATATCTAGTATGAAGAGCATTATATCTAGTCAGTGCATTATATCTAGTCATATCTAGTCAGCATGTTTGAGGGGTGTCTTGTAGTGTATAAACACACCTTGTTGTAGCTGCAGCTTTATCGCTGCTTTCGGTTTTCCTCTTTTATTGCTTTCTTTCCATTTTGTGATATGGTATCAGAGCTTGAAAACTCTGATTACCTATATATATAACTATGGCAGATGATGCCTCAAGCTCGTTTGTTTCTTCTGCAACCATAGAAGAAGCAAAGACTCAGCTTATTTTTCCTCAAAGCCAGCTCATTTCTCTAAAACTCACTGAAAACAATTACCTCATCTGGAAGACTCAAGTGCTCACTGCAATAAAGGGGTATGGTCTGGACAACTACATTGATCCTGAACCTCAAGTGCCAAACAAATTTGTTGCTGATGGTGGACACAATCAGATCTCCAACCCGTTGTTTATTCTCTGGAGCAGACAAGACCACATCCTTGCTTCATGGATCTTATCCTCACTCTCAGAAGGTATTCTTCCTTTAATCATTGGGCTAAGTTCTTCTAGTGAAATCTGGTCTACTCTTGAAAAGAACTTTGCTAATCAATCGAAGGCTAAAACACTTCAGTACAAATTTCAATTGCAAACCACTAAGAAAAATATGTGTATGAGGGATTATCTGGCTAAAATCAAGATGTGTTGTGATATGCTTGCTACTACTGGGAATATTGTTTCTGAAAATGACCAAATAATGCATATCTTATCTGGTCTTGGCCCTGAATATGATGCAGTAGTTGTCACTGTTACAACTGGAGTTGGTTCCTTTGGTCTTAGTGATATTCATGCATTACTTCTGAGTTTTGAAGCTAGGTTGGAGAGTGTTGGTGGTTTGAGTACAGGACACTTGATCAATACTGATGGATCTCAACCATCAGTGAATTATGCTGCACAAGATAGCAACACTAGAAGGAATTTTAATAACACATCTTATAATGGTAGAGGCAGAGGTAATTACAGTTTCAGAGGTAGAGGCAACAGAGGTGGCTTTAGAGGTAGAGGAAGGTTTCAAGGTTCAAGAATCACATGCCAAGTGTGTCATCTAACTGGACACACAGCTGATAGGTGTTGGCATAGGTTTGATAAGTCTTATGGTGTTCAGAATAATCAACAGAACAATATGACTGATAACAACAACCAGAACAAGAATTATTCTCTAAACCTTGCACAATTACCTGGTAGCAGTTGCTCTAGTGATGATGGTTGGTGGTTTCCAGACTCTGGAGCCTCAACACATGTAACTAATGAGCTCAACAACCTTCAGTCAGCTTCAGAGTATAATGGAGGGAGCAAATTGCAGTTGGGAAATGGACAGTATGAGCAGATCCATCACATAGGTAATACTACTCTCCTCTCTGAACGGTCAAATAGGTTGTTTTATCTCAAGGAATTACTTCATGTTCCAGGAATCACAAAAAATCTTATGAGTGTATCCAAGTTTGCCCTTGACAACAATGTATTTTTTGAATTCCACCCTCTCTTCTGTTTTATAAAGGATCGGGAAACACAAGAGGTGTTGCTCAAGGGAATGCTTAAAGAGGGACTTTACAAATTCAGTTTTGATGTTCACAATCTGCCCTTGAAGAATGGAGTTTCTTTCCAAAATAAACTAGTTGTTTCTACAGCTTCTGTTTGTAATAATTTGGATATTTGTTTGTGGCACAAGAGGCTTGGCCACTGCAGCTATGACATTGTAAAAAGGGCTCTGAGAACTTGTGACATCTCTTTTAATGATAAAAGGGAAATTCCTAATATTTGTGCTCCTTGTATTCTTGCAAAAAGTCACAAACTGCCTTTTGGTAATTCTGATAGTAATTCATCTTATTGTTTTGAGCTTATTCATAGTGATCTTTGGGGTCCAGCACCCATACAATCTATTAATGGATACAGGTACTATGTTACATATATAGATGATCACAGTAGGTTTGTGTGGATCTATCTGTTGAAGCAGAAATCTGAGGTTGCAGGTACTTTTCAGCACTTGTATAAGCTTGTTGAGACTCAGTATGCAGCTAGAATCAAGGGATTACAGAGTGATGGAGGAATGGAGTATAAGGTGTTGAATGATTTCTTTGAGGAGAAAGGCATAATCCACAGAATTTCTTGTCCTTACACTCCACAACAAAATGGAGCTGCAGAAAGAAAGCATAGACATGTTGTGGAGGTTGGTTTGTCATTACTAGCACAGTCTGATATGCCAATGAAGTACTGGCATGATAGTTTTGCTACTGCTACTCACCTTATTAATAGAATACCAGCAAAAAGGCTTGGTTATATCTCACCATATGAGAAACTTACAAAGAAAAAGCCAGATTACAACAGCTTGAAGGTGTTTGGATGCTTGGCTTATCCACATGTGAGACCTTATAACAAGCATAAGTTGCAGTATAAAGCATCTCCAGGTGTGTTCCTTGGCTATAGCAATCAGTATAAAGGATACAAGATTTTATTGCCCTCTGGAAAGGTGATGATTACTAGAGATGTTGTTTTTGAAGAAAATGTCTTTCCTTTTTCCAAAAATGCCAAGCAAGGAACTGAAACCAGGGATATCACACAACCTATTTTTATTACTTCTGAACCTACTGTGGCAAGTTTTCCTAATTATTGGAAACCTGTTGAACAAGCTACTGAGTCAGAATGCAACAATCCACATAATTCTCCTATTGCTCCTCAAGAAGATGGCCTTACAGAAGAAAATGATGAAACTATTCCCTTGAGAGTTGATTTACCTCAAGTTAGTGCAGGTGATTCTTCTAATAGTCCCTCTCATGTCACTCCAGAAGGCACTCTTGATTCTTCCAATAGTCCCTCTCATGTCACTCTAGAAGGCACTTTTGCTAAGACTAATAAGCATCCTATGATTACAAGAGCAAAGGCTGGAATACACAAGCCAAAAATCTGGTCTGCTGAACTTGCAGACATTCTGGAGCCAAAAAGTGTTAATGAAGCCTTGATGAATCCCATTTGGAAGCAGGCTATGAGTGAAGAACTTGATGCTCTCCAGAAGAATAAAACATGGACTTTAACATCTCTACCTGAAGGAGCAAATTTAGTAGGAAACAAGTGGGTTTTTAAAGTTAAAAAGAAAGCAGATGGTAGTGTGGAGAGATATAAGGCCAGGTTGGTAGCACAAGGGTATTCTCAGTTGGCAGGTTTTGACTTCCATGAAACTTTTTCACCTGTTATTAAGCCAGCAACAATAAGAGTTATCTTATCCGTAGCATTAACTCACAGTTGGAGGATAAAACAACTTGATGTGAGTAATGCTTTCTTAAATGGAGAATTGTCTGAAGTGATATACATGAATCAACCTAAAGGATTTGAGCAAGGTAACAACCTGGTTTGTAAGCTTAATAAGGCCATATATGGGTTAAAGCAAGCTTCTAGAGCTTGGTACATCAAAGTGAAGCAAACCTTAAGAGAACTAAACTTTGTTAACTCCAAGGCAGACTGTTCTCTGTTTTTATACAACAAAGGAGGTGTTATAATGTATATACTGATCTATGTGGATGATATTCTGGTGACTGGTAACAATAATAAGGCAGTAGAAGATCTGATTAATCAACTGAAGAAGCATTTTTCTGTCAAGGACTTGGGTGACATTCATCACTTCTTGGGAATTCAGGTCACTAAAACTGATGAAGGAATCCATTTGAGTCAAAAAGAATATATAAGGAGGTTACTGTGGAAAGCCAATATGTTACATGCTAATAAATCACCTACTCCTATGATTACCTCACCACAGCTTTCAAAATATGTTGGAAGTCCAATTAAAGATGCTGCTGTTTACAGAAGTTTGGTAGGAGCTCTTCATTATGTGACTATAACAAGACCAGAAATAAGTTTTGCTGTGAATAAAGTAAGTCAATACATGTCAAATCCTCTAGAACCACACTTAAAAGCTGTAAAAAGGATTCTAAGGTATCTCGCTGGAACTGATCATTATGGATTGAAGTTGTGCAAACCAAAACATCTCAACATTACAGGTTTCTCTGATAGTGATTGGGCTGTTGACATGGATGACAGGAGGTCTGTTTCTGGTTATTGTGTTTATGTAGGTGGCAATCTTGTTTCTTGGTCCAGCAAGAAGCAAGGATGTGTTTCCAGATCTAGCACAGAGGCTGAATATAGGAGTTTAGCTCAAGTGGTTTCTGAGATAACTTGGTTGAAGTACTTGATGGATGAACTAAGAGTGCATCAGACTAGAACACCACAAATATGGATTGACAATCAGAGTGCTATCTACCTTTCGTCTAATCCAGTTTTACATGCAAGAACTAAACACATTGAGCTTGATTTCCACTTCATTAGAGACAAGGTAGCAGAAGGCTTAATTCAAGTAAACTATGTTCCTTCTTATGAGCAGATAGCAGATATTCTAACCAAACCTTTGAGCCTTCAATTCTTCAGCCGACTGAGAAAGAACCTGACTGTCACACCTCATCCTAGCTTCGAATTGAGGGGGGCTGAAAGTCAAGATGATGATGTATGAAGAGCATTATATCTAGTCAGTGCATTATATCTAGTATGAAGAGCATTATATCTAGTCAGTGCATTATATCTAGTCATATCTAGTCAGCATGTTTGAGGGGTGTCTTGTAGTGTATAAACACACCTTATTGTAGCTGCAGCTTTATCGCTGCTTTCGGTTTTCCTCTTTTATTGCTTTCTTTCCATTTTGTGATACTTAGATATTATGATGAATATATATATATATATATATTAAAAAAGTATCTTCTAAAATAAAAAAAGTATTGTATATTTTTTTTATAAATATATTTGAGACTTTTTATTTTTCTTGTACAAAAATACACCTATCTTTTAAATGTTATAACAATTCTAATAGTTAGACGAAGATATCTATATACATAAAATTTATCATAAAAATATACCTTTATTTATATGGTAAATTGTGTCAGTTTTATGTTTATAAATATTATTAATATTTCATTCTCTAATATAAATATAAACAATTGCTATTTATGTCAAGGCAAAAAAAAAAAAAAAAGGAGAAACTATTTTTAGAAACTATTTTTTTTTTAAACCAAGGTTGTAGAATCTTGAAAATTTTTAAAAAAGAAAAAGGGTAAAAGTTTGGTTGTAGTTACTGGTTCAGTTATCTTTCCACAAAATCCAATGGAATAATGGTGTGGAGTCAGCGAAAATCTAATCATGTGGGGGAGTATGTGACGAGTAATAGGGAACTTTTGTTATTTTGTTTTGTTTCATTTTATTTTATATTTGCTAGGAAGTAGGCGGCCGTAACATTTTTTTTTTTTTTTCTAAGAAAAGTTTATTTTGGAAAAACCTACGAGGGAAGGAAGGATTGATTGATTGATTGGTTACACACAGAGAGAAAGTGAGAGATGGAGGAAGGACTGCAACTGCTGCCGCCCAGTAATGGAGGAGGAGGAAGCGGAGGAGGAGAAGGAGGAGGAAATGTGATGGCAGAGGGCTCAAATAAAACATGGAGTGTTTTAGCATTTGATGAAATGAAGAAGCTTAGCTGTTTAGCAGGGCCTATGATTGCTGTGAATTTATCTTCTTTTTTGTTACAGGTTGTTTCCCTGATGATGGTTGGTCATTTGGGCGAACTTTCACTTTCCAGTTCTGCCATGGCTTTCTCTCTTTGTAATGTCACTGGTTTGAGTGTCACGGTGAGTTTTTTTTTTTTATATATATATAATATATATATATATATATGTATGTATATTTTGATGCCAATTTTGATTTTTCTGATGACTCTTTTTTTGTATGTTTATTATTTAAGTTTGCAATGATTTGTGTTTTTGAATTTGGACTGCGTGATTTTGTAATTCGTTTGTGGAATACTTGTTAGTTATGCGCTTAGATCATAGTCTAATGCCTGTTTTTGCATAAGGCGGCGGAATAAACTTTCCGAATCCCGATTGAAATTCCGAGGGTTTTTGTTTTGTTTTGTTTTGTTTTTGGGCTTTTCTTTTTGTTATATTGCCTTTTTGGCTCTAACCAGTTAGCATTAAGAAATTTACACTTCCCGGATTTATCTTTTATCTTTCCAATTGACCTGTTTTATTGATTACAAAATAAACTGTGAATCCATGATCCGAGGGAATGACATGATGTTGAAGAATCCACGGCCTTTTTTTCTTTTTCCCTTTTTATCAATAGAAACCTTGATTGAAGCTCAAAATTAGGATGTGAATTTTATTTTGGAGATACAACTGTTGAATTTCACCACTTCAATAGAGTGTGTTTGGTAAAGTTGCTGAGCCATGAGCAGTAAATCTACTATGATAAACTTTGGATAAAGCAGTCTTTTGGATTTTTTAAAAATGTGATTGGTGACTGCTGTTACATATCGGATGATTCGTGCGCCTTCTTTTTCTTCAAACTCCAAGATTATCTTTATAGATACATGTTAGTGTGACCTTTTGTCATGGGAATGGTTCTGGTTTTCCTGATTCATCTGAATATATGTATGTGTATATATATGTATATAGCACATAGACTCATTACTTGTGGTGTAGAGACATTGCCCACGAATTTAAACCAGCTGCTAACAATATTTATGGATTAAACAGTTAGGAATGGCTAGTGCATTGGAAACTCTATCCGGGCAAGCGTTTGGAGCTAAGCAGTACAAAAAACTTGGAACTCAGATGTTTACTGCTATGTTTTGTCTCAGCATTATTTGCATCCCTCTTTCAATCTTATGGGTGTATTTGGGAAGAATTCTTGCTTTTATTGGCCAAGATCCACTAATTTCAAAAGAAGCTGGAAAATTTGCCATGTGGCTCATTCCTGTTCTTTACAGTTATGCAGCTCTTCAACCTATTATTCGATACCTTCAAATGCAAAGTATCATTTTTCCAATGCTCATAAGTTCAGGGGCGACTCTTTGTTTCCATGTTTTTCTGTCTTGGGTAATGGTTTACAAGACTAGTTTAAAAAATGTTGGAGCTGCTTTGGCTATGGATATTTCGATATGGTTGAACGTCGGCATTCTCAGTTTATATGTGAAGTATTCCCCTTCTTGTGCCAAAACCCGTGCTCCAATTACAACAGAGATCTTTCAAGGAATTAAAGAATTCTTCATTTTTGCTATTCCATCTGCAGTCATGATGTGGTAATAATAATAAATAATGTCTTTTTACTGGTTTTTTTCTTTCCATGTCCGAATCCTTAAGGTTTTTCTTTCAATTCTCAGTCGAATCTTTTGATTGCAGTCTCGAATGGTGGTCCTTTGAAATACTCATCTTGCTATCTGGCCTCATATCAAATCCACAGCTAGAGACATCAGTTCTATCTGTATGGTATGTTTTCAATAAACCTTCAAGAACAATATAGTATGGTCATTTTTACATATTTACAGAACTGATATTTTTTCGTATTTTTCTGAACAGTCTGAACACAATAACTACACTCTTTGCAATACCCTACGGACTTGCTGCTGCTGTAAGGTATATGGTAGTAGTAGGATCAGCCAGTGTTTCTGTTTCTGTTTCCGTAATTATATGTAAGCATATTCTGTTTTTCCATTCAGTACTCGAGTTTCAAACGAGTTGGGAGCTGGAAACCCGAGAGCTGCTCAGCTTTCTGTCATTGTTGTGATGTGTCTTGCTGTCACAGAAGGTCTCATAGTTGATGTAATCATCTTTGCTAGCCGACATGTTTTTGGCTACTTGTTTAGCAGTGACAAGGAAGTAGTTGAGTATGTATCAGAGATGGCTCCTCTCCTCTGTTTATCCATGATTTTGGATAGTTTACAAGGCACTCTCTCGGGTTAGAATCCAATCGAATCCTGTTTCTCTCCACCTTCCCTTTAAAGAAATTTCCATAAATAGAACAAATTACACACGCTTTTCTTCTTCTGATTCTGATCTTTTCAGGTGTTGCAAGAGGTTGCGGTTGGCAACATATAGGCGCTTATATAAATCTTGCAGCATACTATCTGTGTGGAATGCCTATTGCTGTTGTACTAGGTTTTGTGGCAAAACTGAGAGGAAAAGGTCTTTGGATAGGAATCATCACTGGTGCTACTGCACAGAGTATTCTACTCAGCATCGTAACATGTTGCACAAACTGGGAAAAACAGGTTCTCGTCTTCTATTCTTTATTATATCAATACAAATATATGTAATTTTATTTGCAATTCATGGAAAAAATTTATTTTCCGTTTTGCAGGCAATAAAGACTCGGGAAAGATTGTTAGAGGAAAAATCATCTTCAAATCAATTATTAAATTGATAATAAAGTCACAAACACGATAATTTTATTGTCTATGAAAAAATAAGTGAAAAAATAAGTGTAGAAAGAATTTTTTTTCTAATAGGAGGGGAAAAAAAAAAGTTTCGACTCCGCCTTTGGGTAAATAAATTACCCAAAAAAACAGTGATAAAACAGCTGATGAGTGTGACAATTTTGGCAAATTGTTAGACATTTATAGTTATCAACATTGCTACTCTTATCTACTTAAGTTATTAATATTTATAAAAATATATATATGAAGAAGAACATATTCAAGAACTGATATAATATTGAAGATGTGTGTATTTACAAGAAATTAAAATCCATCGTTAAAGTACATTTAGATTATTTTTTAAAAAAATTACATTTCGATTTTAATATTATTAAAGTTTAATTTTATTTTGAAGGAAATTAAAGTTTAAGGTTTAGTAATAAATAAAATTATTGTTTTTATTGAAAATGGTAGGGTTTTTTTTTTTTGGTGTGTAATTTTACCTATAATTGTAAACCCTGAGGAGGATTGAGGAAGAATTCTTTTATCATTCTACTGCGTGCCTTTCTGAAGACGGAGAGAGAGATGGGAAAAGCAGACAAAGAACGTCTATCTCGAATTTTAGGGGAACATTTGAATACTATTCACGAAACTTTTCAGGTTAGGTTTGTTACTTACTGTATTTTTTGTTTCGATTGATGAAAATTTCATTACCTGTTTGAATGTATGTATCTGTGATTTATGGCAATGGAGTTTTTGTACAGATATTGGATCAAACAGCAGTCTCGTCTCTTGAAAATGTCAGCTGGAATGATGCTGTTCAAATGGGGGAACAGGTCTCCAAGCAAGCTACTCACGGTCTTCTTCCTCTTTCGCATTAGCTCTCTTTGTTGCGAATTTTGATATTCTAGTATTTTCTTCGTATACGTTTTGGTATGGTTTTTGCGATTGGAATTGTATTTTCTTTTAAAGGTTTATCAAACTTTGTCCATTGTGATCATCAATTTTTAGCATAATTGGGAAATTATGATAAGCTAAGGGCGAAAATTTACTGAAATTTAGAATCAGTTTCTGTTTTCTTTTTTTTTTTTTTTGTTTTTTAAAATCCTATTCCGTTTTCAGAATGAATTTCTTAGAGTTTCATTTGACTTTCATCTCAGAAATGCATGTTCGGATCAGGGACTTGACTGAATTGTTATACAGGGAATTTAATGGTGGATTTTTGTTGCTCTTTTGCTTGTTATTTTGAATGGCTAGTTGATTAGTTGTAAAAGGTGCTGTTCAAAAAGCTACTCCTATTCTTCTATTAACAATTTTTGGTTGGAAAAATGGAAAAAAAGACGGTAAAAAACTATATATGGCGATAACACCTTCATATTAAAAGAGAACCTACTGATTAGGATCTCTTAAAATATATACACTTTTGTGTGCATATGTGTGTGTCAGTGAGGGAGAGAGAACAATTTTGTTAGAAAAATTACATTAATATGGTTTTAGATGAGAATCAAGTCACCCAATTACATCTAGTTATTTCTCTTGAAAGTTAAAATCCACAATTCTCATTTTCTGAACTTGAAGATTATAGTATTTATAAGTTGAAGTCTTACATTGGAAATTGCTTCATCGTACTTTCTTGTTCCTTTAGTTATTGATGTGAATAACCTGGGATGTCTCTTCTTCTAGGCTTAATTTTCCTTATTGTTTTGCTGCAGTTGGAATGCTTTGGACTGGGAATGTACCAGTTGTCAAAGAACTTGAAGACAACATGACCGCATACTTCAATACACTGCAGGGATTTCTTCTGATCTCCCATGGATGTACAGTGGGGGCAGGACCTACCCTTTTTTCTTGCATCCATTCATCAGTGAAACGAGTAGTTGATAGCAGCTTCATGCTAATGAAAGAGTGTGTTTCTTCATATGGTAATGCCAACTCCTTCCACTGCTAAAGTATGAAACTTATCTTTTCCTCCCTCATCTTGGTCTTCTTATGTTTGTTAAGGGGATTCTTCTGTTCTATCCTATAAGTTAGCCATTTTTTACAAGAAACATTGTGATTATGATATGGTTATTCTCATTTCTAGTATTTTAGTTCTATAGCCATCTACTAGGATCTTCATACTGGTCGTGGCAGGTGTTAGTAATAGTATTTTATGACGATCAATAATGTACGAGAAGTTTATGATATAGGGCAATCATGTTAGGCTGCTAAGAAATTTGAAACCAGTTTTTTTTTTTTTTTTTTTTTTTTGAACTGTAGAAGCTTTTAGTATCCTGGGGCATGTATAGATGTTACCAGAATTTTTGCTTCCTGTACTATATCCATCTCATGTTTTTTATACAACTTCTCAATTTTATAGGCCATGATGAATAATCATGCTTCTCTTGCATACTTATTTGTATACTAGTAGTTTTTCTGCAGAAGTGTTGGTCTTTCTGAATTTAATTGAATAACAGGTGCCGGTAAAACAGAGAATCTCACAATTCCACAGTTAGTTGGTACTGTCTGGAATGCATGCTCTGCTCTCAAGAAAACCCCTTCAGCAAATGTGACTGCAATAGGGCGAGCATTAACACAAGTTGGAATCTCAATGAAGGATGTTCTTCGGGAAATGAAGGAGCTGAAACCAGCTTCTTCCGATCCAGTAGATGAAGTTTCTGAAGAAGCCGAAAGCAAGACTGATGGAAGTGATGATTCCTGTGCTGAAGATTTTGGCAATGATCTTTCACCTGAAGAGATGAAGATTGCTCAGTTAGCCGCTACTGCTGTCTCAGATACAGTAGCTGTTGTCAACGAGCTTATTCGCGCTATTATGAGTTTACTTAAGCAGGAAAATAAGGATGGACATGACAAGTTCGTCGATTCTCTAGAAAAGTTATTGAAATCATGTGAAGATATTGGAGCACATATCGACGAAATTGGTGTGTGTCTGTACCCTCCCCAAGAAACTCCTGTTATCAAGTCTTCTTTGAACAAAATTTCTAACCTTATTGAAGAAATACAAGTTGAGTTGGAAAATTTGAAGGGTACTTCAGGAGATTTTCTTCAAGCATGCATTAGTTTAAGGAATTCATTGAAACTTCTGGATTCTGAATTGCATTGTCCAGATGTAACTGATTTAGTACCCAAATTGGAGAATCTGAATGTAAGTCATTAGCTACGTCTTGTTCTATGAGATAGTACTTTGATCTTTCCAGTTTATTGACAACTTTTCTGGTCATCTTATTTTTGCATTGTTTAACGGTGCAATGACTTTTTGCTGTGACCTATTGGATATTATGGGAATTTAATGGTCAAAATCACAATATCCAAGAACTCAATGTAGGTATGCAAGATTTATTTATGTAACTCATTTAAATACTGTACCAACATTTGAATGAGTTATCAAAACTCCAGGGAGGGAAAAATAAAGCTAAAACACAAGCATTTGCCTTTGTTTTAATCACTGATAGAATACAAATAGTGATTGAAAAAAACCTATTGAGTTGGCTCCTCAATGGCTTTTCCTTTCTCCCTTAGCTTAGCCATTGATTCTTTCATGGCTTCCTTTCTCCTCTTGCTTGCTAAAACTTTTGCCGTTAAACCAGTTACACCGGGATCCATCTTCTCCTTTGGAGGTGGTGGCGGTGGCCGTCTGGCAGCAGCTGTGGCTGCATTCCGGTCATCCACACTCAATCCTACCACTACTCCCACCAAACCCAATGCAAGATTCCTGCAAATTTTTGCTTTCTACCTAGTTATGGAGCGCTGTCATTTCAACTATTAAAAGTTCTATCTAAAGAATGGAATATATGTACACAAACCTGCGATGGACAAGGTTGAGTTCTTGAGCTTGATTGGAACTTCTATGGCATGCCAATACCCTGTTGATACTCAATGGGGTCTGCTTTGATGGTGCTGGAATTGGCAGTTTAGTTGCTGGTACTGTTGGTATCAATGAATGGGCCATTATTTTTGCATCAATTTTTATTGCTTCAAATGAATTGACATTTTTCTTTTAAATAGTTTAGTTATTCTGGCAAATACTGGAATTTGGGAGATATTGCTTGCTTGGAAATGGATTCTTGAGAGTTATTCAGAACTGAAATTCATTGGCTGACATTGGATAAGGTCTACTGTGGTGGACCCCTCTATCTTTACTTAAAAGCATCTAATGAATATAACCAAGAGACACACAGAATATCCATCCTTTTCCCTTCTTTTCTTTTTCCAATAATATATCATTCCCCAGCATTAGAACCAAGAAATATCTTTAAGCAAATCTAAATCTATTGTTAAAAAGTACCAAATTGTCAATTTTTCATGTGTAAATGAGAGTTGCAAAAAGAGATCTGAAATTTCAGGTTTTCTTAATTATATGTCGAAGGCAACACTAATCTTTTTAAAGAATATTGTGAAGGAAAAGGAGTATGCAGCAACTAAGATACTACTAACTTAACTAATTGGCGTTGCCGGAAAATTTTTCAGGTCAAGCAGGCACTTTTTAAACTGCCAAGAATATCTCCATCTTTTGATTAGTAATCAATACCATAGGAAGAATCTACAAAGGCAAAGAGAGGAAAATAACCAGTATGCCCTACTTTGGAATTACTGCTGGCGTGACCATGATAAGGAACTTGGATTCTTTCTAAATCTCGACACTAAAGTAACACAGAGCAGCAACCATGGCTAATGATAGACTTCAAGTAGTACCTGTACCATCAAACATAGCGTTAGTAAGAGGTTTTCACCATGCAACAGTGTAAAACATCATAGGAAGAGAATAATGGTAAGTAGCATTGAAAAATACACACCTATTACAAATTTTAGAAGAAAAAAAATGAAGAGATGCACACGTTAATGTGCTTCCACCTGTCGTGCAACATCGTCTGCGCTTTCTAGAGAGGTTCTTTGAACAGCATCACTACCGGTATATGGCTCCTGTTGATTGTCTTCACCAGTTCCATCCAAAAGCTCAGCACTCTCAAGTTCTTCAGCGGTATGGTGGAACTCTGAGTCATCAACATCGTTTGCCATGTCACAAACCTCAATTTCATCAACTTTACGATCCAAATGATGAGATAAATGTACATCATCAATCTCACTGGCGGGAAGGCATAGCTGTGCATGATCAACTACTATACTTCCAGTGTGATAGAGTTCTGCTTGGCAGGACACTGCATTTAACCGGGATTGTAAACTCAAACCCACAGTGTTACATTGCTCTGGATCATCTTTTCGCCTACGTTTTGCCACACTTTTCCTTCTTACTTTCTCCTTCCCTCTTGATCTTTTTGCATCTTCATTTTGTGGTTCAACTACCACCAATGGATTCACTACCTGGTCCCTCAAGCACTCGTGTGCAACATACCGAATTCTTGACACGGTTTGTATCTGTTGATCGTCCATCCCATGGGTTGAAAGGGTATCTGCCAAAAGGGCAATGTCTCGTAGCACACTGTTCTGCATTTCAATCAATCAAAAGATCTTAGTATCAAAAAGAAACACATAGGCATGTGTTCGCATGGAAAATGTGATTATAAAGAAAGAAAGATGATCAACTGGCTATTCAAAATTGGGATGAAAAATTCAGCTATTTATCTTATCACAATTACAAAGTCCAATAGTTACCATTCTCTGAAACTCTGATGAAATTGGTATAGGCCTTCCTACCAATTTGCGTGTGACTTTTGAATACCACTGCATGTATTTACTTTCATCATTATCTTCTTTGGCCTCTACAATATCAAGACGGCGGTTTGACCATTCACTTAGCTCCGATCCCATTTTCCCAGAGAGGTCTATGCCACCATCCACCCCACGAGTCTTCCTCTCCCATCGCAACACATCTGCAGGGACTGTCTGATTCATGCCAAACTGCCTCAGGCAACGGTCTGGAAGGTGTCTTTCTGCTTTGTCAAAACATATCAACATTGTCTTTGACCTCCCGAGAATAAGACTATTTAAAATATTTGCCGGTATAATTGTATGACTAATATTCGCATAAGGGCACCAGTCAACCTGCACAAAGAAAGCATCTATTACATTATATAGACCACCAAAAATTATGAATATATAAAAAATATTAAATGTGCAGAAAATCAACGTAGAGCAGCAAATGTACCTCAGAAGGCTTTATGGAATCCAGTGCTTTACGATAGAAGGCTACATCTCGATTTGCAGTTGGACCACTTTGCTTCCCTTTCCAACGAAGAACAAAGGGAAAACATTCATGAACCGGGTCATGCTTAAGTCTTGGTCGACCAACATTAAGGTGATAATAGCTCCAACACTACAAAATGCAAACTACAATTCGTAGGTAAAAATGATCAAATAAAAGAAGCATATGACATCAATCAAAAGCATGAAAGCAACAGTACTTCCTTGATCTTAAGGTTTTTCGTTTTAATAACAACTAGATACTCAAGCTAATAAAAGAAATAGCCAGTAAGCATATGTTCACCTGTAACAAAGTTAGGCAGCCACTTATTGTACTTTGAGATTTAAGAGAGGCATTGCCAAGGGCTCTATACAAGAAAGACAATGCTGCTGCACCCCAAGCATATCTCCCAGCTTCTTCAAAATTTTCAAATAATGGAAGGTACATAACAGGTACTTTATTACCAGTGGTGGTTGAAAATATTGTGCTACCGACAAGATAAAGGAGATAGGCACGCGTATGATACTGAATGTCTTCAATAGAGCCATCACTAGGGCATTCCGAGAAGTTCTCCTTCAACCAGCTAAGCTTTACCATTCCACCACTCGTGTACCCAGAATCAGGAGCCCTCCCTAAATATTTGGTGCATACTGCATCACATGTGGTATATGTGACACCTATAACTGGCTCACCATCAATAGGTAGTCCCAGCAAGTATGCAACATCTTCTAGAGTCACTGTCATTTCTCCAACTGAGAAATGAAAGGTGTTGGTTTCTCTTCGCCATCTCTCAACTAGAGCAGATATAAGAGGATTGTCCAAACTAATTGCTGGTATCAGTCTTAAGTAACCAAATCCAGCCTTTTTCACCAATTCAATCTGCTTATCTGTCAGCACCCAACGGTCAAGCTTTGAAGTATGTTCATGGCACCTTAGTGCACCCCGCTCCTGTTTAATATTCGTTAGATAGTTATTAGTAATGTTAAACAACAAAGAAATACAGAAAATAACTGGAGAATGAAAAATTTTCCATGGGAAACACCTGACCCTCCCAAACGGCAGCTGAAACATGCTTATCTTGGTCATACAGGACAGACTCATCAACAGGACCAGGGTTTCCAGCATTGAAGTCCATTACACTTCTACTCACATCTGTACATATTGCAACAAAAGACCTCTAAAGAAATATTTCTTTTTTTAATAATAATAATGGACAAAATTTTTAGAACATACAACTGTAACTATAAATCATACTGCACATTCTTGCCACACAAAACCTGGAAATTCCTGATTTATTATTCAATTTCACTTCAATTAGCAGTTTCACGTATCATCAAAATATTTCAAGTATCAATAATATTTCATTCTTGAAATACAGAACCTGGAAAATTCCTGCCTTATTATTCAATTAACAGTTTCATATACAATCAAAACAGTTCAAGATAAAATGTGAGAGTAACACTATGTATCTCTTCAACTTCACCCGTTTCTCCAGAGATTTCACAGGAAAACCTCTCAAATTTTCAGAATTAAAATCAACCGAAAGAATGAAAATAAAAAAAAAAATTTAAAAAATAAAAATTCAGAGCACTAACCACCAATAAATACATACAAGCGTCCAAGAACACACGGATGATTCCGAACTCCAGACTTGTAGCATAAACTTCGGCGGCGGGAACTGTGAAATACCAGCGTCAAGCGATAAAGACAACCAACCGAGATAAAATTACATCTCCAAAAATTCTCAAACGAATAATTTCTTGAACCAAAACAAGCATTGAAGCTTCAACAGTAATACAAATTAATTCAGGAAAATTATAAAAATAAAATAAAAAAATAAAACAGAGAGAGACCTGTAATGGAGAAGAGGAAGGAGCAGAGAGATCTGGGAGAGAGAAGTGCTTAGGGCTGTGAAACGACGCTGTTTCCACCAGGGGTTTCTTATGTCTACGAAACGACGCTGTTTCTAAAAAATTCGTCTGGTCCCACATCTCCACCAAGTTATAAATTCATGTATTATCTGTTTAATTATATTATAGCAATTTTTTCTTAAAAAAAAAGAAAACAAAGTGGCTCCCATTTTAATTTTATCTATTACTTATAATTAATTATCTCTAAATTTTACCTTTTATTATTCTCCTCACCTCAAATAATTTGCCATCTATCTAAACAATAAAATATTAGAAAATTATTATTATTATTATTTTGAATTAAAGATATTTTTGTTGTCTCGAAGTTTACAAATTATTTTTAAAATAATAGTTTTATTTATATTATAAATAATTTAATATTATTATTTATTTTAATTTGATTTAAAAATATATTATTGAATAGAAATTTATATTTCTATTTTATAACAGCTCAATAAAAAATAAATTTTAAAAAAAAATTTCATAAATTTTTTTTTGATAAAATATATTTTGTGTATATGTTTAATTTGTTTTAATATCGATATTTAGTTTTTAATCGTTCATGGAAAAATTTATCTTAGCTAAGTCTATACAAACAACTAAATCATATTAAAAATATCTGTTTATATAAAAATCCTAATAAATTCTCAAAATATCATAAATCTTATATATATATATATATTTATTTATTTATTTATTTATTTATTTATTTATATTCATCTAAATAAAATATCTGAGAACTATTATTCATTATATAATGTCCAAAAACTGTATTATTCATCCATTCATAATTCAATCAATCAAAGTAATCGACTTACAGTTTACAGTTTACACGCAAAACACACAGTAGAAACATCATCATGTCAACACCACCGGACATTGAAGAAACTGATGTGAGAGGGGTGTGGTTAGTTCGTCACTGCAATGCCCAGATCCGTGTCACCGTCTCTCACAATCCAGAAGTCGTCACAGAATGGATCAGACCATTGGAGGAGGAGAATTTTTGCGAAACGTCAAATCTCGAACCTCCTGAAGTTGTTGGTATGCGGGTTGAATGGACGCATGGTTACCGTACCGGATTGACCCGGCGGTTGAATCACCAAGTGGATACTGTCCAACTTTGTGTAGGCGATCGTTGTCTTATTTATCAGATTCGTCACTATGCTGGTATTCTTCCGGCTGCATTTATAAGATTTTTCTATAATCCTAGGTATACATTGATGGGAGTTGGAATACAAAGGGATACTCAAATTTTAAGAAGGGATTATGGACTTCATTTTGGTCCTAATATTGAGGATTTACGTGACTTATTTGTGAGGAGGCGGAGAAATCTACATGGGTTCATTCGTCGTATTGTTGGGCAATTTTATAGATTAGAAGATCTGTTTAGATTAGAGTTTAATAGAATTTACGCGAGACCCTTAAGAGTTGAATTTAGCAGATGGGATAGTATGGATTTGGAAAGTGAACAAATTTTTCATGCATGTTGCACTGCTGACATTTGTTATCGACTTGGCCAAACCCTCAACCTCCCCCCGAATTAAAATTCATAATAATCGATTCTTTCATTTTCTTTCTAATTCTTTACAAATACTTCATATAATAATTAAGAATTTCAATATATATTTCTTGTATTATTTATGTTGTTTTTTAGGAAATTTAAAGATTTTTCCAATACATAATTTAAGTTGATCAAAGAATTTAAATTTTAGCTCATGTATATTTTTGTGATACTTTATTGCACATTTATAAAAAAAAAAATTGAATGTGTAATTGTATATAAAAACCAACCTTGGAGTATATATTTTTTGTATAGTAACTATAATATCAATTCTTTATTTGACTCGTAATTATAGTATGGCCCGAAAGTCTGAATCTCAACAAATTTTTTTTCTGCAAGGGACTAAGCTCCACCGTAGATTAGTCTACATATTGGGACTATACAAATTGTATACATATTTAGCACATTAATTTCTATACAATTAATATTGGAAAAGAATCTTTTTTTTTCACTTTCAAGTATTCCATTAAGAAGTTGGCTTGGTTGCAAAAAATTGTTCAATATTCTAAGTAAATTGAATAAATGAAAAGAAAGATAGGATAAATACACACACACACACACACACACACATATATATATATATATATAGATAGATAGATAGATAGATGGAGAGAGAGAGGATGATAATTTTAAATAAATAAGAACATAAAAATTGTAAGTTTGACGAAGGAAATGATAAACGTTGAAATATTATCATTTTTTTATAAACTTTATTATTTTAAGAAACTATTTTGATTAAAACAATAGTGTATAAATAATATATATATACACATACTTGACATAACATTTTGACATGAAATGCATATTTTATAAATTTTTATTTTTGTTTTACAATTTATAGTATTTTATTCTTTTACAATTTGAAAAGTTGTTAATATATATATATACACTAAAGAAAAAATATTTTATAAATTTTAAATTTAATTTTTTAATATTTTATAAATTATAAATTTAATTTTTCACTCGAGAACAGTTATAATTTGTTGAAAAAAATTCTAAACATTTATAATTATAATATAATATAATAATAATACTTAAAAATTAGAGGGCAAGAGGTTTTATTCGGATGATAAGCACGCGAGTTCGACACATGTTAGAGACGAAAATTATTATATAAGTGGAGATGAAAGTCATTGCATACGTATTTATAAAAAAAGAAATCAGATAACAATTTAAAAAAATCTAAAGTAATTGATTTATATATTTTTCATCATAAAAAATCCCATTATTTTGTGGCGAATTAACAAAAAACTTTAACACATCTAAATGTGTGGTATCAATAATATCATTGTCAAGATTATTAAAGAAATTTACAAAATTTGTTCCTACACAATTTTTTTTATTTTTCTTTTAATAAAATTTAATAAAATTCAATAAGGTGTTTTGCAGCATAACAAGTATGTGTTCAATGTTTTTTCATTTCACAACGAAATCATAAATTTTTATTTTTATTTTGACAATCTTTTTCTGGCCATTTGTGTCTTCTTGTTTGTCCTCTTTATTATTGTACATGTGATGATAAATAGACATATATTCAATTATTCATCATAATCACTTTATTTCAGGGAATGGAACACAGCCAATGGACGAACTTCATGATTTTTTAACAATAACTCAATGATTTTGTTTAGTCACAATAAGACATGAGATTAATTGCGAGTATTTTGTAAAATCATTTTCTCGATACTGCTATTGTAGGAGCACATTCGTGTCATGAAAAAAAAGAGAAAGTTTTCTCTAACATATCATTTTCACTTATATTTTCTCCGTATAATTTTAGTTTAAAACTTATACGAAACATAGCGGAGTTATTATACTCACTAACAGGTTTTGGAAGAATAACAGTTTTTTTTATCATACATTTCTTTTATATTGTTCTAAAAAACAAGTGGATCTTTCCTTCTTTTATGATGTCTCCAAAACTTGTAGCATCAAGAAGAATTTCAACATTTAGTATTCATGACAAATAATTTTTCCTGAAATATCAAGAGCAACAAAGTCAATTTTTGAGATATTCGATATGATAGATAAAGACGTACCTTAAAAATATCACGAAATGATTCTTTCTCAAAGAGAAAATTCGGGTATTAAAAAATAACTATAATAACACTAATATAACAAGACTAAGGTTAGAGAAATTAAAATAGTATAATCTTGTATATATTTTGATGTTATTTAAAAACAATAAACTACTCATATTTATAGGATAAATACATACATATATACATACAAATATAAATGTATACATATGTTACAAATTTAATTTCATGAAGTTTATATGGAGGTAATAAATGTTATATGGAGTTAGGAAAAGTTATATGAAAATGGTAAAAATAGTAGAATGTTATATGATTATAAATATAAAAAAAACAGTACAATTTATAAAAAATTACACATTTTACAAAATATAATAACAAAAAAATTATAATAAAAATAATATAAAAATTTAAAAACTAAAAAAATATAAAACACAGTTAAACACATTCAATTTATAAAACAAATTGATAAAATAATTATTAAACATGATCATAATTATATATATATATATATATATATATATATATATATATATAATACAAAATATAACAAAAAAAAGTTTTAAAAAGTTTTAGAAATTTAATTAGACATATATACTAATTCAATTTTTCTAAATATCATTATTATAAATAATATAAAACAAAAATTAAATATAAATTTTTAAATTTTTAAATTTTTTTTAAAATATTATTATAACTATTTCAAATCACAATAATACTTTTCACGTTTATAAAATATACATGCAAATATTATATCTTTTCATTATTTCTTCAAGATTACATGTTATATAAAAATTAATTATGGATAGTGTGAAAACTTTAAACACAAAAATTTGATAAAAATAAATACACATACAAATAATATTAAATATTTAATTAATTAATTATTTATTTATTTTAAAGGTATTAGTTGTTATACACTTTTAAATTATATTTTTAAAATTAATTCTGTATTTCGTTAACCACTTTCTAGTTCTTTTTTTAATTGCACAAACCTTTGTTCACATCCTATTCAAAAATACCATTTATAGGCAGAATATTTATTTAGTTTTATTGTATTTATAATTACTTAATTTTATGACTATTATAGTATATCCTATTTCAAGTTTATTTGTTTTTTTTTTCTTAAAATATAATTGATTTATTCAATAAAATGATAAATTTGTATACCAAAATTTTATATAATTAAAATCAAGTAAGTATTTTAAAATTCATTAAGTATATATATTTAAATAATTATATAATTAAAATTTAATTTAATTAATAACAAATTTACTTATTTAAAGATTATAAATACAAACATGATAAAAATATTTAAAAAATTAAACTATATTCTCTTTTAATTATAAACAAATATTATTAATTATATTATATATTACAAATAAAGTAGAATTTTAGACTATATTTTTCAGTTTTGGAGTTATCTTTTTATTCAAGTCGTGAACATTTAGACTTATTATTTGATTTTTTTCATAAGTATAAAATAATTAACCTTATTTTTGTAAAAGTTAAAAAAAAAAAAACAAAAAAAAAAACAGAGTTATATGTAAATATATATATATATATATATATATATATATATATATATATATATATATATATGGGAACCTTTTTAAAATTATCGCTAAATTTTAAATGCAATTTTAATATTTAGGGTAAATCATCTAAATAATATTTATTTTTGGTGATTTTGAGTTTTGCACTCATATTTTTTTTATTTAATGTTGCACTCTAAGTAAAAAAATATAAATTATTTTACCCTTTCGTCCAAAAATTCAGTCTAATTTCGTTTGTCGTCTTTTTTTAGGGGGCATTTTCATCTTTTTATTTAAAAAATAAATTTAAATAAAAAAAAATTTTAACTTTTCCTTCCTTTTTAGTAGTTGGGCCAACATATTTTCTCTTTCCATTCTTAATTATGTATTAGAGTGGTGAAGTTCTAAATTTTTTAAATTTTTTAATCGAAATGTCCAGTATGCAAAAATTTCAATTAACAAAGTATTATTGCCATAGGGTTTGTGGGTTGAGAACATCATGGACAGATTGAAATCTTTCAAGAAAATATCTTTGTTGCCAAAATTTGCATGTCAATAATAGTTGTGATAATATAATATATATTAATTAGTCGAAAATCGGTTTGACGCCACGTGTCGATAAAGCAGCGTCGTCTGGTGATCTGCCAAATGTTACTGACGTGGTTGATGCTGCAAAACAGAAAAATTCGAGACAGAGGGTGAGGGACCTCGAATGAACCCTCTAATGTAAAGTCAGTATTCTGAATCTAACTAGAGAATATCTGATTTAGCAGATAATTTGTTGAGTTATCTGGTCTTACCTTTTTCCTTTCATGAGGGTGGTATTTATAAATGTAAATAACTCTGACGAATAGATAAGTGGTGAAGAATCTAATGGTTGTTAGATTCTAAAATATCACACTGTTATAGGGATATTATGTGAGATACTTTTCATGGATATCTTCAGAACGGATTATTTGGTCAGAAATATCTTTTAAGGAATCTTCTAGTAGAAACCAACAACCAAGGGACGCACGAATTGAGCTGTACCAGATCCCAATACTTCACAGCGGTCCTGTCGGGATTAGTAGATAAAATCCAGACGAAGTGGTAGGACCCACTGTGCCAGGTGGAGTTTGCCATGTCAACATCTACGCTTTGGCAACATCAGGGATAATTTTTATTATTCAGTGGCCCCTCGTTGAAGTGGAAGAAAAGTCCATCTTCAACTTTGACGTAATAAAAAATTGTAATATTGCTAATCTTAGGCGGACTCATGAGGCTCTTGGACGCGGCGAGAATCAGAGTGCAAAAAGTTAGGCTGGTGGTCAATCAAATTACCTTGATCCCAACTGGACTCCCTAAGCGACAATTTTAATTATGTCGTTTTCACTTCCCCAGATCTAGGCAATGATGACTACTGTGCCTAGAAGTACAGAAACGACGTTTGGTGTGATTCGACCCTATTGGGAACGGGTTTGGGCTGAGCGTACTCGATTAGCTTCTTTATTTTATTATTTGTTTTTTATTACCTCTTCACATTCCTCTCTTCTATAAGTAGGTAGTTTCGTTCTTTCAATCACTTTTTACCTTTCTTTCGAATTTCTTTATGCAGACATAAACCCTCTCTTCATCTTCTTACTTTGCTTCAACTTGTTCCGGTGCTCTTCTAAAGTTCTTCTTCAACCTTACGATCGTCATTAATAGGTAATGGCCGTTCATGCCCACTGACCTCTGTTTTCTTTACTATTCTTCCGTATTGATTTCGATCTTAGGCGATGAACGAAATGGTGTTCATTGTGTTTTTTTTTATAAATATAAAACAAATATAAATATTTAATTTCTTTTAAAATCTAAATATTATTATAAATATTTAAAATCACAATAATACTTTTCACCTTTATAAAAAAAATACATACAAATATTATATCTTTTCATTATTTCTTCAAAATTACATGTTATATAAAAATTAATTATGGATCGTGTGAAAGCTTAAAACACAAGAATTTGATAAAAATAAATACACATACACATACAAATAATATAAAATATTTTAGAACATACAAGTTTGCAGTAACTATAAATCATACAGCACATTCTTGCCACACAAAACCTGGAAATTCCTGATTTATTATTCAATTTCACTTCAATTAGCAGTTTCATATACAATCAAATAATTTCTTGAACCAAAAAAAAACATTGGAGCTTCAACAGTAATACGAATTAATTCAGGAAAATTATAAAAATAAAATAAAATTTTAAAAATAAAATAAAAAAATAAAACAGAGAGAGACGTGTACTGGAGAAGAGGAAGGAGCAGAGAGATCTGGGAGAGAGAAGTGCTTAGGGCTGTGAAACGACGCTGTTTCCACCAGGGGTTTCTTATGTCTACGAAACGACGCTGTTTCTAAAAAATTCGTCTGGTCCCACATCTCCCCCCACGTTATAAATTCATGTATTATTTGTTTAATTATATTATAGCAATTTTTTCAAAAAAAAAAAAAAAAAAGAAAAGTGGCTCCCATTTTAATTTTATCTCTCTAATTTTTACCTTTTATTATTCTCCTCACCTCAAAATAATTTCCCATCTATCTAAACAATAAAATATTAGAAAATTATTATTATTATTATTTTGAAATTAAAAATATTTTTGTTGTCTCGACGCTTACAAATTATTTTTAAAATAATAATTTTATTTATATTATAAATAATCTAATATTATTATTTATTTTGATTCGATTTAAAAATATATTATTAAGTAAAAATTTAAATTTCTATTTCATAACAGCTCAATAAAAATTAAATATTTTAAATTTTTGTTCATTAAATTTTTTTTGGTAAAATATATTTTGTGTATAGGTTTAATTTGTTCTAATATAGATATTTAGTTTTTAATCGTTTATGAAAAAAATTATCTTAGCTAAGTCTATACAAACAACTAAATCATATTAAAAAATATCTGTATATAAAAATCCTAATAAATTCTCAAAATATCATAAATTTTATATATATATATATAATATATATATATATATTATTTATTTATTTATTTATATTCATCTAAATAAAATATCTGAGAACTATTATTCACTATATAATGTCCAAAAACTACATTATTCATCCATTCATAATTCAATCAATCAAAGTAATCGACCTATAAACACATAGTAGAAACATGATGATGATGCCAATACCACCGGACATTGAAGAAACTGATGAGAGAGGGGTGTGGTTAGTTCGTTACGACAATGCCCAGATCCGTGTCACCGTCTCTCACAATTCAGAAATCGTCACAGAATGGTTGAGATCATTGGAGAATTTTTACGATGCGTTAAATCTCGAAGTTCCTTTAGTTGTTGGTATACGGGTTGAAGGGACGCGTGGTTACTGTACCGGGTTGACCCGGCTGTTGAATCGCCAAGTGGATACTGTCCAACTTTCTGTACTCGGCCGTTGTCTTATTTTTCAGATTCGTCATTGTGCTGGTCTTCCAGCTGCATTTATAAGATTTTTCTATGATCGTAGGTATACATTGATGGGAGTTGGAATACAAAGGGATGCTCATATTTTAAGAAGGGATTATGGACTTCATTTTGCTCCTAATAACATTGTGGATTTACGTGACTTGTTTGTGAGGAGGCGGAGAAATAATCTACCTTGGTTCATTCGTTTTATTGGTCAGCATTATTTTAGATTAGAAGATCTATTTAGATTAGAGTTTAATAGAGTTTACGCGAGACCCTTAAGAGTTGAATTTAGCAGATGGGATAGTGAGGATTTGGAAAGTAGACAAATTTTTCATGCATGTTGCACTGCTTACATTTGCTCTCGACTTGCCCTAGCCCTCAGCCTCCCCCGGAATTAAAATTCATAATAATCGATTCTTTCATTTTCTTTCTAATTCTTTACAAATACTTCATATAATAAACAAGAATTTCAATATATATTTCTTGTATTATTTATGTTGTTTTTTTATGAAATTTAAAGATTTTTCCAATACATAATTTAAGTTGATCAAACAATTTAAATTTTAACTCATATATATTTTTGTGATACTTCATTGCACATTTAAAAAAAAAAAATTGAATGTGTAATTGTATATAAAAACCAACCTAAATTGGAGTATATGTTTTTTGTATAGTAAGTACAATACCAAATCTTTATTTGACTCATAATTATAGTATGGCCCGAAAGTCTGAATCTCAACAATTTTTTTTCCTGCAAGGGACTAAGAAAGCTCCACCGTAGATTAGTCTACATATTGGAACTGTACAAATTGTATACATATTTAGCACATTAATTTCTATACAGTTAATATTGGAAAAGAATCTTTTTTTTTTTTTTCACTTTCAAGTATTCCATTAAGGAGTTGGCTTGGTTGCAAAAATTGTTCAATATTCTAAGTAAATTGAATAAATGAAAAGAGAGATAGGATAAATACACACACACATATATATATATATATATATAGAGAGAGAGAGAGAGAGAGAGGATGATAACTTTAAGTAAATAAGAACATAAAAATTGTAAGTTTGACGAAGGAAATGATAAACGTTGAAATATTATCATTTTTTTTATATAAACTTTATTATTGTAACAATTAAAACGACAGTGTATAAATAATATGTATATATACACATACTTGACATAACATTCTGACTGAAATGCATATTATATAAATTTTTATTTTTGTTTTACAATTTATAGTATTTTATTCTTTTACAATTTAAAAAGTTGTTAATATATATATACACTAAAGAAAAAATATTTTATACATTTTAAATTTAATTTTTTACTCGAGAACAGTCATAATTTATTGGAAAAAACTCTAAACATTTATAATTATAATATAATATAATAATAATACTTAAAAATTAGATAACAGGCAAGAGATATTATTCGGATGTTAAGCACGTGAATTCGACCCATGTTAAAGACAGAAATTTGTTATATAAGTGGAGATGAAAGTTATTGCATAGGTATTTATAAAAAATTTATAAAAAAATCAGATAACAATTTTAAAAAATCTAAAGTAATTGATTTATATATTTTTCATCATAAAAAATCCCAATATTTTGTGGCGGATTAACAAAAAAATTTAACACATCTAAATGTGTGGTATCAATAATATCATTGTCAAGATTATTAAAGAAATTTACAAAATTTGTTCCTACACATTAAAGTGGTGTTTTGCAGCATAACAACTATGTGTCCAATGTCTTTTCATTTCACAATGAAATAATGAATTTTCATTTTTTTGACAATCTTTTTCTGGCCATTTGTGTCTTCTTGTTTGTCCTCTTTATTATTGTACCTGTGATGATAAATAGACATATATTTATTATTACAACGAGGACTAACTACCTCAAAAATAATCACGTCCTCGTCCTATTCTATTATTCATCATAATCACTTTATTTTAGGGAATGGAACACAGCCAATGGACGATCTTCATGATTTTTTAACAATAACTCAATGATTTTGTTTAGTCACAATAAGACATGACATTAATTGTGTAAAACCATTTTTTCGATACTGCTACTGTAGGAGCACATTCATGTCATGAAAAAAAAGAGTTTTCTCTAACATATCATTTTCACTTATATTTTCTTCCTATAATTTTATTTTAAAACTTATACGAAACATAGCGGAGTTATTATACTCACTAACAGGTTTTGGAAGAATAACAGTTTTTTTTATCATACATTTCTTTTATATTGTTCTAAAAAACAAGTGGATTTTTCCTTTTTTTATGATGTCTCCAAGACTCGTAACATCAAGAAGAATTTCAACATTTAGTATTAATGACAAATAATTTTTCCTGAAATATCAAGAGCAACAAATTTGATTTTTGAGATATTCCATATGATAGATAAAGACGTACCTTAAAAATATCACGAAATGATTCTTTCTCGAAGAGAAAATTCGGGTATTAAAAAAATAACTATAATAACACTAATATAACAAGACTAAAATTAGAGAAATTAAAATAGTATAATCTTGTATATATTTTGATATTATTTAAAAACAACAAACTATTCATATTTATAGGATAAATACATACACATATACATACAAATATAAATGTATACATATGTTACAAATTTAATTTCATGAAGTTTATATGGAGGTAATAAATATTATATGGAGGTAGGGAAAGTTATATGAAAATGATAAAAATTGTAGAATGTTATATGGTTATAAATATAAAAAACAAATAGTACAATTTATAAAAAATTACATATTTTACAAAATATAATAACAAAAAATTATAACAAAAATAATATAAAAATTAAAAAACTATAAAAAATATAAAACATCATTAAACACATTCAATTTATTAAAACAAATTGATAAAATAATTATTAAACATGATCATAATTATATATATATATATATATATATATATATATATATATTACAAATATAACAATAAAATTTTTAAAAAAAGTTTTAGAAATTTAATTAGACATATATACTAATTCAAATTTTCTAAACATCATTATTATAAATAATATAAAACAAAAATTAAATATAAATATTTAATTTTTTCTTTTAAAAAATAAATATTATTATAACTATTTCAAATCACAATAATACTTTTCACCTTTATAAAAGATACATACAAATATTATATCTTTTCATTATTTCTTCAAAATAACATGTTATATAAAAATTAATTATGGATAGTGTGAAAACTTAAAACACAAAAATTTGATAAAAATAAATACACATACAAATAATATTAAATATTTTAATTAATTAATTATTTATTTATTTTAAATGTATTAGTTGTTATACACTTTTAAATTATATTTTTAAAATTAATTCTGTATTTCGTTAACCAGTTTCTAGTTCTTTTTTTAATTGCACAAACCTTCGTTCACATCCTATTTTTTTTTTTAATTACACAAACCTTCGTTCACATCCTATTCTTTTTTTAATTACACAAACCTTCGTTCACATCCTATTCGAAAATACCATTTATAGGTAGAATATTTATTTAGTTTTATTGTATTTATAATTACTTAATTTTATGACTATTATAGTATATCCTATTTCAAGTTTATTTGTTTTTTTTCTTAAAATATAATTGATTTATTCAATAAAATGATAAATTTGTATACCAAAATTTTATATAATTAAAATCAAGTAAGTATTTTAAAATTCATTAACTATATATATTTAAATAATTATATAATTAAAATTTAATTTAATTAATAACAAATTCACTTATTTAAAGATTATAAATACAAACATGATAAAAATATTAAAAAAATTAAACTATATTCTTTTTTAATTATAAACAAATATTATTAAGGGTAAATTATCCTACTAACATTTCAACTTTTCAAAAATCCAGCGGGTAAATTATCTTACTAACATTTGAACTTTTCAAAAATCTAACTTTTGCACCTGTATTTATTTTTGCTTTGAACTGACACTTAGATTTGATGCCAAGATAAATTTAACATAATTATATTTGTGAACCCTTAGATTTGAACAACAACCGTATAAACAATAAATAAGCATTTACCATTTAGACAAATACAAAAATTTATAATATTTGAAAATTATATTAAATATAAATATTCTGAAAAAATATTATCTAAACTGCACAATTTAAATCACATGTCTTCGTAGCCATTCCCTTCCTCAAACCTTGAATTATTTTTAATTTTGAATTCGTTGCAGAGTACAAATTTTGAATTTTTTTTACAATGACATTATTTCATTATTAGTGTCAGCAATGACATTGTATAAAAAAAATCTCGAAATTCATGATCTGCGACAAATTGGAAACAAAAGAGTCGAAGAAGAGCTTGAGTGCAAGGTTTGAGGAATGTGACAACAATAAAAACTTGCGATTTGAATTGTGTTATTTGATAATATTTTTTTAAGAATGTTTATATTTAATATAATGTATATTTAAAATATAAAAGGTAATCGCAATATAAAATACGTATTTATTATTTTTGTAATTACAATATAAAATATAAGTTTAAAGTTAAGTTATATATTTATAATTGTCCCAGTAGATAAATATGATTTACTTTTGTGTGTGGTTGTAGGATCAAACCCTTGAGATTACAAAAAAAAAAATATTTTTAAAATTTTTAATAATAAAGTGAAATGACAAAATTACCCTTGAAAATAAAATCCTAATAATTAAAAAATGCTCATAATTTTAAAAAGATGAAAATACACCTAAAATTAGACGGAAAATAAAGTATGACATAAATTTTGAACGGAAGGGCAAATTATGTGATATTTTATAGTTTAAGTGTCAGTTCAAAGCAAAAATAAATACAGGTGCAAAAGTTAAATTTTTGAAAAGTTCAAGTGTTAGTAGGATAATTTACTCAATTAATTATTATTATTATTTTCTTTTTTCTTTTTTTCATTCATCTTACATTTGATAAATAAATATATCAATTGAATAAAATTTAAATAGCTACTAAATATTGTTATTCTATTTAATTTTAAGTTAAGAGTAATATATATATATATATATATATATATATATTTGAAAATATTTAATTTTATTATAATTTTATTTTTTAAAAACAGGAAGAACTATTATAGATGAATACAAATTATGTGAAGATATTTTTAAGTTAATTCACATCTAAATGTCATTTGAGTTGGAGTTAGTAAATATAAACAAAACTTGATAAATTAAATTTTAAAATAATTTTAAACAATGTGAAGAAAAATTGTATATTAAATATAAAAATAGTAAAATATAAAATTTAATAACATTAAAAGTTTATATAAAATTAAAATTTAATGAAAAGTAACATTTAAATAACCGAGAAAATCAAAAGTTAATGAATTGAATATATAAATAAATAAATAAATAAATAAATAAATAAATAAAAAAAAAAAAAATATATATATATATATATATATAAAAATTTTAAGTAAAAGTGAAATTTTAAAAATAAAGTAAAATATTAACTAGAAATGAAGTTTACGGTAAAATATTTTATGTAATCTTATTATTTTATGTAGTCTTATTCTTTATTTTTATAATTTTGATAACTTTATTCTTTAAATTGTTTTAATGGTCAATTGTTAATAATCCTCTTTTTCTTTTTCTTTTTCTTTTCTTTTTATTATAAAATTAATTATATTAAAAGAGTAAAAAGTAATAATTATAACTTTTTTATAGTTTAAAAATAAAAAGGATAGTTTTAAAAAAATATTAATATAAATTAATTAAAAAAGATTTTATAAATTTTAAACTTTACCTCTTTTTAATAATTTTAAAAAGTCATTAATTTCAAGATAAATCTTAATATTTTTATTTTGATTTAATAAAAAATATAAAAGATCAGTAGACATAAATATTCAATATTTTTTAAATAATTATAATTAAAAAGGTAAATTATCCTACTAACACTTGAACTTTTAAAAAATTCAGCTTTTGTACTTGTATTTATTTTTGCTTTGAACTGACACTTGAACTATAAAATATCACCTCCTTTGCCCTTTTGTCCAAAATTTCCGTCATACTTAATTTTCCATCCAATTCTTAGGGGCATTTTTGTCCTTTTACAATATGTGCATTTTTGTTTTTTTATAATTATGAATATTTTTTAATTATTAGGGTTTTATTTTCAAGGATAATTTTGTCATTTCACTTTATTATTAAAAATTTGAATTTTTTTTTGTAATCTCAAGGATTTGATCCTACAACTACACGTCTAAATAAATTATATTTAACCACTGGGCAACTATAAAAATATACAAAATTATTTGGAACTTATATTTTATATTATAATTACGAAAATAATAAATACGCATTTTATATTGCAATTATATTCTATATTTTAAATATAAATTATATTAAATATAAACATTCTCAAAAAAAATATATTATCAAATGACATAATTCAAACCACAAGTTTTTATTATTGTCACATTTCTCAAAGCTTGCACTGAAGTTCTTCTTTAACTTTTTTGTTTCGAATTCGTCGCAAAACATTAATTTCGATATGTTTTTTATACAATGTCATTGCTGACAGTAGTAATGTAATAATGTCACTGTAAAAAACCTCAAAATTTGTATTCTGCAACGAATTCAAAGTTAAAAATAAATAAATTTAAGGTTTGAGGAAAGGAATGACTACGAAGACAATTGGTTTAAATTGTGTTGTTTGGATAATATTTTTTCAAAATCTTTATATTTAATATAATTTTCAAATAATATAAATTTTTGTATTTGTCCAAATAGTAAATGTTTATTTATTGTTTATACGGTTGTGGTTCAAATCTAAGGATTCACAAATATAATTATGTTAAATTGATTTTGACATAATCTAGTATGCAATATAAAATATAAGTTTCATACAAATTAATAAGTTAATTGTTGCTCTAGTAGGTTAATATGATTTTACCATTTGTGTGGTTGAGGGATTGAATCCATCCAATTTAAGAAGATTTTATGAAAAGACAAAATTATCCCTAAAAACAAAACCTTAATAATTTTAAAATATTAATAATTTTAAAAGATGAAAATACCCCTAAGAATTGGATGGAAAATGAAGTCTAACCGAAATTTTGGACGGAAGGGCAAATGAGGTGATATTTTATAGTTCAAGTGTCAGTTCAAAGCAAAAATAAATACATGTGCAAAAGCTGGATTTTTGAAAAGTTCAAGTGCTAGTAAGATAATTTACCATATTATTAATCATATTATATACTACAAATAAAATAGAATTTTAGATTATATTTTTCAGTTTTGGGGTTATCTTTTTATTCAAGTCATGAACATTTAGACTTATTATTTGATTTTTTTCATAAGTATAAAATAATTAACCTTATTTTTGTAAAAATTAAAAAAAACAAAAAGACAAAAAAACAAACAGAGTTATATGTAAATATATATATGGGAACCTTTTTAAAATAATCGCTAAATTTTAAATGCAATTTTAATATTTAGAATAAATCATCTAAATAATACTTATTTTCCGTGATTTTGAGTTTTGCGCTCATTTTTTTTTATTTATTGTTGCACTTTAACTAAAAAAAATGTGAATTATTTTGCCATTTTATCCAAAAATTCCTTCTAATTTTGTGTGCCGTCTTTTTTTCAGGGGCATTTCTATCTTTTTCATTTAAAAAATAAAATTAAATCAATAAAAATCTAACTTTTCCTTCCGTTTTAGTAGTTGGGCCACCATATTTTCTCTCCATATTTTCTTTCCATTCTTGATTATGTATTACAGTGGTGAAGTTCCAAAATTTTGAAAATTCTTAATCAAAATATCCAGTAGGCAATAATTTCAATTAACAAAGTATTATTGCGGTAGGGTTTGTGGGTTCAGAACATCATGGACATATTGGAATCCTTCAAGAAGATATCTTTGTTGTTGAAATTTGCATGTCAATAATAGTTGTGATGATATAATATATATTGATTAGTCGAAAATCCATTTGACGTTATGTGCCGATGAAGCGACGTCGTCTGGTGATCTGCCAAATTTCACTGCCGAGGTTGATGCTGCAAAACAAAAAAGTTGGAGACACATGGTGGGGGACCTCTGATGAACCCTCTGATGGTAAAGTCAGTATTTTGGTCTTACATTTTTCCTTCATGAGGTGGTATTTATAGATGTAAAAAACTCTGAGAAATAGATAAGTGGTGAAGAATCTAATGGTTGTTAAATTCTAAAATATCCCACTGTTATAGGGATATTCTGTGAGATATTTTTCATGGATATCTTCAGAATCGATTATTTGGTTAGAAATATCCTTTAAGGAATCTTCTAGTAAAAACTGACAACCAAGGGACACGCAAATTGAGCTATACGAGATCCAAGTACTTCGCTGTCTCGTGATCCTGTCGGGTTCAGTAGATAAAATCCAGACGAAGTGGTAGGACCCACTGTGCCAGGTGGAGTTCGCCATGTCAGCATCTACGCTTTAGCAGCATCAGGGATAATTTATATTATTCAGTGACTCCTCGTTGAAGTGGAAGAAAAGCCCATCTTCAACTTTGACGTAATCAAAAATTGTAATGTTGCTGATCTTAGGCGGACTCATGAGACTCTCGGACGCGGCGAGAATCGGAGTGCAAAAAGTTAGGCTGGTGGTCGATCAAATTACCTTGATCCCAGTTGGACTCCCTAAGCGACTGTTTTAATTATGTCATTTTCACTTCCTGAGATCTAGGCAATAATGGTTACTGTGCCTAAAAGTATAGAAACGATGTTTGGTGTAATTCGACCCGATTGAGAACGGGTTTGGGCGAAGCGTACTCGAGAAGCTTTTTTATTTTATTGTTTGTTTTTTTATTACCTCTTCACATTTCTCTCTTCTATAAGTAGGCAGTTTCGTTCTTTCAATCACTTTTTACCTTTCTTTCGAATTTCCTTATGCAGACATAAACCCTCTCTTCATCTTCTTACTTTGCTTCAAATTGTTCAGGTGCTCTTCTAAAGTTCTTCTCCAACCTTACGATCGTCAGTAACAGGTAATGGCCGTTCATGCCCACTAACCTTTCGTATTGGTTTCGATCCTAGGCCATGAACGGGATAGTGTTCATTGTGTGTTTTTTTTATAAATATAAAACAAATATAAATATTTAATTTCTTTTAAAATCTAAATGTTATTATAACTATTTAAAATCACAACAATAACTTTTCACCTTTATAAAAAATACATACAAATATTATATGTTTTCATTATTTCTTCAAAATTACATGTTATATAAAAATTAATTATGGATAATGTGAAAGCTTAAAACACAAGAATTTGATAAAAATAAATACACGTACAAATAATATTAAATATTTTAGAACATACAACTTTGCCGTAACTATAAATCATACTGCACATTCTTGCCACACAAAACCTGGAAATTCCTGATTTATTATTCAATTTTACTTCAATTAGCAGTTTCATATACAATCAAATAATTTCTTGAAAAAAAAAAACATTGGAGCTTCAACAGTAATACGAATTAATTCAGGAAAATTATAAAAATAAAATAAAAAAATAAAAGAGAGAGAGACCTGTAATGGAGAAGAGGAAGGAGCAGAGAGATCTGGGAGAGAGAAGTGCTTAGGACTGTGAAACGACGTTGTTTCCACCTGGGGTTTCTTACGTCTACGAAACGACGCTGTTTCTAAAAAATTCGTCTGGTCCCACATCTCCCCCACGTTATAAATTCATGTATTATCTGTTTAATTATATTATAGCAATTTTGTTTTTTATAATTAAAAAAAGTGGCTCCCATTTTAATTTTATCTATTACTTATAATTATCTCTAAATTTTACCTTTTATTATTCCCCTCACCTCAAAATAATTTGCCATCTATCTAAACAATAAAATATTAAAAAATTTATTATTATTATTTTGAAATTAAAGATATTTTTGTTGTCTCGAAGCTTATAAATTATTTTTAAAATAATGATTTTATTTATATTATAAATAATTTAATATTATTATTTATTTTAATTTGATTTAAAAATATATTATTGAATAGAAATTTAAATTTCTATTTTATAACAGCTCAATAAAAATAAATTTTTTAAATTTTTTTCAAATTTTTTTTTTGATAAAATATATTTTGTGTATATGTTTAATTTATTCTAATATAGATATTTAGTTTTTAATCGTTCATGAAAAAATTTATCTTAGCTAAGTCTATACAAACAACTAAATCATATTAAAAATATCTGTATATATAAAAATCATAATAAATTCTCAAAATATCATAAATTATATATATATATATATATATTTATCTTCATCTAAATAAAATATCTGAAAACTATTATTCACTATATAATGTCCAAAAAGTGTATTATTCATCCATTCATAATTCAATCAATCAAAGTAATCAATCACAGTAGAAACATGATGATGATGCCAATACCACCGGACATTGAAGAAACTGATGAGAGAGGGGTGTGGTTAGTTCGTCACGACAATGCCCAGATTCGTGTCACTGTCTCTCACAATTCAGAAGTCGTCACAGAATGGTTGAGAATATTGGAGAATTTTCGCGATGGATTAAATCTCGAACATCCTTTAGTTGTTGGTATGCGGGTTGAAGGGACGCATGGTTACCGTACCGGGTTGACCCGGCTGTTGAATCCCCAAGTGGATACTGTTCAACTTTCTGTATTCGATTCTTGTCTTATTTTTCAAATTCGTCACTGTGTTGGTATTCCGGCTGAATTTGTAAGATTTTTCTATGATCGTAGGTATTCATTGATGGGAGTTGGAATACAAAGGGATGCTCGTATTTTAAGAAGGGATTATGGACTTCATCTTGGTTCTAACATTGTGGATTTACGTGACTTGTTTGTGAGGAGGTGGAGAAATAATCTATCTTGGTTCATTCGTCGTATTGGTCAACATTATTTTAGTTTAGAAGATATGTTTAGATTAGAGTTTAATAGAAATTATGTGAGACCATTAAGAATTGAATTTAGCAGATGGGATAGTGAGGATTTGGAAAGTGGACAAATTTTTCATGCATGCTGCACTGCACTGCTGACATTTGCTCTCGACTTGGCCACACCCTCAGCCTCCCCCCGAATTAAAATTCATAATAATCGATTCTTTCATTTTCTTTCTAATTCTTTTTAAATACTTCCGTATAATAAACAACAATTTCAATATAGATTTCTTGTATTATTTATGTTGTTTTTTTAGGAAATTTAAAGATGTTTTCTATATATAATTTAAGTTGATAAAAAATTTAATTCTTAACTTATGTATATTTTTGTGATACTTTATCCTATATTTATAAAAAAAAAATTGTATATAAGAACGAACTTAATTTGAACTCATAATTGTAGTACGGACTCGAAGGTCATCTAGACAATTTCTTTTTGCAAGGGACTAATAAAGCTCGACCATGGATTAGTCTATACAAATTGTATACATAGTTAGCACATTAATTTCTATACAATATTGGAATAGAATCTTTTTCTTTTTCACTTTCAAGTATTCCATTCCAAGGAGTTGGCTTGGTTGCAAAAATTGTTCAATATTCTAAGTAAATTGAATAAATGAAAAGAAAGATAGGAGAAATATACACACACACAGATATATATATATATATATATATATATATATATATATATATATATATAGAGAGAGAGAGAGAGAGAGAGAGAGAGAGAGAGAGGAGATGATAATTTTAAGTAAATAAGAACATAAAAATTGTAAGTTTGACGAAAGAAATGATAAACGTTGAAATATTATCATTTTTTTTTATAAACTTTATTATTTTAAGAAACTATTTTGATTAAAACAATAGGGTATAAATAATATATATATACACATACTTGACATAACATTCTGACTCAAATGCATATTTTATAAATTTTTATTTTTGTTTTACAATTTATAGTATTTTATTCTTTTACAATTTTAAAAGTTGTTAATATATATATACTAAAGAAAAAATATTATATAAATTTTAAACTTGATTTTTTACTCGAGAACAATCATAATTTGTTGGAAAAAACTCTAAATATTTATAATTATAATATAATATAATATAATAATAATACTTAAAAATTACATAACAGGTAAGAGGTGTTATTCCAATAGTAAGCAAGTAAGTTCGACACATGTTAGAGACGAAAATTGTCGCATAGGTATTTATATAAAAAACATTAGATAACAATTTTTAAATATCTAAAGTAATTGATTTATATATTTTTCATCATAAAAAAATCCCATTATTTTGTGGAGGATTAATCAAAAAATTTAACACATCTAAATGCGTGGTATCAATAATATCATTGTCAAGATCATTAAAGAAATTTGTAAAATTTGTTCCTACACATTTTTTCTCCTTTTTCTTTTAATAAAATTTGATAAAGATCAACAAGATGTTTTGCACCATAACAAGTATGTGGTCAATGTCTTTTCATTCCACAAAAATGAATTTTCATATTTTTTGACAATCTTTTTCTGGCCATTTGTGTCTTCTTGTTTGTCCTCTTTATTATTGTACTCGTGATGATAAAATAGACATATATTTATTATTACAACGAGGACTAACTACATCGAAAATAATCACGTCCTCGTCCTATTCTATTATTCATCATAATCACGTTTACTTCAGGGAATGAAACACAACCAATGGACGATCTTCATGATTTTTTAACAATAACTCAATGATTTTGTTCAATCACAGTAAGACATGAGATTAATTGCGAGTATTTTGTAAAATCATTTTCTCGATACTGCTACTGTAGGAGCACATTCGTGTCATGAAAAAAAAGATAAAGTTTTCTCTAACATATCATCTTCACTTATATCTTCTCCGTATACTTTTAGTTTAAAACTTATACGAAACATAGTGGAGTTATACTCACTAACATGTTTTGGAAGAATAACAATTTTTTTTATCATACATTTCTTTTAGATTGTTCTAAAAAACAAGTGGATCTTTCCTTCTTTTATGATGTCTCCAAGACTCGTAGCATCAAGAAGAATTTCAACATTTAATATTCATGACAAGTAATTTTTCCTGAAATATCAAGAGCAACAAATTCGAGTTTTGAGATATTTGATATGATAGATAAAGACGTACCTTAAAAATATCACAAAATTATTCTCTCTCGAAGAGAATATTCGGGTATTAAAAAATAACTATAATAACACTAATATAACAAGACTAAAGTTAGAGAAATTAAAATAGTATAATCTTGTATATATTTTGATGTTATTTAAAAACAACAAACTACTCATATTTATAGGATAAATACATACACATATACATACAAATATAAATGTTTACATATGTTACAAATTTAATTTCATGAAGTTTATATGGAGGTAATAAATGTTATATGCAGGTAGGGGAAGTTATATGAAAATAGTAAAAATAGTAGAATGTCATAGTCTGCTTTTAGCCGTTTTATGCCAATGATGTATGGAAATTTAGGCATTTTTGCATGACATTAGTAGTTTATATGCATGCTAGACGGAAGTGTTTAGTGTAAAGCTTCCATTACTGTCTATTTATTGTTTTTGATTTCAGGCTTGATACATTTTGTTGTTTGTTATATTTTGTTGTTTGTTTCTGTTTGTGTTATGTTAGATATGGTATTTTGTTGTTTGTTTCTGTTTGTGTTATGTTAGATCTGGGAAGTTTTGGTATCAGAGCCATGGTTTAGGGTTGTGTCAGTATATCACATATATTCACTTTAATGAATCTCATTAAAAGGAAAGATAAAGATACGGTTAAAAACAGTGTCTGTGAAGAACATGAAATCCCTAGAAATTTAGAGGATTTAAATAGGTGGACTATTCCAAAAATAGATCCAAAAATCATCTATAAATTTGGTATGTTTGATAAACTTAGTTTTACTCAAGTAGTTAAAACTATAGAAGAAACAATTCCTTTACATAGTGATCATATGACACTACAACTTTTAAATACACAAGATTTATATAAATATAAATATACACATAAATTTATACATATTGGTTTAGTACAGGTAGCTTTGAAACCTTTAACCTTAGAAGGTTTACCTGAGAGTTTCCTACTTACCTTAAGGGACGGTAGAAATCTAAACTGGAAATAATCCCTAATAGGTATTATGCAGTCTAGTCTTGCTCATGGAGCAGTTTATTTTAATATTTATCCTAATTTATCATTGTCATTAATTGATATAAACATTTTAGATGCCTTGACTTTAAATATTCAGGCATATGGGTATAATTATATTCCAGGCAGTGAAATAATTGCTATCTGTTATAGAGTTTATTATAAACCTTTATACACACTTAATCCTCAGTGTAAAATTGTAGATAAACCAAAACATGAGACTATTTTAATAGAATCAAATTTTAATAGGTCAAATATAACTACTAGAAGAAGAATTATATGGGAAGAAATTGAATTCCCTGAATCATGGACTATTGGGCATGCACTACCTGCTCAACCGATTAATAATAGAACTCCGACAAATATTTCTCAAACCCCAGATGGTAGAGTCCAAATCCATTTTGAACATAATAAAAATTCTTGGACATCTAGATCTGATAGATCTTATTCCTTACATTCACATATATCTCCTATAGACTACCTGGTAAGATCACCTTCTAGAAAGTGTACTTCGAGTATTCGTCCTAGTCATCCTAAAAATTCTTCAAGAGTAAAAGAATTACACATATCTTCTAATAATATAGTCAGGGGCATGTATTCAACCCCAGTAGATCCAGATGCATCCATCTCTAAAATGAATTTCTCTGTTTAATGGATTTTACACCAAAAATTGATTTTCAGCCAGGCTCTACGGCTAGAGCAATAATCCAACAAGAATTTAATTTGTCCAGATGGGAACCATTTAAAAAATGGTTTTTAGAAAATTTTATTCCTCCAGACAGAAAATATTTTGCTGAACAATTTTATAAACACTTATAAAAAAATGAAATGATTTCATTTGTACCTTGGTTTCTAACCACCTATTTTTGTAACTATCTTTCTTATTAGAAAGAACATTTCAACTTCAGAATGGTTTGGTGGTCCGATCCATTTTTCCACCTTTGCATCCTTATCATATAGAGCATAATAATGAAGTTAGACATTATAGTGCATTTCAAAAATTATTTGACAGTGATACTTTACCCGTCACTACTAATCATCTAAATAATATAATAAGGCAACAAAATCATATAAACTTATATGTTCATGTTCTCGATGAACAGATTTTGTCCTTACATGATAGGGTACAAAAAATTTTAACAGAATTTAAACGTTATATTCATCAAGAAATTCAGAACCAATCGGTTGTTATAGCCTCACCTAGTATACAACCACCACCTGAAATATCTGATTTTAAATTAAGATCCACATCAGATTTAGAAAAACTTTTAGAAGACAAATTCAAAAATTTAAGTCTTCATACCCTAGAAGAAGAATTCGAAAGATTAATTAGTCATTCTTCTGATTATAAACAGGTTATAAATGATGAAATTAATAAAATTTCAAAATTTTAGGATATTCCTACTACTATAATGTATTATTATCCACGTCCTACACCCCAGGATGTCTTGTTAGAGGAACAAGATTGGATAAATACCAATTCATATACTGGTAAACAAATCTATGAATGGAATATAGAAGGTTATATAGAAAAACAAATATATAATGTTGTTCATAGAATGGTGATGTACAGTACTATATGTAAACAAAATGGTAATACATATAAAGCTATAGCAAATATGATTATAGCTGGTTTTACTGGCCAATTAAAGGGCTGATGGGATAACTATTTAACAAAAGAGTTTCAACAACAAATTCTATTTGCTGTTAAAATAGAAGGGGATAATAGACCTATGGAACATGCAGTTTATACATTGATAATTAATATTGTAGAACATTTTACTAGTCGATGGTCTGAAAATAGTGAGACCATTAGGACTTTGTTACAAAATCTAAGATGTCCGACTTTAACATCTTTTAGATGGTATAATGACACTTTCCTTAGTAGAGTTATGGAACTTCCAGAGGCTAATAGTGCTCATTGGAAGTCTAAGTTTATAGACGGCTTACCCTCTTTATTTGCTGAGAGAGTAAGAAAAACATTGAGAAAAGATAAAGTGGCTATAGATTATAGCAACTATACTTATGGTAAGTTAATTGGAACTTGTGTCCAAGAAGGGTTAGCTCTGTTTAGTTCCTGAAAAAAAAATATATATATATATATTTATGTTCATCTAAATAAAATATCTGAGAATTATTATTCACTATATAATGTCCAAAAATTGCATTTTTCATCCATTCATAATTCAATCAATCAAAGTAATCGATCTATAGTTTACACGCATAATACACAGTAGAAACATCATGATGATACCAACACCACCACCGGACATTGAAGAAACTGATGTGAGAGGGGTGTGGTTAGTTCGTCACTGCAATGACGAGATCCGTGTCACCGTCTCTCACAATTCAGAAGTCGTCACAGAATGGTTCAGATCATTGGAGAATTTTTGCGATGCGTCAAATCTCTAACGTCCTTTAGTTGTTGGTATGCGGGTTGAACGGACGTATGGTCACCCTAGGGTATCCCAACTAAATCACAAAGTGGATACTGTCCAACTTTCTGTACTCGATCGTTGTCTTATTTTTCAAATTCGTCACTGTGCTGATTTTCCGGCTGCATTTATAAGATTTTTTTAATGATGATAGGTATATATTGATGGGAGTTGGAATACAAAGGATGCTCGTACTTTAAGAAGGGATTATGAACTTTATTTTGATCCTAATAACATTGTGGATTTACTTGACTTGTTTGTGAGGACGCGGAGAGATAATCTACCTGAGTTCACTCCTTATTTTAAATTAGAAGATTTGTTTAGATTAGAGTTTAATAGGATTTACGCGAGACCCTTAAGTGTTGAATATAGCAGATGGGATCGTGTGGATTTGGAAAGTGAACAAATTTTTCATGCATGTTGCGCTACTGACATTTGTTATCGACTTAGCCAAGCCCTCAGCCTCTCGAATTGAAATTCATAATAATCGATTCTTTCATTTTCTTTCTGATTCTTTACAAATACTTCGAATAATAAATAACAATTTCAATATATATTTCTTGTATTATTTATGTTGTGTTTTAGGAAATTTTTTTTTAAAAAATCTTATACATAATTTAAGTGGATCAAAAAATTTAATTCTTAACTCATGTATATTTTTGTGATATTTTATCTTATATTTAAAAAAAAAATTGAATAAGTAATTATATATAAAAACAAATCTAACTTGGAGTATATCTTTTTTTTTTATATATAGTAATTACAATATTAAATATGTTTGACTTATAATTGCGGTACAGACCCCACCATAGATTAGTCTACATATTGGGACTATACAATCGATTACATATTTAGCACATTAATTTATATATATATATATATATATATATATATTTGGTTGAAAGTCTATACAATTAATATTGGAATAGAATCTTTTTTTTTTTTTTCACTTTCAAGTATTCCATTGCAAGGAATTGGCTTGGTTGCAAAAATTGTTCAATAGAATAAATGACAAGAAAGATAGGATAAATACACACACACACACACACATATATATATATATATATATATATATTGAGAGGTATGAAAATACCCTCACGCTGACAAGGCAAGTACACTAAGCAACTGGGACCCACCCTTCATACGTGGCAGTCCACTCGGCATGACATGGCAGCTCCCACTCCGCCATACTCCAAGCCGGACCATAGGCTGCAGGGTCACTCCGACTTGCCCCGTGACGAAATCACTACACTTCAGTACATTGATCAAACTCCTTGATCAGCCGCATTTCTGACGGTCAACACTTGACTCAATTTCAGTCAGAGATCTCCGTAACAACCTACTAAAAGGAGGGGATCTCATATCTCTTCCACAAAATCTGGTAACTATCAGATTTCCCTAACGAATCACCCAAGCTGCTTGGCAAGGGCGGTAGAATCCCTATAAATACCACCCCCGTACAGGTAACGTGGGTAAGGCCAGATTATCCTACTAATCTCTCTATAAATCACCCAACTCACAGTCACGCCACTGACTTCTCATACAGTCACGTCACTGACTTAAGCATTGGAGGGTTTTACCGGAGACCTTCCACCCTCCGGTTAAACTTCACTGTTTTGCAGGCTCATTATTTTGCAGGCCCAGCATTGCAGAATGGTGAATCTTCTGCGAAACAAATTCAATCAAGAAACGGGTATTTGACAGAGAGAGCATCAAACGACATCGGATCACAGACACGTAGCATCAGACCATTTTTTGACGAATCAATATATATATATATATATATATATATAGAGAGAGAGAGAGAGAGAGAGAGAGAGAGAGAGAGAGAGAGAGAGAGAGAGTTTTAAGTAAATAAGAACATAAAAATTGTAAGTTTGACGAAGGAAATGATAAACTTTAATTTTTTTTTATATAAACTTTATTATTTTAACAATTAAAACGATAGTGTATAAATAATATATATATATACACATACTTGACATAACATTCTGACCTGAAATGCATATTTTATAAATTTTTATTTTTGTTTTACAATTTATAGTATTTTATTCTTTTACAATTTAAAAAGTTGTTAATGTTGTCACGCTCCCCTTTCCCCGAATTCAAACTTAGTTCGTGAACTAAATTTCCAAATTCAAAACATAACACGACTACATTTCGTAAATTTCTCAAAAAAATGTCAAGTCACTTAGTTTCAATTAACTAAAACAATTAAATAAACTATTAACTTGAAACAATCCATAAAATATTATCTAGAATTTTAAATTTTATTTATAACAAATCTTCACTCAATAAGTTCAAACTCCCAATACAATAAAAAGTTTATTTTAACAAGACAAAGAAACTAAAAAGACTCTAAAACTCTTATTAAGGTCATCCATCCAGTAATCATCATCCGTTAACTCAATATCTTTACTGTCATCTGTAAGGTGAGAAACATAAGGAAACATAGGGGTGAGTATAAAAATACTACGTAGACAGAGCAATCCTTCATTTTTTAAAAAAATCTTCAATTAAAAAATAAATATTTTTATAAAAATAATAAACACATTGAAAAATATTTTTTACATATAAATAAGAAAATGATAAAATATAATAAATCTTAAAATAATATTAATAACAATAAATATTTTTCAATACTTTTATATATAAAAAGAAAATAATAAAAGGTAACAAATCTTAAAATAATAACAGTAAAAATAAATATTTCATAATCATTTATGCAAAAAACCTACAAAAAAACTTGTATAGTTCAAAATAAAAAAAACAAACATTCAATCAATATCTTTTTTTTTCTTTGCTTTTCTTTTCTTTTCTTTGACTATTGGAGAAATAAAATGAATGTTTCGCGAATGGGTCTTAACTTATATAAGTTCCTAACTTTATACCCGTGAGGAAAGAGCCTTACTTGTATCTTATATCTTGGTGACTTTTTATCCATGCCAATGAAAAATCTTATAAATGGTGGAACACGTTTTTCGTATTGCTATTCATTACTTAATCCCCAATAAAATCAAATATAAGAATTACATATAATGTACTTTAATATTCTAAATATTTAAGAATATTGAAAATGAGAAAAAAAAATCCTTATTTTAAAGTGATAATAGTTTGAAACTCAAAACACAATTTAAATATATATGTATAAATAATATTTAATTAATATTTTTATATAAATAAAAGAGTAATGAATTCTTCCATGGTATCAATATATATATATATATATATATATATATATATATATATATTATATATATTATAGATTATAATAAAAATAAAATGGAAACATAATCAAATTAGGAAAAAGAAAAGGTAATCTAATTAGAAAAACGAAACATAATCAAATTAGAAAAAAAAGAAAACATAATCAAATTTTGGACTGTGTCGTCTGCCGAATGGTTGAATAACAAAATCAATATGTACTTAAAAGTTTTTGGAATCAAAGATTAATTGCAAGATGTTAAACTTTCAAAATTCTACTAAGCAGATAACAATTAGTCAAACAAGTTTTTTCACATATCATAATCTTTCAAATTCATTACTTAAAAAAATTATCCATACTATAGATAAAAACAACGGAGAGGGATAGTCCACCTACCTTGATCGATCGCTTGTGAAATTCAAATCAGTTTAGGTATTCTGCTCTTAAATCTCCTTCGGACTCTACCAACAATCCATTTAATAAAAAAAATTAGAACTTAATCTATAACTATATCTTAATCATATGACCTCGTTGTCTCACCAAAAATCAGAATCACTAAAAACACATAAAAGAACTTATCTTTTTCATTCATTTCTAGAGATTCATAAAACCCTAATTTCTTTTGCTCTTTGACAGGGTTATGGAACGAATAATAACTTTTAGTAACTTTTGGATTATGAAATAAATAATAATTCTCGAGGTAAAACTTAACAATTATTCTGATAATTGCCTCTTTCGTTTTCGTTTTCTTTTTCTCCCAACCCTATCTTTCTCATCTTCCGCCTCTACTCTAGGATATTTCTCTCTTTTTCTCAAATTATGACCCTAAAAATCATTCTTATTTGATATAACCTAATTAAGTTAAAATATTTAACTTTTTATTAATTAGTCCATAATATTTTTTATATATTCTAATTCGGCCCATAATAATAATAATAAAATCTTTATTCATTAATTTAATTAGAATTTATAATAACTACCTTATTTGGATCGGGTCAGGGTATTACAAATATATATATATATATTTATACATGCTAAAGAAAAAATATTTTATAAATTTTAAATTTAATTTGTTACTCGAGAACAGTCATAATTTGTTGAAAAAAAACTCTAAACATTTATAATTATAATATAATATAATAATAATACTTAAAAATTAGATAACAAGCAAGAGGTGTTATTCGAATGGAAAGCACGTGAGTTCAACGCATGTTAGAGATTAAAATTGTCGCATAGGTGGAGATGAAAGTCATTGCATAAGTATTTATAAAAAAAAATTTTAAAAAAAATCAGATAACAATTTTAAAAAATCTAAAGTAAATGATTTATATATTTTTCATCATAAAAAATCCCATTATTTTGTGGCGGATTAACAAAAAAATTTAACACGTCTAAATGTGTAGTATCAATAATATCATTGTCAAGATCATTAAAGATATTTGTAAAATTTGTTCCTACACATTTTTTTTCTTTTTCTTTTAATAAAATTTGACAAAGATCAATAAGGTGTTTTGCAACATAATAAGTATGTGTCCAATGTATTTTTATTCCACAACGAAATCATGAATTTTCATATTTTTTTTGACAATCTTTTTCTGGCCGTTTGTGTCTTCTTGTTTGTCCTCTTTATTATTGTACTTGTGATGATAAATAAACATATATTTATTATTACAACGAGGACTAACTACCTCGAAAATAATCACGTCCTAATCCTATTCTATTATTCATCATAATCACGTTTACTTCAGGGAATGAAACACAACCAATGGACGATCTTCATGATTTTTTAACAATAACTCAATGATTTTGTTCAACCACAGTAAGAGATGAGATTAATTGCAAGTATTTTGTAAAATTATTTTCTCAATACTGCTACTGTAGGAGCACATTCGTGTCATGAAAAAAAGAGAAAGTTTTCTCTAACATATCATTTTCACTTATATATTCTCCGTATAATTTTAGTTGAAAACTTATACGAAACATAGTGGAGTTATACTCACTAACACGTTTTCGAAGAATAACAATTTTTTTAATCATACATTTCTTTTAGATTGTTCTAAAAAACAAGTGGATCTTTCCTTCTTTTATGATGTCTCCAAGACTCAACAAGAAGAATTTCAACATTTAGTATTCATGACAAATAATTTTTCCTGAAATATCAAAAGCAACAAATTCGATATGATAGATAAAGACGTACCTTAAAAATATCACCAAATGATTCTCTGTCCAAGAAAAAATTCGGGTATTAAAAAATAACTATAATAACACTAATATAACAAGACTAAAGTTAGAGAAATTAAAATAGTATAATCTTGTATATATTTTGATATTATTTAAAAATAACAAACTACTCATATTTATAGGATAAATACATACACATATACATACAAATATAAATGTATACACATGTTACAAATTTAATTTCATGAAGTTTATATGGAGGTAATAAATATTATATGTAGGTAGGGAAAGTTATATGAAAATAGTAAAAGTAGTAGAATGTTATATGGTTATAAATATAAAAAAAATAGTACAATTTATAAACAAATTACATATTTTACAAAATATAATAGCAAAAATTATAATAAAAATAATATAAAAATAAAAAATTATAAAGAATATAAAACATCATTAAACACATTCAATTTATTAAAAAACAAATTGATGCGAAAAAATAAAATAATTATTAAACATGATCTTAATTATATATATATTACAAAATATAACAATAAAAAAGTTTTAAAATTTTTTAGAAATTTAATTAGACATATATACTAATTCAAATTTTCTAAACATCATTATTATAAATAATATAAAACAAATATTAAATATAAATATTTATTTTTTAAACAAATTTAAATATTATTATAACTATTAAAAATCACAATAATACTTTTCACCTTTATAAAAAAATACATACAAATATTATATGTTTTCATTATTTATTCAAAATTACATGTTATATAAAAATTAATAATGGATAATGTGAAAGCTTAAAACATAAGAATTTGATAAAAATAAATACACATACAAATAATATTAAATATTTTAGAACATACATTTCAAGTATCAATAATATTTCATTCTTGAAATACAGAACCTGAAAAATTCCTGCTTTATTATTCAATTAACAGTTTCATATAGAATCAAAACAGTTCAAGATAAAATGTGAGAGTAACACTATGTATCTCTTCGACTTCACCCGTTTCTCCCGAGATTTCACAGGAAAACCTCTCAAATTTTCAGAATTAAAATCAACCGAAAGAATGAAAATAAAAAATAATTTTTAAAAAATATTCAGAGCACTAACCACCAAACTTGTAGCATTCTTCGGATGCTACAAGTTTGGGGTACCTGAAGAATTAGTGGACGAAGAAAATCCTTTAATTAATCAGACTTGTAGCATAAACTTCGGAGGCGGAACTGTGAAAAACCAGCGTCAATCGATAAAGACAACTAACCGAGATAAAATTACATCTCCAAAAATTCTCAAACGAATAATTTCTTGAACCAAAAAAAACGTTGGAGCTTCAACATTAATACAAATTAATTCAGGAAAATTATAAAAATAAAATAAAATTTAAAAAACAAAATAAAAAAATAAAACAGAGAGAAAGACCTGTAATGGAGAAGAGGGAGCAGCAGAGAGATCTGTGAGAGAGAAGTGCTTAGGACTGTGAAACGACGCTGTTTCCACCAGGGGTTTCTTATGCCTACGAAACGACGCTGTTTCTAAAAGAATTCGTTTGGTCCCACATATCCCCCCACGTTATAAATTCATGTATTATTTGTTTAATTATATTATAGCAATTTTTTCAAAAAAAAAAACAAAAAAAATGGCTCCCATTTTAATTTTATCTCTCTAATTTTTACCTTTTATTATTCTCCTCGCCTCAAAATAATTTCCCATCTATCTAAACAATAAAATATTAGAAAATAATAATTATTATTATTTTGAAATTAAATATATTTTTGTTGTCTCGACGCTTACAAATTATTTTTAAAATAATAATTTTATTTATATTATAAATAATCTAATATTATTATTTATTTTGATTCGATTTAAAAATATATTATTAAATAAAAATTTAAATTTCTATTTCATAACAGCTCAATAAAAATTAAATATTTTAAATTTTTATTCATTAAATTTTTTTTGGTAAAATATATTTTGTGTATAGGTTTAATTTGTTCTAATATCGATATTTAGTTTTTAATGGTTTATGAAAAAATTTATCTTAGCTAAGTCTATACAAACAACTAAATCATATTTAAAAATATCTGTATATAAAAATCCTAATAAATTCTCAAAATATCATAAATCTTTTATAATAATATATATATATATATATATATATATATATTTATGTTCATCTAAATAAAATATCTGAGAACTATTATTCACTATATAATGTCCAAAAACTGCATTATTCATCCATTCATAATTCAATCAATCAAAGTAATCGATCTACAGTTTACAGTTTACACGCAGAACATACAGTAGAAACGTCATGATGATACCAATACCACCGCCGGACATTGAAGAAACTGATGTGAGAGGGGTGTGGTTAGTTCGTCACTTCAATAACGAGATCCGTGTCACCGTCTCTCACAATTCAGAAGTCGTCACAGAATGGTTGAGATCATTGGAGAATTTTTGCGATGCGTCAAATCTCGAACGTCCTGTAGTTGTTGGTATGCGGACTGAATGGACGTATGGTTGCGGTAGGTTGTCCCTGCTGAATCACGAAGTGGATACTGTCCAACTTTTTGTACTCGATCGTTGTCTTATTTTTCAAATTCGTCACTGTGCTGATCTTCCGGATGCATTTATAAGAATTTTTAATGATGATAGGTATACATTGATGGGAGTTGGAATACAAAGGGATGCTGAAACTTTAAGAAGGGATTATGGACTTCATTTTGGTCCTAATAACATTGTGGATTTACGTGACTTGTTTGTGAGGACGCGGAGAAATCCACCTGAGTTCATTCATCGTTTTAGATTAGAAAATTTGTTTAGATTAGAGTTTAATAGGATTTACTCGAGACCCTTAAGTCTTGCATTTAGCAGATGGGATTGTGTGGATTTGGAAAGTGAACAAATTTTTGATGCATGTTGCGCTGCTGACATTTGCTATCGACTTGGCCAAGCCCTCAGCCTCCCGAATTGAAATTCATAATAATGGATTCTTTCATTTTCTTTCTGATTCTTTACAAATACTTCGAATAATAAACAACAATTTCAGTATATATTTCTTGTATTATTTATGTTGTTTTTTAGGAAATTTTTAAAAAACTTTCTTATACATAATTTAAGTCGATCAAAAAATTTATTTCTTAACTCATGTATATTTTTGTGATATTTTATCCTACATTTATAAAAAAATTGAATAAGTAATTATATATAAGAAGGAACCTAACATGGAGTATATTTTCTTTTTGTATAGTAACTACAATATTAAATATGTTTGACTTATAATTGCAGTACAGACTCCACTATAGATTAGTCTACAATTAAATAAACTATTAACTTGAAGCAATTCATAAAATATCATCAAAATTTTTAAACTTTATTTATAACAAATCTCCACTCAATAAGTTCACACTCCCAATACAATAAAAAGTTTATTTTAATAAGACAAAGAAACTAAAAAGACTCTAAAACTCTTATTTAACGTCATTCATTCAGTAATCATCATCCTTTAACTCAATATCTTTACTGCCATCTGTAAGGTGAGAAACATAAGGAAACATAGGGGTGAATATAAAAATACTCAGTAGACAAAGCAATCCTTCATTTTAAAAAATTCTTCAATTTAAAAATAAATATCTTTATAAAAATAATAAACACCTTCAAAATAGTTTTTACATATAAATAAGAAAATGATAAAAGATAATAAATCTTAAAATAATATAAATAACAATAAATATTTTTTAATACTTTTATCTATAAAAAGAAAATAATAAAAGGTAACAAATCTTAAAATAATAATAATAAAAAAAATATTTCATAATCATTTATTCAAAAAACCTACAAAAAACCTGCATAGTTCAGAACAAAAAAAACAAACATTCAATATCTTTTCTTTTCTTTTCTTTGACTATTGAGGGAATAATATGAATGTTTCGCGAATGGGTCTTAACTTATATAAGATCCTAACTTTATACCCGTTAGGAAAGAGTCTTACTTGTATCTTATATCTTGGTGACTTTTTATCCATGTCAATGGAAAATCTTATAAACGGTGTAACATGTTCCTCTCATTGCTATCCATCACTTAATCCCCAATAAAATCATATATATATATTATAATAAAAAGAAAATGGAAACATAATCAAATTAGGAAAAAAAGAAAAGGTAATCTAATTAAAAAAAGGAAACGTAATCTAATTAGAAAAAGGAAACGTAATCTAATTAGAAAAAAGAAAACGTAATCTAATTAGAAAAAGGAAACATAATCAAATTAGAAAAAAAAAGAAAATATAATCAAATTTTGGACTGTGTCATCTCGCGAATGGTTGAATAACAAAAACAACACGTACTTAAAATTTTTTGGAATCAAAGATTAATTGCAAGATGTTAAACTTTCAAAATTCTACTAAGTAGATAACAATTAGTTAAACAAGTCTTTTTACATATCATAATCTTTCAAATTCATTACTTAAAAAAAATTATCCATACTATAGATAAAAACAACGGAGAGGGATAGAACACCTACCAACAATCTCCTTAAATCTGCTTGTGTAAATTCAAATTAGTTTAGGTATTCTGCTCTTAAATCTCCTTCGAACTCTACCAACAATCCATTTAATAAAAAAATTAGAACTTAATCTATAACTATATCTTAATCATATGACCTCGTTGTCTCATCAAAAATCAAAATCACTAAAAACACATAAAAGAGCTTACCTTTTTCACCCATTTCTAGAAATTCATAAAACCCTAATTTCTTTTGCTCTCTGACAGTGTTATGGAACGAATAATAACTTTTAGCGACTTTTGGATTATGAAACAAATAATAACTCTCGAGGTAAAACTTAACAATTATTCTGATAACGACCTCTTTCGTTTTCGTTTTCTTTTTCTCTCAACCCTATCTTTCTCATCTTCCTCCTCTACTCTACAATATTTCTCTCTTTTTCCTCAAATTATGACCCTACAATTACGAAACGACGTTGTTTCTAAAAAACTTCGTTTGGTCCCACATATCCCCCACGTTATAAATTCATGTATTATTTGTTTAATTCTATTATAGCAATTTTTTCAAAAAAAAAAAAAAAGTGGCTCCCATTTTAATTTTATCTCTCTAATTTTTACCTTTTATTATTCTCCTCACCTCAAAATAATTTCCCATCTATCTAAACAATAAAATATTATAAAATTATTATTATTATTTTGAAATTAAAGATATTTTTGTTGTCTCGACGCTTACAAATTATTTTTAAAATAATAATTTTATTTATATTATAAATAATATAATATTATTATTTATTTTGATTCGATTTAAAAATATATTATTAAGTAAAAATTTCTATTTCTATTTCATAACAGCTCAATAAAAATTAAATATTTTAAATTTTTATTCATCAAAAAGTTTTTGATAAAATATATTTTGTGTATAGGTTTAATTTGTTCTAATATCGATATTTAGTTTTTAATCTAAAAATCCTAATAAATCCTAATATTCTATCTTAGCTAAGTCTATACAAACAACTAAATCATATTAAAAAATATCTGTATATAAAAATCCTAATAATTCTCAAAATATCATAAATCTTTTATTATATATATATATATATATATATATATATATTATATATATATATATATATATATATATATATATATATATATGTTCATCTAAATAAAATATCTGAGAACTATTATTCACTATATAATGTCCAAAAACTGCATTATTCATCAATTCATAATTCAATCAATCAAAGTAATCGATCTACAGTTTATAGTTCATCCATTCATAATTCAATCAATCAAAGTAATCGATCTACAATTTACAGTTTACACGCAGAACACACAATAGAAACATCATGATGATGCCAACACCAACACCGGACATTGAAGAAACTGATGTGAGAGGGGTGTGGTTAGTTCGTCATTGCAATGACGAGATCCGTGTCACCGTCTCTCACAATTCAGAAGTCGTCACAGAATGATTCAGATCATTGGAGAATTTTTGCGATGCGTCAAATCTCGAACGTCCGGTAGTTGTTGGTATGCGAGTTGAACGGACGTATGGTTACCGTAAGTTGTCCCAGCTGAATCACGAAGTGGATACTGTCCAACTTTCTGTTCTTGATCGTTGTCTTATTTTTCAAATTCGTCACTGTGCTGATCTTCCGGCTGCATTTATAAGATTTTTCTGTGATGATAAGTATACATTGATGGGAGTTGAAATACAAAGGGATGCTCGTACTTTAAGAAGGGATTATGGACTTCATTTTGATCCTAATAATATTGTGGATTTACATGACTTGTTTGTGAGGACGCGGAATAATCTACCTGAGTTCATTCATTATTTTAGATTAGAAGATTTATTTAGATTAGAGTTTAATAGGATTTACACGAGACCCGTAAGTGTTGAATTTAGCAGATGGGAAAGGGTGAATTTGGAAAGTGAACAAATTTTTCATGCATGTTGCGCTGCTGACATTTGCTATCGACTTGGCCAAGCCCTCAGCCTCTCGAATTGAAATTCATAATAATCGATTCTTTCGTTTTCTTTCTAATTCTTTACAAATACTTCGAATAATAAACAACAATTTCAATATATATTTCTTGTATTATTTATGTTGTTTTTTAGGAAATGTTTTTTAAAAAATTCTTATACATAATTTAAGTCAATCAAAAAATTTAATTCTTAACTCATGTATATTTTTGTGATATTTTATCCTACATTTATAAAAAAAAATTGAATAAGTAATTATATATAAGAACGAACCTAACTTGGAGTATATCTTTTTTTTGTATAGTAACTACAATGTTAAATATGTTTGACTTATAATTGCGGTACAGACCCCACCATAGATTAGTCTACATATTGGGATTATACAAATCGATTACATATTTAGCACATTAATTTTTATATATTTTTTTGGGTTGAAAGTCTATACAATTAATATTAGAATAGATTTTTTTTTTTCACTTTCAAGTATTCCATTGCAAGGAGTTGGCTTGGTTGCAAAAATTGTTCAATATTCTAAGTAAATTGAATAAATGAAAAGAAAGATAGGATAAATACACACACACACACACACACACACACATATATATATATATATATATATATATATATATATATATATATTTATTATGCAAAAATCTGTCGAGGGTAAGAAGGTAATTTAAAAGGCCGAGAATTCTGGCAACGTTTGAACGGATCGGTCTTTAGGAGATTTTGAATCAGTCAAAGTCAATAGAATGGGTATTTCGGATAGTGGCCCCTTGACGAGCTACAAGTCAGGAAGCTGTACTTCGTGATGTAGAGCTGGAATAACTATACTTCATGATGTTGAACCTCGCAATGCCAAGTACCTACAAAATAGGTAAGTTCAATGGGGGGTTTGTTCCCCGTGAACTCTCCGATGCTTAAGTCAGTAGAGTATTATGTGAGTATTTTGGATATCTGGAACCTTTCTTTACCTTGATTTTATTTCCTCCTTTATAGGCGTCATCTGGAAAGTTCTTTGATGAACTGCCCGTTGTGGGGATCCGTTTCTTCCCGTTACTTGGAGCGAACCTTAAATGGATTGAAGCTCGGGCAGGGAGTTACGGTTCGGTTCGTAACTGTCTCATGAATGCTATAATAGGAGCAATAATGGCGGCTTTAAGTATTAGGCGGTTATCTTAGAACCGTAATTACCGTCCTGTCCTTGGTATGATTTGATGGTCGTTTAGTGGCCCCTTAGCGAAGTACCGAATGATTTAGGTGTTCTACTTCGCTGGGTAAACGATGTCGTCCCTTATTTGGAGTACTTCGAAAGATTGGGGTTTGTGACAGTGATTGTTGTCATAAATGGCAGGGTGTCAGCCGTCAGAGAGCCTTTTCGCTATTCCCTATGCGTTGAACTTGAGGAGTAATCATGATACTTTTTGGGTATCGTAGCTTTTCTTTATAACCGTTTGAAATTACCTCTCACTTTCTTTACACTTTCTTTTCAGAATCCTTCTTGTGTTTTCCTCCCAGATTTGCTTTTTCACCATTGTTGTCCCTGTAAAACTCTGAAGATTCCTCTTGCTCTATTATGTAGCAAGTTTGGTCATCAACTTTCCAGACTATCAAAGGTAAGCTTTGTCTTTTTCTTTAATCTTTCTCACCTTTGTTAACCTGAGGTTGGGATTTTGTATTACCGTGTTCGTCTTTCTTCTGGGGTGTCTGTGGAAAAGGGTGCCTAGGATAGGATTAGGACATTTTGCCTTTTATTTTCCACTGGGCTATTTCTGGGTGGCTTTTTTCTTGAATGAAGTTCTAAATTTTGGACTTCCATTCGCAGGTAAAGATGGCTGCCCAGGGATCTCATGCTAGTGAGGTTGAGGGTCTCATGGCTGAAGGTTTTGGGGACCCTCAACCGGTACGCCCAGAGGCCAAAGTTACGGTGGTAGTTAGGGACGGCCAGCCACAGGCTCCTGAGGGTGTTTCTTTCCAACCCCCTATGCCCGCACCCCCTGCTGATTTTTGTTTTTAGCGAAGTAGGATTACAAGAGAACAAGCTGAGTCGTTTGCCCGTAAATATAGTATAGACCCCAGTGTATATAGAGTTTTTGTAGCTCCCATCGTACGCAAAATATCTTTACATCATATTCCTCTCCCCTTAGCTCATTTTGAAGTAGGTTTTAGACTTCCCATGGACCCCGCGTTGTTGACTTTCTTATTTTTGCTCGAGTCCAACCTGGTCATATACACCCTAACGCCGTTCGTACCCTCTTCTGTTTAATTTGCCTTTGTCGTAGACTTGGTTTTGAACTTATCCCTAATATACTTAGGATGTTTTTTTCTTCACTTCGAATGTCGGACAACACTCTTTCTCTTCGTCCGCGTCAAAATAAAGTTATCCTTTTTGACTCCCCACCAAACAAAATTGACTTTAAGGGAAGGTGGTTGATGGTAGAGTCTCGGATAGGATTTCCCTTCCGTCCTTGCATTAATGAGGACTATCAATGGTCCCAAATTCAACATTCTTCTTCCCTTAGCCACTCTGAGAAATCTTTCTTAGAAGCCATTACTCGGGACTTAGGAGATAGTCGCCAACATCAGTCCCCGAGTATATTCTTCGACTAACCTTTTAAGTGAGCCTAGTCTAGAGTGGTGTGGGATTGGGGCTGGATTGGAGACTCGCAAACGGGAGTTGAGTTTTGAGGAGGAAATGCCAAACCGGGATTGGACAATACATCCCGGGGGCGTTTTCTCTTATCAGTGCGAGTTGTGCACTTCTACCCCCCGCGGTTGCCGTAATGGCCCTTTTGTATCCCAAAGGGAAGCATCTCCAGAACCAACTGTTGGGGATGACGAGGAACAACTTCATCCCCGCCAAAGACGAAGGACTTCACCTCACCGTCTTGCTGAGGCTACTGCTGAGGCTAGGACAGATTCAGAGGACTCCGGACCTACTTGGCTCCAACCTGGGTTCGAGCTACCAATAGAAGAGGGGGCCTTACGAGCTTTAGCCTCTGAGATTTCTTCCTGGACTCCTCCACTGACTAATATCCGCTTCACTAACCGGTATGTAGCCTCCTTCCTTGGTGGTTCTATTCTAGACCGGGCTGCTGATACGGAGGGCTTGGCTGGGATGGAGCTGGGAGTTGAAGAGGCAACTAACCGAGTTGGGGCTCTGCTAGCTCGGATAAGCACCATCATTTTTTGTTCCCCTCTTTTTTCTTAAGTATTTATGAATCTCTTAATAACTCCTTTTTCCTTTCAACAGGTTTCTTCCCTTATTCTTCATATCTCCAGGTCTTGCACCTCAGAGCAAACAGAGCGAACAGTGGCCAACGAGGAGTGGCGGACAGTGAATGAACCCCGCCTGGCTGCTCTGGAATCAGAAGTGACTGACCAAGCATCTCGCTTGGAGTTAGTCGAGTTGAAGGAGCGGCTGAACAAGGCAGAGGAGAAAAACGCGGAGTTGCAAGCTGCCAACAATGATCTGAACTCGGCTAGGGATGAAGCTATGGCTAGTCGGATCTCCATGCAGGAGGAGTTGGAGCATTGCCGGTCAGAAGAATTCAAGAAGAAGATAATCGATGACTTCAAGAGTTCTCCTGCATACCATGAAGAGATCAGTCGTGAGGCTGGCTCTTTTCTGGACAAAGGATGCATCCACGTTATCCGGCAGCTTCACCCCTACTTTGAGGACAAGTATATTCTCCTACAAGCTTTCAAATCTAACTTCGACAATGAACTCTGCAGGCAAGGAGCGGACTTCGTCCCATTTACTACCGAAGAGTTGGAGGCACTCCGCAATAGGGATGAAAAGAAAGGAAAGCCTTTTTGGAAGCCGCCTTAGCCTATTTCTCCTTCCTTCTGGGACATGTTGGATGAGGGTTCAAGCTCTGCTACTCCCTGAAGCTCTTTTGTATTTAGAACTTAGATTGTAAATATATTTTTTTTTTGCACTTTGTACTCCATTTTTTGAAAGCCTTAATGGATTTTTCATTGTCTTGTGTCCTTGTTTAACTTCTCCTCATTTGTTGAAGCTTTATGACTTTTTACTTCGCGATCGTAAGGTTGCGTATTTGGTAACTTTAATTCTTCTAAGTTATTCGCCTCGACACTTCGTGATCACGAGCCATTATGTGGCCTTTAAATTTTTCCACGTTTTTTTCAACTTAATACTCCGTAACCACGAACCTTAACGTGGTATTTTATTTTTCCAAGTCTTTTAACTTGGTACTTCGTAACCATGAATCTTAACGTGGTATTTTATTTTTCCAAGTCTTTTAACTTGGTACTTCGTAACCACGAACCTTAACGTGGTGGTAGCATTCTTACTCCTGGGATTGATCCCGGTACTTCGTAACCACGAGGTTTACTCAGTGGTAATATTTTTTACTCCCGAGACTAAACCTGGTACTTTGTAGCCATGAGATTTTACTCAAATGGTAATTTTTATTTCAAAAACTTCGACAAAGTGCTTTCTGAAGCTGTTCAAAAACTTGTTTCCAAGATGACTTGGTATTCAAAACAATACTTTCTAGGTGCTATTTATACATAGTACCTTTTCAAGTGATTTGTGTGCCACGGGTTTGGCAGGAGAGTTCATGAGCCTATAAGTGTCGGGCCTTATTTCATTTTTCACGAGGTACGGTCCTTCCCAGTTCGAAGTCAATTTGTTTGCTTTTATGTGCCTCGTCGTGCCCTCTATCTTCTGGAGTACCCAGTCCCCAATCTTTATTGGTCGCTTGAATACTTTCTTATCATGGGCTTTTTTGGTTTTTTTTGCTTGAATGACTGTGATCTTAGGCGACTTGCTATTCTCCTTTCTTCTAGCAGATCTAGTTCCATGCCTCTTCTTTCTTTGTTGACCTCTTCGTTGTACATCGATACCCTTGCTGTGGGTAATGCGACTTCGGCTAGTGCTACTGCGACTTCGGCTAGTGCTACTACTTCAGAACCGTACACCAATGCTACTACTGTTTCTCCCGTGGATTTTCCTTCCAAGTTTTTCCTTAGGGCCATTAATACCAAGTTTTTCTTAAGTATTTATGAATCTCTTAATAACTCCTTTTTCCTTTCAACAAGTTTCTTCACTTATTCTTCATATCTCCAGGTCTCGCACCTCGGAGCAAACAAAGCGAGCAGTGGCCAACGAGGAGTGGCGGACAGTGAATAAACCCCGCTTGGCTGCTCTGGAATCAGAAGTGGCTGACCAAGCATCTCGCTTGGAGTTAGTCAATTCTGAGAAGCTCCAGCTGGTTGGCGAGGTAGCCGAGTTGAAGGAGCGGCTGAACAAGGCAGAGGAGAAAAACGCGGAGTTGCAAGCTGCCAACAATGATCTAAACTCGGCTAGGGATGAAGATATGGCTAGTCGGATCTCCGAGTGGGAGGAGTTGGAGCATTGCCAGTCAGAAGAATTCAAGAAGAAGATAATCGATGACTTCAAGAGTTCTCCTGCATACCATGAAGAGATCGGTCGTGAGGCTGGTTCTTTTATGGACAAAGGATGCATCCACATTATCCGGCAGCTTCACCCCCTACTTTGAGGACAAGTCCATTCTCCTACAAGCTTTCAAATCTAACTTCGACAATGAACTCTGCAGGCAAGGAGCGGACTTCGTCCCATTTACTGCCGAAGAGTTGGAGGCACTCCGCGACAGGGATGAAAAGAAAGGAAAGCCTTTTTGGAAGCCGCCTCAGCCTATTTCTCCTTCCTTCTGGGACATGCTGGATGAGGGTTCAAGCTCTGCTGCTCCCTGAAGCTCTTTTGTATTTAGAACTTAGATTGTAAATTTTTTTTTGCACTTTGTACTCCATTTTTTGAAAGCCTTAATGGATTTTTCATTGTCTTGTGTCCTTGTTTAACTTCTCCTCATTTTTCGAAGCTTTCTGACTTTTTACTTCGCGATCGTAAGGTTGAGTATTTGGTAACTTTAATTCTTCTAAGTTCTTCACCTCAACACTTCGTGATCACGAGCCATTACGTGGCCTTTAAATATTTCCAAGTTTTTTTCAATTTAATACTCCGTAACCACGAACCTTAACGTGGTGGTAGCATTCTTACTCCTGGGATTGATCTCGGTACTTCGTAGCCACGAGGTTTACTCAGTGGTAATATTTTTTACTCCCGAGACTGAACCCGGTACTTCGTAACCACGAGATTTTTCTCAAATGGTAATTTTTATTTCAAAAACTTCAACAAAGTGTTTTCTGAAGCTGTTCAAAAAATTGTTTCCAAGATGACTTGGTATTCAAAACAATACTTTCTAGGTGCTATTTATACATAGTACCTTTTCAAGTGATTTGCGTGCCACGGGTTTGGTAGGAGAGTTCATGAGCCTATAAGTGTCGGGCCTTATTTCATTTTTCACGAGGTACGGTCCTTCCCAGTTCGGAGTCAATTTGTTTGCTTTTATGTGCCTCACCGTGCCCTCTATCTTCCGGAGTACCCAGTCCTCAATCTTTATTGGTCGCTTGAATACTTTCTTATCATGGGCTTTTTTGGTTTTTTGCTTGAATGACTGTGATCTTAGGTGGCTTGCTATTCTCATTTCTTCTAGTAGATCTAGTTCCATGCCTCTTCTTTCTTTGTTGACCTCTTCGTAGTACATCGATACCCTTGCTGTGGGTAATGCAACTTTGTCTGGTGCTACTACTTCAGAACCGTACACCAATGCGTATCATGTTTCTCCCGTGGGGCCCCTAGTCAAAGTGTGGATTGCCCACAGAGCTGGGTTCAACTCATCAGCCCATTTGTTGGATTTTCCTTCCAAGTTTTTCCTTAGGGCCATTAATACCAATTTGTTAGCAGCTTCTGCTTGACCATTCCCCTGAGGGTGTGCTACTGACGATTTCCAATGTTTGATGTACAACCTTTGACATTCTGCGGTGAATTTGGCTGAAAATTGATCTCCGTGATCGGTAATTACTGCTCTGGGTATCCCGAAGCGACATAGGACATTTTCTCGGAAGAACTTAGAAACATTTTCCTTCGTTGGACGTGTGAGAGCTTTTGCTTCCACCCATTTTGAGAAATAATCCACCGCCACTACTAAGTATTCATATCCATTTTTTATTTTCGGGAACTTTCCCATTAGATCCATACCCCACATGTCGAATGGCCAAGCTGCCACCATCGGGGTTTGTTTAATTGACGGCAATTGTGGAATGGTTCAAAAAATTTGGCATGTCTCACATTTCTTGACATATTTTTTGGCATCTTCTCTGAGCGTTGGCTAGTAATATCCTTGGTTGATTACTCTTTCTGCCAGAGCTCGTGCACCGGGGTGTCCCCCGCATACTCCCTCGTGTATCTCGACAAGCAACTCGTTGACTTGGGGTGGAGGAATGCAACGAAGTAGAGGCACTGAAAAAGACCGTCTATACAATACATTTTCATGAATGGTGTACCTGGAAGACTGACGTCTGATTTTCCTGGCCCGAGTAGCGTCATTTGGGAGGCTTCCTTACTCAATGAATTGTTTTATTTCCTCATCCCAATTTTTCGAAGTAGAACGTAGGCATTGAATTAAGTCCATTTCTCCCGTACTTGCTGCTCTTTCAATAGGGATGCCTTCTTTGTTGGGAGTCTCTCCGGAGGTAATTTTTGCAAGTCTGTCTGCTTGCTGATTTTCCTTTCTGCTGAGTAAAGATAATGTGAAGGGGCAAAATTTCTCTCTCCATTTCCTGGCTTCGTCTACGTATGACTGCAGACCCTCCGATTGTACTGCATAGGTCCCTTGGACCTGATTCACTACGAACTGCGAATCGCTGTATACCTTTAAAGCCTTTATATCAGCTCCATGGGCCCACTCTAACCCAATCAACAACGCTTCATACTCTGCTTGATTGTTCGAAAGATTGGGCTACAATTTGATGGCTCGCATTTTTGTGTATTCTTTGTTGGGTGAAATTAAGATAATTCCTTCGCCGACTCCACTGGAGTTGACTGCTCCATCCACTCTCAGTTCCCATGGCTCTTTTGGAAGCTCAACCACTCATAGGCTCAATTCCGTGAAGGATCCTTCTGCGAGGAAGTCTGCAAGGGCCTATGCCTTGATTGCTGTTCGGGACTTAAATGTGATTTCTTGCCCGCATAATTTGATAGACCATCGCAGCATTCTTCCAAATTGATCCAGTTTATGAAAAATTTGCTTGAGCGGGGCATTAGTGTAGACCACAATAGGGTGAGATTCGAAGTATGGTCTGAGTTTCCGTGTGGAAATCACTAATGTGTATGCTGGCTTTTCAATATTTGAATACCTGGACTCCGCATCATTAAGGACTTTGCTGATGAAGTATACAAGATACTGCTTCGTTCCTTCATCTTTTATTAATATTGATGCCACGATCAAATCTGAGAAGGATAAGTATAGGAAGAGTGTTTCCTCTGTGCTTGGAGGTCGTAGCAGGGGAAGATCTAACAGATGGTCCTTCAGACTTTTCCAAGAATGACTGCACTCTTGAGTCCACACAAAATCATTCTTCGAATTCTTCAAGGCTTTGAAGAATGGAAGATATTTCTCTACTGATTTTGAAATGAAACGTCCTAATGCAGCAATGCGCCCGTTTAGTCTCTGGATGTCTTTGACACACCGGGGCTCGATGAGCCGAGCTATAGCCTCTAATTTCTCTGGGTTGGCTTCGATTCCTCGCTCAGATGTCATAAAACCCAAAAATTTGTCAGACTTCACTCCAAAAGTGCACTTTGTCGGGTTGAGCTTGAGGTTGAACTTCGCCACGTTAGAAAAGGTTTCTTCTAGATCGTCTAGGTGTGAAGTGCCATGTTTGGTTTTGACCACCATATCATCTACATATGCTTCTATGTTCCTTTCGATTTGGCTTCGGAGGATGTGATTCATCATTCGTTGGTATGTGGCCCCAGGATTCTTCAACCCAAATGGCATAACGTTATAGCAATATATGGCCCCTGCAGCTTGGAGCGAAGTGTGTACCTGATCACTTGGCTTCATTTTTATTTAATGGTATCCTGAAAAGGCATCCATGAAGCTTAGAAACTCGTATCCCGCTGTCGAATCTACCAGTGCGTCAATTCGAGGCAGTGGGTAGCAGGCTTTAGGACAGGCCTTGTTGAGGTCTTTATAATCCACGCACATCCTCCATTTTCTAGTGGATTTTTTGACCATTACTACGTTAGCAAGCCACGTGGGATACATTACCTCGCTAATGAACTCTGCCTTCAAAAGTTTATCCTCCTCCTTCATGCCTTGTATTTTCTCCTCACTGAATTGTCTGGATTTCTGTTTTATCAGACGGCACGTAGGTTTATGTTCAGTGCGTGTTCGGCAATGGAGGTGTCAATACCTGGCATATCCTCTGTACACCAGGCGAAGTTGTGTTGATGATCTTTTAAGAACTTGATGATATCTTCCCGAAGTTGATCCGACATCTCCCTTCCAATTTTGACAAGTTGCTGAGGATAGTTAGGATTTATTGCTACTTCATCAAACTCGCTCTCTCGCGATACTTCGATGACTAGGTCACAGATTTGCTTTTCCAGTATTCTTTGTATCCTCAGGTCATGCTCTTCCGTCACTGCATTGATGTACCCGACTTCGGTGGGAGAATCTCTTTTCCTTTTTATCTTCATGATTTGCCCTAGCAGACTTCGTGGGGTTCTTTTCACAAACCCAACACCTCGCGAAGTGTTGAACTTCACTTATTGGTGGGATGTAGAGATTACTAAATTAAACATTGTGTGAAAAGGTGTCCCTACTATGACATTGTAGGGGGATTCCAAGTCCACAACATAGAACTTGACCTCCTCTGTTCGTGCTTTGTCTCCTTCACCGAGGGTGACTTGCACCCTCACTATTCCTTTAACTGGTACCTTTTGTAGCGTGAATCCCTCCAGTACCATTCTGCTAGTCTTGAGATGTTCTTCTCTCAAGCCCATTTCTTCAAAACATCGCAAATACATAATGTTCCTCGTAGCTCCGGTGTCGACCAGAACCCTTTTTACTGTGCATTTGTCGATTCCTTCTTGTGTCATATGCATTTTGAGAACAATAGGACTGACTTTTGCCTTCTTATTGTTCTCTAACTCCTCATTGGTGAAAGTAATGACTTCCGTTTGTTCAAATTCATACTTCGGAACAAGGTATGATTTGGTGAGGTTGTATATCCTCTTCTTGATCTTCTTGACGGAAGTCAGCTCCGGGTTAATCATGTTGATTACCCTTTCTCCCTTGTCCTTCTGTTGTTACATACTAGCAACATACTCTTTCAAGCATCCTTCCTGAATGAGCCTTTCGATTGCTCTTTTTAGTTGGAATCATTCATCCGTGGTGTGACCGTAGTCTTTGTGGAATCCACAGAATTTGGTCTTATCCCGCGTGGAGAATGAATGCGACTTCATCGCTGCAGGATCCCTTACTCCGTATTTCTCTTTAATTACTGCTATCAAACTTTCTTTTGAAACATTCAAAGGTGTGAAAGTTTCAAATTTTTTACCTCGATTTTTGTCTCTTCGTTCGGAAAAGTTTGAGGCAACATCCTTTGGATGCTCGTGTTGCTTATCCTTCCTTTTTGTGGTGGATTCGAGCGTAATGCTCTTCGCTAATGCTACTTTTCGAGCAACGCTGAATATTTCACCAATGGTTTTCGACTTTCTCAGCTGAAGCTCGGTGTACATCATTCTGGATCTGAATCCTCCTTCGAAACAGGTGATGACAGTATCTTGGCTGATTCCTTCGATGTCATCGTAAGTCTTCTTGAATAGTTCTAAGAAGGAGAGCAGAGTTTCATCTTCTCGTTGTTTGATATTAGCCAAGTCACCTCTCGTTTTTGGTATAGTTCTTGCAGTATTGAATTTGTCTAGGAACACTTTCTCTAAGGTATGCCATGAGTCGATGGTACCTGCTTTTAGAGATGTGAACCAGGTCAGAGCTTTGTCGGACAGAGTGCTAGAGAATGCTTTGCATAGAATGGCTTCGTCATTTGTGACTAGCCCCATGGCCGATTTGTAGCGGCACACATGCTCGAGGGGTCAGTATAGCCCTGAATATAGGACGAATTGTGGGATTTTGAGACTTGGATTGGGGGATACATTTTGGATCCATTTGGTGAAAGGTCCCAATTCAATCGACCTTGATTTATGAACTTTAGTCGGGTTCTTTCCCTTCTCTAGACTATATTCGGGGGAACGCTTTCTGGTTCCTCTTTTATGTATAGGTTTCGAGGAATGATGACTTTCCCCTACTTCACTGACCGTTTGTTTTCTGCCGTTCGTGTAACATGTCTTTCATCTTTTTTGGTGGCTGTTTGTGTTCGTTGTGGAAGTTCCGAGGGATCCCCTGAGAATCTAGGAGGGGGTAAATCCGCGCCGGCTTTCTGAAACTCAGCCCTCAACTTTAACCATTGTCGTGAAAGCTCTTGATCCTGTTTTAATTGTTCATTTTCTCTTTGCAACCGTTGCAACTCTTTTTCTGTTTCCTCAATTCTTTTTGAATTGAGTTGTTCTCTCAGATCTTGAGAACGTCTGGAAGCTTCTGGCTGGGGTCCCAATCTTTCTGAGATTGGTCGGCAGCTGGAACTGGGTGAGGATGAAGAGTGTGATATCCTTGTCCTAGTTCCTCGGAATGATGATTGTTGGGCAGTGCGTCCCTCTCCTGAATGTCTAGACATTTTTTACTTGTAAAGGGAAGATGAATGTTCTAGTTGAACGATTCCCGGTAACGGAACCAAACTAATTCTACAAAAATCTATCGAGGGTAAGAAGGTAATTTAAAAGGCCGAGAATTCCGGCAACGTTTGAACGGATCGGTCTTTAGGAGATTTTGAATCGGTCAAAGTCAATGGAATGGGTATTTTGGATAGTGGCCCCTTGACGAGCTACAAGTTAGGAAGCTGTACTTCGTGATGTAGAGCTGGAATAACTATACTTCACGATGCTGAACCTCGCAATGCCAAGAACCTACAAAACAGGTAAGTTCAATGGGGGGTTTGTTCCCCGTGAACTCTCCGATGCTTAAGTTAATAGAGTATTATGTGAGTATTTTGGATATCTGGAACCTTTCTTTACCTTGATTTTATTTCCTCCTTTATAGGCGTCATCTGGAAAGTTCTTTGATGAATTGCCTGTTGTGGGGATCCGTTTCTTCCTGTTACTAGGAGCGAACCTTAAATGGATTGAAGCTCGGGCAGGGAGTTACGGTTCGATTCGTAATTGTCTCATGAATGCTATAATATGAGCAATAATGGCGGCTTTAAGTATTAGGCGATTATCTTAAAACTGTAACTACCATCCTGTCCTTGGTATGATTTGATGGTCATTCTATATATATATATATATATATATATATATATATATTGAGAGGTATGAAAATACCCCCATGCTGACAAGGCAAATTATACGAGGCAAACGGGACCCACCGGGCTTGCGTGTCTATCCCCGTAACATGGTCAACGTTTGACTCAATCACAGTCAAAAATCCCCCAACGTCTTACTAAAAAGGGGGATCTCATATCTTTTCCACAAAATCCGGTAACCATCAGATTTCACTGACGGATCACCCAAGCTACTTGACAAGGGCGGTAAAATCCCTATAAATACCACCCCCGTACAGGTAACGAGGGGAAGGCCAGATTATTCTACTAATCTCTCTCTCTATTATCTATCTCACAGTCACATCCCTGACTTCTCTTATAGTCACATCACTGACTCATCTCATAGTCACACCACTGACTCGTCCCATAGTCACGTCACTGACTTAACCATCGGAGGGTTTTACCGGAGACCTTCCACCCTCCGGTTAAACTTCACTGTTTTGTAGGCCCAGCATTGCAGGACGGTGAATCTTCTGCGATACAAATTCAATCAAAGAAAAGGGTATTAGATAGAGGGAGACTATCAAACGACATCGGATCATAGACACGTGGCATCTGACCATTTTTTGACGAATCAGTTTGGTTCCGTTACCGGGAAGCGATAAACATCTTACATTCCCGTTTCTGAAACTCAGAATGTCACAATGATCAGTGAACAAAGGAGCCGCCCTGACATCACTGACACCACGGTCCCCACGTCTCCCGCGGTCCGAGCCGTCAGACTCCCGCGGTCCGAGCCGTCAGACTCCCGCAGTCCGAGCCGTCAGACCAGGGGCCGAGCCGTCACTACAAAGAAGCTTCGCTCCATCAGTAGCGAAGTGAGAGTCAATGAGAGAAATGGGGTGATAATACTTCGCTCCATGCATGACAAGGAGAGTCCCTTCAACTTGTGGTACTCTCCTTGCGTGGTCATTTTCCAATTGAAACTCATTATGGATGTGAAGAATAATTCACATCAAGTTTTTGAGTTGAAGGATATCAGTACAGATTGCAGGTGCCTTGAGTTCTCCACTTAGTCCGCGGATCCTTCGCTCTTTTGTAGAGGATCATCACATCTTCCTTTCGCTATCCATCTTGTATAGAGGAGGAGTGTCCTTGCTATATCTAAATTCTCGTTCAAAGAATGTGATTCAGAGAGTAAAAGTAATGAATTCAAAGGAACCAATGAAAAGTCGGTGATGGATGACATTGCGGAAGGACCCACAACTTCTTCAGGGTTTCCTTCACCTCAACATTATCACAGCAATTTATTAAGCCATTGAAGATCGCAGTTTCCGGCAGCCACGTCATCCCGAAACCGGCTCGGAAAACCACTTTGTTCGAGTGCGACCAAACATTTGCTTTCAGCCACGACCCATCGGATTCCTCCTCCATCTTAAAGATCTCATGCTTGTCACGTAGATCGGTACCCAGGCTCATGAATCTTTTCCAGAGGCATGGAGAACCGATACAGCACAAGATATTTTCTCCTTGATGCCGTCAAAAGAATCAAACGTTCCAAATTAAAGCTCAACTCGGCTTCCAAATTCAAAAAACAAAGTTCTCCGTCACGAGTAACGGATCTCCGCCATGGAACGAGGATTTAATTTTCGTAGCAGCGGAGCCATTTACGGAGCATCATCTGATATTCTTCTCAGTAGAAAACAATAACAGGCGACCGAAAGAACAAGCCGTCGTTGTGGGTTTCGCTAGCATACCACTGACGTCCGTAGAGCGTCGAGTGGACGATCGCAATGTGGTTTCTAGATGGTTCATGTCTGAAGACCCTAACCAAGAGAAGAGAATCTACAAAGGTAGGGTTCACTTGAAGCTCTGTGTCGATGGCAGATATCACGTTATGGATGAAGCTGCACATCTGTGTAGCGACTACAGTCCGACGGCGAGACAGCTCTGGAAACCTCCAATCGGAACCGTCGAATCGGGAATTATTGGGTGTAAGAATTTACTGCCGATGAAAACTATCAGAGGGAAGGAATCTACAGATGCATATGCAGTGGCGAAGTATGGTAACAAATGGGTTCGAACTCGTACAATTTCCGATTTTCGAAGTGGGAAAGTACGAACCCGGATATCTACACTGACAACCGGAAAAGACCAACCAGCGATACTACATAATTTGTTGTTAAATCAAATGCCATCGTTTTCACTTAATCTAGTTGGAAGATTCACATGAGTTTTAGATTGAAGCAAGACTTTCCAGTCGTAAGCAGTCCAAATCCAATCCGAGAGCAATAAAGTCACGAGCTGAATTGTTCATTCCAAACTTATTCTCAAGATGGCCGTGTGATTGCGGAGATTGTTGGTGGAGTATTACCGGGTCCATCTGCTCTTGGCCGAAGCCAAACTTACTTGCATGCAGTATTCCCTCCCAAGAGTATAACAGTGTTGGATACTTTGGCGAACATTGTTCTGCTCTACTTTCTATTCCTTGCATGCATAGAATTATACCCTAAAGGTCTACGCCGGACTGGGAAAAAGGCTCTTTCTGTTGCTATTGCTGGAATAGGCCTTCCATTTGCATTAGGAATTGGCTCGTCCTTTGTCCTCCGTGCAACCATAAACAAAGGGGTGAATACAACTGCATTTCTTGTATTTATGGGCGTGGCCCTCTCCATAACTGCCTTTCATGTGTTAGCTCGAATCCTGGCTGAATTGAAACTTTTAACAACTGACATTGATAGAATGGCCATGTCTGCTGCTGCAGTCAATGATGTGGCCGTGGATACAAATACTGATCAACATAATTTAAATTCAAGAGGCATTTCCATGTTTGGACCACATCAAGGGAGTGGTCCTGAAACTCAACCAAGACCTTCAGTTAGGTCTGAAACATCTGGATCTCCTTCTCTGCAGCGCCAGCAATCTGGATTGAATGATATGCAACAAATGCAGCAGCAAGATATGCTCACGAAAATGCAAGAGCTTCAAAGGCAACAACAACTTCAACAAGTAGATGCCCGGCAACAGAATATGATGAGTCGGCTTCCGTCCTTCTCAAAGCAGGCATCTGGCAGTCAGTCACTTGCTTTGCTTAACGGTTCTCTAAATTTCGATGCTCTGAGTTATCATTGGGCAAATGAGCTTGGTAATGCAAATTGGGCTCAGAGGAATTCGTCAATGCTACAAGGAGCCTCCAATGGACTTGTTTTTTCTCCTGATCATAGCTGGGCTAACCATGTCGCTGATTTTGTTCCTCAACAGGTGGCCAATATAATGTTTTTCCTGGACAAGTTAATGCACAGGATGGAATCTCAATTGCTAAACAGCGATTTCAAGCTGAAAATTCACTAGGACATGTAACTTGTCAATCCCTTAATGCAATTAGTATGGATAACCTCCAGCAAGCTGGTCCCATGCAGAGAAATGCACCTATGCAGGAATTCCGTGGGAAAGAAAATACTCAGTCTGTTAGGATGGAATTTGAAACTCTCTTTCAGGTATTTCTCATGCAAGGAAATAGTTTCTGCTTGTGCAATATGCTGGAATGATGGTACTGGAGGAGATGGTTTCAATTTTCCTAACCACGTACTTGCTTATGTTTGTTGTCCCCAAAGAGTGTGGATGCTATTCTGCAGTTCATTACAGACTTTATTGTACATGTTGAAGGCTATAATATCAGCTAATGACCTCACAGGAGATGTAGTCAAGCCTTTGAGGTTATCTTCGTTCCCGACAAGGAGTGCCAGAAGCCCGACCTCCTCGCAACCTCTAGCGACTTCATACGCCTCTGGCGAGTCGCTGATGATAGCAGTCACGTTGAGATGAAAAGTCTGCTCAATAACAACCAGAATAGTGAGTACTCGGGCCTTCTTACTTCCTTTGATTGGAATGAAGCTGAACCATAATGCACCTGGCACAAGCTCCATGAATTTGATGCCCAACAACAATCTTTTACCAGTTTTGGGATTATGTGCCCCTAATGCTAACCGACTGGAGATGTCGCAGAGGAATTATGAAAAGTCATTTTATAGACAAAGCCGACAACACTCAGGACGTAACTTCCCGTTTCCTGTTGCACCTTGCTCCGGGGCCTTAAATAAAATTGGTGCTGAAGTTCATGCAAGGGTTGCTGGCAGACATAGGCTGCCGGACATTTCGCCAGATATCTTGCAGCAGCGTGCAAACAACAATCTTGTGGCGAACATCCGTTATTCAGCTGCAACTGTGCCTTCTTTTCCTTCATTAGGGACTTCAGCTAGTACAGGTTCTGGACCAGTTGCTTCTGCACCTTCATTTGCATCTCCGATCTCATCATCGTCAGCAATTTCGTCGGGGACTGTCTCAGGATTTTTTGCTTCCTCCACAACCCCCTCTGCTTCAGCTTCCTCGCCGGCGATTTCTTCTAAGGCGTCATCTGCCAACACCGGAACCGCTGCAGCCACAGCAGTTTCTACTTATACTATGTCATCGTTCTCATCCATCTTCATACAGACGCACGAGGTTAGGGTTCGTTCGATCGGCGGTCTGACTGCTACCTCCACATATTATTCAAGTTGTTGAAGTTAAGACTTCTTTTATGTCCAAGGAGGCCATTACCTATTTGGAACTAATAGGTTTGCTTTGAGAATATTGTCATGTTCCTAGGAAAAGGAACTTCAGTTCTTTAAGAAAGATTGACTGCATGCATCTTAGGTTTCTTCAAGAATATATAGAGTTTCACATTTGCAACACTGTGCAACCCTGCACTGCATTCGAGCATTCGAGGAAGAGTCACATTCGTTGAAACACGACACTTCTTGACCTTGACAAAATATTTTGTCCTTAAGCGAAGATGGCTTTACAAAACATAGGTGCCAGCAACAAAGATGATGCCTTCTACAGGTATAAGATGCCAAAAATGATCACCAAGATAGAAGGTCGTGGCAATGGAATTAGAACCAATATTGTTAACAATGTCGAGATTGCAAAGGCACTTGCAAGGCCTCCTTCGTACACCACAAAGTACTTCGGTTGTGAGTTTGGAGCTCAATCTAAATTTGATGAGAAAACTGGAACTTCACTTGTCAATGGTGCCCATGATACTACTAAATTGGCTGGTCTTTCTTGAGAACTTTATCAAGAAATATGTTCAGTGCTATGGCTGTAGAAACCCCGAAGCTGAAATTCTGATTATTAAAAATCAGATGATCCAATTGAAATGTGCTGCTTGTGGATTTATTTCTGATCTGGACACAGATATTTCTTCGTCAAAAGGGAAAGGAAAAGCTGTGATCTCCGCCTCTAAGGAAAATGAAACCAGTAGTCCGGAGTCTTCAGCTTCTATGGCAAAGATTGTATTTATTCTGAAGCTTCTAACTGAGATTCTTTTGATGTATGGTTCATCTGTTCATGTTCTTCTCCGGAGAGATGCTGAGATTAGCAGTTGCCATGATACTCAACGGTCTTCTACTGGTCATTGCAGTTCTGGAATTTTCCACCACGTCCTTCATAAATTTTTTCCATATTCTAAACATTCCAAAAAAGACAAGAAGACAGATGTAGATTGGAGGCATAAACTAGCAAGCGGAGCCAACCAGTTTTTAGTGGCATCTTGTGTTCGCCCTACAGGGTCATACGGAAAGAAGGATGAAGAAAAACAGGTACGAGCGAAGTCCGGAGCAGGCGTGAAGAAGCCACACCAATCACTTCGTCTGAACCACCTCCTCATTAGGCTACGCCTCTTCGCCAGGCTACGCCTCCTCATTAGGCTAAGCCTCTTCGCCAGGCTACGCCTCCTCATTAGGCTACGCCTCTCCGCCAGGCTACGCCTCCTCATTAGGCTAAGCCTCTTCGCCAGGCTACGCCTCCTCATTAGGCTACGCCTCTTCGCCAGGCTACACCTCCTCATTAGGCTACGCCTCTTCACCAGGCTACGCCTCCTCATTAGGCTACGCCTCTTCGCCAGGCTACGCCTCCTCATTAGGCTACGCCTCTCCGCCAGGCTACGCCTCCTCATTAGGCTAAGCCTCTTCGCCAGGCTACGCCTCCTCATTAGGCTACGCCTCTCCGCCAGGCTACGCCTCCTCATTAGGCTAAGCCTCTTCGCCAGGCTACGCCTCCTCATTAGGCTACGCCTCTCCGCCAGGCTACGCCTCCTCATTAGGCTACGCCTCTCCGCCAGGCTACGCCTCCTCATTAGGCTAAGCCTCTTCGCCAGGCTACGCCCACTTCGGGTTGCTTACGCCCACTTCTGGTTGCTTACACCCACTTCGGGTTGCTTACGCCCACTTCGGGTTGCTTACGCCCACTTCGGGTTGCTTACGCCCACTTCGGGTTGCTTACACCCACCTCGGGTTGCTTACGCCCACCTCGGGTTGCTTACACCCTCTCGGGTTACACCTCTTCGGGTTACACTCACTGCGGATTACACCCTCTCGGGTTACATCTCCTCAGGTTACACGCCCTCAGCTCACACTTGTTCGGAAACTATTAGTGATAAAACAAGCAGCCCGAGAACAATGGATTTCTAGTACCGTCGAAGCAAACGAGCCCTTGCCTCATCCACTTCGACGAGGGGCCACTGAGAGGTATGAAAATACCCCCATGCTGACAAGGCAAATTATACGAGGCAAACGGGACCCACTGGGCTTGCGTGTCTATCCCCGTAACATGGTCAACGTTTGACTCAATCACAGTCAAAAATCCCCCAACGTCTTACTAAAAAGGGGGATCTCATATCTTTTCCACAAAATCCGGTAACCATCAGATTTCACTAACGGATCACCCAAGCTACTTGACAAGGGCGGTAAAATCCCTATAAATACCACCCCCGTACAGGTAACGAGGGGAATGCCAGATTATTCTACTAATCTCTCTCTCTATTATCTATCTCACAGTCACATCCCTGACTTCTCTTATAGTCACATCACTGACTCATCTCATAGTCACACCACTGACTCGTCCCATAGTCACGTCACTGACTTAACCATCGGAGGGTTTTACCGGAGACCTTCCACCCTCCGGTTAAACTTCACTGTTTTGTAGGCCCAGCATTGCAGGACGGTGAATCTTCTGCGATACAAATTCAATCAAAGAAAAGGGTATTAGATAGAGGGAGACTATCAAACGACATCGGATCACAGACACGTGGCATCTGACCATTTTTTGATGAATCAATATATATATATATATATAGAGAGAGAGAGAGAGAGAGAGAGAGAGAATTTTAAGTAAATAAGAACATAAAAATTGTAAGTTTGACGAAGGAAATGATAAACTTAATTTTTTTTATATAAACTTTATTATTTTAACAATTAAAACGATAGTGTATAAATAATATATATATATATATATATACACACACATACTTGACATAACATTCTGACCTGAAATGCATATTTTATAAATTTTTATTTTTGTTTTACAATTTATAGTATTTTATTCTTTTATAATTTAAAAAGTTGTTAATATTGTCACGCTCCCCCTTCCTGAGAATCCAAGTTTAGTTCGTTAACTAAATTTCTAAATTGAAGACATAATACGATTACATTCCGTAGACTTTTCCAAAAAAATGTCAAATCACTTACTTTTAATTAATAAAACAATTAAACAAATTATTAACTTGAAACAATCCATAAAATATCATCAAGAATTTTAAACTTTATTTATAACAAATCCTCACTCAATAAGTTCAAACTCTCAATACAATAAGAAGTTTATTTTAACAAGAGAAAGAAACTAAAAAGACTTTAAAACTCTTATTTAAGGTCATTCATCCAGTAATCATCATCCTTTAACTCAATATCTTTACTGTCATCTGTAAGGTGAGAAACATAAGGAAACATAAGGGTGAATATAAAAATACTCGGTAGACAGAGCAATCCTTCCTTTTAAAAAAAATCTTCAATTTAAAAATAAATATCTTTATAAAAATAATAAAGACTTTCAAAATATTTTTTACATATAAATAAGAAAATGATAAAACATAATAAATCTTAAAATAATATTAATAACAATAAATATTTTTCAATACTTTTATCTATAAAAACCAAATAATAAAAGGTAACAAATCTTAAAATAATAACAATAAAAATAAATATTTCACAATCATTTATTCAAAAAACCTACAAAAAAACCTACAAAAACCTGCATAGTTCATAATAAAAAAAATAAACATTCAATCAATATATATTTTTTTTCTTTTCTTTGACTATTGAGGGAATAATATGAATGTTTCGCGCATGAGTCTTAACTATATCAGTTCCCAACTTTATACCCGTTAGGAAAGAGCTTTACTTGTATCTTATATCTTGGTGACTTTTTATCCATGCCAATGGAAAATCTTGTAAACGGTGGAACATGTTCCTCTCATTGTTATCCATCACTTAATCCCCAATAAAATCAAATATAAGAATTACATATAATTTTACTTTTATAAAACTTCAATGTAAATACTTAACCTTCTAAAATATTTAAGAATATTGGAAATGAGAAAAAAAAATTCTTTATTTTAAAGTGATAATAGTTTGAAACTCAAAACATAATTTATATATATATATATATATATATATATAATATTTAATTAATATTTTTACATAAATAAAAGAGTAATGAATTCTTCGATGGTATCAAAGGTATATATATATATATATTATAATAAAAAGAAAACGGAAACATAATCAAATTAGGAAAAAAAGAAAAGGTAATATAATTAGAAAAAGGAAACGTAATCTAATTAAAAAAAGGAAATTTAATCTAATTAGAAAAAAGGAAACTTAATCTAATTAGAAAAAAGGAAACTTAATCTAATTAGAAAAAAGAAAACTTAATCTAATTAGAAAAAAGAAACGTAATCTAATTAGAAAAAGGAAATATAATCAAATTAGAAAAAAAGAAAGAAAATATAATCAAATTTTGGACTGTGTCGTCTCCGGAATGGTTGAATAACAAAATTAACATGTACTTAAAAATTTTTGGAATCAAAGATTAATTGCAAGATGTAAAATTTTCAAAATTCTACTAAGCAGATAACAATTAGTCAAACAAGTTTTTTCACATATCATAATCTTTCAAATTCATTACTTAAAAAAACTATCCATACTATAGATAAAAACAACGGAGAGGGGATAGTCCACCTACCTCAATCGATCGCTTCTGTAAATTCAAATCAGTTTAGGTATTCTGCTCTTAAATCTCCTTCGGACTCTACCAACAATCCATTTAAAAAGAATTAGAACTTAATCTATAACTATATCTTAATCATATGACCTCGTTGTCTCATCAAAAATCAGAAGCACTAAAAATACAGAAAAGAACTTACCTTTTTTACCCATTTCCAGAGATTCATAAAACCCTAATTTCTTTTGCTCTCTCACATGGTTATGGAACAAATAATAACTTTTGGCGACTTTTGGATTATGAAACAAATAATAACTCTCGAGGTAAACTTAACAATTATTCTGATAACGACCTCTTTCGTTTTGGTTTTCTTTTTCTCCCAACCCTATCTTTCTCATCTTCCGCCTCTACTCTACGATATTTCTCTCTTTTTCCTCAAATTATGACCCTAAAAATCATTCTTATTTGATATAACGTGATTAAGTTAAAATATTTAACTTTTTATTAATTAGTCCATAATATTTTTTATATATTCTAATTCGGTCCATAATAATAATAATAAATTCTTTATTCATTAATTTAATTAGAAACTTATAATAACTACCTTATTTGGGCCGGGTCAGGATATTACAAATATATATATATATATATTATATATATATATATATATATATATATATATACTAAAGAAAAAATATTTATAAATTTTTAACTTAATTTTTTACTCGAGAACAGTCATAATTTGTTGGAAAAAACTCTAAACATTTATAATTATATTATAATATAATAATAATACTTAAAAATTAGATAACATGTAAGAGGTGTTGCTCGAATGGTAAGCACATGATTTTCACACATGTTAGAAACGAAAATTGTCGCATAGGTGGAGATGAAAATTAATGCATAGGTATTTATAAAAACATTTTAAAAAATCAGATAACAATTTAAAAACAATCTAAAGTAATTGATTTATATATTTTTCATCATAAAAAATCCCAATATTTTGTGGCGGATTAACAAAAAAGTTTAACACATCTAAATGTGTGGTATCAATAATATCATTGTCAAGATCATTAAAGAAATTTGTAAAATTTGTTCCTACACATTTTTTTCTTTTTGTTTTAATAAAATTTGATAAAGATCAATAAGGTGTTTTGCAGCATAACAAATATGTGTCCAATGTCTTTTTATTCCACAACGAAATCATGAATTTTCAATTTTTTTTGACAATATTTTTCTGGTCATTTGTGTCTTATTGTTTGTCCTCTTTATTATTGTACTTGTGATGATAAATAGACATATATTTATTATTACAACGAGGACTAACTACCTCGAAAAAAATCACGTCCTCATCCTATTCTATTATTCATCATAATCACGTTTATTTCAGGGAATCGAACACAGCCAATTGACGATCTTCATGATTTTTTAATAATAACTCAATGATTTTGTTCAGCCACAATAAGACATGAGATTAATTACGAGTATTTTTTAAAACCATTTTCTCGATACTGCTACTGTAGGAACACATTCGTGTCATGAAAAAAAATAAAAAGTTTTCTCTAACATATCATTTTCACTTATATTTTCTCCGTTAGCTTAAAACTTATACGAAACATAGCGAAGTTATTATACTCACTAACAGGTTTTGAAAGAATAACAGTTTTTTTTATCATACATTTCTTTTAGATTGTTCTAAAAAACAAGTGGATCTTTCCTTCTTTTATGATGTCTCCAAGACTCGTAGCATCAAAAAGAATTTCAACATTTAGTATTCATCACAAATAATTTTTCCTGAAATATCAACAGCAACAAATTCGAGTTTTGAGATATTCAATAGGATAGATAAAGACATACCTTAAAAATATCACGAAATTATTCTATCTCGAAGAGAAAATTCGGTATTAAAAAATAAATATAATAACACTAATATAACAAGACTAAAGTTAGAGAAATTAAAATAGTATAATCTTATATATATTTTGATGTTATTTGAAAACAACAAACTACTCATATTTATAGGATAAATACATACACATATACATACAAATATAAATGTATACATATGTTACAAATTTAATTTCATGAAGTTTATATAGAGGTAATAAATGTTATATGCAGATAGAGGAAGTTATATGAAAATAGTAAAAATAGTAGAATGTTATATGATTATAAATATAAAAAAAAATAGTATAATTTATAAAAAATTACGTATTTTACAAAATATAATAACAAAAATTATAATAAAAATAATATAAAAATTTAAAAATTATAAAGAATATAAAACATCATTAAACACATTCAATTTATTAAAAACAACAAAAATTGATGCGAAAAAATAAAATAATTATTAAACATGATCATAATTATATATATATTACAAAATATAACAATAAAAAAGTTTTAAAAATTTTTAGAAATTTAATTAGACATATATACTAATTCAAATTTTCTAAACATCATTATTATAAATAATATAAAACAAATATTAAATATAAATATTTATTTTTTAAAAAAAATTAAATATTATTATAACTATTAAAAATCACAATAATACTTTTCACCTTTATAAAAAATACATACAAATATTATATGTTTTCATTATTTATTGAAAATTACATGGTATATAAAAATTAATTATGGATAATGTGAAAGCTTAAAACATAAGAATTTGATAAAAATAAATACACATACAAATAATATTAAATATTTTAGAACATACATTTCAAGAATTAATAATATTTCATTCTTGAAATACAGAACTTGAAAAATTCCTGTTTTATTATTCAATTAACAGTTTCATATAGAATAAAAACAGTTCAAGATAAAATGTGAGAGTAACACTATATATCTCTTCGACTTCACCCGTTTCTCCCGAGATTTCATAGGAAAACCTCTCAAATTTTCAGAATTAAAATCAACCGAAAGAATGAAAAAAAAAAAATTTAAAAATAAAAATTCAGAGCACTAACCACCAATAAATACATACAAGCGTTCAAGAACACACGGATGATTCCGAACTCCAGACTTGTAGCATAAACTTCAGAGGCGGAACTGTGAAAAACCAGCGTCAATCGATAAAGACAATTAACCGAGATAAAAACCAGCGTTAATTCAGGAAAATTATAAAAATAAAATAAAATTTAAAAAACAAAATAAAAAAATAAAACAGAGAGAAAGACCTGTAATGGAGAAGAGGGAGCAGCAGAGAGATCTGTGAGAGAGTAGTGCTTAGGACTGTGAAACGACGCTGTTTCCACCAGGGGTTTCTTATGTCTACGAAACGACGCTGTTTCTAAACAAATTCGTCTGGTCCCACATCATGAATTCATGTATTATTTGTTTAATTATATTATAGCAATTTTTTCAAAAAACAAAAAGTGGCTCCCATTTTAATTTTATCTATTACTTATAATTATCTCTAATTTTTACCTTTTATTATTCTCCTCACCTCAAAATAATATCCCATGTATCTAAAAAATAAAATATTAGAAAATTATTATTATTATTATTTTGAAATTAAAGATATTTTTGTTGTCTCGACGCTTACAAATTATTTTTAAAATAATAATTTTATTTATATTATAAATAATTTAATATTATTATTTATTTTGATTCGATTTAAAAATATATTATTAAGTAAAATTTTAAATTTCTATTTCATAACAGCTCAATAAAAATTAAATATTTTAAATTTTTGTTCATTAAAATTTTTTTGGTAAAATATATTTTGTGTATAGGTTTAATTTGTTCTAATATAGATATTTAGTTTTTAATCGTTTATGAAAAACATTATCTTAGCTAAGTCTATACAAACAACTAAATCATATTAAAAAATATCTGTTATATAAAAATCCTAATAAATTCTCAAAATATCATAAATCTTTTATATATAATATATATATATATATATATATATTATGTTCATCTAAATAAAATATCTGAGAACTATTATTCACTATATAATGTTAAAAAATTGCATTATTCATCCATTCATAATTCAATAATCAAAGTAATCGATCTATAGTTTACAATTTACACGCAGAATACACTGTAGAAACATCATGATGATACCAACACCACCACCGGACATTGAAGAAACTGATGTGAGAGGGGTGTGGTTAGTTCGTCACTGCAATGACGAGATCCGTGTCACCGTCTCTCACAATTCAGAAGTCGTCACAGAATGGTTTAGATCATTGGAAAATTTTTGCGATGCGTCAAATCTCGAACGTCCTTTAGTTGTTGGTATGCGGGTTGAACGGACGTATGGTCACCATAGGGTGTCCACATTAAATCACAAAGTGGATATTGTCCAACTTTCTGTACTCGATCATTGTCTTATTTTTCAAATTCGTCACTGTACTGATCTTCCAGCTGCATTTATAAGATTTTTTAATGATGATAGGTATACATTGATGGGAGTTGGAATACAAGGGATGCTCGTAGTTTAAGAAGGAATTATGAACTTTATTTTAATCCTAAAAACATTGTGGATTTACGTGACTTGTTTGTGAGGACGCGTAGAGATAATCTACCTGAGTTCACTCCTTATTTTAAAATAGAAGATTTGTTTAGATTAGAGTTTAATAGGATTTACGCGAGACCTTAAGTGTTGAATATAGCAGATGGGATCGTGTGGATTTGGAAAGTGAACAAATTTTTCATGCATGTTGCGCTGCTGACATTTGCTATCGACTTGGCCAATCCCTCAGCCTCCCGAATTGAAATTCATAATAATGGATTCTTTCATTTTCTTTCTGATTCTTTACAAATACTTCGAATAATAAACAATAATTTCAATATATATTGTATTATTTATGTTGTTTTTCCGGAATTTTTTTTAAAACAGTTCTTATACATAATTTAAGTCAATCAAAAAATTTAATTCTTAACTTATGTATATTTTTGTGATATTTTATCTTATATTTATAAAACAAATTGAATAAGTAATTATATATAAGAACAAACCTAACTTGGAGTATATTTTTTTTTTTTGGTATAGTAATTACAATATTAAATATGTTTGACTTATAATTGCGGTACAGACCCCACCATAGATTAGTCTACATATTGGGACTATACAATCGATTACATTTAGCACATTAATTTATATATATATATATATATATATATATATATATATATATATATATATATTTTTGGTTGAAAGTCTATACAATTAATATTGGAATATAATCTTTTTTTTTTTGTTCACTTTCAAGTATTCCATTGCAAGGAGTTGGCTTGGTTGCAAAAATGGTTCAATATTCTAAGTAAATTGAATAAATGAAAAGAAAGATAGGATAAATATACACGCGCGCGCGCGCGCACACACACACACACACACACATATATATATATATATTAATATATATATATATATATAATATATATATATATATAATATATATATATATATAGAGAGAGAGAGAGAGAGAGAGAGAGAGAGAGAGAGAGAGAGAATTTTAAGTAAATAAGAACATAAAAATTGTATGTTTCACGAAGGAAATGATAAACTTTTTTTTTTTTATATAAACTTTTTTATTTTAACAATTAAAACGATAGTGTATAAATAATATATATATATATATACACATACTTGACATAACATTCTGACTTGAAATGCATATTTTATAAATTTTTATTTTTGTTTTACAATTTATAGTATTTTATTCTTTTACGATTTAAAAAGTTGTTAATATTGTCATAACACGACTACATTTCGTAAATTTCTCCAAAAAAATGTCAAGTCATTTACTTTCAATTAACTAAAATAATTAAACAAGCTATTAACTTGAAACAATCCATAAAATATCATCAAGAATTTTAAACTTTATTTATAACAAATTCCCACTCAATAAGTTCAAACTCCTAATACAATAAAAAATTTATTTTAACAAGACAAAGAAACTAAAAAGACTCTAAAACTCTTATTTAAGGTCATTCATCCAGTAATCATCATCATTGTCATCTATAAGGTGAGAAACATAGACAAACATAGAGATGAGTATAAAAATACTCAGTAGGCAGAACAATCCTTTCTTTTTAAAAAAATCTTCAATTTAAAAATAAATATCTTTATAAAAATAACAAACACCTTCAAAATACTTTTTATAGAAAATGATAAAAGATAATAAATCTTAAAATAATATTAATAACAATAAATATTTTTCAATACTTTTATCTATAAAAAGAAAATAATAAAAGGTAACAAATCTTAAAATAATAATAATAAAAATAAATATTTCATAATCATTTATTAAAAAACCTACAATAAAACCTGTATAGACAAACATTCAATCAATATCTTTTCTTTTCTTTTTCTTTGCTTTTTTTTATTATTGGGGAATAATATGAATGTTTCGTGAATGAGTCTTAACTTATATCAGTTTCTAACTTTATACCCACTAGGAAAGAGCCTTACTTGTATCTTATATCTTGGTGACTTTTTATCTATGCCAATAGAAAATCTTATAAACGGTGGAACATGTTTCTCTCATTGCTATCCATCACTTAATCCCCAATAAAATCAAATATAAGAATTACATATAATGTACTTCCATAAAACTTTAATGTAAATACTTAACATTCTAAAATATTTAAAAATATTGAAAATGAGAAAAAAATATTCTTTATTTTAAAGTGATAATAGTTTGAAGCACAAAACACAATTTAAATATATATATATATATTATATATATATATATATATATATATTATAATAAAAATAAAATGAAAACATAATCAAATTAGGAAAAACAAAAGGTAATCTAATTAGAAAAAGGAAACATAATCAAATTAGAAAAAAAAAAAACATAATCAAATTTTGGATTGTGTCATCTGCTGAATGGTTGAATAACAAAATCAATATGTACTTAAAAATTTTTAGAATCAAAGATTAATTGCAAGATGTTAAACTTTCAAAATTCTACTAACCATATAACAATTAGTCAAACAAGTCTTTTCACATATCATAATCTTTCAAATTTATTACTTAAAAAAATTATCCATATTATAGATAAAAACAACCAAGAGGAATAGTCTACCTACCTCGATCGATCGCTTGTGTAAATTTAAATCAGTTTAGGTATTCTACTCTTAAATCTCATTCGGACTCTACCAACAATCTATTTAATAAAAAAATTAGAACTTAATCTATAACTATATCTTAATCATATGACCTCGTTGTCTCATCAAAATTAAGAATCACTAAAAACACAGAAAAGAACTTACCTTTTTCACCCATTTCTAGAGATTCATAAAACCCTAATTTCTTTTGATCTCTGACAGGGTTATGAAACGAATAATAACTTTTGGCGACTTTTGGATTATGAAACAAATAATAACTCTTGAGGTAAAACTTAACAATTATTCTGATAACTGCCTCTTTCGTTTTCTTTTTCGTTTTTTTTTCTCCCAACCCTATCTTTCTCATCTTCCACCTCTACTCTACGATATTTCTCTCTTTTCCTCAAATTATGACCCTAAAAATCATTCTTATTTGATATAACCTAATTAAATTAAAATATTTAACTTTTTATTAATTAGTCCATAATATTAATTATATATTCTAATTCGGCCCATAATAATAATAAATTCTTTATTCATTAATTTAATTAGAAACTTATAATTACTACCTTATTTGGGTCGGGTCAGGGTATTACAAATATATATATATATATATACTAAAGAAAAAATATTTTATAAATTTTAAACTTAATTTTTTACTCGAGAACAGTCATATTTTGTTGAAAAAAACTCTAAACATTTTAATTATAATATAATATAATAATAATACTTAAATATTAGATAACAGGCAAGAGGTGTTATTCGAATGGTAAGCACGTGAATTCGACGCATGTTAGAGAGGAAAATTGTACGCATAGGTGGAGATGAAAGTCATTGCATAGGTATTTATAAAACATTTTTTTAAAAAAAAATCAGATAACAATTTTAAAAAATCTAAAGTACTTAATTTATATATTTTTCATCATAAAAAATCCCATTATTTTGTGGCGGATTAACAAAAATATTTAACACATCTAAATGTGTGGTATCAATAATATCATTGTCAAGATCAGTAAAGAAATTTGTAAAATTTGTTCCTACACTTTTTTTTTCTTTTTCTTTTAATAAAATTTGATAAAGATCAATAAGGTGTTTTGTAGCATAACAAGTATGTGTCCAATATCTTTTTATTCCACAAGGAAATCATGAATTTTCATATTTTTTTGACAATCTTTTTCTGGCCATTTGTGTCTTCTTGTTTGTCCTCTTTATTATTGTACTTGTGATGATAAATAGACATATATTTATTATTACAACGAGGACTAACTACCTCGAAAATAATCACGTCCTCGTCCTATTCTATTATTCATCATAATCACGTTTATTTCAGGGAATGGAACACATCCAATGGACGATCTTCATGATTTTTTAACAATAACTCAATGATTTTGTTCAGCCACAATAAGACATGAGATTAATTGCGAGTATTTTGTAAAACCATTTTCTCGATATTGCTATTGTAGGAGCACATTCGTGTCATGAAAAAAAGAGAAAGTTTTCTCTAACATGTCATTTTCACTTATGATGTAGCCTGATCCTAATCACTCTAATTCCCTTTTCCTTCTTCCTCTTATTTCCTGGGCTCTTTCAAGATCTTCCTTCTTCTTCCTGGCGATTCTCCTCTTTTAGGCGTTTTTCTCTTGGTGCTTTATTTTGGTGTTTTCTTTGCGTGCGTGTGTATTTTCTTGATTGTGTCTTAGAAACCTCTTTCTTTCTCCTTAGGGGGGTATTTATCTATAATGTGTGGGCTTTTTATGTTATGGGCCTCTTTTATATATTATGGGTCTTTCTTAGATAATTTAGATTTCTCCGTTAATTTAATGATGGGATTTTTGAGATATTTTGTGTTGTGGAGATATGTTTTATGTATGGGGTATGGTACATATACCATAAGCATTTTTTTTAAAATTGTTTTTGATCGATTGTGATTGGGACGGATGCGGCGGTGAAGTGCGGCTGTATTGGGAAAGGGAAAGAGCGAGGGAGATGCGGAAATAGGACATGGAAAAGGACTGTGGGGAGGAGGCGGATGGGGAACGGATGGAAAGGAGATTCGGGCAGATGGTAGAAAGAAATGTTGTGAATGGGATTTGGGAGGGGTTTCGGGTAGAGTATTGAATAGGGGGATTCGGGGAAGAGAGTTGCTTGGGAGATGGGATGTGGGTGTGGTTGGGGATGAGGTTGCGGTTTGGTGGGTAGGGATTCGGGTAATTATGGTTGGCTTGGGTGTGTGTGTGGGAGATGACGAGACGCTTCTGACACATTGATGGGAGAGGACGCGTGTGGGGTTGGTTCGACTGATGGCGCGTGAAAGTCGCGTGTGTGTGGGAGGGTGTGCGGACGGGACAAAATATTAAATGTGACTGCGCGAGTTTTTTGGGGCCCGACATCAGAAAGGTTTTTGGCAAAAAATAAAAAAGGGCAAATGAACAGGCATGGGGTTTTATTTTGAATTTCATTTGAGTGTTCTTCGCGCCTCTGAAAAAAGATCTCCATTGATTTTGGCTTGTGAGTTTTAATCCGGTTACTGCTATTTGTCTGTGAGTGGTTCAGATTATACAAAAAAACTTCTGGTCTGCTGTGAAGGTTGCAGGTTAGTGTGTTGATATTATGTATGGTTGTGGGGTTTGAAATGGGAGGGGTTTTGCGAATGTGTGATAATATATGCTGTGTGTGTGTGTATTCTATATAGGGTGACGAACTGTGTTGGATATGGGTTTGACTAAGAGATGTACTTTTGTTGTTATGTTGCAGTGTTTGTGTGCTATTGCTTTTGTGTGATTGTGCTTGGACATTGTGCTAAACCATGGCTCCTCGACAAATTTCAGGTACTTGTTGTTCTGTTGATTAGCGTTTTTCAGGGTAGGGCTTGGGGAAGGAGATACACGGCAGTTAGGTTAGAGTAAAAGAAAAAATCATACGGGTATGATGAGTTCTTCGGACAAAACTAATTCTGGTGATGAGCGGGGGAGTATGTCTGGTGATTCTGGAAGGTCAGTGGGGTTTGAGGAACTGGTGGAATGGATGGGGCCTGTAGGTGCGTCAGGGGATCGGGATGCAAGTGTGCGGTATAGGATGGATGGGGAGGATTTTTATTTCCCGTTGATAGATGAGAAGGACGTGAGTGCTGGGATGGCTTACCGGAGGCCGAAGGAGGAGGTGGGTCCGGTGAGGAAAGACTCCAAGGCTAAAGGGTGTGAAGAAAAAGAAAACCCGCAGGTTCCTCAGTATAAAACGGTTGTGTCCGAATCTAAGGTTTTGGAGGGCATCCGGGAAAATTATCATTTTCCTATAACGTACAAGACAATTTGCCCGGATGCTAAGCAACGAATACATACGCCTCCGGCAAACTGTGTAACTACCTACGTGGCGCACTTGCGAGCAGGGTTGCAGTTTCCTTTGCATCCGCTGTTTGTGGATATTTGTAGGTATTACAAGATTCAACTAGGTCAGCTAATGCCGAATGTTATCCGGACTACCGTAGGTTTCTTGATGGCGTATAGGGCATTCGGGTGTGAATGTAGTTTGGAATTATGGCGCAGGTTGTATTATTTGAGTCAGAAATGTACAACGCCGGAGGGTTGGGGGTTCTTTTATATTGCTAGGCGGAGTGCTCGACCGATTATTCTAGGTCCTTCCAGTATCCATTCTTGGAAGAATGAATTTTTTTATGTCAAGCATCATAGTTTCGGCAACAACGACCTTTTGCAGCCATGGAATAATAGAAAGAGTTTAAGTAATGATGTGCCGAATGGTTACGGGAGAGATTATCAGGATGCGGAAACGTTGATGAAATATCGGTTTGAATTGAATGTAGGGGAGGATTGGTCTGACACCTTGATGAGGCATTCGGGGTTGGAGTGTGACTCCAGATTGGACATCCAGAAATTACGTGGGTGCCTATGGAGGGGATGGGGGGGTGGCCTTTTAAGTATATTCTATTTTTTGTTGATTGTATGTTTTACTAACTGTGTTTGCCGAAGTTGATGTGTTGTGTCTGTATTTGCGGGAAAAAACTTAGTGATGGAGATGGCGCAAAACAATCCAGATAAACATAAAAAGAAACCATCTGGTAAACTAAAAATTCTTTCGGTTATGCCTGACAAGGGGAGCTTTAGTTTTATAACAGGAACTCATAGGTATTATTGTCCAGGAATGTTTCGGGGTGCAGAGAAGAAGAAGGAGGGGTGGGTGCGGAGAAGGTGGTTCGGGGGGGAGGGGGGGTAGTTATCGGGGAAAAAAAAGGAAGTGGTGGCCCGGAATTCCTAAGGATTCGGTGAAGGGGAAGGGGAAGGGGAAGGAGGTGGTGGAGGAGGTTTTGGAGGATGTCTCGGCCTCTCAAACGATTGAGGAGGGGTGGGGGAAGATTGGGGGAAGAAGGAGGCGGAGGTGGGGAGTTATGTGCCGCCTTGGGATATTCCGCCGAATGTGGCGGAGGGGGGTCCGGGGGTGGCAATGACTTTTTTCGAACATTGTTTTCCCCCGGGGTTGAAGGCGGTGGTGGAGAAGGTGCCAATGGCTGCTTTGATTGGTTAGATGTATCAACAAAAATTTGAGGTAAGGAGGGGGGGGGGGAAGGGTTTGGAAATAGTTTTAATATGTCTGTTGAGTGTATGTGGTGTTAACTTTGTGCTTTGTTTGTTTTTTATTTGGTTTCGGTAGGCCTTGCTTTCGGAGGTTGAACTTCTTCGCCGCCTCCGCTTGACTTACCATAATTATGATAGTTTGGAGGCGGAGAAGGACTTGGCTTGGAAGGCTAGGGACGAAGCTCAAACGGCGAAGGAGGCATCCGATCGTGAGGTGGAGGTGTGGAAAGGGAGGGTCCGGGAGCAGGGGGAAGAGCTAGAGGGGGTTCGGCAAGAGCTCGTGTGGGAGATGCTCAGGTCCGGTGAGCTGGAGTTGGCAAGGGAGAAATGGGAGGAGGAGGCTGCAAGGTTGCGGGAGCGCTATGAGACTCCTGAAGGGTTGATAAATGCTGCTACAGAAAAGGTTGTTGTAACAACGTTCTTTAAAGATGAACGGTGTTATAGGCTCTTTTCTCGGGTAGCAGCTCCCGTGGCTGGAGATACCTTGGTTGTGCTGAGGGATCTAGTTCGGGAAAAGGATCCGTTGTTCCAGTTGCCAGAGCAGCTTGAAGGGTTGGTGCAGAGGTCAGAAGGAAATGTGTACCCTTAACAATGTGTGATGTACATATTTGTAACCTTTTTGAGATTAATAAAAAGTGCTTGTTTTTTGTTAGTTCTGTGTTGTTGTTGCCATTATGTGTGTGGGAATGTGATGGTATGAAATGTGTGACTGCTGTGTTAATAAGAAAATGAAAGAAAAGAATAGTGAAAAACGGTGTGTTATTAGTATTGAATTAATTTTAATTTTTGAAAAAAGGAGAACAAGTGTTTGTCCAGATCCGAACAATTGTGCCTCCGAATCTAAATTTGTGGGTGTATGTGGGTTCTATGGGTAATATTTCCGGAGGTTGGCTGCGTTCCAGGTGCGGGCGAGAATGTGGCCTTTGTGGTCTTTCAAATGAAAGCTGCCATTTGAATTGGCTTTGGTGATGATGTATGGGCCTTCCCAGTTGGCATCTAGCTTTCTGGTAGGCTCTTGATGACTAACGGAATTCTTGCAGAGGACTGGATCTCCTATACTGAGGTTATGTGGGCGTATTTTTGCATTCTTGTGTTTTGCAAGGGATCTTTTGTTATTGTACTCACGGGTGGCTGCGTTGGATCGAATGTTGTCGACTAAGGCTAAGTTTTTTTGCGATTTTGAGGTCGTTCCACTCGATGAGAAATTGTCCAGTCTGGGAGAGGGGGATCCGATTTCGACTAGGAGTAATGCTTCGGTACCGAAGCATAAAGCAAATGGGCTTTCGAGGTGCGGGAATGGGGTGTTGTGCGGTGAGACCACAGGACATTCGGTAGCTCGTCAATCCATTTAGATTTGGACGAATCTAACCATTTTTTCAAGCCTTGTACGATGGTTCGGTTAGTGACTTCTGTTAAGCCGTTTGTTTGTGGGTATCCGACGGATGTAAAACGGTGGTCTATGTGTAATTCTTGGCAAAAATTCTGGAATTCTTGCGCTTCGAACTGTTTCCCGTTGTCGGTTATGAGGATGCGGGGTATGCCGAACCTAGTGATGACGTCGTGCCAGAAGAAATCTTTGACGACTTGTGCCGTGATGGACGCTACGGGTTTTGCTTCGACCCATTTGGTGAAATGGTCGATGGCTACGATAAGGAATTCCTTATTTCCCTTAGCCTTCAGAAATGGGCCAACGATGTCCATGCCCCATTGATAGAAAGGAATCGGGTTGCTGATGGATTGGAATTCGGTAGTAGGCATGTGGTGTGTGTTGGCGTGTAGCTGGCATTTTGAACAGTGTTTAATGAGCTCGGTGGCATCGGCTTCTATCGTGGGCCAGAAGTATCCCGTCCGCATGACCTTTCGGGCTAAGCTTCGGGCTCCGATATGAGCTCCGCAAATTCCTTCATGGATTTCGCGCAAGATGTAATTACCTTCGGCTTCAGGTACACACTTTAATAATGGCCAGGAGTAATGGCGTCGGTATAATTGATTGTTTATGATAACGTATCGGGCTGCGGTTTGTCTGAGTTGTGTTTGAACTTTGTCTTCTGGGGTGATATTGTTGGTGATGTATTGGATGATGGGTGTCATCCAGGACTGTGATTGGGAAATGTTCATAACTGGAAGGTGGTCAATGGATCTCTGTGTGAGTGGCTCTATCCATGTTCCGTCTATTGCGTCGGTTATGTGTGCTTTGGAGAGGGTGTCCGCTTCCGTGTTTGCTTTGCAGGTGATATATTCGATGCTTATGTGTTGAAAAGTTTTGAGAAATTCGGATACTAGCTTTAAATATTGTTGCATGTTTTCTTCTTTGGCTTCGAACTCGCCGTTGATTTGTCCTGCTATTAGTTGTGAGTCAGTGAATATGCGGAGGTTATGGATGTTGAGGGTGCGGGCAATCCGTAACGCTACAATGATCGGTTCGTATTCGGATTCGTTGTTGCTGATCTTGAATGTGTATTTCAGGGCGTACAATAACTTGGAGCCTTCGGGTGAAGTGATGGCTATACCGACTCCTCGATTGGTTTCGGCTGCGGACCGATCGATGTGGATTGTCCAACAATCATCTGGGATGTTATCACCGGGTGATTGGTGAGGAAGGGGTGGGGGTAAATTGGTGCATTCTATGATGAAGTCCGATAATGCATGGGCGTTGACTTGTTGCCTGCGGGTGTACGTGATGTCATACTCGAACAGTTTGATGGCCCATCGCATTAGGCGGCCGGTGATGTCAACTTTGTATAATGACTATCGAATGGGGGCTTGGGTGTGCATGCATATCTGGTGGGCGTGGAAATAATGTCGGAGCTTTCGTGTTGCCATGATTAAGGCAAATATATGTTTTTCTAAGGGACAGTATCGGGTCTCGGCAGGTTGTAGGACGTGGCTAATGTAGTAAACTGGATGAAATGTATTGTTGCGATCGGCGCAGAGAACGACACTTACAATTGAAGGGGAGATTAAAATATAGAGGTGGAGGACTTCGTCTGGTTTCGGGGGGACTAATATGGGAGGACTTTGCAAGTATTGTTTTATGGCTTGAAATGCTTTCTCGCATTCGGGGGTCCATTCAAAATTTTTGCGGTTACGTAAAAGTAAAAAAAACGGGAGAGATTTTTCTCCGAACTTGGAAAGAAAGTGGTTGAGTGCTGCGATTCGTCCACTGAATCGTTGAACGTCTTTGACAGTTGTTGGGGGTTTCGGATTTAGTATGGCTGCTATTTTGGATGGGTTGATTTCGAGACCGCACCGTGAGATCATAAAATCCAAGAATTTGCCGGCATTTACTCCGAATGTACACTTTTCGGGGTTGAGTTTTAGACCAAAATCTTGCAAGGTTTGGAAAGTCTCCCGGAGGTCGCGTGTTATGTCTGATGCGGAAAGAGTCTTGACTAAGATGTCGTCGATGTATGCCTCAACATTTCTGCCGATTTGGGATTTGAACATTCGGTTAATTGTGTCTTGGAAATCGGCACCTGCGTTTTTGAGTCCGAAAGGTATGCATTTATAGCAGAAAAGTCCTTCGGGTGTGACGAAGGCGGTTTTTTCTTCGTCGGCTTCTGCCATAAGGATTTGGTGGTACCTCTGTGAGCGTCTAGGAATGACAATAAGTCGTATCCAGCTGTGGCGTCGGCGAGGATATCCGTTCGGGGGAGAGGATACGGTTTTTTGGGAATGACTTTATTGAGTGAGGTGAAATCGATGCAAACTCGCCATTTGCCGCCTGGCTTTGGTACGACGACTGGGTTGGCTAACCATTGAGGGAATTGGACTCTTCGAATGACATCGGCCTCAAGTAGCTCTGATATTTCTTTTCGGATAATGGCTTGTTTCGTGGTGTTGAAGGAACGGGGTTTTTGGGTAACGGGTTTGGTTGTGGGAGGAATGCCTAGCTTGTGTTCCATGAAGGATTGGGGAATTGCCCCGAGGTCTGTGGGCGTCCAGGCAAAGATGTTAGAAAATTCTACCACTAGCTCTAGGATTTGTCGTTGCAGAGGATTCGGGAGGGATGCGCCTATTTTGATCTTGCGTTCCGGGTGTGTGGCATCTATGCCGAAGGTTTCGAATTGGTCGACGGGGGTCAGGGTTCGGTCGGGATTGTCAAGGGGAATGGTTGGAGGTTTGGGGGGTTTGATGTTGGTGAGGTAGCAGGTTTGTTGAATCGGTTTGTTTCCGGGAATGATCCAAGGGCCGGAAGGTAATGTCATTATTATGTCGTTGCGATATGTGCAGATTTGTGCCTGCATTGTGTTCAGCGCTAGGCGTCCAAGGATGATGTTGTACGGGGCTGGGGAGTCGACGATGACGAAGGTGGCCGTGTGTTGCTATGGGTGGGAAGGTGGGCCCCATTGGATTGAAAGTTGGGCGGTGCCGCGGGGGTGGGTGGTGGTACCGGAAAAGTCGATGATTAGTGTAGAATAAGGTTGTATTAGGCTGTCGTCGATGTGCATTTTTTTCCAGGTTTCGTAGTACATGATGTTGGCGGAACTGCCGGTGTCTATTAATATACGTCGGACGAAAAAGGACTGTATGTGTAAGGAGATTATTAGAGGGGTGTCGGTAGTATTGTCGGATTCGGTGGATTTTACGCGTTTTGGAGGAGGTGGGTCGGATGTGTGGGTGAGGTCATCTATAAGGTTGATGATGTGGTGGTGGGCTGTACCGGATCTTGGGGGGTTATCGGCGGTGGTGGGGGTTGCATTCGGCATTTTAATGTATTCGCGTAATTGCCCTTTTTGAATCGGGGATTCGATTGCGTTCTTCAGGGCGTAGCAGTTGTCGGTTGTGTGTCCGACTTCTTTATGGAATGTGTAGAAATGTTGTTGGTTTCGGCGTTCGATTGAGGAAGGCATCGGGCGCGGAGCGGGCAATATACCAGAGACTCTAATAAGATCCCAGTATCTACTTCCAAAGCATCAACAATTACAGACAAAAGGGTTTTATTCAAACCTAGTACCCTCAAGATATTTCACTAAAACCAGTGAAGTATTAAGAACATCAAATAGTAAAAAACTTATAGTTAATTGCAAATTACAAGACGCAGCCATTTGTAATAATGGTACTTGTTTAGAAATGTCATTTATAATGGTATAAAATTTATCTCATGATGTCATTCTAGGAAATCCTTTCCTACAGATGCTTTATCCTATTGAAAAAATCAATGAAAAAGGAATTACTAGTACTGTGAATTCACATCCTATTATATTTGAGTTTATTACTCAACCTCGTTATCATGAGTTAGATATAATACAAAATAAGATTCAAAGAAAGGAAAATTTCCTTAACTCTTTATCGCAGGAATTAAGTTATAGAAAACTCTCAAAAAATCTAAAAGATCCAAGAAATATTCTAAGGATAAAAAATATCCAAGAATACATAGAAAAAACGGTCTATTCAGACTTACCTAATGCCTTTTGGGAAAGAAAAAAACATATAGTCTATCTTCCTTATGAGGACACCTTCAAAGAAAGTCACATTCCAACCAAGGCTAGACCTATAGCCATGAGCCCTAGACACTTAGAAATCTGTAAAAGGGAAATAGATGATTTATTAAATAAAGGTCTTATTCGGCCATCATATAGTCCTTGGAGCTGTCCGGCATTTTATGTAGAAAATGCAGCAGAGTTAGAACGAGGAGTACCTCGACTCGTTATTAACTATAAACCTTTAAATAAAGCCCTCAGATGGATAAGGTATCCTATCCCTAATAAAAGGGATCTTTTGAATAGGCTTTATACGGCAAAAATTATGTCTAAATTTGACATAAAATCTGGATTTTGGAAAATACAGATTGATGAAAAGGATAGATATAAAACAGCATTCACGGTACCCTTTGGGCACTATGAATGGAATGTAATGCCATTCGGGCTAAAAAATGCCCCTTCGGAATTTCAACATATCATGAACGACTTGAAAACCCTCTTTTTTCGATTCCTCTTCTGGAAACCCTCCTCTCCAAATAAACTTGTATCTATATAATTTTCTATTTTCTTGTACTTCTACTGGATTTGTACTTTTGGTGTGATTTCTTTTGGTGTGATTTGGTATCAGAGCCTATAAGCAGTAGCATACATGGTCATATAATTTAAGACCATTTGTATTTGATATTCAGGTAAGCCATCAATATTCCATTCTATTATGGATTTTCCATCGAAATGGGCCATGTTAAAATCTAGAGTATTCTCTAGTTGTAGATCTACCGGAGTTGGCCTATGATAATAGGGCTTAGCTGGGATATTATAAACTGTCTTTCGTTTGTAGGAAGAAGAGAGTTTATTGATATCTAGAGGTTCTATTTTATCTTGGCTTAATGTTTCAAAAACTTTGCCAAATTCTTCTATATTATTAGAAGATTCGGAACTAGATGCATCATTATTTAGAGGAGCACAGTCCTTTTCTTTTATGTCTAGACCTTTTAGTCTTTTTGCAATTTCTTCAATAACTTCATCTGTTTTTTCTGGAAATTGCCTAAGATTGATAACCTCGGTAGTCATAGGTTTGAATAAAACCCTTTTGTCTGTAATTGTTGATGCTTTTGAAGTAGATACTGGGATCTTATTAGAGTCACTCTCTATTCTATTTAATTGTTCTCCTATAGTTTGTAAATGTAAATTTGTATAATTTACTTGAGTTAAAAGGTCATTAACTCCGCTTATATTACCGTCTTTTGTTTTTTTATACGGAGTAGCTTGTATTTCTTCAGTATTTATTTTAATACTGAGGTTCATTTCTGGAGGGTGGATGCTTCTTATAACTTTCCCGGTTTTTGTAACAAAATCTTTATAAAATGTTTCAAGGTTATTAACCTCGGAATTTTTAGTAGGATAACCTATAGGCTTGACTTTGTTAAAGTATCTAAGGAATTCAAAAAACTCTTTATTATTACCCTTTTGTAAATATAAATTATATTTTGTAAATAAATTCTTTTGCCTTTTCTCTGGTAAGGTTGCAAACCATGCTCGGTTTTCTGAGTTCTTAGAGGAATAAAATAATTCTTTCTGTTCTCTAGGTAAAGGATAGGCCGGGAAACTATCTTCCTTTTCTAGAGTGGCCAGGCTAAAGTCACTGTATCCCATTTCCGATGGGGTAGGTGACTGTCTCCTAGTATTAGCCGTTGAGGGGGGTATATCGACCTTGTATTGAGGTTGATTAACATTATTAGAATATTCTGTCCCTGAGATCCGTGTTTTTTCACAAGGTATTGAAGGGGTAGTGGGTCTTCTACTAGACTCTCTGATTCCTATGTTTAGTCTAGCAATTCTTTTATTAGAAAATTTTATTTCTACATCGCCGTCCGGAAATTCTATAATTTCCTCTAACTCCCTTTCTTCTTGTTTTTCTGGTTCCACAGCATTTTCTAGTAACCATTTTTCAGGTAATTTAACCTGGTCCCAAGTTATTGTCTTAGGAACTTTAAGGTTGCTTTTTTCAATGTTTGTTACAAACAAAGTGGTTTGTCCCTCAGTATAAGGTAAGTTCTTAACCCGTGGGAAGGATGAGGTCATTACCTTATATTGTATTCTATATAATAGAATTATATTTTCTGAGTTTTTCATCATCTCAAACCCTTCCGTTCTTATATCTAAGCAAAGGGCATGGATTAGATTAGGATCCTTTAAGGACAGAGTAAAGTCAGGGAAACAATCAAAATATATTGGTCCTTCACAGAGACTTGATTCTACTATTCCTAACAGAGAATCATGAAATTTTAAATGACGTTTATCTCTAACACAAATTAATGCCGAGATATTTAATCCTTTCCTAGTAGATGATTTTAAACCAACTTGAACTTGTCCTAAATGAAGATATTTAAATGTTTTTTAATGTTCATTTATTAATGATTGAGATAAGAGCTTGAAGGTGTTATAACCTACTCCTATTGGTATAGATTCTTCTACTGTCTTGATAACATAATCAAAGGAAGATTCAAAAATTCCTTTCTGTTTATAAATAGAAAGTTGAGCTGGGATTTTCCAATTTTGAATAGATTTTTCATAGTTTTTAGATATAATAATTTCTTTATTTTTATTATTACTATCTTCCTTATTGCTAAATATTTTTGTTAGCCTATTCATTTCATTCCTTCACTGTCAACAGTTTACGGATTCGTCCCTAACTTATGCAGATGAATTCGGGATAAATAATCCTATGCGACTTGAGTTTCGGGAATGAAATAAATAAGTGAACTAAAAGTATAAAGCAATAAGAAAAGTAAACAAAGATATATATATTAAAAGAACTCTTACAAAATAAAGCAGAACAGAAATTGAAAGATAGAATACATACCAATAAACCAGTTGATTAACTGGGAGTACAAGCAGACCTATTATACAGATAGCACTTGGCTCTTCTCTTCCGTGAATTCTTCCTTTTATAGGCATTCTTCAAAGCGGACTCCAAATTCTTTAGAGCGGACTCCAAATTCTTTAGAATTAGAATTAATTCCTTTTCCATCGTACACGCTTTCTATTCAAAAGTCAAAAGTAAACAGTGATTACTGTCGGCCATAAATTTAAAGTAAACAGTAAAAGTGAACAGTGATTACTGTTGGTCATTAAATAATATTTTATTAAAAGTAATTTTATTACTTACTGGCTTCGCATGTCATCAGATTGATGACTTTCAATTTCTTCTTCATCTTCTGAGTCGGTCATTAGTGCTCTGAGTTGCCTTTTTAACTCAACACGAGAAGTTTTTTCTAGCATCTTTGATAATAAGTCAGAGATGCTTTCTGATTTAGAACTCTCAGGGGGTGTAGGATTACGGTATATTTTGGGTTCATAATTGAATATTCCCTGAGTAGAGAATATACTAGGTTCTGTGAAGAAATCAAATTTATCCCACCACTTAATATATATTTTTCTTCCTAAATAAGGAATTCTGTTTTGTATAGTACCAAATTTTTCTAAAGGTAAATTTGCCATATGTAAGGTCCATTTCATAATCCATGGTACTTGATATAAAGCGGCGAATTTTATTTCTTTATAGGTCATGGAATCATTAATTTTATAAAATTCCTCATATATGCTTCTAATTTTATCAGGAAGGATAATTGGGTTTAACCCAAATTTAAAGAACCAGTAAACAAACCATTGGGGAATATGAGTTGTATCAAATTCCTTAAACTGGATGAACTAGCTATGTTTTCTTTGTCTGTTATCATAACAGAGTACTCCCTCCCAGGCCTTGATATAATCAAAATAATTAAACCAGTATTTGTCATAGAGATAAGAATTTCTCTTTTCTCTCGGGAGTTCATGGAATCGGTACAAATCTCCGTTCTAGTCTGCAGGTGTTATTACCTTTTTTATATAGGCTTTAGAATAAGCTCATTCTTTTCCAGATCTAACCGTAGAGTCGAACTCGACGGATCCTGTTGTTTCTAATATAGCAAAGTAAAACATATATGTTTTGTTCTTTAATATAGCAAAGTAAAACATATACAACTCTTCTGGAAACCTAGTATATGTTACATAGATGATGTATTAATATTTTCTGATAATATAGATCAACATTTCAAACATCTACATCCATTTATAAATGCAATTATCCATGCGGGATTAGTAATATCTGCAAAAAAGATTAAACTCTTTCAAACCGAAATTCGGTTTTTGGGTCATAATATTAAAGAATGAACTATTTTTCTATAGATCGGTCCATTGCTTTTGCCGATAAATTTCCAAACTATTATCAGAATTATCTTCTGAACCTATTTCCTCCTCTGTTTCTGTTTCTGAGGTACTATTATTAATAGCATATACCTCTTGGTCTGAATCTGATTCAGATAAGAGTAATTTTTCTAAGGATTTTTTTAATCCGTTGTCTATAGATAGGCTATTAATTTTCTTCTTCATTTTGCATTTATTTGCATAGTGTCCAGGTCGATGACACTTATAACAAATAGGTTCTTGTTTTCTAGAAGTTTTAGGTTTTTCCTTCCTTCCTTTTCTGCTAGGGATTTTCTTATAGGGCCTAGAGAAAGATTTATAAATCTTCTTTCGTCTATTAGAAGGATTACTATTAGAAGAATTAGTAACGACTTGAAAACCCTCTTTTTTCAATTCCTCTTCTGGAAACCCTCCTCTCCAAATAAACTCAATGAAATAAAGGATAAAGCCCAACTCCAACGGTTTTTGGGCAGTCTAAACTATGTAGCAGACTTCTACCAAAACGTAGCCCAAGATGCTAAGCCCCTGTTTGAACGACTCCGGAAAAATCCTCTGGAATGGTCCCACATACATACTAATGCAGTCATTAAAATTAAAAATCGTATCAAGGAAATCCCTTGTTTGGCAATAGCAAACCCCGATGCCTTTAAAATTATAGAAACAGACGCCTCCGATATTGGTTATGGAGGAATCCTTAAACAAAGGATTAATGGAAAAGAGACCTTAGTTAGATATTCTTCAGGAATATGGACAGGTCCTAGAAAAAATTATTCAACTGTAAAGAAAGAAATTCTTTCTTTAGTCTTGTGTATACAAAAATTCGAAAGTGATATAATTAATCAAAAATTCCTAATAAGGATAGATTGCAAATCCGCTAAGGATATTTTAGAAAAGGATGTTAAAAATTTAGCATCAAAACAAATATCTGCCAGATGGCAAGGCATTTTATCTGTTTTTGATTTCGAAATAGAATTTCTTAAAGGAAGTAATAACTCTCTACCAGATTTCCTAACACGGGAATTTTTACAGGGACGGACAGGATGAACTCCAGAGATAAGGGAAAATGGAAGGCTAATGAGCCTAACGACAAAGGAAAAGCTGTACAGACTTATAAGTCTACCATGAATAAGACAAAGGAACAGCTACAAGCTGAAGCTCGGGAAAAAATACCTCAAGAGTTGAAATTAAGAGAAGATGCTTATAGTATCGCTCTCCAAACCAATAATACGAATGAATATGTATATCCGTACATCCCGTTATCTACGGAATGGCTAGTACCAATTGAGCATAAATACGCTCATTTATCTCCGTATGAGGTTGCAGCATTTTATCTCAAAGATAATGCAGATCCCTATCATTATCCCAAAACATATATGTTTTACTTTGCTATATTAGAAACAACAGGATCCGTCGAGTTCGACTCTACGGTTAGATCTGGAAAAGAATGGGCTTATTCTAAAGCCTATATCAAAAAGGTAATAACACCTGCAGACTGGAACGGAGATTTGTACCGATTCCATGAACTCCCGAGAGAAAAGAGAAATTCTTATCTCTATGACAAATACTGGTTTAATTATTTTGATTATATCAAGGCCTGGGAGGGAGTACTTTGTTATGATAACAGACAAAGAAAACATAGCTGGTTCATCCAGTTTAAGGAATTTGATACAACTCATATTCCCCAATGGTTTGTTTACTGGTTCTTTAAATTTGGGTTAAACCCAATTATCCTTCCTGATAAAATTAGAAGCATATATGAGGAATTTTATAAAATTAATGATTCCATGACCTATAAAGAAATAAAATTCGCCGTTTTATATCAAGTACCATGGATTATGAAATGGACCTTACATATGGCAAATTTACCTTTAGAAAAATTTGGTACTATACAAAACAGAATTCCTTATTTAGGAAGAAAAATATATATTAAGTGGTGGGATAAATTTGATTTCTTCACAGAACCTAGTATATTCTCTACTCAGGGAATATTCAATTATGAACCCAAAATATACCGTAATCCTACACCCCCTGAGAGTTCTAAATCAGAAAGCATCTCTGACTTATTATCAAAGATGCTAGAAAAAACTTCTCGTGTTGAGTTAAAAAGGCAACTCAGAGCACTAATGACCGACTCAGAAGATGAAGAAGAAATTGAAAGTCATCAATCTGATGACATGCGAAGCCAGTAAGTAATAAAACTACTTTTAATAAAATATTATTTAATGACCAACAGTAATCACTGTGTACTTTTGACTTTTCATAAATGACAGTATCACTGTTCACTTTTACTGTTTACTTTAAATTTATGGTCGACAGTAATCACTGTTTACTTTTGACTTTTGAATAGAAAGCGTGTACGATGGAAAAGGAATTAATTCTAATTCTAAAGAATTTGGAGTCCGCTCTAAAGAATTTGGAGTCCGCTTTGAAGAATGCCTATAAAAGGAAGAATTCTCGGAAGAGAAGGCACGACTTGAAAACCCTCTTTTTTCGATTCCTCTTCTGGAAACCCTCCTCTCCAGGTTGATTTGTCCTGCTATTAGTTGTGAGTCGGTGAATATGCGGAGGTTATGGATGTTGAGGGTGCGGGCAATCCGTAACGCTACAATGACCGGTTCGTATTCGGATTCGTTGTTGCTGATCGTGAATGTGTATTTCAGGACGTACAATAACTTGGAGCCTTCGGGTGAAATGATGGCTATACCGGCTCCTCGATTGGTTTCGGCTGCGGACCGATCGATGTGGATTGTCCAACAATCATCTGGGATGTTATCACCGGGTGATTGGTGAGGAAGGGGTGGGGGTAAATCGGTGCATTCTATGATGAAGTCCGATAATGCATAGGCGTTGACTTGTTGCCTGCGGGTGTACGTGATGTCATACTCGAACAGTTTGATGGCCCATCGCATTAGGCGGCCGGTGATGTCAACTTTGTATAATGACTATCGAATGGGGGCTTGGGTGTGCATGCATATCTGGTGGGCGTGGAAATAATGTCGGAGCTTTCGTGTTGCCATGATTAAGGCAAATATATGTTTTTCTAAGGGACAGTATCGGGTCTCGGCAGGTTGTAGGACGTGGCTAATGTAGTAAACTGGATGAAATGTATTGTTGCGATCGGCGCAGAGAACGACACTTACAACTGAAGGGGAGATTAAAATATAGAGGTGGAGGACTTCGTCTGGTTTCGGGGGGACTAATATGGGAGGACTTTGCAAGTATTATTTTATGGCTTGAAAGGCTTTCTCGCATTCGGGGGTCCATTCAAAATTTTTGCGGTTACGTAAAAGTGAAAAAAATGGGAGAGATTTTTCTCCGGACTTGGAAAGAAAGTGGTTGAGTGCTGCGATTCGTCCACTGAATCGTTGAACGTCTTTGACAGTTGTTGGGGGTTTCGGATTTTGTATGGCTACTATTTTGGATGGGTTGATTTCGAGACCGCACCGTGAGATCATAAAACCCAAGAATTTGCCGGCATTTACTCCGAATGTACACTTTTCGGGGTTGAGTTTTAGACCAAAATCTTGCAAGGTTTGGAAAGTCTCCCGGAGGTCGCGTGTTATGTCTGATGCGGAAAGAGTCTTGACTAAGATGTCGTCGATGTATGCCTCAACATTTCTGCCGATTTGGGATTTGAACATTCGGTTAATTGTGTCTTGGAAATCGGCACCTGCGTTTTTGAGTCCGAAAGGTATGCGTTTATAGCAGAAAAGTCCTTCGGGTGTGACGAAGGCGGTTTTTTCTTCGTCGGCTTCTGCCATAAGGATTTGGTGGTATCCTCTGTGAGCGTCTAGGAATGACAATAAGTCGTATCCAGCTGTGGCGTCGGCGAGGATATCCGTTTGGGGGAGAGGATACGGTTTTTTGGAGATGGCTTTATTGAGTGAGGTGAAATCGATGCAAACTCGCCATTTGCCGCCTGGCTTTGGTACGACGACTGGGTTGGCTAACCATTGAGGGAATTGGACTCTTCGAATGACATCGACCTCAAGTAGCTCTGATATTTCTTTTCGGATAATGGCTTGTTTCGTGGTGTTGAAGGAACGGGGTTTTTGGGTAACGGGTTTGGTTATGGGAGGAATGCCTAGCTTGTGTTCCATGAAGGATCGGGGAATTGCCCCGAGGTCTGTGGGCGTCCAGGCAAAGATGTTAGAAAATTCTACCACTAGCTCTAAGATTTGTCGTTGAAGAGGATTCGGGAGGGATGCGCCTATTTTGATCTTGCGTTCCGGGTGTGTGGCATCTATGCCGAAGGTTTCGAATTGGTCGATGGGGGTCAGGGTTCGGTCGGGATTGTCAAGGGGAATGGTTGGAGGTTTGGGGGGTTTGATGTTGGTGAGGTAGCAGGTTTGTTGAATCGGTTTGTTTCCGGGAATGATCCAAGGGCCGGAAGGTAATGTCATTATTATGTCGTTGCGATATGTGCAGATTTGTGCCTGCATCGCGTTCAGCGCTGGGCGTCCAAGGATGATGTTGTACGGGGCTGGGGAGTCGACGATGACGAAGGTGGCCGTGTGTTGCTATGGGTGGGAAGGTGGGCCCTATTGGATTGAAAGTTGGGCGGTGCCGCAGGGGTGGGTGGTGGTACCGGAAAAGTCGATGATTGGTGTAGAATAAGGTTGTATTAGGCTGTCGTCGATGTGCATTTTTTTCCAGGTTTCGTAGTACATGATGTTGGCGGAACTTCCGGTGTCTATTAATATACGCCGGACGAAAAAGGACTGTATGTGTAAGGAGATTATTAGAGGGGTGTCGGTAGTATTGTCGGATTCGGTGGATTTTACGCATTTTGGAGGAGGTGGGTCGGATGTGTGGGTGAGGTCATCTATAAGGTTGATGATGTGGTGGTGGGCTGTACCGGATCTTGGGGGGTTATCGGCGGTGGTGGGGGTTGCATTCGGCATTTTAATGTATTCGCGTAATTGCCCTTTTTGAATCGCGGATTCGATTGCGTTCTTCAGGGCGTAGCAGTTGTCGGTTGTGTGTCCGACTTCTTTATGGAATGTGTAGAAATGTTGTTGGTTTCGGCGTTCGATTGGGGAAGGCATCGGGCGCGGAGCGGGCAATATGCCTGATGATTCTATTTTTTTGCCATATGGTGGCGCTATCGGTGGTTAGGGGTGTAAATTGGGTAGTATTGTTTTTGGGGTATCGGGGTGGTCTTTGGTCGGCGTTGGGTGTTGTCATTTGTGTTCGGTAAGTGGGGTGTGGGAATTGAGTGAAAGGTTGGCTGTGGCGATCTTGGGGGTATCTGGGTCTGGCCAATGTGTTGTTTCGGGCAGTGTCTTGAGCTTGGGTAACTGCCATGGAAGTGGATAATTTTTCGGCCTTTATCCAAGCTCCGACCTTCGTTAACAATTCTTGTGTGGTTCTTGGTTCCTGGATGTTTAGTTGATGTGAGTATTCGCCTGGGACGAGACCGTTGCGGAATGCTTTGACATAGAAGGAGTCCGTGCAATCCTTGGTGCGTGATACTTCTTTGTTGAAACGCTGGAGGTATGAGAACAGGGATTCTCCAGCATTTTGACGGATCTGTAAGAGTTCGAGGCGTGTTTGTTTGTCTGTCCGGAATGCTTCAAAATATTGTAGAAAGCTGTTGCCAAGTTGTCGGAACGAGAGGATGGATCCTGCGGGTAAACTGCCGAACCAGGTTTGTGCTTGGTCGGCGAGTGTCATCGGAAAGCACCGGCACAGTAAGAAATCATCTGCGTCGTGCATTACCATTGTTGTGGTGAATTGCCGGAGGTGGGTTTCGGGATCGAAATCTCCGATGTAATGGGTGAATGTGAGAATCTGGAACGTTGGTGGCAGTGGACCTTTTGCATATTTTGGGGTCAGAGGGTTTTTATCGAGTGTGTTCCAGGGGAGGATGTCATCGTTTAGTTTTAATGGAGGGGGTTCGAGGTGATTTTGGTCGCATGGCGTTTGGGAATGTATGGCAGTGGGTGTGGGTCTGGCTGTAGGTTGGTCGTGTAGATGAGGTTGGTGGAGGGCTGGGGTTCCGGGGGTTTGGGGGAGGTACCATGGTTGCGTTGTTGCTTGTGGGTGTTGGTATATTATAGGTTGTCCTTGGGTACCCGGAGGTGGTTGTGGTATCGGGATTTGTGCTGGTGGGGTGGATGATGCGGGGGGTAATGTACTAAGTGGAGGATGGGGCAATGGTGATTGGTTGTGTTGGTGGAGTGGGGGGACTTCTTGGGTTCCGGGGGTCATCGTTGGGACGTGTCATGCGGTTGTTGGGACTTGTGGTTGCGGTGGGGGGTGTTTGTATGATATGAGATGTGTTGTATTATCCGGAGGTGTCTGGGGAAACGGTTGTTGTTGTGGAGGAGCGTGTGGGTTTGACTGGGTTATATAATTTTGAGGGTGCGGGTGTGGTTGTTTAACTCGGTGTTTGGCTTGTTTGGAGGGTTGTGTGGTAGGGTGGTCGTGGTGTTTTGGTGGAGAAGACTTTCAGTGGCGTTTTGGGGGTATCGGGACGTTGGTTGAGGATCCGGTGGCTTCGGGAAAGGATGAAGTGGCGTCGTCTGTTAATTCTGGATCGGGTCTTAGTCTTTTTTGCCGCATGTAGTTGGCGATATTTCTTAGGATTTGCATAATGTCCTCGTATGGTACGTCGTCGTTTGGGTGATCACGCCGAATAGATAAGGAATGCGAACGGCGGGTGGGTTTCTTGCCATCGCGGCACGATGTGGATTGATTTTGGGCATCTTGTGGTGGTTGTGCGGATGAGGAGGGTTGATGCTGGTTAGCGTTGGCGAGTGCAGAGGCGGTTGTCAAGGGTTGATGGGTAATGGTGGGAACGGGGAGAGGGATGCCCAGGGATGTGGTGGGAACTTCTAGAGGGGTATTAGGGTTTTTAAAATCATGGCCGTGGGTTGTCATACGAAAAAGCACGGTGGGCACCAATATGATGTAGCCTGGTCCTAATCACTCTAATTCCCTTTTCCTTCTTCCTCTTCTTTCCTGGGCTCTTTCAAGATCTTCCTTCTTCTTCCTGGCGATTCTCCTCTTTTTAGGCGTTTTTCTCTTGGTGCTTTATTTTGGTGTTTTCTTTGCGTGCGTGTGTATTTTCTTGATTGTGTCTTAGAAACCTCTTTCTTTCTCCTTAGAGGGGTATTTATCTATAATGTGTGGGCTTTTTGTGTTATGGGCCTCTCTTATATATTATGGGTCTTTCTTAGATATTTTAGATTTCTCCGTTAATTTAATGATGGGATTTTTGGGATATTTTGTGTTGTGGAGATATGTTTTATGTATGGGGGTATGGTACATATACCAACTTATATTTTCTCCGTATAATTTTAGTTTAAAACTTATAAGAAACATAGCGAAGTTATTATACTCACTATCAGGTTTTTGAAGAATAACAATTTTTTTTATCATACATTTGTTTTAGATTGTTCTAAAAAAATAAGTGGATCTTTCCTTCTTTTATGCTGTCTCCAAGACTCGTAGCATGAAGAAGAATTTCAACATTTAGTATTCATAACAAATAATTTTTCTTGAAATATCAAAAACAACAAATTCGAGTTTTGAGATATTCGATAGGATAGATAAAGACATACCTTAAAAATATCAAGAAATGATTCTATCTCGAAGAGAAAAATCGGGTATTAAAAAAGAACTATAATAACACTAATATAACAAGACTAAAGTTAGAGAAATTAAAATAGTATAATCTTGTATATATTTTGATGTTATTTAAAAACAACAAACTACTCATATTTATAGGATAAATATATACACATATACATACAACAATAAATGTATACATATGTTACAAATTTAATTTCATAAAGTTTATATGGAGGTAATAAATATTATATGCAGGTATGAGAAGTTATATGAAAATAGTAAAACTAGTAATGTTATATGGTTATAAATATAAAATAATAGTACAATTTATAATAGCAAAAAATTATAATAAAAATAATATAAAATTTAAAAATTATAAAGAATATAAAACATCATTAAACACATTCAATTTATTAAAAACCAAAAAAAAATTGATGCGAAAAAATAAAATAATTATTAAACATAATCATAATTATATATATAATATATATATATATATATTACAAAAACTTTTAAGAAATTTTAGAAATTTAATTAGACATATATATATATATACTAATTGAAATTTTCTAAACATCATTATTATAAATAATATAAAACAAATATTAAATATAAATATATTTTTTAAAAATCTAAATATTATTATAACTATTTAAAATCACAATAATACTTTTCACCTTTATAAAAAATACATACAAATATTATATCTTTTGATTATTTATTCAAAATTACATGTTATATAAAAATTAATTATGGATCGTGGAAGCTTAAAACATAAGAATTTGATAAAAATAAATACACATACAAATAATATTAAATATTTTAGAACATAATTTCAAGTATCAATAATATTTCTTTCTTGAAATATAGAAGCTGAAAAATTCTTGTTTTATTATTCAATTAACAGTTTCATATAGAATCAAAACAGTTCAACATAAAATGTGAGAGTAACACTATGTATCTCTTTGACTTCACAGGAAAACCTCGCAAATTTTCAGATTTAAAATCAACTGAAAGAATGAAAATTTTAAAAAAAATTTTAAAAAAATTCAGAGCACTAACCACCAATAAATGCATACAGGCGTCCAAGAACACACAGATGATTCCGAACTCCAGACTTGTAGCATAAACTTCGGCGGCGGGAACTGTGAAAAACCAGCGTCAATCGATAAAGATAACTAACCGAGATAAAATTACATCTCCAAAAATTCTCAAACGAATAATTTCTTGAACCAAAAAAAACGTTGGAGCTTCAACAGTAATACGAGTTAATTCAGGAAAATTATAAAAATAAAATAAAATTTAAAAAACAAAATAAAAAAATAAAACAGAGAGAAAGACCTGTAATGGAGAAGAGGGAGCAGCAGAGAGATATGTGAGAGAGATGTGCTTAGGGCTGTGAAACGACGCTGTTTCCACCAGGGGTTTCTTATGTCTACGAAACGACGCTGTTTCTAAAAAAATTCGTTGGTCCCACATATCCCCCCACGTTATAAATTCATGTATTATTTGTTTAATTATATTATAGCAATTTTTTCAAAACAAAAAAAAAAAAAAGTGGCTCCCATTTTAATTTTATCTCTCTAATTTTTACCTTTTATTATTCTCCTCACCTCAAAATAATTTCCCATCTATCTAAACAATAAAATATTAGAAAATTATTATTATTATTATTTTGAAATTAAATATATTTTTGTTGTCTCGAGGCTTACAAATTATTTTTAAAATAATAATTTTATTTATATTATAAATAATCTAATATTATTATTTATTTTGATTCGATTTAAAAATATATTATTAAGTAAAAATTTAAATTTCTATTTCATAACAGCTCAATAAAAATTAAATATTTTAAATTTTTATTCATTAAATTTTTTTTGGTAAAATATATTTTGTGTATAGGTTTAATTTGTTCTAATATCGATATTTGGTTTTTAATGGTTTATGAAAAAATTTATCTTAGCTAAGTCTATACAAACAACTAAATCATATTTAAAATATCTGTATATAAAAATCCTAATAAATTCTCAAAATATCATAAATCTTTTATATATATATATATATATATATATATATATATATTTATGTTGATCTAAATAAAATATCTGAGAACTATTATTCACTATATAATGTCCAAAAAGTGCATTATTCATCCATTCATAATTCAATCAATCAAAGTAATCGATCTACAGTTTACAATTTACAGTTTACACGCAGAACATACAGTAGAAACATCATGATGATACCAATACGACCGCCGGACATTGAAGAAACTGATGTGAGAGGGGTGTGGTTAGTTTGTCACTTCAATAACGAGATACGTGTCACCGTCTCTCACAATTCAGAAGTCGTCACAGAATGGTTGAGATCATTGGAGAATTTTTGCGATGCGTCAAATCTCGAACGTCCTGTAGTTGTTGGTATGCGGACTGAATGGACGTATGGTTGCGGTAGGTTGTCCCTGCTGAATCACGAAGTGGATACTGTCCAACTTTCTGTACTCGATTGTTGTCTTATTTTTCAAATTCGTCACTGTGCTGATCTTCCGGATGCATTTATAAGAATTTCTAATGATGATAGGTATACATTGATGGGAGTTGGAATAGAAAGGGATGCTGAAACTTTAAGAAGGGATTATGGACTTCATTTTGGTCCTAATAACATTGTGGATTTACGTGACTTGTTTGTGAGGACGCAGAGAAATCCACCTGAGTTCATTCATCGTTTTAAATTAGAAAATTTATTTAGATTAGAGTTTAATAGGATTTACTCGAGACCCTTAAGTCTTGCATTTAGCAGATGGGATTGTGTGGATTTGGAAAGTGAACAAATTTTTGATGCATGTTGCGCTGCTGACATTTGCTATCGACTTGGCCAAGCCCTCAGCCTCCCGAATTGAAATTCATAATAATGGATTCTTTCATTTTTCTTTTTGATTCTTTACAAATACTTCAAATAATAAACAACAATTTCAGTATATATTTCTTGTATTATTTATGTTGTTTTTTAGGAAATTTTTAAAAACATTTCTTATACATAATTTAAGTCGATCAAAAACTTTATTTCTTAACTCATGTATATTTTTGTGATATTTTATCCTACATTTATAAAAGAATTGAATAAGTAATTATATATAAGAAGGAACCTAACTTGGAGTATATATTTTTTTTTTGCATAGTAACTACAATATTAAATATGTTTGACTTATAATTGCAGTACAGACTCCACTATAGATTAGTCTATAATTAAATAAACTATTAACTTGAAACAATTCATAAAATATCATCAAAAATTTTAAACTTTATTTATAACAAATCCCCACTCAATAAGTTCACACTCCCAATACAATAAAAAATTTATTTTAACAAGACAAAGAAACTAAAAAGACTCTAAAACTCTTATTTAAGGTCATTCATTCAGTAATCATCATCCTTTAACTCAATATCTTTACTGCCATCTGTAAGGTGAGAAACATAAGGAAACATAGGGGTGAATATAAAAATACTCAGTAGACTGAGCAATCATTCCTTTTTAAAAAAATCTTCAATTTAAAAATAAATATCTTTATAAAAATAATAAACACCTTCAAAATAGTTTTTACATATAAATAAGAAAATGATAAAAAGATAATAAATCTTAAAATAATATTAATAACAATAAATATTTTTCAATACTTTTATCTATAAAAAGAAAATAATAAAAAGGTAACAAATCTTAAAATAATAATAATAAAAATAAATATTTCATAATCATTTATTCAAAAAACCTACAAAAAACCTGCATAGTTCAGAACAAAAAACAAACATTCAATATCTTTTCTTTTCTTTGACTATTGATGGAATAATATGAATATTTCGCGAATGAGTCTTAACTTATATCAGTTCCTAACTTTATACTCGTTAGGAAAGAGCCTTACTTGTATCTTATATCTTGGTGACTTTTTATCCATGTCAATGGAAAATCTTATAAACGGTGGAGCATGTTCCTCTCATTGCTATCCATTACTTAATCCCCAATAAATCAAATATATATATAATATATTATATATATATGTATATATATATATATTATATATATATATATATAATAAAAAGAAAATGGAAACATAATCAAATTAGGGAAAAAAGAAAAGGTAATCTAATTAAAAAAAGGAAACGTAATCTAATTAGAAAAAGGAAACGTAATCTAATTAGAAAAAAAGAAAAGTAATCTAATTAGAAAAAGGAAACATAATCAAATTAGAAAAAAAAAACATAATCAAATTTTGGACTGTGTCATCTCGCGAATGGTTGAATAACAAAAACAACATGTACTTAAATTTTTTTGGAATCAAAGATTAATTGCAAGATGTTAAACTTTCAAAATTCTACTAAGTAGATAACAATTAGTTAAACAAGTCTTTTTACATATCATAATCTTTCAAATTCATTACTTAAAAAAAATTATCCATACTATAGATAAAAACAACGGAGAGGGATAGAACACCTACCAACAATCTCCTTAAATCTGCTTGTGTAAATTCAAATTAGTTTAGGTATTCTGCTCTTAAATCTCCTTCGAACTCTACTAACAATCCATTTAATAAAAAAAATTAGAACTTAATCTATAACTATATCTTAATCATATGACCTCGTTGTCTCATCAAAAATCAAAATCACTAAAAACACAGAAAAGAACTTACCTTTTTCACCCATTTCTAGAATTTCATAAAACCCTAATTTCTTTTGCTCTCTGACAGGTTATGGAACGAATAATAACTTTTAGCGACTTTTGGATTATGAAGTAAAACTTAACAATTATTCTGATAACGACCTCTTTCGTTTTCGTTTTCTTTTTCTCCCAACCCTATCTTTCTCATCTTCCTCCTCCACTCTACAATATTTCTCTCTTTTTCCTCAAATTATGACCCTAAAAGTCATTCTTATTTGATATAACTTAATTAAGTTAAAATATTTAACTTTTTATTAATTAGTCCATAATATTTTTTATATATTCTAATTCGGCCCATTATAATAATAATAAATTCTTTATTCATTAATTTAATTAGAAACTTATAATAACTACCTTATTTGGGCCGGTCAGGATATTACAAATATATATATATATATATATATATACGCACACTAAAGAAAAAATATTTTATAAATTTTAAATTTAATTTTTTACTCGAGAACAATCATAATTTGTTGGAAAAAACTCTAAACATTTATAATTATATTATAATATAATAATAATAATACTTAAAAATTAGATAACATGTAAGAGGTGTTGCTCGAATGGTAAGCACATGATTTCCACACATGTTAGAAACGAAAATTGTCGCATAGGTGGAGATGAAAATTATTGCATAGGTATTTATAAAAAAATTTTAAAAAAAATCTAAAGTAATTGATTTATATATTTTTCATCATAAAAATTCCCAATATTTTGTGGCGGATTAACAAAAAAATTTAACACATCTAAATGTGTGGTATCAATAATATCATTGTCAAGATCATTAAAGAAATTTGTAAAATTTGTTCCTACACATTGTTTTTCTTTTTCTTTTAATAAAATTTGATAAAGATCAATAAAGTGTTTTGCAGCATAACAAGTATGTGTCCAATGTCTTTTTATTCCACAACTAAATCATGAATTTTAATATTTTTTTTGACAATCTTTTTCTGGCCATTTGTGTCTTATTGTTTGTCCTCTTTATTATTGTACTTGTGATGATAGATAGACATATATTTAATATTACAACGAGGACTAACTACCTCAAAAATAATCACGTCCTCGTCCTATTCTATTATTCATCATAATCACGTTTATTTCAGGGAATGGAACACAGCCAATGGACGATCTTCATGATTTTTTAACAATAACTCAATGATTTTGTTCAGCCACAATAAGACATGGGATTAATTGCGAGTATTTTTAAAAACCATTTTCTCGATACTGCTACTGTAGGAGCACATTCGTGTCATGAAAAAAAAGAGAAAGTTTTCTCTAACATATCATTTTCACTTATATTTTCTCCTATCATTTTAGTTTAAAATTTATACGAAACATAGCGAAGTTATTATACTCACTAACAGGTTTTGAAAGAATAACAGTTTTTTTTATCATACATTTCTTTTAGATTGTTCTAAAAAACAAGTCCATCTTTCCTTCTTTTATTTTGTCTCCAAGACTCGTAGCATGAAGAAGAATTTCAACATTTAGTATTCATAACAAATAATTTTTCCTTGAAATATGAAAAGCAATAAATTCGAATTTTGAGATATTAGATAGGATAGATAAAGACATACCTTAAAAATATCAAGAAATGATTCTATCTTGAAGAGAAAATTTGGGTATTAAAAAATAACTATAATAACACTAATATAACAAGACTAAAGTTAGAGAAGTTAAAATAGTATAATCTTGTATATATTTTGATGTTATTTAAAAACAACAAACTACTCATATTTATAGGATAAATATATACACGTATACATACAAATATAAATGTATACATATGTTACAAATTTAATTTCATGAAGTTTATATGGATGTAATAAATATTATATGTAGGTAGGGAAAGTTATATGAAAATAGTAAAAGTAGTAGAATGTTATATGGTTATAAATATAAAAAAATAGTACAATTTATAAAAAAATTACATATTTTACAAAATATAATAGCAAAAATTATAATAAAAAAAAAATTTATAAAGAATATAAAACATCATTAAACACATTCAATTTATTAAAAACAAAAAAAAAATCGATGCGAAAAAAATAAAATAATTATTAAACATGATCATAATTTATATATATATATATATATTACAAAATATAACAATAAAAAAATTTAAAATTTTTTAGAAATTTAATTAGAGATATATACTAATTCAAAATTTCTAAACATCATTATTATAAATAATATAAAACAAATATTAAATATAAATATTTATTTTTTAAAAAAATTTAAATATTATTATAACTATTTAAAATCACAATAATACTTTTCACCTTTATAAAAAATACATACAAATATTATATATTTTCATTATTTATTCAAAATTACATTTAAATATTTTAGATATTTAAATATTTTAGATAGTGTGAAAGCTTTAAAACATAAGAATTTGGTAAAAATAAACACACATACAAATAAATCAAATATTTTAGAACATACATTTCAAGTATCAATAATATTTCATTCTTGAAATACAAAACCTGAAAAATTCCTGCTTTATTATTCAATTAACAGTTTCATATAGAATCAAAACAGTTCAAGATATCTCTTCGACTTCACCCGTTTCTCCCGAGATTTCACAGGAAAACCTCTCAAATTTTCAGAATTAAAATCAACCGAAAGAATGAAAATAAAAAAAAAAATTTTTAAAAATATTCGGAGCACTAACCACCAATAAATACATACAAGCGTTCAAGAACACACGGATGATTCCGAACACACGGAACTGTGAAAAACCAGCGTCAATCGATAAAGACAATTAATCGAGATAAAATTACATCTCCAAAAATTCTCAAACGAATAATTTCTTGAACCAAAAAAAACGTTGGAGCTTCAACACTAATACAAATTAATTCAGGAAAATTATAAAAATAAAATAAAATTTAAAAAACAAAATAAAAAAATAAAACAGAGAGAAAGACCTGTAATGGAGAAGAGGGAGCAGCAGAGAGATCTGTGAGAGAGAAGTGCTTAGGGCTGTGAAATGACGCTGTTTCCACCAGGGGTTTCTTATGTCTACGAAACGACGCTGTTTCTAAAAAAATTCGTTTGGTCCCACATATCCCCCCACGTTATAAATTCATGTATTATTTGTTTAATTATATTATAGCAATTTTTTCAAAAAAAAAAAAAAAAAAAAGTGGCTCCCATTTTAATTTTTCTCTCTAATTTTTACCTTTTATTATTCTCCTCACCTCAAAATAATTTCCCATCTATCTAAACAATAAAATATTAGAAAATTATTATTATTATTATTTTGAAATTAAAGATATTTTTGTTGTCTCGACGCTTACAAATTATTTTTAAAATAATAATTTTATTTATATTATAAGTAATCTAATATTATTATTTATTTTGATTCCATTTAAAAATATATTATTAAGTAAAAATTTAAATTTCTATTTCATAACAGCTCAATAAAAATTAAATATTTTAAATTTTTATTCATTAAAAAGTTTTTGATAAAATATATTTTGTGTATAGGTTTAATTTGTTCTAATATCGATATTTAGTTTTTAATCTAAAAATCCTAATAAATCCTAATATTTTATCTTAGCTAAGTCTATACAAACAACTAAATCATATTAAAAAATATCTGTATATAAAAATCCTAATAAATTCTCAAAATATCATAAATCTTATATATATATATATATATATATATATATATATATATATTATATATATATATATGTTCATCTAAATAAAATATCTGAGAACTATTATTCACTATATAATGTCCAAAAACTGCATTATTCATCCATTCATAATTCAATCAATCAAAGTAATCGATCTACAGTTTATAGTTTACACGCAGAACACACAGTAGAAACATCATGATGATGCCAACACCAACACCGGACATTGAAGAAACTGATGTGAGAGGGGTGTGGTTAGTTCGTCACTGCAATGACGAGATCCGTGTCACCATCTCTCACAATTCAGAAGTCGTCACAGAATGGTTCAGATCATTGGAGAATTTTTGCGATGCGTCAAATCTCGAACGTCCTGTAGTTGTTGGTATGCGAGTTGAACGGACGTATGGTTACCGTAAGTTGTCCCAGCTGAATCACGAAGTGGATACTGTCCAACTTTCTGTACTTGATCGTTGTCTTATTTTTCAAATTCGTCACTGTGCTGATCTTCCGGCTGCATTTATAAGATTTTTCTGTGATGATAAGTATACATTGATGGGAGTTGAAATACAAAGGGATGCTCGTACTTTAAGAAGGGATTATGGACTTCATTTTGATCCTAATAATATTGTGGATTTACATGACTTGTTTGTGAGGACGCGGAATAATCTACCTGAGTTCATTCATTATTTTAGATTAGAAGATTTATTTAGATTAGAGTTTAATAGGATTTACACGAGACCCGTAAGTGTTGAATTTAGCAGATGGGAAAGGGTGAATTTGGAAAGTGAACAAATTTTTCATGCATGTTGCGCTGCTGACATTTGCTATCGACTTGGCCAAGCCCTCAGCCTCTCGAATTGAAATTCATAATAATCGATTCTTTCATTTTCTTTCTAATTCTTTACAAATACTTCGAATAATAAACAACAATTTCAATATATATTTCTTGTATTATTTATGTTGTTTTTAGGAAATTTTTTTAAAAAATTCTTATACATAATTTAAGTCAATCAAAAAATTTAATTCTTAACTCATGTATATTTTTGTGATATTTTATCCTACATTTATAAAAAAATTGAATAAGTAATTATATATAAGAACGAACCTAACTTGGAGTATATCTTTTTTTTTGTATAGTAACTACAATGTTAAATATGTTTGACTTATAATTGCAGTACAGACCCCACCATAGATTAGTCTACATATTGGGACTATACAAATCGATTACATATTTAGCACATTAATTTTTATATTTTTTTTTGGGTTGAAAGTCTATACAATTAATATTGGAATAGAATTTTGTTTTTTCACTTTCAAGTATTCCATTGCAAGGAGTTGGCTTGGTTGCAAAAATTGTTCAATATTCTAAGTAAATTGAATAAATGAAAAGAAAGATAGGATAAATATACACACACGTGCGCGCACACAAACACACACACACACTTACACACACACACACACTTACACACACACACACACACACACACACACACACACACACACACATATATATATATATATTGATTCTGCAAAAATCTATCGAGGGTAAGAAGGTAATTTAAAAGGCCGAGAATTCTGGCAACGTTTGAACGGATCGGTCTTTCGGAGATTTTGAATCAGTCAAAGTCAATAGAATGGGTATTTCGGTTAGTGGCTCCTTGACGAGCTACAAGCCAGGAAGTTGTACTTCGTGATGTAGAGCTGGAATAACTATACTTCATGATGTTGAACCTCGCAATGCCAAGTACCTACAAAATAGGTAAGTTCAATGGGGGGGTTTATTCCCCGTGAACTCTCCGATGCTTAAGTCAATAGAGTATTATGTGAGTATTTTGGATATCTGGAACCTTTCTTTACCTTGATTTTATTTCCTCCTTTATAGGCGTCATCTGGAAAGTTCTTTGATGAACTGCCCGTTGTGGGGATCCGTTTCTTCCCGTTACTTGGAGCGAACCTTAAATGGATTGAAGCTCGGGCAGGGAGTTACGGTTCGATTAGTAACTGTCTCATGAATGCTATAATAGGAGCAATAATGGCGGCTTTAAGTATTAGGCGGTTATCTTAGAACCGTAATTACCGTCCTGTCCTTGGTATGATTTGATGGTCGTTTAGTGGCCCCTTAGCGAAGTACCGAATGATTTATGTGTTCTACTTCGCTGGGTAAACGATGTCGTCCCTTATTTGGAGTACTTCGAAAGATTGGGGTTTGTGACAGTGATTGTTGTCTCTTCATCTTCCGTGTCTATCATAAATGGCAGGGTGTCAGCCGCTAGAGAGCCTTTTTGTTATTCCCTATGCGTTGAACTTGAGGAGTAATCATGATACTTTTTGGGTATCGTAGCTTTTCTTTATAACCGTTTGAAATTACCTCTCACTTTCTTTACACTTTCTTTTCAGAATCCTTCTTGTTTTTCCTCCCAGATTTGCTTTTTCACCATTGTTGTCCCTGTAAAACTCTGAAGATTCCTCTTGCTCTATTATGTAGCGAGTTTGGTCATCAACTTTCCAGACTATCAAAGGTAAGCTTTGTCTTTTTCTTTAATCTTTCTCACCTTTGTTGACCTGAGGTTGGGATTTTGTATTACCGTGTTCGTCTTTCTTCTGGGGTGTCTGTGGAAAAGGGTGCCTAGGATAGGATTAGGACATTTTGCCTTTTATTTTCCACTGGGCTATTTCTGGGTGGCTTTTTTCTTGAATGAAGTTCTAAATTTTGGACTTCCATTAGCAGGTAAAGATGGCTGCCCAGGGATCTCATGCTAGTGAGGTTGAGGGTCTCATGGCTGAAGGTTTTGGGGACCCTCAACCGGTACGCCCAGAGGCCAAAGTTACGGTGGCAGTTAGGGACGGCCAGCCACAGGCTCCTGAGGGTGTTTCTTTCCAACCCCCTATGCCCGCACCCCCCTGCTGATTTTTGTTTTTGGCGAAGTAGGATTACAAGAGAACAAGCTGAGTCGTTTGCCCGTAAATATAGTGTAGACCCCAGTGTATATAGAGTTTTTGTAGCTCCCATCGTACGAAAAATGTCTTTACATCATATTCCTCTCCCCTTAGCTCATTTTGAAGTAGGTTTTAGACTTCCCATGGACCCCGCATTGTTGACTTTCTTATTTTTGCTCGAGTCCAACCCGGTCATATACACCATAACGCCGTTCGTACCCTCTTCTGTTTAATTTACCTTTGTCGTAGACTTGGTTTTGAACTTATGCCTAATATACTTAGGATGTTTTTTTCTTCACTTCGAATGTCGGACAACACTCTTTCTCTTCGTCCGCGTCAAAATAAAGTTATCCTTTTTGACTCCCCACCAAACAAAATTGACTTTAACGGAAGGTGGTTGATGGTAGAGTCTCGGATTGGATTTCCCTTCCGTCCTTGCATTAATGAGGACTATCAATGGTCCCAAATTCAACATTCTTCTTCCCTTAGCCACTCTGAGAAATCTTTCTTAGAAGCCATTACTCGGGACTTAGGAGATAGTCGCCAACATCAGTCCCCGAGTATATTCTTCGACTGACATTTTAAGTGAGCCTAGTCTAGAGTGGTGTGGGATTGGGGCTGGATTGGAGACTCGCAAACGGGAGTTGGGTTTTGAGGAGGAAAGGCCAAACCGGGATTGGACAATACATCCCGGGGGCGTTTTCTCTTATCAGTGCGAGTTGTGCACTTCTACCCCCCGCGGTTGCCGTAATGGCCGAGGTAAAGAAGATTTATTTGTGTATATATATATATATATATATTTTGTAAAATCTGACTTGGAGGTTTTTTGTGTAGGTCCAACGATGTTCAAGAAGGCTTGGGGAGATCGGGAAGAGGGCAGTAATATTCGTCAATCCCACCCGGACTCTCTTCCCCGGTTTCCTCCAAGATTAATTGATCGGGGGGCTTCGGGGGACACTCCCCTTACATATCCTTCCTCGGCTGGTCAGTCTTTTGGTCGAGAAAGGAATCTTCATCGTAGAAGGGACGGGGATGCAAGGGATAGGGCTCCCCGATCTGCCCCTTTTGTATCCCGAAGGGAAGCATCTCCAGAACCAACTGTTGGGGATGACGAGGAACAACTTCATCCCCGCCAAAGACGAAGGACTTCACCTCGCCGTCCTGCTGAGGCTACTGCTGAGGCTAGGATAGATCCAGAGGACTCCGGACCTTCTTGGCTCCAACCTGGGTTCGAGCTACCAACAGAAGAGGGGGCCTTACGAGCTTTAGCCTCTGAGATTTCTTCCCGGACTCCTCCACTGACTAATATCCGCTTCACTAACCGGTATGTAGCCTCCTTCCTTGGTGGTTCTATTCTAGACCAGGCTGCTGATACGAAGGGCTTGGCTGGGATGGAGCTGGGAGTTGAAGAGGCAACTAACCGAGTTGGGGCTCTGCTAGCTCGGATAAGCACCATCATTTTTTGTTCCCCTCTTTTTTCTTAAGTATTTATGAATCTCTTAATAACTCCTTTTTCCTTTCAACAGGTTTCTTCCCTTATTCTTCATATCTCCAAGTCTTGCACCTCGGAGCAAACAGAGCGAATAGTGGCCAACGAGGAGTGGCGGACAATGAATGAACCCCGCCTGGCTGCTCTGGAATCAGAAGTGACTGACCAAGCATCTCGCTTGGAGTTAGTCGAGTTGAAGGAGCGGCTGAACAAGGCAGAGGAGAAAAACGCGGAGTTGCAAGCTGCCAACAATGATCTGAACTCAGCTAGGGATGAAGCTATGGCTAGTCGGATCACCGTGAGGCGGTCAGAAGAATTCAAGAAGAAGATAATCGATGACTTCAAGAGTTCTCCTGCATACCATGAAGAGATCGGTCGTGAGGTTGGCTCTTTTCTGGACAAAGGATGCATCCACGTTATCCGGCAGCTTCACCCCTACTTTGAGGACAAGTCTATTCTCCTGCAAGCTTTCAAATCTAACTTCGACAATGAACTCTGTAGGCAAGGAGCGGACTTCGTCCCATTTACTACCGAAGAGTTGGAGGCACTCCGAGATAGGGATGAAAAGAAAGGAAAGCCTTTTTGGAAGCCGCCTTAGCCTATTTCTCCTTCCTTCTGGGACATGTTGGATGAGGTTCAAGCTCTGCTACTCCCTGAAGCTCTTTTGTATTTAGAACTTAGATTGTAAATTTTTTTTTTTGCACTTTGTACTCCATTTTTTGAAAGCTTTAATGGATTTTTCATTGTCTTGTGTCCTTGTTTAACTTCTCCTCATTTGTTGAAGCTTTCTGACTTTTTACTTCGCGATCGTAAGGTTGCGTATTTGGTAACTTTAATTCTTCTAAGTTATTCGCCTCGACACTTCGTGATCACGAGCCATTATGTGGCCTTTAAATTTTTCCAAGTTTTTTTCAACCTAATACTCCGTAACCACGAACCTTAACGCAATATTTTATTTTTCCAAGTCTTTTAACTTGGTACTTCGTAACCACGAATCTTAACGTGGTATTTTATTTTTCCAAGTCTTTTAACTTGGTAGTTCGTAACCACGAACCTTAACGTGGTGGTAGCATTCTTACTCCTGGGATTGATCCCGGTACTTCGTAACCACGAGGTTTACTCAGTGGTAATATTTTTTACTCCCGAGACTGAACCTGGTACTTTGTAGCCACGAGATTTTACTCAAATGGTAATTTTTATTTCAAAAACTTAGACAAAGTGCTTTTTGAAGCTGTTCAAAAACTTGTTTCCAAGATGACTTGGTATTCAAAACAATACTTTCTAGGTGCTATTTATACATAGTACCTTTTCAAGTGATTTGTGTGCCACGGGTTTGGCAGGAGAGTTCATGAGCCTATAAGTGTCGGGCCTTATTTCATTTTTCACGAGGTACGGTCATTCCCAGTTCGGAGTCAATTTGTTTGCTTTTATGTGCCTCGTCGTGCCCTCTATCTTCCGGAGTACCCAGTCCCCAATCTTTATTGGTCGCTTGAATACTTTCTTATCATGGGATTTTTTGGTTTTTTGCTTGAATGACTGTGATCTTAGGCGACTTACTATTCTCCTTTCTTCTAGCAGATCTAGTTCCATGCCTCTTCTTTCTTTGTTGACCTCTTCGTTGTACATCGATACCCTTGCTGTGGGTAATGCGACTTCGGCTAGTGCTACTGCGACTTCGGCTAGTGCTACTGCTTCAGAACCGTACACCAATGCTACTGCTGTTTCTCCCGTGGAGCCCCTAGTCGAAGTGCGGATTGCCCACAGAGCTGGGTTCAACTCATCAGCCCATTTGTTGGATTTTCCTTCCAAGTTTTTCCTTAGGGCCATTAATACCAAGTTTTTCTTAAGTATTTATGAATCTCTTAATAACTCCTTTTTCCTTTCAACAAGTTTCTTCACTTATTCTTCATATCTCCAGGTCTCGCACCTCGGAGCAAACAAAGCGAGCAGTGGCCAACGAGGAGTGGCGGACAGTGAATGAACCCCGCTTGGCTGCTCTGGAATCAGAAGTGGCTGACCAAGCATCTCGCTTGGAGTTAGTCAATTCTGAGAAGCTCCAGCTGGTTGGCGAGGTAGCAGAGTTGAAGGAGCGGCTGAACAAAGCAGCGGAGAAAAATGCGGAGCTGCAAGCTGCCAACAATGATCTAAACTCGGCTAGGGATGAAGCTATGGCTAGTCGGATCTCCGAGCGGGAGGAGTTGGAGCATTGTCAGTCAGAAGAATTCAAGAAGAAGATAATCGATGACTTCAAGAGTTCTCCTGCATACCATGAAGAGATCGGTCGTGAGGCTGGTTCTTTTCTGGACAAAGGATGCATCCACGTTATCCAGCAGCTTCACCCCCTACTTTGAGGACAAGTCCATTCTCCTGCAAGCTTTCAAATCTAACTTCGACAATGAACTCTGCAGGCAAGGAGCGGACTTCGTCCCATTTACTGCTGAAGAGTTGGAGGCACTCCGCGACAGGGATGAAAAGAAAGGAAAGCCTTTTTGGAAGCCGCCTCAGCCTATTTCTCCTTCCTTCTGAGACATGCTGGATGAGGGTTCAAGCTCTGCTGCTCCCTAAAGCTCTTTTGTATTTAGAACTTAGATTGTAAATTTTTTTGCACTTTGTACTCCATTTTTTGAAACCCTTAATGGATTTTTCATTGTCTTGTGTCCTTGTTTAACTTCTCCTCATTTGTTGAAGCTTTCTGACTTTTTACTTCGCGATCGTAAGGTTGAGTATTTGGTAACTTTAATTCTTCTATGTTCTTCGCCTCGACACTTCGTGATCACGAGCCATTACGTGGCCTTTAAATTTTTCCAAGTTTTTTTCAACTTAATACTCCGTAACCACGAACCTTAACGTGGTATTTTATTTTTCCAAGTCTTTTAACTTGGTACTTCGTAACCACGAACCTTAACGTGGTGGTAGCATTCTTACTCCTGGGATTGATCCTGGTACTTCGTAGCCACGAGGTTTACTCAGTGGTAATATTTTTTACTCCCGAGATTGAACCCGGTACTTTGTAACCACGAGATTTTTCTCAAATGGTAATTTTTATTTCAAACACTTCAACAAAGTGCTTTATGAAGCTGTTCAAAAATTGTTTCCAAGATGACTTGGTATTCAAAACAATATTTTCTAGGTGTTATTTATACATAGTACCTTTTCAAGTGATTTGCGTGCCACGGGTTTGGTAGGAGAGTTCATGAGCCAATAAGTGTCGGGCCTTATTTCATTTTTCACGAGGTACGGTCCTTCCCAGTTCGGAGTCAATTTGTTTGCTTTTATGTGCCTCACCGTGCCCTCTATCTTCCGGAGTACCCAGTCCTCAATCTTTATTGGTCGCTTGAATACTTTCTTATCATGGGCTTTTTTGGTTTTTTGCTTGAATGACTGTGATCTTAGGCGGCTTGCTATTCTCCTTTCTTCTAGTAGATCTAGTTCCATGCCTCTTCTTTCTTTGTTGACCTCTTCGTTGTACATCGATACCCTTATTGTGGGTAATGCGACTTCGTCTGGTGCTACTACTTCAAAACCGTACACCAATGCGTATGCTGTTTCTCCCGTGGGGCCCCTAGTCGAAGTGTGGATTGCCCACAGAGCTGGGTTCAACTCATCAGCCCATTTGTTGGATTTTCCTTCCAAGTTTTTCCTTAGGGCCATTAATACCAATTTGTTAGCAGCTTCTGCTTGACCATTCCCCTGAGGGTGTGCTACTGACGATTTCCAATGTTTGATGTACAACCTTTGACATTCTGCGGTGAATTTGGCTGAAAATTGATCTCCGTGATCGGTAATTACTACTCTGGGTATCCCGAAGCGACATAGGACATTTTCTCGGAATAACTTAGAAACATTTTCCTTTGTTGGACGTGTGAGAGCTTTTGCTTCCACCCATTTTGAGAAATAATCCACATCCACTACCAAGTATTCATATCCATTTTTTTGTTTTCGGGAACTTTCCCATTAGATCCATACCCCACATGTCGAATGGCCAAGCTGCCACCATCGGGGTTTGTTCAATTGACGGCAATTGTGGAATGGTTCAAAAAATTTGGCATGTCTCACATTTCTTGACATATTTTTTGGTATCTTCTCTGAGCGTTGGCTAGTAATATCCTTGGTTGATTACTCTTTCAGCCAGAGCTCGTGCACCGGGGTGTCCCCCGCTTACTCCCTCGTGTATCTCGGCAAGCAACTCTTTGACTTGGGGTGGAGGAATGCAACGAAGTAGAGGCATTGAAAAAGACCGTCTATACAATACATTTTCATGAACGGTGTACCTGGAAGACTGCCGTCTGATTTGCCTGGCCCGAGTAGCGTCATTTGGGAGGCTTCCTTACTCAATGAAATTCTTTATTTCCTCATCCCAATTTTTCGAAGTAGAACGTAGGCATTGAATTAAGTCCATTTCTCTCGTACTTGCTGCTCTTTCTATAGGGATGCCTTCTTCGTTGGGAGTCTCTCCGGAGGCAATTTTTGCAAGTCTGTCTGCTTGCTGATTTTCCTTTCTGCTGAGTAAAGATAATGTGAAGGGGCAAAATTTCTCTCTCCATTTCCTGGCTTCGTCTACGTATGACTGCAGACCCTCCGATTGTACTGCATAGGTCCCTTGGACCTGATTCACTACCAACTGCGAATCGCTGTATACCTTTAAAGCCTTTATATCAGCTCCATGGGCCCACTCTAACCCAATCAACAACGCCTCATACTCCGCTTGATTGTTCGAAAGATTGGGCTACAATTTGATGGCTCGCATTTCTGTGTATTCTTTGTTGGGTGAAATTAAGATAATTCCTGCTCCAACTCCACTGGAGTTGACTGCTCCATCCACTCTCAGTTCCCATGGCTCTTTTGGAGGCTCAACCACTCATAGGCTCAATTCCGTGAAGGATCCTTAGGGTGAGATTCAAAGTATGGTCTGAGTTTCCGTGGGGAAATCACTAATGTGTATGCTAGCTTTTCAATATTTGAATACCTGGACTCCACATCATTAAGGACTTTACTGATGAAGTATACAAGATATTGCTTCGTTCCTTCATCTTTTATTAATACTGATGCCACGATCAAATCTGAGAAGGATAAGTATAGGAAGAGTATTTCCCCTGTGCTTGGAGGTCGTAGCAGGGGAAGATCTAACAGATGGTCCTTCAGACTTTTCCAAGAATGACTGCACTCTTGAGTCCACACAAAATCATTCTTCGAATTCTTCAAGGCTTTGAAGAATGGAAGATATTTCTCTGCTGATTTTGAAATGAAACGTCCTAATGCAACAATGCGCCCGTTTAGTCTCTGGATGTCTTTGACACACCGGGGCTCGATGAGCCGAGCTATAGCCTCTAATTTCTCTGGGTTGGCTTCGATTCCTCGCTCAGATGTCATAAAACCCAAAAATTTGTCAGACTTCACTCCAAAAGTGCACTTCGTCGGGTTGAGCTTGAGGTTGAACTTTGCCAGGTTAGAAAAGGTTTCTTCTAGATCGTCTAGGTGCGAAGTGCCATGTTTGGTTTTGACCACCATATCATCTACATATGCTTCTATGTTCCTTTCGATTTGGCTTCGGAGGATGTGATTCATCATTCGTTGGTATGTGGCCCCAGGATTCTTCAACCCAAATGGCATAACGTTATAGCAATATATGGCCCCTGCAGCTCGGAGCGAAGTGTGTACCTGATCACTTGGCTTCATTTTTATTTGATGGTATCCTGAAAAGGCATCCATGAAGCTTAGAAACTCGTATCCCGCTGTCGAATCTACCAGTGCGTCAATTCGAGGCAGTGGGTAGCAAGCTTTAGGACAGGCCTTGTTGAGGTCGGTATAATCCATGCACATCCTCCATTTTCTAGTGGATTGTTTTACCATTACTACGTTAGCAAGCCACGTGGGATACATTACCTCGCGAATGAACTCTGCCTTCAAAAGTTTATCCTCCTCCTTCATGCCTTGTATTTTCTCCTCACTGAATTGTTTGGATTTCTGTTTTATCAGGCGGCACGTCGGGTTTATGTTCAGTGCGTGTTCGTCAATGGAGGTGTCAATACCTGGCATATCCTCTGTACACCAGGCGAAGCTGTGTTGATGATCTTTTTAAGAACTTGATGATATTTTGCCGAAGTTGATCCGGCATCTCCCTTCCAATTTTGACAAGTTGCTGAGGATAGTTAGGATTTATTGCTACTTCATCAAACTCGCTCTCTCGTGATACTTCGATGACTAGGTCACAGATTTGCTTTTCCAGTATTCTTTGTATCCTCAGGTCATGCTCTTTCGTCACTGCATTGATGTACCCGACTTCGGTGGGAGAATCTCTTTTCCTTTTTATCTTCATGATTTGCCCTAGCAGACTTCGTGGGCTTCTTTTCACAAACCCAACACCTCGCGAAGTGTTGAACTTCACTTATTGGTGGGATGTAGAGATTACTAAATTAAAAGCTGTGTGAAAAGGTGTCCCTACTATGACATTGTAGGGGGATTCCAAGTCCACAACATAGAACTTGACCTCCTTTGTTCGTGCTTTGTCTCCTTCACCGAGGGTGACTTGCACCCTCACTATTCCTTTAACTAGTACCTTTTGTAGCGTGAATCCCTCCAGTACCATTCTGCTAGTCTTGAGATGTTCTTCTCTCAAGCCCATTTTTTCAAAACATCGCAAATACATAATGTTCCTCGTAGCTCCGGTGTCGACCAGAACCCTTTTTACTGTGCATTTGTCGATTCCTTCTTGCGTCATATGCATTTTGAGAACAATAGGACTGACTTTTGCCTCCTTATTGTTCTCTAACTCCTCATTGGTGAAAGTAATGACTTCCGTTTGTTCAAATTCATACTTCGGAACAAGGTATGATTTGGTGAGGTTGTATATCCTCTTCTTGACGGAAGTCAACTCCGGGTTAATCATGTTGATTACCCTTTCTCCCTTGTCCTTCTGTTGTTACATACTAGCAACATACTCTTTCAAGCATCCTTCCTGAATGAGCTTTTCGATTGCTCTTTTTAGTTGGAATCATTCATCCGTGGTGTGACCGTAGTCTCTGTGGAATCCACAGAATTTGGTCTTATCCTGCGTGGAGAATGAATGCGACTTCATCGCTGCAGGATCCCTTACTCCGTATTTTTCTTTGATTACTGCTATCAAACTTTCTTTTGAAACATTCAAAGGTGTGAAAGTTTCGAATTTTTTACCTCGATTTTTGTCTCTTCGTTCGGAAAAGCTTGAGGCAACATCCTTTGGATGCTCGTGTTGCTTATCCTTCCTTTTTGTGGTGGATTCGAGAGTAATGCTCTTCGCTAATGCTACTTTTTGAGCAACGCTGAATATTTCACCAATGGTTTCCGGCTTTCTCAGCTGAAGCTTGGTGTACATCATTCTGGATCTGAATCCTCCTTCGAAACAGGTGATGACAGTGTCTTGGCTGATTCCTTCTATGTCATCGTAAGTCTTCTTGAATAGTTCTAAGAAGGAGAGCAGAGTTTCATCTTCTCGTTGTTTGATATTAGCCAAGTCACCTCTCGTTTTTTGTATAGTTCTTGCAGTATTGAATTTGTCTAGGAACACTTTCTCTAAGGTATGCCATGAGTCGATGGTACCTGCTTTTAGAGATGTGAACCAGGTCAGAGCTTTGTCGGACAGAGTGCTCGAGAATGCTTTGCATAGAATGGCTTCGTCATTTGTGACTAGCCCCATGGCCGATTTGTAGCGGCACACATGCTCGAGGGGTCAGTATAGCCCTGAAGATAGGACGAATTGTGGGATTTTGAGACTTGGATTGGGGGATACATTTTGGATCCATTTGGTGAAAGGTCCCAATTCAATCGACCTTGATTTATGAACTTTAGTTGGGTCCTTTCCCTTCTCTGGACTATATTCGGGGGAACGCTTTCTGGTCCCTCTTTTATGTATAGGTTTCGAGGAATGATGACTTTCCCCTACTTCACTGACCGTTTGTTTTCTGCCTGTTCGTGTAACATGTCTTTCATCTCTTTTTGTGGTTGTTTGTGTTCGTTGTGGAAGTTCCGAGGGATCCCCTGAGAATCTAGGAGGGGGTAAATCCGCGCCGACTTTCTGAAACTCAGCCCTCAACTTTAACCATTGTCGTGAAAGCTCTTGATCCTGTTTTAATTGTTCATTTTCTCTTTGCAACCGTTGCAACTCTTTTTCTGTTTCCTCAATTCTTTTTGAATTGAGTTGTTCTCTCAGATCTTGGATTGAAGCTTCTGGCTGGGGTCCCAATCTTTCTGAGATTGGTCGACAGCTGGAACTGGGTGAGGATGAAGAGTGTGATATCCTTGTCCTAGTTCCTTGGAATGATGATTGTCGGGCAGTGCGTCCCTCTCCTGAATGTCTAGACATTTTTGACTTGTAAAGGGAAGATGAATGTTCTAGTTGAACGATTCCCGGTAACGGAACCAAACTAATTCTGCAAAAATCTATCGAGGGTAAGAAGGTAATTTAAAAGGCCAAGAATTCCGGCAACGTTTGAACGGATCAGTCTTTAGGAGATTTTGAATCGGTCAAAGTCAATGGAATGGGTATTTTGGATAGTGGCCCCTTGACGAGCTACAAGTTAGGAAGCTGTACTTCGTGATGTAGAGCTGGAATAACTATACTTCACGATGCTGAACCTCGCAATGCCAAGTACCTACAAAACAGGTAAGTTCAATGGGGGGTTTGTTCCCCGTGAACTCTCCGATGCTTAAGTCAATAGAGTATTATGTGAGTATTTTGGATATCTGGAACCTTTCTTTGCCTTGATTTTATTTCCTCCTTTATAGGCGTCATCTGGAAAGTTCTTTGATGAACTGCCCGTTGTGGGGATCCGTTTCTTCCCGTTACTAGGAGCGAACCTTAAATGGATTGAAGCTTGGGCAGGGAATTACGATTCGATTCGTAATTGTCTCATGAATGCTATAATAGGAGCAATAATGGCGGCTTTAAGTATTAGGCGATTATCGTAGAACCGTAATTACCATCCTGTCCTTGGTATGATTTGATGGTCATTCATATATATATATATATATATATAATATATATATATATATATATATATATATATAGAGAGAGAGAGAGAGAGAGAGAGAGAGATTTTAAGTAAATAAGAACATAAAAATTGTAAGTTTGACGAAGGAAATGATAAACTTTATTTTTTTTATATAAACTTTATTATTTTAACAATTAAAACGATAGTGTATAAATAATATATATATATATATATATACACACATACTTGACATAACATTCTGACCTGAAATGGATATTTTATAAATTTTTATTTTTGTTTTACAATTTATAGTATTTTATTCTTTTATAATTTAAAAAGTTGTTAATATTGTCACGCTCCCCCTTTCCCCAGTTTAGTTCGTGAACTAAATTTCTAAATTGAAGACATAACACGACTACATTCCGTAGATTTTTCCAAAAAAAATGTCAAGTCACTTACTTTCAATTAATAAAACAATTAAACAAATTATTAACTTGAAACAATCCATAAAATATCATCAAGAATTTTAAACTTTATTTATAACAAATCCCCACTCAATAAGTTCAAACTCCCAATATAATAAGAAGTTTATTTTAACAAGACAAAGAAACTAAAAAGACTCTAAAACTCTTATTTAAGGTCATTCATCCAGTAATCATCATCCTTTAACTCAATATCTTTACTGTCATCTGTAATGTGAGAAACATATGGGTGAGTATAAAAATACTCAGTAGACAGAGCAATCCTTCCTTTTTAAAAAAAAAAAAATCTTCAATTTAAAAATAAATATCTTTATAAAAATAATAAAGACTTTCAAAATATTTTTTACATATAAATAAGAAAATGATAAAACATAATAAATCTTAAAATAATATTAATAACAATAAATATTTTTCAATACTTTTATCTAAAAAAAGCTAATAATAAAAGGTAATAAATATTTTTCAATACTTTTATCTAAAAAAAGCTAATAATAAAAGGTAACAAATCTTAAAATAATAACAATAAAAATAAATATTTCATAATCATTTATTCAAAAAACCTACAAAAAAACCTGCATAGTTCAGAATAAAAAAAATAAACATTCAATCAATATATTTTCTTTTCTTTTCTTTTCTTTGACTATTGAGGGAATAATATGAATGTTTCGGGTCTTAACTATATCAGTTCCTAACTTTATACCCGTTAGGAAAGAGCCTTAGTTGTATCTTATATCTTGGTGACTTTTTATCCATGCCAATGGAAAATCTTATAAACGGTGGAACATGTTCCTCTCATTGCTATCCATCACTTAATCCCCAATAAAATCAAATATAATAATTACATGTAATTTTACTTTCATAAAACTTCAATGTAAATACTTAACCTTCTAAAATATTTAAGAATATTGGAAATGAGAAAAAATAATTCTTTATTTTAAAGTGATAATAGTTTGAAACTCAAAACATAATTTAAATATATATATATATATATATAATATAATATTTAATTAATATTTTTATATAAATAAAAGAGTAATGAATTCTTCGATGGTATCAAAGATATATATATATATATATATATATATATATATATATATATATATATATATATATATATATTATAATAAAAAGAAAATGGAAACATAATCAAATTAAGAAAAAAAGAAAAGGTAATATAATTAGAAAAAGGAAACGTAATCTAATTAAAAAAAAGGAAACTTAATCTAATTAGAAAAAAGGAAAGTTAATCTAATTAGAAAAAAGAAACGTAATCTAATTAGAAAAAGGAAATATAATCAAATTAGAAAAAAAGAAAGAAAACATAATCAAATTTTGGACTGTGTCGTCTCCGGAATGGTTGAATAACAAAATTAACATGTACTTAAAAAATTTTGGAATCAAAGATTAATTGTAAGATGTAAAACTTTCAAAATTCTACTAAGCAGATAACAATTAGTCAAACAAGTCTTTTCACATATCATAATCTTTCAAATTCATTACTTAAAAAAAGTATCCATACTATAGATAAAAACAACGGAGAGGGGATAGTCCACCTACCTCAATCGATCGCTTCTGTAAATTCAAATCAGTTTAGGTATTCTGCTCTTAAATCTCCTTCAGACTCTACCAACAATCCATTTTAAAAAAATTAGAACTTAATCTATAACTATATCTTAATCATATGACCTCGTTGTCTCATCAAAAATCAGAAGCACTAAAAATACAGAAAAAAACTTACATTTTCCCCCATTTCCAGAGATTCATAAAACCCTAATTTATTTTGCTCTCTCACATGGTTATGGAACAAATAATAACTTTTGACGACTTTTGGATTATGAAACAAATAATAACTCTCGAGGTAAAACTTAACAATTATTCTGATAACGACCTCTTTCATTTTTGTTTTCTTTTTCTCCCAACCCATCTTTCTCATTTTCCTCCTCTACTCTACGATATTTCTCTCTTTTTCCTCAAATTATGACCCTACAAATCATTCTTATTTGATATAACGTGATTAAGTTAAAATATTTAACTTTTTATTAATTAGTCCATAATATTTTTTATATATTCTAATTCGGTCCATAATAATAATAATAAATTCTTTATTCATTAATTTAAGAATAATTGGTGAGTTTGATCCCAAACAAATTTAGTTTTGGCAAGTTTAGTCCCAAAATATTTTTTTTAAACTTTTAAGGTCCCAAACTTTTTTTGTAGAGAATAATAAGGTCCTTGTTGACGGATTCTGTCAAAATTTCTAAATATTTAACGGTTGTTTGTCTTTAGTTAATTAAAGACAAGGATAAAAAAGTCATTACATGTGAAAATAAATAAAGAAATATTTAAACAAGGAATAAAAATGTCCTCTCATTTAAAATTTAAAAAATAAAAAATCTATCAGAGGATATCAAAATCTTTCATCAATCTTCTTCTTTGCTACAAAATTTTTATCCGTTTTTGACATCTTTGAAGAAAGAAAAAGAAAAAAAAATAAAGAAGAATAAGAGCGTTTTTTAGAAAGAGAAAGAAAAACAAAAGAAGATGAATTCTAATATGAATTTGAATTTAAATTCTGGTTCATCCTCTTCTTACCCATAAATTCTGAAGCTCGTGTGATCTGTTCATCAAAGAAAGATACTGACTCTTCATCAAAATTGATGATATATATATATATATCATATATATATATATATATATATATATATATATATATATATATATATATATTATTTATCTATCTAAATAAAATATCTGAGAACTATTATTCACTATATAATGTCCAAAAAGTGTATTATTCATCCATTCATAATTCAATCAATCAAAGTAATCGACCTACAAACACACAGTAGAAACATGATGATGATGCCAATACCACCGGACATTGAAGAAACTGATGAGAGAGGGGTGTGGTTAGTTCGTCACGACAATGCCCAGATCCGTGTCACCGTCTCTCACAATTCAGAAGTCGTCACAGAATGGTTGAGAACATTGGAGAATTTTCGCGATGCATTAAATCTCGAACATCCTTTAGTTGTTGGTATGCGGGTTGAAGGGACGCATGGTTACCGTACCGGGTTGACCCGACTGTTGAATCCCCAAGTGGATACTGTTCAACTTTCTGTATTCGATTCTTGTCTTATTTTTCAAATTCGTCACTGTGTTGGTCTTCCAGCTGAATTTATAAGATTTTTCTATGATCATAGGTATACATTGATGGGAGTTGGAATACAAAGGGATGCTTGTATTTTAAGAAGGGATTATGGACTTCATCTTGGTTCTAACATTGTGGATTTACGTGACTTGTTTGTGAGGAGGTGGAGAAATAACCTACCTTGGTTCATTCGTCGTATTGGTCAACATTATTTTAGTTTAGAAGATATGTTTAGATTAGAGTTTAATAGAAATTATGTGAGACCCTTAAGAATTGAATTTAGCAGATGGGATAGTGAGGATTTGGAAAGTGGACAAATTTTTCATGCATGTTGCACTGCTGACATTTGCTCTCGACTTGGCCACACCCTCAGCCTCCCCCCGAATTAAAATTCATAATAATCGATTCTTTCATTTTCTTTCTAATTCTTTTCAAGTACTTCGTATAATAAACAACAATTTCAATATAGATTTCTTGTATTATTTATGTTATTTTTTTAGGAAATTTAAAGATTTTTTCTATACATAATTTAAGTTGATAAAAAATTTAATTCTTAACTCATGTATATTTTTGTGACACTTTATCCTATATTTATAAAAATATTGTATATAAGAACGAACTTAACTTGAACTCATAATTGTAGTACGGACTCGAAGGTCATCTAGACAATTTCTTTTTGCAAGGGACTAATAAAGCTCGACCATGGATTAGTCTATACAAATTGTATACATATTTAGCACATAAATTTCTATACAATATTGGAATAGAATCTTTTTCTTTTTCACTTTCAAGTATTCCATTCCAAGGAGTTGGCTTGGTTGCAAAAATTGTTCAATATTCTAAGTTAATTGAATAAATGAAAAGAAAGATAGGAGAAATATACACACACACAGATAGATATATATATATAGATATATATATAGATATATATATATATATATATATATATATATATATATATATCTATATAGATAGAGAGAGAGGAGAGAGAGAGAGAGAGAGAGAGAGAGAGAGAGAGAGGATGATAATTTTAAGTAAATAAGAACATAAAAATTGTAAGTTTGACGAAAGAAATGATAAACGTTGAAATATTATCATTTTTTTTATAAACTTTATTATTTTAAGAAACTATTTTGATTAAAACAATAGTGTATAAATAATATATATATACTCATACTTGACATAACATTCTGACTCAAATGCATATTTTATAAATTTTTATTTTTGTTTTACAATTTATAGTATTGTATTCTTTTACAATTTAAAAAGTTGTTAATATATATATACTAAAGAAAAAATATTATATAAATTTTATAGTATTGTATTCTTCTTGTTTGTCCTCTTTATTATTGTACTCGTGATGATAAAATAGACATATATTTATTATTACAACGAGGACCAACTACATCGAAAATAATCACATCCTCGTCCTATTCTATTATTCATCATAATCACGTTTACTTCAGGGAATGAAACACAACCAATGGACGATCTTCATGATTTTTTAACAATAACTCAATGATTTTGTTCAATCACAGTAAGACATGAGATTAATTGCGAGTATTTTGTAAAACTATTTTCTCGATACTGCTACTATAGGAGCACATTCGTGTCATGAAAAAAAGAGAAAGTTTTCTCTAACATATCATCTTCACTTATATCTTCTCCGTATACTTTTAGTTTAAAACTTATATGAAACATAGTGGAGTTATACTCACTAACACGTTTTGGAAGAATAACAATTTTTTTTATCATACATTTCTTTTAGATTGTTCTAAAAAACAAGTGGATCTTTCCTTCTTTTATGATGTCTCCAAGACTCGTAGCATCAAGAAGAATTTCAACATTTAGTATTCATGATAAATAATTTTTTCTGAAATATCAAGAGCAACAAATTCGAGTTTTGAGATATTTGATATGATAGATAAAGACGTACCTTAAAAATATCACAAAATGATTCTCTCTCGAAGAGAAAATTCGGGTATTAAACAATAACTATAATAACACTAATATAACAAGACTAAAGTTAGAGAAATTAAAATAGTATAATCTTGTATATATTTTGATGTTATTTAAAAACAACAAACTACTCATATTTATAGGATAAATACATACACATATACATACAAATATAAATGTATACATATGTTACAAATTTAATTTCATAAAGTTTATATGGAGGTAATAAATGTTATATGCAGGTAGGGGAAGTTATATGAAAATAGTAAAAATAGTAGAATGTCATAGTCTGCTTTTAGCCATTTTATGCCAATGATGTATGGCGATTTAGGCGTTTTTGCATGACAGAAGTAGTTTATATGTATGCTAGACGAAAGTGTTTAGTGTAAAGCTTCCATTACTATCTATTTATTATTTTTGATTTCAGGCTTGATACATTTTGTTGTTTGTTATATTTTGTTGTTTGTTTCTTTTTGTGTTATGTAAGATCTGGGTAGTTTTATATTTTGTTGTTTGTTTCTGTTTGTGTTATGTTAGATCTGGGTAGTTTTGTGTTTTATATTTTGTTGTTTGTGTTATGTTAGATATGGTATTTTGTTGTTTGTTTATGTTTGTGTTATGTTAGATCTGAGAAGTTTTGGTATCAGAGCTATGGTTTAGGGTTGTGTCAGTATATCACATATATTCACTTTAATGAATCTCATTAAAAGGAAAGATAAAGATACGATTAAAAACAGTGTCTGTGAAGAACATGAAATCCCTAGAAATTTAGAGGATTTAAATAGGTGGACTATTCCAAAAATAGATCCAAAAATCATCTATAAATTTGGTATGTTTGATAAACTTAGTTTTACTCAAGTAGTTAAAATTATAGAAGAAACAATTCCTTTACATAGTGATCATATGACACTACAACTTTTAAATACACAAGATTTATATAAATATAAATATACACATAAATTTATACATATTGGTTTAGTACAGGTAGCTTTGAAACCTTTAACATTAGAAGGTTTACCTGAGAGTTTCCTACTTACCTTAAGGGACGGTAGAAATCTAAACTGGAAACAATCCCTAATAGGTATTATGCAGTCTAGTCTTGCTCATGGAGCAGTTTATTTTAATATTTATCCTAATTTATCATTGTCATTAATTGATATAAACATTTTAGATGCCTTGACTTTAAATATTCAGGCATATGGGTATAATTATATTCCAGGCAGTGAAATAATTGCTATCTGTTATAGAGTTTATTATAAACCTTTATACACACTTAATCCTCAGTGTAAAATTGTAGATAAACCAAAAAATGAGACTATTTTAATAGAATCAAATTTTAATAGATCAAATATAACTACTAGAAGAAGAATTATATGGGAAGAAATTGAATTCCCTGAATCATGGACTATTGAGCATGCACTACCTGCTCAACCGATTAATAATAAAACTCCGACAAACATTTCTCAAACCCCAGATGGTAGAGTCCAAATCCATTTTGAACATAATAAAAATTCTTGGACATCTAGATCTGATAGATCTTATTCCTTACATTCACATATATCTCCTGTAGACTACCAGGTAAGATCACCTTCTAGAAAGTGTACTTCGAGTATTCGTCCTAGTCATCCTGAAAATTCTTCAAGAGTAGAAGAATTACACATATCTTCTAATAATATATTCAGGGGCATGTATTCAACCCCAGAGATGCATCCATCTCTAAAATGAATTTCTCTGTTTAATGGATTTTACACCAAAAATTGATTTTCAGCCAGGCTCTACGGCTAGAGCAATAATCCAACAAGAATTTAATTTGTCCAGATGGGAACCATTTAAAAAATGGTTTTTAGAAAATTTTATTCCTCAAGACAGAAAATATTTTGCTGAACAATTTTATAAACACTTATAAAAAAAATGAAATGATTTCATTTGTACCTTGGTTTCTAACCACCTATTTTTGTAACTATCTTTCTTATTAGAAAGAACATTGACTTCAGAATGGTTTGGTGGTCCGATCCATTTTTCCACCTTTGCATCCTTATCATATAGAGTATAATAATGAAGTTAGACATTATAGTGCATTTCAAAAATTATTTGACAGTGATGCTTTACCCGTCACTACTAATCATCTAAATAATATAATAAGGCAACAAAATCATATGAACTTATATGTTCATGTTCTCGGTGAACAGATTTTGTCCTTACATGATAGGGTAGAAAACCTTTTAACAGAATTTAAACGTTATATTCATCAAGAAATTCAGAACCAATCGGTTGTTATAGTCTCACCTAGTATACAGCCACCACCTGAAATATATGATTTTAAATTAAGATCCACATCAGATTTAGAAAAACTTTTAGAAGAAAAATTCAAAATTTTAAGTCTTCATACCCTAAAAGAAGAATTCGAAAGATTAATTAGTCATTCTTCTGATTATAAACAGGTTATAAATGATGAAATTAATAAAATTTCAAAATTTTAGGATATTTCTACTACTAGAATGTATTATTATCCACGTCCTACACCCTAGGATGTCTTGTTAGAGGAACAAGATTGGATAAATACCAATTCATATAGTGGTAAACAAATCTATGAATGGAATATAGATGGTTATACAGAAAAACAAATATATAATGTTGTTCATAGAATGCTGATGTACAGTACTATATGTAAACAAAATGGTAATACAGATAAAGCTATAGCAAATATGATTATAGCTGGTTTTACTGGCCAATTAAAGGGCTGGTGGGATAACTATTTAACAAAAGAGTTTCAACAACAAATTCTGTCTGCTGTTAAAACAGAAGGGGATAATAGACCTATGGAACATGCAGTTTATACATTGATAATTAATATTGTAGAACATTTTACTGGTCAATGGTCTGAAAATAGTGAGACCATTAGGACTTTATTACAAAATCTAAGATGTCCGACTTTAACATCTTTTAGATGGTATAAGGACACTTTCCTTAGTAGAGTTATGGAACTTCTAGACGCTAATAGTCCTCATTGGAAGTCTAAGTTTATAGACGGTTTACCCTCTTTATTTGCTGAGAGAGTAAGAAAAACATTGAGAAAAGATAAAGTGGCTATAGATTATAGCAACTATACTTATGGTAAGTTAATTGGAACTTGTGTGCAAGAAGGGTTAGCTTTATGCAATGAAATAAAGTTGAATCAACAACTTAAAAAGTATATAATCTGATTGAGAAAAAATCAATTAGGTGAATTATGTGGTCAATTTGGCATGGAAACCATTTCATCTTCTAAAAATAAAAACCCTAAAAAATATAGAAATAGGGATAGTAAAAAACCTCCTTATAGGAAAAAAGCATAAAAAATCTAAAGAAAAATTATAGAAAACAAGCTAGAGAATCATCTAGTAAACCTATTACCTGTAAACATTGTGGGAAAATTGGACATTATGCTAATAAATGTTGGTCCAAAAAGAAAAAGAAAATTAATAATTTGAATATTTCAAAAGAATTAAAAAATACTTTGTGTCAAATACTGATGACATCTGACGATTCTGATAGTGAATCTGGTTCTTTATATGATCATATTGAAAATATTAATGATAAATCAACATCAATAGATTCCTCTTCAGACTCTGCTTGTGAACCATGTAGGCAGGGACTAAGTTGCATTAAAGATTTAGATAATTCAGAATCTGAATCAGAAAATATATATAAATTACAGGCCTAATTCCAAGAAATTAATATGATAACCCAGGATAATATCCTAGATATATTAAAAATGATTAAAGATCCTATTATTAGATCTCAAATTGTAGATCAGACAGTTATACCTTCGACTTCATCTTCTCCTAAGATATTAGAACCAGTTCAAAATTCTAAACCATATACTTTGGCAGAAGTCAAAAAATTATTAAGAGAAAAGCAAAGTCATCTTAGTCCAACCACATTACAGGACTTAGTTAATGAAGTAGCACAATTAAAATCTGAAATTCAGAATCTAACGAGTAATAATCATCATCTAGAAAATCGTATCATATCCTTAGAAAAGGTTAGACAAATAGTAGAAATCCCCAATATTCCTTCACCATTAATAATGACGAAATCTGATAATTTTTTATCTACTTTAGAAGTAATAACTTCTCAAAAATGGTTTGTTCAAATATCTTTAATGATAGATGGAAATTTTCATAAAGAATTAACTGCTTTAATTGATAGTGGAGCAGATTTGAATTGCATACAAGAAGAGTTAATTCCAACCAGGTATTTTCATAAAATTACTCATTCTCTTAGTTCTGCAAATGGACAAAGAATGAAAATCAGTTATAAAATACCTCAGACTTTTATTTGAAAAGATCAGAGGTGTATACCTACTAGTTTTTTACTAGTTAAAGACATAACTAATCAGGTTATACTTGGAACTCCTTTCTTAAAGAAAATATTTCCTTTAGTAAAGGTAGATCCAGAAGGTATTATAGGTACTTATAATAATAAGCAAATTAGGTTCTCTTTCATAACTAAACCTTTGACTAGAGTTCTTAATCAAAATAAAGATTCTTTTATAAAGAATAAAGAAACCCAGATTAATTTCTTAAAACAAGAAATTCAAATTTTATCATTGTCTGATAAACTTAAAAATCCTAAATTATAGGAAAAAATACAATTAATTCATCATCAATTTTCTTTAGAAATTTGTAATGATCACCCAAATGCCTTTTGGAATAGAAAGAAACATATAGTTTCTCTTCCTTATGAAGACAATTTTAATGAAATTAATATTCCTACTAAGGCTAGACCTTGCCAAATGAATGCAGAATATCAGAAATTATGCATTCAAGAAATTCATAATTTAGAAAATAAAGGACTAATTAGATATTCTAAACCTCCTTGGTCATGTACGGCATTCTATGTTAATAAGAATGCAGAAAAGGAAAGAGGAGTACATAGGTTAGTAATAAACTATAAACCTTTAAATAAAACATTAAAATGGATAAGGTATCCTATTCCGAATAAAAAAGACTTGTTAGATCGACTTTATAATTTGATAATATTTTCTAAATTTGATTTAAAATCTGGATATTGGCAAATCCAGATACAAGAAGCAGATGTTTATAAAACAACTTTTAATGTACCTCTTGGATAATATGAATGGAAGGTAATGCCTTTTGGGCTTAAAAATGCTCCTTCTGAATTCCAAAAAATTATGAATGATATTTTTAATCCTTATAGGGATTTTATTATTGTTTATATTGATGACATCTTAGTGTTTTCGCAAAATATTGAACAACACTTTAAACATTTATCTATATTTAAACAAATTATTATAGATAATGGTTAAATCATTTCTAAACCTAAAATGGCTTTATTTCAAGAAACAATTAGGTTTCTAGGAGAGGTGGACAGATTGTCCCAATTCAAAGAAGTATAGAATTTGCTTATAAATTTCCTGATGTCATTATTGATAAAACTCAGTTACAAAGATTCTTAGGTAGTTTAAATTATATAGCTGCATATTACCTTAATTTAGCAACAGATGCTGCTATCTTATATGAGAGACTTAAGAAAAAACCTAAGCCTTGGACGGATGACCATACTAAGGGAGTACAAAAAATTAAACAAAAGGTAAAAACATTACTGTGCTTAATGTTAACCAATTATACTTGGGGAAAAATAGTAGAGACAAATGCCTCTGAAATCGGATTTGGGGGAATACTTAAACAAAAATCCCCTCATAATAATCAAGAATACTTGGTTAGATTTCACTCAGGAAAATGGAATCCTAGTCAAAAGCATTATGCAACAATAGCTAAAGAAATCTTAGCTATCTTAAAATGTGTTCTTAAATTTCAAGATAATTTATATAATCAAAAGTTTATCATACGAACAGATTGCCAAGCTGCAAAATACATGTTTACTAAAGATTTTAAACATGATGTATCTAAACAAATGTTTGCTAGATGGCAAGCCCAATTAGCTCCTTTTTATTTTGAAATAGTTTATAAACAAAGTGTTGATAACAGTTTGCTTGACTTTTTGACCCGTGAGTATTTAGCTCAGGGCTGATATTTATTGTACAAATATGCAGGACAGAGGAGAATCCTCTTCAACCCCTTACAGGAGTCGAGGTCGAGCTAGTTCCTCTTATAGAGGAAGAGGGGGTCGTGGAACTCCAATTATACAACATGGTCAAAAACAGCTAATAGCTGCAAACTTGACAAACACTGAAGATCCTTTATATAAGGAATTCTTGACTTATAAAGCTCAACAATCTTCTCAACAGAGTAATACTCTATCATATGCATTTATTAGCACTGAAGAGGAAGTGTATAATAATCCCGACTTTCCTTTTATTGCAAATCCTTACCAAGAAGTTATACTTTTAGAATTCTCTGATCTTAAGTGGAAAGATGATATATGGAAACTGATGCATAGGTATTTAGATGCAGCCTCATATGCTGCAACTTCTTATAAAAACATGACTCATTATGAGAATATTCTCAAAGCTACAGGATCATGTGAAATTCAGCATTTTACTCCTGGATCACAGTTCCAAATTAGAGTTTATAACTTCAGCTAGGTAATCATAAAGCAATTTATAATTACTGAAGATTGGGGAATTTGTACCCTGAAGGAACGTGAATACACAGTTCTAGAAATCAAGTCAGTAATTAAAACAAATTACTGGGACTATAAAGATGCTTTCTCTAAAGCTTTTTTATATGAAAATGATAAACATAAGCATACTTGGTTTTTCAAGATATGTTCATCTGTTTATAAAACAGAGTTACCAAACTGGTTATACCAATGGTGGGATCAATATGGTCCTAAAATCGATATATTACTAGAACCATTCCAAGAATTATATCAGGAACCAAACAAAGCTAACCCTTCTTGGACACAAGTTCCAATTAACTTACCATAAGTATAGTTGCTATAATCTATAGCCACTTTATCTTTTCTCAATGTTTTTCTTACTCTCTCATCAAATAAAGAGGGTAAGCCGTCTATAAACTTAGACTTCCAATGAACACTATTAGCCTCTGAAAGTTTCATAACTCTACTAAGGAAAGTGTCCTTATACCATCTAAAAGATGTTAAAGTCGGACATCTTAGATTTTGTAACAAAGTCCTAATGATCTCACTATTTTCAGACCATCGACTAGTAAAATGTTATACAATATTAATTATCAATGTACAAACTGCATGTTCCATAGGACTATTATCCCCTTCTATTTTAACAGCATGCATAATTTGTTGTTGAAACTCTTTTGTTAAATAGTTATCCCAACAACCCTTTAATTGGCCAGTAAAACCAACTATAATCATATTTGCTATAGCTTTATCTATATTACCATTTTGTTTAAATATAGTACTGTACATCAGCATTCTATGAACATCATTATATATTTGTTTTTCTGTATAACCATATATATTCCATTCATTGATTTGTTTACCACTATATGAATTGGTATTTATCCAATCTTGTTCCTCTAACAAGACATCCTGGGGTGTAGGACGTGGATAATAATGCATTCTAGTAGTAGGAATATCCTGAAATTTTAAAATTTTATTAATTTCATTATTTATAACCTGTTTATAATCAGAAGAATGACTAATTAATCTTTCGAATTCTTCTTCTAGGGTATGAAGACTTAAATTTTTGAATTTGTCTTCTAAAAGTTTTTCTAAATCTAATGTGGACCTTAATTTAAAATCAGATATTTCAGGTGGTGGCTGTATACTAGGTGAGGCTATAACAACCGATTGGTTCTGAATTTCTTGATGAATATAACGTTTAAATTCTATTAAACTTTTTTCTACCTTATCATGTAAGGACAAAATCTGTTCACCGAGAACATGAACATATAAGTTCATATGATTTTGTTGCCTTATTATATTATTTAAATGATTAGTAGTGACAGGTAAAGCATCACAGTCAAATAATTTTTGAAATGTACTATAATGTCTAACTTCATTATTATGCTCTATATGATAAGGATGCAAAGGTAGAAAATGGATCGGACCACCGAACCATTCTAAAGTTGAAATGTTCTTTCTAATACAAAAAGATAGTTACAAAAATAGGTGGTTAGAAACCAAGGTACAAATGAAATCATTTCATTTTTTTTCCTGATAAGTGTTTATAAAATTGTTCAGCAAAATATTTTCTATCTAAAGGAATAAAATTTTCTAAAAACCATTTTTTAAATGGTTCCCATATGGGCAAATTAAATTCTTGTTGGATTATTGCTCTAGCCGTAGAGCCTGGCTGAAAATCACTTTTTGGTGTAAAATCCATTAAACAGAGAAATTTATTTCAAAGATGGATGCATCTGGATCTACTGGGGTTGAATACATGCCCCTGCCTATATTATCAGAAGATATGTGTAATTCTTCTACTCTTGAAGAATTTTCAGGATGACTAGGACGAATACTCGAAGTAGACTTTCTAGAAGGTGATCTTACCTGGTAGTCTACAGGAGATATATGTGAATGTAAGGAATAAGATCTATCAGATCTAGATGTCCAAGAATTTTTATTATGTTCAAAATGGATTTGGACTCTACCATCTGGGGTTTGAGAAATGTTTGTCGAAGTTCTATTATTAATCAGTTGAGCAGGTAGTGCATGCTCAATAGTCCATGATTCAGGGAATTCAATTTCTTCTCATTTAATTGTTCTTATAGTAGTTATATTTGATCTATTAAAATTTAATTCTATTAAAATAGTCTCATTTTTTAGTTTATCTACAATTTTACACTAAGGATTAAGTGTGTGTAAAGGTTTATAATAAACTCTATAACATATAGTAATTATTTCACTGCATGGAATATAATTATACCCATATGCCTGAATATTTAAAGTCAAGGCATCTAAAATGTTTATATCAGTTAATGACAATGATAAATTAGGATAAACATTAAAATAAAATGCTCCATGAGCAAGACTGGACTGCATAATACCTATTAGGGATTGTTTCTAGTTTAGATTTCTACCGTCCCTTAAGGTAAGTAGAAAAATCTCAGGTAAACCTTCTAATGTTAAAGGTTTCAAAGCTACCTGTACTAAACCAATATGTATAAATTTATGTGTAGATTTATATTTATATAAATCTTGTGTATTTAAAAGTTGTAGTGTCATATGATCACTATGTAAAGGAATTGTTTCTTCTGTAGTTTTAACTACTTGAGTAAAACTAAGTTTATCAAACATACCAAATTTATAGATGATTTTTTGATCTATTTTTGGAATAGTCCACTTATTTAAATCCTCTAAATTTCTAGGGATTTCATGTTCTTCACCGACATTGTTTTTAACCGTATCTTTATCTTTCCTTTTAATGAGATTTATTAACGTGAATATATGTGATATACTGACACAACCCTAAACTATGGCTCTGATACCAAAACTACCCAGATCTAACATAACACAAATAGAAACAAACAACAAAATACAAGATCTAACATAACACAAACAGAAACAAACAACAAAATACCAGATCTAACATAACACAAACAGAAACAAATAACAAAATATAAAACACAAAACTACCCAGATCTAACATAACACAAACAGAAATAAACAACAAAATATAAAACTACTCAGATCTAACATAACACAAACAGAAACAAAGAACAAAATATAACAAACAACAAAATATATCAAGCCTGAAATAAAAAAACAATAAATAGACAGTAATGGAAGCTTTACACTAAACACTTCCGTCTAACATACATATAAATTACTCTTGTCATGCAAAAACGCCTAAATCGCCATACATCATCGGCATAAAACGGCTAAAAGCAAACTATGGAGATTTTATATAACATTTGCCAGAAATATTTAATAACCCTACTTGTCTATCAAATTATTTTCAAATTCCAAACTTTTTTTTTAACTTAGAATTAGAGTACTTGGATAAATGCGGTGAACCGCCTGAGAGGTGGACCTTTGGCCACATTAGTATCGGATATACTCTGATTCTCATTCATTTTTATTACACGAAACTATGATTATAAAGTCATGCAGTATATCACATAAGAAGTTAGTTATAAACTAACATGATAATAAAAACTGTAAAAACTTACAAGTGTTGGCAAGGACTTTCACACCTGCCGGAGTTGTTGCGTGAAAATTATACTTCTTTTATTTAAAACTTGAAGAAATTTACAGAGTAGAGAGAAAAGAAAAACTTTTCTTTTAATAATTTTTTGACTTCTGCCAAAGTATATAGTTCAAAATTTTGAACTGGTTCTAATATCTTAGGAGAAGATGACAAAATATAATAACAAAAATTATAATAAAAATAATATAAAAATTTAAAAAATTATAAAGAATATAAAACATCATTAAACACATTCAATTTATTAAAAACAAAAAACAATTGATGCGAAAAAATAAAATAATTATTAAACATGATCATAATTTTATATATATATATATATTATATATATATATATATATATATTATACAAAATATAACAATAAAAGAAATTTTAAAAAAATTTCGAAATTTAATTAGACATATATACTAATTCAAATTTTCTAAACATCATTATTATAAATAATATAAAACAAATATTAAATATAAATATATATAATTTTTTAAATCTAAATATTATTATAACTATTTAAAATCACAATAATACTTTTCACCTTTATAAAAAAAATACATACAAATATTATATCTTTTCATTATTTCTTCAAAATTACATGTTATATAAAAATTAATTATGGATCGTGTGAAAGCTTTAAAACATAAGAATTTGATAAAAATAAATACACATACAAATAATATTAAATATTTTAGAACATACATTTCAAGTATCAATAATATTTCATTCTTGAAATACAGAACCTGAAAAATTCCTGTTTTAGTTTCATATAGAATCAAAACAGTTCAAGATAAAATGTGAGAGTAACACTATGTATCTCTTTGACTTCACAGGAAAACCTCGCAAATTTTCAGAATTAAAATCAACTGAAAGAATGAAAATTAAAAAAAATTAAAAAAATTCAGAGCACTAACCACCAATAAATACATACAAGCGTCCAAGAACACACAGATGATTCCGAACTCCAGACTTGTAGCATAAACTTCGGTGGCGGGAACTGTGAAAAACCAGCGTCAATCGATAAAGATAACTTCTCAATCGATAAAAAACGGCGGCGGGAATTACATCTCCAAAAATTCTCAAACGAATAATTTCTTGAACCAAAAAAAAATGTTGGAGCTTCAACAGTAATACGAGTTAATTCAGAAAAATTATAAAAATAAAATAAAATTTTAAAAACAAAATAAAAAAAATATAACAGAGAGAAAGACATGTAATGGAGAAGAGGGAGCAGCAGAGAGATCTGTGAGAGAGAAGTGCTTAGGGCTGTGAAACGACGCTGTTTCCACCAGGGGTTTCTTATGTCTACGAAACGATGCTGTTTCTAAAAAATTCGTCTGGTCCCACATCATAAATTCATGTATTATTTGTTTAATTATATTATAGCAATTTTTTCAAAAAGAAAAACAAAAAACAAAAAAGGTGGCTCCCATTTTAATTTTATCTATTACTTATAATTATCTCTAATTTTTACCTTTTATTATTCTCCTCACCTCAAAATAATTTCCCATCTATCTAAACAATAAAATATTAGAATATTATTATTATTATTATTTTGAATATTTTTGTTGTCTCGACGCTTACAAATTATTTTTAAAATAATAATTTTATTTATATTATAAATAATCTAATATTATTATTTATTTTGATTCGATATAAAAATATATTATTAAGTAAAAGTTTAAATTTCTATTTCATAACAGCTCAATAAAAATTAAATATTTTAAATTTGTATTCATTAAATTTTTTTTGGTAAAATATATTTTGTGTATAGATTTAATTTGCTCTAATATCGATATTTAGTTTTTAATGTTTATGAAAAAATTTATCTTAGCTAAGTCTAAACAAACAACTAAATCATATTAAAAAATATCTGTATATAAAAATTCTAATAAATTCTCACAATATCATAAATCTTATATATATATATATATTTATGTTCATCTAAATAAAATATCTGAAAACTATTATTCAGTATATAATGTCCAAAAACTGCATTATTCATCTATTCATAATTCAATCAATCAAAGTAATCGATCTACAATTTACAGTTTACACGCAGAACACATAGTTGAAACATCATGATGATACCAGTACCACCAACGGACATTGAAGAAACTGATGTGAGAGGGGTGTGGTTAGTTCGTCACGGCAATGACGAGATCCGTGTCACCGTCTCTCACAATTCAGAAGTCGTCACAGAATGGTTCAGATCATTGGAAAATTTTTGCGATGCGTCAAATCTCGAACGTCCCGTAGTTGTTGGTATGCGGGTTGAGCAGACATATGGTTACCGTAGTTTGTTGACCCGGCGATTGAATGACGAAGTGGATACTGTCCAACTTTCTGTACTCAATCGTTGTCTTATTTTTCAAATTCGTCACTGTGCTGATCTTCCGATGCCATTTATAAGATTTTTCTATGATCCTAGGTATACATTCATGGGAGTTGGAATAGAAAGGGAAGCTAGTATTTTAAGAAGGGATTATGGACTTTATTTTGATCCTAATAACATTGTGGATTTACGTGACTTGTTTGAGAGTAGGCGGAGAAATAATCTACATGAGTTCAATCCTTATTTTAGATTAGAAGATTTGTTTAGATTAGAGTTTAATAGGATTTATTAGAATCATAATAATTGATTCTTTCATTTTCTTTCTAATTCTTTACAAATACTTCCTATAATAAACAACAATTTCAATATAAATTTCTTGTATTATTTATGTTGATTTTTTAGGAAATTTAAAGATTTTTTCCTATATATAATTTAAGTTGATCAAAGAATTTAATTCTTAATTCATGTATATTTTTGTTATACTTCATCCCACATTGAATGAGTAATTGTATATAAGAATGAACCTAATTTAGACTCATAATTGCGGTACGGACCCAAGAGTCCAAATCTCGACAATTTCTTTCTGCAAGGAACTAATAGAGCTCGACCATAGATTAGTCTACATATTGGACTATACAAATCGTATACATATTTAGCACATTAATTTCTATACAATTAATATTGGAATAGAATTTTTTTTTTTTGCACTTTCAAGTATTCCATTCCAAGGAGTTGGCTTGGTTGCAAAAATTGTTCAATATTCTAAGTAAATTGAATAAATGAAAAGAAAGATAGGAGAAATACACACACATATATAATATATATATATATATATATATATATATATATATATATATAAGATAGATAGATAGATAGATAGATAGATAGATAGATAGATAGAGGAGAGAGGATGATAATTTTAAGTAAATAAGAACATAAAAATTATAAGTTTGATGAAGGAAATGATAAACGTTGAAATATTATCATTTTTTTAAAAATAAATTTTATTATTTTAAGAAACTATTTTGATTAAAACGATAGTGTATAATATATTATATATTATATATATATATATATATATATATTATATATTTTGACATAACATTCTGACCTGAAATACATATTTTATAAATTTTTATTTTTGTTTTACAATTTATAGTATTTTATTCTTTTACAATTTAAAAAGTTGTTAATATATATATATATACACTAAAGAAAAAATATTTTATAAATTTTAAACTTAATTTTTTACTCGAGAACAGTCATAATTTGTTGGAAAAATCTCTAAACATTTATAATTATAATATAATAATAATACTTAAAAATTAGATAACAGGTAAGAGGTGTTATTCGGAAGGTAAGCACGTAAGTTCGACACATGTTAGAGACGAAAATTGTCGCATAAATAGAGATGAAAGTCATTGCATAGGTATTTATAAAACAAATTTTAAAAAATCAGATAACAATTTTTAAAAATCTAAAGTAATTGATTTATATATTTTTTTATTATAAAAAATCCCATTATTTTGTGACAGATTAATAAAAATATTTTGACACATTTAAATGTGTGGTATCAATAATATCATTCTCAAGATCATTAAAGATTGCAAAATTTGTTCCTACACATTTTTTTCTTCTTCTTTTAATAAAATTTTATAAAGATCAAGAACGTGTTTTGCAGCATAACAAGTACGTGTCCAATGTCTTTTCATTCCACAACGAAATCATGAACTTTTATATTTTTTGACAATTTTTTCCTGGCCATTTGAGTCTTCTTGTTTGTCCTCTTTATTATTGTATTTGTGATGATAAATAGACATATATTTATTATTACAACGAGGACTAACTACCTTGAAAATAATCACATCCTCGTCCTATTCTATTATTCATCATAATCACATTTACTTCAGGGAATGGAACACACCCAATGAACGATCTTCATGATTTTTTAACAATAATTCAATGATTTTATTCAACCACAATAAAGCATGAGATTAATTGCAAGTATTTTGTAAAACCATTTTCTCGATACTGCTCCTGCAGGAGCATATTCGTGTCATGAAAAAAAGAGAAAGTTTTCTCTAACATATCATTTTCACTTATATCTTCTCCTTATAATTTTAGTTTAAAACTTATACAAAACATAACGGAGTTATACTCACTAACAGGTTTTGGAAGAATAACAGTTTGTTTTTTTTTGTGATCATACATTTCTTTTAGATTGTTCTAAAAAACAAGTGGATCTTTCCTTCTTTTATGATGTCTCCAAGACTCGTAGCATCAAAAAGAATTTCAACATTTAGTATTCATCACAAATAATTTTTTCTGAAATATCAAGAACAACAAATTCGAGTTTTGAGATATTCGATAGGATAGATAAAGACATACCTTAAAAATATCACAAAATGATTCTATCTCGAAGAGAAAATTCGGGTATTAAAAAATAACTATAATAACACTAATATAACAAGACTAAAGTTAGAGAAATTAAAATAGTATAATCTTGTATATATTTTGATGTTATTTAAAAACAACAAACTACTCATATTTATAAGATAAATACATAGACATATACAAACAAATATAAATGTATACATTATGTTACAAATTTAATTTCATAAAGTTTATATGGATGTAATAAATATTATATGGAGGTAGGGGAAGTTATATGAAAATAGTAAAAATACTAGAATGTTATATGGTTATAAATATAATTTATAAAAATTTACATATTTTACAAAATATAATAACAAAAAATTATAATAAAAATAATATAAAAATTAAAAAATTATAAAGAATATAAAACATCATTAAACACATTCAATTTATTAAAAAACAAATTGATGCGAACAAATAAATTAATTATTAAACATGATCATAATTTATATATATTACAAAATATAACAGTAAAAAAAGTTTTAAAAATTTTAGAAATTTAATTAGACATATATATATATATATATATATACTAATTCAAAATTTCTAAACATCATTATTATAAATAATATAAATCAATATTAAATATAAATACTAAAAAAAATTTTAAAATCTAAATATTATTATAACTATTTAAAATCACAATAATACTTTTCACCTTTATAAAAGATACATACAAATATTATATTTTTTTATTATTTCTTCAATATTACATGTTATATAAAAATTAATTATGGATCATGTGAAAGCTTAAAACGCAAGAATTTGATAAAATAAAATACACATCCAAATAATATTAAATATTTTAATTAATTTATTAATTTATTATTTTAAAGGTATTTTTTATTATACACTTTTAAATTATATTTTTAAAATTAATTATATATTTCCTTAAACACTTTGTAGTTCTTTTTTAATTGAACAAACAGTTGTTCAGGATCCTATTCGAGCACACAATTCATATGTAATATATTTATTTAGTTTTATCTATAATTATGATTTTCCTTTACCTTTTTTATTGTAATTATTTATAATTACTTAATTTTATGACTATTAACAGTTAAAATATATCCTATTTCAAGTTTATTTGTTTTTTTTGGTTAAAAATATATAATTGATTTATTCAATAAAATGATAAATTTGTACACCAAAATTTTATATAATTAAAATCAAGTAAGTATTTTAAAATTCATTAATTATATATATTTAAATTATTATATATTTAAAATTTAATTTAATTAGTAATAAATTCACTTATTTAAAGATTATAAATACAAACATAATAAAAATATTTAAATATCTAAAAAATTAAACTATCTTCTCTTTTAAATATAAACAAATATTATTAATCATATTATATACTACAAATAAAGTAGAATTTTAGATTATATTTTTCAGTTTTGGGGTTATCTTTTTATTCAAGTTGTGAATATTTAGACTTATTATTTGATTTCTTTCGTAAGTATAAAAAAACAAAACGGATTATGTATTATAGCGGTGAAGCTCTAAATTTGTGAAATTTCTTAATCAAAATGTCCATTAAGCAACTGGTATATGTACAAATATACCCCCATCATATATACACAAATATACTCCCACAACATGAAATATCCCGAGCAACTTGCATACAACATATCATTATATTTTGTCATTATATCACCACAACATAAAATATTTGGAAAAGCCCATGACACAAAAAGCCCACAGCCTATTAGACGTTGATAAATAAAAACCCCTCGAAGATGAGAAAGGGGATTCAGAAGCAAATACGCAAGCAAAAAAGATGTCTCGAGAAAAAAAGAGATCAAAGGAGAACAGACTCAAGGAGAAAAGAGGAGGAAATGAAGAGAAAGAAGGGAAATAAGAATCCGGCAGCATCATCAACAATTTCAATTAACAAAATATTATTACGGTAGAGTTGTCGGTTGAGAATATTATGGACAGATTAAAATCTTTTAGGAAGATATCTTTGTTGCTGAAATTTGCATGTCAATAATAGTTGTGATATATATATATATATATATATATATATATATATATATATTGCACAACCAATAAAGCACGTCAAGGGCAAAAGAGTAATTGAACTTAAAAAATAATTGCCCTATACTTCACCGGCACAATAAAACCATCATTATTGATTTTAAATCAGTAATCATGGATAAAGAGCAGATGTTATGACCCCAATCGTAGACTCTTTCTTTCTCTCTCTCCTTAACTCCCCAATTTAAAGACCGTTTCTGGTAACAGAAAGAAACGGTCCAACCCATCCAAGCCAACAGAAAACCCATTGATGATAGGGCCATCCTCAGGTAGGCACCTATAAAAAGGAAACAAAGTAAAAGGTAAGACACAAGTTCCAAATATCAAAAATACTGATCATAATACTCAACTGACATGATCGTCGGAGAGTTCACGGGGAATCCACATCCCCACCGAACCTCTTTTATTTTAGAGGAATTCGGTACTTTGGAATACTCGGAGTGTCATTCTAACCAACCAATTTGACCGATTCTAAATAACCCGACACTCACCTCACATATTTATTAGACCCGAGTTATTTGAATTTACCTTTTTCTCCCTATAATTATTTTGACCGATTTTTGCCAAATCAGTTTGGTTATGTTACCGGGAATGAAGACTTTTCTAAAACAATCATTATGTCTCGGTATTCAGGAGAAGGTCGCACTGTGCGCAAGGCGTCACTTCGGGAAATAGCGACGAGATTATCACAATCTTCGGCTCCTCCCTTTTCTAGCCGCCGTCCAACTGTAGAAAGATTAGGACCACAACCTGCTGAGACTTCGAGGCGTTCTCGAGACTTGAGAGAACAAATCAACTCTAAAAGGATAGATGATGCAGAAAGAGAATTACAAAGGTTACAAAAGGAAAATGAACAGTTAAAGCAAGAGCAAGAGCTCTCAAGACAATGGCTGAAATTAAGGTCTGAATTTCGAAAAGCAGGGGTAGAGCTACCACCCCCGAGATTCCTAGATGATCCTTCTGAACAACTTCCGCAACGAACACAGACCCTAGCCACCAAAAAAGATGAAATGCAAGGAGCCCGAACGGGCGGAAGACAATGTTAAACAATCAGAAGTAGGCGAGAGTCACCATACTTCGAAACCCGCTCTGAAGCGTGGGGCCAGAAAGCGGTACTCCGAATGTAGCCCTGAAAAAGTAAAAAGCGCAACTAAAGTCCAAAGGACGAGATCAATTGAATTGGGTCCATTCGCAAAATGGATCCAAAGTGTCGCCCCCGACCCGTGCCTCAAGATTCCACAGTTCGTCCTCTACTCCGGGCAAACTCGGCCCCTTGAGCATGTATGCCGTTATAAATTAGCCATGGGATTAGTCACAAATGATGAAGAAATTTTGTGCAAAGCATTCCCAACCACTTTGTCCGATAAAGCCTTAACGTGGTTTACTTCCCTCAGGGCAGGTACAATTGATTCCTAGTACACTCTAGAAAAAATATTTCTAGATAAATTCAGTACGGCAGGAACCATACCGAAAACAAGAGGGGATCTAGCAAACATCTAACAACGAGAGGACGAGACTTTGCTATCTTTCTTGGAACGATTCAAGAAAACTTATGATGACACTGAGGGGATCAGCCAAGACATAGTCATCACTTGTTTCGAAGGAGGGTTCCAGTCCAGAATGTTATACACAGAGCTGCAACTAAGGAAGGTGGAAACCATCGGAGAAATGTTCTATGATGCTCAAAAAGTGGCACTGGCAGAAATCAGTGCACTAGAGTCCACCACTAAAAAGAAAGACAAGCAACACGAACATCAGAAGGATGTCTCTTCAAATTTTCCAAAGCGAAGAGACAAAAAGTTGAAGTAAAAAATTCGAGACGTTTACACCCCTAAACCTCCCAAAGGAAAGTCTGGTAGCAGTAATAAAGGACAAGTATGGAGTTAGGGATCCTGCTCCGATGAGACCTCAATCATTCCCTACGTGGGATAAAACAAAGTTCTGTGGGTTTCACAGGGATTATGGGCACACCACATAAGATTGCATCCAACTGAAAAGAGCGATTGAAAGACTCATTCGATAAGGGTGTTTGAAGGAATATGTAGCTGATATACAACAACAGAAAGACAAAGGTGAGAGGGTGATCAACATGATAAATCCAGAGTTGACCTCCGTCAAGAAAGTCAAAAAGAGAATATACAACCTCACCAAGTCATACCTCATTCCGAAGTATGAATTCGAACAGTCGGAGGTCATTTCTTTTACAAATGAGGAATTAGAGCACAATGAAGAGGCCAAGATCACTCCCATTGTCCTCGAAATTTGAATGACAAGAGATGGAATCGACAAGTGCACGGTAAGAAGGGTTTTGGTTGATATAGGAGCCACGAAAAACATCATGTACCTTCGATGTTTCAATGAGATGGGCTTGAAAAGTGAGCATCTCAAGGCAAGTAAAATGCTACTAGAAGGGTTCACACCGCACAAAGTGCCAGTCAAAGGAACGGTGAAGATGCAAGTCACCCTTGGTGATGGAGATAGAGTAAGAAAGAGGAGATAAAACTTTATGTCATGGATTTGGAGTCCCCATATAATGTCATATTGGGGACACCTTTCCACGCAGCCTTTGATCTCGTAATATCCACATCTCACCAACAAGTGAGGTTCAACACCTTGCGAGGTGTCGGTTTTGTGAAGAGCAGTCCCGGGAGTTTGTTGGGACAGATTATGAAAATAAAGAGAAAAAGGGAAGAATCCACCGAAGTTGGTTACGTTAACTCTATAACTGTTGATGATGACAAAAGGATATAGAGGATACTGGAGAAGCAAATCTGTGACTTGGTCACCTAAGTATCGCGGAAAAGCGAATTTGACGAAGTGGTCATAAATCTAGAACATCCTCACCAGTGTGTCAAAATTGGAAGAGAAATGTCAGATACACTTAGACAAGGTATCATCAAATTTTTGAAGGATCACCAAAGTAGTTTTACTTGGTGCACAGAGGACATGTCAGGCATCGACATGGCCATAGCCGAACACACGTTGAACATAAGTCTAGCATGCCACCCAGTAAAATAAAAGTCCAGACAGTTCAGAGAAGAAAAGATACAAGGCATGAAAGAAGATGTAGAAAAATTGTTAAAAGCGGGGTTCATTCGCGAAGTCAAATACCCCACGTGGCTAGCTAATGCTGTGATGGTCAAAAATCCAATGGAAAATGGAGGATGTGTGTTGATTACACTGACCTCAACAAATCTTGCCCCAAGGATTGTTACACGATACCTTGGATTGACGCACTAGTGGATTCAACCGCGGGATACGAATTTTTAAGCTTCATGGACGCTTTCTCGAGTTATCATCAAATAAAAATGAGGCCAAGTGACCAGGTACATACTTCGTTCCGAGTTGCATGGGCCATATATTGCTATAATGTTATGCCATTTGGCTTGAAGAATGTAGGGGTCACTTATGAACGGATGATGGATCATATCCTCTGAGGTCAAATAGGAAGAAATATAGAAGCCTATGTGGATGATATGGTTGTCAAAACCAAACACGGAGTATCGCATTTAGACGGCCTGGAGGAAACATTCTCAAATTTAGCAAAATTTAACCTCAAGCTGAATCCGATGAAGTGCACATTTGGGGTAAAATCTAGAAAAATCCTGGGCTCATGACGTCTGAACGAGGAATCGAAGCTAACCCAAAAAAATTGGAGGCCATAGCTCGACTTACCGAGCCCCGATGTATCAAAGATATCCAAAGGTTAAATGGATGTATTGCTGCACTGGGATGCTTTGTTTCAAAGTCAGCGGAAAAATGCCTTCCATTCTTCAAAGCTTTGAAGAATTCAAAGAACGACTTCAGATGGACTTCGGAATGCAGCAGTGCTTGGAAAAGTTTGAAAAGCCATCTACTAAGGCTTCCTCTGCTGCGACCTCCAAACGTGGGAGAGACACTTTTCTTATATCTATCTTTCTCTGATTTGATTGTAGCATCGGTGTTGATAAAGGAAGAAGGGACAAAGCAGTATCACATGTACTTCGTAAGCAAGGCCCTAAACGATGCTGAGTCACGATATTCTAACATCGAAAAATTGGCATATGCATTAGTAATTTCAACACGAAAGCTCAGACCATATTTTGAATCTCATCCCATTGTTGCCTACACTGATGCCCCGCTAAGACAAATTTTTCATAATCTGGATCAATCGGGAAGGATGTTTCGATGGTCCATCGAATTATGTGGACAAGAAATCACTTTCAAGCCACGGACTGCCATCAAAGCACAGGCTCTTGCGGACTTCCTAGTAGAAGGATCTTTCACAGGGTCAAACATAGATGGAAACAAATTACTGATGGATCCTTGGGAACTAAAGGTAGACGGAGCAGTCAACGCCAACGGATTAGGAGTGGGCGTAATTTTGACTTCTCCCAATAAACAATACACCAAGATGCGTGTTGTCAAATTGAGGCCCAATCTTTCAAATAATCAGGCAGAGTAAGAAGCATTGCTGATTGGGATGAAATGGGCATATGAAGCAAATATAACAACTTTAAGGGTCTATAGTGACTCACAGTTAGTGGTGAATCAAGTCCAAGGTACCTACGCGGTACAGTCAGAGGGTCTCCAATCATATGTAGACAAAGCTAGAAAATGGAAAGAGAAATTCAATCATTTCACCCTATCTTTGATTAGTCGAAGAGATAATCAACAAGCAAACAAATTAGCAAAAAATTGCCTCCAAAGTAGCAAAAATCGCCTCCAGAGAGACCTAAAATGAAGAAGGCATCCCTGTGGAAATGGCCACAGCGGTCTCAAGGGAAACTCACCTAATTCAACACTTACAACCTACTTTGGAGAATTGGGTTGATGAAATGGTGAAATTTATCCAGCAAGGAAGCCTGCCGGATGACTCCATTCGAGCTAAGCAAATACGGCAGCAGTCATCCAGGTACACGATTCATGATGATGTTTTATACAGGCGTTCTTTCTTAAGACCTTTGCTTCGTTGCATTCCGCCACTCCAAGTAAACGAGTTACTCGCCGAGATACACGAAGGAGTATGTGGAGGACACCCCGGAGCCCGGGCGTCGGCAGAAAGAATAATCAACCAAGGATACTATTAGCCGACGCTAAGAGAAGATGCTAAGAGGTATGTCAAGAAATGTGATACTTGCCAAATTTTTGGGAGCATACCACAATTGCCTTCCATAGAGCAAACCCCAGTTATGGCGGCTTGACCGTTCGATATGTGGGGAATAGATCTAATGGGAAAATTCCCAAAAACAAGAAATGGCTACGAGTATTTGGTAGTGGCAATTGATTACTTCTAGAAATGGATCGAGGCAAAAGCTTTGACACATCCCACTGAGGAAAATGTTTCTAAGTTCTTTCGAGAGAATATTCTGTGTCGTTTTGGAGTACCTAGAGCAGTGATTACCGACCATGGGGTTCAATTTTCATCCAAATTCACCTCGGAATGCCAACAGTTATACATAAAGCACTGGAAATCCTCAGTAGCGCATCGTCAAGGGAATGGACAAGAGAGGCTGCAAACAAGTTGGTGTTATTTGCTCTTCGGAAGAACTTATAAGGAAAGTCTAACAAATGGGTTAACGAGTTAAATCCAGCTTTGTGGGCAGTCCGGACTTCGACTAGGGGCCCCACTGGAGAGACGACATATGCACTGGTATATAGTTCTGAGGCAGTAGCACCAGCCGAAGTCGCACTACCCACAACAAGAGTTTCAATGTATAATGAGGACATCAACAAGGGAAGGAGAAGCATGGATCTAGATTTGCTAGAAGAACGAAAAATAGCAAGTAGCCTAAGATCACAGTCGTTCAAGCAAAGAGCCAAAAAAGCCCACGATAAAAAGGTGTTCAAGCGACCAATAAAGATTGGAGATTGGGTACTCAGCAAAATCGAAGGCACAACAAGGCACATAAAAGCAAATAAGTTAACTCCAAATTGGGAGGGACCATACCTCGTTAAAGATGAAGTAAGACCCGACACTTATAAGCTCATGAACAAAGATGGTGTTCTCCTCCCAAATCCATGGCATACAAATCACTTGAAAAGGTACTATGTGTAAATAGTACCTAGGAATCATCTTTTTAAGTACCAAGTTAATCTTGGGAAAATCCTAATTCGGAATTCCATAATAAAAGTACCGAGTTAACCTCGGGAAATAGCATTTCATTTTGTGTACATTCGAGTTAATTTTGAAATAAAGTACTGAGTTAAACTCGGGACGATATTACCATCAAGTCGAATCTTGTGATTAAACTTAAACATAAAAATTACCATAAGACAAAACCTTGTGGTTAAAAGTACCGAGTTAAACTTGGGAAAATTCAAAATTATCATTAAGTTAATGATTATGAAGTACCGAGTTAAACTTGGGAAAAAATTCAAATATTACCATTAAGTTAATGGTTACAAAGTACCGAGTTAAACTTGGGAAAAAATTCAAATATTACCATTAAGTTAATGGTTACGAAGTACCGAGTTAAACTTGGGAAAATTCAAATATTACCATTAAGTTAATGGTTACGAAGTACCGAGTTAAACTTGGGAAAATTCAAATATTACCATTAAGTTAGTGGTTACGAAGTACCGAGTTAAACTTGGGAAAATATTTCAAATATTACCATTAAGTTAGTAGTTAAGAAGTACAAAGTTAAAACTTGGGAAGATATCCAAATTCACTATTAAGTTAGTACGAAGTACCGAGTTAAACTTGGAAAAATATTGAAAATTATCAACTCAATGTTTACAAGGTATCAAGCTAGACTTGAAAGAAGTCAGAAATTACCAGTTGAAGCCTCTGAATTCGGAGTATTAAGTTTACGTTTCAAAGTATAAAGATCACTTAAGTAAAATGACGGATATAAAAACAAAGTCGAGTTTCATTACAAAAAACAATACAATGTATTCTATGTACAAAAAACGAATACAAGATTAAGGAGCAGAGTTAGAATCATCCAGCATTTCCCAAAAGGTAGGAGCGGTAGGTTTTGGAGGGTTCCAGAATGGCTTCCCTCTTTTCTCATCCCAATCGCGAAGTGCATCCATCTCTTCTGCGGTAAAAGGAACAAAGTATGCACCTTGTCTGCAGACCTCGTTGTTAAAATTGGATTGAAATGCACGCAAGAGAATAGACTTGTCCTCGAAGAGCAGGTGGAGCTGACGGATAATATGGACACAACCCTTATCCAGGAAAGAGCCGACTTCACGGCCTATCTCTTCATGTTATGTAGATGAGCTTTTAAAGTCGTCGATGATGTTTTTCTTGAACTCATCCGACCTGCAGTACTTCAGCTCTTCCTGCACAGAGATCCAACTAGCAACAGCTTCATCTCGGGCTGAGTTCAAATCGACATTGGCAGCTTGCAACTCCGCAATTTTTTCCTTTGCCTTAATCAGTTTTTCCTTCAATTCGACCATCTCGCTAGTCATTTAGATTTTTTTCAGAATTGGCTAACTCCAAGCGAGTGGCCTGTGGTGTGATTCCGACTGATATGCTAAAAATATGTTTTATTTACCCTATATTGATTATGAATAACTAAGGACTTAGAATTACTAATTGTCATATTTAGCATCTATGTTGTCACTTAATTAATCAAAACCTAAGGCAGAGTACCTATCGTGTAGCTAGTCTGTTGGAAAGTACCTATGATTTTAATTTAATAATTTATCGTACACCCAGGGAAGTGGTAACGGCTTAGTAGTAGCTATCATTTTACCCTAACTCTCATTTTATTATCCAGTTATGCAATCGTTCATCAAAATCTTTGATGAGAGGTTGCTTCACTCTACACTAGGTTTAAGTTTACTTAAGCAGACAAGAGTGTTTTACGGACACTGTTCTGATATATGTTATATTGTTCCTACAAGTTGATTGACCTATCTTCGAATATTTTAGATATATCTTGGTCTAGATTGCAATTATGTACTAATTCTACTTGTGTACCACATCTGAGTTATCTAATAAACTGCCCCATCGCCATTGACGGTCCTATTCACGGTTCGAGCTAAAGGCATCCATGAAAGTCCTATGTCACTCAGGAGATCATGCCGCTCGCCCTAACGCCGACATAAACACACGAACTCAGCCTACTTAGACTACTTTAACAAACATGGTGATCTATAGGTTATTTCATCTAATATGGCAGACCTTAATGCTTCCGTCCGCACACAAAGCCCTAAATTAAGGCATGATAAACTAGATAGGTTATGATTAGACCGTGGTTAGGAGTTGTCTATAACCGTTCATCTAATTTAAAAGAGCAAGTAGATATGCAGTCATAATGATAGTTAAGCTGGTGACCTTTTCGAAAAAATGTAAATAACTTCAACATGCATAACACATATTCATAATATCATAATTCAGTATTCAAAATGGGTCTTTGGACAAACACAGTACAGACATATAAAGAGAGGGATGTTGCGTTGTGTGCGTGTGTCACAAATTGAGAAGATAATAAAATAGAATAAATCAACGCAATCTTAACAAGTGCAAGTATACACCGGTCAACAAGTAATATATGTACCTAAGTACAAGATTATCGATCCCACAGAGATTTTGTATGTCAATTATACGTGCAAACATGACTTACATTTGGTTAAAAGAATAAAGAATGATGAATAAATGGGTGGAGATTCGAAGGTTAATCTACTGCTAAGCTACTGCTGCAGCAACAGAAATGCTGCAGCAACAGAAATGCTGCAGCAACAGAAATGCTGCAGCAACAGAAATGCTGCAGCAACAGAAATGCTGCAGCAATAGGAATGCTGCGGCAACAGAAATGCTGCAGCAATTCTACCTAACTACACTACAGGGTAGCCTATTGGAATTTTACCAAAAGAGTAGAACAGGTAATACAATGCTGTAAAAATCAAGCTAAAAATGCAAACATAAACCAATAATGAATCCAAGAATGCTAAGCATGCTTTTCGGTTTCCAAATTAACACTACAGCGGTTTGGTTCTACCCAAACTACTTAGCCTACTAGTCTAAACCCCCGATAACATCGTCTCATGGAGTACGAAGTACCGTGAACCTAGAACAACACAAGGTTGTGAAATTGGTCGTGTCCCCTGCAATATTGACCGCACGGTCATGCGTCTCAAGCAAGTGCCATGCAATTAACGTGTCAACTAGACCCCTTCCGGTTAGAAAGCCAGATACTAGTTCGATACATAACTTGGACAGTCGTAACCGCAAGTTATTCCTAATCCGTTTAAGTAATTGCATGAATAAACTAAGCATGCCCCATACAAGCATCAACAAGGAAAATGATACACAAAACTTATGCATTCTATTCATCTTATGCCACATTTCATTTTTCCACATGTTTATAATTTGCTAGGCTACAACACCTTCAGGTTATGAATATCTATTTTGCTAAAGCGAATCATGAAAGACAAAGACTAACGTAATAGGAAAAATAGTCCCTAGGTCCGTAGTGACACCAATCAACGGAGTCAAGCCTAAGACGGAAAACATATCAATCCCAAAACATTTTTAATTAATCCTTGAATCCATGTAAATATTCTCATATTACCAAGAACATTCAATTACAAAAAAGTGGCAAATAGAAGAACATTCAATTACAAAACAGTGGCAAATTGACGAAATGGAGAGAGGATTACTCTGGGTCGGAGATCACCCTACTGCCCAAATCAAATTTAATCAATCGTGCTGCTGCCCTTCGTTCCCTCTGCGTGGTGCTGGTACCCTCGATCATGAATAGCCCGAAAATTCCAGCAATGTAGCCCAGCCTTCTTAGGTATATTCCACTCTAATCTAAGCTCAAAAACAACTCAAAACAATCTACCTACTGCCTAAGCCTAAGCTGCCCGAGAACTCAACAAAAACAAAGAAAAGCTACTGCTCTAACAATCTATCTCCTCCTCTCTTCTCTCCAAAAACTCCAGAACTCCCGTCTACTGTTCTTCTTCTTCCCTTTGTAAAAGAAAATTGTTCTCTCCAGAATTTTCCTTTAACCCACAGCTGTCCTTCAACATGATGAGTCATCATACCAGCTGAAATCAAATCCAAAAATTGTTGCCAAGCTCTACCCGAAATCTCAGCTACAATATGTATTTTTTTTTTGTTTTATCTCCAGCTGGAATTAATTTGGAATTTGAGTATATATATATATATATATATATATATATGTATAACAATTGCAGCCCTCCTGAAATTCTGCCTGAATATTTGCACCTACTGCCGACTTGTGTATTTCTTTTGTCCTTTTGCTTTTGTCCTTTGTGCCCCCTTGCTTGTGCATATATATATATATATATATATTATACATTAGTAACGGTCAACATAGCAATTAACCATCCACCAATTCCCAATTCCTTATAATTTGGTCACTATTTTATCCAATTCATTTTGACACATTTCAATCAAAAATTCCCTTTTTACCCTTTTGCAATTGGACCCCAAAATTCCATCACCTTTTATGTGAAACCCTGCACAAATTTAAATGTTAGTAATGGAATTTAATTATAATAAAATTTAGGAATTTAAATAATTAAAATGGCTATTTTTATAATTAATCCACAAAAATTGAAATGGAGAAAGGAATTATGCAATTTGGTACATTTTAACTCCAAAACCTTTGCACAAGTCATGAAATTGGTTTCAAATTAAGGGCAAAACATATGTGAATAACTCTATTATTTTAGAGTTATCACACCCCCAAACTTAGCTCATTGCTCGTCCCGAGCAATGCTGCAACAGATAAGATAGATCAATAAAACTCAATCAAATAATACCTCAATTCATGTCCAGAATCATTCAGCAATCATAGGCAAATTTGGGTTCATATTTTCAGATCAAAGATGTGAAACAAAACTCTAATATGTTCATGACCCAAGTTCCTCAAAAATCAGAACATTAACTAAATCAAGCTCAAAGATCTCCTCCCGTGTGTGTGTGGATAGTCTTTCCTTTTCAATCTCTCATTCATAAGTCAACATATGGTAATCCTAAGATTCATTTTGCATCTTCAGACTCAATCTATTACACCACTCTCCACTAATGTAGCAAATTTAGCAATAAAGATCAAAGAGGTCTTAATTTGGTTGTAATGTAGGCTAAGGCTAAGGTGGGAAAAATATAGATAAAAAGTAGGCTCAAAACTTAGTCCTAGTCTGCCATAAACTAATGCCATCATTTCCCCAAAAAAAAATTTTTTTTTTTTGAATCAAAATGCTGCAGCAACTCAAATGCTGCAGCAATTCCACACCATTCTTTTTTTTTTTTTTGAATAAACCCAAGGAGCACAAACATTTACACCCTGCTTTAGAAATACATGCAACATTTAACCACAATCAATATTTAACATTTGACCTCAAAGAAGCATAACACATATTTCCTTTTTTTTTTCTTGAGTCAAAATGCTGCAGCAACAGAAATGCTGCAGCATTCCTTCACACTCTTTTTTTTTTTTTTGCGTAAAGAGGATTCTTCCATTTTTTCACACAGATTTTTTTTTTCAAAAACACATATCCTCAATACGTAGAGCATTCATAACATAATTTCATAAAACAAATAACTACCACCAATCCAGTAAAAATGATACACAACATCTCTATGCTCTGTAATGCAGCCTTCTCCGCATACCACCAAACTTATATTCAGCAGTGTTCATAGCAGACTAAGGTCAAGTTTTAGGGAAAGCAAAGAATGGATACATGCAAAACATTTAGGATAAGTGGCTATTAAATAAGGGTGTCAAGAAATTAGGCTTAAGCTCAACTTGGTTTAACTAAGGAAATAAAATGCATTAGGGTAGGCTCGAAAGGCTCAAATGATTCAAGAGCATGCCTTAATCATTTCTATATTACCAAATCTACTAGGATTTCGCCTCAAGAGATATAACAAACGAGTCTAAAGATTCTGAACCTTCATACCAAAGCTAACTCTTGTTATAAACATGAACTCTCCAAGTAAGACTATGTGCAAAAATTTTGGTGGGAGTAGAAATTTTCACTTAAATCTAGTTAATATCAACATATTCTAAGTACTAAAGGCTCACTACCATAAAAGAGTTATGAAATCATATCAACATGAATTATCATCACAAATAATGTTCCCAAATTCACATAATCCTGCTGAAATGATTCACTCTTCATTCAGCTCATAAAAAAAAACTTTCATTCAACACTCATCATCATTCATTCATAATTCATCAAGGACAACATATTCATTCATCATAAAAAAAACTCAGCATTCATCATTCCTCATCCAGCAACATCAAAAATACATATCATTTATCATTCCTCATCCAGCAAGAGGGCACCCTCCCCCAAACTTAAAAGGGAGCAATGTCCTCATTGCATTAGGCAAAAGAAAAGTGCATCAGTCATCATTCATATATAAAGAGAAATACAAGACTCAAGAATATAAAGAGAGAGAAGGGAAGCAAAATAGAACCACTCCCGAAGTGCAGGGAGGGTTGCTCTATATGTCATAGTTGTCGTCATCCTCCATGTTCTGAGGAGTGTCCTGTAAAATGTGAGGAAAAGAGGGCCATGGTGCTCCGGTATGGTCACTGCTCTAAGCATGCTATCACTCATCTCATCCGTATTGTTAGCAAAAAGGGCTGAATAATCATCATTATTGTCATCACGGAAGGGTCCGGATCAATTCTTTGGTTACAAAAACTCTCCCAATTTAGTCTCCGTATGGCTGCTAGGGTAGCCGAGGGCAGTGGGTATGGTTCCTCACCAGTTAAAATGAACTCCAAATCAGCCTGCAAGGCCCGCTCGCTGTACCATTCCTCATATCTTTGTTTCAGCATCAAGGGGAGCCAATTTTGCCAGAATAACAATCTTTCGTGCAACCTGTTTGATCTTTGGCATCGTTACATTATCCGAACATAACATATATAAATGCAATGTAGGAGCATGTCAAGAAAATGCAACACAACAACATTAGTGGCACATAAGTTCTCAAGTCTCGGGTGAGAAGAAAGCAAACACAAATTTACCAACAATTCAAGCGACATTGTTACTAAGTAAAAACATGAAGACCATTAAGACATGAAATTTGTTTGGAATCATAACCATCCTTCTGCCCAACACAATAAACTGAGATACACATCAACTGGCAGATCTATCATTTCTACAAGCATGCTCACACACAAGAACTCAAGTATAACTAGAACCTTAAATACAGCCAATACAATCCTCTATCCATTGGTAATGCAAAAATTGTACTCCATAAATTCTATACATGCTACTCAAGGAGTGTATACTCACATTATAATAAGAGAAATGAACCAGAAATTTTTTTTTCTTGCAAGTACCATACACCAACTCACATTACCGAGAAGAAATTAAAATGTAGAAAAGTGAGTACTAACCTTGAATCTTCTGGTTTGTTGAAGGCTGAAAATAGAGTTTGAAGAGAAGGAAAGTAGAAGACCGTGTGTGTAGAGAAATTTGTGTCCTTTAGATAACTCCCCACTTCTTTCTCTCCTTGTCTTTTCAATTCAAACACATTCTCCACAAATAAAATATAACAACTAACCTTTTTGGTTTTCCAACAAGTTTGTTGTATGCCATGCATTGAAAATTTTGAAATTGAAAGGAACTAGGGCTGCTTGCATAAGTAACCAATTCATGGAAGTCTCTTGTTAAATTGCACCGCCTGAATTTTGAAATTGAAATTGGACTAAGGCAGCCTTGAATGGCTTTGTCGGTGTGTGGCAGCTTGTTGTCACAGCATTTCTGCCGAGAGGCAGTGGCAAGTCCCATCTTACTTTCCCCTTTTTTTTCTTTAATAAAACAGCCTTGACTCCGTTTGCTCTTTGACCGCAGGCATACCTGTATTATCAAACAGAAGAGTACCAATAAGAGAGAAAGAGAACGACATTATAATATGAAATTGAAGTCTCAAAACCAATTCTGAAAATTCTGAAAGAAACTTAGGAGTAAACAGCCATTAATTCCGAATTGAAGCACCTGAAAATAAAAGAACAACAATTAAAACAAAATAAGGAAAAGAAATCGAATGCTGAAAAAAAAACAAACAAGAAGAAATAAGAAAAACAAAATAAAAAGAAATGCAATAAATAATAGATGAAAGTGTTCACTTATAGATTGTGCTCAGTTAACTACTTAGCATCGACAAGTATTATAGGTGAAGAGTTTTGGCACAATATCTTCTTTAACCATGAAGTAACACTTCTTCCAATGAAAGGCAGTGAGAAGTGGTCGTTTCTTGTGGCTTTGTTTATCTTCTTGTAATCCATGCAAATTCTCCATCCCCAGCGCTGTTAGATATAGGATAAATAATGCCAAAATCTAGCCACTTGATAATTTTGTTCCTTTACCACTTCCTTCGTAATTGGATGTAATCATTTCTGCCCCTCTATTAAATTTTTGGAATTGTCTTCCAAATTATCTTGTGCATGCATAAGCTTGGTCTTATACCTTTGATATAAGCTATGGTCCAGCACATAGCTCTCTTATGCTGCTGCAAAGCTCCAAGCAATTCTCCTCCTATTTCGCACTCAGCAGTGCTGAAATGATTACTAGCAGTGTAGATTCTGCCCCTAGAAAACCATACTTCAAATGCTGTGGCAATTGCTTCAATTCCAGCTGTGGTGGCTCTTCAACTGAAGGTTTTGTTATCTTGAAATCTCGCGAAGACAACTCCAAGGATTCAAATTGCGCGTGAAACTTGAACCTTTGGGGGTTTGCTTCTAACCAAGCTGAATGTGCTTCGGTCTCCATATTGCCATCATCATGTAGACTTTTCATCCATTAATGCATCCTCTGCATCCTCATCTTGCTCTTCATCTTTTTCTGCCCGAGAATCACTTGTGGTGATTCGAAAACACTCCTCACCTTCATCATGGAATTTCATGGCTTTGATAAGAGTCCTTCACGTAGCACTCTCTGGAATATTGCATTGCTGCAGCATCTCCGCTGTTCTGGAATGGTATTTTTCTACGGCAGTTGCGATGCTGCAGCATTCGGCTGTTCTGGAATACTGTTTTGCTGCAACATTTGCGATGCTGCAGCATTTGGCTCCCCTGATTTTTTTTCAGCTACTGGAATTTCTGCATTCTGGCTGGACTCACTGGTCTTCTTAGCTGCTCCAGACTTCATTTTTAGCTCGTCCAGTATTCTGCCACTTCATAGTGTTATCGCTTTGCAATGTTCGTTTCTTCTCTCCTTGGATTCTCTATATCACTCGGAAGTGATCCTTGTGGTCTGTTTCTCATCTCTTGGGCTAACTGCCCCATTTGGCTTTCCAAGTTCCACACAGTAGATGATAGTCTTTGGAGAGTTGTTTCTGTTCTTGCCATGAAGTCTCTCATCATATTTTCTAAAGCGTTTGAAGGTGGTGGTTGTTGTAGAGGTCTTAGGGAGTACGAGAACAATTTCAGCTTCAACACTTCATCTGCTATCCCATTTGCAACATTTGAAACATCACTGGTTTCAGCTCGAACTGGGCTGCAGTAATCTCTGGTCTTACAATGCTTGGATTCAATTCATTAAACATAGGGACCACATACTGTCGAATAGCATGGTCCCTATCGTCTGCCAACACACAGATTATAGACAGGTTCATTTTCTACAACACGCTGCTCCGCCATGTCTACCTTGTCCTTGGTTGTTTCTTTTTCCTCAACGCCTTGGGGTCTCTCAATCTCTGGATCAAGTGGCAGCACTGAAGCTTGAGAGCCCTTGCGCGTTTTACTCATGCAAAATAGCACACGTTAAGGAATGAATGATACACAAGCTAAAATTTAACAAATAATTCAGATCAATAATTCACAAAAATAGTTCAGCCCATGCATATTTATTCGTCTCTCATACAATCATTTCAATAATCTCATAAGCTCAAGAATGAGTATAACATAAAACAACAAAAGTAACCAAATGCAAATAATATTCACAAACAATTGACTCCAAAATCCCCGGCAACGGCGCCAAAAACTTGTTGCGTTGTGTGCGTGTGTCACAAATTGAGAAGATAATAAAATATAATAAATCAACGCAATCTTAACAAGTGCAAGTATAAACCGGTCAACAAGTAATATATGTACCTAAGTACAAGATTATCGATCCCACAGAGATTTTGTATGTCAATTATACGTGCAAACATGACTTACATTTGGTTAAAAGAATAAAGAATGATGAATAAATGGGTGAAGATTCGAAGGTTAATCTACTGCTAAGCTACTGCTGCAGCAACAGAAATGCTGCAGCAACAGGAATGCTGCGGCAACAGAAATGCTGCAGCAATTCTACCTAACTACACTACAGGGCAGCCCACTGGAATTTTACCAAAAGAGTACAACAGGTAATACAATGCTGTAAAAATCAAGCTAAAAATGCAAACATAAACCAATAATGAATCCAAGAATGCTAAGCATGCTTTTCGGTTTCCAAATTAACACTACAGCGGTTTGGTTCTACCCAAACTACTTAGCCTACTAGTCTAAACCCCCGATAACATCGTCTCATGGAGTACGAAGTACCGTGAACCTAGAACAACACAAGGCAGTGAAATTGGTCGTGTCCCCTGCAATATTGACCGCACGGTCATGCGTCTCAAGCAAGTGCCATGTAATTAACGTGTCAACTAGACCCCTTCCGGTTAGAAAGCCAGATACTAGTTCGATACATAACTTGGACAGTCGTAACCGCAAGTTATTCCTAATCCGTTTAAGTAATTGCATGAATAAACTAAGCATGCCCCATACAAGCATCAACAAGGAAAACGATACACAAAACTTATGCATTCTATTCATCTTATGCCACTTTCCACATGTTTATAATTTGCTAGGCTACAACACCTTCAGGTTATGAATATCTATTTTGCTAAAACGAATCATGAAAGACAAAGACTAACGTAATAGGAAAAATAGTCCCTAGGTCCGTAGTGACACCAATCAACGGAGTCAAGCCTAAGACGGAAAACATATCAATCCCAAAACATTTTTAATTAATCCTTGAATCCATGTAAATATTCTCATATTGCCAAGAACATTCAATTACAAAACAGTGGCAAATAGAAGAACATTCAATTACAAAACAGTGGCAAATTGACGAAATGGAGAGAGGATTACTCTGGGTCGGAGATCACCCTACTGCCCAAATCAAATTTAATCAATCGTGCTGCTGCCCTTCGTTCCCTCTGCGTGGTGCTGGTGCCCTCGATCATGAATAGCCCGAAAATTCCAGCAATGTAGCCCAGCCTTCTTAGGTATCTTCCACTCTAATCTAAGCTCAAAAACAACTCAAAACAATCTACCTACTGCCTAAGCCTAAGCTGCCCGAGAACTCAACAAAAACAAAGAAAAGCTACTGCTCTAACAATCTATCTCCTCCTCTCTTCTCTCCAAAAACTCCAGAACTCCCGTCTACTGTTCTTCTTCTTCCCTTTGTAAAAGAAAATTGTTCTCTCCAGAATTTTCCTTTAACCCACAGCTGTCCTTCAACATGATGAGTCATCATACCAGCTGAAATCAAATCCAAAAATTGTTGCCAAGCTCTACCCGAAATCTCAGCTACAATATGTATTTTTTTTTGTTTTATCTCCAGCTGGAATTAATTTGGAATTTGAGTATATATATATATATATATATATATATATATATATATATATATATATTATATATATATATGTATGTATAACAATTGCAGCCCTCCTGAAATTCTGCCTGAATATTTGCACCTACTGCCTACTTGTGTATTTCTTTTGTCCTTTTGCTTTTGTCCTTTGTGCCCCCTTGCTTGTGCATATATATATATATATATTATACATTAGTAACGGTCAACATAGCAATTAACCATCCACCAATTCCCAATTCCTTATAATTTGGTCACTATTTTATCCAATTCATTTCGACACATTTCAATCAAAAATTTCCTTTTTACCCTTTTGCAATTAGACCCCAAAATTCCATCACCTTTTATGTGAAACCCTACACAAATTTAAATGTTAGTAATGGAATTTAATTATAATAAAATTTAGGAATTTAAATAATTAAAATGGCTATTTTTACAATTAATCCACAAAAATTGAAATGGAGAAAGGAATTATGCAATTTGGTACATTTTAACTCCAAAACCTTTGCACAAGTCATGAAATTGGTTTCAAATTAAGGGCAAAACATATGTGAATAACTCTATTATTTTAGAGTTATCAAGGGACAAGGGGACCACCGCCATAAAGTATTCACCATTTATTAGGTCCGCTGATAGAGCAACTGCTTGTATATCCTGGACTGCTTGACCCAACTCTGCTCGACAGAACCTTCGGAGGACGCTTCCTCAGCCTAGTAGTTATTGCTTTACCTTACGTCCCGGGCTTAAGAAAAACCCTGTTGACTAACTCTTCGAACGCCTAGTGCTCTCTTAGGATCTCCTAACGAAATATCAGGTATTCTATGAATAATAAAAATGAACCTATCTAGTCGTATTCTAAGATTTGAGACAGACTCTCAGAAACGAAGAACACGAGACACTCTCGAAAACTAAAAATCTACTTGAACGAAGAAACACTTGAAATCACTGAGTGACTTGTATACTGTAGAAAAATGTATACTTGAAGTCACTGAATGACTCAGATCAAGTGGAGAGGAATGATTTCAACTGTGAAAGGCCTGGGGTATTTATAGCTGGGGAACTGAGTGAATTTCTCTTCAAAAAATCGATGTGGGATACTGTTCACGGATCCGGGATGCCCGTCCCGACCGGTTGACTGGGTTAGGACGTCCGTCCTGACTTCTGAACTTCTGAAAATTACGTTTTTGCCCCGAAATTTGCCATTTTCTTGCATATTTCACCTGACACTTCCAAAATCACAAAAACTGCGAAATTGTGTTAATAACAGTCAATTGAGAACGATTTAACTCTAATTTTCCCCTAAATTGTGCCTAAAAACATACTAAAAAAGTGATATGATTTGTGCATATCAGCCTGATCAGCAACCTCAGACTCTAGAGCAGCCAAGCGGGATTCATTGGCCGCCTACCATTCTTCGTTGGTTGTTGCTCGCTCGGTCTGCTCCGAAGACTGAGAATTGGCAATATAAAGAACTAAAGAGGAAACCTGCCAAGGGAAGATATATTTTAAAATATATACATGGAAAGAGAAAATACTTGAAAGAAGAAATGAAAGGCTTACCCGAGCTAAAAGGGCACCAACTTAGTTAGTAGCCTCATCTACCCCCATTTCGCCCATCGAAGCCAAAGATTCAGCATCTGTAGCTCGGTTCAAGATAGCACCACCAAGGAAAGAAGCCGCATGCCGGTTGGTAAAACGAAGATTGTTGAGAGGGGGAGTCCTGGTTGAAATTTTAGAAGCTAACTCTCTCAGAGCCTCCTCCTCGGTGGGCATTACAAACCCTGGCCGTAACCATGATGGACCAGATTCTTCCTTGGGGACTCCGTAACCAGCCGTAGCAGTAGGGGTATGAGGTGCTTCTTCCTGAACTTCTAGCGGCAAAGACTCCCCCAGAGCTTCGTCAGGAAATGAAAGGGGAGAATCAGCAATGACAACCGCCGTTGAAGTAGGAAGGCGGGGTGATGTTCTTTGCCTCTGACGAGGACGAAGTTGTTCCTCCTCTTCCCCCCCGTCAGAACGAGTCACCTCAGGGAACTCACGGACTTCCTCCCTTCGAGGTTCAGCTGGGACAGATTGGGGAGTCCTAACTTGGGCACCCCTTCTCTTGGGCGTCGGGGGTTCCTACCCCGATGTAACGACTGACCAGCCGAAGAGGAGTAGGAAAGAACCGTGTCACCAGACGCACCCTGATCTATCATTCTCGATGGAAAACGAGGTAGAGTCCAGATGAGATTGTCGAACATTTCTGCCTTCCTTGCGAGTTCCCCAAGCTATCCCGAACATGGTTGGACCTATAAAGAGGGTAAAATTTCTAAGTCAGTCGAATATTTTCTATAAAAAAAATAAAAAGAAAAAAAAGGTTAGTTACCCCCCGACCAGTACAACAGCCGCGGGCAGTGGAAGTGCACAACTCGCAGTGGGTTGAGAAGACACCTCTGGGGTGTATAGTCCAATCGTGGTTAGGCTTCTCAAACTCAAAACCCAACTCTCTCTTCCGAGCGTCCAGGCCAACACCTATACCACACCATCTTAAGCTCGCATCACTCAACAAATTAGCGGAAGAATATACCCGGGTCTGATATTGGCGACTATCACCTAAATTCCGGGTATTGGCTTCTAAAAAGGACATTTCATAATGGCTAAGAGAAGAAGAATATAGGATTTGGGACCACTGAAAATCCTCATTTACACTTGGGCGAAAAGGAAAACCTACGATAGACTCCACCATGACCCATCTTCCTTTAAAATCTACTTTATTTGGCAGAGAGTCGAAGAGTTGAACTTTGTTCCTACGCGGACGAAGTGAAAGAGTGTTGTCCGACATACGAAGTGAATAGAAGAATATCCTAAGAATATTCATTGAAAGTTCAAAACCTAACCTACGACAAAGATAAATCATACAGAAAAGGGTACAAACAGCATTCGGATGAATCTGCCTAGGCTGAACTCGGGCAAAGACTAGAAAATCTACAAAGGCAGGGTCCATGGGAAGCCGAAGTCCTACCTCGAAGTCTGCTAAGGGAAGGGGGATATGACGAAGTGACATCCTACTTGCCTCATGAACTACGAAAATCCTATATACCTTAGGATCTATGCTATAACTACAGACAAAGGAGTTAGTCTGCTCCCGGGTCAGCCTACTTTGCTAAAAAGGAAAATTAGTAGTAAGAGGTTCAGGCATAGGCGGCTGAAAGGGGACACCCACAGGAACCTCGGTTTGGCCATCCCTCACCGCGACTGTAACATCATCCTCCGGCCGCTGAAGGTCAGGTTGAGGATCTCCAAACCCTTCAGCCATGAGACCCTCAACCTCCCTAATGTTTTCTTCCTGGGTAGCCATTTCCTACCTGCGAACGGAAGTTCAACATTTAGAACCCCATTCAAAAAGCCACCCAGAAAAGAAACCTAAGTTATTTCTAAATCCTAAACACCCTCTGATCACCAAAAAACACAAAAAAGAAAACTCAAAGAAAAAATACATTCCCATATACTCACAAGAAGGAAAACAAGATAGAACCACATTTTTTCTCATAATAATAAAAAACTAGAGAAACAGAAAAAATTCAAACTCACACGCAGGTCAGCAATTGCGAAAAATAAAAAACCGATCGTCAAAAAGAAGACAAAACGCACCTTTTTTAGAAGTTGTTGGAATAAAGAGTCTGAAAAGTTGAAAAGGAACTGAATTCACGACAGAAAGCAAAGGTAGAAGAATCTTCAGAAAGTTGCAGAGGTAGTAATGGCAGAGAGCTTTGAGAGGAAAATGAGAAAGATACTAAGAAAATGGAAGATACAAAGAAAGAAAGCTTTAAATGGTTAAAAGGAAGCTATACTTACAAACGATATGATTATTTCCCAAGTTCAACGCATCGGGGATGGCGAAAAAGCTTCCTGTCGGCTGACATTCTGCCATTAATGACAGATTCAGAAGTTGAAGAGACAGCAGTCACCATAAAAAATCCTAAGACTCTTTCAAATATGCGAAGTACCAAAACAAATGATAGCACAAATCATCTAGCAAAGTCACTCATATCTCGCCATATGATACTTCGCTGAGGGGCCACTAAACAGCCAATAAAGCACGTCGAGGGAAAAAGAGTAATTGAACTTCAAAAATAACCGCCCTATACTTCGTCGGCACAATAAAGCCATCATTATAGATTTTAAATCAGTAATCATGGATAAAGAACAGACGTTATGACCCCAATCGTAGACTCTCTTTCTCTCTCTCCTTAACTCCCCAATTTAAAGACCGTTACTGGTAATATAAAGAAACGGTCCAACCCGTCCAAGCCAACGAAAAACCCATTGATGACAGGGCCATTCTCAGGTAGGCACCTATAAAAAAGAAACAAAGTAAAAGGTAAGACACAAGTTCCAAATATCAAAAATACTGATCATAATACTCAACTAACTTGATCGTCGAAGAGTTCACGGGAAATCCATATCCCCACCGAACCTCTTTTATTTTGCAGGAATTCGATACTTCGAAATACTCGGAGTGTCATTCTAACCAACCAATTTGACCGATTCTAAATAACCCGACGCTCACCTCATATATTTATTAGACTCAAGTTATTTGAATTTACCTTCTTCTCCATATAATTATTTTGACCGATTTTTTGCTAAATCAATATATATATATATATATATAATATATATATATATTAAAATAAGATTATTATTAACTAAATTATATATTTTTATTTTTTTATAATTTATTTCCTCTTAAATACCTCTTAAGAAAAATACAAAAATTAAATTTTTCTTTGGATTAAAAGTTAGAAAACAAAGTATAAAATTATAATGAATATATTAAATGAATTCTTCAAATTTTAAAAAAATAAGTTTAGGTGAAAAGTTAACACCAAAATTCAAAATAAATTTTTAGACAAAACATTAAACTAAAAATAAAATTTATTAATAAATAAAACTAAAGTGATATATATATTTATTAAGTCAGAATTTCTTTTCTTTTCCTTTTTGGTCGCATGAAATTTAATTGATACCTAATTCATAAATCTTCAGGTCCTCAAATGGATCACTGATTTCTCACTCGCGTCTTCTTCCATTCCATTTTACTCTCTTAATTCTCTATTTCCTTAACCACTTCCAGTTCCTCCTTTTCTTCTCTCTCTTCTGGAACTAGTTCTTCCGTAACCCTATTCAGGTACGCAATTCATATTGAAGAACAAATTTGAGATGATCTTTCTTTATTTTTATCCGTAATTATGATTTTTTATGTAATTATAATTATTAATTCTGTGATTAACTATTTAGTTCTGCTAATTAGATATTCTTTTCGAGAACTTGTTCAACGAAGTTTCTCTGTTTTGTGTTTTGATATATTTATTTATTTATTTGTTAATTTCATCAGAAACAACTGAATTAAAGTTATTGGATCTGTGTGATTGGAATTTTCGGTATTCAAGCTCTGTGTGTATATGTTTATTTGAATGATCTAAATTTTGGGGGTTTTAAGTAGAATCTTGATATATCTCTTCTTGCTTTGTATAAAGGGAAAATTTATATGTAGGTCTGGGATTTAGAGGATACAGATGTCATCTTCAGCTCAAGACCCTTTCTACATTGTAAAGGAAGAGATCCAAGAATCTGTGAGTTTATATATTTTACTGACCCTTTTGTTCTGTTTTAGTGTTTTTAGAATTCTATTTTTGGTAAAATGCATAATTTTATTTCATCTATACATTCTTTGTTTGCAATGCATCCTTATGCAGATTAGTTTTTTTATATGTGGTTATCTGTACTTGATTGACTAGATTGACAAATTGCTATCCAATTTTCACCGATGGGAGCGCATTCCTATAGATAGTGGAGAGAAAGTACATATGACCAAGGAACTTCTTGCTGGTTGTGAAAGCATCGAGTGGCAGGTACAATTTTTATGTCATTGAGTTTCAATTTGCCGCACATTCTTAAGATTGAACCGGTGTAAATGTTCCATCCTTTGGCTTCTTTTTGGAAAGTCGAATGTTTGCATTGGCTTAATTTTGCACATTTATCATTTTACTTTTCATGAAATTTTTTTAGTTAATTTAAAATATTGCCTCTATGAGCACGGTAGCTTTCCTTCTCATTTTATGGCTTTTAATCCTTTTGAAGTTGTGATTGTTGACATGCCCAGCAGCACTTTTTTTCTATTTTGTTAGTGCTGAATCTGTTTTTCTGTTAGGAAGGTTGATGAATTGGATAAGACAATTGATGTAGCAGCAAGAGATCCTAGCCGGTATGGCACCAATAAAGTTGAGCTTGAGAAGCGAAGAAGATGGACTTCTAATGCTCGTACTCAGGTATCAATATAATGGTTTTTCTTGTCAATCATGAGTGTAGGAAAATTACAAAATAAATCAACTTTCCACTGTTGAATAGGTGAGCAATGTGAAGAAACCAGTAATGTCTGGGAAAGGGTCTGATGGATTAAACACTTCAAGTGTAGATGGAATGCGACGAGAACTCATGAGAGTGCAAAATTCTTATCAAACAGACAGGTCGAACCAATACACAGTAGAAGATAATGATGATTTCATATCATCAGAATCTGACAGACAGCTACTCCTGATAAAGTAAGTACATTCTCTCTGAGCTGAGGCATTTATGTATAAATTTATACATTTTTCTAGTTCTAAGTATCTTTTCCATATCGGAATGGTGTAAGAAGGCTGGGTGTATGATTGAGATAAGTATCTTTTTTCTCTCCCCAATTTCTCTTCTATTTGTTTTCCTTCTTAAAACATTACCCTAGTGTCGTCATTTCATTTGACAAGTTTTCAAGCTTCAGAGTTTGATATGTGAAAATGATAGTCTCCTTTTCCAAAACTCCCACATTGGAAGGCTTCTCAACTATTATTTATTGTAGTTTCTTTTCCACTGATTCTATTTCCAGAAAATCAAGAACCCTTGGTTGATTGTTTTCACTAGGGAATTGTATTCCCCTTCTAAGCATGTATCAACATCCTTCTCAAAACTCTTCTCGGCATGACCATCGTCTAATATATATCAATATTAGCTTGAATATCCATTTTATCATAGAACTTATGGTTAAACATTAAATTGCATTCAAAGTTCTTCAACTGACCATTCAAGTGTAGTCTATTATTGCTAAGCAAGGTATGCAAGGATAGTCATCATTGTAATTGATAGCTTCTGAGTTCTTGTCAACTTATAATTAGAAGTATCTTCGTGAAGAAGAGTTTTCTATCAACATTGTGTTGTATTAATGTTTTAGATTGGATATGACTAACTACCCTGTCAGATCCAAACTGCAACGGTGCAATCAAAATTATGGATGATGGCATGGGTTGCGTCATTTAGATCTGGAATGATTTCTGCATCTTTTAAACCTTCTTTTTTTATTCAATGTTTCATTTTGTTTTTTTAGGCAACAAGATGCAGAGTTGGATGAGCTGAGTGCTAGCGTAGAAAGAATTGGAGGTGTTGGCCTTACTATACATGAAGAACTGCTTGCACAGGTTACTAATTCTTCTTTGAACCAAGGAAGAAACACATTCATTATCTATTTTACTGAGACTTTTCTTCCATCCCTACTGAACTGTATCTCTCTCTCGCAAAATTCATCCAACAAGAATTTCTACTGAACATGCTAATTTGACCCCCAAAAAAATAAAATTTCTAAGTAGTCTTCTTTTGCTTATGTTATGCAGGAAAAGATTATAGATGAATTTGGTAATGAGATGGAGAGCACATCAAACCGCCTTGATTTTGTTCAGGTATCGTTATATTAACTGTTAATCTTAAATATCTGTAATATTATTTTGACCCAAAAGGATTGGTTCTTGTTCTAAAATTCAATGGCATCTCATATATATAACATTTTCTTAGCAATTTCTTAAATTTAAATTTCATTCTTCTGCAGAAAAAGGTTGGTATGGTAATGAAGAAAGCTGGTGCTAAAGGTCAAATTATGATGATTTTGTTCCTGTTACTTCTGTTCATTATTCTTTTTGTATTGGTCTTTTTCACTTAGAAAATCCATACTTTCTTATACACATGCATGAGACATAGGCTTGTCTTTCTTTTCTTTCCTGTGGGGAATATTTACCTCTTAAATTTTAGTGTTTGTATATCAAATCTCTGCAGTTGTTCATCTTATTTCATACAGGCTGTCAATAGATTACATTTCCCTTCACCTTTTCATCTACTGTTTTTTTTTTTTTTATTTCGATGATTCAGTATTTGCTCGCTCTAATTCTTACATGACACTTACCTTAGTGAAAATTCATGGCCTTTATTGTTATACTATAGTTTTGAATATTCATCAAATATCTTGTGTTGCTACTATATAGCATTAACAAAACCAATACACCTATTTACAATCAATTAACTCAAGAAGGGACATCTTTTACAACAACAGTGTGCACAGAAAAGAAAAAAGAAACTCAACAGTGGAAGTCCTATCCCTATGACCCTGTTGATATATGTCTCTCAAAATGCAAGGTATATTTTGGGTTGGTTCCAGTGGACCTTAAAGGAGGGATTATCTGCCTGTAAGCTTCACCACCCATGCACCCCCCAAGTATAATCCCAAGAGAGGTGCTGCTAAAAGCATTTGAGTTAAAGGATCTGTTGATGGAGTCAGTACTGCAGCTGCAACTACTGCACCTACCACAACATATCTCCAAATTGACAGCATTTGATCACTAGAAACCAAACCAACTTGTCCCAGTAGTAGTTGTATAACTGGAACCTGTAAACGAAAAGGATACACAAGTTTGGAAATGGGATTCTCATACCACTAATATCTGCTGCAAAATCACAAAGAATAAGAGAAATATGATTTTACCTGGAAAGACAATCCTGTGCTAAACATCAACACAAGCACAAACTCAAAGTACTGATCAATAGACCACAAGGATTCCACAACCCCTTCAGCATAATTTACAAAGAAAGTCAAGGCAGCAGGAGTGAGGACAAAATATGAGAATGCAATGCCAGAATAGAAGAGAACTGAGGATCCCAGGACAATTGGACCAAGAAATCTTCTTTCTGCCTTTGTCAGACCAGGAATAACAAAAGCAATGATTTCATACAGAATTACTGGGCTTCCTAAAAGAAGGCCACAGTATCCTGATACCTGCATACAAGAGTTTCCAATGTCAAACATTTTTTTGTAGACTTCCACAATATAGTCAACTTAGCATAGTAATCTTCCCAATTCACTTATTATCCTAAGGTTTCAAGTCTCTGAAAATTACTAGAAATTCCCATATGACAAATATTGTCAAATTAACAACAGAGGGTTAAATTTATCCTATCCTTTTAACATGATCACAATTCACAAATATATATATATATTATAATAAGGTCTAATATGTACGCAATAATCAACAAGTACATAATCAACAAATGGAACAATAGCAGAAATTCAAGTTAAACAGTTATATGCTTTAAAAGCTTAAGCGGATAAAGAGGATTAAATTTATCCTCATTAAAAAAATTGACACTACAATGAGTTATGATTCTAAACCACTTTGCCAGAGAAGATTTGGATGAGGAAATATAGGAAGTCTTAAAAGAGAATGGATGAGATCAGTCAATCAGCAAATTAAAATATGCATTCATTATTTGGGAATGCCACTAAGTTCCCTGTATTAAGAGAGGTAAACATCCAAAAACACAGTATATAGAAGGAATAACTTGAACTAAACAAATAAATACTCTATTCAAACTGTACTGACTGACCTTTACTGTGGTGAAGAAAAACTCTCCAGGAGCTAGTTGGAGAAACCGAACTCCCTGCTCTCTAACAGGAGCTTCAAGAAGCATTATAAGTTCCTTTGAATAAGCAAAGCACCCTAAAATAGCAGCTCCTACTGCCAAAACGGATACAAATATTCTCTGGCGCAGCTCCTCTAAGTGATCAAATATACTCATTTCTTGGTCATCTGGTAGAAGTTCTTTGCTCGGATAGAGAAAATTATAAAGAGAACTTCCTTCATCCTCGAGTTCATTGTTTCGAAATAAATTCTCTTCAGAGATGTTGGCAGCATCTAGAATTTAATCGACAATGTAAGAACTAGTTCAATAAATGTTATGGTGCCTTTCTCAGACTAAGAAGGATGATTAAAAGTGTACACAACCGAAAGAGAATTAAAAAGCCTATAAGCGAGCTAGATATCAAATACCAATAACACTTAAAATTCTTCCTAGCAAAAAAATAACAGTAAAAGTACTGGTTTCTGCCAGTAAGTACCGTGTAGTTCAGAAAACAATATGAACAGAAGGAGAAACAATATCTAAAATTTCAGTGCTGGAAGCCTCTCCTCAATCTTTAGATACATGCAATGGAACATTTCTATCAAGAAATCTGATATAAAGCCTACAATAAGCATGGATACTCACAGACCATATAACATTATGTCAACAATGTATATTTCATATCAAATGTGGGGAAAGGGGTGGGGAAGGGATTCTTTTAATTCTTCAACTAGCATCATTAAACCAGATCAATGCAAAGCCACCACCTAGCTTTCAGAAAGGTTGCAAGAAAAGCAGAGTTCTAAGCTTTTCTTCTTTCCAAATTCAGCTACTATCAAGTATCAACCAGCTTGATTTTGTGATAGTAAAAAAAATTTAAGTCTTTTTTATAACAAAAGAAGAAAGTGTTCACTAAAATGATATATTGAAGAATTACTAACCAAATGTAGTAGAAATATGGCTTCTAAAATAAGAAAATTTCACAACATCCAACAACACTTGATAGATCAATCTTTTAAGGCAAATTGAAGACTTATATATATATATAACATAACCTTTCAAAGCAAGAAAATCAAAACCAAACTCATTGATTTGTCCAAAGACACAAAGACACAAAGACAAAACTAGCATGTTACTTCATAAAACCTGCCCAGCAACAAAACCCCATGACTGAATCAAAAGAAAAACACCATAAAATTTCGATCCTTACCGGGCCTATCTTCAACAGCTGAACCAAGCCCACCACCACTTGGGCTATTTAATTCTTGCTGCCTCTCGCTGAAATCTTCGCCACTGCAGCAAACAACTCTTCCCAATTTCTTCCTCTCATTTCTGCTTATTAATAATTTCAACTTGGCTCCATTTCTTCGGGTTGTAAGCAGGGAAGTTCTCGAAATCCTATTCGAATTTAAACATTTGAAGCAGCTGGGATTGTTCAAGTGAAGATTATAGATGAGAGCACTTGTGCTACCCATCTTAACTTTATCGCTAACCCCTTTTTTCTTCCGATTCTGATGTTGTTGTTGAGGATTTGAAGATTAATTGAATTAAAATGCTGCTTTTTTCGTGGGTTTCTTTGGAATTGGATGATTGGTCCTCGTGAGCCTTTGGGACGATATTTAGGAATACAAATATTTGGAATTTTCTTGGTATTTTTTTGCCAAGTCTGTTCCGAGAATAATTGAAAAGAAAAAAAAAAAAAAAAAAAACGAAGAGAACGCATTCATTCTACATGTCATAGCCGGTCAACTCCAACCCATTAGAGATTGTTTCATTAGTAAGACACCAACCTACTTATCATATTTTTTGTCTTATATTACACACAAATATATATATACATATTATATGCATTTGTTTATTTTTAATATAAATTTGGAAAGTTTATTCAAATTTGAATAATTATTGAATAGACTAATAAGTTCTTTTAATCCTTTTCATTTGGTATAATAGAAAAATGCAGTGTGAATACTACATTTGTATTTATATATATATATATATATATATATATATTAGATTCAATAAGTTTGATGTTATTATAGTAAGACAAATAATACAAGTGGGAACCACTCCTCTATAATAATGTCATTGATTGCTTGATAGATCATTTCTCACATTTATTTTTCCATCATCATCATCTCATTTAGAAATAGGAGCAAGAAATTGAGATGTCCATTCTTGAGTAGAGAAAGAAAAATATACATACATACATACATACATATATATATATATGATATTGCAAAACCAAAGAAGAGAATGATAGAGGAATATGAATCAGTTCAAGAAATCCCTTTAATCCAAAATCAAGAGAGAAGTCATGATGATGATGATGATGATATGAATGAGGAAGAAGAAGAAGAAGAAAAAGGTTGTTGTAATTGCAAAGGAGATATAATTAAAGAACTAAAAAGACAGCTACAATTAGCTGTGCCTCTTATTGCAGTTAGTTTGTTGCAGTATTGTTTACAAATGATTTCAGTCATGTTTGTTGGTCATCTTGGTGAACTTCCCCTCTCTAGTGCTTCCATGGCTACTTCCTTTGCTTCTGCCACTGGTTTTAGTGTACTGGTAAGTGTTTCTTCCTCGAATTTTATCATCCTTTAATTTTTATGATATCTCGTACATAGTAAATATATAATGATATATAAAAATGAACTTAAATATTCATAATAAATTCGAAATATTCTTTTAGGTATAGTGAAAACAGTGTCAAATAGTTCACCAGTTGACAAAGTCTGGATCGCGATAATTCTTTAGGGTTATGGTATCTCGTTACGTCAAAAGTTGAAGTGAATATGTAATGATATATGAGAAACTCGTAGTCAATTCGTGGTATAGTGAAGATAGTATCAAGTAGTTGACATACTAACAAGATCTGAGTCATTTTTATTTTTATGTGATATTTTATTCATATGGATAAATGAAATAAACGTGTAATGATATATATAGTTTGAATCACGAGAATTTTACAAATTTGATGAATTGTTTGATTTTCTCATGCAAAATGTCTACATTTTCCATTCTATATTAATTTCATATATATATATATATATGTATGTATAGTTTATAGTTTTTTTGTTCTAATAGATTCAATATAGTTAGGGATGGGAAGTGCCTTGGAAACACTATGTGGGCAAGCTTACGGAGCAAAAGAATACCATATGATTGGTATTTACACACAACGAGGAATGTTAGTTCTTCTTGTACTAAGCATATTTCTATCACTTGTTTGGTTCTACACGGCCAATATTCTCTTAGCATTTGGTCAGGATTCAGAAATATCAATTGAAGCTGGAAAATTTAACCGTTCCATGATTCCTGGAATTTTTTCCTATGCAATTCTTCAATGTCTCAATAAATTTTTACAGACACAAAACATCGTACTCCCTATGGTGTTGAGTTCGGGGATGACAACATTGTTCCATGTTCTTATGTGTTGGATTTTCGTGTTCAAAACCGATCTACAAAGCAGAGGAGCTGCTCTGGCTAATGCTATTTCTTGTTGGATTAATGTAGTTTTATTGGCAGTATATGTAAAGTTTTCTTCAGATTGCAGAAAATCTTGGACAGGTTTCTCCAAACAGGCCTTAATCTTAAGTGACATTCTCAGTTTTCTAAAGCTTGCCATCCCTTCTGCAGTAATGATTTGGTACTTTTAATAAATGCAGTATTTTGAACTACTTTGGTGAAACAAAAAAAAAACTGATACTGATAATATATATATATATATATATATATATATATGTATATGCAGTTTTGAGTACTGGGCATTTGAGATGGTTGTTCTATTATCAGGTCTTCTCCCAAACCCGAAACTAGAGACATCAGTGCTATCAATAAGGTTTTGAATTTTGGTATATTTGTGATATTTCGTCCCACATTTGTTAATTTATAATGGAAGAAGTTTTATAAATGTTTCCCTTTATCACAGCCTTAATACATGTTGGACTGTGTACATGATATCTGTTGGTCTTGGTGCTGCTATAAGGTCAGTTTATGCACCATTTAAAATGGTGTACACACAATTTTGGTGCCCACATACATATACATACACACACACACACATATATATATATATATATATATATATATATATATATATATTGATATATATAAGTTTGTGTTGTTATAAATGATTGCAGTACAAGAGTTTCGAATGAATTAGGAGCTGGAAATGCAAAGGGTGCACGTTTAGCATTACAGGTTGTTGTTATAGTGGCATTATCAGAGGGTGCATTTGTTGGAACAATTACAATAATAGTTCGTCATGTTTGGGGAAAATTGTATAGCAATGAAGAAGAAGTAATCAATTATGTTGCTAAAATGTTGCCACTTCTTGCACTTTCTAACTTCTTTGATGGATTCCAATGTGTTCTTTCAGGTAAGGTTCTTAGCTAACACACTACAATTTATGAGAAATTTTTTTATGTTCAATCATACAATATATCTAGTTGTGTGTAATAATATATAAGAATGAGTTTATGTACTTATAGTCAATTTAAGATGTTCTTTATATTATAGTAAGAATAGTATCAATTAGTCATCAAAGGTATCACAATTCCGAGTCGTAATTGTTAGTATCAAAACGATTAGTGAGCCAGGAGCTAAGTGCTACATTTGATAGTCACATCTAAATATTTATAGTCAATTCAAGATATTTTTATTATTATTATAAGATGGTGTTAAGTAGTTGATTAAAAGTATCTTAGGTTCGCGGATCCAAATTATAATTGTTGATATCAAAATGAGTAGCAAGCTGTATATGTGGGAGCTACCTTTAGAATCCTAAACGGTAACTAACCTAAGTGCTACACTATATGAGCGAGAGCTATCTCTAAAGTCTTGAAAGTCTACTTATTGATGTTAGATTTAGAACAATTATGTTTAACTGGAACACCAGGAAAGAATCTTGGTATTAATAGAGGTGAATATGATAACATCTCGTCCCACATCATAAATATATATATAATATTATATAAGAACGTGCTTAAATACTCTTAGTTAATTATAACCGTGATATAGCCTACCTTTTACTCAAATGTATGTTTTAGCTTAAATGTTATTTGACACAAACATCGAGAGTCAAACTAGATACTTGACAAATTTTTTGTTGTTTAAGGTGCTGCAAGAGGATGTGGATGGCAAAACCTATGTGCAATGATAAACCTTGGAGCTTATTATGTCATAGGAATACCTTGTGCTTTGCTCTTTGCATTTGTCTTCCATATTGGTGGCATGGTAACCTTTTAGCTCTTTTCTTTCCTCTTTCTATGACTCTTTTCTTCTCTTTTCTAATGTATAAATTTATAGTGAACAGGGACTTTGGCTAGGAATCATTTGTGCACTTATTGTTCAAGTTGTGGCACTTGTTTCCATAAATATGTGTACTAATTGGGATACTGAGGTACATCATCTCATGCCTTCTCTCTTATCTCTACTTATGCACTATACACATATAATTTATGTCAATTCTTGTTTTGTAGGCAATTCAAGCTGCAAATATGGTTCAGAAGTCAGCGTATTGTTGATTGATTTAAGAATTATATATATAATTGGTTGAATTATTTCTATCTCAATAAACTGCATCTAAACTATTAAAAAGTAATAAATAAATTAAATTTAGAAAAAAATTGTTTTCATTATTATTTATTTTTAAATAAAATAATATTCATTATGGTTATTTTATTTCCTTCTTATTTTTAAGTGTATTAGTTCATTGAATCCTGCTACTAATAGGAAAACATTATTTATTTTGAATCTATAAATATCCTTCTTCCTGCAAATCAGAGTTAGTGATAATCAAAAACTTTACCATCATATTTCCTTCCGATGCCGCCGCCTCCGCCGCCGCCCATGGTTCTAATTCTCCGGCCAAGGGAAACCATTTGAAGCGTAGTAGTTTCGAACCAACCACAGAAGAAGAATATTTGGCTTCTTGTCTCATCCACCTTCGTTATCGCCCAATTGAAAATTCTGAAAAAATCAGTTTTTGCCGCCGTCGACGACGCGTCCAAAGCAGTAAACAGAAAACAGGCGATGATCGTGGAACAATCCAAAGATCTGCGGTATGTGTTTTCAGAAAGGTCAATCTGTAAGTGATCACATGCGCTATTACTTTGAAGAATCCATCTGTGACAGTTCGAGAAAAAAATATCAGAAGTTAGATTCGAAGATTTTTTCCGAAAAGAAAGACTTTTGCGAACTATTTAGTATCATAAGAAAGTAATCACTACAAGAGAGAGAGGAATTGTTGAGGAGAGTGAAGAATCAACAACTTTCCATATTTTAAAAATATTTTAGAATTTTAAAAAATGTTATAAAAATATAGAATAGTATAAAAAGCTTTAAATAGAAGTAAAATAATTTAAAAATTAGAGATAGTTACATAATGTATAAGAAAGAATAGAGAAAGTTATAGTTAATCTTTAACAATTATTGGATCAAATTGTTCTTAGCCAAAAAAAACTATAAATACAAGTAATGGTGACATATAATTAATTATGAAAAAAAAGATTGTTAAAAAATAAGAGTATGATTCAATACTATTAACATGGTCTTGTACATTCAATTACTTAAAGACAAGATTAAAAAAAATCAAATAACTGACAAAAATAAAATTAGAAATAAAGAAAGAAAATTCAGCTAATTATATAAATATGATTCATATCGATATTTAATATATAAATTATAATTAATTTAGAAAAATTAAGATATATTCCAAACAAATGAATCCAAATGTATTCAACCACAAACTCTCACGCTTACTTCTTTTCTCGTGAATTTTCTTATTTCTTATCAAAAAAAGGTGATCAAACAACATTTTTTAGGAAGGATTGTTAAAATAATTTTTTTTAAATCTTTGATAATTTTATATATAGCCATTGAATTACTTCCTTATTTATAATTTCTTAAACTCTCATTTACCCTCTTTCAAGTTTTACAATATTTTAAAATTTTCTTTGAATTTTCTTCAATATATATATATATATATGGAAAACCATCACACAATTATTGATTATTTATTCAATAGTTTAATTATAGGAAAATTATTTTGAAAAATATGGTTATAGAAAAACCAATAAAGGTAAAGAAATATTTACTTACTATAAATAGATTTATTTGGTAAAGAAATATTTACTTATTATAAATAAATTTATTTGATATATCACTTACTTATACTTATGAGTAATTGACATGTATAATTTAAATTTTATTAAATCATATTATTATTTTTATTTAATTTATAAATATTTTAAGAGTATTTGATTTTTTTTTTAAAAATATCTATATGATTTTTCATCTCTAAAACGGGTTCAACGCATAACCTCTAAATCAGTTATAAGTGATAAAGTTTATCATCCGAACAACTTATTATGATTTAATTATATCGACTTTTGTATTTGTGCCTACTTTTATATATATATCATTAAAAATATTCATGAATATTGTAATGTATAGAATTTGTTTCTTCATTTGAATCAAAGCAGAGTTGGAAACCTCTACTGATTTGATAACCATAACATGAGGGAAACAACAACTTTTTGTTTTTTCAAAAGTTGCTAGAAATACTATACAAAAACTTCCTTTTCTTAAAATATTACCTTTGCACCAAGGAATTCAATGTACATACTTATTATTATTATTATTATTATTATTATGATGACTCCACCATTAATTTTTATTTTCGAGCATTTACTTTCAAAGTATGAAGCACTTATTTTCAAATCATGAAAATATGTAGCTTGAGTATATTGTGTGCTAAGAGAAAAAAAAAAAAAGAAGAGATTTTTGTTGAAAATTTTGCAGTGAATGAGAAGGAAGAATGATTTATATAATAAACTCCCATGCTAAAAAGAGGAAATGATCATCTTCTTATACAAATATTGTTAATAAAACTAAATTAGTAAAAAATATAATATAGAGATAAAAAGAAATAGAGCATTCTTTTTTTTCTGGTATATTTCTTCTCTTCAAAACATACAAACTAATTCCTATTTATAGGGATGAATTATATGTAACTTATATACCCATATACATACAGAGGTAGTGAAAATTATATGAAAATAGTGTAGGTAGTGGAAATTATATGAAAATAGTGGAGATAGTGAGCCGTTATATAGACATACAAAAATAGTATAATTTATAGAATATTTTAATTTATTTCTCAATCCATGTAGATTTTTTATCAATAGAGATTCGGAAATGATATTAAATATTTATAAGATCTAAGATGATTAAAAGTATTTAATGGTTAAGATTAAAGGTTAAAATAATAGATTCTAAACAAATACAAATATGAATCCAAATTTGTTCAACACAGACTCATCACTTCTTCTTTTTTTTTTTTTTTTTTTTTTTAATTTTCTTAATTCTCATCGCAAAAGATAATGTAACAACATTTTCTATGAAAGATTTTCAAAATAAATTTTTAAAAAAATTCTTGAATAATTTTCAATAAATTTTTGATAATTTTTTATAAATTTTCTATAAATATTTTATATACAGTCATTGTCTTACTTCTTTATTTACAATTTCTCGAACTCTCATATACTCTCTTTCAAATTTTATAATATTTTTAAATCTTCATGTGATTTTCTATATATATATATATTGAGAAGTCATAAAAATCCCGCTCTGACATGGAATAAAGAAGCTGACGTGTCTTTACGTGTCCACCCGCCAAGCCTCTACCACTCCGCAGAATGAGGACGAAGTGCGATTTATTGTCTCCGGTTTCGCAGCATGAATATCTCGACTATCGACTGATCGAGATCCTTCCAGATTCTTCCACGAGGAATATCTTGTGACCGACAATTATTTTAAAGATTATTTGGTTGAAAATATTGTTAGAATGCCTTGAATTAGTCAAATCTGTTACTTTTCCTTGGGATTAGGAAGTTAGTCAAATATTATAATATATATTATTATAATATTTTATATTAGTCAAATATTATAATATTTAATATTATAATATTTTATATTCAAATGTGGCTGCCATTTTTCCTATAAATAGGTTCATTTGTAAAGCATTCATTTGATAGTTGCCACCAAAATTATCCCCTCCTCTCCTTTGTATATCTTCTCCTATATATATAAAACAGGCCGTTTGAGCGGTACTCGGAGATTAAGCCAATTAGGCTGAACTCCGTTATCAAAGGTTTTTTTTCTTTTTAGTATTCAATATTATTTGTCAGGCATATTTGATAGTTGTGTAGTCGTAGTGGGAAAATTGCTTGATTTCCCCAACAAGTGGTATCAGAGCCAAAGGTTCGTCCTTGGGTTGTTGGTAAGTGTTATAATATTGAATATTATATTTTGGGTATGTAATGGCAAAAATTCCTTCAGGGGCATCAGGTTCCTCGTCATCATGGTCTAGGTTCCCGCAGCCCAATCTGAAATTGGCAGTCGAAATTTTTGATGGTACTGGCCATTTTGGCATGTGGCAAGGAGAAGTCTTGGACTCTCTTTTCCAGCAGGGTCTTGATGTTGCTGTTGAAGAAAGGAAACCAGGCGAGGTAGAAGATAAAGATTGGAACATCATTAATCGGTTGGCATGTGGAACAATTCGATCCTGCCTATCCAGAGAGCAGAAATATGCTTTAAAAAATGTGACTTCTGCACACAAACTGTGGAAAGCATTGGAGGACAAGTTTTTGAAAAAGAGTGGTCAGAACAAGCTCCTTATGAAGAAAAGATTGTTCCAATTTGATTACCAATCAGGTACTACTATGAATGAACACATCACTATGTTTAATCAATTAGTAGCAGACCTGTTAAATTTAGATGTGAAATTTGAGGATGAAGATCTGGCTTTGATGTTGTTATCATCCCTTCCGGATGAATTTGAACATTTAGAAATTACGTTACTTCACGGGAAAGAGAATGTGTCGTTAGATGCTGTTTGTTCTGCTTTGTATAGTCATGAACTGAGAAAGCAGGATAAGATGAAAATTAAAACATCAACATCAGAAGAAGCATTGGTGGCAAGAGGTCGTCAGCAAAGCCAGACAAAGGGGAGAAGAGGAAGGTCCAAGTCCATAGGCCGAGTCATTGCCAAAGATGAGTGTGCTTTCTGTCATGAGAAAGGGCACTGGAAGAAAGACTGTCCAAAGCTGAAGAAGAAAGGGAAGACTCCACAAGATGCAAATATTGCAGAATGCAAAAGTGATGTTGAATCAGATATCTCTTTGATAGTCTCGCCTTCAACATCACCGCGTCCAGATGAGTGGATATTGGATTCAGGTTGTACCTATCATATGTGTCCCATTCGGGAATGGTTTTGTGAATTTCAGGAACTCGATGGTGGGGTTGTTTACATGGGTAATGATAATCCATGTAAAACAGACGGGATAGGTTCAATCAAGCTGAGGAATCATGATGGATCCACCAGAATTCTGCGGGAGGTGCGATACGTTCCAAAGTTAAAGAAGAATCTCATCTCATTGGGGGCTTTAGAATCTAAAGGCCTAGTTGTGACGATGCGAGATGAAGTTCTTAAAGCAACTTCAGGAGCACTAGTGATGTTGAAAGGTGTGAGAAAGAATAATCTATATTACTACCAAGGTAGTACAGTAGTGGGGACAGTAGCAGCAGTAGCAACTTCAAACACTAAGAAGGATGTTGAAGCAACGAAGCTATGGCATATGCGATTGGGACATGCAGGTGAAAACTCCTTGCAAATTCTTGCCAAGCAGGGATTGTTAAAAGGTACAAAGACTTGCAAACTTGAATTTTGTGAGCATTGTGTTCTTGGAAAACAACGAAGAGTGAAGTTTGGCACTGCAATTCATAATACCAAGGGTATTCTGGATTACGTGCATTCAGATGTGTGGGGACCTGCCAAGACTTCGTCCATTGGAGGTAGGAATTATTTTGTCACTTTTGTTGATGACTTTTCCAGGAGAGTTTGGGTGTTTACTATGAAGAATAAAGATGATGTGCTTGGAATTTTCCTTAAGTGGAAAGCTCAAGTTGAAAACCAGATAGGAAGGAAGATCAAAGTTCTCCGAACAGACAATGGAGGAGAATACAAGAGTGATCCATTCCTGAAGGTATGCCAAGATTGTGGCATAGTTCGGCACTTCACTGTCAGAAAAACAACGCAACAGAATGGGGTGTCGGAGCGTATGAACAGGACACTTGTGGAGAATGTTCGTTGTATGTTGTCTAATGCTGGGTTAGCAAGAAAATTTTGGACTGAGGCTGTAACGTACGTTCAACATCTCGTCAATCGTTTGCCATCATTTGCTATAAATGGCAAAACTCCATTAGAGGTATGGTCCGGAAAACCTGCAACTGATTATGATTCTTTACATGTTTTTGGTTCTATTGCATATTATCATGTGATTGAATCAAAGTTGGATCCCCGGGCAAAGAAGGCTCTATTCATGGGCTTCAATCCTGGAGTGAAGGGATATCGTCTATGGTGTCTTGAAGAAAAGAAGACGATTATTAGCAGGGATGTTACCTTTGATGAATCTGCCTTGTTAAACAAGGTAAATCCAAAAGGAATTGATAGTACTCCGCAGGAGGTGGAGTGTACTTCGAAGCAGGTGGAGTTCGAGCAGACATTGGTGATCCCAACACGGAGCACCACCAGTGACTCTACTATGACAAAAGAAGAGTCAGATGAAGAAGAGGTTCTTACCCAAGAACCTCAACAGCAATCGGAGCCAATTGCAATTAGAAGGCAGAGACGAGACATTTAGAAGCCTGCTCGTTTCTCTGATATGGTAGCTTATGCACTTCCAGTTGTTGATGACATTCCATCCACCTACCCGGAAGCCATTCTAAGTTCAGAAAGTGGAAGTTGGGCGGGTGCAATGGAAGAAGAAATGCACTCTCTCATGAAGAATAGAACGTGGAAGCTGACACAACTACCAAAAGGCAAGAAGACAATTGGGTGCAAATGGGTATTTGCAAAGAAAGAAGGATTTCCTAACAAAGAAGACGTCCGCTACAAGGCAAGGTTGGTAGCTAAAGGCTATGCTTAGAGGGAGGGAATTGATTATAATGAGGTATTTTCTCCAGTTGTTAAACATTCCTCCATTAGAATTTTGTTGGCCTTGGTAGCACAGTTGAATTTGGAGCTAGCTCAACTTGATGTGAAGACCGCGTTCCTACACGGTGATTTGGAGGAGGAAATCTATATGACTCAGCCAGATGGATACATGGTTGCTGGTAAAGAAGATTGTGTTTGTAAAAATTAGCAAATCGTTGTGGGACTTGAAATTAAGCCAAGGTGGAGATTTGTTGACTTTTGGCTTATTTCTCAAAATCCCATATCGAAAGAGTAGCATTTGGAGATGGGAGCGGATACATCTGGCACCAAGGAGGTGCATCTGGTAAATTGTGAGAGAATTCAAGTCAAGGTGGAGATTTGTTAGAATGCCTTGAATTAGTCAAATCTGTTACTTCTCCTTGGGATTATGAAGTTAGTCAAATATTATAATATCTATTATTATAATATTTTATATTAGTCAAATATTATAATATTTTATATTCTAGATCTATTTTATATTCAAAGGTGACTGTCATTTTTCCTATAAATAGGTTCATTTGTAAAGCATTCATTTGATAGTTGCCACCAAAATTATCCCCTCCTCTCCTTTGTATATCTTCTCCTATATATATAAAACAGGCCGTTTGAGCGGTACTCGGAGATTAAGCCAATTAGGCTGAACTCCGTTATCAAAGGTTTTTTTCTTTTTAGTATTCAATATTATTTGTCAGACATATTTGATAGTTGTGTAGTCGTAGTGGAAAAATTTCCTGATTTCCCCAACAAATATCTCATCCATATCTCTAGTTAGAAGGGATATTTCAGAATCTGACTCTTCATACACATTTCGTAAGATCATCCTTTCCTATAAATACCTCCCTAATGAGGACAAAAGGTAAGGCCAAATAATTCTATCAATTCTCTATCAACCTCCTAAATCTCTGATCAATATTCTGAAAACTGACTTGATCGTCGGACGGTTTGTCGGAAGTCCCTCACCCTCCGTTCTGAACCTCTCTGTTTTGCAGATACGACTTGGGGAATCTTCATCAGAATAACAAACAAACATCATTTGGTACGGAGATATTTCCATAGAGACGCTAAAACGAAGTCGGTTAACTGCCACGTGCCATCAGACCGATTTACGCCAAATCAATATATATAAAATTACTATAGGATTATTGGTTGTTTATCAAACAAAAAAATTATCTTTGAGAGATATTATTATAAAAAAAAACAACAAAGGTAAAGAAAATACTTAACATAAATTTATATTTTATTCAAATAGATTTATTAGATATATCTTTTGCGAGATTTTGTTTTATTGTGAAATATTATATTTCTTTTAAAAAACAAAAGATTATAATTCAATTAGATAAAAATTTTGTTGAAATTAGTAAATCTAGTTATCGTAACTTCAATAATTTAGAAGATTGTGATACGAAATATATATATATATATATATATATATATATATTTCATTTTATTTTAAAAATACAATTTAAATATTTAACAACAAAAATGTTTAGCAGGTATCAGAGCGAGGGAAGAACAAAGTTATTATGAAATTATGAGAGCAAGAGAAGATTAAATAAGAAATAAAACTGCATATTGAATTCTAATATTCTTTTACTCAATCAACTTTTATTATTATTATTATTATTATTATTATTATTATATTTATTCATAGTTATTTGTTTTAATTTTTTTAAATTAATAATATCTTTTATAAATAATAAATAATAAATTATTTTTATAATAATTTTTATATAATAAATTAAACAATACAAAGAAGATAAACTTTTATATATATAATTTTTCCATTAATGAAATGAGAAAAAAAGGAAAATTGTAGTAAATCTTTTTTTTTAAAGGAAAATATATATACCATTATCAAAGATATGTCCATTCAACTTGTAAATGGAATGTAAACTACATGAGTTAGAGCTATTTTTAAAGTTTTAAAAATAGAATAATTATATTTAAGTGGAATACCGGGAAAAAATCGTGATCTTAAAAGAGATAGAATTCACAAGTTATATAGTGTTGATTGATTCTATAAAATTATCAATTTTTATATAAAAATTCGTTTAATTTAAAATAAATAATCGAATAATTCATGATAGAAATATTTGAGTTTGATTTTATTTTTTTTAAGGATTATACACATAAATGGTTGCATTGTTTAAATTTCTATCCAAGTGAACTGCATGTTTAAAAAGTAATAAATAAAGTAAATGCAAAAAATAAATTGGTTTTTATTATTATTTATTTTTAAATAAAATAATATTGATTTTAGTTATTTTATTTCCTTTTGTAAGTGTATTATTAATTCACTGAATGCTGTTAGGAATAGGAAAAAATTATTTTATTTTGTATCAATAAATATAACTTTTTACTCTCACTTTCACTCTATTATCCTTCTTTTTCTTGCAAATTAGACTTAGTGATAATAAAAAAATTTACCATCATGTTTCCTCCCGATGCCGCCGCCAGCGATGGTTCTAATTCTCCGGCCAAGGAAAACCATTTGAAGCGTAGTCGCTTCGAACCAACCACAGAAGAAGAATATTTGGCTTCCTGTCTCATCTACCTTCGTTATCACCCAATAGAAAATTCTGAAAAACCAGTTTCCGCCGTCGTCGTTCCAACCGTCGACGATGCATCCAAAGCAGTTTCCGGTGAGTCGTTCCCAACGCATCAAGCTTTGGATCTCTACAAAAAAAATCACCACGATAAAACTCACATCTGTGCAATCTGCGGTATGTGTTTTCGGAAAGGTCAATCTCTAGGTGGTCACATGCGCCGTCACTATGAAGGACGCATTGGTGGCGATTTCAGAAAAAGGTATCAGAAGTTCGATTCCAAGATTTCTCCGGGAAAGAAATCAGAATTGAAGCCGGAACTGGATTTGGAACTAAAGTTGTAAGTTTTAATTAAGTAAAGAAAATAACAGCGGGGAGAATTTGAATTATTTTTTTATTTTTTATTTTTTGAAAAGATTTAATGCATGCATATTGTAAATAAATGTTTTTGGCAAAAGGAAGTAGATATTTCTTTAATGATATTTAGTATTTATTGTTATATATAATTTAAATTTTATTAAATAAAATTATTTATTTATTTAATTTTTTTTTATAAATACTTATGGGATGATTTTTTTTAGCTTATCATGTGAGTAACACCTCTTGACATTTATTTAATTTATGAAAAGATTTAATATTATTTGATTTAATTATATAAATTTCAAAATAATTTATATTAATAAACTATTCAATAGTAAATTAAATATTATATTAAAAATTAAAATAATTAATTGATTATTATTCAAACGGTCATGCGTGTTAGAAAATAAATTATACCCGTTAAATCTATTTACAATCTTTTGCAACAATTATCATTAAACGTATGGACTTAAATTTATTTATTCTTAATTTTAACCAATTAATTTTTTATGAAATTTCCAAAAAAAATATATTTATTTTATTCCTCTTGTTGGACTTTGTAGCTTTACCCTAACAAGCTTACATTTCCTTCTACTTATATCTTTCTATTTTTAGATGGTAATTATAGATCTATTTATATAAATCGGAGATTTTCTCTTATATATCTTAAATGGTTACTATCTAAACCTTCTTTTTTAAAACTAAATATTGATAGTTCCTATTTCACTTGTACTTCTTTTTAAACTAGTTTTATAAAAGACATCTTTCCTAATTATAAAAGAAAGATTTCCTTATTGTCATCGATTATCACTCTGGCTACATTTGATTATACATTATTAATTGAAATTTTTTCGGGTATGTACTTTGATCTCTTTATTAGATCCTTTGTGACAGTGTTTACGGATGGTGTGCTTCACCCGAGGTTGATTAAGTATGAGGGACTGTTGGGATTTCAACCCATGTCCCACATATGAAGATAATGCTATAGTTGACTAACATTAAAGAATACCACTAACTCTATTAGTATGAGGCATTTTGGGAAGTTGTTCAAAGCGGACACTATTATACTAATATGGAGTTGAGTTGAGTGGTGGAAGCTCAACCTTTTGGGATCATTAGGGCCCAACAAGTGGTATCAGAGCCCAAGGTTGGTGGGCTTGGGCTTGCCAAATGTGGAGTTAAGTGGTAGGAGCCCAATCTCGTGCAATCATTCGGGCCCAGTCTAGTGCTTGCGGAGATGCAAGAAGATTGTTCCTCTAGGGGAGGACACGGGTATGTGGTCCTTGGTTTGAGGGGAGGATTATTGGGGTTTCAACTTTGTCCCACATCTGAAGATAATGCTAGAGTTGACTAACATTAAATAATATCATTATCTCTATTAGTATGAGGTCTTTTGGGAAGTTGCCCAAAAATAAAAACCGTGAGGGCTTAGGCCCAAAGTATGTGGACAATGTCATACTAATGTGGAGTTGAGTGGTGGAAGCCCAATCTTTTGGGATCATTAGGGCCCAACAGCGACTCCAACGTTTTATTTCCATTGTGGGAGGATTGGTCATGGATATCGAAATTGTGAAGCGAATGTAAACAATATATCGGTGGCTGGGATGGTTTACGGACCTTCGTTGGGGGAGTAGATAATTACCGGAATCCTCTACCACACTATTATGTAGAACACAATTGTGCTTTCTTCTCGTGTTGAACGAGAATCAGTTAATATGGAATTGCCACAATGAAGCTTAAATCTCCAGTGTAGGAGGTTGTAGTATAGCCCAACCGTGATCAATGATTTGTTCGGCATGGAATTTCCGAGGTTTGGGTTCATCTCAAGCAATTCACGAGTTACATAACTTTATCCGGTGTGAGAGACCGGATGTGTTAATTTTTATAAAAACAAAACTTGCGGAAGAAAAAATGCTAATTCTTAAACAGAGACTAGGTTAAGGAGGTATGACTGTAGGGAGACAATGTTAGGGAGGTTGGCTAGCTTTTCCTCCTCAAGTTTTATCTGTACTCAATTCTAAATGGAGTGGATAATAAAGTGTTTTTCCATAAAAAAGAATAGAAGAGAGCAATTGTTGAGGGAGTGTGAAGAATCAACAGTATTTGTCGTATTTTAAAAATATTTTAGAATTTTAAAAAATGTTATAAAAATATAGAGTAGTGTAAAAAACTTTAGATATAACTAGAATAATCTAAAAATTAGATATAATTACACAATGCATACGAAAGAATAGAGAAAGTTATAGTTAATCTTTAACGATTATTAGATCAAATTGATCCAAAAGTTATAAATAGAAGTGATGGTAATAATGAGAAAAACTTCGTTAAAAAATATTAGTGTGGGTCAATACCATTCAATTATTTTTAAAAAAACATAAAAAAAATCAAATACTTGACAAAAAAACATAACAAAAAAAAAAAAAAAGAAAAATCAGCTAATTATATAAATACGACTCACAACAATATTTAATATATAAAATTGTAACAATTTAGAAAACTTAATAGGTTTTAAACAAATAGAAAAATGATTTCAAATGTGTTTTTTTGACAAACTAATGGTGATTTTATTTTTTTTATGAATTTTCTTAATTCTCATAGCAAAAGGTGATCTAACAACATTTTCTAAAAAAAACATTTTCAAAATAAATTATTTTAAAATTATTAGATAATTTTTTTTTATAAATTTTTTATAATATTATGTTATATGAGATAAAATTCCACGAAACTTATTCAGATAAACATGATTCATTTGATAATTTTGAATGTAGCAATGATGGCAAACCGTCCTCAAAGCATTTGGCCACAAAAACAATCCAGCACAATAAACTAATAGACCTAGAAGAGAAGAGGAGAAGACAATAATATTAAGAATAAACTATGGTAAATCTTTTTCAAAAAAGTTGATTTCTATAGTTGATTCACTTGAATACATAAACAAAACCAAAAGATTTTATTAGATCTTTTTATTGTTGAAAATGTTTATTTTTTTTAGCCATGCATATAATAAATTGACCGTTACGATACAAAGTTAAAATAATTTAAAACGTTAACTTGAAATTTTAAATAATAATTATTTAATTTTGTAGGAATGTACTCATTTTTTATTAAATTGACGCTGTCTTTTAAATTGTGTATGTCTTTAATCCATTGATACTTTTATATTTAATTCTATTGCCTTGACTGAACTTGTTAACTTAGATGAAAAAAGGAAAACTGATTTGTTAGACGCATTCATAAGAAGGTTAGGTGGAACATTGGAAAGAAGATTGAACAATATGTAGCCCAAGCTATCAAATGATGAAAGAAAGTTGTATTTGAACTTGGTTACCAGTGGTGCATATGTCACAACTCAGATTCACAAGTTCGTACCACAATTATAAATCCAGCAGTATCTATAGTCAATTACTTGATATTGTCCTTACTTTATTAAAATATACCCCAAGTTGACTATGAGTATATTCACTTTTTTTATCGATGTAGACGGGGTATCACATTCACCCTCCCTTAAAGCCTAGGATCCTCATTAGGGCACACTCGAACATAATAAGTCTCAATCCTTACCACCCACTCTCGAGTGTAACACTCAGGTCCCATAGTCCAGGCTGACTACTTTGACTATGAGTACATTCACTTTTCTTATCAATGTGGACGGAGTATCATATTCACCCACTCGAATGATACAAGTTAGTATCAATACGCAACTATTCGAGTCGTTGCACACTCCAGAAGGATAGTTTTAGTCGACACTATCAAAGGAAAGAATAGAGTCAAAGATTATTCAACAAAGTTGAATTTTTTTGATTAAGATCTGGTATCGTACTGAATACCGAAATGAACTATTTATAGGGTGATTCCCTATACTAAGTCAACTGAATTGGACCGTGTGAAAATGGAAAAACAAAGTATTGACTAACTTCCTAAACTTAAGGAGTAGTGGGAAAATGGAAAAACAGACTCTTGACTAACTTTAATGTTGACTAACTCCCTAAACTTAAGGAGTAGTGGGAAAATGGAAAAATAGAATGTTGACTAACTTCCTAAACTTAAGGAAAATGCTCCTCCCACTTTCTGCACTTCTCAGCCACAAACAAACCCCACTAGTTTGGTGCTTGACTTCTTCTCACGCATCCCTCTGCGTAATCCCACAGTTTTGACCGAATCACTCGGAATTTCGGCCACGTCAACATCCGTATCATCGAACACCCGAGTTGACTACCTACACTCGGGTGTAACACTTAGTTCCCACAGTCCAAACTGGCTACCTTGACTATGAGTATATCAATACGAACGGGGTATCACATTCACCCACTCGAACACCCAAGTTGACTATGATTACCTAGGTTCATTTTTAAATATCATTGCACATTCACTTTTCTTATCGATATGGATGAGGTATCATATTCACCCTCCCTTAGGGCCTAGGGTCCTCATTAGGGTCTACTCGAACATAATAAGTCTCAACCCTATCACCCCCGTTCGAGTGTAACACTTAGTTCTCATAGTCTGGACTGGCTACGTGCTCCCAATTGCTCCCAATTTTCACGATCTGAACCCGCAAGCCTAGGTCGCAACTATGGGTCTAGCAACACTCACAATAGACTACTTGGTATTATCATCACTTTACCAAAAGGATACCCCGAGTTGACTATGAGTGTTTAGGCTCATTTATATATATCATTGCACACTCACTTTCTTTAACGACGTGTACAAAGTATCACAACATATAAGAAAAGAACAATCTTCTATTCAAAGACAATCTAACCTTCTTTTTAAGGGCTGATGACAATTTTAAGTATTGGAAAAAATCAATGACAATGTCTAGACCTTTTAGGTGAGTATAATGTGAATGCAACTTTTAATGTTCTAATTTGTTACCTTTTGATGAGGTGAAGATTTGAAGAAAAATCCTTTTCTAGAGGAAGATAATGGTTAGAACAAAAGAGAAACACTAAAAGAATCATTACAATTCTAATTGGGTCGATTATAAGGGCAAGAGTTAAAAGGTTCAAAGAAACACTTAATAGGCTAATTCAAAAATTATGAAAAATTGAAGTCATAAATTACTCAAAATGGAGATATATTGATATATATATAAGTTTTTGTGTTGTTATAAATGATTTCAGTACAAGAATTTCAAATGAATTAGGAGGTGGAAATGCAAAGGGTGCACGTTTAGCATTACATGTTGTTGTTATAGTGGCATTATCAGAGGGTGCATTTGTTGGAACAATTACAATAATAGTTCGCCATGTTTGGGGAAAGTTGTATAGCAATGAAGAAGAAGTAATCAATTATGTTGCTAAAATGCTGCTACTTCTTGCACTCTCTGACTTCTTTAATGGATTCCAATGTGTTCTTTCAGGTAAGGTTCTTAGCTAACACACTACAATTTATGAAAAAAAATAATTTATGTTCAACCATACAATATGTCGAGTTGTGTATAATAGTATATAAGAATAAGTTTATGTATTTATAGTCAATTCAAAATATTCTTTTTATTATAGTGAGAACAGTATCAATTAGTGATCAAAGGTATCATAATTCCGAGTCATAATTGTTAGTATCAAAACGAATAGTGAGTCAGGAGCTAAGTGCTACATTTGATAGCCACATCTAAATACTTATAGTTAATTCAAGATTTTTTATTATTATAATAAGATGGTGTCAAATGGTTGATTGAATATATCTTAGACTTGCAGATTTGAATCGTAATCGTTGATTTCAAAATGTAGCAAGCCTTATATGTGGGAGCTACCTTTAGAATCTTAATCGGTAACCAGCCTAATGAAAATTAAGTGATAAACTACATGGGCGAGAGCTACTTTTAAAGTCTTGAAAGTCTACTAATTGATGTTAGATTTAGAATAATTATGTTTAGCTAGAATACCAGGGAAGAATCTCGGTCTTAAGAGAGGTGAGTATGATAACATCTCGTCCCACATCACAAGTATAAATATAATATTATATAAGAATATGCCTAAATACTCTTGTTCACCTTGCTAGCGGATCTTTTATCATGAATTTTAGCGAGAGCGGAGGCAAATGGCAAGATTAGTGGAATAAAGGTATCAAGAACTAGTCCCCACATTACTCACCTAATGTATGTGGATGACTTAGTTATTTATTGCAAGGCAAATTTGGAGGAGGCAGACGCGGTACAAGAGTGTCTTAATACTTATTGCCAATGGACAGGACAACGCAAAAGAATCGTCTACACATACGGTCCACTTGGTCCGTTACCGAGACTGGAAGCAGAGCTGTCTGCATGGCGTATGAAGTCGCGTGATCAGATTTCTTCTTTGTCTGATAAGTGTTTTTAAGTGGAAAAGGCGTGTGTTTCGCTCCCCTTCTCTAAGCCAACTAACTCGAGACTTTTGCCTCCAAAACTGCTTCTCTTGCACCAAAGTGGCTTCCAGTTCCAATCTCAGCTTCTCCTGAAGGCGCCTTAAGTAGTCAGATGGACGATCACATAATGCCTTTTGGGTACCAAGAAGCCTAGCTCTCAAGCATTTCTTTCGGTCAAAAATATTACCAAAGCTATGTCGATTCTACTGATTCACTACTGCCTAGAATTGAGGTAAGCAGTCCGAGAAAGAGCCATGATTATGGTTCCCTCAAAAACTTTGAACCAACTCCACAAAACTAACTTGTGAAAACCAAATCGAGACCATTCTGAAGGGGGTCCTCATTGGGCTGTGGCGGCTGCCCGGTGATGCTACCAGCAAGGGGTGATGATCTGATCGAGATCGAGGTTGGTGGACCACCGTATACTCTAGAAATCTCATTAAAAACTGTCTGTTACACATAGAACAATCTAAATGTTCCTGGATAAAGGTTGTCCCCTCCCTCATGTTGCTCCATGTGAATCGAGGAACCTACAAAACCCATATCCACCCAGCCGAGTTAGCCCCTAGGGCACCATTCTGGGTAGCCGTTGTTGCCCCTGCTTGTCTAAGGTGTTTGTTCCCATGTAGCCGGCGGCGGTTTGGCTTAGGTAACATTCATGGGCCAAATGGAGAAGGGTTCTCGCCGATTTCTGCTTTGCCCGTCGGAGCTGGATTTAATGAAGGTGTCGTAGAAGGGCAGACATCCTCCCTATGACCATATCTACCACAGCCAAAACATATTAAATATAGTCCCTCGTAATCCACAATTTGTTTTTTTACCCAAGACCGTTATTGACGGTTGTAACGGTTTATTCAAATCCACTTCTACACAAGCACGTGCATAGCGGCCCCTAAAGGCATCCTTCGTCGTTTCATCCACGCAGACAATGTGCCCCTCCAGATCCCCCAAGTTGTACAGAATCTCTTCATCGAATAATTCAATAGGTAGGTCCGGGAATCTGACCCACACCAACGTTGTTGATATCAACTGTTCAGAAGAGTGAAAGTTAGGTCGCCATTTAGACACTATGAGATAGTGTCCTAAGATTATCCACAGACCCCCCTCTAACACAAGGATGTAGTCATCCCTAGTGAAAAAATGAGTCATGAAAAAAACCCCTTCCAAATCAACCAGTTCATATCCCATCTTCAGATTCCATAGGGAGTTGGTTCTTTGTTGTAGAACCTGTATCGAGACTGATTTACCCAGGAGCTTCAGTAGCAACACTCCACGCCAAGGCCGAAACAGGCTCATGTATTTTTCCTTGGACAGATATAGAGTCGGTCCGTCCGAAAGAGTCGCATCTTCCATTAACACTTCTATGTTGAACAAAGCATCTATACCATCAAATTTCTCTTCATCATTCTCGTCCATGTAGTAGGACAGAGGCAGATCTGAAGAGGAGTTGTGTTGAACAGCTTCACAAAAAGACTTCGTAGCGTTTATCGCCTGATCTTTCACAGACATCTCCATGTCTATGAGTATACCAAAATGAGACTTAGTAGTCTTAGGTTTCTTGTTGCTGTGTGCAGGAGGTTTTAGGTGAGTAGCCGTTGTTTGGGTGTCGGAAATTCCATGGTAGATAGCATCCAAAAGTCGAACTCGGTTAGAGAGAAAAAGTCATCTCATCCTGACTTTCTAGCTGCACTACTTTGCAAGTTGTTTGCTAAAACTTTTTGTAGAATTTTGGTCTTTCTGTTTTTCCTACTGTCCATATGCTATACATAAATATACATATATATAGAGGCTGTGTAGTGGAGGTGCTATACATATATATATATATATATATATAGAAGCTGTGTAGTGGTGTAGTGGAGGATTCCACTATGTCGTGTAGTGGACTTAACACGCCCGGACAGTCGAAGCGGGAGGAAGCCGTATGCTGAGACTGGAGCGAAATTGTCGAAACAGGGAGCTAGGCAAACCTTTGGTGAAGATGTCCGCAAATTGAGAGGAGGAAGGAACATGGAGAACCCGAATTTGATTAATGGAGACTAGATCACGAACGAAGTGGATGTCGATCTCAATGTGTTTGGTTCGGTGATGTTGAACCGGGTTTCCAGAAAGGTAGACTGCTGAGATGTTGTCACAGAAAATAATTGAGGCTTGGGAAACTGGGCATAGAAGTTCGGTAAGCAGGTTTCTTAACCAACAACACTCGGCAGCAGTATTAGCAACAGAGCGGTATTCAGCTTCAGCACTGGAGCGAGAGACAGTAGTTTGGCGCTTAGAGGACCAAGAAACTAAATTTTCACCAAGAAAGATACAGAATCCTGAAGTGGATCGGCGAGAGTCAGGACAACCAGCCCAATCAGCATCAGAATAAGCAACAAGGCGGTCAGTAGAGGAGGGGTGTATCCAAAGGCCGTATGAAGAAGTACCTTTAACATATCGGAGGACACGTTTGAGAGCCTGCCAGTGATGCTCTCGGGGGTCATGCATAAAGAGACAAAGTTGTTGCACAGCATAGGTTATGTCAGGTCTAGTGAAGGTGAGATATTGGAGGGCTCCAGTAAGTTCGCGATAGGTCGTAGGATTGGGTATTGGTGACCCAGAGTTTGCAGAGAGTTTAGGGTTAGTGTCAACCGGGGTGGATACAGAATGACATGAGTCCATACCGGCACGTTTGAGGATTTCTTTGCTAAATTTATCTTGAGTCAGGAAGAGACTATTATTGGTGAAAGTTGCGGAAATACCCAGGAAGTAGTTTAAAGTGCCCAGATCTTTCATAGAGAATTGTTTGGAGAGAAGAGTCATAATGTCACGTAGGAGAGTGTCTGAGGAGGCAGTGAGAAGGATATCATCAACATAGAGTAGTAAGTAAGCGATGTGGGAACCTTTGTTGTAGACAAAGAGAGAGGAGTCAGATTTGGTACTGGTGAAGCCAATAGAGGTGATGAAACTAGCAAATTTTTGATACCAGGCCCGGGGAGTGTTTGAGGCCGTAAAGAGCTTTCTTCAGATGACAGACATGATTGGGATGAGAGGGATCAACAAAACCAGAAGGTTGTTGGCAGTAAATGGTTTCTTTGATGTCCCCATGAAGGAAAGCATTTTTAACGTCCATTTGATGAATAGGCCAATTGTGGGAAACAGCTATGCTAAGGACAGTGCGAATGGTGGCAGGTTTCACAACAGGGCTAAAAGTCTCATCAAAGTCCACCCCTGGAGTTTGGGTGAATCCTCGAACTACCCAACGAGCTTTATGTCTTTCAAGAGAGCCATCTGAATTGAATTTGTGGCGATACAACCATTTTCCAGAGACAATAGGAGCATTAGTAGGACAAGGTACAAGATCCCATGTATCATTTTCAATTAGAGCATTATATTCATCCTGCATTGCTTTGGTCCAGTTCAAGTCTTTTAGGGCTTGTTTGTAGGAATGAGGAATGGGGGATATGGTGGAAGTGGAGAGGTTCATTAGGATGCGAGGTTTGAGGTTGCCTGTCATTCGACGAGTAACCATTGGGTGAGATGAGGGAGGGGAAGATGAGGAGTTTGTGGTGGTGGCTTGGGAAGGAGTGGGGTTAGGAGGGTTATTAATTGTAGGTGCGGGAGAGAATAGATGCTTGGTGGGGAGGTGGAAGGCAGGTGAGGGCGAGTCATGAGGTTCGAGGAAATCATAAGTTGAGGTGTCTAGGGGAGCAGAAGAGTAGGGGAAACAATTTTCATTAAAGACCACATGGCGGGATATGATAATTTTGCCGGTGTCGAGATCCAGACATTTGTAACCACGGTGATAAGCAGGAAAACCCAGGAATATGCATTGACGAGAACGAGGGGCAAGTTTGTGGGGCATGGTAGCAGAAGTATTGGGATAGCATAGGCAGCCGAAGACTCGTAGATGAGAGTAAGTAGGTGGGCTATGAAAGAGTTTTTCATAGGGAGTCATGTAATTAATTGTGGTTGTGGGAGTGAGGTTAAGTAAATGATTAGCCATGTAGAGACTCTCTACCCAGAAAGACGGAGGGAGACGAGCTTGGAAAAGGAGGGTGCGACTTATATTGTTTAATGTTCGAATGATACGTTCAGCTTTACCATTTTGTTGAGAGGTATGTGGGCAAGGGAAACGAAAGATTATACCGAGGGAAGCAAAGAATTTTTGAAAAGATTGATTGTCAAATTCTCTTCCATGGTCACATTGAAAGGCTTTTATTTGAGAATTGAACTGAGTTTTTATCAGGGCATGGAAGTCTTGAAATTTAGCATAGACTTCAGATTTGTGACGTAGAGGATAGACCCAAGAGTAATGGGTGAAGTTATCAAGTAAGACAAGGTAGTATTTGTAACTAGTAACACTGTAAATAGGTGAAGTCCACAAATCAGCATGGATAATATCAAAAGGGGCAAAGGTAGGGGAGGAGTAATTATTAAAAGGCAATTTTACATGTTTTCCCAATTGACAGGCATCACAAATATCTAAAGATGAGTTTCGATTACAATCAATGAATTTATTTGAAACTAGAAATTGAAAAACATGAGAACCTGGATGACCTAATCTTCGGTGCCATAAAGTAGAGGTGCGTGGATAGGCGAGGAGTGATGAATGATTCTTGAGGTTGGTGACTGGATAAAGGTCTCCGTGGCTATTGCATCTGAAGATCTCGACTTGGTTGGTGAGGTTCTTGACAGAAAAACCATACGGGTCAAATTCTATTGAACAATTGTTGTCTTTAGTGAATTGACGGACAGAAATTAAATTTTTGACCAGTGGAGGGGAGATTAAAATATTGTTGAGTTTTAAATTAGGATGAGAGGGTAATTGGGAATTTCCGATTTGTGAAACAGGTAAGGTGGAACCGTTACCAACTACAATATCAGGATGAGCATAATTACTAAAATTGAAAGGAGTGTGAAGGATACCTGCATTGGATGCCATGTGGGAAGATGCTCCAGAATCCATGTACCATGTGTCATTGGGAACTTGAAGGGCAAGATTGTCAAATTGATTTATCAACCCTTGTTGAGTCATAGGGTTATTAAAAGGCATATGATGGAGAGAGAGTTAATGCCAGTTGAGTGAAATTGCTGAAAGGAGTTTGCATCTTGAGAAACGCGGTGAGAGGGAATGAATGAGGTAGAGAGACCGAATGTGGGTCTTGGGCCAAGAAGGCCGGATCTGTTGGTGGCGGCCCGGAAAACAGTCGGTTGTTGAGAGAATTGTCGGGTCTGCAGAGGCAGGCTGTTGCGCGGTGGCGTGTAGACACCACGATATCCTCCACGACGGCCACTTCGAGAGGAGCGTCCACCACGAGAGGGTGGATAACCATGGAGAGAGTAGCAGACATCATGGGAGTGTCCATACTTGTGACAGTAAGAGCAGAGAGGACGGCTTGGGGCGGCGAAAGGGGTGGTGGTGGTGGTGTTCAGGGCGGTGGCAGGGATGAAGCTTTGAATTTCTTGTTCTTTTAATGTGATTTCTCTGGCATGAAGGATATTTTCAGTTTTTAAGAAGGATGGGAAGGGTTTTTGGAGGGGGATGGTGGATTTTTGAGTGTCATAGTCGGATGGTAAGCCCCGGAGGATAGTGAGGATGAGTGATTTGTCTTTCTTTTGGAGACGGAATTTGTCTTCCAATTGTAGGGCTCGGATTTCTTTATTAGAGGTAAAGAGGTCATTGAGGGATTTCCATACTGCGGCGGTCGTGGTGTCTTTCTTGAGTACTTGTTTGAAGAGGTCTTTTGATATGGTGCTATAGATCCAAGAGAGTATAAGGTAATCTAGCTGTTTCCAGGAGGTATAGGAAGGGTCTGTAGAGGGTGGTGTTTTTGTGCTGTCAAGGTGATCGTCGAGGGCAAAGCGTCCAAGGAGAACGAGGAATAAAGTTGTCCAGTATTGATAATTAGATTCTACAAAATCAAGAGTAACAGAGATGTGTGTTTTGATATTTGTGACAGAGAATGCGAGATGAGGGGTGTCAGCCATTGAAGAAAGCTTTGAAGCAAGAAAGAACACAATAAAATTACGGAGTAATTTAGGCGGTTAAACCGGCCATATATTATATAGATACAATATATAATATATAGATGCAACAATTATATTCAGGCGGATTAACCGACCATATGCATGAAATGATAAAATGATAAACGGTGAAAAGAAAAAAATAAATAAATAAATAATTGAGGTCATATACAGTATATAATATATAGATGCAATAATTATATTCAGGCGGATTAACCGACCATATGCATGAAATGATAAAATAGTAAAGGGTGGAATTGATAGGATAGTAAACTGAATTTTTTTTTTTTTTTTTTTAAGTCCGAATTGAATAGTGGTAATATTATTATTTGGAAATTCCTTCTCCCGGCGGACAGTACAGAAACGAACAAAGAGAGTAGGCGCTGAAATTGAAGATATGGACGAAGATGAACGAAGATGAAGAGAGATATGGACGAAGATGAAGATGAAGAGAGATATGGACGAAGATGAAGATGAAGAGAGATATGGACGAAGATGAAGATGAAGAGAGATATGGACGAAGATGAAGAAGCGCTTGAAGGTGATGGAAGAAGAAGCTGTTTATTAGGTAGGGTTTGTTGGTTCTGAATTCGAAAGCTCCAGATTTTATCTCAGGTTTGGCTGTCGTCGTAGATGCCGAGAGAAATTGTAGCAGAGGAAGAAAGGGTCAAGTTAAAGATAGAGAACCCCCAAATACCGTGAGGGAGAGAAATGGGAAAACTCGAAGAACAACTCCAAACTGAAAAACCTGCGACGGCACAGCTCTGATACCATGTAGAATTTTGGTCTTTCTGTTTTTCCTACTGTCCATATGCTATACATAAATATACATATATATAGAGGCTGTGTAGTGGAGGTGCTATACATATATATATATATATATATATATAGAAGCTGTGTAGTGGTGTAGTGGAGGATTCCACTATGTCGTGTAGTGGACTTAACACTTTTGATTTTCTTGATAGTATGTCTAGAAATTTTCTTCGTGATTGTTTTTATTCAAAATCTTAATGGAACAATATACTTCAAACGTTTCCCTTTTTAGACCATCTTTTAGCTACTGCAATTTCCTTTTCTTCTTGTATATTTCTTCACTTTAAAATATACAAACTAAACTCTATTTATAGGAATGAATTATATGTAACTTATTTATATATATATATAATATATATATATATATATATATATATATATAATTTTCTATTATATTAAATATGTTACAAATTTAATTTGAGATTATATGGAGGTAGTAGAAATTATATGAAGATAGAGGAGGTAGTAGGAGGTTATATAGACATACAAAAATAGTAAAATTTATAAAATATTTTAATTTATTTCCCAACCCATGTGGATGTTTTATCAATAGAAATTCGGAAGTGATATTAAATATTTATAAGACCTAAGATGATCAAAGGTATTTAATGGTTAAGATTAAAGGTTAAAATAATATATTTGTTGTGATATGAAGTCCACATCGTTTGCTTATGAGATCTTTAAGTTGATATTAAAGAGAGCCTGAAATCCTTTGATCAGTGATACGTTTTAAATCCTTAATGTTCACTTAAAATATGGTCGAAATAAACAATATCAATACTTTTTTGTCTTATCTCATTTAACAATTTGGTAAATTTTATGCCTTAACTTATATAATTCTTTTGATTTTCTCATCATTTAAATTTTATATACAATTTCATCTCTTATTTCAATAATTTTTGTAAATTTTATCATCCTTCAATTTCAATTATAGTCAAAGTCTATATACTTAAAATAATAATAATAAGTAAATGGGTAAAATGATATAGGCATAAAATAAATATTCCTTTTTTCTTTTCTTTTTTTACTTGTCAATAATTAGTATTTTATGAAAAAATAAAATATATGATAGAAACCATATATTAAAAATAAAATTATATGAAAAAAGGTATATGGAAAAGAAATTTATATCAAATATGAATCAAATTACAAATATATTTACTAAAGTGATTTAATGAGTGGCACTTCAAAACTTTTACGAAATATTTAAAATCACAAGAAAATATTCATTCACTAGGAGAGAGCAATTGTTGAGCAGAGTGAAGAATCAACTATTTCTCATATTTTATAAATATTTTAAAATTTTAAAAAATGTTATCGAAATATAAAATAATGTAAAAGCTTTAGATATAAGTAGAATAATTTAAAAGTTAGAGATAGTTACATAATGTATAAGAAAGAATAAAGAAAGTTATAGTTAATCTTTATTGACTATTGAATCAAATTGATCTTAGCTTAAAAAAAGAAGAAGAAGAAGCTATAAATAAAAGCCATAGTGACATATAATTATAAAAGAAAAAAAATTGTTAAAAATTAAGAGAGTAAAGTCATCTTGTAGGTTCAATTATTTTAAAAACAATTTAAGAAAAATCAAATATTTAACAAAAAATATATATATATATATATAATTCGAAAAAATATAATAAAAAAAATCGCTCATTATATAAATATTATTCACAAATTAATCATTACTTATTTTTTCATGAATTTTCTTAATTCTAATCACAAAAGAGTGATCTAATAACATTTTTATGAACAATTTTAAAAATAATATTTTTTAAAATTTTGGATAATTTTCTCTAAATTCTTCTAAATGTTTTATATATATCTTACTTCCTTATTTATAATTTATTAAACTCTCATTTACCCTCTTCAAGTTTTGCAATATTTTAAAATCTTATTTTGATTTTGTTCAATATAAATATATATATATATATATGAAAAATCACTGTGGGATTATTTACTGTTTATCAGATAACTTATAATTTAGAAAAATTATGTTCAAAAATTAACAAATGTGAATCTCATAGCTCAGCAAAATTATCTTGAAAGATATTGTTATAAAAAAATCAACAAATATGAATCCGATAGCTTAGGAAAATTATCTTTTATCTTGAAAGATATTGTTATAGAAAAGTCAACAAATATGAATAAATACTTACAGTAAATTTGCCTTTGATCAAAATATATTTATTAGATATATGTTTTGAGATATTTTGTTTCATTGTAAAATGTTATATTTCCTTTCAAAAATAAAACATTATAATTTAATTTGATAAAAGTCTTTTGTTAAAATAAATAAATCTATTTATTATAGATATTAATGTAGCTTCAATAATTTAAAAAATATATACATATATTTATTTTTATTTTAAAGACGCAATTAAAATATTTAACGACAATAATATTTATGAGGCTATCAGAGCGAGGGAAGAACAATGGTGCTTATGAGATTATGAGAGCAAGAGAAGATTAAATATGATATAAAAAGTTGACTGCATATTCAATTCTAGTATTCTTTTACTCAGTCAATTTCTTTTTTTTTTTTTTACCTCTATTCATAATTTATTTTTTTTATAATTAATAGTATCTTTTATAAATAATAAATAATCAATAATCAATTTTTTTTATAATATATTATTTTGAAATTATAGGTTCATTAAAATGACAAAATTATGATATTTTGCGCTCTATGGAATCATAAGTCATAAGTAATGTACTATCATGACTTGATTTTTTATTCTTTTGTTATAATTAGATGTAACTTTTTAAATTATTTTTAAAAAATTTATTTCATTTAAATTTTCATCCTTTACTTATATTTAATAATTTTAATTTTATTATTTATCAATTTTACACCTTTTAATTTTTCTTTAAAAAAAATTACCATAACTTTCTTTTGTTTTTCTTTTTTTCTCATTACATTAACAAATTTTTTTATAATATATATATATATATAATATATATAAAGTTTATCTCGTTTGTGTTGTTTAATTTATTATATAAAAATTAATAATAATAATAATAATAATAATAATAATAATAATAAATGCTCAACTTATATTTCCTTAAATATGTTCAACTAATGTGTAGGCTATTTTTAAAATATATATATATTCTAAATTATAAATAAACAATTGGAGTTCTTACAACCTATTAATCTTTTCTTTTCTTTTTTTTTTTTCTGTTGTTTAACATTAACAATTGAATAGGGAGGATTAAGTTGGGTTCTTCTTTTGGTCATTAATCTTGATATAGGTATAAAGTAAATTTTATTATTATTATTATTTATCAATAATTAGTATTCTATGAAAAAATATACCACATAAAAGAAAAAGTATATTAAGAAAAAATTTATATGAAAAAGGTATATTAAGAACAAATTTATATAAAATATGAATCAAATCATAAATATATTTACTAAAGTGATTAAACAGTGGCATTTGAAGACTTTCACAAACAATTTGGTATCATAAAAAATTATTCACTACAAAAGATTAATTTTTGAGGGGAATGTGAAGAATCAATAATTTTCTATATTTTAAAAATGTTTTAGAATTTTAAAAAATATTATAAAAATATAAAGTAATGTATTTAAATAGAATAATCTAAAAGTTAGAGATAGTAAAAAATAGAAATAGTTATAGATAATTTTTAATGACTATTGGATCAAATTGATTCTAGTATGAAAAAGCTATAAAATAGAAGTGATTGTCATATATAAATAATCGTTATATAGACAAAACAATTAGTTAAAAAATAAAAGTGTGAGTAAATATTATTAAAATGTTATTGTAAGTTCTATTACTTAAAGTGAATGTTAAAAAAATCAATAATGAGAAAAGGAAAAAGAAAATTCAACTAATTACATAAATATGATTAACAAAAATATTTAATTTATAAAATTCTAATAATTTATAAAAATTAAGATAGATTTTAAATAAATACAAAAATTATTTCAAATTTGTACAATCTCATGGTGACTTTCTTATTTTTATTTATTTTTAATTTCGAGAATATTGGCAAATTTTATTCTTTAAATTATATAATTTTTTGTGATTTTATATTTTAAATATTTTTTTTTTAAAATTTCATCTATTATATTTATAATTTTAACAATTTTATTATTTTTATTAATTTAATTAATGGTCAAATATTAGTCAATTTTTAAAAAATAGTAAATTTAATAATTATATTTAAAGAGTAAAAATGTCAAATTTTAAAATTTATGCATATTGTAATGGATAGAATTTGTTTGTACATTTGAATTGAAGTTGTAAACATCTGTTGATATGATAAGCATGAGTGGAACAATAATTTTTTTCTTTTAATACAAAAGTTACTATTTTTGAAAAACAAAAATGGGAGAAAAATCTAAATTATAAATGAACAAAGTGGGTTCTTTATTTATTAAAATGATTTGCAACATATTAATTTATTTTTTTTCTGTTGTTTAACTTTCAAAATTGTATAAAGATGATTAAGTTGCTTTCTTTTTTTGATCATTATACCGTTATATTGGGTTCTTTATTTATACCGTTATATTGTATAAAGTTTTTTGTTGTATGTGTTATCCTCATTTAAGGCCTCTCAACAAACACAAACTTCAGTTTAGGTCTCAACCAAGTACCTTTCTGGAATATAGTGAGCACTACAAAGGATATAAAGTCTTATTACCTGAGGGAAAAACTATAGTTACCAGAAATGTGGTTTTTGATGAGTTCAAATTTCCTTTTGCTCAAAAACACATAAATCCTCCTGTATCTTCTCAATCTTTCACCTCCCTGAATCCTCCACCCATACTTCCTGCTCAACAACCTTTAACTCCTTCACAGAACACTCTTAATACACCTTTCACTCCTCAAAAATCCTCCTCAGTATCAAAGTCCTCATACAAGTCTTCTCATTCTCCTATTCCTTACAACTCAGAAACAAATAGCCCTGCAACTATTCCTCTCTTTGTTGAGTCACCACATATGTCTGATATACATTCTATGTCATCTTCTTCTTCTACTAAAAATGCTGCAAGATCACCTTTTGTTACAGGTTGTCATCCCATGATTACAAGAGGAAAGTTGAGTATTTACAAGCCAAAGGTGTTGGCCACTAGTATTCTAGATTATAGAGAACCTGAGAGCTATTCAAACGCTTTAGCTCATCCAAATTGGAAGCAAGCCATGGATGATGAGTATAAAGCATTGCTCAGAAACAACACCTGGAGCCTAACTTCACTACCACAAGGTAAAACACTTATTGAGCCATCCTCCTTAAGCTTAAAACTAAGGAGGATGGCTCAATTGCAAGGTATAAAGCAAGGTTAGTGGCCAAGGGATATGATCAAAAACCTGGTTTTGATTTTTCTGAAACCTTTAGTCCAGTAATTAAACCAACTACTATAAGAGTTGTCTTGTGCATTACTGTGAATTATAGATGGAAAGTAACTCAATTGGATGTCAATAATGCTTTCTTACATGGTGAATTGGAAAATGATATCTACATGGCTCAACCTCCAGGTTTTGAAATACCTTCTGATCAGCTTCAAGTATGCAAGTTAACCAAGGCTATTTATGGTCTTAAGCAAGCTCCAAGAGCTTGGTTTGGAAAGCTCAAGTCTGTTCTTTTTACTCTTGGTTTTCATAACTCACAGGCTGATAGCTCCTTGTTCATCTCCTCTTCCTCAGCTGGTTGTATTTGGATCTTAATCTATGTAGATGACATACTAATTACAGGTAGTTATACAAAGGGCATAACAAAGCTTATTGATCAGCTCAGTAACAGTTTTTCTTTGAAAAACTTAGGTGAACTTCATAATTTCCTTGGAATAGAAGTATCAAAATCTGTCAACAAGGAGAAATCAGAATAGAAGTTCGATTCCAAGATTTCTCCGGGAAAGAAATCAGAATCGAAGTCGGAACTGGATTTGGAACTAAAGTTGTAAGTTTTAATTAAGTAAAGAAAATAACAGCGGGGAGAATTTGAATGATATTTTTTATTTTATTTTTTTTGAAAAGATTTAATGCATGCATATTGTAAATAAATGTTTTTGGAAAAAGGAAGTAGATATTTCTTTTATGATATTTAGTATTTAATTAAATTTTATTAAATAAAATTATTTATTTATTTAATTTTTTTTATAAATACTTATGGGATGATTTTTTTTACTTATAAGGTTGCTTATCATGTAAGCAACACCTCTTGACATTTATTTAATTTATGAAAAGATTTAATATTATTTGATTTAATTATATAAATTTTAAAATAATTTATATTAATAAACTATTCAATAGTAAATTAAATATTATATTAAAAATTAAAATAATTAATTGATTATTATTCAAACGGTCATGCGTGTTAGAAAATAAATTATACCCGTTAAATCTATTTACAATCTTTTGCAACAATTATCATTAAATGTATGGACTTAAATTTATTTATTCTTAATTTTAACCAATTAATTTTTTTATGAAATTTCCAAAAAAATATAATTATTTTATTCCTCTTGTTGGACTTTGTGGCTTTACCCTAACAAGCTTACATTTCCTTCTACTTATATTTTTTTATTTTTAGATGGTAATTATAGATCTAATTATATAAATAGGAGATTTTCTCTTATATATCTTAAATGGTTACTACCTAAACCTTCTTTTTTTTAAAACTAAATATTGATAGATCCTATTTCAGTTGTACTTCTTTCTAAACTAGTTTTATAAAAGACATATTTCCTAATTATAAAAGAAAGATTTCCTTATTCTCATCGATTATCACTGGCTACATTTGATTATACATTATTAATTCAAGCTATATTATATAATTCGGATCCAAATCTATGGGTTTTTGCATTTGTTGCGCATTGCTTTCTAATTTAGAGAGTTATCACATGCATTTTCATGCTAAACCTATATTTCCTTAAATATGTTCACTTAGTGTGTAGGCTATTTAAAATATATATATATATATATATTCTAAATTATAAAATGAACAATTGAGGTTCTTTGTTTATTAAAATGATTTGCAACCTATTAAAGTTTTTTTTTTTTTTTAATGTTGTTTAACTTTCAGAATTGTATAGGGAGGATTGAGTTGTTTTCTTCTTTTGGTCATTATATATCTTGGTATAGGTATAAAGTTTTTTTTTTTACTTGTCAATTATTAGTATTTTATAAAAAAAATAAAACATACGAGAGAAAAAGTATATCAAAAAATTATATGAAAAAATGTATATCGAAAAGAAATTTATATAAAATATGAATCAAATCACAAATATATTTACTAAAGTGATTAAACAAGTGGCATTTGAAGACTTTTGTAAACGATTTGGTATTATAAGAAAGTATTCAATAGAAGAGAGCAATTCTCAAGTTCAAATTCGAGAGGAAAGATGATTCGGGTTCAAATTTTTTTGGGTATGTACTTTGTTCTCTTTATCATATCCTTTGTGGCAGTGTTTAAGGATGACAACACCGGATGGTGTGCTTCGCCCGGGGTTGATTAAGTATGAGCGACTGTCAACGTTTTATTTCCAATTGTGGGAGGATTGGTCATCGATATCAAAATTATGAAGCGAATGTAAACAATATATCAGTGGCTGAGATGGTTTACGGACCTTGGTTGGGGGAGTAGATAATGTGTCATCTATTGGAAAGTATTGAAGAAAATGATTTCATGGATAGGGACAATCCCCTTGAAGCTAGATTGCCGGAATCCTCTACCACACTATTATGTAGAACGCAATTGTGCCTTCTTTTGGTGCTGAACGAGAATCAGTTAATATGAAATTGATATTATCTACCACATATTAGAAGAGGTCTTCATCTCTTATTGAGTATGATGATGATATATTATCTCCGATAGTATCAAAGAAGCTTAAATCTCCAGTGGCGGAGATTGTAGTACAGCCTAGCCGTGATCAATGATTTGTTTGGCTTGGAATTGCCGAGGTTTGGGTTCACCTCGAGCAATTCACAAGTTACAGAACTTTATCCGGTGTGAGAGACGGATGTGTTACCTTTTATGGAAACAAAACTTGCGGAAGAAAGAATGCTAATTCTTAAACAGAGACTAGGATTTCAGAATGGTATGGCTGTAGGGAGACAAGGTTAGGGAGGTGGGCTAGCTTTTCCTCCTCAAGTTTTATCCGCGCTCAATTCTAAATGGAGTGGATAATAAAGTGTTTTTTCATAAAAAAGAATAGAAGAGAGCAATTGTTGAGGGAGTATGAAGAATCAACAATTTTTGAGTATTTTAAAAATATTTTAGAATTTTTAAAAATGTTATAAAAATATAGAGTAGTGTCAAAAACTTTAGATATAACTAGAATAATCTAAAAGTTATATATAACTAGAATAATCTAAAAGTTATATATAATTACACGATGCATACGAAAGAATAGATAAAATTATAGCTAATCTTTAACGATTATTAGATCAAATTGATCCAAAAGTTATAAATAGAAGTGATGGTAATAATTGAGAAAAAATTCGTTAAAAAATATTAGTGTGGGTCAACACGAATCAATTATTTTAAAAAAATTTATTAAAAAAAAATCAAATACTTACAAAAAAACATATAAAAAAAAGAAAAATCAGCTAATTATATAAATACGATTCACAAGAATATTTAATATATAAAATTGTAACAATTTAGAAAAAATTTAGATAGGTTTTAAACAAATAGAAAAATGATTTCAAATGTGTTCTTTGACAAACTGATGGTGATTTTTTTTTTTATGAATTTTCTTAATTCTAATAGCAAAAGGTGATCTAACAGCATTTTTTATAAAACATTTTCAAATAATTTATTTTAGAATTATTAGATAAATTTTTTTATATAAATTTTTTATAATATTATGTTATATGCGATAAAATTCCACGGAACTTTTTCAGATAAACCTGATTAATTTGATAATTTTGAATGTAGCAATGATGGCAAACCGTCCTCAAAACATTTGGCCACAAAACAATCCACCACAATAAACTAATAGGCCTAGAAGAGAAGAGGAAAAGACAATAATATTAAGAATAAACTATGGTAAATCTTTTTCAAAAAGTTAATTTCTATAGTTGATTCACTTGAATACATAAACAAAACCAAAAGATTTTATTAGATCTTTTTACTGTTGAAAATGTTTATTTTTTTTTAGCCATGCATATAATAATTTGACCGTTACGATACAAAGTTAAAATAATTCAAAAAGTTAACTTGAAATTTTAAATAATAATTATTTAATTTTGTAGGAATGTACTCATTTTTTATTAAAATGACGTTGTCTTTTTAATTGTATATGTCTTTAATCCATTCATACTTTTATATTTAATTCTATTGCCTTGACTGAACGTGTTAACTTAGATGAAAAAAGGAAAACTGATTTTGTTAGACGCATTCATAAGAAGGTTAGGTGGAACATTGGAAAGAAGATTGAACAATATGTAGCCCAAGCTATCGAATGATGAAAGAAAGTTGTATTTGAACTTGGTTACCAATGGTGCATATGTCACAACTCAGATTTACAAGTTCGTATCACAATTATGAATCTAGCAGTATCCATAGTCAATTACTTGATATTGTCCTTACTTTACTAAAATATACCCCAAGTTGACTATGAATACATTCACTTTTTTTATCGATGTAGACGGGGTATCGCATTCATAAGAAGGTTAGGTGGAACATTGGAAAGAAGATTGAACAATATGTAGCCCAAGCTATCAAATGATGAAAGAAAGTTGTATTTGAACTTGGTTACCAATGGTGCATATGTGTCACAACTCAGATTTACAAGTTCGTATCACAATTATGAATCTAGCAGTATCCATAGTCAATTACTTGATATTGTCCTTACTTTACTAAAATATACCCCAAGTTGACTATGAATACATTCACTTCTTTTATCGATGTAGACGGGGTATCACATTCACCCTCCCTTAAGGCCTAGGATCCTCATTAGGGCACACTCGAACATTAATAAGTCTCAATCCTTACCACCCACTCTCGGGTGTAACACTCAGGTCCCATAGTCCAGGCAAACTATTATGACTATGAGTACATTCACTTTTCTTATCAATGTGGACGGGGTATCATATTCACCCACTTGAACACCCGAGTTGACTACCTACGCTCGGGTGTAACACTTAGTTCCCACAGTCCAAACTGGCTACCTTGACTATGAGTATATCAATATGGACGGGGTATCACATTCACTCACTCGAACACCCGAGTTGACTATGATTACGTAGGTTCATTTTCATATATCATTGCACATTCACTTTTCTTATTGATATGGATGAGGTATCATATTCACCCTCCCTTAAGGCCTAGGGTCCTCATTAGGGTCCACTCGAACAGAATAAGTCTCAACCCTATCACCCCCGTTCGGGTGTAACACTTAGTTCTCATAGTCCGGACTGACTACGTGCTCCCAATTTTTACGATCCGAGCCCGCAAGCCTAGGTCGCAACTATGGGTCTAGCAACACTCACAGTAGACTACTTGGTATTATCATCACTTTACCAAAAGGATACCCCGAGTTGACTATGAGTGTCTAAGCTCATTTATATATATCATTGCACATTCACTTTCTTTATCGACGTGTACAAAGTATCACAACATATAAGAAAGGAACAATCTTCTATTCAAAGCCAATCTAACCTTCTTTTTAAGGGGTGATGACAATTTTAAGTATTGGAAAAAATCAATGACAATGTCTAGACCTTTTAGGTGAGTATAATGTGAATGCAACTTTTAATGTTCTAATTTGTTACCTTTTGATGAGGTGGAGATTTGAAGAAAAATCCTTTTCTAGAGGAAGATAATGGTTAGAGCAAAAGAGAAACACTAAAAGAATCATTACAATTCTAATTGGGTCGATTATAAGGGCAAGAGTTAAAAGGTTCAAAGAAACACTTAATAGGTTAATTCAAAAATTGTGAAAAATTGAAGTCATAAATTACTCAAAATGGAGATATATTGATATATATATATATATATATATATATATAAGTTTGTGTGTTGTTATAAATGATTGCAGTACAAGAGTTTCAAATGAATTAGGAGGTGAAAATGCAAAGGGTGCACGTTTAGCATTACATGTTGTTGTTATAGTGGCATTATCAGAGGGTGCATTTGTTGGAACAATTACAATAATAGTTCGCCATCTTTGGGGAATGTTGTATAGCAATGAAGAAGAAGTAATCAATTATGTTGCTAAAATGCTGCCACTTCTTGCACTCTCTGAGTTCTTTAATGGATTCCAATGTGTTCTTTTAGGTAAGGTTCTTAGCTAACACACTACAATTTATGAAAAAAAATAATTTATGTTCAACCAAACAATATGTCGAGTTGTGTATAATAGTATATAAGAATGAGTTTATGTACTTATAGTCAATTCAAAATATTCTTTTTATTATAGTGAGAACAGTATCAATTAGTGATCAAAGGTATCATAATTCTGAGTCGTAATTGTTAGTATGAGTCAGGAGCTAAGTGCTACATTTGATCGCCACATCTAAATATTTATAGTTAATTCAAGATTTTTTTTATTATAATAAGATACTGTCAAATGGTTGATTGAATGTATCTTAGACTTGCAGATTTGAATCGTAATCGTTGATATCAAAATGTAGCAAGCCGTATATGTGGGAGCTACCTTTATAATCTTAAACGGTAACCAGCCTAATGAAAATTAAGTGATAAACTACATGGGCGAGAGCTACTTTTAAAGTCTTGAAAGTCTACTAATTGATGTTAGATTTAGAATAATTATGTTTAGCTAGAATACCGGGGAAGAATCTCGGTCTTAAGAGAGGTGAGTATGATAACATCTCGTCCCACATCAGAAGTATATATATAATATTATATAAGAATGTGCCTAAATACTCTTGTTCACCTTGCTAGCTGATCTTTTATCATGAATTTTAGCGAGAGCGGAGGCAAATGGCAAGATTAGTCGAATAAAGGTATCAAGAACTAGTCCCCACATTACTCACCTAATGTATGTGGATGACTTAGTTATTTATTGCATGGCAAATTTGGAGGAGGCAGACGTGGTACAGGAGTGCCTTAATACTTATTGCCAATGGACGGGACAACGTAGAAGAACCGTCTACACATACGGTCCACTTGGTCCGTTACCGAGACTGGAAGCAGAGATGTCTGCATGGCGTATGACGGAATGGCCAAGAGCACTGAGGCTATTAGGGTTAACTTAGCCGCCCTTGACAACACCTTACTCTTCCAACCTGAGAGGCAACTTCGCTCCTTATCAATTAAGAAACGGAACTTCTTGGTCCTCACTCTCCCATGCATAAGAGGGGCTCCTAGGTATATACCTAGATAATTCCTTGCCGGAATATCGAATTCGGTTTATATAGCATTCCTCAAATAAGACGGCGTATTCTGCGAGAACCAAATCTGAGATTTATTTTTGTTAACACGTTGCCCTGAGATTCCACAAAAGGATGCTAGTACATGCTCCATCTTCCTTGCAAGGAAAAAGGATGCTTCCCCAAACAGAAGGAGGTCATCAGCAAAAAAGACATGCGAGATACCAGGACTGTCCCGTGATACCTTCATTGTCTGCCAGTGCCCTATCGAGACTGAGGTGGAGATCTCCTGCGTCAACACTTCCATGCACATGACAAAAAGATATGGTGATAAGGGGCTCCCCTGCTTAAGTCCTCGTGATGGTAGAAAGAGTGGTAGCAAGTTCCCATTCCAATTGACTGCCACTTCTGTTGAAGAGATACAGCTCAAAACAAGTGGACAAAATTTTTCTTAATTCCTGATGTCATCAGAACTTGCTCTAGAAACCCCCAATCAACTCTTTCATAAGCTTTCTCCAGATCCACTTTAACTATGAAAGTACCATTCCTGCCCCATCTTCTACGCAACGAGTGGATAACCTCCGGTGCAATCATAATATTGTTCGAAGTATACCATCCCAGAATAAAGCTGGACTGGCATTGCCCTGTCAACTTTGTCATCAACGTTCGTAGGTAGTTCGCCAAAACTTTAGAAATCCCCTTAGTGAGGATATTACACAACGATATGGGTCGAAACTGTGCCAAGGAGTCCGCGCCAGACGACTTCGGGATAAGGAAAAGGATAGATGTATTCCAACCCAGAGGAATAATACCTGTATTGAAAACTTTGAGCACCTCTTCTGTCACTGGTTCCTCTAGTACATACCAGAACTTCTGAAAGAAGCCCGGGGGAGTCTATCCTGACCAGGAGCTTTTAGTGCCCCCATCTGGAATATTGCCACCTTAATCTCCAACCAAGAGATTGCATGGTTGAGCCAAGAACGATCCGTGTGAGGTAGTGTTGGAAACTTCCAACTGGACAAGGAGCAGGACATACACTGTTCCCGTGTATACAGTGTCACGTAGAACTCCTGAACCATTTGTCGCAGCACCACTCATCATCACACCATTGCCCTACCGAGTTTCGAAGTAGCGTGTTCAGATTTCTTCTTTGTCTGATAAGTGTTTTTAAGTGGAAAAAGTGTGTGTTTCGCTCCCCTTCTCTATGCCAACTAACTCGAGACTTTTGCCTCCAAAACTACTTCTCTTGCACCAAAGTGGCTTCTAGTTCCAATCCCAGCTTCTCTTGAAGGCGCCTTAAGTAGTCAGATGGACGATCACATAACGCCTTTTGGGTACCAAGAAGCCTAGCTCTCAAGCGTTTCTTTCAGTCAAAAATATTACCAAAGCTATGTTGATTCTACTGATTCACTACTGCCTGGAATTGAGGTAAGCGGTCCGAGAAAGAGCCATGATTATGGTTTCCTCAGAAACTTTGAACCAACTCCACGAAACTAACTTGTGAAAACCAAATCGAGACCATTCCGAAGGGGGTCCTCACTAGGCTGTGGCGGCTGCTCAGTGATGCTACCAGCAAGGGGTGATGATCCGATCGGGATCGAGGTAGGTGGACCACCGTATACTCTAGAAATCTTATTAAAAACTGTCTGTTATACATAGAACGATCTAAACGTTCTTGGATAAAGGTTGTCCCCTCCCTCATGTTGCTCCATGTGAATCGTGGACCTACAAAACCCATATCCACCAAGGCACACTCAGATATCATATGTATAAATTGTCCAAGGATCAACCAAGGAAGACTTATTAGACAACCCAAATTAACTAAATAGTTCAAAGATCAGCCTGATACACTGAATACGGGGAAACATAAATAGCAGAAAGAAAACACACCACAGACTGATTATAACAAATTATGGCATTGATAATTTGATCATCTACAGAGATGGGTTCCACACAAAAAACCAAACAGTCCCACATAATCCATATGCCACCTGCAAAACCAGAAGCTTCAGCAGCTAATACATTTATAAAATGGGTTTTAGAAATAATTCATCTACAAAAGAACTCGATACCCTAATTTCAAACAAAATACACAAGTTTGATTTATTTACAATAATAAGATCCAAAAGGTATCGTAAAAAGTTTACGGAGGCTGCACCTCTGCAATTCCACGCCATAATTCAGGGAGCTGCATCAATTCTGAGGAGGCATTCTGACCCGGTCAGTTGGGCCACATTCAGACTAGACGGCTTCTGAAGTGGTGGAAATTGATTGGGTTGGTCCAAGTTAAAGGCAGGCTCCTTAGTCAATTGCTTCGATTGGCCATTCCCCTTCGGCTGAGATCCTTGGGCTTAGCTCAGAAGCCTAGTCTTCTTAGCTGACTGGGTTACCCTCTGGTGGGACATCAACTGGGCCTGGCCCTTACCCTTTACCTTATTCTTCCTGGGCTCAAAAGTATGGGTTGCCCCCTTCCTAATTAAAGAGCTCGGGCCCGCTAGAGAATTAAATTGTTGCTTCAGTGCTGCAATTGTATCATCCAAGCTTTGGTCTTCCTCTATGTCTTCCAACAAGTCAAAATGTCCTCTAGGCTGCTCCACTTATGGGCCAGACGTCTTCTTCGGATTGGGCTTGGACCAACTGGACTGTTGGAGTTTGGTAAATATCTCGAGGACATTGTGCCCCCCCCCCCCCTCGGGGGTTCCGCTTAGGCCCAGTGATATGTAGGGTTTAGACCTAGTGATATGAAGATAGGCCCAGTAATGTGTAGATAGGCCCAGTCATATGTAATTAGGGTTTAGACGCCTATATATAGAGATATCATTGTAACAAGTAAAAGCGAACCAAGAAATAATAATTGAGAGTTCAGTTTTCAGGACGTAGCCCTAATTGGGGTGAACTTGGGTAAATCGTGAGTTCTTTTATTATTATTATTTTTTTTCGATATTTGTCTATCAAATTCATATTCTACATCGTTAAGATCCTACATGGACTAAGGTTGGCTAGCAGGCCCAGCCGAGTTAGCCCCTAGGGCACCATTCTGGGTAGCCGTTGTTGCCCTTGCTTGTCTAAGGTGTTTGTTCCCTTGTAGCCGGCGGCGGTTTGGCTTAGCTAACATCCATGGGCCAAATGGAGAAGGGTTCTCGCCAGTTTTTGCTCTGCCCTTCGGAGCTGGATTTACTGAAGGTGTCGTAGAAGGGTAGGCATCCTCCCTATGACCATATCTACCACAGCTAAAACATATTTAATGTAGTCCCTCGTAATCCACAATTTGTTATATACCCAAGACCGTTATTGACGGTTGTAACGGTTTATTCAAATCCACTTCTACACAAGCACGTGCATAGCGGCCCCTAAAGGCATCCTTCGTCGTTTCATTCACGCTGACAGTGCGCCCCTCCAGATCCCCCAAGTTGTACAAAATCTCTTCATCGAATAATTCAAGAGGTAGGCCCAGGAATCTGACCCACACCAACGTTGTTGATATCAAATATTTAGAAGAGCAAAAGTTAGGTCACCATTTAGACACTGTGAGATAGTGTCCTAAGACTATCCACAGACCCCCCTCTAACACAAGGTGGTAGTCATCCCTAGTGAAAAAATGAGTCATGAAAAAACCCCCTTCCAAATCAACCAGTTCATATCCCATCTTCAGATTCCATAGGGAGTTGGTTCTTTGTTGTAGAACCTGTATCGAGACTGATTTACCCAGGAGCTTCAGTAGCAACACCCCCACGCCAAGGCCGAAACATCACTGTAGGATTATTCACTGTTTATAAGATAACTTATAACTTAAAAAAATTATGTTGAAAATTTAACAAATGTGAATCTCATAGCTCATCAAAATTATCTTGAAAGATATTGTTACAAAAAAATTAACAAATATGAATCCCATAGCTTAGGAAAATTATCTTTTATCTTGAAAGATATTGTTATATAAAAGTCAACAAATGTGAAGAAATACTTACAGTAAATTTTCCTTTGATCGAAATATATTTATTAAATATATGTTTTGCGATATTTTGTTTCATTGTAAAATGTTATATCTCCTTTCAAAAATAAAAGATTATAATTTAATTTGATAATAGTCTTTTGTTAAAATAAATAAATCTATTTATTATAGATATTAATGTAGCTTCAATAATTTTAAAAATATATACATATTTTTATTTTTATTTTAAAGACGCAATTAAAATATTTAACGACAATAATATTTATGAGGCTATCAGAGCGAGGGAAGAACAATGGTGCTTATGAGATTATGAGAGCAAGAGAAGATTAAATATGATATAAAAAGTTGACTGCATATTCAATTCTAGTATTCTTTTACTCAATCAATTTTTTTTTTTTTTACATCTATTCATAGTTTTTTTTTATAATTAATAGTATCTTTTATAAATAATAAATAATCAATAATCAATTATTTTTTTATAATATATTATTTTGAAATTATAGGTTCATTAAAATGACAAAATCGTGATATTTTGCTCTCCATGAAATCATAAGACAAAATCATAGAGGTAGTGAGAGGTTATATCAACATACAAAATTAGTAGAATTTATAAAATATTTTAATTTATTAACCCATGTAGATTTTTTAACAATAAAGATTCGGAAGTGATATTAAATATTTATAAGATCTAAGATGATCAAAGGTATTTAATGGTTAAGATTAAAGGTTAAAATAATGTTGTGATTTGAAGTCCCACATCGTTCGCCTAGGAGATCTTTAAGTTATTATTAAATAGGGCATGAAATCCTTTACTCAGTGATACGTTTTAAACTTGTAATGTCTAGGACCGAAATGAACAATATCAATAATTTTTTGTCTTGTCCCATTTAACAATTTAATAAATTTTATGCGTTAACTTATATAATTTTTTTGATTTCCTCATCATTTAAATTTTTTATACAATTTCATCTCTTATTTGAATAATTTTTATAAATTTTATCATCCTTCAATTTTAATTATAGTCAAAGTCTATATAATTAAAACAATAATAATAAGTTAAATGGGTAAAAATGTAAATTTATAATACAAAATGTGATATCCATCCATATCGATATCGAAGAGAATGTGCAATGATACCTAACTCAAATTATTTCTTTCGGTACAATGAGAATAATATCAGGTAATTAATTGTGGGTGCTATCAGACCGTACTTAAATCATAATTATATACGGAGGATTGAGTTGCTTTCTTCTTTGGTATGTTTATCTTGATATAGGCATAAAATAAATATTCTTTTTTTTTCACTTGTCAAAAATTAGTATTTTATGAAAAATTAAAATATATGATAGAAAAAGTATATTGAAAATAAAATTATATGAAAAAAGTATATTGAGAAGAAATTTATATCAAAATATGAATCAAATCACAAATATATTCAAAGTGATTAAATGAGTGACATTTAAAATTTTTTACAAAATATTTAGTATCACAAGAAAATATTCATTCACTACAAGAGAACAATTATTGAGGGGAGTGAAGAATCAACAATTTTTCATATTTTAAAAATATTTTAAAACTTTTAAAAATGTTAAAAAAATATAGAATAGTGTAAAAAGTCTTAGATATAAATAGAATAATCTAAAAGTTAGAGATAGTTACATAATGTATAAGAAATAATATAGAAAGTTATAGTTAATCTTTATCGACTATTGGACCAAACTGATCCTAACAAAAAAAACTATAAATAAAAGCAATAGTGACATATAATTAATTATGAAAGAAAAAAATATTGTTATCAAATTGATTCTAATAAAAAAATATATAAATAAAAGCGATAGTGATATATAATTAATTATGAAAGAAAAAAAATATTGTTAAAAATTAAAAGTGTGAGTCAATACAACTTCAAAAAAAATTAATAAAAATCAAATACTTAACAAAAATATAATTAGAAAAAGAAAAGAAAATTACGCTCGTGATATAAATATTATTCACAAACTCATCATTACTTATTTTTTTATAAATTTTTTTATTTCTATATCACAAAAGAGTGATCTAACAACATTTTCTATTAACAATTTTCAAAATAAATTTTTTTATTTCTAAATTCTTAGATAATTTTCTATAAATTCTTCTAAATGTTTACATATATCTTACTTCACTGTTTATCCGATAGCTTATAACTTAAGAAAGTTATCTTGAAAAATCAACAAATGTGAATCGGATAGCTTAGGAAAATTATCTTAAAATATATTGTTATAGAAAAATCAACAATTACAATCTAATAGTTTAGAAAAATTATTTTTCATCATGAAAGATATTCTTATAGAAAAATCAACAAATGTAAATAAATAATTACAATAAATTTGAGTTTGATTGAAATATATATATTAGATATATGTTTTGCGATATTTTATTTTATGATCAAATGTTATATCTCGTTTGAAAGATAAAAGATTATAATTTAATTGCAAAAAAGTCTTTTTGTTAAAATAAGTAAATGTTATGCCCAAGGAATGCACTGAGAGGGAGGGTGAATCAGTGCTTAACTCTTTTCAAAATTCAACGTACTATTTTTATAGATTTTAGCACCCCAACAAAGATTTATACAAAATTTCAGCAACACAAGCAATTGTTTGTGTGTAGTTTAATTATTGTGATCCATTTCTTGAGAGGTATTCTTTTAGTTAATATACCAATGTTAACACACACACACTTGCATGAAATTAAAGAGATAATCAATTTACGTGGTTCACCACCAACAAGGTAGGCTACATCCACGGTGATAGGGTTCACTACACTTTCACTGCAACTTCACTAGTTACTTGTTTATCACAATGCTCTTCACTAGAGCTACAAAGAAGGCTCACTCCCTTATTCACACAAATACAATTCCTTAAGATAAAGAGTAGAATCACTTCCTACTCTACCCAATAGAAACGATGCCTTCCCTATCACTTAGGTTAGGCAAATTCAAAACATACCCCAAAGATATAACAATAATTTAATGTTCAGCATGATATTTCAAATATGTAAAATATATCAACGGAAAATGAGGATTGATTTGTCACCTTCAAGTTGATGAATAATCTTTCTATGATGTATCCTTCAAAACTCTTCTTCAAGATTTGAGATGATTGTCACGGAGTGTTTTTCTTGATTTTTCTTTCAAAAATCTCTACTGCCCACAACTAGAATTTTTCTCTCCTTTTTTTTTTTAATTTTCTTTTTCTCTCTCTCAAAAAAAACTTTGTTTCTAAGGTGAATATCTATATATTCACATATTTGCATTCACTAGAATTTTTCTCTCTTCAAAAATATCTTGTTTCTAACGTGAATATCTAGATATTCACATATAAATGCATTTACACAAAAACCCAATAATCTTGATCATTGATGCTTTTAATAATAGTTCAATCTCCACCTTTGATCTTGACCCTTGATTCTTTAATGAAAGTGTAATCTTCACCCTCGATCTATATCATATATATATATATATATATATATATATATATGTATGTATCTTTCAAAATGCTCACACTATAAATTACACCAAAATTACTATCATTAATCATGTATATCATTTCAGCCAAGTATTTCACTTCATCCATTCCATGTCATTAGTAAGAATGCTAATATATCACAAATGCATTAGGTTCCAACAATTACAACACAAGCATTAACAAAAAAAGACTCAACAGTAAATCTATAGATTATGAATATTATCGTAGTTTCAATAATTTAAAAAATATATACATATATTTCATTTTTATTAATTAAAATATTTAACAACAAAAGTATTTACGACGCTCTCAGAGTGAGGGAAGAACAATGCTGCTTATGAGATTATGAGAGCAAGAGAAGATTAGATATGATATAAAAAGTTGACTGCATATTCAATTCTAGTATTCTTTTACTCAATCAATTTTTTTTTTTTTACGTTTATTCATAATTTTTTTTATAAGTAATAGTATCTTTTATAAATAATAAATAATTAATTATTTCTTTATAATATATTATTTTGAAATTATAAGTTCATTAAGATTCCAAAATCGTGATATTTTGCACTCCATAGAACCATAAGTCATAAATAATGTACTATCATCACCTGATTTTTTATTCTTTTGTTATAATTATATGTAACTTTTTAAAATTTTTAAAGTTTATTTCATTTAAATTTTCATCCTTTACTTATATTTAAAATTTTTAATTTTGTATTTATCAATTTTACACCTTTTAATTTATCTTTTTAAAAAAATTTACTATAACTTTTTTTTTTCTCATTTCATTAACGGAAAATTTTTATTAGTATTCTATGAAAAAATATACCATGAAAGGAAAAGTATTTTAAAAAAATTTATATGAAAAAAGTATATTGAGAACAAATTTATATAAATTATGAATCAAATTATAAATATATTTACTAAAGTGATTAAACGAGTGACATTTGAAGACTTTCACAAACAATTTGGTATCATAAAAAAGTATTCACTACAAGAGATTAATTGTTGAGGGGAGTGTGAAGAATCAACAATTTTCCATATTTTAAAAATATTTTAGAATTTTAAAAAATGTTATAGAAATATAAAATAATGTATCTAAGTAGAATAATCTAAAAGTATAGAGATAGTGAAAAAATAAATATAAGTATAGTTAATCTTTAATGATTATTGGATCAAATTAATGATTATATATAAGTAATCATTAAATAGAGAAAAAATTAATTAAAAAATAAAAGTGGGAGTCATTATCATTAACATGTTATTCTAAGTTTTATTATTTACAACTGAACATAAAAAAATTAATAATGAAAAAAAGGAAAAAAAATCAATTAATTATATAAATATGATTGACAAGAATATTTAATATATAAAATTTTATTAATTTAGAAAAATTAAGATAGATTATAAACAAATAAAAAAATTATTTCAAATTCTTCACCAACTTGACTTTCTTATTTTTATGAATTTTTTAAGAGTAAATTATTTTAATTGTACTTCTTACTTACTGTCTCACTACATATACTTCTGTTAAGTCAAATCGAATCTTTTTTCACTGTTTGACACTATTTCAGTCAGGGATATTTTTGTCCAATTTGCCCAAAATAAATTGTAATTTTTTTCTTAATTTTTTCTCTCTCCTTTTTCTTCATATTTTCTCTCTCTTCCTTATTTCTCTCTCCTCTCTCCGATAACTTAATATTTTTTTTCTATCTTCCTCCTTTCTCTCTCTTTTCCTTCCTTCTTTTTTTCTCTTTCATTCTTCTTCCTCTTTTTTCTCTCTCTCATTTCAAATGATTTCAAACTTTAAAACTCTGTTATTTTCTTAATTTTTTTCCTCTCTCTTCCTTCTTTCTCTCTCCTATAATTTAATTTTTTTTCTTATTCTTTTTTGGGTAAATTATCCTACTAACACTTGAACTTTTCAAAAATCTAGTTTTTGCACCTGAATTTATTTTTGCTTTAAACTGACACTTGAACTATAAAATATCGCCTAATTTGCCCTTCCGTCCAAAATTTCTGTCATAATTTATTTTCCGTCTAATTCTCATGTGCATTTTCATCTTTTTACAATTATGAGCATTTTTAATTATTAAAGTTTTATTTTCAAGGATCACTTTATTATTAAAATCATCAAAAAATATATATTTTTTATAATCTCAAAGGTTAAATCCTACAACCACACGCCTAATTAAATCATATCTATCCACTATGACAACTATAAATATATAAATTTATTTAGAACTTACGTTTTATATTGTACTTACAAAAATAATAAATACACATTTTATATTGCAATTACATTTTATATTTTAAATATAAATTATATTAAATTTAAAAATTCTCAAAAAATATTATGAAATGACACAATTCAAACCACAAGTTTTTGTTGTTGTCACGTTCCTCAAACCTTACAGTTGTTCTTCAACTCTTTTGTTTCAAATTCGTCGCGGAACATGAATTTCGAGGTGTTTTTTTTATACAATGTCATTGTTGACAGTAATAATGTAATAATGACATTGTAAAAAAACTCAAAATTTGTATTCTGCAACGAATTCAAAGTTAAAAAAATATTCAAGGTTTGAGGAAGGGAATGACTACGAAGACATATGGTTTAAATTGTGTTGTTTGGATAATATCTTTTCAAAATCTTTATATATATTATAATTTTCAAATAATATAAATTTTTGTATTTGTTCAAATAGTAAATGTTTATTTATTGTCTATACGGTTGTGGTTCAAATTTAGGGGTTCACAAATATAATTATGTTAAATTTATTTTGGCATCATCTAGTATACAATATAAAATATAAGTTTCATATAAATTAAAATGTTAATAGTTGTAGTGGATTAATATAATTTTTTTGTCATTTGTGTGGTTGAGGGATCAAATCCCTCTCGTTTAAGAAATTTTTTTTGATTTTTTAAAATTTTATGAAAAGACAAAATTATCCTTAAAAATAAAACCATAATAATTTTAAAAGACAAAAATGCCCCTAAAAATTGAATAGAAAATGAAGTCTGACTGGAATTTTGGAGAGAATGGCAAATGAGGTAATATTTTATAATTCAAGTGTTAGTTCAAAGAAAAAATAAATACTGGAATTTAGAATTTTTGGATAATTTTTTTTATAAATCTTTTATAATATTATGTTATATAGATAAAATTCCACAGAGCTTATCCAGACAAACAGTCTTCAAAGCATCTGGCCACAAAACAATCCACCACAATAAACTAATAGTAATAGACCTAGAAGAGAAGAATATTGATAATAAACTATGGTAAATCTTTTTCAAACAATCAATTTTATAGTTGATTCGTTTGAATACATACACTATAACATATAACAAAAAGATTTTATTAGATATTTTTATTGTTGAAAATATTTTTTTAGCAATGCATATAATAATTTGACCGTTATGATAGAAAGTTAGAATAATTGAACACACTGAAATTTAAAATAATAATCATTTAATTTTGTAAAAATGTACTCTTTTTTTTTATTAAAATAACATTTTTTAAAAAAATTGTATATGACTTTAATCTATTGACACTTTTAGATTTAATTCTATTGCCTTTGACTTAACGTAAATGGAAAAGGGAAACTGATTTTGTTAGACGCATTCATGAGAAGGTTAAGTGGAACATTGGAAAGAAGATTAAACAATATGTAGCCTAAGCTATCAAATGATGAAAGAAAGTTGTATTTGAACTTGGTTACTAGTGGTGCATATGTCACAACTCGGATCTCCAGGTTGTGCCATAATTATGGGTCTAACAGCAACTATAGTTAATTACTTAGTATTGTCGTTACTTTACCAACATATATCTCAAGTTGACTATGAGTGCATTCACTTTTCTTATCGATGTGGACGAGATATCACATTCAGCCTCCCTTGAGGCCCACTCGAACATAATAAGTCTCAACCCCGTCACCCATGCTCGGGTGTAACACTTAGTTCCCATAGTCTGGGCTGACAACCTTGACTATGAGTACATTCACTTTTCTTATCGCCCTCCCTTAAGGCCTTTTCATAGTCCGAGCTGGCTACCTTGACTATGAGTACATTCACTGTGGTGCATATGTCACAACTTGAATCTGCAGGCTCGTGCCACAATTATGTGCCTAACATCATCCATAGTCCATTACTTAGTATTGTTGTTACTTTACCAAAACATACTTCAAGTTGACTATAAGTACATTCACTTTTCTTATTGCCCTCCCTTAAGGCCTTTCCATTGTCCGAGCTGGCTACCTTGACCATGAGTACATTCACTTTTCTTATCGATGTGGGCCGAGTATTACATTCATCCTCCCTTAAGGCATAGGTCCTCATTAGGCCCACTCGAACATAACAAGTCTCAACCCTGCCACCCACACTCACATGTAACACTTAGTTCCCATAGTTCAAGCTGGTTACCGGCTCCCAATTTTTACGATCCGAATTCGTAAGTCTGTGTCTCAATTATGGACCTAGCAGCACTCACAATAAACTACTTGGTATTATCATTACTTTACCAAAAGGATACCCCGAATTGACTATAAGTGTCTAGACTCGTTTATATATATCATTACACATTTACTTTTTTTTATTGATGTGGGTAGGGTATCACAACATATAAGGAAGGAACAAGGAACAATCTTTTATTCAAAGACAATCTAACCTTCTTTTAAGGGGGTGATGAACAATTTCAAGTATTGGAAAAAATCAATAACAATGTCTATAAGATAGACCTTTTAGGTGAGTATAGTGTGAATGCAATTTTTAATGTTCTAATTTATTACCTTTTGATGAGGTGAAGATTTGAAGAAAAATCCTTTTCTAGAGGAAAATAATGGTTAGAACAAAAAAGAAACACAAAAAGAATCATTATAATTCTAATTAGGTCGATTATAAGGACAAGAGTTAAAAGATTCGAAGAAATATTTAATAGGCTAATTCAAAAAATATGAAATGATTATAAAAAAATTAAAATCATAAATTATTCAAAATGAATATCAATATCTTATTAATGTCATTAAGGCAATTTAAAATCTAATTTTAACCTAAAAACAATGTGTCTTTTTTAGTTTGGAATAGTCATATTTTATTTTTGTAAAATATTTTGTAAGTTATATTTTATATTTCTCTTTAAATAAGATTCACAAAATTTTATATAATTAAAAATAAATAAATTTTTTAAAATTAAAATAAAGATAAGAATTCTTCAATCAACGACCTCTAAAAATATGCAAGGAGTGTTCAATATTATTACATAATACAAAAATCATTAATAATTTTTATACAAAATAAATGTATATAATTATTGTGAAATATTTGTCTTATAATTTTAAATTTTTATTATTATTTGAAAATATTTAATACTCTTTCATACGAAACAATATGTTTTCTGAATAATGTTTTAAAAAATTTCTTTAAAAAATTATTTCCTACTATAAATACATAATTCATACGTGATTTACCACAACTAAAAATGTAAAATCACTCATATTTATTGTTTTTTTATAAATAGAAATTTTTGTGTAAATATAGAATAATTAACCTTATTTTCCTAGATCATTTTCTTAAAGGAAAAAGGAAATCAGAGTTATATGTATGTATATATTTGAAAAAAAATTTATAAATTTTCTCTAATTTTTATTTATTTATTTAAAAAGTTAAATTTTAAATGCCATTTTATTATTTATTTATAAACTTTCAGTTATTAATTTTCAAATATTGGATGCAATTTTACTTAATTTTTAAAGTATACTACTAATTGAGCTATATTTTTTTTGACAACTTTTAAAAGAGAAATTTATAAATTTGTTCCCAAACAAATTTATATTTGGTAAAATAAATCATAAAATATTTTGAAGTTCCAAACTTTTTTATTTAGGAACAATAAAGTTTTGTTTTCACGAATTTCATCAAAATTTTTAAAAATTTGATGATCTATATAATTTGTTAAATGGGAAGAAAAAATAAAGTCATTTTTCATGAAATATATATTTTTATATATTTTTCTACTTTTAAAAATATTTTATAAATGTGTGTTACATTTTTTATTTTAAATTTATAAAAAATTTATATAAAGTCACGTAATTATTATTTTTTATCGGTTAGAATCACCTAAAATTATTAAATTTACAGGAAAAAAATTTCTTTAAATAAAAAAGTTTGATATTTAAAAGTGAAAAAAAAAATAGAACTTGTCATACATAAACATTAATTTTTTATGATAAAATTCATTAATCTCATATATATATATATATATATATATACCACCAAAAGTTTAATACAACATTTTTTTAAAAAGTAGTATTAATATATTCAACAAGTTAATGGAATATCTGAGTATGCCAATGATATTTGTGATGACGTAATATATATAATATTATAAAAATATTTTGACATATTTAAAAAAATATTTAGAAATAAATATGCAGATATATATATATATATATATATAATATTTACCCTTTCAATTAAACAATGCTTACCCATTGGCCATTGGCCATTGGGTAGCTATGAGATTGGCGGGATTTTCATCAGAAGGAATTCAAGAAAGATTAAAAAAGGAAAACCTCCCGCCAAAATACTCAATAAAGATCTGGCTGTCATTCTAGGCGGTTTTAAATCTTTCTTTAGGGTTTCGTTTTTCTATATCTCAAATTCTTCAAAAATTTTCTTCTCCAACGCCAGCGATCGAATTTTCATCAGCGGAGGTGAAATCACTCTTTAAGAAATGAGTGCTGTAAATCTGACGAATGTTGCTGTTTTGGATAATCCGGCCATGTTTCTTAATCCTTTCCGGTTCGAAATCTCTTATGAATGCTTGGTACCCCTTAAAGATGGTAGTATCTATCATTTCATTTTTCCCCCCTTTTAATTCTGGAAGCATTTTCTCCTTTTACTCTTTTAACTTTTTTTGTGAGTGGTATGTGATGGATTGAATTGGTCCTATAAATCATTTTCCCCTCTAGTTTCATTGAACTCTGTATATATTTTTTCTTCTCAATGAAATTTGTTGGATGAACTGTCAAATTGAACCATAATAGAAAGATTAGTATATGAATGGGATAGGTTGAACTGTTAGCTACTTAGTGTTTACCTTAATTAGGGGTGATTCTCCTGAGCTGAGACAATAAGGAAGTGTTCTTTATGTCGTATCTCTAAAGAAATTATCAGTTATTTACGGGTTTAATGTATGATTGAGATTTTATATGCCAGTTTATGTTGAAATTGCATATTGCATATCATAACTATATACTGTGCAATAAGCAACTATTGCTTTTTTCATTTGAAATTTTCAATTAGTGTTTCTGATAAGTGGGAGAATAGATGCATGAACTGGATCATGCATATTTCAAGTTCTACATGCAAAGATGGTAAACTAGAAATGGAGAAAACTGCTAAAGAAAATATGTATAATTCATATTTTAACTATCACTTCCACACAGTTCAGGGTACTGGGCGTGCAGGGTTTCGTGCCCCCTTAAGGCTTTATTATAGTGCAACTTGCGAGATTTGAAATTTAAGTAACTGTAGCATGAGTGGGGTAGTAAAATGTATTTGGTTATTAGCTTCAAAAAACATATATCCTCACAATTCTATATCTGCATAAGCACAGAGGCCACCTAATAAGGCTTGTGGGTTCTTGTAGCATTGGACTTGAGCTTTAACTTATCAAGTTATTACCACTTATCATTAGAGAACCACATAAGGACTATACTAGAAATGTAATGGTGTTATTCATCTTTCCAAATTTATTCATAATACTGCTGCCATTTTTTTTAATAACTCTGCTACTTGCTAATTTAGTTATTGATTGAAACGTGTGTTATTTGCTGATTGGAACATATAAGAAGTCTAGGACTCTCTCTTTGAAAATAGGGAATTAATTGACTTTGTTGTAACCATCATGTTTAGAACTCCTGGAATTCCAGAAAAATCATTTTGACTATCTTTTATCTCATTTCAGTTTTTGTTTTCATCTTCTTCTTACAAATGAGAGAATAGGATCAAAAAGAAAATGAGGATTTAATGCATAAACTTCTTGAACCCTTCTTTCTCTTTCTGGCTTCTTTGACACAAATATGACAATGAATACTATGCATGATTGCAAAGATTTGCAGATTGTAGGTTATTGACAAATCAAAAGAAATAGCATCCTAAAGCTGGTATGTTGTTCTATAAAATGTGCAGCTTTTTTGGTTGATTAAAATTTTACTGTTAGCTTGTACATCTACCAATTATGTTTTTTCATGTAAATCTTCTCCTCCTTTTCCTTGTGTAAATACTTTTACTAGTTTTAGTTTCAGCTGTCAGCAGTTACATTCATTTTCACTGACAGATTTGGCTGGAGTATTACGTTAATTTAATAAGTAAGATCACTGTCTCTTTTTGAAAATTACTGGCTGTAAGGATGCATATATAGTGGACTAGATACTGGTTAGACTCCATATGAATCAGCTACTTAGTCTTCAGTTTTCTCTAAGTTATGCACTTGAATTTTGTGACGGAAAGGAAGAGGAGATATGGGGATAATACTCTGGTTGTGTACATGAATAGGGCAAATCTAGATTCTATGAACTTTTCTAGATACAAATTGCAATATAGATACTCAAAACATGCGTCACTTTTCTTAGAAGTTTTAATAGATTTCATAATAAATAAGAAATAATTCTCAATGTTTTTCTCAGACTTGGAATGGAAGTTAATATATGTTGGTTCTGCTGAAGATGAGACTTATGATCAACTTTTAGAGAGTGCACTTGTTGGACCTGTTAATGTTGGGAAGTACCGCTTTATTCTTGAGGTATCCTATTAAATCATGATTAGATGTTATTCTTCTGGACGGCAGAGCATCCTTAATGTTCTGTTTTCTAGAATTATTACCTTTTTGTCTTTCAATTTTATTGATTCTTTGGGGGGGCTTCTGAGCAGGCAGATCCTCCAGATCAATCAAAAATCCGAGAAGAGGATATTATTGGTGTCACAGTCATTCTACTGACATGCTCTTATATGGGGCAAGAATTTGTTAGAGTTGGATATTACGTCAACAACGACTACGATGATGAGCAACTGAAAGAGGAGCCACCTCAAAAGGTTCTGATCGATAGGGTGCAAAGAAATATTTTGGCAGACAAGCCAAGAGTGACCAAGTTTCCTATCAATTTCCATCCCCACAACAATGAAAATGAAGAACAGCCTCCTCCTCAGTCACCCAATCGTGCTACTGAAATCGTTCTGCCTGAAGAAGAACAATTTTGCTTGCCTGATCAAGAATCTGATTTGCAGCAATCTTAATTAATCCCTACCCAAAAGAACCGAACTTTTTGCCTTCAAACAAAACCAACATTGTAGTTCATCTCGGAACTAATGATTCTGATGTGCAGCCATCTTTACTCCTCAAGAACTGAACTTTTTGTCTTGTAAACATAACCAACATTTTAGTTATCTCTTTAGTTAATTTTTGAGTTCTGCTACCTATACGATCCAATGAATAGAATATCTCAGAACCTTAACACATTTGTATGATTGAAGATTTTGCATCTTATCAGTTCGAAGTCTTGAACATTCTATATATATATATATATGTGTGTGTGCGTGTGTGCGCGCGCATTTTGGGTCTTTACATTTAGTAAAAGTCCATTATCAAAAAATTAAAGAAAAAACTAAGGAGATTAATATCATTCAAGAAAATCATACGAATATGTCATATTTACATTTTACAACATGTAGGTAGTTGTAAACATTTGAATATTGAGATACAAAAAAAAAAAAATTATCAAGAACAGGACGATGTCAATGGCGAGCAAGGAACGGCAACCTTGGAAAACCTTCTATGTGCTCGTGGACCTCTAGCAATGGGGTAGAGCATCATCGGAACATTGGGAAACCTAGGAATGTGTCTCTGAAACAGTACCCCATTTTGCAGTGCAGCAGCGCACAACCTTCGGTGGTTAATCTCTCGAAAAGCTATATGAACATCGGAAAAATCAACCTTGTTTAACCCGTAAAGCTTGTGGTTGAATTCTTGCAACAATTTCTTGTCTTCGCCATTGAAATGCTTTTGGCGTAATTTTAGAAAAACTTCCATGGTTAATAAGCTGTCGGAACCTGCTTGATGCGATTTGCCCCCTTTTCTAGATACCCCCAAAATCTCTGCAATTTTATCAAGTCCGCCGTGTAACCCGAAAGGATAAGCAATTTCCTTTACATCAAAAGCAGTGAATCCAAAATAACCGAAAACCAAAGTAATGAATTGAAACTGATCGTCAGGCAACAATTGATTATTCAAGAGTTTGATCAAATAACCTAAATCATACAATGAATGAAACATAACCCAGGTAATCTTGGGATCTTTATCAACCATTCCACAACCACCGAATGCAGCCCTAGCGTAAATCCCAAAAACTGAACTGAGAAACATATGAGCGAAATGTCGAGCATCAATACCTTGCTCTTTGTTCTTATCAAGATCAATACCTTGATTCGTCAAAAGATCAATCGATGTGGGATTTTGGGCATCAATTTCTTGATCAAATTCACGAAAATTAAATTCCCATACATACCCATTCTCGGTGCCGAAACTAGGAAGATTACCTTTCAAATCTGACAAACAAATACCCAATTGAATCAACTTGGTGAGATTGACATTCTCCACCATGCTACGAAACTTTTCCGCCCTGGTTAAACGACGGTACGGCTTCTCCGGCTCTAAAACCGTTCCGGGAAACTCAGTGTCAAAAGAAACTAGATGAAACTCGTTAAGAACAGAGCTCATCAGAGAAAACTCTGTCCGAAAATTGTAAGCCCAAACTTTTCTTACAACAACTTCTTTCATGTCTTCGCTCTCTCACTTAATTAACTACACTTGCGGAAAGACAAAGTGAGAAGAGAAGGTTAGAAGTTAGTTTGAAGATTAGAAAGAAAAAAAAAAAAAAAAAAAACAGATTCTAAGTTACATTAAAAAGTTTCATGTTTGTTTTTCTATATAGAAAAAAAGAAGAATTATTTGGTACTTACCTAATCCTTCATTAATTCGAGTTTCTAAATTAGTTATATTTTTCAAGATCCTAAAAGATTTAGGAAACGTTTCCTTTGAAACAAAAATATTAATATAACATATATTCAACGGTATACTCTTAATAACGTTAAACTTTTAACTTTTTATTTTTATTTTTTTGATAATTGACCTTTATTAGAAATTTTTAATTCCTTTTTTAACTTTTTGATTCTTGACCATAGATTTCTCAATCTTATACTAACAAGTTAATTTTACAAAATAGAAAAAAAAACATATACATCAAATTTTAGAGCTTTTCTAGATTAATTTTTTCAATAAATCTATTAATCATATAAATAGTTAATGTGTAAGAAAGCATGAAGCTTTTACGCAAAAAAAAATGTGTAACTTTTTATAATAAATAACAATTGATAAATTAAATAGTTTAGGAAAGTACACCTGAATGATCGACGCTAAAATTAGAGTCTATGAGAGAATTTATCCTCACACCCAAGGGTTTGCCTTTATAAGTTAAGAGATTTCAATCCGTAGGAACTGTTCTGAGTATTCTGAAATTATTCAAAACTCTTCCGAAATTATTCAAAATTCGGATCTAAGATTGAGTATTTATAAGTTAAGAATTCACTTTATCTTAAATTTTAATTTTTTTTCCATGTAATTATCTATTTTAAATAATAAATTAATAATAAGATAATATAAATTTCTTATTAATTATTATATTTAATTATCTTATATTTTTATTAAATATTGAGCTAATTTGTGGAATTTATTTTAGGGATCACGAGAATTGAGTAGAATTTAGATAAAGATGTATTACTATAAATTAAAGAAATAAGAAAATCAAAATTTGAATATATTTTTGAGATGATCAAGATTTATTATTATTTTATTAATTAAGAGAGATATGTTATTTTAATTAGAATATTATTTTATTAATTTATTTTTTATTATCTTTGGGTAAACTATCTCAGATGCACCTCTTAAAGGTCAAAATTCAGTTTTTGACCTCAAAGATTTTTTTATACATAGAATGCCCCTAACGTTTCAAAACGTCTCACTACATGTACCTCTGTTAAGTCAAACCGTTAGTGACTCAATTTTGCCGTTAGTCAATATTTTTCACTATTTAATACTATTCCAGTTAGGGACATTTTTGTCCAATTTTTAAAATTTTTTTTAATTTTGTTTTTATTTTCTTCTTCTTCCTCTTTTTTCTCTCTCTTCATTAATTTAATTTTTTTTTCTCACTTCCTCTTTTCTCTCTCTTTTTCTTCTTCCTTTTTCTCTCTTTTTTTTCTTCATTTCTCTCTCTTCCTTCTTTTTCTCTGAAAAGCTTGAACAATCGTGACGGCTATTAGTGGAATGAGACAGAGAGTCAACAAATTCGACAGCAAATAGTGGTATCCCAGTTTGACGTACTTGAGATTCATGCTTTGTAGAAAATCCGGTAGAACCCTTCGACCTCTACCACCGGAATCGACACCACCACCATTAACAAGAGGAAGAAGAAGAAATTTGGGGCTGACTTAGAGTCCTAGCCATGCTGATGAGATTTCTAGTAATTTCTCAGGAGGAGAAATTCTATTGAAATGCTTGAACTCCATGTCAATTATTCTAGGGTATATATTTCTCCAAACCCTGAAGGGATACGACAGAGATTGTGACAAACACTTTATACATAGAACTTCAAGCTAGGGAAATTCTCACTGCTAGCTTCCAGAAGATCATATCTAAACATCCATCAAGTATTTCAGTGTCAAGAATTGTTGATCATCTTCCATTTCCCATTCTTGGCCTTTAAATGCATTATCCTTCAATTTGAGTACCTCAAGATTTGGACATGGTTAGACCATTTATTTCAGTCCATGGCAGATTACTTGCACAAGTGTCAACTCTTTGATAGTATTAGGTAAGAAATTCCCATTCTGGAATACATCTTGCCCTTTCGAGTTTCGGATTAAGTATATGTTTAGCTTCTCGAGCTGTTATAATTCTGCAAGATTCTCCAAGGCTGAAGACAAGAGTTATTCTCCCATATCATCTTCCTCTTCTGGCTCATCAATCCCGAGTTGTTTCAAGTTCGTAATGTTCGAGAAAACATCCTTCGTACAACTAGTACAACTTGATTGAACAGTATCTGAAGATGAGAAAGAAGAATTTGATCTAAACCAACATGAAGATGCCATATTTCCTTAGGTAGCACTTGACCATCATTTTTCATGATAATTCAACAATGTTTCCAATTTGGAAAGTTTGGAAACCGATTCAGGAATGTTACCAGAAGTGGCAAGTGCAAGATACCTTAAATTGAACAAATAAGTAATTTATGTTGGAAAATGTTCAAAAGATTGATTTAGGATGTCCAAAATCCTCAGTTATTTGAACATTTTTTAATTGATGGATAATGTGATTTGAAACATCGATAAAAATATAGAAGGGTTTGACTTATTGTGATAATGTGATTTGAAATATTGATATTTTCGTCTCCAATCGATAAGAAAAATAAATATTCAATAGTATATAAGAATGGTCTAAGTACCCATAGCTAACTCGGAATATCCCTTTTAGTATATTGAAAACAATACCAAGTAGTTGATTGTCCCATAGTTGCGGCATGAATCTGCAGGTCTAGGTCGTGACAATTAGTATCAAGCACGTAATCATCTCAAACTATGGAAACTAAGTGCTACAACCCGAGGGTGAGAGTCATCTCTCGAATCCCGAACGTCCACTGGTTGATCTTGGGTTGTGGACTATCATGTTCGAGTGGGCCCTAACGAGGACGCTAGGCCTTAAGGTGGCGTGATGTGATGCTCCGTCTCACATCAATAAAAAAATTGAATATGCAATGATATATATAAATGAGCATACATCAATAAATACTTTGGTATAGTGAGGATAATATCAAGTAGGTGACTGTGGGTGCTGCTAGGCCCATAGTCACGACAAAGGTTTGCGGGTCTAGGTCGTGACACATATACAGTCACATACTTCTTGTCGTCGTCATCAATATCATTCACCATAATTAAACTCCTTCCAATCAAATTTTCAAAGCAATTCATGGCTACCTCTTCTTCTCTAGTGTTGTTTTGTTTTTCTTTTCTTCTTTTTGTAATAGTTGTACAAATATTCCCATAGCACTCCACAAACAAAGAAGTTTCTATAGATCTCAAAGTTCTTAGAGAAATTCACCATGTTGATGAAACAAGCATTCAAGTGTTGAGACAAGTCATTATAACTTATGGAAAGAATGGTAGAGAGTGATTCCATTTGAGTTATTTCTATTGGAAAATCAACTCTCTTTGCAACATCCTTCCAACACTCTAATGTATTTTCACCATTATTAATGTTTGAAAGATACCCTGCCATCATTTGAGAATGATGTTATTTTTTAAGACAAATATTATTTAATTAAAGATGTAGCAAATCAAGATATTTTTAAACTGAAAATAAAGGGGAAATTTTTTGCTCTAAATCTATTAGAGAAGGAGAAAACTACTTTCTCAATTAAAGAAAACACTACCGAAGTGATCAATAAAAGGCTATATCACTACCATCACCAAGGGTTATTACAAATGAAGTTCAAAATGATGGTAAATGACGTTCCAGAACTTGATGATCAGATTTCAAATTGCAAAGTATGTCAATTTGGAAAACAGAACATGAAATTTTCTCAAAAGTGACAGACCAAGCAATGAGGAAGCTGAATCGATTCACACGGATGTTTCAAGTCCTTAGGACACCTTCTCTTAAAGTAGCTCAAGTTTTTTTGAAGTTTAAGGCAAGAGTTGAGAATAAAAATAGTTGTAAAATTCAGATTGTAAGGTCTAATAATGGGAAAGAGGGGAGAAATAGGTTCATCATGAAGATGACAAGATGTATGTTGCATGAGAATAATTTGGCTAAAACATTTTGGACAGAGGCAACAAGTATTGTTATATTTCTTCAAAACATACTTCTCACAAAGGCACCAAAGTATAAAACATTCATTTGAAACTTGGTATGACTATAAACCTTCACTCAAGTTTCTTAGAGTGTTTGGTTGCTTGTGTTTTTTTCACATTCCGAAGGTCAAACGTGATTACTTGACAAAATGGTTGAACCAAATATCAAACGTGATTACTTAACACTAAGTTTTGTAACAATGATAAATTTTTTTACATCAATCAAATTAATGATTTTTTTATCAAACATTTCTCATATTCTTATTTCCAACATAATATTGTCAAATTTATAAACCTACTCTCACAAACATTCATTAAGAAAATCAACAAATTAAAATCTTAGTCTCTCTATGTAGATCAGAATGGGATACAAACACACAACTGCTTAATTATTACATATCAAATTCACTACCAAATGCATTCAATAAAGTATAACTAACTGCATTCATAATGTCCACAAAACATACAGACAAAAAAAATGAAAATTTAACCCAAGATCATGTCCAAGTCAACAGCAACCATCATCAGAAACTCACCGCGACATAACTTCAATTTTCCTGACACAACAGATACATACATACATATATATATATACACACACACATAAGGATACCACTAAATTGCAAGAAAAATAAAGTTTTAGGTATGGATGATTGCGGTACAACTCAAATTACCTGGTTTAGGACGAGAAGGATTTCTAGGCTTCTTTAAGTGGAAACCTGTTCTAGGTTTGAATACGTTCAATTGCATAGCCAGCCATATAAAGATCATCACAAAACCTGAAGTTTGTAGCTGCAATAATATAATATATTAATATATATATATATATATATATTCAATAGATTAAATCACTCAAATCTTATCAAATATGTATTCACATATAAAATTAATCCTCAATACAAGAACAAATGAAGCAAAAATAAAATTAAAACCCGCATAATAATAAAATTAAATATGATTGTACCTGAGGATGAGCACGACCGGTTCGTAGGATAAATTTGTCATTTCCCATGTTGTTAATTTGTTCTCTTTCAATATCAATGGCTGACTGATATATAACTTGGTTACAAAACTCCATGTCAATTAATTCTAGGGTATATATTTCTCCAAACCCTGAAGGGATACGACAGAGATTGTGACAACACTTTATACGTAGAAACTTCAAGCTAGGGAAATTCTCACTGCTAGCTTTCCAGAAGATCAAATCCAAACAATCCATCAACAAGTATTTCAGTTTCAAGAATTGTTGATCATCTTCCATTTCCCATTCTTGGCCTTTAAATGCATTATCCTTCAATTTGAGTACCTCAAGATTTGGTAACATGGTTAGACCATTTATTTCAGTCCATGCCAGATTACTTGCACAAAGTGTCAACTCTTTGATAGTATTAGGTAAGAAAGATTCCCATTCTGGAATACATCTTGCCCTTTCGAGTTTCGGATTAAAGTATATTTTTAGCTTCTCGAGCTGTTCTAATTCTGCAAGATTCTCCAAGGCTGAAGACAAGAGTTCATCTCCCATATCATCTTCCTCTTCTGGCTCATCAATCCCGAGTTGTTTCAAGTTTGGAATGTTCGAGAAAACATCCTTCGTACAACTAGTACAACTTAAACTGAATAGTGTCTGAAGACGAGAGAGACGAATTTGTTCAAATTCATCACCATTGCTGGTTGGACTTGGATCAGATAAGTAAATGCATATCCCAACTTGAAGATTCCTAAGGTGTGGTAATAGCCATATTTCCTTAGGTAGCACTTGACCAGCTTTTTCATGATCATTCAGCAATGTTTCCAATTTGGAAAGTTTGGAAATAGATTCAGGAATGTTACCAGAAGTGGCTAGTGCAAGATACCTTAAATTGAACAAACAAGTAATTTCTGTTGGAAAATGTTCAAAAGATTGATTTAGGATGTCCAAAACCCTCAGTGATTTGAACATTTCTAAACTGATGGGATAATCTGATTCGAAACATCGATCAAAATATAGAAGAGTTTGACTTATACAAGTCACATACTTCTTGTCGTCCTTATCATCATCATCAATACCATTCATGTCGCAGAAAATATAATGTCCTTCTTTACGAAATTGTGTCATGCTCAAATCCCACAAAAGGTCATGAACACCGCACAATTTCGCCCTACCATCAATTTTCTTCTCTTTCACCATAATCAAACTCCTTCCAATCAAGTTTTCAAAGCAATTCATGGCTACCTCTTCTTCACTAGTGTTGATTTTGTTTCTTCTTTTTGTAGTAGTTGTACAAATATTCCCATAGCGCTCCACAATCGAAGAAGTTTCTGCACAGAGATCTCAAAGTTCTTAGGGAAATTCACCATGGTGATGAAACAAGCTTTCAAGTGTTGAGGCAAGTCATTGTAACTTATGGAAAGAATGCTAGAGAAGGATTCCATTTGTGTACTTCTGTTGGAAAACCAACTCTCTTCGCAACATCCTCCCAACACTCTAATACCTTTTTGCCATTATCAATGTTTGAAAGATACCCCACCATCACTTCAATGGCGAGTGGTAATCCTTGACATTTTTCCGCGATTTGCTTTCCAATACTTACCAAATGATGAGGGCAAGTTTCTTTCCCAAAAACCCTTCTTTGCAACAATTCCCAACTATCTTCAATACTTAGAAGATTCATAATGTGAGGAGGGTTTTCATGATCACCAATAAAACATGTCACTTCTTCGGTTATTCTACTTGTTATTATAATTCGACTTCCATTATTATCGTTAGGAAAACACAACTTAATACACTTCCAAGCCTCTTTAGTCCAAATGTCATCAAGAACTATCAAATACCTCCAACCTTTTAATCTTCGATACAGTATTTCAGCTAAATGTTCAGTATCAGCATTATACACTTCTCCGGGAAGTGGAGCAATAGACTCTAATAATCCAAGCAAAACATCTCTTTCTCGAAACTCGCGTGATACAACCGTCCAAGCACGAACCTGAAAAAAGGGGATTATCATTTACGATCTGCATAAAACTTTTCTTGCAAGAGTTGTTTTTCCGATTCCACCCATCCCCACAATGGGGATAATATCCAATTTCTTTGAGATCCAACAACTCTTTCTTTAATCTTCATAATATCATTCTTGAGACCTACAACATCATCATCACCGCCACCACTGCCGGTGGTGGTGGTGGTGGTGGAAGGTTGTATTTCTGAGAAAGTCTGTTTGTGCCCTAAATTCCCAGTCAATGTCCCCTAAAAAAAACCAAAAAATAAAATAATCATGGCTTTCATTGGCTTCAAAATACGGCTCATTCCATGTGAATTTAAGTAATCCGTTGCAAAATCTGCAGCCTTTACAATACTATCTCTTAAACTAACGCAATCCCAACATTTCTCAATCACAAAAGATTCTTGCACAACCGATCAAAACAAACAAGAACAGCTTCTTTGATGCATTTTATAGTAATTTCTGCGCCACGATTTTGTACAACAAATCAAGATAAAGTTCGTTGCAAACTAAGTCCACGGACATATATGCAGCAAAGCACGCCCAGGGTTGTGAGACGGTCATCTGTTTGTCCGGAAACGGCACGCCACCGCCGGAAAGTTCTCCTCCGGCTTTTGCAAAACTACTACAACCCATGATAATGTTTCAGCGTACCAATTGTTAAACTGGAGAAATGAGTCGTCTTCATCTTCAGCTTTAAAGGTTTCAAAATATTGCTATAAGATGGGGTTGTGTTGTGGAATAGTCAAAGTTGCATAATCTTGCTGCGTAGTCACCCAGAGTTGACAGAACATCCTCTGATACCTCCATTAATTTTTAATATTTAACCACTCCAAATTCACTATAATTGGTAAATACAATTCTAAAAATAATCAATGAATCATAACTCAACAATTTAATTATAGTAAAAAAATCACATAGTAACTTAGTCGATAGTATCCACTTGAAAAGTCATGAATTTAAGACAGTAAAAATAAAAAATTTTAAAAATATATTTCAGACAAATACATTTAAGTCATGAATTAACACAAATACGTCTCGAGTGAGAAGAAGAGCTGCCAAAGATTCATATTCATCTTCTCTATTGGTGTTTCTTTCCTCACATTCTTAAATTTTATTAGGGTTTTTACTACCACTTATTTCCTCCAATAATCCAAGTCTATCTATATATATATCTAGAAAATAAAACTAGTACTGTATATATATATATATATATATATATTCAAAGGTCTGGGGATAAAAAGTCATACAAATTGGAACAAAAAAGAAAAGAAAAGAAAGAAAAAAGAAAGAGAGAAAGACTCACATTGATTCATCAGCTGAACTTGGGAATGAGAAGAAGAGCTGCCATAGACTCATCCATGTCTTTTAACCTAAACCTTCCCTCCAATAATGCTCTCTCCTCTCTCTCTCTCATACCAGTCACTTGATTGAGCTCAATTTTTTATAAAAAAAAAATTTTGATTTTTGTTCTTTCCCTTTCTTCAAGAACTAAAATATGAAATTTTAAAAAAAATTAAAATTTGAAACATAGATTAAATAAAAACACTTCATCATTTCCAATGAGATTAAATTGTATTTTATAATCAATATATTATTAAGAATTGCAGGTATGTCGTACCACACAGTATGGGCATAGAAATTACAAAAAATAAAATAAAAATGGGAAAAGCCAAAATGAATGGAAATGTACTCAGAACGCCGCAATCTACCAAAATCCCAAAAGCCCTTCAAGTACAAGAAAGGCCCGATATATGAATAAAATCAATCTTCTTCATTGATTTTTAGCATAATGGATGTTCCAATTTTTTTTTTGATTTTAAATTTTGACTTCCTACTTTTTTTTTCCTTTAATATTGCACTCAAATAAATAATAATTAATGTTTTTGCCCTTTGTCCAATTTGATTTGCCGAATATTTTTTAGGGACATTTTTATATTCTCTTTTTAACAATAATTTTTTATTTTTAAAAAAATATTTATTTTTTATATAAAGAGTATTTTCGTTATTTTATAAAAAATCAAATGTTTTTTTTTTTGCTAACAGAAGGGTTTGAACCCATGAACACATAGCCAATGTCATGTCCGATTTGGTAAATGTCAAATATTAAAGAGCACCAGCAAGGCGATAGTATTCAGTAGGATTATGATACTGAGTACCAGATGATGCATTGAGCTTAGTTTTTGTATCAACGGGAGTAGAAGAAGGCTTGCAAGCAGACATGTTAGCATGATCAATAATTTCCTTATCATATTTCTATTGTGACAAAAAAGATCAGAGAATGTACGTTGGACAGAAATACTCAAGAAATAGCTCAAGGGTCCAAGTCTTTCATAGCAAACTCAAATTTTAACAAAGTCATAATAGAATCACGAAGCTGCTCAAAAGATGTAGCAAGAATAATATCATCAACATAAAGAAAAATAAGCCATATCGTTACCTCGACGATAGAGAAATAAAGAATGATCAGAAAGACTATGGTGAAATTCCAACGTATGAACCTAATTTGCAAACCGTTAATACTAGGCGTGGGGAGTCTGCTTAAGACCATAGAGAGATTTCTGTAGCAAACAGATGTGATGCGAATATTAAGAATCTCAAAAATCAAGAGGCTAATAGATGTAAACAATTTCTGTAAGATTGCCATGTAGAATAGTGTTCTTGACATCCAATTGATGAATACACCATAATTTGGAAATTGCAAGACTAAGGACGGTGCGAATAATGGCAGGTTTGACAACAGGACTGAAAGTAGCATCACCACAATCAATACCATTCTGCTGACCTATGCAATAGCCACAAGGTGAGTTTTGTATCATTTAAAACAACCATCTAATTTATTTTTATGCCTGAAAATTCATAAACTTCGAATAGCATTAGACGGGATACCAAAGGCCACGTCTTATCCCTTTCTCAGCTTCTTATAAAATTTTATTAGGGTTTTGTTATCGGTCTCTTTATTTCCTTATATCTCTCTTTCTCTCCAAGACAACATTTTTCCTTCATTCCATGCATGGCCTCTTTTTTATATTATTATTATCATTTTGTTTTTATTCTCTTCAAGAATTAAAATAATGTCATCATTTCCAATGAAATAAAATTGTATTTCATAAGATACAAATTGTTTTTAAAAGTTTACAAATATTTTATAATTATATATAAGTAAATTAGCATAAATAGTTCTTATGGAGGTTTAGTGACATTAATCTTCAAATTATTATTTTCGTGGAATTGGTCCTTGAACTATAAAAAATTGTGACGTAGTCATTCCGTTCAAAATTTCGTTAATTAAAAAAATTGAAAGGTATTTATAACATTACACTATTTAAATATATTTAATAATAGACAGATTCACATAAATAATTCTCAAACTATAGATATTGGCTAACATTAGTCCCCAAGTTATAAAAAAAAATTGTGAGTTCATCATTTTTTAAAAAATTCAAAATATGTGATTACCCTATTTAAATATATTTAATAATATATATAAGAACGGATATCGTTTGAGAATTATTTATGTCAATATGACTATAATTAAATATATTTAAATAGTACAATGATATAAATACTTTTGAATTTTTTTATTTAACAAATAATTTAACGGAATTTTTAAATGACTAATCTCACCATTTTTTTTATAATTTTGGGATTAATTCCACAAAAAAAATAATTTGGTGACCGAGGTGACAAAATCTCTACATTTATGCAATTTTGCCTTATATATATATAAAAATAATTTAACGAAATTTTTAAATGACTAATCTCACTATTTTTTTATAATTTTGGGATTAATTCCACCAAAAAAATAATTTGGTGACCGAGGTGACAAAATCTCTACATTTATGCAATTTTGCCTTATATATATATATATATGATACAAAATTCATTACTATTCATTTAGGAATTTCAAAAGAATTGATAATTTTAAAACTTATGTTTGTGTCCAAATAACCATAAAAAAAAAGTCAAATGTAATTTGTAATTGAAATAAATAATTGACTAAATTGATACGTTTTTGTTTAGTATTATTATACTGTAATTTAAATTAAATTATTTTTCTAAAGCAACAAAATATAATTGAAAATAGAATAATGGATGTTAAATGATTACGATGTAATATTCATATGGTATTTCTTTTTTCGTATGCAGACATTTCTTTTATTAAAAATATAAATTGTAAGATTTTGTAGTGTTATTAAACAGTCATTTGAATTTTTTTATTTCATCACCCGATTTAAAAGAGACAATATGGATGTTTATAACATATTGGTGTATATATATATAATATATATATATATATATAAATATATATATATATATATATATATATATATATTGAAGCAATTGATTGATTTATGTATTTCAGTTCTTCTGTATATTTGTGTACTAATTCAAAAGAAGAAAAAACTTGCTGGTTTCGTTGCCGGTTTTGGTTTCCAAAGACGGAATCAAGTGAGAGAAAAAATGGGTCTCCCGCCTTAAACACTGAGAACCCAAATGGAGATGCCCCTTTTCTGAGCGTGGATTCTTCTTTTCTTACTTAATTCCCTGTAAGAATTCTGATTTGACCTTTCTTAATCAGTTTTTTTTTTTTTAATGGGTTTTTACATACTGCATCAAAATTTGTAGTTGTTTCTCGAAATAATTCAGTTTAGGAGATGACCACTTCTTTTGCGTTCTTTATTGTGAATTTTATTTTTTGTAGGTATTATATATGGCTTATGCTGCTGTGAGTTCTTTCTTGCAAACATTGGAGCGTTTGCTACAATTCCCATGTATAGTTCTCCAGATCAAGAAGTTTCATATTGAAATTTTGTGTGAGAAAACCCTTGAATTGAGATTGCTTTTTGATGATTTCTCAAGCTCAGCTTGTGGGGAAAGAACTCAAGTTTTGATTGAGAATGCGCTTAGAGGATTTAAACTAGAAGTGGGATACTTAATTTTAAACCTAATGTTGGATGACAGAGCCCCTCTTAGATTTGATGATAAAGCTGGGTTCTTGCTGGAAATGTTGGATAATAGAGCATCTGATGTTAAGAAACAGATTAGGAAAAGGCTAATTTATGATGTTTATCATAGAACACCAAAGACTATAGAGAAGATACTGGCAGTAGTCAGTGATGTTCCCAAGTTGTTAGAAGAAATTGACCTGATTGAGGCAGAGTTTAAGAGGCTTTCCGTCAATATGACCAAATGCATTTCCAGTATTGAAAATGATTCATCTGACTGTTGGCTACAACCATCTTTTCTTCAACTAATTCGGCAGCTGAAATTTGTGTTACGTCATTGGGACAATAAAAAGCTCAAAACGGAGATAATTTCATTAAATGTTGAGGCTATGCGTATTATGGATCTATCAAGTGACCTTAATCTTTTACTGGTGTTTCTTGATGACTCTGCAAATGAAGAAGCAGTGAGGTGTTTGTCAGAATGCATTAGCAATGTGGCAATCAAGGCAGAAAATTGCCTCGAAGAACTGTTGTTGGATGCTTCCATTGAGCCAACCATGAAGGCTTTAATGACAGAAGAACTTGATTTACGTGTCATAATCATGTTTTCCAGGACATTGAGCAATCTGATGTTTGATGAGAACAAAGGTACCCAGAGGATTTTGTTATCCATATCTCAAGAGATCAACTCCGTCAAGGAAATTATGGAGAAGATAAATGGTGACATGAAGATTCTTGGGATTGAAGATTTGCAGTCCCAGAATACTTCTAGGGATGGTCCAAGACATGATTTGAGAAATGAGGACATTGTGGTTGGTCTTGACGATATTTCGCTTGAAATTCTGGATAAACTCACACTTACTGGACACCTACCTAAATTAGACATCATAACAATTACTGGGATGGCAGGCATTGGGAAGACAACTCTGGCTAGGAAAGTTTTCGACCACCCTTATTCGGCTCATTATTTTTACTGTCGTGCTTGGGTCACAGTATCTCAAGTTTACCGAGTCAGAGATCTGTTGTTAAGCCTTCTGTGCTCTGTCACACAGCCTGCAGATGATATTTTCGGGAAAAAGACTGAAAAAATAGCAGAATATTTGTACAGAAGTTTGAAGGGTAAAAGGTATTTGATTGTCATGGATGACGTCTGGAGTGTAAAAGCCTTTGATGATGTTAAGAAATCTCTCCCAGATGACAAAATTGGAAGTAGAATAGTATTGACTAGTAGACTCAAGAGTGTGGTTATTTCAGTGAATCGTAAAAGCCTTCCTTATTGCATGACTCTTCTAACTATGGATGAAAGTTGGGAGCTTCTGCAGGAGAAAGTGTTTGGGAAAGAAAGCTGTTCAGATGATTTGGTAGATGTTGGGAAGCAAATAGCCAGAAAATGCCAAGGACTACCTCTAAGTATTGTTGTTGTAGCTGGTCACCTCTCCCGGATTAGTAGGACACTTGAATGCTGGAAAGATATTGCTGATAACATAAGTTCTTTGATGATAACAGATCCAGAACAGTGCTTTGAAATACTTGCCTTGAGTTATAAACACTTACCACATCACCTTAAAGCCTGCTACCTCTATATGGGAGCTTTTCCTGAAGATTGTGAAATTGAGGTTGAGAAATTGATCAACCTGTGGATTGCGGAAGGCTTCTTGGATCTGAATTCTTCAAAATTCCCGGAAGATGTTGGAGAGGAGTATCTGGAAGATCTTGTTGATAGAAGCTTGGTTTTGGTTGGAAAGAGGAGTTTCAATGGGAAAATCAAATCATGTTCCCTCCATGATCTCCTCAGGGAATTATGTCTGAGAGAAGCAAAAAAGGAGAATTTTATGCATGTGATAAGAAGAGATTCCCAGAGTTTTCCGGAAAACATGAATAAAGAGCATCGCATTGGTTTCCATTTCTATAGGGACTTTTACAGGGACATTGGCTCACTGCTTTCAGTTCCATCAATGAGATCTTTCCTCTGTTTCAGTGTGGGTTCAGGTTTTATCCCAAATATCTTTTTCTCATATTTATGCTTTAAGTTGCTGAGAGTATTGGATATAAGTTTTCTTCGATTTGATAGTTTTCCAGTTGAAGTACTCAATTTGGTTCTTTTGAGGTATCTTGCATTAGCTATTACATATGAGCTTCCTGCAAAAATTTCTGAACTTGGAAATCTCCAAACCTTGGTTATTCATGGACCCTGGATCAAAAGGCGAAATGGAAAACGCTTAATTCTCTCATTGGCCTACTGGAATATGCCATGGTTGAGGCATCTCCGTATTGGTGTGGCAAGTTGTTTGAGGCATCCTTCTATTCCGAAAAGCTTTCTTGCTTATCCATTGGCTTATAAGGACCTGCAAGCACTATACACAATTAACCTACAAACATTATCTGGGATTCAGCTTGGCAGTTGCACCAGGGAAGTTTTCATGGTAATGCCATACCTGAAGAAATTAGGAATCTCCGAATCCAAAGGAGATTATAGTGCTGAGAGGTCATTCCACTGTCTTGGTAATCTTGTCTACCTGCAACATCTTGAAACATTGAAATGTTCCTTCTACAAGCGAAACAGAATTACAAGGCAAAAGGTGTGTTGGGATGCTTTCCCCTCAACTCTTAAGCAGCTGACTTTAAGTTGGAGCTATCTGCCATGGGAGGATATGACCTCCATTGCAATGCTACCCAACCTAGAAGTACTAAAATTGAAAAATTATGCTTTCCAAGGATTAGAATGGGCACCAAATGATGATGATAGTTTTGTTCGCCTAAAACATCTTTTAATTGAGAAGACTGATCTAAGATACTGGAAAGCCACTAGAGTCCACTTCCCAATTCTACGTCACCTGGTGCTGAAGGTTTGTGACTTCTTGGAGGAGATTCCTTTTAGCATCGTGGAAATTCCTACTCTGGAGATAATTGAGCTACACAACTGTAGCGAATCTGCTAAGCTTTCTGCAGAAGAAATTAAAGAACAAATTGATGGGGTTGATGTTCATATCTACAGCGAACTTGTGAAAAGTCATCCTACAAGAACCTTAATGAGAAGCAAGTAAATTATTGACCTACAGCTGAATAGAACGTTGGAATCCAATATGCACCCTTCTGCAGTGACCAACTGAACTGATGGAGAGATTTATCAGGACAAGTGTCAAGACATGACAAATGATGATTGGAAAACAATTATGCCAGTTCCAATTCTCTTCAGTATATTTGAAGTTTGTCCCATGTCTAAATCCTTTTGTCTATTGTTCTGTTTTCCACATCAGACAGATCCTGCCGATATGGAGCCGTTTTAAGGTCAAGCGAATCAGTCTGGATGTTTTGCATCCACATGATTTTACTTGTAAGTTAATTTCCTTCACTTTCATAAACAACCTTTTGCATCCTGAAGTTTGTTAGAATATATATTTCTTAGCATAAGACCTTATGGGATTATATGTCTATATAAATCAATTTCATTAGGGTTCTAACTCAAGTTGAAAGGTCAATTTAATCAATGGATATTCTTTTAGACTGTATTTCTATTAGGTTAAGTATAACTTATCCATTTTTCTTTTAAGAAATTACAAATAAGAAATAGATAACTCAAGGGCTTTTATTTCTTTCCATTCAACTAAGACATCAACAATATAGATCTGTCAAATGCTGTCTGTATTGTAGAGAATTAAGTCCATTTTCTATACTAATCATCATGAGTAGATAGAAATCGTCGAGCAATCTTTCCATTTCCTCCTTTTGGATAGAACAGACCAGGGACACTTTCTTTGCCACTGCCATACACAATCCTAAGTATCTCTGCCGGAGTCCGCTTGTAGGATATAGAGTAAGCATTAGCAGATAAAACATTGCTTGTAGTCTTGTTCTCTGCTCCAAGTTCTTTTGGCACTAAAATCCCCTCATCCTTATTCCCTGTCTTGGCTAACTTGTTTCTCAGTTCTGATATGGCACTAGTAACCTCAGCCACTGTTACATTGTATGGTTTTACCATTTGTCCAGCTCTTTCATAAAGATATGTTCTAATTACTGCATCTTGGCCTGATTCAACTCCTAGTAGTCCTGCCAAAAGCTGCAACATACAACATTCTTAAACCAACAATTAGATTCGGACAAAAGTTCAAAAACTTTCCTTTTTAAGTAAGTCATAACTTACCCTCTTGCTCACATAGCCCTTGAGAAGGGGATTTGTACCAACATAGCCAACCAGACCAACATAAGGAATAGCATAAGAAGCCAACATGTAGGCAAGACTACTTGAATAAGGATCAAATGGAGGCACCAGTGTTCTGTTTAGTGCTTCATTAATCAGTTTTGCAAAGTTTGAAGGACTAAGATCTAACTGAGGTCTTGGAAATAAACCTACAGTGTCTTTAAGAGCCCTGCAAAAATCACAACAAATATATATGTATGTATGTATATATATATGGTTAGATAAATGATCAGTATTATGTTATTTGTTTGTTTTATGCATATCATCATCAAACCTGAGATGACCAACTTCTTGATAGGCAAATTCTATGACAATGTTTTGTACTACAGGATCAAGATTTGCTTTTTTTGCACCAATTGGAGAAGGCCCTCCACCAATCAAATCCGGGCGAGCTACATCAAGTCCATATCCCAAACCACCCCAGAGGAACCATTCTGCTTCTAAGAATTCAAGATTTTCTGGAAACTGCAGCAAATCGACGTCGCTTTTAGCTACTCCAAAATGATCATTCTTTGATGACAATGATGTGTAGAAGTTTATGAAAAGTAGAGCAAAGATCAGAGTTTGAGATGAAAATGATGAAAGAAAACCCATTGTTACAAAAGAAAAAAAAAGATGGATGTTTTCTTGAGAAAAGATGCTGCTATGGCTGAATTAATTTTGCTTGCTTGCTTGTAGTATTTATAGGAGAGAAAATTATCTTCACAACATCAATCATTCAATTCATTTATTCATTTATATATGAAAACAGAAGAAGAAGAAGAAGAAGAAAGAAGAAGAATTAAGGGATAAGGAAACGGACCTTTTGCTCTTTGCAGAACACTTTCTTGCAAGTTTCTTCTAATTAATATATAGAGAGACTTTTAGGGCATCAACTCTGAATGAGTCTCCAAACAATTCATATTTTAATTTAATTGATGAATGAAAGAAAACTCCATTTCATATATATATATATATATATGTGTGTGTGTGTGTGTGTATACAAACACACAAGATATATGAATAAAATCAATCTTCTTGATTGATTTTTAGCATAATGGACGTTCCAATTTTTTTTTGATTTTGAATTTTGCACTCCTACTTTTTTTTTTTCAATATTGCACTCAAATAAAAAATAGTTAATGTTTTTGCTCTTCTGTCCAATTTCATTTACCCTATATTTTTTAGGGGCATTTTTATATTTTCTTTTTAATAATAATTTTTTATTTTTTAAAAAATATTTGTTTTCTATATAAAGGGTGTTTTCATTATTTTATTAAAAATTCAAATGCTTTTTTGCTGACGGAAGGGTTCAAACCCATGAACTCATAGCAAATGTCATGTCCGGTTTACTAAATGTCAAATAAAAAATATTTGTTTTCTATATAAAGGGTGTTTTCGTTATTTTATTAAAAATTCAAATGCTTTTTTGCTGACAGAAGGGTTCAAACCCATGAACTCATAGCAAATGTCATGTCCGGTTTACTAAATGTCAAATATTGAAGAGCACCAGCAAGGCGACGATATTCAGTTGGATCATGATACTGAGTACCAGATGATACACTGAGCTTAGATTTTGTATCAACGGGAGTAGAAGAAGGCTTGCAGGCAGACATGTTAGCATGATCAATAATTTCCTTAACATATTTCTATTGTGACAAAAAAGATCAGAAGATATATGTTGGACAGAAATACTCAAGAAATAGCACAAGGGCCCAAGTCTTTCATAGCAAACTTAGATTTTAACAAAGTCATAATAGAATCACGAAGCTGCTCAGAAGATGTAGCAAGAATAATATCATCAACATAAAGAAGAAGATAAGCCATATCGTTACCTTGACGACAGAGAAATAAAGAATGATAAAAAAGATTATGGTGAAATCTCAACATATGAACATAATTTGCAAACCGTTGATACCAGGCGTGGGGAGCCTGCTTGAGACCATAGACAAATTTCTGTAGCAAACAGATGTGATCCGAATATTGAGAATCTCGAAAATCAGGAGGCTGATAGATGTAATCTCTGTAAGATTGCCATGTAGAAAAGCATTCTTGACATTCAATTGATGAATACACCATGATTTGGAAATGGCAAGACTAAGGACGATGCGAATAGTGACAGGTTTGACAACAGGACTGAAAGTAGCACCACAATCAATATCATCCTGCTGGCTTGTGCAATAGCCACAAGGTGAGTTTTGTGTCGTTCAAAACAACCATTGCATTTATTTTTATGTCTGAAAATCTATAAACTTCGAATAGCATTAGACGGGATACCAAGGCCCACGTTTTACTTTCAATAAGAGCATCAAACTCATCTTATATGACCAATTTCTAATTAAGGTCACGAAGAGCATGACTAGGATTTGTAGACAATAGAGAAATTGTAGAGGAGGAAGAATGAAGATTAAATAATTTTTTAGGCTTAAAAATACCATGTTGGGCTCTAGTGACCATTTGAGGAACATGGTATTTTTAATATACCATACCTCCATTTTTAATATATTAAGCACTCCAACATTCACTATATATATATATATATATATATATATATTGGCAATTTTTAATATAAGCATAGAAAGTGAGAAGAATGGAGCGGACTTTTATTTTTGTGTAATCTCTATTTTTGTGTGTTTGTATTGATCATTTTGATCAAATTTTAACTTTTATTTTACTTTTACAATTTCAGGACTTTACAACAAAATTATTCCCTTTTTTAAAATATATTAAAAGTAATTTGCAAGGTTCTAACTTTATAAAAAAATTGGTCAAATATGATCCAAATGATTTTAAAAAACTTTTTCAAAAATAATATGGATGAAAAGTGTAATTTGGTAATTCTATTATGTATTTCTGCAGGAAGGAACATGGAATACATATAGGAAAAAATATCCAATCAAATCCCTGAGATTAGGGAGAGATTAATGGAGTGTATACATTTGACTTTCCTTATACTAGCTGTATTTGTATATTTTTTACTTCCTTATACTAGCTGTATTTGTATATTTTTGACTTTTCTTAACACGCCCGGTCAGTCGAAGCGGGAGGAAGCCGTATGCTGAGACTGGAGCGGAATTTTCGAAACAGGGAGCTAGGCAAACCTTTGGTGAAGATGTCCGCAAATTGAGAGGAGGAAGGAACATGGAGAACCCGAATTTGATTAAGGGAGACTAGATCACGAACAAAGTGTATGTCGATCTCAATGTGTTTGGTTCGGTGACGTTGAACCGGGTTTCCAGAAAGGTAGACTGCTGAAATGTTGTCACAGAAAATAATTGAGGCTTGGGAAACTGGGCATAGAAGTTCGGTAAGCAGGTTTCTTAACCAACAACACTCGGCAGCAGTATTAGCAACATAGCGGTATTCTGCTTCAGTACTGGAGCGAGAGACTGTAGTTTGGCGCTTAGAGGACCAAGAAACTAAATTTTCACCAAGAAAGATACAGAATCCTGAAGTGGATCAGTGAGAGTCAGGACAACCATCCCAATCAGCATCAAAACAAGCAACAAGGCGGTCAGTAGAAGAGGGGTGTATCCAAAGGCCGTATGAAGAAGTACCTTTAACATATCGGAGGACACGTTTGAGAGCCTGCCAGTGATGCTCTCGGGGGTCATGCATGAAGAGACAAAGTTGTTGCACAGCATAGGTTATGTCAGGTCTAGTGAAGGTGAGATATTGGAGGGCTCCAGTAAGTTCACGATAGGTCGTAGGGTTGGGTATTAGTGCCCCAGAGTTTGCAGAGAGTTTAGGGTTAGTGTCAACCGGGGTGGATACAGAATGACATGATTCCATACCGGCACGTTTGAGGATTTCTTGGCTAAATTTGTCTTGAGTCAGGAAGAGACTATTGTTGGTGAAAGTTGCGGAAATACCCAGGAAGTAGTTTAAAATGCCCAGATCTTTCATAGAGAATTGTTGTGAGAGAAGAGTCATAATGTCACGTAGGAGAGTGTTTGAGGAGGCAGTGAGAAGGATATCATCAACATAGAGTAGTAAGTAAGCAATGTGGGAACCTTTGTTGTAGACAAAGAGAGAGGAGTCAGATTTGGTATTGGTGAAGCCAATAGAGGTGATGAAACTGGCAAATTTTTGATACCAGACCTGGGGAGCTTGTTTGAGGCCGTAAAGAGCTTTCTTCAAACGACAGACATGATTGGGATGAGAAGGATCAACAAAACCAGAAGGTTGTTGGCAGTAAATGGTTTCTTTGATGTCCCCATGAAGGAAAGCATTTTTAACGTCCATTTGATGAATAGGCCAACTGTGGGAAACAGCTATGCTAAGGACAGTGCGAATGGTGGCAAGTTTCACAACAAGGCTAAAGGTCTCATCAAAGTCCACCCCTGGAGTTTGAGTGAATCCTCGAACTACCCAACGAGCTTTATGTCTTTCAAGAGAGCCATCTTAGTTGAATTTGTGGCGATACAACCATTTCCCAAAGACAATAGGAGAATTAGTAGGACAAGGTACAAGATCCCATGTATCATTTTCAATTAGCGCATTATATTCATCCTGCATTTCTTTGGTCCAGTTCAAGTCTTTTAGGGCTTGTTTGTAGGAACGAGGAATGGGAGATATTGTGGAAGTGGAGAGGTTCATTAGGATGCGAGGTTTGAGGTTACCTGTCATTCGTCGAGTAACCATTGGGTGAGATGAGGGAGGTTGATATGAAGAGTTTGTGGTGGTGGCTTGAGAAGGAGTGGGGGTAGGATGGTTATTAACAGTGGGTGCGGGAGAGAATAGATGCTTGGTGGGGAGGTGGAAGGCAGGTGAGGGCGAGTCATGAGGTTCGAGGAAATCATAAGTGGAGGGGTCTAGGGAGCAGAAGAGTAGGGGAAACAATTTTCATTAAAGACCACATGGCGGGATATGATAATTTTACCGGTGTCGAGATCCAGACATTTGTAACCACGGTGATAAGAAGGAAAACCCAGGAAGATGCATCGACGAGAACGAGGGGCAAGTTTGTGGGGCATGGTAGCAGAAGTATTGGGATAGCATAGGCAGCCGAAGACTCATAGATGAGAGTAAGTAGGTGAGCTATGAAAGAGTTTTTCATAGGGAGTCATGTAATTAATTGTGGTGGTGGGAGTGAGGTTAAGTAAATGATTAGCCATGTAGAGACTCTACCCAGAAAGACGGAGGGAGACGAGCTTGGAAAAGGAGGGTGCGACTTATATTGTTTAATGTTCGAATGATATGTTCAGCTTTACCATTTTGTTGAGAGGTATGTGGGCAAGGGAAAACAAAAGGTTATACCGAGGGAAGCAAAGAATGTTTCAAAAGATTGATTGTCAAATTCTCTTCCATGAACACATTGAAAGACTTTTATTTGGGAATTGAATTGAGTTTTTATCAGGGCATGGAATTCTTGAAATTTAGCATAGACTTCATATTTGTGACGTAGAGGATAGACCCAAGAGTAATGGGGTAGTTATCAAGTAAGACAAGGTAGTATTTGTAACTAGTAACACTGTAAATAGGTGAAGTCCACAGATCAGCATGTATAATATCAAAAGGGGCAAAGGTAGGGGAGGAGTATTATTAAAAGGCAATTTTACATGTTTTCCCAATTGGCAGGCATCACAAATATCGAAAGATGAGTTTCGATTACAATCAATGAATTTATTTGAAACTAGAAATTGAAAAACATGAGATCCTGGATGACCTAATCTTCGGTGCCATAAAGTAGAGGTGTTTGGATAGGCGAGGAGTGATGAATGATTCTTGAGGTTGGTGACTGGATAAAGGTCTCTGTGGCTATTGCATCTGAAGATCTCGACTTGGCTAGTGAGGTTCTTGACAGAAAAACCATACGGGTCAAATTCTATTGAACAATTGTTGTCTTTAGTGAATTGACGGACAAAAATTAAATTTTTGACCAGTGGAGGGGAAATTAAAATATTGTTGATTTTTAAATTAGGATGAGAGGGTAATTGGGAATTTCTGATTTGTGAAACAGGTAAGGTGGAACCGTTACCAACTACAATATCAGGATGAACATAATTGCTAAAATTGAAAGAAGTGTGAAGTATACCTGCATTGGATGCCATGTGGGAAGATGCTCCAGAATCCATGTACCATGTGTCATTGGGAACTTGAAGGGCAAGATTGTCAAATTGATTTATTAACCCTTGTTGAGTCATAGGGTTATTAAAAGGCACATGAGGAGAGAGAGAGTTACTGCCAGTTGAGTGAAGTTGCTGAAATGAGTTTGCATCTTGAGAAACTTGGTGAGAGGGAATGAAGGTAGAGAGACCGAAGGTGGGTCTTGGGCCAAGGAGGCCGGATCTGTTGGTGGCGGCCCAAAAAGCAGTCGGTGGTTGAGAGACCTGTCGGGTCGGCGGAGGCAGGCTGTTGTGCGGTGACGTGTAGACAGCAGGTTGTGGGTAATGCGGCTGATGATGATAGCCACCACGATATCCTCCGCGACGGCCACTACGAGAGGAACGTCCACCACGAGAGGGTGGATAACCATGGAGAGAGTAGCAGACATCATGGGAGTGTCCATACTTGTGACAGTAAGAGCAGAGAGGACGACTTGGGGCGGCAAAAGGGGTGGTGATGGTGGCGTTCAGGGCGGTGGCAGGTATGATGCTTTGAATTTCTTGTTCTTTTAATGTGATTTCTCTGGCATGAAGGATATTTTCAGTTTCTAAGAAAGATGGGAAGAGTTTTTGGAGGGGGATGGTGGATTTTTGAGTGTCATAGTCAGATGGTAAGCCCCGAGGTTAGTGAGGATGAGTGATTTGTCTGAAATTTGATGATCAACGTCACCAAGTTGGTCTGCAAGGTCTTTCATTAGTGAGCAATACTCATGAATAGAGAGGGTACCTTTCTTTTGGAGACGGAATTTGTCTTCCAATTGTAGGGCTCGGGTTTCTTTATTGGAGGTGAAGAGGTCATTGAGGGATTTCCATACGGCGGCGGTCGTGGTGTCTTTCTTGAGTACTTGTTTGAAGAGGTCTTTTGATATGGTGCTGTAGATCCAAGAGAGAATAAGGTAATCTAGTTGTTTCCAATAGGCATAGGAAGGGTCTGTAGAAGGTGGTGCTTTGGTGCTGTCAAGGTGGTCGTCGAGGGCAAAGCGTCCAAGGAGAACGATGAATAAGGTTGTCCAGTATTGATACTTAGATTCTTCAAAATCAAGAGTAACAGAGATGTGGGTTTTGATATTTGTGACAGAGAAGGCTAGATGAGGGGTGTCAGCCATTGAAGAAAGCTTTGAGGGTAGAACAGAGGCTGGAAGGAAGAAGAAATCAACAGTAAATGATTTGGAAAAAAAAATGGTGGAATTGAAAAAGGATGAAATTAATGAAGTCGTGAAGAGAAATTGAGTTGCTAGAATGTTTGAACAAGGAGCTCCAGCTTCAGAAGAGGAATCTTGTTTGCAAGCTTTCCTCCATGGAAACTCATCTAACTTCTGTTGTACAAGTTTATGAGGATGATGTTGTTGAGAAAATTAAAGCAGAGGCTGGGAGGGAAGAAAAGGAAGAAGAAATTAAACTGGAGAACGAGGAATGAGGCTCTGATACCATGTAATTTGGTAATTCTATTATGTATTTCTGCAGGAAGGAACATGGAATACATATAGGAAAAAATATCCAATCAAATCCCTGAGATTAGGGAGAGATTAATGGAGTGTATACATCTGACTTTCCTTATACTAGCTGTATTTGTATATTTTTGACTTTCCTTAACAAAAAGAAAACATAATGTTATGAATTGTGTAGTTTGAATGCGTGGATTCTCATTATCCTTTAATTTCAAAATAATAACGTAATTAATGAAAGATAACACACATTAATTTAATATTTATCTCTAAAATGTTTAAACAAGCTTTTTGTACTCTTTCTCTTTTCAAAGTAAATATGTAATTTTTGGTTTATAGCATATAACATATCATGATATATATATATATATATATATATATATATATATATATATATATAATCAAGATGATAATTTCATGAGCTTGCTCCTCAAGTTTTTTGTTCTTCATTTTTCCGCGTCTTCTTTAAGCATGTCCAATCTTGTGGCCAACCAAACAAAAATTACAAAATAAGCCAACCTCTGAAGCTGTAATGTAATATAAATATAATAAGATAATATGAAATGTAAATTCAAATAACAATATAAAGTAACAAACAATAATTAAGGATAAAAGTTTTTAAATTGACTTTACTTGAGGGAGGGCACGACCAAGTTGTAATTTAAATGTATCATTTCCCAATGTCATTTGATCGCCTTGAATCTTAATTGCTGAAGCACATAATGCAGTATTGAAAAAGTTCAAATTAATTAATTCCAGAGTAAATATTTCTCCAAACTCACTTGGAATTTTGCACAAGCTAGCACAAAAGTTGATAACTAGATGTTGTAGCTTGGGGAAATTATCATTGTTTGCCTTCCACACAATCAGATCCATTGATTCAAGCATCAAATATTTCAAATTCAGAAACTCTTCATCATCCATTACCCATTCTTCTCCTTGAAACGCATTCTTCTTTAGTTTGAGTACCTCAAGAATAGGCAAATTTGCAAGGGTTTTCATTTTGCTCCATGGAAGAAAACTTTCGGATAGAGTCAACTTCTTAATAGTATTTGGTAGGAAGCTACTCAAGTCTGGAATACATCTTTGTCTTTTAATTTTAAAACTGCAACATAATTTAAACTTTTCAAGTTGATGCAAATTGACAATATTTTCAAGTGCACAACATAAAAGCTCATCTCCGACATCATCTTGCACATGCTCAACAATTCCGAGTTTCTTCAAGTGCGGAATATTCGAAAATGTTTCACTGTTGCAACTAGAAGTGCTTAAATTTGATAATGACAAAAGACAAGGAAGAAGTGAATTCGAGCTTCCCTCAATGCAAGGATTTGGTGGTTCACCCAAGAAAGCACAAGATCCAACACTGAGGTGCTTTAGATGAGCCAATAACCATATTTCTGTTGGTAGCATTTGATTTGCTCTTTCATGATAATTGAATAATGTTTCCAAATAAGAAAGTTTATATATCAACTGAGGAATATTATCGGAAGTGCTCAATGCAAGATATCTCAAATTACCCAAGTTAGTAACATCAATAGGAAAACGATCAAAAGTGTGATTTGCAATGTCCAATACCCTTAGTAAATTGAATCCTTCAAAATTTATAGGATAATCTGATTCAAAAGAATGACCAAAATAGCAAAGTGTTTGGTAGATATGAATGACACGGTTTTGATCGTCATCACACGAGAATTGTTTACAAAACTCTCTCATGCTAAGGTCCCACAATAGATCATGGACTCCACAATATTTGGCATCACCATATTTCTTCTCTTTGACCATAATTAAATTTCTGTTAGTTAAACTTTTGAAGTACTTCATTGCTAGTTTTTCCAAAGTTATATCTTTTGCAATATCTGACAAATTTTGGCTTAAGAATTCCATTGCAGTCCACATTTGAATTAATATTTTTACCGATATCTTATAATTCTTAGGGAAAAGAGTCATGGTGTGAAAGCACATCTTCAATTGGTGAGGCAATTCATCAAAACTAACGGAAAGAATCTTGGTGAGGGACTCTAATTGGGTTACTTCTGTTGGAAAATCAACTCTTTTTGTAACATTCTCCCAACACTCTTGTGTCTTACTAATGTTGGAAAGATGCCCTGCCATCACATCAATTGCAAGGGGCAATCCTTGGCATTTTTTTGCTATTTGCATTCCTATATTTGTAAGCTGACGAGGGCAGACTTCTTTTCCATAAACCCTTTTCTTCAACAATTCCCAACTATCTTCAATGCTGAGAAAACTCATAAAATGTTGAGGGTTTTCATGGTCAACATGGGAAGCCATTTCTGTGATTCTACTTGTTAATATAATTCGACTCCCATTATTATCATCTGGAAAGCATAGTTTGATTCGATCCCAAGCCTCTTTAGTCCAAATATCGTCAAGGACAATGAAATACCTCCATCCTTTTAATCTTCGATACAGTCGTTCAGGTAGTTGTTCTGTGTCTTCATTGTACACCTCACTGGGGAGTGGAGCAATTAACTCTAATAACCCTAGCAAAACATCTCTTTCATGAAATTCTTGAGATACAACAATCCAAGAACGAATATGAAAGACAGACATTATCTGTGGATCCTCATAAACTTTTCTAGTAAGAGTTGTCTTACCAATTCCATCCATACCAATAATTGAAATAATATCCAACATTGAATTAAATTTTATGAGTCTGTCTTTAATTGTTTGAAAGTCAAGGCTTAAACCTACAGTGTCATTATCCATGCAATTTTTGGAAGCATTCTTCTTCAAAATAAATTCTCTATCTTGTTCTACATTCCCAGTTAAACAAATTTGAAAAATCCAAAGAAGTTCATCACGATGAATATTCTGCTTCCACTATGCATTCTCTTATACTAATAACATCCCAACTTTTGTCTATTAGAAGAACCTTGCACAAAATGTCAAAAGTGTTAAGAAATTCTCTTTGAATAGCTTTGATAGTTATTCTAGTGTCGTAATTGTTGTGATACAACAATTTTAAAAAATTATCTATCAAAACTTTCTGAACAGATATAAACGCAGTATAGTAAGCAAGACCTGTGAATCGATCATCTCTTTTGACAAAAGTTAGTGTTCTTGACTTATTATTCTCGATTACTGCGGTCTTCACTTGAAGCCATGAAGAAAGTTCGAAACACCAATGAATAAAGACAGATTGGTCACCATTTTTAATGGTTACTATATTCAACAATTCTGCTAGAATATGAGATTGTTTTGTGGAGAAATTCATTTCATCTGATAACAAGATACTTCTTCCCCTAACAATCATATCACCAAAATCGGAAAGAAAATTATATGTAACTTCTTCCATATTTTTATAAGCTACACAAAATATCTTGCATTAGAGTCGATTTTAATTAATATAATGAGAAGCAAATATGAACATAGAAACAAAAGAAAAATGAAGCAGTGATTTTTAGTATACTTTTAACCTAATGTATTACCTGAATCCATGAGTTTACAACATTTTGGTTTTCAAGTAAAATCCTCTATTAGATGAAAAAATAAAATAAAAATCTTTCGTTTTTTGTGGAATAAGAAGCTATCGCATCTTAATGCTCATATTGGTTAGGACCTATTAGAGAGGGATCCATTTTTTGGGAGTATTGTTGCGTTGTGTGCGTGTGTCACAATTTGTAAAGATAAAGAAAATAGAAAATAGAATAAATCAACGCAATCTTAACAAGTGCAAGTATACACCGGTCAACAAGTAATATATGTACCTAAGTACAAGATTATCGATCCCACAGGGACTATGTATGCCAATTACAAATGCAAATACGATTGTACAAATGGTTAAAAGAATAAAAGAATAAAGAATGATGAATCATGAATGGAGAGTGGTCTAATGCTACGGCATTTCTACTCCTAACTACAGTTAACAGTTAAAAGTCTACTGCTAAGCTACTGCTGCAGCAACTGAAATGCTGCAGCAATAGAAATGCTGCAGCAACCGAAATGCTGCAGCAACCGAAATGCTGCAGCAACAGAAATGCTGCAGCAATTCTACCTAACTAAAATTACAGTTAAAAGTCAGCCTACTGGAAATTACCACAAGAGTACTGCAGGTAATATAATGCTGCAGCATTTACGCCAACAATGTAAGTACAAGCCAAAGATGAATCTAAGTATACAAAGCATGCTTTCAGTTCCATATCAATGCTATAGAATGTCTGGTTTCACCCAAACTACTTGATCTACTAGTCTAGATCCCCGATAACATACCGTGGACCTAGCGCAACGCTAGGCAGTGAATGTACCGTTGTTCACGCAGTTTTCAATCCACTGCCATATGATTACCGTTGTTCACGCAGTTCTCAATTATAGCGCCACATAATTCTAATGCAATTACATGAATAAACCAAGCATTGCCCCATACAAGCATTAAACATAAAAACAGCAAGTAATGCTGCAGCATACTTATCATCATAGTCAAAACAGTGTATTCAACATGCTCATACTTAACTACACCACAACATCATCAGGTTAAAGATATATATTATGCTGAAACAAATCATGGAAAACAAGAATCAACGTAATAGGAAAGATAGTCCCTAGGTCCGTAGTGACACCAATCAACGGAGTCAAGCCTAAGACGGAAAACAAATCACTCCCAAAACATTTTTAATTAACCCTTGAACCAAGAATCATGAAAGACAAGGACTAAAGTAATAGGAAAAACAGTCCCTAGGTCCTTAGTGACACCAATCAACGGAGTCAAGCCTAAGACGGAAAACATATTACTCCCAAAACATTTTTAATCAATCCTTGAATACATGTAAACATTCTCATATTACAAAGAACATTTGATTACAAAACAGTAGTAACTTGAAGAAATGGAGAGAGGATTACTCTGGATCGGAGATCACCCTACTGCCCAAATCGGTTTAATCAACGTACTGCTGCCCTTCGTTTCCTCTACTTGATGCTGCTGCCTTTCTACTACTCAGCTGATGAATGTTGCAGCAAATCACCCTGCTCACTCTTAGGTTCTTCCCTCTCAAAGGTTAGTCTAAAAAACTAAGAAAAAACTATCCTATTCTCAAAATGGCCAAAAGCCAAAAACTGAACTCTCTCTCTCGTGCCCACTGTCCATAATTCCCTTCCTTTTCTTTCCAAAAATTCCAGCCAATAAAAAAATAATTTGCAGCTGTCTTCTGGAATTTTCTTGTCATCTCCCACTGAATGCTGCAGCATTTGCAGCCGAATTTCTGTCTTTTTTTTCCTATGATTGCTGCAGGATTTCAGCAGCATATTCCAGCAGCACATTCCTGAAATTCTTGTCTTTTATCCTATGATTGCTGCAGGATTTCAGCAGCATATTCCAGCTGCACATTCCAGCTACTTTCCTGAAATTCTTGTCTTTTTTTTCCTATGATTGCTGCAGGATTTCAGCAGCATATTCCAGCTGCTTTCCTGAAATTTTTCCACTGAATGCTGCCCCTTTTCCCCACCTACTCTCACAAAACCAGCCAGCAATTGAGAGTTGTCATCATGTGAATATATATACATACATATATATATATATACCCACTAGGAAATATGCTTCTTCTTTTTTGTATAATTCAGCTACCACTGCACCTTTTTTTCCTGAAAATCTGCTAGAAAATTGAGAGGAATCTCATCATATGTATGTATATATATGTATATATATATATTGTTGGACAACAACTATCTTCTATCTTTTTGTCTACCTTGCCAACTTGTACTCCCACAAATATATATATATATATATATATATATATATATATATATATATATATATATATATATATATATATACATATAACAAAGATTTCAACATGTGTACCTTATATATATATTAATGTATGTAATATATGTGTATAATGGATGGGACCAAAGAAATGAATACATAGGACCGAAAGTGTGCATCTTTAAATATGCCCAGCTGGATTTTTAAATGACAAATGGTGTGTGGGTGTGTAATATATATATATATATATATACATATAGATACGTATAGATACATATATGTAGAGATGCAAATTTTCCACACATTCTTCACTTTCCTCTCGGTCACTTTTATCCAACAATGTCAACCATCCACATTCCCTTTTTACCCTTGTGACAATAAGTCAATTCAAATAAATTCTCAAATAACAAATAATACAACTTATCCACATGTTGAGAAATTTATTCAATTAAATTGACTTTTAACCATAAATCCACATTTTTAGGTAAAAAGAGAGAAAATATCAAATCAACACATTTTTATTCCATTTTCCAAATAAAGTCAATTAATTCCCGAATAAAATGTGGTAAATTAGATGTGAATAACTCTATTATTCTAGAGTTATCACACCCCCAAACTTAGGTCATTGCTCGTCCCGAGCAATGCTGCAGCAATGCAGAAGCAACCAGAAATATACATACCCACATAAAAACTTTGTTCAGTAGTTTTAGCCAAACCTGGGACCAATGATTTCAGAAAGAGAAAATTAAAAATTCGAGTAGACATAATGTTCCATCCTTAGTGAATAACCAAATATTAACTAACCCAAGTTCAACGAATTTCCACTCCAGTGTGTGTGTGAATAGTCTTTCCTTTTTAATCTCTCATTCATAAGTCAACATATGGTAATCCTAAGGTTCATTTTGTATCCTCAAACTCAATCTATTACACCCCTCTCCACTAATGTAGCAAATTTAACAATAAAGATCAAAGAGGTCTTAATTTGGTTGTAATGTAGGCTAGGGCTAAGGTATGAAAAATATGGATAAAAAGTGGCTCAAAACTTAGTCCTAGTCTGCCATGAGCTTCTCCCTAATGCTATCACTTCCTAAAAAATTTTTTTTTCTTTCAGTGAATAAAAATGCTGCAGCAACACCATTGCTGCAGCAATTCTACAACATTTCTAATTTAATTTAATTTTTTTTTCAACTCAAGGAGCATAAACATTTACACCCTGTTTTAGAAATACGTGCAACATTTAACCACAATCAACATATAACATTTGACCTCAAAGAAGCATAACACGTATTTCCTTTTTGCTCTTCTCTTTGTTCTTCTTTTTCTTTTTAAAGTAACGAGGGTACTTTCATTTTTTCACACATGTTTTTATATACATACCCTCAATACGTAGAGCATTTATATCAGAAGTTCAAATTTTCCTTAAATACCACTAACCCCATAAAAATGATAATGTTGTAGCATTGAGCTGCGACATTCCTATGTTCCTCCTCATAGCATTCTTAGTATACCCCCAAACTTATGTTTAACAGTGTTCATTGCAGACTAAGATCAAGTTTAGGGAAAACAAAGAATGGATACATGCAAAACATTTAGGATAAGTGGCTATTTAATAAGGGTGTCAAGAAATTAGGCTTAGGCTCAACTTGGGTTAACTAAGGAAGCAAAATATATTAGGGTAAGCTATAAAGGCTCAAACGGTTCAAGAACATGCCTCAATCATTTCTTTAGTACCAAATCTACTAGGATTTCGCCTCAAGGACTATAACAGATGAGTCTAAAAATTCTGAACCTTCATACCAAAGTGACTCTTTTTATAAACATGAAATTTCCAAGTAAGACTATGTGCAAAAGATATGGAATTGAAATAATTCTCACTTAGAGTCAACTAATACCTAATTATTCTGAAAGAAGGTACAAAGTCTACGAGAATGTACTTTTGTTTTGAAAATATCATCATAAATCGGGTCCCAAAAGTCTACGCTAATCCTGCTAAAACTAAGGTTCTAATGGGTCATATGAAAAATGCTGCCACATTCACGCAAACAGGTCTTCTATGCCAGATCAATCAATTTATAAGGCATCCTAAAACAGTTTTTCAGACAAGGCATCTATGCATTCAAATAGATCACTCAGAATTTCAGCAGAGAGGATGTTCATGCACTCAAAAGACAGCAGGAAAATTTTTGAAAATTAGCACCATTTTTGAACTTTTTGCCCTAAGAGGACACCCTCCCCCAAACTTAAAGGGAAGCAATGTCCTCATTGCTTTAACATAGAATTTCAGACAGCAGGCAAAGCAATGTAACCAAACAGAACAAAACAAAAAAGGAGTCAAAACAAACAAAAAAAACAAAAGGAGTCAAAACAAAACAAAATAAAAAAAGACAAGTAAAGGTGTTCAAGACCTGCACAACAGGCAATTGAAGTACAATCCCAAAAACATAAAAGTAAAGGAGGGTAAGGTTAAGAACTACTCCCGTCTCGATGGGAGTGCATCAAGGGGTGATGATGACATCATCATCCATTCTGTTGGGATCCTCCTCAAGTAGGAGTTCGGTTGGGAAACAGGGCCAAGGATTTCCAGCACGTTGTCGTTGCCGCGGCATCTGTAGAGGTCGATGCTGGAGCATCCCCCAAACTAAAATAAAAACAAAGAAAACAACAAAACAGAGAGAAAAAAAAAAACTAACAGTGGTCGGGTACAGGGGTACCCGACACCTAATAAAACAAAAAGAAAAGAAATAAAAAAGTAATCAGAAAGAAAGAAAAACAGGAAATAATAAATAAACAGAAAGAAAGGAAAAACATAAAATAAAGCAAAAATAAAAAGTGTTCACTTGAATTTGTCACTTGTTTTGGGTCCATTTTAATTCTTCAGCATTGACCAAAGATAGAGATGCAACGGTTTGCTCTTGGTCTCCATCTTTGTAGAGTTTGAGTCTATGCCCATTGACTTTAAATTTGATCCCCTTTTTATCCACAACCGAGACCACTCCATAAGGATAAATTTGTTCAATTGTGTATGGTCCGGTCCATCTCGATTTCAATTTGCCTGGAAATAGTCTCAATCTTGAATTAAAAATCAAAACTTGTTGTCCAACTTCAAAATTTCTTGGCTGGATGTGTTTATCATGCCACCTCTTCGTTTTTTCCTTGTATAACTTGGCATTTTCATAAGAAAATAATCTCAGCTCATCCAGTTCAGAAAGCTGCAGCATTCTCTTGTTTCCAGCAGCATTCATGTCCAGTTGTTGAGTCTTTTGGTTAATGCTTGTGTTGTAATTGTTGGAATTTAATTCATTTGTGATATATTGGCATTCTTACTAATGATATGGAATGGATAAAGTGAAATATTTGGTTGAAATATACATGATTAATGATAGTAATTTTAGTGTGGTCATGGTGCGAACATTTTGAAATATATATATATATATTCAGATCTGCATAAAAAGTCATACAAATTGGAACAAAAAAGAAAAGAAAAGAAAGAAAAAAGAAAAAAGAAAGATAGAAAGACGCACCTTGATTCATCAGCTGAACTTGGGAATGAGAAGAAGAGATGCCATAGACTCATCCATGTCTTTTAACCTAAACCTTCCCTCCAATAATGCTCTCTCCTCTCTCTCTCTCATACCAGTCACTTGATTGAGCTCAATTTTTTATAAAAAATAAAAATAAAATTAATTTTTGTTCTTTCCCTTTCTTCAAGAACTAAAATATGAAAAACAAATAAAATTGAAGCATAGATTAAATAAACCAACGTCATCATTTCCAATGAAATTAAATTGTATTTTATGTTCAATATATTATTAAGAATTGCAGGTATGTCGTACCACATAGTATGGGCATAGAAATTATAAAAAAAATAAAAAAAGGAAAAAGCCAAAATGAATGGAAATGTACTCAGAACACCGCAATCTACCAAAATCCCAAAAGCCCTTCAAGTACAAGAAAGGCCCGACATATGAATAAAATCAATCTTCTTCATTGATTTTTAGCATAATGGATGTTCCAATTTTTTTTATTTTTTTTATTTTGTACTTCCTACTTATTTTTCATTCAATATTGCACTCAAATAAAAAATAATTAATATTTTTGCTTTTCTGTCCAATTTCATTTGTCCTATATTTTTTAGGGGCATTTTTATATTTTCTTTTTAATAATAATTTTTTATTTTTTAAAAAATATTTATTTTCTATATAAAAGGTGTTTTCGTTATTTTATTAAAAATTCAAATGCTTTTTTGCTGACGGAAGGATTCGAACCCATGAATTTATTAAAGAAATATTTGTCAACACCTTATTTCATTTTATTTAATATTAGTCGATTCGATAGCAATCACGTAATTTAAAAATCTCGCCAACTATATATATATATATATATATATATATTATTAGAAAAAAATGAATTATATATAAAAATAAAAATAATTGGTGGCTTTTGTCCCAAACAAATTTATGTTTGATAAGTTTAGTCATAAAATATTTTTTTAACTTTAATGTCCCAAACTTTTTTTTAAGTGAATAATAAAGTCCCCTCGAACGAATTCTGTTAAAACTTAAAAAATTTAATGAATTTTAAATTTAATTTAAAAAATAAGGATAAAATTTACAAAAGGACAAAACTAAAAATAATATTTAAAAAAAAGAAAAATGTTCTCACATTTAAAAATTTAAATTTTAAAATTTTAAAATAAAAAATTTATTAAATTTTTGTCAATCTTTATCTTTTTCAAATTAGAAATCCGATTTTTTATCTTTTTTAACATTTAATATATATATATATATATATATATTTATTTATTTATTTATTTATATATATAAAATAGGAGCAATAACATTTTTTTTCCAACAAAATATTTTAGTAGAAAGTTTTTGTTTTATAAAAATTCTCTTTTTTTTTTTTTGAATATTCAGAGATGTCAGAAAATGATAAAAATTTTGTTTGTAACCGAAGAAGAAGAAGATTAACCAAAATATTTGATATTCACACTATTCTAATAAATTTTTTATTTTTAAAATTTAAAATTTTAAATACAAAAATATTTTTATCCCTTTATTTTAATTTTTTTAATTTATTTTTACATGTAATGATTTTTTACCCTTATTTTTAATTAACTAAATGTAAAAACCGTTAAATTTTTAGAGTTTTTAACATAATCCGTCGAAAAAGACTTTATTGTTTATTTTTTAAAAATGTTTGGGACCTTAAAAATAAAAAAAAATTTTTAAAACTAAACTTGGTAAATATAAATTTGTTTGAGATCAAACTCATCAATTATTCTAAAAATAAAGATGGTAAAAACTTTGCAGAGTATATTAGTTTTTGATTGGTAATTTTACTAAGTTAATAGATATGTTAATTAATTAATTAGTTACACTTATTAGTTGGAGATAAGCTGGAATTGCTTTCTTGCGCTGCCTAATGTAACGGTTAAAAATCTTAGAAGATTCCGTTTGACTGGCAAATTTTCTACTTTTTTTTTTCTCCTTCAATTTTTTTTAAATTTTTTTTTAATGTATTGTGAAGTTTACTCCTTTTCTTTTATATATATATAAAAAGAAAATTGATTGGTTTTATCAATATTTTGTAATTTTTATCATTTTTTAAAATTGTTCTTTTTAAAAAAATAATTACTAAATGACATTATACTTTTTTCATTATAATTTGATTTTTTTTTTAAAATCAAATTGGAACTTTGCAATAAATTTTAATATTGTTATGTATCAACCACGAATAAATATGAATTGATTATAAAATTTTAATTTGTTAAAATCTTGACAAAAAAATAATCAAAGAAATTCGTATAGAATTATATTTATCCAATGCTTAATTTTTTAATTATTAAATATCTATTATGATGTTTTTTTGACAAAAAAATTTCATTCAATTTAATATAACACTCAATATTTTAGTTTTTTTTTTCATTTGTAAACAAAATATATTATATAGTTAAGAATATGTAACTTGGTAGTAGATTCACTTTAATTTTAAAATGTAATTCGAGACATAATAGAAATAAAAATATTAAAAAAAATTAAAATAAAAGATATATTATATAATAAAAATGACATTAAAAAAGTTTTATGTCTATTTATATATCTCTATATATAAAAAAAGAAGAATTATTTGGTACTTTCCTAATCCTTCATTAATTCGCGTTTCTAAATTCGTTATATCTTTCAACATCCTCAAAGATATAGGAAACATTTGGTTTTTTCTTTTTGGTTTGGAACCAGATTTGTGTATATTACTCAAAAAGGGAATCAAAATAACTCTAGATGTACAAAAATAGCCTACCAACGTGCTATACAAAAAAATGTACTTCCTGGGGATCTGCTTAGCCCTAGATCGAAAGGAGTTCCACAGTAGATTGGAGATTCCTTTCCGCCAGTGCTCGACCATCCTTCAAAGCTGAGTCACCATATCGTCTACGAGTATGGTTATACTATAGCTCATGCATGGTTTGTCTAAACACATAGAACCAGTTAAGACTATCCGGTTCATCCCTACGACCTAACCCAAGGTTCACTTGGAACTACTGTACAAAGTGCACTGGCCTGCAAAACAAAAACCACCAGCCAGTGGGTACAATACAACGCCAAACCCTGAGAGACTTACGACAGTCCCTAAGCACATGCATATACGATTCCTCCACATCAACCATAATTCTTCTCCTTGTAAGCAATGTACTCGTCGGAAGAGCCCCATGGAGTCCAAACCACATAATCATTGACACCCTTAGCGAACCCACGAACTGCCACACATTCCTCCAATGCCTCGCCGAATAGGCCAGCGGGGGCGGCCGTAGAAGTCGCCGTACTAATATGACAGCGAAGAGGTCCACCCTTGAGGCCTCCTAACACGGTACATCCTGCGGGGTAGCATCACCTTGTAATGTCACCTTGGATAAATTACTCAAGACTGAATTCGATAGCCGACTCTGTAGCCTGTCAAGTCTCCATCCAGTCGCTACACACCACTAGTCTGCTACACACAAAGCCTTCTCCTCATCCGAAATTCCTCCCTTGAGGCATTCCAACAAAGGCCGGTCCCCCATCCAGTTATTCACCTAGAACCCAGCTTGATGGCCCGAGCCAAGCTTCAAAATAATATCCTTCTGGACAATGGGTAGTGACGATTTAACACCCCGCCAGGTCGCCGGCATTCGGGTAGCAGGCCGCTCCAAAGTTCTTGATATCCACGATCCATATTTATCTATTAAAATACGGTTCCCAACCTTCTCTGGGGGAGTTAGCATACCCCACACTACCTTTGCTAGCAGGGCTTTGTTCATTGTTCGTAAATGAGGGAAGCCCAACCCTCCTTCACTACGGTCAGTACACAGGGTACTCCATTTAATCGTATGCAAACGTCATTCCTCACCACGCTCGTCCTAGAAGAATTGGCGACATAATTTCTTCTCCACCTCCAACAGGACAACACTGGGTACCTTTGCTGTCTGCATGGTATATATAGGTATGACTGCCAAGGTGGACTTAACCAGAATCGACCAGGCAGCTCTCGAGAGTGTCCTAATCTTCCAACCCGCTAACTTTTTGCGTACCTTATCAATGATATATTGATAAGTAGAAATCTTGACATACTTATGCACTACTAGCACTCCCAAATAGGTCCCAAGGGATCCAGTAGCCGTAACTCCCAATCCCGAACATACAATCCTACGTAAATAAAAAGGTGTATTTGGTGAAAACTATGTCACAGTCTTCCCTCAGTTCACTTTCTGGTCAGACTCTTGGCAGAAACTTTCAATAATGTGTTCCATCAGTTTTGCTTGGGAGTAAGCTGCTTGTCCAAACAGTAACAGATCGTCTGCAAAAAAGAGATGTGAGAGAGGTGATCCAGCTCTATTCAGCCTGACAGGTCTCCACTGCTTCCTCATCACAATTGATGAGATCTTCTAGTGTAGGCACTCCATGCACATTACGAACAAATATGACGACAGTGGATCACCCTATCGCAACCCTCTAGATGGTGAGCACGGGTCCAACAACTCACCATTCCATAACACGCGTAAGGAGGTTGTCGTAACAATATTCATAATAAGTCCTTGAATCACATTCGAAAACCCCGTCACCCTAAGAACCTGGTGTAGATAACCCCAATCAACCCTGTCATATGCCTTTTTCAAGTCAATCTTCACAACCATAGCACCTTTGCCTCCTTTCTATCGGCTTAGAGTGTGGATAACCTCTTGTATTGCCACGATATTATCCGAGGCTAGCCGTCCTGGTATGAAGATTGATTGAAAGGGACTGGTGAGGCTCAACATAACCAACTGTAAGCGATTTGCTAAGATCTTCAAACCCAACTTCACAATCACGTTGCACATAGAGATAGGTCGGAACTGTGATAACGATTCAGGGCTGTCCACTTTTGGAATCAAGCAGATCATGAATGCATTAGCATCGGGGGGGGGGGGGGGATAGTACCCGTACTGAATGCCTCCCAAACAAATTGAATAACCAAATCACCTACTAGGGGCCAATAGTTCTGGAAAAAACTGAGTGAAAACCCATCTGGTCCCAGGGCCTTTTCCAAACTCATTTGAAATATTGCCCGCTTGATTTCTTCATCATACACCACTCTATTCAAGCTTTCCTTGTCTCTAGACTCTACCTCTAGAAACTGCCAGTCTTCAGCCTTACAAGGTGAGCAGACCTCTCCCGTATACAAATTCTGAAAGAAAGCACCTGCTAAAACCTTCAGCTCAGCTGGATCAGTAATCCAGTTCCCTTGGCTATCCTTCAATTGAGTAACCGAGTTCTGTCGACGTCTGATGAGGGCAAACATATAGAAAAATTTCGTACACCTCTCACCCTCCTTTAGCCAGGTACACCTCAATTTATGCCACCATAGGAGCTCTTCTTGGATCAGCGCCTCATTTAGCTCCAGCCGTATGCTAGTTTCCAGACGTCTCAAGTACTCAGAGTTTCGATACCCCAAACTCCGTTGGATCCCTTCCAGCATCGCTAAACATTGGAATTTACGATAAAAAATGTTCCCAAACACCCTCATATTCCAAAGCATCGCTTCCCTCTAAAACACCTCCATATTTTCCAATAGCGGGATGCTACTGTCCTGCCATACATTCTCCACAACAAAAGTGAAGAGGGGATGCGTATACCATGCTCGTAAGACCTTAAAACTCCCTTTGGTAGAATTAGCTTTGTTCAAAGCCAGATGAACCAACAAGGGTTGATGGTCTGATCTTATCCGGGGGGAGGTGAGAGACCTGATTCCCCGAAAACAAGTGCAGCCAAGCCTGATTGCAAAAACACCAATCAATCTTCTCCTCTCCACACATAATCCCTTTCCTCATGTTGGACCACGTGTATTGAGGCCCCACGAATTCCAAATCAATTAATTCACATTGATCAACCATGTCCATCAATGGTCGTACTCTGCTCTGCACTATCCGGTTGACCCTCTCTCTTATCTGTGACCTCCATAACTTGATTAAAATCTCTCGTTAAGAGTTACGGAAACTCATTCCCCTTCCTAGTCTGCATAGGTACGTCCAGAGATCACTCCAAAAGTTTGACTTGGGGGAGGCATAGATTGCCGACAAAAACCAATGGTGGTCCCTTCCCCGCTTCACTACCAGATTAATGATCTAATCATTAACTGAGATAGTTTTCACCTGTACCGCCAGTACGTCCCAAAGGATCCAAATGCCCCCGGCAAAATTGTAGGCTTCTGATTCAACAAAATTTGTAAAATAAGACTTCTCAAAAATAGAATTAACAAAACAATTGGGAACATGAGTTTCCACCAAAATCAAAATAGTCGGATTATATTTTCGAATAAACTGCATCACATGTCTCAATAATCACTTGGACCCTACACCACGACATTTTCACAAAAACAAACTAAGAAAAAATATTAAAAGAAAGTTACAAATTTGGGTTAAGGTGCGTAACTTCCACACTCCCTTTCCACAACCAGCTTCCTTTCCACCGTCAATGGATTCGCCTGAGTACCTTTCTGTTGACCCACCTGAGGGCTCATTCCTTCTGAACCTTGTAGCCGGGCCTGCCCAGAAACAACTCCCTGTTTGGTCATATGCTTATGGTAATCATGGTTACCTTTTGTTTAGGTCGGACTTCCTCTTGCTTGGTTTGATAATTCACCCAAGGTCTATGTCTGGGCCCTTCCCCTTACCTTCTCCTCTGGGCCAACCCAACCCATTCCTTTCACCAGCCTGTTGTTTCTTTTATTGTGGCCCAAGCTTGGCTCGATCCCCTTTCCTTTCATGGGCCAAGACCCCTGACCCCTTTCGACTTGGGCCTAGGATCTCTTGGACTCTCTTTTTTAACATGGCTAGTTGTTGCTCTCAGCCTTCCTCAGTATGTAGCCCATCCAAAATATCAAAACAGGATTGAGATAGTCCATTCAACTCCTCTCTTTGGGCTTATTTCTCCTTACTCTGTCCGACCTCCGAATTTTTCTCTTGGACCCGACCTCCTGGCCCATACCCCATCTCTATCTCCTCACTCAGTTTGCCCTAGCACCACCGTTAGTCCTTGCTGCCACACCCGATTGTTGACCCGACAAACCCTTTAATGACGAGGACGATTGTGTTTGGAGAGCATCCACTGACCAAAGTGCTGCTCCTCCTCCTTCTCCAATTGTTGGACTTCAACTGCTGCATCCTTCTCCAACTGAGCCTGCTTACTAATTTCACTATTCGGACAATCCCCCCGCACGGTGGCCATACTTGCCACACCTAAAATAAATAAGATGGAGCCCTTCATACTCCACCCTCTGTTGACATCCAAAAATACCGATGTGCAGGATAAGTGGTTTACCAAGATCGATTTTGACGCACACCCTAGCATACTTTCCCCGTGCAACTGCCAGTGTGGTGGCATCAACTTTGACTGTTCTCCCCAGCGTATTCCCCATAGCATACAACACCTCCTCATCGAGAAGTTCGAGCGGCAGCTCCAGGAACCTAACCCACACCATTGTTGACTGAATAGTCACCGTTGATGGTCAGAAATTTGGTTTCCATTTGGAAATTGTGAGGTATTGCCCCATAATGATCCACGAGCAGCCCTCGAATACCTTAAAGTAGTCCTCCTGAGAAAAAAATCGAGCCAGATATAATAAACCTTGTTCAAGGTCAATCAGCTCATACCCTAACTCAAGATTCCATAAGTTCCATGTTCTTTGTTCCAGCACTCTGTAGCTGATGCTTTTTCCTAACAATTTGAGAACCAGGGCACCACGCCAAGGTTGAAACAAGTTGTGGTACTTTTGAGGTGAAATTGATACCACCGAGCTTTTAGTAGACCTGGAGTCTCCATCACTTTGATCTATCTCACAGAGTTCTTCAAAGTACAGATGTGGTACAGGGACCTCCGCTCTGCACATATCAGCAAAAGTATGAGAGCCCCAACTTCCTCTATTTGGTTCCTCAGTCGTGTCCACTTCCGTCATATTCTCCATACCATGAAGACTATTCGTGTAATCTACTAGATGACTTTTAGATTTCTTTGAACTAGGTTGCAAGGGGTCAACATTAATTGCCGATGGCAACGCCACCACCCCCGCCTCCATCGCACAAACTCGTCCCAGAGAAAAATAGGATTACGACACCTTAGAGAGAAAAGTTTTCTAGAGGGAGAAAAAAATTGTAATCTTGATTATAATACATATACTTTGCCAAAGTTGAAAACGTTTGCTTTGAAGCAAAAATCTCTACTCAATTTTATTTACATATACATATATTCGATGGTATAATTGTAATTTTAAGTTTTTTTAAAAAATTTCTTTTGTTTTTTGTTGATTTTTTTTCCTTACATATTTATAATCACATGTCTGTAATTTCTTTTTCATTTCAAATTTTTAAAATTATATTAAGGTTTTATACTGGTAATTTTTCTACTCTTTTTTTCTCTTTCTTCTCTCTCTTTTTTTCCTATTTTAATGTATTGTGAAGTTTACTCTCTTTTTATTTTTTTAAAAAAAATTTGATTGGTTTTATCAATTTTTTTTAATGCTACTCATGTTGCCGGACAAAAAGATTCCTAGATCGCCTTTCCTTCAATGCTCTCATAACAACAATTAGACCCCTTAAAACTCTCTGTGTGATTAATGGGGGTATTATAGGTATTTTTTGGATTCTAATTTTTTTGGATATAATTTATTTAATTGATTTATCTTTTGGAAAAGTGATAAATACTAAATAATATTTGGATTAAATAAAATATTAATATGTGTAACTGAAAGGTCATGAATGTTATTCTGCTTTGGATATATTTGTACATATACCAATTAAGATTTATTAGAAGAAAAAAATTTACTAAATATATATATTTTTTCTCATTTGATCTTCCGTGGACTGAAGGCCTTTTTTGAGTTTGATCTGATTCAATGTATAATTTTGAGGGTTTATTTATGAGAGCTTCAACTTTTGTTCCTTTCTTAAGGCTCTATTTATAAATTAAAAGAATGACAATCCATAGCTATTAAATAGTCATATCTCAATATATATATAGTTAAAAGATTCTCTATGGCTACTTCTTTCTCTATAGCAATATGCTCTCCACCCCTCTCATCAGAGGAGGTTGATGTTCTTATCTGAACAAACCAGTCTATCCCACCAGATTCTATCCCACACAAACCCCCAACACTACATTAAATTACCCCCAAACTTACCGTGATAAACTCACTACCTCATTGTTATGGAATGGAATGAATATACACACATTTACACATCAACTACGACCCTTATACACTAATCACTTGATGGATGAAATTACAAATTCAGTAGAAGAAACAACTTTTGTTCCCATTACAACTGAAGGCAAAAAACAAGTCTACCAACGATGGGCAAACACATTAATTGTGAAACTCTATGGGAAAACGGTTGGTTATAACTTCCTTAACAAGAAACTACATGAATTATAGAAACCACTAAGGACTTAACCATAGTAGACCTTGGCAAAGACTTCTTCCTCATCGATTTTAAACAATTGAAAATCTATTCCAAGACAATTCATGGAGGTCTGTGGTTCATAAGTGACCATTTTCTTGCTGTAAGACAATGGGAGCCTACCTTCAAACCATCCTTAGCAACCTTCAGCTTCACAACATTATGGATTAGGTTACCTGAACTCTCCTCTAAATACTATGACCAACAAATTCTATACAAGATAGGGAATACAGTTGGATAGTTACTACGTATGGATGTTTGCACACAAGGCACAAGAAGGGGACAGTACACTACACTATGTATCCAAGTTCCAATCGATGAGCCTCTAACTACAGCCATATTCATAGGAAATCATCATCAACGTATCTTCTATGAAGGTATAAATCTCCTATGTTACCATTGCAGTAGAATAGGTCATTCAAGCTTGAATTGTGCTTACAAAAACACACACATCACCACCCATGCAAACAATATTCACAGCTCTGCCATTCCACAATCCACTACAAACTCACACCTCTCAATAATATCACCAAATCCCTCACTTTACAAACAATCTTTATCATTATCAATTACTCCAAAACCCACGCCATCAAATCCTTCTGCCACAACCATCATGGAATCCACACACTCTCCCACCAATGGCTACATTTTTGTGCAAGACAGGTTAAACACCAAATCATCCCTTCCAAATCCATCTTCTAGCAACACCATTAGTAATAGTGGGAACCTAGAATCTCTAACACCTATATCAAATACCCCAACAATTCTACACATTAATCTTATACTTACAAATAATTCAAATAAACATGCCTTAACACTCTTGCAATCGCCAGCAATATCTAAGGTTATTCATAGGGAACAGGAGAAACCAACAAAGTCGCACCCCCTCAAATCATCAGCATACCTCCAACACAAAGATGGAGAACTCCCACTTCCGTGAACACCGCAGGAACTTGAGGTCTTAGACACGGCATCAAACACACAATCAATGAAACCGCAATAAGAATTCAACTTCCCGCCGACAATCGTCCAACACATTGGATCAAGTCATCCAAATTCCAGCCAATGTCTTCACAATGACAGTGGAATTAAACCATATCACATACCAACTCATTTATCGACACCCACCTACTCCACAAATGCAACTAAGTCTGATCTTTGCATCGGGTTACCCGAGTATGCACTATCCGACCCACAACTTTTATCAAACATAATGGATATGGGGCCAATTCCAATGGCCATTAATGGCTCAATTGCACCTATGGGCACAATATCTATGGATGCTTCAATGCTTGTCCACCATACATATCAATCCAATGATCGTACTAGCAGATCCTTCAACACCCTATCATTGATTCCTCTTCAAGAAACGATGGCAATAGTGACGCAATCCCTTCCAACAATGACAGATAATCCCGCAACCCTGAACATGGTGGAAACAACATGGGAGAACCATGCAACTCTCAATGGAGACTCTACCAGACACACCAAGCCCAAATTCTACAGAAATGCAACACCTACTGAGCATCCTCCTGAAGGACCTCTACACAGAACCAATCATAGAGTACGAACCCTCAATATTATTTCAAACAATAAGAGACAAATTTTTGGAGATCAGCTACTCGCCGGAAGCTAAAATTTTTACATCTTCTCTTGTCACCCGAGTGTTTACAAACTATCCTTTATTCTACGAAATCCAATTCCACTTAAACTTCAAATGGAGGACAAAATGGTAGCAATAATCATTCTAAGAACGAGAGAGTGTCACCAACATTAGATAGTAATCAAGGACACCCCTCAACATCAACAACTCACACTAGCATCGACGGAGCCACAACTGGAGGACACCATGCAGACGGAGACACAAATACAAATGGAAGCAACCATGCAGACATTAACGTCTCAATGAGACAACATTCTAGTCCTATCCGATCAACCCTCACCAATGCCCCCAATCATTTTCTTACTATGGAATTGTAGAAGGATACATAGCAGTGGCTTCAAGCTCATTGCCGTGAATTGCTGAATTATCATAAACCATCACTTGTAGTACTTACCGAGACAAAAGCTAAGGGAGATGAGGTTCATGTGATCATGGCACAATTAAGTTTTCCTCACTCAGTCAAGGTAGATGCGGATAGGCTCTCAGGGGGTATCTATGTCTTATGGAACGACCAAGCCAACATTCAACCAGTTGCACTTACCTCACAAAAAATTTATCTCTTTGTTAAGGTACTTATTCCTCCATTTTTATTTTATCTCAATGCAGCTTACTCCAAACCCTATTCCTCGTTTAAGCATGCTTTATGGGAGAATTTACAATTATTTGCTAGGAACTGCTCAGACCCTTAGTTAGTATTAGGAGATTTCAATGATATCACCTCACCCTCTGAGAAATTTGGGGGTTTACCTCCAAACCTTAACCATATATTTAATTTTACTAAAACAGTCAGCAATTGTAATTTAATTGCTTTAGGATATAATGGTCTAAGATTTACTTGGACCAACAGCCGAAACAAATCTAAGTTAATACTTGAAAAGTTAGATAAATTTATGGCAATTCCAGATTAGCTAAAATTTTACCCTAAGGATGTAGTTCATCACCTTCCAAGAACGTACTCGGATCATTGTCCTTTGATCCTTGACACAAACTCTTCCCCCTTAATCAAAACTACCAGAAAATCATTTAGGATTGAACCGATGTAGTTGTCTCATCCAAGCTTTGAAGGTGTCATTCACTCTTCCTGGCTACCAACGTCCCTAAATTTTATAGAAACAATTGACACCCTAAAAAATGTCATTCGTAATTGGAACAAAATTACTTTTGGTAATATTGTTTACCAAAAAATACTCTTAGCTAGAATTAAGGAAAATCAAACAAACTTACATAATCAGCAGAACTCTGCTCTACTTTCCCTAGAAAAATCCTTACAAAATGAATTAAACATTATCCTAATCAGAGAAAGGCAATTTTGAGCTGCTAAGTCACGAATCATATGGCTCAATCATGGTGATGCAAATACTTCATTTTTTCCATACTTCAACCATTAAGAGAAGAAGAAGAAATAACATTATAAGCCTAAGAGATAGAGTAGACAACTGAATCACTGATATGTCTCTTCCTACTCAACATATCTACAATCATTTCGATTCTTGTTACACTACTAAAGCAATTGGTAGCAATCTTTTCCCAAATCTCCCATGACACCAACATGCTATACCCAACAGTGAACACCAACTCCTAATTCATCCTATTACAAGAGATGAAATCACCTCTTCAATTAACGCTAAAATGGCAAATTGGAAGACAAAAACCCTAACGATAGCTGGGAGAGTTACCATTGCCAAGGCTGTTCTATCTTCAATTCCAACTCATATTATGCAATGGCATGCTTTCCCTACCAAAACTACCATTTCGATTAACAAAACTATCTGAGACTTTATTTGGGGCTCATATGATAAAGATAGAAAAATTCATCTTTTAAATTAAACCACTATTACTCTTCCAAAGAAATTAGGAGGCCTACAAATCCGAGATGCTAAATACCAAAACCTTGCTCTCCTTAGCTCTCTTGCATGGAGGTTCCATTCTTCATCTAACAAACATATCTGGAAATCATTATCAAAACAAAATATATGACACAATTTTCACAAGACCCTCCCAAAATCAACCCTTTTATAGTCCCTCTTTCAAATCCTAAAAGATCCTTCATTTGGAAAAAAATCTAGTTCTTGGCTGTAGAACGAGTCTTTTCCTAAAATAACCTAACTTTTTTAAAATGGTCTCGATTTAACCTTGTTTATAAACTTATTTCTCAAACTAACCTTAACTCATTCACAAAATGAGTTATAATGGGACCCACTAAATTTTTTTAAAATTTTTCTCTTTTCTCTTTTTCTCTTTCACTATTTTCTCTCTTCTTTCAATTTTTTTAATTCGTTCCAACTTAACGCCATTTCCATATTTCTTTTTATTTATTTATATATTTTTTTTAAATAAATATTATTTTAATCCATTTTTTCCTTTTTTTATCTATTCTTTTTTTTCTTCTGAATTCACTTCCTAACAAAACCCTAACCCATCTTAAATTGAAAGAAGCGTGGTGGCTGTAGTAACAAAGTCCGTCGACTAAACGCGGCATAGATAATAACAAAGTCCAACGACTAAACGCGGCATATATAACAACAAAGTCCAACGACTAAACGCAGTGGTGACAGTAACAAAGTCCGACGACTAAACGCGGCGGCAACAGTAACAAAGTTTTTTGCTTTTTTGTGCTTTTCTTCTTGGAACTGAAATTTCTTGCGGATTATCTGTAGTTTACTGGCTTTAATTTCAAATACATATAGAGATACTATCAATATTGGTTTATTGTTGTTTAAGGAGGTTTCATGGGTAGGATATTGTGTAGTAGTTGGGCCTAGTAAGTCTTTTGACTTCCTAACTTGAACTTCTATAGGATTGGGTGTCTTCTAGTGAATATTTCAAGTTTCTGAATTATTTCCTCCATGGGGGCAATACTGAAGAATGTTCAATTATTTACATACTTTTCGAATGAGTTTTCACTACCCTTTTATCGCATGTCTTATCCTAAAGGGATTTGATGATAACTTATTGCTTTAGATATTGATAGTATCTTTATAACTCGAGTTCAGACTTCAAACAAATTATGACACTATTTGAACTTGTTTCTCTGTGGAATTTCTTATTTGTGCTTTAATTTTTAGTACACAACATCGTGTATTGCGATTTTGAAATCATTACTATTATTTCTTCTTTGCTTCCAAGTCTCTCATCATTTTTATTCAATGTTGTTAGATGTTTGTATAAAGTATATAAAAAAGGGGTTTAGAAATCAACAGATAGAAGAAAAGAAAGTTATGACTTTTTGCTGTTCTGTTTGCAAGGAACTGACGTAACATAAGTTCACACACTGAAATAAAAATGCCAATTAAATGGTTAATACCAATTTGCAAAGCTCAAGAATGAATTGATTGACATCAATCTTGAATGAAGACTTAGTACCTGATCTACATCTATTAAACTCTGAAATTTTTGCCTTTTTTTTTGTTTTTTCATAATTTGTCTACTTAATTACATTCAACATTACACCATTTAATTATTGAAATATTAAGTGTAGTTGTTTTTAAAAATCAAAATTCAAAAAGTTAATTTGAGTGACAAAAAAAAACAATTGATCATGGCCCCTTTTGATTCATTCTTTCTTTGCGTGATTTTTTTTAAAAGTTAATTTTAAAAAGATTTTAAATTGTTTTTTTTGTGTGTGGCCCCTTCTGATTCATTCTTTCTCTGCGTAATTTTTTATTTTTTTTAATTGGACTATCCTTTTTCTTTTTGGACAAACTCTTTTTATATTAAGGATTTTTTTTAAATGGTTAATAATATTCATTTTTCTTTGTGTGGTAGGTTACTTAGTAGGAAAGAGATAATTTTTCTTAAAGTTTTTTTATCAGGACTCATGTTATGAATGAGATATTCTAATCAATATCCACATTTATGTTAAGGTAGATGACGAGTTCTTCTGAAGTTGTGAATCAAGGTCCAATAAAGGCAACTGATTTGAGTGAGCAAAATGATCATATAACGTCTTTAATATGGGATGGTGTAAAAGAGACATGTGAGGAGGTTTGATTCTAGTTTTTTTGAGTTGTATAGCATGGCTCCAACTAGAGTGAGGGAGTTATTAGATATTGCTGGATTTGGAGGGGTAGCACGTGTTGGGTATTTTATGGTTGATCATAGTTTAGTTACTGCACTTGTAGAAAGGTGGAGACCAGAGACACATACATTTCACCTTTTATGTGGTGAGGTGACTATTACATTACAAGATATTGCAGTGTTATGGGGTCTACCTATTGATGGAGAGCCTATTATTGGGCCAAAGTTTGCAGGTGGTACAAAATATTGGCAAGATTCATGTGAGAGGCTTTTGGGTTTTAGACATAGAGTAGATGAAATAAAGGGTAATAGAATGAGGAAGGCTGCTTTAGATAGGTACTTGTCGATTTCTTTATCACCAAATACATCTGAGGATCATTTATTGCAGTACTCACAATCGTTAGCTCTATTATTGATCGGTGGTTTATTATTCATTGATCGTACATGTAATAGAATTAACCTTAGATATCTCCTTCATTTAGAAAATTTGAAGGACGTTGGGAATTTAAGTTGGGGTAGTGGCTCTCTCGCTTACTTGTATCGATCAATGTGTATGACATCAAAATGTGAGACCCGTGAGATTTCAGGTCCGGTGGTACTACTTCAGGTAATATTTAATTTAAATATTAAAATATTTCAAAGTTACATTAAATTGAAAGTTGAATCTAATATTACTTTGAATTATTTTGTTTTACAGTTGTGGGCATGGGAGCGTCTTCCCATATTACGACCAAATGTAAGCCTTGAGTTACCAATTTTACCAGAGTTAGCACCGTACGGAGCAAGGTGGCAAGTGAAATTTGATCTCACCAAACTATTGACCCATGTTCTTATCACTTATCGAGATCAACTTGACGCAATGTCCCCCAATCAGGTGATATTCTATTTCAATTTAATATATAATTTATTATTTATGACAATGCAATTGAATATATATATATATATATATATATATTGTAGTTTTCATGGATGCCATACAATGAGATTATTGAATATCTTCCAGAGAGATATTTAGTTGGCCGAAATATATGGAGTGCTGAAGTACCATTGATATGTTGGGAGATTGTAGAGCTCCATTGTCATGATCGAGTTACTAGGCAATTTGGACTTTATCAATCAAAATTCCATAACATATTCCAGGTAAACTATCTCAACTACACAAATTCCAATTACGTGGGAATATATCTATTGATTGGATGATACATCACCGGACTCATCTTTACCATTGGGAAAATCGATACAATCATGTTCTTGGTATATTAGCCGAGGATTACTACTCTTGGTATATTAGAATTACTCGCATTTTAGTAGGAAATCTGATTTATCAAGGGCATGTCGATGAGAGCTATTCCATTATCGGTTCTAGTGCTGTCATATTGGTAATGTCTACTTCTAGTCAGTTTATATATTAACTATTAATTAATAATTTGCTAATTTCTAATTTTTTTCTCATTTGCTTGTAGACCAATGCTGCTGAGGCTAGTCTCCGAATATGTGAGGAGCAGTTGAAGAATATATCTGAACCAAGTGATCAAATTCGTTTTAGTCGAATTAAATATTTACTTACTCGTGGTCTTGCTACAATAGGATCGAAGATTAGGCATCACGAGACAACATGTGTTGTTACAGGATCACAAAATGTGGTTAATCCATCTAAACGACCAAAGAATCGAATCTTCACACATGGAGCAAAAGGGGTAAAGAGAAGAGGTAAACAATGTAACTTTAGCAGACGTGCAAATTGTGTTGATTCAAATGAGGTACCAGAGGATGATGAGGTATTTGGTTTTTGTTCAACTTCGCAACCTCCTCGAGAGTGTCTTACTCTAGAATATGTATGTGGTTCAACATCAACTTCTCAAGAAAATCCAAGTCAAGAAAATGTTATTCGTTCAGGCTCCGGTTCTCAGCCTTCTCATGATTCTACTATTGAATAGATTATACCACATACTAGAACTAGGCCTCGTCGAGCTTGGAAGACTGTAGATAGATATACCCCTGGATGATGTTCTTTATTATAAATGAACTTGTTGTTTTGGCATTGTTGTATTTTTATTTAATTTATTACAAATCAACTTCTTGCTTTGACATTGTTGTAGTTTGAGGTGACGTGATTTGTTTTATAAATTGAAGATTGGTATTGCTATTTTATTATTTACAAAAAATTAATGATTTTTCGTTATGTGATCCATTTTTTCTTATTGTAGAATTATATTTAATTCTATAGATATAGATGTATATAAAGTGGTTTTATATAACTTTTAAGGAGATAGCTAGATAATAGTGATATGGGCATAGATCTCAATGTTCAGAATCTGTCTTATAATTCAGTATTGGAATTCATTACATTAAAAATTATGTGAAACATTAGGACTCATCTTCAAAATGCGTACTACAATTCAGCACTGAAATTCATCACTTTTAAAAATTATGTGAAACATTATGACTCATATTCAAAATGCATCATACAATTTAGTACTGGAATTCATCACTTTAAAAAATTATGTGGAACATTAGGACTCATCTTCAAAATGTGTCCTACAATTCAGTACTGGAATTCATCACTTTTAAAAATCATGTGAAATATTATGACTCATGTTCAAAATGTGTCCTACAATTTAGTAGTAGAATTCATCACTTTAAAAAATTATGTGGAACATTAGGACTCATGTTCAGAATGCATCCTATAATTCAATACTGGAATTCATCCCTTTAAAAAATTATGTGAAACATTAGAACTCATGTTCAGAATGCATCCTATAATTCAATACTGGAATTCATCACGTTTGAAAATTATCTGGAACATTAGGACTCATGGTCAGAATACGTCCTATAATTCAATACTAGAATTTATCACGTTTGAAAATTATGTGGAGCATTATGACTCTTGTTCAGAATGCGTCCTATAATTCAGTATTGGAATTCGTCACGTTTGAAAATTATGTGGAACATTAGGACTTATGTTCAGATGGCATCCTAGAATTTAAGTCTAAACACTATAACTGATATCAATATCCCAAAATACAATATAACACAACATGAGCTTATATCAAATCGCACATCTTGCAAAATACAATAGAACACAACATAAACATAATTCAACATATAAATTGCAATACAATACAACATAATGTCAATTATAAATATATAAACCATACTGAGTCCATCATAATATATAAAAGAAAAATACAACAATGAGTTTTTTATAATGGAAAAAAAAGTGAAATACAAAATCAACATCCATCATTATTTCGGTTAGAGATACAAGTTCTTCTATTATGACTTGACATATGATAGTTACCGCATCTTGGAGGTGAGTCTGAATTGCTTGCATCCATTGAACCCCGATACCTCAGGGATCGTAAATGACCTGGACCACCCCTCTTCATATTAGGTTTATAGCAATGAAGTACAAACCCTTCTTCATTCCATTCTTCTTCATTTGTGACAGGATAAAAATTTACCTCATAAATCAACTTGTAATTAGAGCTTGAATAAAATGGAATAACAAATGAAGTTGGATCCCAACCACGATGTCGACATACTGCAAATACATGAAAACAAGGTATTCCAAATATGGACCATTTATTACAGCTGCAAGATTGATCATTGATGTTGATTGTGTAAACATCATTTCCCCTTCCATCTCCCCTTAAAGGTGTAGTAACCCTAAATATTTTAGTTTGAAGATTGTAATAGAAAATAATATGTCCTCTTGCTTTTTTTTCATTCTTAACATATTGCCTCCAAATTATAGATGGAAAAGGATGTATAGTATGTGTTGCCTCATCTCGGTATTTACTAAAATAATGAACGATTTTGTCATATACAAACTCAACCAAAGCCTTTAGAGGTAATGCACGACACTTCTTTAAGACACTATTTAATGATTCAGAAAGATTTGTAGTCAAATAACCATACATGTAACCGACATCATATGCTAGTGTCCATTTTTCCTTATCTATGTTTGCCAAATAATTAAATGCTTCCACATTCCTCATTTTGATCTCTTCCATAAAATCGTTAAATTTTGTGATCTTACTAGTCGATCCAGCCTTGTACATCAAATCTGACAACTCTTTATTTTTGAATGTCACTTTGAAGTTTGCCCTTACATGTCTTAAACAATACCTATGAACTGCATGTGATGGTTGCCATTCAAGTTGATTACTAATTGTACTCAAAATACCCTTGTGCCTATAAGAAATTAAGCATATAGTCATATTAGGTACCGCGTAATATCATAGAAGTCGTAAAAACTAACTCCAACTTGCAGTAGTTTCTTCATCAATAATTGCAAATGCCAAGGGATATATGTGGTTGTTTGCATCCCAACTACTAGCAGTGAGGAGAACGCTTTTATATGCACCTCTAAGAAATGTACCATCTATAGAAAAAACTGGTCTACAATGGGTAAAACCAGAGATAGATGGCTTGAAAGACCAAAACATGTAGTGAAATACCTTATCATTTTCAGAACTTGATTGATGGTGTTTCCATTGTACGATTGTATTTGGATTTGCTTGTTGTAAGGCACGCATATACTTCGGTAATATTTTTAAAGTGTCATCCCAACTCCCAAACAAGATTTCAACTGTAGCCTTCCTTGCGTGCTATCCTTTCTTATAGGAACAATTACTTTGAAATAACTTGTGCACTTCTTTTTGGATAACACTAACATGAGTCTCTGGGTCATTCCTCATAAGATGTATAATATTTCTTGCAATATACTTATGAGTCAAATTTTGGTGGTTATTATTGACAACTCGCGTGATACACGTGTGATCATGAGTTAACACTGAAATATACCATATTCTGAATGATTGTTTCCAAATTACTCTAATATACCAACTGCATGGATGTTCTCTTGTCTTGTTCCTACATTCAGCTGTCCAGAGGGTACTAGTACTTTTGATAACTGAAAATTCCCGATCTTGTTGTATGTGCCACATTTGTACTGCATAAAGAACTTGAGCCTTATCACTAAATCTCATTCCCAATCTCAAGTCATTATCATTTTTTGACCATCTCTGCATATTGATATTTGTATTTTCAACGTCATTAGGTATGGGTTCACCAGAACCCATATCACTATAACATGGATATGAATGATATGATGAAGTAAAATTTAGACATTGTGGATTGGCATTATTCTGATTATCTTCATTCTTTGAAGCACATCCATCATCATCATTTGGTCCTTCACTATCTGGTTCCCCATCAACATCTGTAGTTCCTCCAAAATAATCCATAAATGCAGGACCATCATCAATTGAAGGTTAAGATGCCATGAGATTTACATCTAAATTTATATGTGTTGTTTCATCCTCCGTTGTTTGATGTAATCTTGAAACATTGTTTGGAATTGACAAGTTATTTCGAATTGGAAGTGTGAAATCATTGTCAACACATGTAATATTTTGCATCAACAAAGGTCTCAACAAGATCAAATTTGATTACACTAGAGGTGTTGGAGTTGGAGATTCATGAATTATTGGTGGTGAAGGAGGTGTTGAAAATTCTTGAACCAAAATAGAAACACTCACAGTCTTGAAGTCACTTGGTATAGACCAAATATGTTCCATATCTTCCTCATCCATGATTGGAATAATAGAATATTGGACAAATGAACAACCCCTTACAACACCCGGATAATGTAGTATGAACTTTAGGTTTGTTGTTATATCAACACCTTTAAAGTTGCATACCTTTAGAACTATGTCTGAATATCATATTTGTCTTCTAAACACCCATTATTTTTTAGCTGACCCTTCAAAATATGGATTGTCATTTACATCGTATAAAATGCTAGAATCCCAATTAATATTTAATCGAATTGGTTCCTTCAACAATGCCATCTACAAAATGTAAATAAAAATTTAATATATTTTTTAAAATAAAAAGAAAAAATTTATTTTTACTTATTATTTTTAAAATTATGATTGAGAAAAAAATATCATTCATCCTTTCAAATAATAATAATAATAATAAAATACCAAATCATCAAAGAAACAAGAATTGCACAATCATAAAAAAAAAAATATGTGTAAAAAAGACAATAGAATCAAATTTTATCAAACAAACAAAAACTTAGACAATTATAAAAAAAAGAAGCAAGTCGTACTGACCTTGAAATTTATTTTGAAGCCTTGAGAAGTCTTCCCTGGGAGTTTCTACCCCCATTGGCAATCCCTCTTAAGAAGTGGTGGTGCCGGGTCACTAGAAAAATATATTGAATCCCTTCAGCGGAAAGAGACTATGTCTACTTTAGTAAGGAAAAAGCTTAATGTCGGACTTTGTCAATTACTATCGTCGGACTGTCGATCCTTCTTTCAATTTAACTCTTGGGAAGTCGGGAGGTGGATTGGAGGAGAAAAGAATGAAAAAAAAAATGAAAAGAAAAGGGAAGAAGAGGGAAAAATGATTAAAATAATATTTATTTAAAATATATATAAAAATAAAATAAATATAAATATGGAAACAGCGTCAAGTCGAAACACGGATTAAAAAAATTGAAAGAAGAGAGAGAAAATAGAGAAAGAGAAAAGAGAAAAATTTTAAAAAAAAATTAGTGGGTCCTATTAAAACTCATTTTGTGAATGAGTTAAGGTTAGTTTGAGAAATAAATTTATAAACAAGGTTAAACCGAGACCATTTTAAAAAAGTTAGGTTATTTTAGGAAAAGACTCCTGTAGAAGTATGATAAACTATTCTAGATGGACAATTGGGGATGAAACTACAGTTAGATTTTGGCTTGATCCCAGGATTAGCACCCTTTCAAAACCTCTTGTCAATTACTTATTTGGACCACTCACAAAATAATATCTCACACTTTACCTTAAAGGAAGTGAGATCAAACAGTCAATGGAATCTCAATAAACTTACCTAACCCATTCCTAAGGACATATAATGTCCAAGATAATCTTTGTTGGGGCATAACAACTAATGCAGCTTTCACTGTCTCATCTTGTTATCATGCCTTAACTACTAGGAATATCCCACTAAACCTAACTCACTTCTTCAACACGGAGGAATGAGAATAGATCTACACTGCATAATCTGCCCAAACTTAGAGAAAACTACATATCACATCCTTAAAAACTGCACCCAAGCTTCTGATGTTTGGAGAACCTTTTTACCAGACCTTGATAATTCCATTAATGAATACCTATTAGGGAACTATCCTCTCCAATCCTAGATCCACAAAAACCTCATACAAAAACCACACTTTTTATTAACATTCCATGGAACACTATCTTTGCTTTCTCTTGTTGGTTACTATGGAAAAATAGAAATCGTAGACAAATCAAAGGAGAATCAAGTCTTGCTCCATCCCTTCATTGTATTCTTAGTATGACAACCGAATTCATCAACATTACTACACAATTCACCCTAGACCTAAAGAAAACCAGAAACATCTACGTTAAGTGACACCCCCCAACCATCCTTTCATCATAGTAAATATTGATGGATCCTTCACTTCACCACACCAACAAGGAGGTGCATGTGGAGTATTTAGAGATTATACAGGAAGCTGGATTGCAGGATTCACAACAAATTTCTACTGTACTCGAGTAATCAGACTGAGGTTTGGGCACTCAAATACGCAATGAAAATTGCACTGTCACGCAATTTACAAAAGCTTGAAATTCATACTGATTCTCAGTCCTTGTAACAGCTATTGGCGAAGACACAACAACACCTAATTTAAGTGCTATGATCTATGATTGCAGATTACTTTTGAGAGCTTTGAAAGAATACAAATTTAAGCATGTCTATCGTGAGGCAAATACAATTGCTGTTCTTCTAGCTAAACATAGACCGCTGGAAAACACAATATCTACCTTGTTTTATCAACCTCCTAGCTTTAGTCTTAATGTTTTAAAAAAAAAAAAATTTGTCAGGCACTTTGTACCTGAGAAAAATTAGTAGTTGTAATATAAGATAGAAACTCATGTAATAGCTACTGATTTATTGCTTTGAGTTATAAAATTCCAAATTTATTAAAAATATATAAATAAAATTTAATTATATTTTAAATTTTAAAATATATATTTAATATAATATAAATAAAATTTATTATCTACATATGAATTTGATTTAAAATGTTAGGCCAAAAACCTTAAAATTAAACAACAAAATTGTTTACAAATAGCTATCTCTATAAGAATCAAGAATTTTGATATCAATTCTGATTCCTAGATGCTTGTCAAGTCTATGCATAACTTTAATATTTGTACTAATCTTATTGCCATTATCTCTGAAAAGATTGGATCAATATAATTTAGGCACTTTTATCTTAACTGCATAAAGACTTATCAAAGTAGTATTTTATATATATATATATATATATATATATATATATATATATATATATATATATATTATATTATCTGCCATTATTTTAAAATTTTAAAATTTATTTTAGGCGTTTTTATCTTAACCACAAAATAAAAAAAAAGTAAAAACAAATTTTATTTTATTTTCATATTTTTTTATTTTTTTAAATTTGAACTGCGAAGTAAAAGTTGCCTATTCCAAATACTGATCTCTGAATCCTTCCCACTTTCTCTCACTCTTACTCTATTTCTAGAGGCGAAGTCCTCATTATATAACCAAACCCTAGTTCTGTTTTTTTTTCTCTAATTTCTCTCTATTTCTCTCTTTACCAAACCCTAACTTCACCATGGCTTCTCGGAAGCTATTGGCTTCACTTCTCCGATCGTCCAACGCTACCATCCGTCAAGCATCTAGGGTAACGGCTCAGAGAGCCAGCAAGCCTTCTCCAGCCGGCTATTTCTTGAACCGTGCTGTTCAGTACGCTACCTCTGCCGCGGCTCCATCGGGTCAGCCTTCAGCCCCTCCATCCAAGCCTTCTACTGGTGGTCCGACTGGGAAGATCGATGAGTCCACTGGTAAAGGTGCAATCGGGAAGGTTTCTCAAGTTATTGGTGCCGTCGTCGATGTCAGATTCGATGAAGGTTTGCCTAGGATCTATACCGCTCTGGAGGTTTTGGATAATCAGATCAGGCTTGTTCTTGAGGTCTCTCAGCATTTGGGAGAGAATGTTGTGAGGTGTATCGCTATGGATGGTACTGAGGGTCTCGTCAGAGGCCAACGGGTTCTTAACACTGGATCTCCCATCACTGTGAGTGCTGGCAATTGAATTAATGTTCTCACTGACTGACTGGCTTGTGTACTTTATTTTTGATTTATCGTGATCTGTTTAATTTTGAATTTGTCGACCTACCTTTCGGTGATCTGATTTTTGGTCTTTGTTCATTATTTAGTCAATTGCATTGTGTGGTATTGTAGCATTTTGATGTGGGATCTTGGTCATGCTCTCTTCTCAGAAATTACGATGGAAAATTTTGATCTATAAGTCAACGACTTTACTAACCCCGCTTGATAGAAATGTATATATATATATACACACAGTGGAAGGTTGACATCATCATTCATAATTATTGATTGCTTTGTGCGGAAGAATTTGCCTGAATTATGAAAATTACTGATGGTTCTAAATTACTGAGCTATTCTTTTTATCTTACATAGTTTAGAGTTGACAATATTGGACCCTAAGGTAAAACAATACTGGTTAGGCCTAGAGCGGTTGACATGTAATAACTTCTTTTCTTTTTTATTATTACTATGTAATTGTTTCTATATTTCTTTGTTTATGGGAGGATACCATGAGTTTATATTTTGGTAGGAGGAGCCTTTGCACAAATGGTTCTAGTTACTTTGCCTTTTGAGGGAATGCTTTTTTTGTCTTTCCTTTGTTTGTTTGCGAGCCTATGGTCACGGCTGCAGAATTAACTTTTCTAAATATTTGGGTTATTCTGTTTTCTTTCTTTTCCATTTTCTGGATGTAAAAAAGTTTGCATCCTACTAATGGCAATTTATTTTATTTTATTTTTTAAAGATTTCTAATTGTTATATCATGTATATTTATACACAATTTATTTTTATTTCATTGTTTCAATTTCTTAGTACTATTATATTTTTGGTAACCTTGCTTATAATTCAGGTTCCTGTTGGTACATCCACTCTTGGCCGTATCATGAATGTCATTGGAGAGCCTATTGATGAGAGAGGCGACATTAGTATGTTCTTTGTGAAAACTTTGATAATAAACATATATGATATCCTTTGAAAGGGATATAACCTTATTAAAATACTTCATTATCTCTGCAGAAACTGATCACTTTTTGCCTATTCACCGTGAGGCTCCTGCCTTCATTGAGCAGGCTACTGACCAACAAATTCTTGTCACTGGAATTAAGGTATCTGTTCATGTCTGACCTTTGTCTTTGTAGTCCCTTCCTATTTAATTTTTAATTTCAAGATACAATTCTTTTAAATGTTAACATCTGGGTTAATGAAATGCTGTACAGGTGGTCGATTTGCTTGCCCCATACCAAAAAGGAGGCAAGATTGGACTATTTGGTGGTGCTGGTGTGGGAAAAACTGTGCTTATTATGGAACTGATTAACAATGTGGCCAAAGCCCACGGTTAGTTCATTTGCTAGATACTTATGAACTTTTGAAGCTGCAACTCCGTGAGTGCTTGGTTTAGTGTTCTAATGTTTTTTATCCTATTATGTCCAGGTGGTTTCTCTGTCTTTGCTGGTGTAGGAGAACGTACTCGAGAAGGTAATGATTTGTACAGAGAGATGATTGAGAGTGGTGTCATTAAGCTTGGTGAAAAGCAGGTAAATAAGACTTTTAAGTCCTAGTGATTCTGAAAGTTTTGGCTTTTCATTTTCCTATTATTTATACGTGGCCTGCTCCTGAATGTGTCAGTCTGAAAGCAAATGTGCTCTTGTATACGGGCAAATGAATGAGCCCCCTGGTGCTCGTGCTCGTGTTGGTCTCACTGGTTTGACTGTGGCCGAGCACTTCAGAGATGCGGAAGGACAGGATGTGCTTCTGTTCATTGATAATATTTTCCGTTTTACTCAGGTTGGTTTTTTTCAACATAACCTTCTTTCTCCAATGTATTGTTTTCTTGCATTCTTTAGTAATTTCTGTATTATGCAGGCTAACTCTGAAGTGTCTGCTTTGCTGGGTCGTATTCCGTCTGCTGTCGGTTATCAACCAACTTTGGCCACAGATCTTGGAGGCCTTCAAGAGCGTATCACAACTACCAAAAAGGGCTCTATTACCTCTGTCCAGGCCATTTATGTGCCAGCTGATGACTTGACGGATCCAGCTCCTGCAACTACATTTGCTCATTTAGATGCTACAACTGTGCTTTCAAGACAGGTAATGATTTTACAAGGAAAATTCCCTATTTTAGTCCTTTAACTACCAAAAACAATGTTTTACATTTTGAAGCCATTAGGGAAGAGTAAAACTAATGCAAATGCCCTTGATAAGTTTGGTAAATGATTGTCATGTGCTCAAATAGCAGGAATATTCTACAAACTTTAGGTTAGAAAGTTAGGAAAATGAAAATAGTTAGAACTTTTCCTTATTTATAAAATACTGTTTACGGGCCTTTCTAACGGATTTTTATCTCCATGTTTGACAGATCTCTGAGCTTGGCATCTATCCAGCTGTTGACCCACTTGATTCAACATCTCGTATGCTTTCCCCTCGCATTCTGGGAGAAGACCATTACAACACAGCCCGTGGAGTGCAGAAGAATCTTCAAGATTTAAAGAATCTTCAGGATATTATTGCTATCCTTGGTTTGGACGAACTTAGTGAAGATGATAAATTGACAGTATATCGTGCCCGTAAAATTCAAAAATATTTGAGCCAGCCTTTCCATGTGGCTGAAGTGTTCACAGGAGCTCCTGGAAAGTATGTTGAGTTGAAGGACAGTATCAAAGGTTTCCAGGTGATTATACTATCCTTTGATTTTATGGCCAACCTCCTGTTTTAATTGATTATGACATCCTAAATTGAGATCCAAATATGCTTATTTTTTCTTTGACCAAGCAAGTATTCTTGTACTCTTGATGTTAGTTGTGCTCCTATTTTTAGATGTGTGTCCCGCAACTTTCAGATTAGTAAATTGACTTCTCTTGAATCCTGAAAGCATCTCCTTGCAGATGTGCACATGGGCAATGCTCAATTCTTTTGAGGTTGAAGAGGAACCAACCATTAGTGACCTTGATTTTAGTTTAGGGACTAGCTGTTGTTGTGTTGCCTGTTACTTTCAGTTAGATTATGTTTTTTCTTTTCTCCTTTAGATTTGCCTTCCAGAAAATTCTTAAGATGCTGTTTTATGCTGAGTCATTTTATTTCAACAGGAAATCTTGGATGGGAAATATGATGACCTTTCAGAACAAGCCTTCTATATGGTTGGTGGCATAGAGGAGGTCATTGCTAAGGGAGAGAAGATAGCTAAGGAAGCTATGGAGGATGTTGCCAGGAAAGCTGCCCATGAAGATTCCAAGAAAGCTGCTGAATCTTCTTAAAAAGTTTCATTTATTTATTTTTCGTTCTCAATCTCAACTGATAATATCGAAAATCAATAATTTAGTTCCTGGCTGATGCGGATCAGGACCTTTTGTTTTTTTTTTTTTTTTTTGATATTGAGGAGTCCAGGTTTTCCTTTCTGTTTAATATTGAAACGACAGAGAAATGGATTCAATGTTTCCTCCCTGAATGCTTTGATTATACACACTGTGGGGTGGATGGTGAATTGCGGGACTTGTACATCTTTCCTCCCATATGACTCTTTTTGTTTATTGCACTATTGTTATGACTCTTTTTGTAGTTGACCAATCGAAATAACCCTTGTGATGAATAACACTTTTTTGGGAAGCTTTTCATTATTGCATTGCATAGTGCTTCTCTTCATATCTTCTTACAACAGTGTTTAGAAGCTCGTTTTATTGCAGCATTCCGTATAGGGCAAAACTGCCAGCACAAAGGTTGCACAAACATAATTTGAAATTGCACACACATATATATATATGCATATATGTTTTATATATATATATATATGAAACTCTAGTTTTCTAAAATTAAGAAAAAGGAAAAAATAAATCAAACGAAGAGAGTAAGGATGAATTGCTAATCACGATACGACACGTGTATGATTTCGGATGGCGTTTCCCCTTTTAACTGCAACTATCATCCGCGGCGGAGGCGGCGCTTTCTAGCCTCCTTCACGACCGAATCAAGAAAACAAGTAATTCTATTTCTACCAAAACAAAGACGATGTCTATAACTACCCTTTCTCCCCCAACTTCCTCGCTTTCTCATCTTCGTTCCCATGCAACCTCCCGCACTCAATTGCGCCTCTTTTCCTTACCGCCATCACCACCACCACCACCTATGAGCCTCCTCAAACTCAAACAACCTCTCTTCCATCACTTCTTCCGTCGCTGCCACAGCCGTCGTCATCTTTCTATTTCCGCCGCCGCAGCTGTCAGGCAGGACACTACAACTTGGATATCTGCACCTTTGGTAACGGTCTCTCCTGCAGCTGAATCTCTGTTCCAAGTTACGATAGACGTCTCGGATTCTGATGCACTCGCGGCATCGCATACTAAGGCCGGCCAGTACCTTCAGCTTCGTGTTCCTGATTCGCCTAAGCCGACTTTTCTCGCCATCGCTTCGCCGCCTTCTCTTGCGGCGACCAAGGGTATTTTTGAATTTCTTGTAAAGAGTGTGGCTGGTTCCACTGCTGAGCTGCTCTGTCAACTACAAAAGGGTGATGTTGTGGAATTGACTGAGGCCATGGGAAAAGGTTTCGATATCGATCGAATTTCTCCGCCTGACAATTATCAGACGGTGCTTATTTTTGCCACTGGATCTGGAATCAGGTAAAAACGACAATTTTCATTTTCTTTTTCTTAATGAAGCTATTTGACGCTTTAATTTTAATTTTTAAATTTATTTCCCCTTTTGCGATTTTGCAATTGAAATATTTCAATATTAATTTTTTGTAGGTGGATTTGTAGTGTACTTTAGACATAGCAATCAAATCAGACGTTTATTGAAATAGTTGTTAGCTCTTTCTGGAATTTGAGAGATTACCTGTTTATAGATTTTAGATCCATGAACATCTTTTTGTGGAAAGGTAAGGATTTCTATTTGAGGACCTTGAAGAATAACCCCATCTAATATTTTCAACATTCCACTGGAGGAGGGGGGGAAAATAGCAGGAACAAGAACAGTGTTACTGACAGCAATATAAGAAATGCCTAAACAGAGGATAGAAGTGGTTTAACTGTTCAAAATTATAAAGTATACATTGATTCCCCTCTTGTCCCCTTCTCAACAAGGTATTTCAAAAGCACATAGTCTTAACTAAACTCTATAGAAAAGCTCAGGATAAGTAAGAAAGGCTAAAGAAATGGATTTACTTTCAAATACAAATATCTGACCATAGATGGGTTTCAGTCAGGCCAGTAGAAAATATATCCAAGAACTTTGTTGACTGGTTATCATAGTACTCAACTATTCCAGAAGTTCCCTCTGGAGTTTACCAAATTAGATGACATTGGTTTCTCTGTGCTTCCCGTAATCCTCTAGTGGTTTTAAGTGGAACATTAGCTTTTTTCTAAATCAAAGATGTTCTGCATTATTCTGGATTCATTACCTATTTTACTTTTTAGAACAGTTTCAATATGAATTGAAATAGTTAGAAGCCTCTAGTCTTTTCTTGCATGTGTACAACGATTAAGTAGTCGATAGACTGGTTATCTTCTGACATTGACAATAAATACATATTGTTTGTGTCCAAATTCTATCTTTCTATCTTGTGACTACTCTATTCCCACTCTAATTGCTTATTAGAGTTTAAATAAAATGTTCAGTACTTTAGTTTATATCATATTTTGGTTTGTGCTAAAGCTGGAAGCCTGGAACTCCTTTATGGACTTCTGTATATCACTGTTAGTTCATGGCTCTTGTTTCCTGATTTGCCTAATATATCAGAACGAGTTCCCTCCTGCTCAACCTAACCCACCAACCCACATGCACACAGAGGAGGAGTTTTCTTTCATTTTGTTAAATTTCTGTTTAAGATGTTATACTTCAGAGTGAATACTCTATTGTGTTTAAATTATTGTCTGTGTAGCATGAGCAGGCCTCATTATCTGCGTCCCATAGAAATTTTTTAACAAAATGCTAGATTCACTTATTAATTTATTTTTGAAGGCTGCAAAATTTATTAGAAGGCTAGCTAAAGAATAGGCCTCTTCATAGATTTATGAAAAATGACTTAGTGACTGGATCATTTCCTGTATGGAGTAACAACGCTAGATTTCTTAGTATACAGATTCAAGTAAAATATGCTAATATGTGAACCTTCTCTAGCAGTCTCTCCAAAATTTTATGCTCCTGATGTTTAAGTTTGGGGCTACTGTTTCATAAGAAATGTTTCCAGCCATTGTTCATCTTCTCATGGATGAGGAACAAAAGCTCACCTGGAATCATGTTTTGCCATAAATGCAGGCTATACAGTATGAGAATAGATATTTTGCTTTTTCAGGGTATAAACAACTACTAATTTCTAGACATATTTATTTACTTTGTGTTTCGCATGAATGCAAAATTTTGGCCCTTTCAGCGGATTAAATAACTATTGATTTCTTGGGATCTATTTGCTTTATGTTTTTGCATCCTTCTTCTTTGTGATTTATACCTTTCTACCTATGTATCAAGTGCAGTCCAATAAGATCTTTGATTGAGGCTGGATTCAGTGCTGCTCAGAGATCTGATGTTAGGCTATACTATGGTGCAAGAAATCTTAAGAGGATGGCTTATCAGGTTTCATTTTTACTCCCTACATCTATAGTTTCCATTAATTCAATATACATCCAGTTATCTTCATCTCAGTTTGAGTCCTTTTGGAAAATTATTTTTCTGTTCACAAATGTAGGATAGGTTTAAAGAATGGGCATCTTCTGGAGTTGAAATTGTGCCTGTACTGTCTCAACCAGATGAGGCTTGGACAGGGGAGCAAGGTTATGTACAGGTAGTTAACTTGTAAACCTTATGATTCTGTTATATATTGTATCTGTCTTAACTTCATATGTCCCATTGGTTGAGTATCGATTAATGTACCTATGCTGTTTAAATCAGCAGAAGTTTGGGTGCTTAGTGTTGCATGATTTAACATAGACTCTGTTCTCATGCTTTTGCAGGCTGCCTTTGTGAAAGCTAAAAAGCTATTTAGCCCCGAGGCAACTGGTGCTGTGCTTTGTGGACAAAAGCAGATGGCCGAGGTATTGCAATGTTTTCTTTTCACAAACTGTTTCTTGTTTGGTTTCCAATATGAAAGGCCTCATATGATGCTAAAAGTTATGAACACAGGATTCTGGGTGTTCACCTTTTTGTTCTAAAAATGACATGTAACCCCAATTTTTCTAGGCTCTCTCCTGTCAATATCTGTGGCTTGTGTGAACTTGTCTCACTTGTTTATGTGTGAATATTCAGGATTACTTGTCTCAAAACTATTAGGCTTTCTAAACTGTGTGCTTAGTTCTTTCAAGCTATGTTATAAATATATGTGGCTGTGCTCCTATAGTTAATTCCAGTTTTTCATGCTTCCTTCCAACTCGAAAATAGTCTTTTTTTTTTTTTTTGATGGATATTGGAGAAATTTGTGTGTGTATATATATATATTATATATATATATATATATATATATATATATATATATATTATGAATCATTAGAAATGTTATGGTTAGTATTCAATGCCCTTTCTCGGCTTATATATATATATATATATTATGAATCATTAGAAATGTTATGGTTAGTATTCAATGCCCTTTCTCGGCTTCTTGCAGGAAGTCACTTCTCTTCTCGTAGCTGATGGAGTGTCCACTGAAAAGATTTTAAAGAATTTCTAATAGCTAATAGCATATTGATTACAATTGTATTCATTGATGTACCATGTAGTGGCCAAAAAAGGAAAAAGAAAAAATGAAAATTATATCTGGATCCCAGAATTATACCACGGACCAGCTCCAATTTTGCTTATGATTATACCATATATATATATATATATATTATTGAAGCTCCCCTCCCCTTGTCAAGATTTAACTGATCAACTTGGGTGAGATCAGCAGGAAGGAATAAATGTGTTTTTATCATTCTGAGTTTATGTTCTTTCACAAAATGTTGTAGTTTCTGATAATCAATATGGCCAATAATTAGAAGGCTCAATATTTATATAGTATTTTATATGAACTAATTAAAAAGGGTAATATGTATTATTTTAGAATAAATAATAAATTTTTTAAAAAAACCTATTAAAAAATAGATATTGATTAAATTTTATAAGACTAATTATGAATAAAAAAGGTTATCTATATATATTATAAACCTAATTATATGAATATCAATGAAAAGTTTTTATATACTTAAAACTTTTTAATCCTTAGTCTCCATATTAATATGCATATCCACACAATTGAGTCCTTTTATTTATAAAAACATTAACAAATGATTTTTTCCTAATGAAATTTTAATCAAGTATATTTTTTTTTACAATAGATATTTAAAGAAAAGTTTATAAATTCATTTAAATACGTGAATATCCATTAAAAAATACTTGTATTTTAAAGTTTTTAATTCTCTAATCTATTAATCTTTAAATAGTATCTTATAAATAAAAAGTTATACATAAGATTATTAATGTTGTTGAATTAGAGATTTTTCATACTATTTTCGTTGTATTTCTAAGACTGTTGAATCTTAAAAATCATTCCCTCTTCAATCCCAAAGCTCCTCCTCTTCTAAAGAGAGGTATTTTATAAGTTAAGAATTAATATTATTTTAAATTTTAATTTTCTTTTTCATATAATTAACTAATTTAAATAATAAATAAATAGTATAATAATATAAATTTCATAAATAAATTATATATATTTTTTAAAATATAAATTATAAAAATATTTAAAATAAAATATTTATTTTAATTATTTGAAATTATGAAAACTATGTTTTGAATGTCTTTATAAATTTTTTTAATGTTATTATAATTTATTTTAATATAATTTAAGTGATCAATTTTTTAGATTTATTAAATTTACTTGGTCTTACTTAGAAAGGAATCTTGATACATATTAATTTAAAAATTTATATGCGAATTAAAAACAAAGTCGATAAAAAATATATTCAAAAACATATTTTTCATCCTTGATTTAATTAAAATAATTAAGGCCCTTTTTTTTTTTTTTTTTTTTTTTGGTTTCCCACTCTTAGAAATCTCAAGACTAAAAAGACAATTATTGCTTTCTAATACCTCTACAATGCACGATCCTAAATATATACTTCATATCTAAAATTGAATTATATTATGAGAACAATACGGAACCATATAGTAGCTGGATGTAAAAAAATAAAATCTTAAGATGGAATTACGTAATAAACGATAATTTTAATAGAGTAATCCAACAAATCAACAAGTATTTTAAGAATCAAGGAAATAATTCTAGAACAAATATCAGATTCAATCTCTGCCAAATACCCAAAAACTAAAAACTCCATGTCGTTAATAGAAGAAACAGGCCATGTATAGCCAGCCAAGTGCCCCCCCACGAATCTGTTAAACATTTTGTTCACCATCCATGCTACCAACCTTGCTATCATCCGCCTCAGGTGAAGCATGCTTGCAACTTGCTTCCATCGTCTTCACAGATTGTTGCTGCTGGCTTTTGTGGTTGTGATGATGGTGGTGATGACCATGGTGATTGTGCCTGTCATGTCTCTCGACATCTGAGCCTGAGGACTTTGATTCGTGACTATGAGATCGCCTGTGATGTTTGCGGTGCTTTGAATGACTTCTTCTCTTGACTATATCCTCATCACTAGAAGTGCCTGAAGTACTTGAATCGTGGCTATGGGATCGCCTATGATGTTTGTGACGCCGTACACGGCTTCTCCTTCTGCTTGCACCATCATCATCTCTTTCAGAATCCAAGTCAATAGAATGTGATGATCTCCGATGACGTTTGCAATGTTTTAAGTGAGTTTTTCTTCGAAGGACATTGTCATTTTCTTCATCAGAAGAGTCGAGACCAGAAGAATCAGAACCTGAATCATGATGTCTGTGCTTCCTGTGGCTTCGCTTCTTTCTCCTCATCTCCTCTTCGGATTCACTATCATATCCATCATGGTTGTCATCAGAATCAGAGGATCTTCTTTTTGGCTTGCGTTTAGATTTCTTTGCTCTCCTCTTGTCATTATCACCTGAATCAGAGTGATTATGCTTCTTATGCTTCTTGTGGCTCTTCCTGGTTGATTTCCGCCCTTCATCACTGTTCTCACTGCCACTATCACTGTCTGAAACTGAAACAGATCTTCTCTTGTGCTTAGCAGCCTTTGCTTGTTTCTTTGCTTCTGCATCAGCTCTTGCCTTGGCTGCAGCTTCAAGCTTTTGCTCCCATTTCAATGGGGCTTCTTTTCTCTCCAAAATTCGCTTCTTTTTTTCCTCGACCAGCTGAATAAACTTCTTGGAATCCATTTAGATGTAAAATACAACTGAATATCTGCATTGTGGTATGATGATGACCGGAAGTACATCTCAAAAAAGAGAAAGGAAACAATGTTAGTTACTCCACCAGGAAAGATTTTGTAGTCAACAAAACATAAACAATCATAATAAAAGCAGAATAACTTGGGCAATTTATTGAAATTTTATAGACAATGGACCACTCCATGCTAAGGGGGGACTTGTAAAAGGTGAAAGGAAAATCAAATGAATAAACCATGCTAATAACTCTATATGCAGATGCACATACAATAAAAGAAACACCTACAATTCTAATAACTAAGAGATGCTAAGAATGCACCACAGGGTTTATCTTAACAAAAAACTGACAGAAACATAAGAAGGCATGTAGTTGACATCATAGACATGATTTCAAAAGAATAAACATAACCGAACAATTTTAAACACAAAAAGGATATAATTTTATTGGAACGTGAATTAGAAACACACAAATTGCAATACCATCAATCATTAAAAGGAAAATAGAAAGAGAGAATGCAGTTGCTCATAATGTTCCTTGCCGCCAGAAGGTAAACATTTGTATGATGTATGATATTAAGTCCACCAATTATGCAAAAGCTTCAGAAATAATGCATTAAATTCTTCTGATGGAAAATTAATGTATCCAATGCATACACACATGAAAAAAATCAATACACAAATAAATACCAATAAAAGAATTTGAAAGAAAAAGGATCGTATTAGAATCAGGTTTCTTACCTTATAACTAATATAAAGAGTTAATCCACAACTCCCAAGCTAAAATTTCTCAATGAAGACTTCAAATAATAATTTCTTCTAGAAGCTTTCCCAATTAATCTGCAGAAATATCACGTCCAAAAGAATTTGTATTGTTAATACAAAGACAACTAGGGATGTATACATACATATAGAAAATACTCAACTGACAATTAAATAAGAGATATATGAAATCACAATAGTAATAAAACAGTGGAACACAATATAGCATCCATAAAACCTCTCAGTATAACACGAATCCTAGGGTTTTCTACATTTAAATTATAATAAATAAAAGAAAAACCCTACAATAAATAAAACGAATTGAAATAAGCACGTGTACAATTTACACTGCAATAAGAAATTTTAGAGGAAAAAAAAAACTACACTACAGGAATACGATAGAAATTCCTAAAACCCTAGAGAACTTACAAACTGAGACAAAAACAAAATATTAAACCATAAAAAAAAAAGAAGAAAAACACCATGAAACATAAGCGCGCATACCTTGTGAAGAAGAAGTATTCAAAGAGAAAGAGAGAGCGTAATAAGGAGAGAAACTGAGATAGAGATCTGGAGTTTTTTCAAACTGAAACAATGGGAAAAAAAGGAATCCTTCTACTTCTACTTCTCCCTCCTCTCTCCTCTCCCTCCTCTCTCTCTAACTAGAGTTAATTAGCAGCCGGATCTGAAACTCTCCTCTCCCTAGAGAGTTCTGAAGGGGTATTTATAGAGGATATATCCTACGCGGTTTTAGCTTTCTTTCTCTCCTTTCACTCCCTTTTTATAAATAAATACAATATTACATATATATTATTTATATATCATTTAAAATACCTTTTTTATTAGTATTATGCCCTTATTATGATAAAAAAATAATAATATATTTTTTAATAACAATATATTATTTGATGTGTGTTTTTTTTTTAAACTATAATTTCTTCTAAATAATTAATACTACAATTTTCTGACATTATTATTTTTTTTAATACAAAAATATAAGTGTTTATATTTCACTTCTAATTATTCTTAATGTTTTATTATTATTATTAATTTTTTTTAAGCATTAATGTTTTATCATTTGTTCCTTTCCAACTAAGAAAAGAAGTTCACAAAAGCCAAAGTCTCCTTCGTGACTGAGCGCGGCACGGTCAGCAATTCAGTTGTCGCTTAAGAAATCTCAGCCCGAAACCCCTTTCTTCCCCAACGCGTAATTAGCAGATCCAATTCAATTATATCCTTAAACGATCACCATTTCCAATCGGTAATCATGGAGTTGCCGTCGTCAAGCACAACCACGAACATCATGTTAGCCATATTCGAGAAGAAGACAACAGCGTTGGACCTCTACCGGCCTCTGAGAAACTACATAGTGATAAACTACGGGGAAAGAGAGGCGCGGAATTTAGAAGATGATTTGCAGACATTGAATCAATATCGTTCTGATGTTGAACGTGTTAATACGGCTGCAGATGTTGTTTCTCTCCCTGCTCGTCGTGATCTCCTTCAGAATTATTATAAAGCCCTTTGCACTGCCGAGTCGAGATTTCCTATTTCACCCGATAAGGATCACGTCAATTCATTGACGTTTACTTGGTTTGATGCTTTTAAGAATAAGCAAAAAGCTGCTCAACAAAACATTCATTTAGGTAATTCTTATAAGGTTTCAAGATTTGTTCGTCTTAGTTTTAATTTTTGATTGGATAAAGGATATTGCAATTGCTAACATCATCGATACAACAATTTTTTTGGGGTAATAATTTTAAATTCTGTATTTCTTTAGAGTCTGAAAAGTTTATCTCTCTAGGAATTTTGGGGGTTCAGCAGTGAATTACAATTGCGAATAGACTTCTGCAAATAATTTATTTTCTTAGATGATTGATCATTATTCATTTGCTTCGTGTCTTCATTTATTATTTTTCTTCAGAAAAAGCTGCCATACTATTCAATTTGGGGGCGGTGCACAGTCAAATAGGGCTGAGTTTTGACCGGTCTACTGTTGAGGGACGGAGGCAAGCATCTCATGCCTTTATTGCAGCAGCTGGCTCATTTGCATTTTTAAGGGATAATGTCGCAATGAAGGCATCTATTGGTAGCTCCACAACTGTGGACGTTTCAGTTGAGTGTGTGGGAATGCTTGAGAGATTGATGCTGGCTCAGGCTCAGGAGTGTGTTTTTGAGAACACAATTGCTAAAGGGAGCACTCCAGGGGTTTGTGCAAAGATTTCCAGACAGGTTTGTTTTGTAGTCTTTAGCCACTTTTCTATTTTTCCAGTAGTAGTGTGTAATGTTTTTTGTCAGTGTAGTCTGGGCTGATTGCAAACTGTTATATGTTAGTAATGCCCTGTCTTTATTTATGTAATAGTCTAAACAATTGTGGTACCTAATTCCTGGAAAATGTATTAAGCTGTGGAGGTACTGTAAAATGGAAGAATACTTGTGGGATATTAACCTGGTTTAGTGAGGGTGTTAAGCAAATGTAATTCTATAAAGTAAAAAAAATCTGCAAAGGCATTAATACTATTAGGTTCCTTTTGGGACTAGTTGTAGATGCAAGGGTTCTTTTGTAGAAAATTCTAACATTATTAGGATAATATATCTTGAAAAATAGTAGATGTAAATTTAAGACATATTTCATTTTTATTTTTGTGTTTTGTGGGGGTAGATGTTGTAATTGACTTTATGTAGTGTTGTATTAGGTTGGCCTTTATTATGAGGAAGCCTTGGCTGCATTGCACGTTGCACCTCTGAGCCAGCATTTTGATAAGAACTGGCTAGGACACGTTCAACTGAAAGCAGCCTTGTTTTATGGGGAGGCATGCTACCGGTATAGTTTGGAACTTCATGAGAAGGAAGAGATAGCCGAGGAAATTGCAAGGTTGAAGAGTGCAGTTAGTGCTCTGTCTGATGCTAAAAAGTCTTCTTCAAGGGGGGCAGCTCAACAGCTCCTTGATGCAACTAGTAAGCTAGAAGCAAACCTAAATCGCAACCTCGAGAGAGCTTTAAAGGAGAATGACAGGGTCTACTTGATGAGAGTTCCTCCTGCCAGTTCTTTATCACGCCTTCCTGCATTTTCAATGGTCAAGCCTATGCCAATGAATCAGGTTTTGGATGCCAGCAAGGAGAAGTTGTTTTCTAGTCTTGTTCCTGACAACAGTGCAAAGTTGCTTTCCAGGTACACTGAAATGATAGATGATATCATCAGAACGCAAGCTGAGAAATTGCAGCAGGCAAGTGAACTGGCTCGGGTGAGGCTTAAAGAGATGGACTTGCCTGATTCAATTCTGGCTTTGGAAGGAAATTCCAGTCTGCCTACAGCTCTTAAAGAAGATGTTGAGGCAGTACAAATTTCTGGGGGCCCAGCTGGCTTGGAAGCTGAGTTACAACAACTAAGGGATTTGAAAAGGGTAGACCATGAATTATTGGTTAAAACTGAAGAACTCCTTCAGAAAGAGGCATCGGAAGATGCACAATTTAGAAGTCAATTTGGGACACGCTGGACTAGACCTCAATCTAGTACCTTAACCAAAAATATGCAAGACAGGTTAAATAGATTCGCTGCTAATCTGAAGCAGGCAGCAGAAAGTGATGGACGGATTGAACGATCTGTGAGAGATCATTCAGCAATGATGGCCATTCTTGACCGACATCCGGTAAACTGCACATCTCTATATTTACATTATCATATTTTTCTGATACATGTTGGCTTCAATGCTACAATGTCTGGCAAATTCTAGCTGCTGTAAGTTGCAGCTTGTGAGCTTTTATGAGTTGTTGATATCTTGGGTTTAGACATGTATTGTCTCTCTGAGCTTGTATTTTTTATTCAGCACGATTATCCGTAGCAATTAGGGGTTTTGAAATTTATAGCAGTTTGCTTGCTTGAGATAGTAATGGTTTAAGCAAAGTCCTGAAATGAATGTGATATACTGCGTATTAAGCTAGTTTCCCCTCTCTATATCTATGTTACCATAGTTTGTTGGATGTTTGTCCCCAATGCTATGGTAGTATCTAGCATGTGCTATTTGCAATAAATTGCCTATATGAGTTGTTGGGAATTTTTTGGCTTGGAAATAGACATTTAGTGTTTTCCCTGTTCAGCATATTTTCTTTCAACATGATTGCCAGTAAATTTATGGGTTCGACCAAGTAATATCTAGCATTTTGGTTGTGGTTATGATGTTTAACTGTTGGACTTTTATTTATTTTTTATTTTTATTATTTATTTATTTTTTAAATTTTGCATCATCCATCTTATAAATTTTTTAACCATTTTATGGTACTCCTTAAGGAAGTGAACTGATCTCTTTTCCTTATTTGTGCATGTTCTCTCTACAGATAGAATCTGTCTTACCAACCCTCGCAAAACCAATTATGTCCTTAGATGCCAATGAAGATGCCATAGTGGGAGCCCTTAAACAAAAATTGGTAAGTTGATCTGCAGTTTCATTTACTATGTACAGAACATAAACACATCTGTGCATTAAGTTTAAGGATAGTTATTCTATCTGAAGCATGTTCATATACTTCTTCAAAGAAGCAATTAGTTCTGTCTATAAAATTGAGAATTATGCTAAAAATCTGGGAACTACAGTTTTTTTTGTACACATATATTTTCTTGTTTATATAACTGTAGGCCATATGATGTTAGCTTTCTGAATGTGTTGAATAAAAATTTCAGGTGTATTTTAATAGACATTTTAGAACAGAAAAATATATTTTATTTTGCCGGGTATTCAAGATAGTCATATATATTTTAAATTTGAATTTGTTTAGTTAAATATTAAAAATACAATTAACACACCAAAACTTTAGAATACTTTTAATTTATTGATTTATATTTTGCAAAAATATAGTTATTCAAATGTTCTATTCTAATATGATTCAACAACATGAAATTTGAGGTCGTTAGTCTACCTCGTGGGGTGCTTCTAACTCCTAAAGAATTTTCCACTACTGTACAAAGTGCAAAATATGCAGTTGAAACTTGATACTTGAAGCTCTCTCCTGTATTTCCTTGTGAATCTCTCCTTTCTTAAGTTTCTTCAAGGATAAGTTGTCAAATAATATGTTTCTCAACCTTCCCTTTAGTCATGTTTTAAGTACAGATTGGTTTCAGGATTACTTTTCTTAGATACATTATGTATTGGATATCATCCTATCTTGTGTTAATTTGTATTTTGGTAATATGTCCAATTTTGGAAGAGGCAATTGGAGACTCTTGGTGCTCAGAGGGCAGGCCTTGAAGATATGCTGAAAGAGATGAAGAGAAAGGTAATTTTCACCTTAGAACTTTTTATTTACCCTTTCCTTTTAGAAAATTGATTTGTGCTTTTTTCCCCTTCTTTCTTGGGTAGGAGATTATAAACTTTTCATTTTGTATTTTTATTTGTTTAATTAGTAATGATTTCAATTACTAATCATAACATGTAGTTTTGAACTGGTTATTTTGTTCCATTGAGATGAGGTTGTGATGATTATAATATCTTTGAGCTAAATCACGTCTTTGAATGATATTGAGAGGACTGAATCATCATAACATAGAAATCCTAGTTGATGACAATTAGAGTTATAATTAAATTGATTTGAACATGAGATATTTCAATTAAGTTTGATTAATTTTTGAGTGCTGTTCGAGTAGACTCAATTAATATTTCTCTTATTTGAGTCCGTTCAGTTATTTGTTTGCATAGTTAAAAAACTGTTTGTGTTCAAGTGTGTTTAACTTTCAAACTAGCACTTTCAACCTAGTATGAGCTCAAATTTGAATCATAATTAAAATTAAAAAAATATATATATAAATGATAAAAATATAAATATATAGTAGTATATATATTATAACTTGCTTGCGAACACTGTTTGAGTTCACTTGAATATATTCGAGCTTAAAAATTGTTATCTGAGTTTTGTTTGTTTCATAATCAAACAAGCCTTAATCAAATGTAAATGAGTTTGAACGAACTTTGTTCGCGGATTGTTTGGCACATTAATAGCTCTATTGACAATAAATTGAGGCTCTTAAGAACTTACTTGGAAATTTTAAAATGACTAAAATACCCTTATCCAGAAAGATTATATCTCAGCTTGTGACTCATAAACCATGATATAAGACATATTGACTTAACTATGAGTTTTACATTCCTGGATTGTTTTCTGGTTCTGAATCAACTGAGTGTTTAACTATTCTTTTATTGATGCTCTACTGATTTTCCTTAATACTTATAGCTAAAGATTGAAGTCTTATAGTGCTTGCCTCTTATATACCCTTTGGCTATAGTATTTTCACTCTTTACTAACATTAAGAGCAGATTTGTTCCTTAGTTAATTTATTTTTTACCCTTAAAACCTATAGTTGAAGAAATGAATTCCCCATTAACAGATAAATTCCCCATGTTCAGTCTCCTGGCTGTAACTGCAAGAACTGGGGTGATATTGATTTTAATGGGTTCTTATTCAATGTTTGTTGTTTGATTCTGTGATGCTTATTTTTGCAATATCTGTCTGTTTCCTGCTCTTTGTTCAGTGATTGACATTGTTATGTTGGAATATTCTTGTAATTGCACATCTTGTGTTGGTACAGGATGATATACTGCCTAAGTTGATGACATACAATGGTTCACACGAAGATCTGTTCAGGAAGGAGATAGCAAAATATGATCATATTTGTGAAGAGATTGCTCAAAATATTAAGGCCCAAGAACAACTCTTGATACAAATAGAGGTTTGCATGAAAAGTCCTCCTTGGAAAGATGTTTATCAGTGTACATGAGTTTTTTTGGAAACATTAAGCTTTTCTATGCATCCTAGGGTGTTTTTCTCTGAATTGTCTTTAATGATTGTGTGGGGATCACTTGAAATTATGCTTTATAGATCCTTCAACCACATTGAAATAGCTAGTCTTATCTTTGTTGTGGATGAGCTTAAAAATTTAGATATTGAATTCAACACCAAACAGAGGTCTTTGTTTTCCCGCAGCCTCTTCCTCCTCCGTGCTCCTCTTTTTTTTCCTTTTTTTTTTTTTTTTCTAAACTTCTTTTTTAATATTATAACCCAATTCCTCCTCTGATACAGCAAGTTGAATATCTAATTCTCTTGTGATCATTATGAAATGCAGCTTCTATAAAATTCTTCTGTGATGCCTTCCCATTTGCTCTTTGGACATAGTTATTTCTATGGAAAGTTATGCATGCTGTTGTGTTAATCCTTTCTTATAATATTATTTCATCCTTCATCACAGGATGACAATGCTGCCTTTGATGGTATCTTCAATCTTGAGGACTACAAAGGTATGCCTTTATGAGCACTTCTTCAGAAAAGCTTTCTGAAAGTTTATATGCTGTGCATAAGTTTGTGGTTTGAATTTCCTATCAGTTGGACTCGAATTATCTTGATCTTATGCCTTACTCTTGGAGTATAGAAAATTATTTATGAGCTACTATGAGTTTCTTTTATTTGTTGAATTGTGGGTTTAATGCACCTGGGTATTCTTGTGCGGGCACCTGTATTATTTGGCTTGACAGGGTTTTATTTTATTTATATTGATTTAAGTTGAAGCTTTATGCCTTGTGTATATCTTTTATATTTATTAATTTTCTTAATTGAGATGTTTATGTTTGATTTTACGTCTTTTATCTATCCAACCTTTTCCTAAATTTCTGTTTAAATGTAAATAAGAGTTGATGCATAAAGTGTGACAAGCTTATAAATTTAGTCTGCTAATGTTAAAAGTAGCCATCTTCTGCTCTCTTCTTTTTTCTCCATTGTAATGAATTTACTTCCTCTTTTTGTGTGAAAAAATAAGAGAAAAGATGGCAGAATATAGGACCGAGTATAAAATGAGCATCCACCAGATTGTAGATACCATATATTGATGTAGCTTGGAGATTCAATATTTCTTGTTGCTGTTTCTCAATGTTTTATTCTTAAATTCATGAATTTAAATGAACACTCAACAATTCTCATTTATCTTCAGCATCACGTGAGAAGACCTATAAGCAGATAGAGGCTGCAATAGCGAAATTTCGCGAAATTAAGGAGAACATCTACGAGGGACTGAAGTTCTATGTTACTCTTCAGGTATGAATTTTCTATAGAAGTTCTTTTGGGGGTTTATCTAGTTTGGTTTAAGCTTCATTATTGGATATTGATGGATCAAATTAGTAAGTAATAAATAATTTAACCTATGCATACCTGGGTCTCATTCACTGTTGGCTCCCAAAGAGAACTTGAAGTTAATGGATTTACCTGAAAGCCTTAGCAACTCTTGTTGTCATGGTTCTGTTCATGCTTATCTGTCATGTCATTTAACACCATGTTTGATTTGTCTCTTATTGTTGTGTAGAGAAAGCAAGCAGATATATACCAACTTAGTGGTTTGTAAGATATAAAATGTTAATCATGAAACACAAGTAACTGGTCAAATGAATTTTGATTGGTCTTCAATCCTGAAGCTTACTCTATCCAACTGGATTATCAATTAACTTAGTATTCCACTGTAATGTAATATGTCGGTCTGAATTGCAGTCTCTGAAATTGGTAGGCTTGCCTGCTTTTTTATAATATATGAGTTTGTATTGAGGAATTATACTTCTGAAATCTCTTATCTTCAAGTGTTCAAGTTTGTCTTCAAGTTTGTTTGAAAACTTGAGACTGGGTATCTGCTTTAGTGCAGCTAAATTATGTTCTGCTTGATTAGCTCTTACAGTCATGAAGTTTTGAAACTGCTACTAATTATAACTGCTGTTTGTTCATTAGTTAACTCACTTGTTTTTTCTGTTAAACAGGATGCAATTACAAATATAAAGCAGCAGTGTGATGATTTTGTCATGACAAGAAATATTAAGTGCCGGGAAATGATTGATGATGTCCAGAGACAGATTGCAGGTCTTAGTTTTCACGATGGTAAAAGTTCTGGCGCTTACACTTATCTTTCAATTGGACAGCCTCAGAGACCTACGCCCCAACAACAAACAGACCTTGGGAACATGCCCAGTGCTTCACATACCCAAACTCCTGCATACCAATCCCCTCCGCAGCCATCCATGTCTGGTTATACTCAAACTCCCCCTCCTTATGCTCCTTCCCAACAAGCACCACCATACCATGTGCCTGTTTCCAGTCCCCCTTTCCCACCACCTCCCCAACATCAACCACATCCCCCTGTGACACCTGAGTATGGACAACCTGCTTATCCTGGTTGGCGTGGACCATACTATGGTGCACCTCCACCGCAACCAGGATCCATGCCCAGGCCTCCTTACACCATTCCATCCTCATCTCCTTATCCGCCCCCTAACCAGAGTCACCAGAGTGGATATTACAGACAGTAATGTTCTTTTTGCTCAATTCGTGCATTGTGTAGATAAATCATTTTACATTTCTCCTTGTACGAGTAGGGGATGGGGCTCTATATATAAGAAGATTATTGAACATTAATTATGTTTGTTCATTCTTGGTTAATGTTGTACCTGATATGGGAGGCATGATCTGATCCAACTACACCTTGCATGTATAGGTTGGAGGGTTTGTTATGACGTGTTCCTCTTTTTGTATTTATTTATTATTATTATTATATCTGTTCACATTGAGACATTCTTCCAGCCAAGATTTCATCTCTGAGTTTTTTTTTCTTCCAATTTGAGCGTGTAAGCGTTAGGTGCAAATATATGGGTGTCGTCATATACAGATTTATCTTATATTTTGGATTTTATATTTGATTATAAATTTAATAATAAATATTATTTTATTTGAAACTTATTTTTTCTTTCTTTGCTATGTTTTTGTAGGTAAAAAATGCAAAAATAAAAGGATTATTAAAGAATTTCTTAAAGAAGATATAGATTCCTAGGAAATTCAGATTAGAAAAGAAAAAGTGTTTCTATATAGTTGAAAATATTCTGACTAGGGAGTTTTACTGCAGTGTTTGGAACATTTGTCGAGGAAGAATGTGTATCTCTAGGGAGGCCCTCGAGAGTCGTTGCATCATTAAGAAACGAAAAGAAAGGAAAAAAAAAAGAAAAGAAAAGAGGAGATTACTGCTTTCAGGTACATTATTTCTGAGTCATTTATCAAAATAATGTTATTTTTTAAAAGTGTTTCTAAATTATTGTTACTTTTTACCTATTTTTCAATCTAATGTGAGTTTATTTTATAAAAAAAATAAATTTTTATTTTTTTAATAAAATATTTAAGATCTACTTTGTCAAAATAGATTTTTTTAATAAAATATTTAAGATCGGCAAAATAAATCCTTATTTTTTTTAAAAATAAAGTATTCAAATCTATTTTACCAAAGTAGATTCTTAATTCTTTTAAATAAAATATTCCGATCCATTTTATCACCTTCATTTTAAAAAAAAATACTTATAAATATTAATTATCTAATAATTATAATTTATAAATAATATTTTTATTATAATTTACGTAATTTTTTTAAAAATTAATATATATTTTATAATGACAAAAACAAAATATATAATTTTTTTATTTGAATTTTTTTTAAAATTTAATATGACATGAAATAATAAATTATTAATATTAATAATAAAATTTATTAGTAAACGATTTTTTTACTATTCAAAAAATTAATGAATATTTTAAAATATTAATGATATTTTAAACACGTTTTTTTACTTTCAGTGTTAATTTTAAATTTTAAAATATATATCTACGATAATTTACCACACTTTATACTATGACTTAAATATTGAATAACTCATTATTAATTTTTTTTATTAATGATCTATAATTTTATATTTATTAATTTTTTAAAAATTTATTATATATATATATATATATCTATATATATATATACATATTGTTTTAAATAATAATTTTATAACAAAAATATTATTTATAAATTATTAAGTAATTTTTTTAAAAAAATAATTAGGGTTTACTTGGTAAAATAGACCTGAATATTTTATTAAAAAAAAAGTATCACTTTTTAGATATCAAAATCTAACTTTTGCACCTTAAAATTTTTTTGCACTTCAAAATGTCTCATGTACTTAAGTTAAGTCAAACCGTTAGATCTTAAATTTTGTCGTTAATATTTGACACTGTTCAGTCAGAGGTAATTTTGTCCAATTTGCCAAAAAATTTAAATTTTTTTTTTCTCTTTCTTATTTCTCTCTAGTCTCTTCTCTCTTCGGTAATTTAATTTTTTCTCTATTTTTCTTCCTTCTTTCTCTCTCTTCCTTTTTTTTCTTTCCTTCTTTATCTTTTTTTCTTTCTAATTTTAATTGATTTCAAACTTCTAAATTCCATTTTGTTTCTTAATTTTTTTTCCTTAATTTATTTTTTTTTCTCTCTCTTCTTTTTTTCTTTTTTCTTTTTCTTCTTTTTTTTCCTCTCATTTCAAACTTCTAAACTCCATTTTTTTTCTTAATTCTTTTTCTTTAATTTTTTTATTTAATTTTTTTTCACTTTTTTCTTCATCTTTCTCTGTCCTTCTTTCTCTTTTTTATCTCTCATTTTAATTGATTTTAAAGTTTCATTTCTGAATTTAATTTGTTAAATTTAATTTTAATTGGACTTGTCTACCTTATACATGCGATATACATGTGAGCATTTAAAGTGAAATGTAAAATTGATCTACATGATGCAATACCAAAAAAGAAACTCAAACCCCAAGTAAAAATTTTATTTATCAAATAAAATTGTAGTAGCTACAATTTCAATTTTTTTACTCTCAGAGTGAAACCGAGAGCACATCAGCACCACCTGTGAAGTGGAATGCTTCAATTTTTTAAATCAATTTTCAATTCAATTTATTGAAACTGTTTCCGATTTCACCATTTCACCATTTCTTACTCCAAGTCCTCCTAATCCTCCTTCGCCGCCGTTTGAATGTCTGCCGCTGCCGTCGTTTGAGTGCCCGCCGTCTTCTGAATGCTTGCCGCTGCCGTCGTCTGAATATCAGCCGCTGATGCCGTAGTCTGAATGCTTATCGCCGCCGTTATATATTGTTTCAAATTTGAGATATGGAAACTTCAAGTTCGAAGGAATCAACCGGGCGTCGTCGATGAATGAGAGAAAAAATAGGAAGAAAAATAAGAGAGAAAGAAGGAAGAGAAAGAAAGGAGGAAGAGAGATAAGAAGAAGAAAAAAAGAGAAAAAAATTTAAATTATTGGAAAGAGGAGAGAAAAAGAAGGAAGAGAGAGAAAAGAAGAAGAAGAAGGACAGAGAAAAAATTAAGGAAAAAAAGTTATATTTTATTTTAGATAAATTGAACAAAAAATAGCTCTGATTGAATAGTGTCAAACAATAAAAAAAATGTTGACTAACGGCAAAATTGAACACCTAACGGTTTGACGTTTTGAAACCTCAATAACACTATAATGTAAAAAGTGAATTTTGAGATCTAAGAAGTGCAACTAAAATAATTTATCCTAAAAAAAATAAGGGTCTACTTTAAAGACTCTGAATATTTTATTAAAAAATAAATAAATATCTACTTTAGCACATTAGATTGAAAAATAAGTAAAAAAAATAGTAATAGTTTAATTTTTTTTAAAATAATATTATTTGGTAAATGACTCCATTATTACATTTTACTGTTCATTATAATAAGAAAGGCGTCCAAGAGTAGCCAAAAAAAAAAAAAAAAAAAAACATGTAGGGTCCAATATATAGAAAAATCATATGATTCTCATGATTACTATATAATTGTATAAAGAAAGATTTTGGAGTAAGATCAACAATTTATTTTGGACCTGTTTCCTTCCCCATGAGAATGAAAATTATTTTTCAGGGTAGAGACAAAATTAATGCTACGCATAGATAAGGTAGTTTATCCATAGTAAACAGTTTTCTGTATTTAAACCTTCCGAGTAATTATTTAAAATTTAAGTCAAAAATTTTTGACATAAAAAACTAATTAGACTTAACTCTAATTTAATTGGGATAAAAGAACATAAAAAAAAAAAACCAATTTTTGGATAAACTTGAAACTTTTTGGTAATTATATATACAAGCTTTATATAAAAAGGAAGAGAGGGAAGGAATAAGCATAGAATATGCTATATTTTTGCTTGCAGCTATTAATTAATTGAGTAAACTATTTTAGTTGCACTTCTTAGATCTCAGAATCCAATATTTTCACCAATTTTTTTTTTTGCATTTATAGTGTCATTGAAGTTTCAAAACACCCCACTACATGCACATCTGTTAAGTCAAACTGTTAAGTCTTTAATTTAACCGTTAATTAATATTTTTTCACTATTTGACACTGTTTTAGTAAGGAGCATTTTTGTCCAATTTTTTTAAATTTTTTTCATTTTTTAAAATTCTTTTCTCTCTTCTTCTTCTTCATCTTTTCTCTCTCATTCTTCTTTAGGGTTTTAATAATCATATAATTTAGCTTGCAAAAATACGTTTCGATTATTTTTTTCCAGATGAAATTGAAAGAAATATTGATTGTGCCAAATCATGTTATTTACAAAGTATATAAAGAGTTTTGTAATACAGAATAATAATAATAAACAAATCTATCTATATTTAAAGAAAATAAATAATATTAGAAATAAGGAATAGAATTGTGTTTCTAATAAACCCTCTCATAGTCGAAACAAAAGGTTGACGAACGTTGAGATTATCCTGAAAATCCTTAAAGAGATATATAAGAAGTCCTTTTGTAAAGATATCTGAGATTTGAAAGCGTGAAGGAACATGAAAAACATATACTTGACTATAAACAACTTTCTCACGAACAAAATGAATATCTATCTCAATATATTTAATACGTTGATGCTGAACATGATTACTAGAGAGATAAACAACACTTACATTATTGCAATATACTAAAGTAGCTTTAGTAACAGGATGATGAAGTTCCAAGAGAATATTACAGATCCAACACTTTTAGAAACAACATTTACCACACTACGGTATACAACTTCAGCACTAAAGCGAGATAACATGTGTTGGCGTTTAGCAGACCAAGAAATTAGATTATTTATGAGATAAACACAATAACTAGATGTTGAGCGGCAAGTATTTGGAATAACCCCTAATCGGCATCAATGTAAGAAAGAAGGTCATGAATTGAAGAAGGATATAGATGAAGATCAAAATCGAGAGTACCTTCAATATAACAAATGATGCGTTTTAAAGCTGTCATGTGATGGGTGCGAAGATCATGTATAAAAAGACAAACTTGTGAACAACATAACAAATATCTAGACAAGTGAAAGTCAAATACTAAAAAGCACTAGCAAGGTGACGATTGATAACTCTAAAATAATAGAGTTATTCACATATGTTTTGCCCTTAATTTGAAACCAATTCCATGACTTGTGCAAAGGTTTTTGAGTTAAAATGCACCAAATGGCATAATTCCTTTCTCCATTTCAATTTTGTGGATTAATTGTAAAAAATGGCCATTTTAATTATTTAAATTCCTAAATTTTATCATAATTAAATTCTATTACTAACATTTAAATTTGTGCAGGATTTTACATAAAAGGTGATGGAATTTTTTGGATCCAATTGCAAAAGGGTAAAAATGGAATTTTTTGATTGAAATGTGTCAAAATGAATTGGATGAAATATTGACCACTTTTAGAAGGAATTGGGAATTGGTGGATGGTTAATTACTATGTTGACCGTTACTAATGTATAATATATATATATATATATATATGCACAAGCAAGGGGGCACAAAGGACAAAAGCAAAAGGACAAAAGAAATACACAAGTCGGCAGTAGGTGCAAATATTCAGGCAGAATTTCAGGAGGGCTGCAATTGTTATACATATAAATATATATATATATATATATATATAATCAAATTCCAAATTAATTCCAGCTGGAGATAAAACAAAAAAAATACATATTGTAGCTGAGATTTCGGGTAGAGCTTGGCAACAATTTTTGGATTTGATTTCAGCTGGTACGATGACTCATCATGTTGAAGGACAGCTGTGGGTTAAAGGAAAATTCTGGAGAGAACAATTTTCTTTTACAAAGGGAAGAAGAAGAACAGTAGACGGGAGTCCTGAAGTTTTTGGAGAGGAGAAGAGAGGAGGAGTAGAAGTTTTACCGTAGCTTTTCTTTGTTTTTGTTGAGTTCTCGGGCAGCTTAGGACTTAGGCAGTAGGTAGATTGTTTTGAGTTATTTTTTTTTAGCTTTAGTTAGAAAGGAAAATTACCTAAGAAGGCTGGGCGACATTGCTGGAATTTCCGGGCTGTTCATGATCGAGGGCAGCAGCACCACGCGGAGGAGACGAAGAACAGCAGCAGCTTGATTAAATTCGATTTGGGGCAGTAGGGTGATCTCCGACCCGAGTAACCCTCTCTCCATTTCTTCAATTTGCTTCTTGTTTTGTAATCAAATATTCTTCAAATTGTCACTGTTTTGTAACTGAATATTTTGATGATATGAGAATGTTTACATGTTTTCAAGGATTAATTAAAAGTGTTTTGGGATTGATATGTTTCCGTCTTGGGATTGACTTGTGTCACTATGGACCTAGGGACTGTTTTTCCTATTACTTTAGTCCTTGTTTTCATGATTCGTTTTAGCAAAATTTATATTCATAACCTGAAGGTGCTGTAGCCTAGCAAATTATAAACATGTGGAAAAATGTAATGTGGCATAGGATGAATGAATGCATAAGTATTGTGTATTGTTTTCCTTGTTGATACTTGTATGGGGCATACTTAGTTTATTCATGCAATTACTTAAACGGATTAGGAATAACTTGCGGTTACGACTGTCCAAGTTATGTATCGAACTAGTATCTGGCTTTCTAACCGGAAGGGGTCTAGTTGACACGTTAATTGCATGGCACTTGCTTGAGACGCATGACCGTGCGGTCAATATTGCAGGGGACACCAATTTCACTGCTTCACTGTTGTTTGTTCTAGGTTCACGGTACTTCGTACTCCATGAGACGATGTTATCGGGGGTTTAGACTAGTAGGCTAAGTAGTTTGGATAGAACCAAACCGCTGTAGTGTTAATTTGGAAACCGAAAAGCATGCTTAGCATTCTTGGATTCATTACTGGTTTATGTTTGCATTTTTGGCTTGATTTTTACAGCATTGTATTACCTATTGTGTTCTGTTGGTAAAATTCCAGTAGGCTGCCCTGTATTTTAGTTAGGTAGAATTGCTGCACATTTCTGTTGCTGCATTTCGTTGCTGCAGCATTTCTGTTGCTGCAGCATTTCTGTTGCTGCAGCATTTTTGTTGCTGCAGCAGTAGCTACAGTAGACTACTCTCCAAATCTTCACCCATTTATTCATCATTCTTTATTCTTTTAACCAAATGTAAATCATGTTTGCATGTATAATTGGCATACAAAATCTCTGTGGGATCGATAATCTTGTACTTAGGTACATATTTACTTGTTGACCGGTGTATACTTGCACTTGTTAAGATTGCGTTGATTTATTCTATTTTATATCTTCTCAATTTGTGACACACGCACACAACGCAACAAGTTTTTGGCGCCGTTGCCGGGGATTTTGGAGTCAATTGTTTGTAAATATTGTTTGCATTTGGTTACTTTTGTTGTTTTATGTTATACTCATTATTGAGCTTATGAGATTATTGAAATGATGTATGAGGGACGAATAAATATGCATGGGCTGAACTGTTTTTGTGAATTATTTATCTGAATTATTTAAATTTCAGCTTGTGTATCATTCATTCCTTAACGTGTGCTATTTTGTATGAGTAAAACGCGCAAGGGCTCTCAAGCTACAGTGATGCCACTTGATCCAGAGATTGAGAGAACCACCAAGGCGTTGAGGAAAAGAAACAAACCAAGGACAAGGTAGACATGGCGGAGCAGCGTGTTGTAGAAAATGAACATGTCTATAATCATGTGGTGTTGGCAGACGATAGGGACCATGCTATTCGACAGTATGCAGTCCCTATGTTTAATGAATTGAATCCAAGCATTGTAAGACCAGAGATTACTGCAGCCCAGTTCGAGCTGAAACCAGTGATGTTTCAAATGTTGCAAATGGGATAGCAGATGAAGTGTTGAAGCTGAAATTGTTCTCGTACTCCCTAAGACCTCTACAACAACCACCACCTTCAAACGCTTTAGAAAATATGATGAGAGACTTCATGGCAAAAAAAAACAACTCTCCAAGGACTATCATCTACTGTGTGGAACTTGAAAGCCAAATGGGGCAGTTAGCCCAAGAGATGAGAAACAGACCACAAGGATCACTTCCGAGTGATATAGAGAATCCAAGGAGAGAAGAAACGAACATTGCAAAGCGATAACACTATGAAGTGGCAGAATACTGGACGAGCTAAAAATGAAGTCTGGAGTAGCTGAGAAGACCAGTGAGTCCAGCCAGAATACAGAAATTCCAGTAGCTGAAAAAAAATCAGGGGAGCCAAATGCTGCAGCATCGCAAATGTTGCAGCAAAACAGTATTCCAGAACAGCCGAATGCTGCAGCATCGAAACTGCCGCAGAAAAATACCATTCCAGAACAGCGGAGATGCTGCAGCAATGCAATATTCCAGAGAGTGCTACGTGAAGGACTCTTATCAAAGCCATGAAATTCCATGATGAAGGTGAGGAGTGTTTTCGAATCACCACAAGTGATTCTCGGGCAGAAAAAGATGAAGAGCAAGATGAGGATGCAGAGGATGCATTAATGGATGAAAAGTCTACATGATGATGGCAATATGGAGACCGAAGCACATTCAGCTTGGTTAGAAGCAAACCCCCAAAGGTTCAAGTTTCGCGCGCGATTTGAATCCTTGGAGTTGTCTTCGCGAGATTTCAAGATAACAAAACCTTCAGTTGAAGAGCCACCACAGCTGGAATTGAAGCAATTGCCATAGCATTTGAAGTATGGTTTTCTAGGGGCATGATCTACACTGCCAGTAATCATTTCAGCACTGCTGAGTGCGGAACGGGAGGAGAATTGCTTGGAGCTTTGCAGCAGCATAAGCGAGCTATGTGCTGGACCATAGCTTACATGAAAGGTATATGACTAACCTTATGCATGCACAAGATAATTTTGGAAGACAATTCCAAAAATTTAATAGAGGGGCAGAAATGATTAAATCCAATTACGAAGGAAGTGGTAAAGGAACAAAATTATCAAGTGGCTAGATTTTGGCATTATTTATCCTATATCTAACAGCGCTGGGGATGGAGAATTTGCATGGATTACAAGAAGATAAGCAAAGCCACAAGAAACGACCACTTCCCACTGCCTTTCATTGGAAGAAGTGTCACTTCATGGTTAAAGAAGACATTGTGCAAAACTCTTCACCTATAATTGCTAAGTAGTTAATTGAGCACAATCTATAAGTGAACACTTTCATCTATTATTTATTGCATTTCTTTTTATTTTGTTTTTCTTATTTCTTCTTGTTTGTTTTTTTTTCAGCATTCGATTTCTTTTCCTTATTTTGTTTTAATTGTTGTTCTTTTATTTTCAGGTGCTTCAATTCGGAATTAATGGCTGTTTACTCCTAAGTTTCTTTCAGAATTTTCAGAATTGGTTTTGAGACTTCAATTTCATATTATAATGCCGTTCTCTTTCTCTCTTATTGGTACTCTTCTGTTTGATAATACAGGTATGCTTGCGGTCAAAGAGCAAACAGAGTCAAGGCTGTTTTATTAAAGAAAAAAAAAAGGGGAAAGTAAGATGGGACTTGCCACTACCTCTCGGCAGAAATGCTGTGACAACAAGCTGCCACACACCGACAAAGCCATTCAAGGCTGCCTTAGTCCAATTTCAATTTTAAAATTCAGGCGGTGCAATTTAACAAGGGATTTCCATGAATTGATTACTTATGCAAGCAGCCCTAGTTCCTTTCAATTTCAAAATTTTCAATGGGTGGCATACAACTAGAACTTGTTGGAAAACCAAAAAGGTTAGTTTTTATATTTTATTTGTGGAGAATGTGTTTGAATTGAAAAGACAAGGAGAGAAAGAAGTGGGGAGTTATCTAAAGGACACAAATTTCTCTACACACACGCTCTTCTACTTTCCTTCTCTTCAAACTCTATTTTAAGCCTTCAACAAACCAGAAGATTCAAGGTTAGTACTCACTTTTCTACATTTTTATTTCTTCTCGGTAATGTGAGTTGGTGTATGGTACTTGCAAGAAAAAAAAATTCTGGTTCATTTCTCTTATTTTAATGTGAGTATACACTCCTTGAGTAGCATGTATAGAATTTATGGAGTACAATTTTTGCATTACCAATGGATAGAGGATTGTATTGGCTGTATTTAAGGTTCTAGTTATACTTGAGTTCTTGTGTGTGAGCATGCTTGTAGAAATGATAGATCTGCCAGTTGATGTGTATCTCAGTTTATTGTGTTGGGCAGAAGGATGGTTATGATTCAAAATGAATTTCATGTCTTAATGGTCTTCATGTTTTTACTTAGTAACAATGCCGCCTGAATTGTTGGTAAATTTGTGTTTGCTTTCTTCTCACTCGAGAATTGAGAACTTATGTGCCACTAATGCTATTGTGTTACATTTTCTTGACATGCTCCTACACTGCATTTATATATATTCTATGTTCGGATAATGTAAAGATGCCAAAGATCAAACAGGTTGCACGAAAGATTGTTATTATGGAAAAATTTGCTTCCCTTGATGCTGAAACAAGATATGAGGAATTGTACAGCGAGCGGGCCTTGCTAGCTGATTTGGAGTTCATTTTAACTAGCGAGGAACCATACCCACTGCCCTCGGCTACCCTTGCAGCCATACGGAGACTAAATTGGGAGAGTTTTTGTAACTAAAGAATTGATCCGGACCCTTCAGTGATGACAATAATGATGATTATTCAGCCCTTTTTGCTAACAATACGGATGAGATGAGTGACAGCATGCTTAGAGCAGTGACCAAACTGGAGGACCTTGGCCCACTTTCCCCGACGTACTACTGCCAGATGAGCGCACTTTGGGCAGCGACGATGACATATAGAGCAACCCTCCCTGCACTTCGGGAGTGGTTCTATTTCGCTTCCCTTCTGTCTCTTTATATTCTTGTGTCTTGTCTTTCTCTTTATATATGAATGATGACTGCTGCACTTTTCTTTTGCCTACTGCAATGAGGACATTGCTCCCTTTTAAGTTTGGGGGAGGGTGCCCTCTTGCTGGATGAGGAATGATTAATGCTGTGTATTTTTTATGATGAATGAATGTGTTGTCCTTGATGAATTATGCATGAATGATGATGAGGGTTGAATGAAAGTTTTTTTTAATGAGCTGAATGAAGAGTGAATCATTTTAGTAGGATTATGTAAATTTGGGAACATTATTTGTGATGATAATTCATGTTGATATGATTTCATAACTCTTTTATGGAAGTGAGCCTTTAGTACTTAGAATATGTTGATATTAACTAGATTTAAGTGAAAATTTCTGCTCCCACCAAAATTTTTGCACATAGTCTTACTTGGAGATTTCATGTTTATTACAAGAGTTAGCTTTGGTATGAAGGTTCAGAATCTTTAGACTCGTTTGTTATATCTCTTGAGGCGAAATCCTAGTAGATTTGGTAATATAGAAATGATTAAGGCATGTTCTTGAATCGTTTGAGCCTTTCGAGCCTACCCTAATGCATTTTATTTCCTTAGTTAAACCAAGTTGAGCTTAAGCCTAATTTCTTGACTCCCTTATTTAATAGCCACTTATCCTAAATGTTTTGCATGTATCCATTCTTTGCTTTCCCTAAAACTTGACCTTAGTCTGCTATGAACACTGCTGAATATAAGTTTGGGGGTATGCGGAGAAGGCTGCATTACAGAGCATAGAGATGTTGTGTATCATTTTTACTGGATTGGTGGTAGTTATTTGTTTTATGAAATTATGTTATGAATGCTCTACGTATTGAGGATATGTGGTTTTGAAAAAAAAAAAAAATCTGTGTGAAAAATGGAAGAATCCTCTTTACGCAAAAAAAAAAAAGAGTGTGAAGGAATGCTGCAGCATTTCTGTTGCTGAAGCATTTTGACTCAGAAAAAAAAAAGGAAATATGTGTTATGCTTCTTTGAGGTCAAATGTTAAATACTGATTGTGGTTAAATGTTGCATGTATTTCTAAAGCAGGGTGTAAATGTTTGTGCTCCTTGGGTTCATTCAAAAAAAAAAAAAAAGAAGGGTGGAAATGCTGCAGCATTTGAGTTGCTGCAGCATTTTGATTCAAAAAAAAAAAAAATTTTTTTTTGGGGAAATGATGGCATTAGTTTATGGTAGACTATGACTAAGTTTTGAGCCTACTTTTTATCTATATTTTTCCCACCTTAGCCTTAGCCTACATTACAACCAAATTAAGACCTCTTTGATCTTTATTGCTAAATTTGCTACATTAGTGGAGAGTGGTGTAATAGATTGAGTCTGAAGATGCAAAATGAATCTTAAGATTACCATATGTTGACTTATGAATGAGAGATTGAAAAGGAAAGACTATTCACACACACGGGAGGAGATCTTTGAGCTTGATTTAGTTAATGTTCTGATATTTGAGGAACTTGGGTCATGAACATATTAGAGTTTTGTTTCACATCTTTGATCTGAAAGAACCCAAATTTGCCTATGATTGCTGGAATGATTCTGGACATGAATTGTTGCATTATTTGATTGAGCTTTATTGATCTATCTTATCTGTTGCAGCATAGCTCGGGACGAGCAATGAGCTAAGTTTGGGGTGTGATAACTCTAAAATAATAGAGTTATTCACATATGTTTTGCCCTTAATTTGAAACCAATTCCATGACTTGTGCAAAGGTTTTTGAGTTAAAATGCACCAAATGGCATAATTCCTTTCTCCATTTCAATTTTGTGGATTAATTGTAAAAAATGGTCATTTTAATTATTTAAATTCCTAAATTTTATCATAATTAAATTCCATTACTAACATTTAAATTTGTGCAGGATTTTACATAAAAGGTGATGGAATTTTTTGGATCCAATTGCAAAAGGGTAAAAATGAAATTTTTTGATTGAAATGTGTCAAAATGAATTGGATGAAATATTGACCACTTTTAGAAGGAATTGGGAATTGGTGGATGGTTAATTACTATGTTGACCGTTACTAATGTATAATATATATATATATATATATATATATATATATATATATATGCACAAGCAAGGGGGCACAAAGGACAAAAGCAAAAGGACAAAAGAAATACACAAGTCGGCAGTAGGTGCAAATATTCAGGCAGAATTTCAGGAGGGCTGCAATTGTTATACATATATATATATATATATATATATATATATATATATATATATACTCAAATTCCAAATTAATTCCAGCTGGAGATAAAACAAAAAAATACATATTGTAGCTGAGATTTCGGGTAGAGCTTGGCAACAATTTTTGGATTTGATTTCAGCTGGTACGATGACTCATCATGTTGAAGGACAGCTGTGGGTTAAAGGAAAATTCTGGAGAGAACAATTTTCTTTTACAAAGGGAAGAAGAAGAACAGTAGACGGGAGTCCTGAAGTTTTTGGAGAGGAGAAGAGAGAGGAGTAGAAGTTTTACCGTAGCTTTTCTTTGTTTTTGTTGAGTTCTCGGGCAGCTTAGGACTTAGGCAGTAGGTAGATGTTTTGAGTTATTTTTTTTTAGCTTTAGTTAGAAAGGAAAATTACCTAAGAAGGCTGGGCGACATTGCTGGAATTTCCGGGCTGTTCATGATCGAGGGCAGCAGCACCACGCGGAGGAGACGAAGAACAGCAGCAGCTTGATTAAATTCGATTTGGGGCAGTAGGGTGATCTCCGACCCGAGTAACCCTCTCTCCATTTCTTCAATTTGCTTCTTGTTTTGTAATCAAATATTCTTCAAATTGTCACTGTTTTGTAACTGAATATTTTTGATGATATGAGAATGTTTACATGTTTTCAAGGATTAATTAAAAGTGTTTTGGGATTGATATGTTTTCCGTCTTGGGATTGACTTGTGTCACTATGGACCTAGGGACTGTTTTTCCTATTACTTTAGTCCTTGTTTTCATGATTCGTTTCAAGCAAAATTTATATTCATAACCTGAAGGTGCTGTAGCCTAGCAAATTATAAACATGTGGAAAAATGTAATGTGGCATAGGATGAATGGAATGCATAAGTATTGTGTATTGTTTTCCTTGTTGATACTTGTATGGGGCATACTTAGTTTATTCATGCAATTACTTAAACGGATTAGGAATAACTTGCGGTTACGACTGTCCAAGTTATGTATCGAACTAGTATCTGGCTTTCTAACCGGAAGGGGTCTAGTTGACACGTTAATTGCATGGCACTTGCTTGAGACGCATGACCGTGCGGTCAATATTGCAGGGGACACGACCAATTTCACTGCCTTGTGTTGTTCTAGGTTCACGGTACTTCGTACTCCATGAGACGATGTTATCGGGGGTTTAGACTAGTAGGCTAAGTAGTTTGGATAGAACCAAACCGCTGTAGTGTTAATTTGGAAACCGAAAAGCATGCTTAGCATTCTTGGATTCATTACTGGTTTATGTTTGCATTTTTGGCTTGATTTTTACAGCATTGTATTACCTATTGTGTTCTGTTGGTAAAATTCCAGTAGGCTGCCCTGTATTTTAGTTAGGTAGAATTGCTGCAGCATTTCTGTTGCTGCAGCATTTTGTTGCTGCAGCAGTAGCTTAGCAGTAGACTACTCTCCAAATCTTCACCCATTTATTCATCATTCTTTATTCTTTTAACCAAATGTAAATCATGTTTGCATGTATAATTGGCATACAAAATCTCTGTGGGATCGATAATCTTGTACTTAGGTACATATATTACTTGTTGACCGGTGTATACTTGCACTTGTTAAGATTGCGTTGATTTATTCTATTTTATTATCTTCTCAATTTGTGACACACGCACACAACGCAACAAGTTTTTGGCGCCGTTGCCGGGGATTTTGGAGTCAATTGTTTGTAAATATTGTTTGCATTTGGTTACTTTTGTTGTTTTATGTTATACTCATTATTGAGCTTATGAGATTATTGAAATGATGTATGAGGGACGAATAAATATGCATGGGCTGAACTGTTTTTGTGAATTATTTATCTGAATTATTTAAATTTCAGCTTGTGTATCATTCATTCCTTAACGTGTGCTATTTTGTATGAGTAAAACGCGCAAGGGCTCTCAAGCTACAGTGATGCCACTTGATCCAGAGATTGAGAGAACCACCAAGGCGTTGAGGAAAAAGAAACAAACCAAGGACAAGGTAGACATGGCGGAGCAGCGTGTTGTAGAAAATGAACATGTCTATAATCATGTGGTGTTGGCAGACGATAGGGACCATGCTATTCGACAGTATGCAGTCCCTATGTTTAATGAATTGAATCCAAGCATTGTAAGACCAGAGATTACTGCAGCCCAGTTCGAGCTGAAACCAGTGATGTTTCAAATGTTGCAAATGGGATAGCAGATGGTGTTGAAGCTGAAATTGTTCTCGTACTCCCTAAGACCTCTACAACAACCACCACCTTCAAACGCTTTAGAAAATATGATGAGAGACTTCATGGCAAAAACAAAAACAACTCTCCAAGGACTATCATCTACTGTGTGGAACTTGAAAAGCCAAATGGGGCAGTTAGCCCAAGAGATGAGAAACAGACCACAAGGATCACTTCCGAGTGATATAGAGAATCCAAGGAGAGAAGAAACGAACATTGCAAAGCGATAACACTATGAAGTGGCAGAATACTGGACGAGCTAAAAATGAAGTCTGGAGTAGCTGAGAAGACCAGTGAGTCCAGCCAGAATACAGAAATTCCAGTAGCTGAAAAAAAAATCAGGGGAGCCAAATGCTGCAGCATCGCAAATGTTGCAGCAAAACAGTATTCCAGAACAGCCGAATGCTGCAGCATCGAAACTGCCGCAGAAAAATACCATTCCAGAACAGCGGAGATGCTGCAGCAATGCAATATTCCAGAGAGTGCTACGTGAAGGACTCTTATCAAAGCCATGAAATTCCATGATGAAGGTGAGGAGTGTTTTCGAATCACCACAAGTGATTCTCGGGCAAAAAAAGATGAAGAGCAAGATGAGGATGCAGAGGATGCATTAATGGATGAAAAGTCTACATGATGATGGCAATATGGAGACCGAAGCACATTCAGCTTGGTTAGAAGCAAACCCCCAAAGGTTCAAGTTTCGCGCGCGATTTGAATCCTTGGAGTTGTCTTCGCGAGATTTCAAGATAACAAAACCTTCAGTTGAAGAGCCACCACAGCTGGAATTGAAGCAATTGCCATAGCATTTGAAGTATGGTTTTCTAGGGGCATGATCTACACTGCCAGTAATCATTTCAGCACTGCTGAGTGCGGAACGGGAGGAGAATTGCTTGGAGCTTTGCAGCAGCATAAGCGAGCTATGTGCTGGACCATAGCTTACATGAAAGGTATATGACTAACCTTATGCATGCACAAGATAATTTTGGAAGACAATTCCAAAAATTTAATAGAGGGGCAGAAATGATTAAATCCAATTACGAAGGAAGTGGTAAAGGAACAAAATTATCAAGTGGCTAGATTTTGGCATTATTTATCCTATATCTAACAGCGCTGGGGATGGAGAATTTGCATGGATTACAAGAAGATAAGCAAAGCCACAAGAAACGACCACTTCCCACTGCCTTTCATTGGAAGAAGTGTCACTTCATGGTTAAAGAAGACATTGTGCAAAACTCTTCACCTATAATTGCTAAGTAGTTAATTGAGCACAATCTATAAGTGAACACTTTCATCTATTATTTATTGCATTTCTTTTTATTTTGTTTTTCTTATTTCTTCTTGTTTGTTTTTTTTTTCAGCATTCGATTTCTTTTCCTTATTTTGTTTTAATTGTTGTTCTTTTATTTTCAGGTGCTTCAATTCGGAATTAATGGCTGTTTACTCCTAAGTTTCTTTCAGAATTTTCAGAATTGGTTTTGAGACTTCAATTTCATTTATATAATGCCGTTCTCTTTCTCTCTTATTGGTACTCTTCTGTTTGATAATACAGGTATGCTTGCGGTCAAAGAGCAAACAGAGTCAAGGCTGTTTTATTAAAGAAAAAAAAAGGGGAAAGTAAGATGGGACTTGCCACTACCTCTCGGCAGAAATGCTGTGACAACAAGCTGCCACACACCGACAAAGCCATTCAAGGCTGCCTTAGTCCAATTTCAATTTTAAAATTCAGGCGGTGCAATTTAACAAGGGATTTCCATGAATTGATTACTTATGCAAGCAGCCCTAGTTCCTTTCAATTTCAAAATTTTCAATGGGTGGCATACAACTAGAACTTGTTGGAAAACCAAAAAGGTTAGTTTTTATATTTTATTTGTGGAGAATGTGTTTGAATTGAAAAGACAAGGAGAGAAAGAAGTGGGGAGTTATCTAAAGGACACAAATTTCTCTACACACACGCTCTTCTACTTTCCTTCTCTTCAAACTCTATTTTCAGCCTTCAACAAACCAGAAGATTCAAGGTTAGTACTCACTTTTCTACATTTTTATTTCTTCTCGGTAATGTGAGTTGGTGTATGGTACTTGCAAGAAAAAAAATTCTGGTTCATTTCTCTTATTTTAATGTGAGTATACACTCCTTGAGTAGCATGTATAGAATTTATGGAGTACAATTTTGCATTACCAATGGATAGAGGATTGTATTGGCTGTATTTAAGGTTCTAGTTATACTTGAGTTCTTGTGTGTGAGCATGCTTGTAGAAATGATAGATCTGCCAGTTGATGTGTATCTCAGTTTATTGTGTTGGGCAGAAGGATGGTTATGATTCAAAATGAATTTCATGTCTTAATGGTCTTCATGTTTTTACTTAGTAACAATGCCGCCTGAATTGTTGGTAAATTTGTGTTTGCTTTCTTCTCACTCGAGAATTGAGAACTTATGTGCCACTAATGCTATTGTGTTACATTTTCTTGACATGCTCCTACACTGCATTTATATATATTCTATGTTCGGATAATGTAAAGATGCCAAAGATCAAACAGGTTGCACGAAAGATTGTTATTATGGAAAAATTTGCTTCCCTTGATGCTGAAACAAGATATGAGTTGTCAGGAGCGGGCCTTGCTAGCTGATTTGGAGTTCATTTTAACTAGCGAGGAACCATACCCACTGCCCTCGGCTACCCTTGCAGCCATACGGAGACTAAATTGGGAGAGTTTTTGTAACTAAAGAATTGATCCGGACCCTTCAGTGATGACAATAATGATGATTATTCAGCCCTTTTTGCTAACAATACGGATGAGATGAGTGACAGCATGCTTAGAGCAGTGACCAAACTGGAGGACCTTGGCCCACTTTCCCCGACGTACTACTGCCAGATGAGCGCACTTTGGGCAGCGACGATGACATATAGAGCAACCCTCCCTGCACTTCGGGAGTGGTTCTATTTCGCTTCCCTTCTGTCTCTTTATATTCTTGTGTCTTGTCTTTCTCTTTATATATGAATGATGACTGCTGCACTTTTCTTTTGCCTACTGCAATGAGGACATTGCTCCCTTTTAAGTTTGGGGGAGGGTGCCCTCTTGCTGGATGAGGAATGATTAATGCTGTGTATTTTTTGATGAATGAATGTGTTGTCCTTGATGAATTATGCATGAATGATGATGAGGGTTGAATGAAAGTTTTTTTTAATGAGCTGAATGAAGAGTGAATCATTTTAGTAGGATTATGTAAATTTGGGAACATTATTTGTGATGATAATTCATGTTGATATGATTTCATAACTCTTTTATGGAAGTGAGCCTTTAGTACTTAGAATATGTTGATATTAACTAGATTTAAGTGAAAATTTCTGCTCCCACCAAAATTTTTGCACATAGTCTTACTTGGAGATTTCATGTTTATTACAAGAGTTAGCTTTGGTATGAAGGTTCAGAATCTTTAGACTCGTTTGTTATATCTCTTGAGGCGAAATCCTAGTAGATTTGGTAATATAGAAATGATTAAGGCATGTTCTTGAATCGTTTGAGCCTTTCGAGCCTACCCTAATGCATTTTATTTCCTTAGTTAAACCAAGTTGAGCTTAAGCCTAATTTCTTGACTCCCTTATTTAATAGCCACTTATCCTAAATGTTTTGCATGTATCCATTCTTTGCTTTCCCTAAAACTTGACCTTAGTCTGCTATGAACACTGCTGAATATAAGTTTGGGGGTATGCGGAGAAGGCTGCATTACAGAGCATAGAGATGTTGTGTATCATTTTTACTGGATTGGTGGTAGTTATTTGTTTTATGAAATTATGTTATGAATGCTCTACGTATTGAGGATATGTGGTTTTGAAAAAAAAAAAAATCTGTGTGAAAAATGGAAGAATCCTCTTTACGCAAAAAAAAAAAAGAGTGTGAAGGAATGCTGCAGCATTTCTGTTGCTGAAGCATTTTGACTCAGAAAAAAAAAGGAAATATGTGTTATGCTTCTTTGAGGTCAAATGTTAAATACTGATTGTGGTTAAATGTTGCATGTATTTCTAAAGCAGGGTGTAAATGTTTGTGCTCCTTGGGTTCATTCAAAAAAAAAAAAAAAGAAGAATGGTGTGGAAATGCTGCAGCATTTGAGTTGCTGCAGCATTTTGATTCAAAAAAAAAAAAATTTTTTTTTGGGGAAATGATGGCATTAGTTTATGGTAGACTATGACTAAGTTTTGAGCCTACTTTTTATCTATATTTTTCCCACCTTAGCCTTAGCCTACATTACAACCAAATTAAGACCTCTTTGATCTTTATTGCTAAATTTGCTACATTAGTGGAGAGTGGTGTAATAGATTGAGTCTGAAGATGCAAAATGAATCTTAAGATTACCATATGTTGACTTATGAATGAGAGATTGAAAAGGAAAGACTATTCACACACACACGGGAGGAGATCTTTGAGCTTGATTTAGTTAATGTTCTGATATTTGAGGAACTTGGGTCATGAACATATTAGAGTTTTGTTTCACATCTTTGATCTGAAAATATGAACCCAAATTTGCCTATGATTGCTGGAATGATTCTGGACATGAATTGTTGCATTATTTGATTGAGCTTTATTGATCTATCTTATCTGTTGCAGCATAGCTCGGGACGAGCAATGAGCTAAGTTTGGGGTGTGATAACTCTAAAATAATAGAGTTATTCACATATGTTTTGCCCTTAATTTGAAACCAATTCCATGACTTGTGCAAAGGTTTTTGAGTTAAAATGCACCAAATGGCATAATTCCTTTCTCCATTTCAATTTTGTGGATTAATTGTAAAAAATGGTCATTTTAATTATTTAAATTCCTAAATTTTATCATAATTAAATTCCATTACTAACATTTAAATTTGTGCAGGATTTTACATAAAAGGTGATGGAATTTTTTGGATCCAATTGCAAAAGGGTAAAAATGAAATTTTTTGATTGAAATGTGTCAAAATGAATTGGATGAAATATTGACCACTTTTAGAAGGAATTGGGAATTGGTGGATGGTTAATTACTATGTTGACCGTTACTAATGTATAATATATATATATATATATATATATATATATATATATATGCACAAGCAAGGGGGCACAAAGGACAAAAGCAAAAGGACAAAAGAAATACACAAGTCGGCAGTAGGTGCAAATATTCAGGCAGAATTTCAGGAGGGCTGCAATTGTTCATATTTATATATATATATATATATATATATATATATATACTCAAATTCCAAATTAATTCCAGCTGGAGATAAAACAAAAAAAATACATATTGTAGCTGAGATTTCGGGTAGAGCTTGGCAACAATTTTTGGATTTGATTTCAGCTGGTACGATGACTCATCATGTTGAAGGACAGCTGTGGGTTAAAGGAAAATTCTGGAGAGAACAATTTTCTTTTACAAAAGAAGAAGAACAGTAGACGGGAGTCCTGAAGTTTTTGGAGAGGAGAAGAGAGGAGGAGTAGAAGTTTTACCGTAGCTTTTCTTTGTTTTTGTTGAGTTCTCGGGCAGCTTAGGACTTAGGCAGTAGGTAGATGTTTTGAGTTATTTTTTTTTAGCTTTAGTTAGAAAGGAAAATTACCTAAGAAGGCTGGGCGACATTGCTGGAATTTCCGGGCTGTTCATGATCGAGGGCAGCAGCACCACGCGGAGGACGAAGAACAGCAGCAGCTTGATTAAATTCGATTTGGGGCAGTAGGGTGATCTCCGACCCGAGTAACCCTCTCTCCATTTCTTCAATTTGCTTCTTGTTTTGTAATCAAATATTCTTCAAATTGTCACTGTTTTGTAACTGAATATTTTTGATGATATGAGAATGTTTACATGTTTTCAAGGATTAATTAAAAGTGTTTTGGGATTGATATGTTTTCCGTCTTGGGATTGACTTGTGTCACTATGGACCTAGGGACTGTTTTTCCTATTACTTTAGTCCTTGTTTTCATGATTCGTTTCAGCAAAATTTATATTCATAACCTGAAGGTGCTGTAGCCTAGCAAATTATAAACATGTGGAAAAATGTAATGTGGCATAGGATGAATGGAATGCATAAGTATTGTGTATTGTTTTCCTTGTTGATACTTGTATGGGGCATACTTAGTTTATTCATGCAATTACTTAAACGGATTAGGAATAACTTGCGGTTACGACTGTCCAAGTTATGTATCGAACTAGTATCTGGCTTTCTAACCGGAAGGGGTCTAGTTGACACGTTAATTGCATGGCACTTGCTTGAGACGCATGACCGTGCGGTCAATATTGCAGGGGACACGACCAATTTCACTGCCTTGTGTTGTTCTAGGTTCACGGTACTTCGTACTCCATGAGACGATGTTATCGGGGGTTTAGACTAGTAGGCTAAGTAGTTTGGATAGAACCAAACCGCTGTAGTGTTAATTTGGAAACCGAAAAGCATGCTTAGCATTCTTGGATTCATTACTGGTTTATGTTTGCATTTTTGGCTTGATTTTTACAGCATTGTATTACCTATTGTGTTCTGTTGGTAAAATTCCAGTAGGCTGCCCTGTATTTTAGTTAGGTAGAATTGCTGCAGCATTTCTGTTGCTGCAGCATTTTTGTTGCTGCAGCAGTAGCTTAGCAGTAGACTACTCTCCAAATCTTCACCCATTTATTCATCATTCTTTATTCTTTTAACCAAATGTAAATCATGTTTGCATGTATAATTGGCATACAAAATCTCTGTGGGATCGATAATCTTGTACTTAGGTACATATATTACTTGTTGACCGGTGTATACTTGCACTTGTTAAGATTGCGTTGATTTATTCTATTTTATTATCTTCTCAATTTGTGACACACGCACACAACGCAACAAGTTTTTGGCGCCGTTGCCGGGGATTTTGGAGTCAATTGTTTGTAAATATTGTTTGCATTTGGTTACTTTTGTTGTTTTATGTTATACTCATTATTGAGCTTATGAGATTATTGAAATGATGTATGAGGGACGAATAAATATGCATGGGCTGAACTGTTTTTGTGAATTATTTATCTGAATTATTTAAATTTCAGCTTGTGTATCATTCATTCCTTAACGTGTGCTATTTTGTATGAGTAAAACGCGCAAGGGCTCTCAAGCTACAGTGATGCCACTTGATCCAGAGATTGAGAGAACCACCAAGGCGTTGAGGAAAAAGAAACAAACCAAGGACAAGGTAGACATGGCGGAGCAGCGTGTTGTAGAAAATGAACATGTCTATAATCATGTGGTGTTGGCAGACGATAGGGACCATGCTATTCGACAGTATGCAGTCCCTATGTTTAATGAATTGAATCCAAGCATTGTAAGACCAGAGATTACTGCAGCCCAGTTCGAGCTGAAACCAGTGATGTTTCAAATGTTGCAAATGGGATAGCAGATGAAGTGTTGAAGCTGAAATTGTTCTCGTACTCCCTAAGACCTCTACAACAACCACCACCTTCAAACGCTTTAGAAAATATGATGAGAGACTTCATGGCAAAAACAAAAACAACTCTCCAAGGACTATCATCTACTGTGTGGAACTTGAAAAGCCAAATGGGGCAGTTAGCCCAAGAGATGAGAAACAGACCACAAGGATCACTTCCGAGTGATATAGAGAATCCAAGGAGAGAAGAAACGAACATTGCAAAGCGATAACACTATGAAGTGGCAGAATACTGGACGAGCTAAAAATGAAGTCTGGAGTAGCTGAGAAGACCAGTGAGTCCAGCCAGAATACAGAAATTCCAGTAGCTGAAAAAAAAATCAGGGGAGCCAAATGCTGCAGCATCGCAAATGTTGCAGCAAAACAGTATTCCAGAACAGCCGAATGCTGCAGCATCGAAACTGCCGCAGAAAAATACCATTCCAGAACAGCGGAGATGCTGCAGCAATGCAATATTCCAGAGAGTGCTACGTGAAGGACTCTTATCAAAGCCATGAAATTCCATGATGAAGGTGAGGAGTGTTTTCGAATCACCACAAGTGATTCTCGGGCAGAAAAAGATGAAGAGCAAGATGAGGATGCAGAGGATGCATTAATGGATGAAAAGTCTACATGATGATGGCAATATGGAGACCAAAGCACATTCAGCTTGGTTAGAAGCAAACCCCCAAAGGTTCAAGTTTCGCGCGCGATTTGAATCCTTGGAGTTGTCTTCGCGAGATTTCAAGATAACAAAACCTTCAGTTGAAGAGCCACCACAGCTGGAATTGAAGCAATTGCCATAGCATTTGAAGTATGGTTTTCTAGGGGCATGATCTACACTGCCAGTAATCATTTCAGCACTGCTGAGTGCGGAACGGGAGGAGAATTGCTTGGAGCTTTGCAGCAGCATAAGCGAGCTATGTGCTGGACCATAGCTTACATGAAAGGTATATGACTAACCTTATGCATGCACAAGATAATTTTGGAAGACAATTCCAAAAATTTAATAGAGGGGCAGAAATGATTAAATCCAATTACGAAGGAAGTGGTAAAGGAACAAAATTATCAAGTGGCTAGATTTTGGCATTATTTATCCTATATCTAACAGCGCTGGGGATGGAGAATTTGCATGGATTACAAGAAGATAAGCAAAGCCACAAGAAACGACCACTTCCCACTGCCTTTCATTGGAAGAAGTGTCACTTCATGGTTAAAGAAGACATTGTGCAAAACTCTTCACCTATAATTGCTAAGTAGTTAATTGAGCACAATCTATAAGTGAACACTTTCATCTATTATTTATTGCATTTCTTTTTATTTTGTTTTTCTTATTTCTTCTTGTTTGTTTTTTTTTTCAGCATTCGATTTCTTTTCCTTATTTTGTTTTAATTGTTGTTCTTTTATTTTCAGGTGCTTCAATTCGGAATTAATGGCTGTTTACTCCTAAGTTTCTTTCAGAATTTTCAGAATTGGTTTTGAGACTTCAATTTCATATTATAATGCCGTTCTCTTTCTCTCTTATTGGTACTCTTCTGTTTGATAATACAGGTATGCTTGCGGTCAAAGAGCAAACAGAGTCAAGGCTGTTTTATTAAAGAAAAAAAAAGGGGAAAGTAAGATGGGACTTGCCACTACCTCTCGGCAGAAATGCTGTGACAACAAGCTGCCACACACCGACAAAGCCATTCAAGGCTGCCTTAGTCCAATTTCAATTTTAAAATTCAGGCGGTGCAATTTAACAAGGGATTCCATGAATTGATTACTTATGCAAGCAGCCCTAGTTCCTTTCAATTTCAAAATTTTCAATGGGTGGCATACAACTAGAACTTGTTGGAAAACCAAAAAGGTTAGTTTTTATTTTATTTGTGGAGAATGTGTTTGAATTGAAAAGACAAGGAGAGAAAGAAGTGGGGAGTTATCTAAAGGACACAAATTTCTCTACACACACGCTCTTCTACTTTCCTTCTCTTCAAACTCTATTTTCAGCCTTCAACAAACCAGAAGATTCAAGGTTAGTACTCACTTTTCTACATTTTTATTTCTTCTCGGTAATGTGAGTTGGTGTATGGTACTTGCAAGAAAAAAAAATTCTGGTTCATTTCTCTTATTTTAATGTGAGTATACACTCCTTGAGTAGCATGTATAGAATTTATGGAGTACAATTTTTGCATTACCAATGGATAGAGGATTGTATTGGCTGTATTTAAGGTTCTAGTTATACTTGAGTTCTTGTGTGTGAGCATGCTTGTAGAAATGATAGATCTGCCAGTTGATGTGTATCTCAGTTTATTGTGTTGGGCAGAAGGATGGTTATGATTCAAAATGAATTTCATGTCTTAATGGTCTTCATGTTTTTACTTAGTAACAATGCCGCCTGAATTGTTGGTAAATTTGTGTTTGCTTTCTTCTCACTCGAGAATTGAGAACTTATGTGCCACTAATGCTATTGTGTTACATTTTCTTGACATGCTCCTACACTGCATTTATATATATTCTATGTTCGGATAATGTAAAGATGCCAAAGATCAAACAGGTTGCACGAAAGATTGTTATTATGGAAAAATTTGCTTCCCTTGATGCTGAAACAAGATATGAGGAATTGTACAGCGAGCGGGCCTTGCTAGCTGATTTGGAGTTCATTTTAACTAGCGAGGAACCATACCCACTGCCCTCGGCTACCCTTGCAGCCATACGGAGACTAAATTGGGAGAGTTTTTGTAACTAAAGAATTGATCCGGACCCTTCAGTGATGACAATAATGATGATTATTCAGCCCTTTTTGCTAACAATACGGATGAGATGAGTGACAGCATGCTTAGAGCAGTGACCAAACTGGAGGACCTTGGCCCACTTTCCCCGACGTACTACTGCCAGATGAGCGCACTTTGGGCAGCGACGATGACATATAGAGCAACCCTCCCTGCACTTCGGGAGTGGTTCTATTTCGCTTCCCTTCTGTCTCTTTATATTCTTGTGTCTTGTCTTTCTCTTTATATATGAATGATGACTGCTGCACTTTTCTTTTGCCTACTGCAATGAGGACATTGCTCCCTTTTAAGTTTGGGGGAGGGTGCCCTCTTGCTGGATGAGGAATGATTAATGCTGTGTATTTTTTATGATGAATGAATGTGTTGTCCTTGATGAATTATGCATGAATGATGATGAGGGTTGAATGAAAGTTTTTTTTAATGAGCTGAATGAAGAGTGAATCATTTTAGTAGGATTATGTAAATTTGGGAACATTATTTGTGATGATAATTCATGTTGATATGATTTCATAACTCTTTTATGGAAGTGAGCCTTTAGTACTTAGAATATGTTGATATTAACTAGATTTAAGTGAAAATTTCTGCTCCCACCAAAATTTTTGCACATAGTCTTACTTGGAGATTTCATGTTTATTACAAGAGTTAGCTTTGGTATGAAGGTTCAGAATCTTTAGACTCGTTTGTTATATCTCTTGAGGCGAAATCCTAGTAGATTTGGTAATATAGAAATGATTAAGGCATGTTCTTGAATCGTTTGAGCCTTTCGAGCCTACCCTAATGCATTTTATTTCCTTAGTTAAACCAAGTTGAGCTTAAGCCTAATTTCTTGACTCCCTTATTTAATAGCCACTTATCCTAAATGTTTTGCATGTATCCATTCTTTGCTTTCCCTAAAACTTGACCTTAGTCTGCTATGAACACTGCTGAATATAAGTTTGGGGGTATGCGGAGAAGGCTGCATTACAGAGCATAGAGATGTTGTGTATCATTTTACTGGATTGGTGGTAGTTATTTGTTTTAAAATTATGTTATGAATGCTCTACGTATTGAGGATATGTGGTTTTGAAAAAAAAAAAAATCTGTGTGAAAAATGGAAGAATCCTCTTTACGCAAAAAAAAAAAAGAGTGTGAAGGAATGCTGCAGCATTTCTGTTGCTGAAGCATTTTGACTCAGAAAAAAAAAAGGAAATATGTGTTATGCTTCTTTGAGGTCAAATGTTAAATACTGATTGTGGTTAAATGTTGCATGTATTTCTAAAGCAGGGTGTAAATGTTTGTGCTCCTTGGTTCATTCAAAAAAAAAAAAAAAGAATGGTGTGGAAATGCTGCAGCATTTGAGTTGCTGCAGCATTTGATTCAAAAAAAAAAATTTTTTTTGGGGAAATGATGGCATTAGTTTATGGTAGACTATGACTAAGTTTTGAGCCTACTTTTTATCTATATTTTTCCCACCTTAGCCTTAGCCTACATTACAACCAAATTAAGACCTCTTTGATCTTTATTGCTAAATTTGCTACATTAGTGGAGAGTGGTGTAATAGATTGAGTCTGAAGATGCAAAATGAATCTTAAGATTACCATATGTTGACTTATGAATGAGAGATTGAAAAGGAAAGACTATTCACACACACACGGGAGGAGATCTTTGAGCTTGATTTAGTTAATGTTCTGATATTTGAGGAACTTGGGTCATGAACATATTAGAGTTTTGTTTCACATCTTTGATCTGAAAATATGAACCCAAATTTGCCTATGATTGCTGGAATGATTCTGGACATGAATTGTTGCATTATTTGATTGAGCTTTATTGATCTATCTTATCTGTTGCAGCATAGCTCGGGACGAGCAATGAGCTAAGTTTGGGGTGTGATAACTCTAAAATAATAGAGTTATTCACATATGTTTTTGCCCTTAATTTGAAACCAATTCCATGACTTTGCAAAGGTTTTTGAGTTAAAATGCACCAAATGGCATAATTCCTTTCTCCATTTCAATTTTGTGGATTAATTGTAAAAAATGGTCATTTTAATTATTTAAATTCCTAAATTTTATCATAATTAAATTCCATTACTAACATTTAAATTTGTGCAGGATTTTACATAAATGATGGAATTTTTTGGATCCAATTGCAAAAGGGTAAAAATGAAATTTTTTGATTGAAATGTGTCAAAATGAATTGGATGAAATATTGACCACTTTTAGAAGGAATTGGGAATTGGTGGATGGTTAATTACTATGTTGACCGTTACTAATGTATATATATATATATATATATATATATATATATATATATGCACAAGCAAGGGGGCACAAAGGACAAAAGCAAAAGGACAAAAGAAATACACAAGTCGGCAGTAGGTGCAAATATTCAGGCAGAATTTCAGGAGGGCTGCAATTGTTATACATATATATATATATATATATATATATATATATATATATACTCAAATTCCAAATTAATTCCAGCTGGAGATAAAACAAAAAAAAATATTGTAGCTGAGATTTCGGGTAGAGCTTGGCAACAATTTTTGGATTTGATTTCAGCTGGTACGATGACTCATCATGTTGAAGGACAGCTGTGGGTTAAAGGAAAATTCTGGAGAGAACAATTTTCTTTTACAAAGGGAAGAAGAAGAACAGTAGACGGGAGTCCTGAAGTTTTTGGAGAGGAGAAGAGAGGAGGAGTAGAAGTTTTACCGTAGCTTTTCTTTGTTTTTGTTGAGTTCTCGGGCAGCTTAGGACTTAGGCAGTAGGTAGATGTTTTGAGTTATTTTTTTTTAGCTTTAGTTAGAAAGGAAAATTACCTAAGAAGGCTGGGCGACATTGCTGGAATTTCCGGGCTGTTCATGATCGAGGGCAGCAGCACCACGCGGAGGAGACGAAGAACAGCAGCAGCTTGATTAAATTCGATTTGGGGCAGTAGGGTGATCTCCGACCCGAGTAACCCTCTCTCCATTTCTTCAATTTGCTTCTTGTTTTGTAATCAAATATTCTTCAAATTGTCACTGTTTTGTAACTGAATATTTTTGATGATATGAGAATGTTTACATGTTTTCAAGGATTAATTAAAAGTGTTTTGGGATTGATATGTTTTCCGTCTTGGGATTGACTTGTGTCACTATGGACCTAGGGACTGTTTTTCCTATTACTTTAGTCCTTGTTTTCATGATTCGTTTCAGCAAAATTTATATTCATAACCTGAAGGTGCTGTAGCCTAGCAAATTATAAACATGTGGAAAAATGTAATGTGGCATAGGATGAATGGAATGCATAAGTATTGTGTATTGTTTTCCTTGTTGATACTTGTATGGGGCATACTTAGTTTATTCATGCAATTACTTAAACGGATTAGGAATAACTTGCGGTTACGACTGTCCAAGTTATGTATCGAACTAGTATCTGGCTTTCTAACCGGAAGGGGTCTAGTTGACACGTTAATTGCATGGCACTTGCTTGAGACGCATGACCGTGCGGTCAATATTGCAGGGGACACGACCAATTTCACTGCCTTGTGTTGTTCTAGGTTCACGGTACTTCGTACTCCATGAGACGATGTTATCGGGGGTTTAGACTAGTAGGCTAAGTAGTTTGGATAGAACCAAACCGCTGTAGTGTTAATTTGGAAACCGAAAAGCATGCTTAGCATTCTTGGATTCATTACTGGTTTATGTTTGCATTTTTGGCTTGATTTTTACAGCATTGTATTACCTATTGTGTTCTGTTGGTAAAATTCCAGTAGGCTGCCCTGTATTTTAGTTAGGTAGAATTGCTGCAGCATTTCTGTTGCTGCAGCATTTTTGTTGCTGCAGCAGTAGCTTAGCAGTAGACTACTCTCCAAATCTTCACCCATTTATTCATCATTCTTTATTCTTTTAACCAAATGTAAATCATGTTTGCATGTATAATTGGCATACAAAATCTCTGTGGGATCGATAATCTTGTACTTAGGTACATATATTACTTGTTGACCGGTGTATACTTGCACTTGTTAAGATTGCGTTGATTTATTCTATTTTATTATCTTCTCAGTTTGTGACACACGCACACAACGCAACAACGATACTCAGTGAGATCATGATACAAATTACCTGAAGATAGATCAAGTTTGGATTTGGTATCCACTGTCGTCTGTGAGGACTTACAAGATGACATATTGACGCGATCAATAATTTCCTGAGCATATTTATTTTGAGAAAGAAATAGAACAATAGTGTTTCTAATAACATAAATACCCAAAAATAACTAAGGTGACCAAAATCCTTTTTAGAAAATTTAGAACCAAGAGTAGACATAATAATTTGGCGAAGAGTATCCGAAGATGTGACAAGAATGATATCATCCGTATAAAGAAGAATATAAGACATGTTAGAATCATTACGACAAATAAATAAAGAATGATCACAAATGCTTTGAAAAAAACTCAAGGTGTCACAACCCAGACCTGCAGGCCCGTGCTACAACTATGGGTCTGGCAGCCCTCACAATCAACTACTTGGTATTATCCTCACTATATCAAAGCTGACTATGAGTACCCAGACTCATTCTTATATATCATTGTACATTCACTTTCCTTATCGATGTGGGGCGGGTATCACATAAGGTGGTTACAAAATCAGGAAAAACGTTGATACCAAGCACGAGGAGCCTGCTTAAGGCTATAAAGAGACTTCCTTAGTAAACAAACATAATCCAGATGATGACGATCACGAAAACTAGGTGGTTGATGCATGTATATATTTTTAGAGAGATTTCCATGTAAAAATATATTTTTAACATCTAATTGATGAATACACCTAGATTTAGAGATAAAAATATTAAGTACCATACAAATAGTAGTAGGTTTGACTACCAGACTGAAAATTTCACCACAATCGATACCGCTTTGTTAGCTAGCACCATCGCCAACTAGACGAGCCATATATTGTTCAAAAGATTCATCACATTTAATTTTATGTCTGAATCCAAAAACTCCGAATAACATTAACATTAGAGGGTTGTGGCACTAAATCCCACATCTTAGTTTTAATAAGAGCATCGTATTCATCTTGCATCACCAATTTTCAATTAGAATAATTTAAAGCAAGAAGAAGATTAGTAGGTAGTGGATAAATAGAGGAAGAAATAGAAGAATGAAGACTAAATATATGTTTGAGTTTAAAAATACCATGTTGGCCCTTGTCATCATTTGAGGAGAAGAGGGTTAGGCTCAAGAAGGAATGGGAGAAAAACTTTGGTGGGCCGTTTATGAAGAGGAGCCTAGTGAAGAAGAAGCTAGGCTAGAGTGCCACACCCCTCTAATGTTAATTATATTCGAAGTTTGTGAATTTCTAGGCATATAACTAAATTCGATGAATCTTTTGAACGATATAAGGCTCATCTAGTTGGCGATGATGCTAGCCAACAAAGCGGCATCGATTGTGATGAAACTTTCAATCCAGTAGTCAGGCTTGCTACTATTCATATGGTACTCAGTATTGCTATATCTAAATCTTGGTGTATTCGGCAATTAGATGTTAAAAATACGTTTTTACATGTCAATCTCTATGAAACTGTGTACATGCATCAACCACCTTGTTTTCGTGATCGTCATCATCCGTATTATGTTGGTTTACTAAGGAAGTCTCTTTATGGTCTTAGGCACGCTCCTCGTGCTTGATACAAACGTGGTTAAAGAAAACGAACTGACATGGCTTATATTCTTCTTTATGTGGATGATATTATTCTTATCACACTTCCGAATACTCGACACTCAACATCTGGTTATTGTGTTTATCTTGAAAATAATTTGATTTCTTGGTCTGTTAAATGTCAACACACGTTATCTCGTTCTAATTTTAAAGCTGAATATCGTGGTGTGTCAAATGTTGTTTTTGAATCATGTTGGATTCGAAATATCCTCTTGAAACTTTATCATCTTGTTACTAAAGCTACTTTAGTATATTGCGATCGATATTCATTTTGTTTGTGAGAAAGTTGCTCATGGTCAAGTACGTGTTCTTCATGTTCCTTCACGTTTTCAAATTTCAGATATCTTCACTTAAGAACTTCCTATATATGTGTTTAATAATTTTTGGGATAGTCTTAACGTTCATCAATCTTCTGTTTCAACTACATGGTCTATTAGAAATACAATTCTATTTAACTTAGAATTCCCTATTTCTAGTATTATTTATTTATCTATATCACTGGCCTTAGTCAAGATCAAGGTCAAGGTCTAGAAGGCAAGACCCAATAAAGCAGAACCATTAGAACAATGCAGCAATGGAGAAGTATACAAAAGATTTCACACATAAAGTCATAAATATCACAAATAATTATTCAATTAATACGACTTCTCTTACTTTGTTAAGTGAAAAATTATAAGTTCGACTCACTCAGTTAGAGAGTGGACAATATAATCCTCATTCAAACCAAAAAGTTCACAACATGTGCATATTTAAAAGTAAATGCATGAGCATTTTATCACACTTAGTGCCTGCAGGTCATATAATTTAGCTAGAAAAAATACGTTTCGATCATTCTTTTCCAGATGATCGAAACGAGTATTATTTATAGATAATTTCTCAAATTTTGAAGGATATATGTGTTGAATCGAGCATCTGCTCTGATAACATGTTGAATTAGTATCGAGTAATTATAATTCATTGAATTACTTTAAGGTGAAAAATATATCACCTATTTATATTACATCATGGGAGCTATGTAAGGAAAGAAAATAAAGACAAAATCAATCACAATATCAACGATTCCTAAAGTGTAGGGATTTGATTTGATTTGCTTTGCTGAAGATCTACGATTTATTCAACAATATAGAAAGGAAGAATCTTGATTCGTGATCTCTTCGGGTACTTTAGTGAGCCAATTTAAGGAAAAAGATGAGTGTACGAGGTTTATGGATGACCTAGGAAAAAGTCTGTTTTGGAATGAGCCAGGAACCCAGCAACCCCAGCAACGTAGTATTTATTTATAATATTTGAAGAATTATTAATTAGGCAATGATTTGAAGAGGGTATTGAAGTCATTATGAATGAGATCATTGAAGAAAACTTGAAATTCAAGATCATCATCATCATCATCATCATTATTTTTTTCTTGAATTTCTATTACATTAGGGTTTTCTTTGGTAGCTTCGATTATGTAATATATTGATGCATGAAAATGTGTTGGGACCAACAGAACATCCAAGATCTGCTGTGGAAATGATTTTTGAATCCTTGGGAACTTCTAGATATTCTTTGAATCTTTAGCAAGATTTGATCCTTCAGCCTGCAATAATTATAATAGTTACAAAAATTAGTGATTTCATGAGGATCAAGAAAGCTAAAAAAGAAATAGTAAAAAGATCAAAAACTACGAAAAATTAATATATGAGAGACTAAAGCAACTGTGCTTTGCTTGATATAATTAAAAAAATGCATTGTAAATGTTACGTAAAGTCATAAATTTAATTTTTATTGTGATCGTCATTTTAAGAGTCAGACTGAAGTCTCTCAATTTTTCTTAAGTAAGAGTTTGATTTTACGAGATCCAATTTGGATCAGTCCGGTTTAACCCAAAAAAAAAAAAAAAAAAAAAATATTATATATATATATATATATATATAAAGGTGATGATTAATATTAAAGTTTTGATTCCAATTAAAAACAATACATATTAGCTAGTGAGAGTTACAAAATGCAAGAAAATTTACGTAGGTCTAAGGATTTGAGGTGAATGTCACACGTCGAACTGACTAGGTTCTGAGTAGGTTATACCTGACACTAATCATCAATTATAATTATACCACGCAAATGATGCTACACATAGGATCGATTGGATCCTAAGTAGGTTCTACCTTGCACTAACTAGTGATTACAAGTACCACACAGACGATATGATTTCTGACATAAAATTTTGAACATGGTACACGATCCATTTGTAATATCCCTGTTAGCCAAGACTCCAAATATAATAGTAACTCATACTACACATAGACACAAAAGTTAGATAACAATAAATATTCAAAGTGTTTTATTACCATGATTATTGCTCATTGTGAGAATCCCAGTGAATAATCTTCATCCTCTAATTCCTTAAGACTCGTCTAAAATTTGTCACTGAATTGATTATCAGAAAGATAACGCTGAGAACATCCTTCCTGACATGCGACAGAAAGTGAAACTCACCCAATCCCAATGGCAGGACCGAAGAGCAGTTCCCGATGACTTAGGGATTGGATTGTTGCAATATTTTAGTAACACCACAAAAATGTTAATTTCCAATTTTGATTATTTTAAACTATTTGATTATATCATTAAATTTGTAAATTGCAATATTTCAATAATTTGTAGAGATTAAATAAATTTAAATTTTAATATAATTATTTTCTGAAGAGTATATGAATATATTGACCAATAAGCCTTTCCAACATAGTATACAATTTTATTTTATTTTTTCAAAATGAAATTGTATTAAAAATAAAAAATTATACAAACACAAAAGCGAAAAAATAACTAAATGTGGAACTAAGTGTGGAATCTCTCGTACACTATCCGTAAATATGGTTGCATTCTTCGCTGGAAATGACTTTCAAAAATAATATCTCTAATTAAAATATTATCAACAAATAAGTTATTAACTCAATGTATATATATATTTATATATATATATATTGTTATAGATAATATAACTCCGTAGGAAGTTCTTCAGAGCTTAAATATTGCAGAGGGCATAAACATAATAATTATTATTATTACATTAACACATTCAATGTGAAATAAAAATCTGAATTACAACAATACACATATTTATTTTTATTTTTATTTTATTTAAAAAAAAAAAAGAAAAAAAGAAAGATATTCATTAATCATGGTTAAGCTGAACAAGCATAAACAGGGTTCTATCCCAATTCTCAACCTGAATCATCTCCGGTGTCTTTGTAAACGACTCCAGCTTCCGGCAGTACCTGTCAAATAGTTCATCGATGAGGAGTTCAGGGCCGAAGTGTTTGCGCAGCATGTCTTCTAATACAACCCTCACATGTAAACTGTAACTCCCAACTTCTTCTGGAGTTCTAATTGTCCGAGGATTTTTAATCACTTCAACCATTTTAGTCCTGATATTTTTTGTATTGGAAACCACTTGATTCATTTCAGCTGCAGATGGAAAGAAGAATGGTATGTTGAAAGAATCTGCAGCCCTCTTGCTTACAAGACCCTGCATATATTCAAATAGCACAAATACTACTCAACTACTTTGCAACATTTGTGTTCATCTTATATTTCATGACAAATTCTTACTTTTTTCAAATACTGTTCCAATCCCAAATTCCCAATAGAGCACAACAAAAGTTAAAATGAGAGTTAAGAATTGGTTTAGTAATCTAACCTCATTCACCATATCACCAAGTGCATCACCTAAATGCTCAAAGTTGTGGGGAAGAGTTGATTCAGAGGGCAAAGATTCATCAGGTCTACAAGGCATTATTATGAGCAATAATCCACCAGGGACTAATTCCTCTGACCTTGCTTTGAAGAATGCAACCATATCTCTAACAAATTGAGCTCTAAAAGCCTCAACAATCTCAGTACAACTCAGTGCATAGGTAACTCTTCCTTCATTCCACAAGGGAGAGTTTACCATAGTTACTTCTTTTGGTACGCTTGTGAGCCAGTGAAGTGCAACAGAAGAATGCATTATGTTCATGGATGATTTTGGGAAAAGTCGGCCATGGAAAGAACCTGGAACACCGGCAACATTGTAATGCTTATTATTTGAAGGAAGTGCTCTGAATAGTGTGTTGAAGTCGTTAGCAATGGTATCGTTGAAGAAGACATGAAATTCTGGTACTTCCCTATTACTATACTTGTTCTGGACTGCTTCTATAATGTTGTTGACACAAGAGAAGGTGTTTGGACCAACTGAGCAACCGAGATCTGCAATTTTGAACACTTCTGTATCCTTTTTCGATTCAAGAAACTCTTCAATGCTACTTCTTACCAGTAGCATTGTCCTGTTAATCCGTTGTCCCTGGTTCAACAAGAAGTGAATCCAATTATGTCTACCAGTTTTCATATATATATATATTCTTAAAAAAATTAAGAAAGATAAATATACACAGATTTTATGTAAACATTAGATGGAAAAAAATCGACAAAATTCACTCAAAATTTATAAAAGAGTTCCAAACTCTAATATATATATATATATATATATAATCTGATTCATCACTGTACCTTACTAAAATTACACTTAAGTTGTTAAAACGGAGTGATAACTTAAGAATTTTCATGGAACAAATAAGAATTGTTAATCTAACTTTGTAATCTAGCACAACAAATTTTATACTAATGAGTTCACTTAAGTAAAACAACTATGCTCCAAACTGATGAATTAGTATCCATCAATCGACAGCAAAACTGAGGAATTCGGCTAGCATTATAGAAATATATATATATATATATATAACATGAAATTTTCAGTTTAACTTAAAAAAACCAGGAAGGAGAAGGAGAAGAAAATCATTTGTACCTGGAACTTGGAATTTCTGAAATAGCTTTCAGGACCATCGCCGCCTTTCATTGCAATAGAGTTCTCCATCTCTTACTCTTACTGGAATCTGTCGATCTGCCTCAGTTTCTTCTTCACACGTTGTTTCTCCACAGAGAAATTCAAAGGTGAAATTGAATCTTAGACAGGACCCGCGAAGAAATTTGGGTTTTTCCTCTTTTTTTGGCTTTATTCCTAAGAAGTCAAATTTTCAGCTTTGGTGCCTTCATCGAAAGAGTTGACCAGAAATTAAAAAATGACCAAAACAACAAAATCATTTTCTTTTCGGAAGAAGCAACCCTGATCCTTACTATTATTCACCAATATCCCTCCAAAAACATCATGCCTTTACCGTGAATTAAAAAATTTTAAATTTATTCCTTTGACTTTGACTTATTACTAAAATTTCATTTTTGAATTTAAAATATATCACTAATAATTTTAATGTGAAGGTGTTGGTTTTATAATATGGTCCTAATGAGTGGTCCATAGCTCTGGTTCAAGCCCAAGTTCGCACTCAATATCTTGTGCAGGAAGAAATGAAGCTTATTTCTTTCATTTCAAATGAACACAATTATAAGAGCATTACTATTGGAGTTGCCCAATCATAGCCATGACAAGGGGGATTCACTTTCCATTTCCGACTCTAGTCTCGACTATATAAGACACGTAATTGAGGCTTGGCTAGACACACAGAAAAAAATGCAAGCGAATCAATAAGCAAGACATACGAGTTTTCTTCTTCGGCGATCCGACGATTCCGAGAGTTCTTTGTGACGGTTCGGGCTTGGCGACGAGCTGAGAGCAGAACGAGTGGATCCTGAACGGTGTACAACAAGAGCGGGTCTGAGATGACGACTTCCTATCACCTTTTGGATCTTTTCGTTTTATTCGTTGTTTAGATTTGCTAGATTGTATTTTACTTTTGTGTCATTTAGTTGCAACTTAAAGTTATTCATTTATTGTTCGAATTATTGAGTTGTAATTTTTCGATTCGTTTGATTGTAATCCGTTACGGCTATTCGAACCGATACCCGATCAACAGTGGTATCAAAGCGACGCGGGTATCTCCCGTTTGAATAGCGGCGTTTGAGGCCCTACCGTGGGTTCTCGCTCAAGTATCACTTTGAACTTCCTCGTTTACGTTTTTCGACTTTATTAGTTATCGTCGTTGATTCGTTTGGTTGAGGTTGGTTGATTTATTGTGTGTTGCAATATGTTGATTTGGTGTTTGGAACCATCTGTGAAACTGTGTTGGTCGTTTTCTCTATGAATTGCAACTGTTCTGGGTGTGCTTATATTTCTCAATGAACTGGGTTTGTTCCTTTGCGACAGATTGTTTTAAAGAAAAAAAAACTCCTATCGTTTCTCTAATTTCCTTGCATATTGGAAACCTTTGATTGCATGTGATTGCATGTGAGAGTTATTTTATACAGTTGCAATCTTTGACCAAAAAAGAGATGAGTTGAAAAGCTTAATTTTTTTAATTGATTAATATTTTTGGAAACTATTTGTGTGTCTTCCTATTATTTCTTAATTGCTATTAGTTTATTAGTTGGTAAAATCTTGGGATAAATCTCTGTGATTTTTTTTAAATCCGCGTATTAAATTGATCGTTATCTTTTGTGCTATATTAAATCATGAATAGCTATTTGTTAGCCCCATTTGGCGGGAAGGGTGATTTCTTTATCTTGCAATAAAAGATGAAAGGTATTTTAATTCAAAACGGATGTTTTAAAGCGATCGATTTGTCTTGGGATAAAAACCTAGAAGAAACTAGGAAGCATGAAATGGATGAACTTGCCTACTCTACCTTAATTTTGAATCTTAGTGACTCTGTGATTAGGAAATTAGGCAAACATGAAAATGCTAGGTCTTTATGGTTAAAACTTGAAGAGACTTACACCGAGACGTCCCTGCCCACTCAAACTTATTTGCTTGAAAAATATTTGAAGTATAAATTGGATTTGAATAAAAGCATTGATGAAAATCTTGATCATTTTTCAAAATTGCTTCAAGATATTAAACTCACCGGTGATACTACAATTGAAAAATACTCACTAGTTATTTTGTTAAATGCTATTCCAGATACTTATAATGATGTTAAATTCGCCATTAAGTATGGACGTGACAATATTTCCCTCGATACTATTTCAACGTTTTAAAAAGCAAAGAATTGGATTTGAAAATAAATAGAGGAAATAAAAGTTTTGGTGAAGTTAATTTCGTACGAGGAAGAACAAAAAATCGTTCTCAAAAACCTTCCTCGAGTAACCAAAACCAAAAATTTTTAAATAAGAAAAATGGCAGGGGTCGTAGTCGGTCTAAGTCTCGACCGAAAAATAGAAAATGTTACAACTGTGGTGTTGTTGGTCACTATACAAATGAATGCACTAAACCTAAAAAAAGATCAGAATAATGAATTAGCAAATCAAGTCTCTGATGATTTAGGCGATGTGTTTATGGTTTCTAATAATGAGCATGCTTCTGTGAATTCTGTAATTTCATCTCTTCGTGACACTGATTGGTTACTTGATTCTGCATGTTCTGAACATATGACTCCTCATAAGCATTTATTTTCTAATTATGTGGAAATGAAAAATGGCTATGTGTCAATGGCTGATAGGAGTAAGCGTAGTGTTCTTGGCATCGGTGATGTCAATTTAAAATTCGAAAGTGGTTATGTGCTAACTATTAAAAATGTTAGGCATGTTCCGTTCTTGGCTAATAGTCTTATGTCTGTTGATGTGTTAGAAAATACTGGTTTAATTGGTAGATGGGGTAATGGGTGCATGCGGGTCATGAAGGATAATCTTGTGGTTTTCAAAGCTGAAAGAGTAGAAAATATGTATGTGGTTTCCCCTATATCTGATGCATCTGTTCATGCTGTTCAAAATGATTCTACCGATTTATGGCATAAAAGGTTGAGACATATGAGTGGTAAGGGTCTAGAGATACTACATAAGCATAATCATTTTGGTAAAGATCATGTTTCAAATATGACTATCTGTGACTCATGCATTATGGGAAAACAAACCAAGGTTAGATTTCCTACTACCATCTCCCCCAACCCCTCTAAATGCACTAAGATTCTTGAATACATTCATGCTGATGTTTGGGGTCCTGCTAGTGTTCCTACGCATGGTGGTAATAAGTATTTTCTTTCTATAATAGATGATTTCTCTAGAAAGGTATTTGTGTTCTTGCTTAAACAAAAATCAGATGTGTTTGATAAGTTTAAAGCTTGGAAAACTCTAGCTGAAAATCAATCCGGAAAGAAAATTAGAACGCTTAGGACTGATAATGGCACTGAATTTTGTAATCATAACTTTGATAATCTATGCATTGAATCAGGTATTAAAAGACATAAGACAGTTGCTTACAACCCACAACAAAACGGAATTGCAGAACGCATGAATCGAACTTTACTTGATAGAGTTAGGGTCATGCATAATTGTTCTGGTATGCCTAAGATGTTTTTGGGTGAAGCAGTTCTTATTGCTACTTACTAAATTAACCGTTCTCCTTCTGTGCCCCTAAATGGAAATTTACCTGAGTCTGTATGGTCCGGTAAAAAGGTTGATTTATCAAACTTACGTGTTTTTGGCTGCTCTTCTTTTGTGCATCAGAAAACTGATAAATTAGAACCTAGATCTATGAAATGTGTTTTCTTAGGATTTTCGAAAGGGGTTAAAGGGTATAGATGTTGGTTAAAGGGAGAATCGGGTTTTGAAACTATAATCAGTAGGGATGTAGTGTTCAATGAAACTGAATTTCCTTGCCTTGTTGTGCCCAATGTTGTGTTGTCTGAGGATACTTCAAATGAGGTGGAGCCTCCTCCTAAGTTTAAAATTGAACATATTATTGAAGAAGATAAAGGTAATAGCGTGTATGATCAAAATGTTGAACTTGATGAGCCTAATATTAAAAATCTTAGTGATTATCAACTTGCTAGGGATAGGCCTAGACGTGAAAACATTAGGCAGCCTCAACACTTTGATGACTTTCACCTCACTTCTCATGTTTTCAATGTGTTTGAATCTATAGACAATACTAAACCTAAGTCTTATAAGGAAGCTATTAACTCTAGCAAGTTTACTAATTGGTTAAATGCTATGAATGAAGAAATGAACTCTCTGCATGTTAATCAAACTTGGACTCTCGTGCCCAAACCTGTTGATTGCTCTTTAGTTGATTGCAAATGGCTTTTCAAGGTTAAAAATGAAGTAGACTCTGTTAGGTATAAAGCTAGACTTGTTGCTAAGGGCTTTACTCAAAAGGAAGGAATAGATTATACTGAAATCTTTGCTCCTGTTGTTAAATTCACCACTGTTCGCATCATGCTTGCATTAGTTGCTCATTTTAATTGGGAATTAAAACAGATGGATGTGAAAACTGCTTTCTTGCATGGTGAATTAGATGAGAAAATTTTTATGAAACAACCGGAGGGTTTCATTGATAAAAGACACCCTGATTATGTGTGCCTCCTGCATAAATATCTCTATGGCTTGAAACAATCTCCTAGATAATGGAATAAGAGGTTTGATTCTTGCATGCTTTCTTTAAAGTTATTAGAAGTGCTTATGATCCTTGCCTTTACTTTAAAGTCAATATGCAAAATCTTGTTTTCTTACTCATTTACGTTGATGATATGCTATTAGTTAGCCCATGCATGAGAACTATTGATCACCTTAAAAATTGTCTAAGTGAACAATTCGACATGAAGTATCTAGGAGATGCTAGGAGGATATTAGGCATGGACATAACCAGAGATAGGAAAAATGGTACTTTGTTCCTAAACCAAACTTCTTATGTGAAGAAAATACTTGAAAAAGTTTCTATGATTGATGCCAAAGCTGTGACTGTTCCTCTTGCTGCTCATTTCTTGTTAAGTAAGGATCAGTCTCCCAAGATTGAGACTAAAATGAAATCGATGAAATCTGTGCCTTATTCTAATGCTATTGGTTATGTAATGTATCTCATAGTAAGTACTAGGCTAGATATTGCTTATGATGTTAGCTGCCTGAGTCGATACATGTCTAATCCAGGTATGACACACTGGGAGGCTTTAAAATGGCTTCTTCGCTATTTGAAAGGATCTGTTGATATTGGCATTAATTTTTCTAAATGTGTAGATGGAGTTAAGCTCGTAGGGTATGTTGATTCCAATTATGCTAATGATCGTGATAACCGTAAATCTACCACCTCATATGTGTTTACTTTGTGTGGGTCTTGCATTAGTTGGAAATCTCAATTACAACACATAGTTGCATTATCTACTACTGAGTCTGAATATGTAGCTGCCACTGAGGCATTCAAAGAAGCAATCTGGCTAAAGGGACTTATTCATGAAATTGGTTTTCTCAAAGATAATGTAGTAGTTTTTTCGGATAGTCAATCAGGTATACAATTGTGTAAGAATCCTGTCTTTCATGATCGCACTAAGCATATAGATGTTAAGTTTCACTTTATTCGTGACATTGTTGAAAAAGGCATTGTTAATCTTGAGAAAATACCCTCCGAGTTCAACCCAGCAGACATGGGTACAAAGTGTTTGCCTTTGGAGAAACTCAAGTCGTGTCTCGACACCCTAAACCTTTTCTCTCCAACGTGATCTTTCTCCACTCTCTACTTTACATCTTTGTGATTGTCTATTTCTTTGTGATCTTTTTTTTAATGTACCGTACTAACCTTGTGTTTTTGTGTGCCAGTACGTGAGACCGGCGATGATATTACCCCCAATCCCAATCATTAAAAGTACACCGATGATTCATTCGGACCAAAGTGGAGATTGTTGGTTTATAATATGGCTCTAATGAGTGGTCCATATCTCCGGCCCAAGCCCAAGCCCGCACTCAATATCTTGTGCGGAAGAAATGGAGCTTATTTCTTTCTTTTCAAATGAACACAATTATAGGAGCATTACCTATTGGAGTTGCCCAATCACGGCCATGACAAGGGGGATTCACTTCCCATTTTCGGTTCTAGTCTCGACTATATAAGACACGTAATTGAGGCTTGACTAGACATACAAAAAATATTCAAGCGAATCAATAAGCAAGGCATAAGAATTTTCTTCTTCGGCGATCCGACGATTCCGAGAGTTCTTTGTGACGGTTCGGCTTGGCGACGGGCTGAGAGCGGAACGAGTGGGTCTTGAACGGTGCACAACAGGAGCGGGTTTGAGCCGGCGACTTCCTATCACCTTTTGGATCTTTTTGTTTTATTCGTTGTTTAGATTTGCTAGATTGTATTTTGCTTTTGTGTCATTTAATTATAACTTAAAGTTATTCGTTTATTGTTCGAATTATTGAGTTGTAATTTTTCGATTCATTCGATTATAATCCGGCTATTCGAACCGATACCCGATCAACTCAAGGCAAATTTAGAAAAATCTAAATAATGTAAAATAAAGAAAATGGGCATTATGGAAATACAATGAAAAGTAGAAGAAAGTTTGGCAGATCTATATTTCACAAAGTTTCCAAATTTCCTTATACACATAACACAGAAAACAGTACAATCAATGAATGAGTAGCCCTTTTTTTCTTTTTTCCTTTTTCTCCAGTAATACATTCACATGGACAAGAAGAATTCACAACAGGGACAATTCTTGATATATCTCCATATATATATATATATATATATATATATATATATATATTTTATAGAATCTTTACCAAACAGGAAGAAAAGGATGGATTCATCAAGCCATGTGCTGCACGTAGATGGATGCTCTAACTGCATGGTTTGAGGATAGAGCTTTTCCGTTCACTAATACTTGTTCCAAGGCGTCGACTCGCACTGATTTGAATTTGAAGTGCTGATACACAGAAACAACAGAACAATGGAGATGATATCAAAGCTTGGTACACATCATATATCCACAATCAGAAATGAAAGATATCGAAATGCACACACCTTTTCCTTCCAAGAAAAATCAATGTCGCGGTAATATGGTTCCAATAGTGTCACTTGATCTCCTTCTTTAATCTGTGAGCAACAACATTGTAGGACAACATTTGATTAAACAAAATAATCAACTGAAATCATAATCTATTCATGGGAAGCTGAGAGAGAACCTAACTTCTTGGGAAAAGTTAAAATTTTGTTATTTTCTAGTTTTCATCCCAAGGTGTTAAAGATATGGCATCAGAAACTGAATATGAGGTTTGACAACTAAAACAGTTTCTTTGACAAAGTAGAAAACTGTCTCTGAAAATGTCTGAATTGTGTTGTTTTTTTTTTTCTCGATTACTCAAATAAAAAACAAAACTTTGGAAGAAGCTTTCATTTCTTATTGTATCATCACGAATCCCATAGACTGATAAGACGTAGCATACTTGATTTGCATCACAGAGCACGTAGTATCTGCGCAAAATTACAGCACACCAACTAAGAAAATTACCTTAAATTATGCAGGAGTTGAGCTACATGAGTGTACGCAATGTATAAGTTCTGGAATACTTACAACGGAGCTGGACTGTCGTGCCTAACAAAGAATAGGACTTTTCCCACAACAGCTACTCCTTTGTTTATACCTTTCACCATATGATCTACAGTCGTTCTCTTGTGTGAAGGATTTACTAGGCAAAAAGAACAATACACGTTATAACCAAATTAACTTCAAAACACGCGTTGCAGTTGAGTAAGTGTTAAAATTAATATCTTGTAATCTTATTATTATTCAAGATTTCTATATCTTGGAAAATGAGTATTCATTATGTTGAATGACTCTTTGAATGTCTCTTTAATTATCTTTGAATGTCGTTTTGTATTCCAAGTTCTTTATTTAAAGAGTCTTATATAAAAAAATTTTAAAAAAGAGGGACTTCTCAAACTAGAAGAAGTTTCGCATTCATATTTTTTGCACCTCTCTGTTAAAACTCTCAGTTTTTTATTTCCAACAGATTGGTATCAGAGCAAGGTTGGATACTTTTCATACTTTTCAATCTAAGCTCACTTTTCAAAGGCGAGATAACCTTGATGGTGATCGAAGCAGCGAAGACTCACATCGAGGTGGCAGATTTGGAAGAGGAAGAGGTCGATCTTCAAGAGGCAGAGGAAGAACCAATTTCGATAGAAGTTCAGATCTCGAGTCCACTCAACAAAAGTGTGGGATTTGCAAAAGGAGTAGCCATAGTGATAAAGATTGTTGGTTTAAAAGAAAACCACAATGTAACAATTGCAAGAAGTTTGGGCATATTCAAAAGGATTGTCGAGTCAAGAATAACCAGCAAGCAAATTTTACTAAAGAACAAGAATATGAATCGATGTTCTACGCTTGTCAACCAGAAATGGAACATGCGAATCATATTTGGTTCATTGATAGTGGTTGTAGCAATCATATGACGGGTGACAAAAATATTTTTGTGAAGTTCGATTCTTCCACAAAATCTCAAGTGAAGATGGGTAACGGAGCACTAGTTCAAGCCAAAGGAAAATGAACTATTTCCGTGGAGACGAAGGAAGGAACAAAATATATCCATGATGTTCTTCTTGTTCCAGACTTAGAGCAAAATTTACTGAGTCTTGGAAGACTTGTTGAGCATGGATATTCTCTTAATTTTGGAGACTACTCATCATGCAAGATTTTCGACAAAAATCACAAATTTGTATCAAGCATCAAAATGAAGCAAAATCGCAGCTTTCCTATCTCCTTTAACTACTCGAAGAATGTCGCGTTAAAAATAGACATTGTCGACGAATCTTGGTTGTGGCATAAAAGGCTTGGGCACTTGAATTTTCAAAGTCTCAAGAATCTAAAAGAGAAGGATATGGTTTATGGGCTGCCATCAATCAAAGAAATGCAAGAAATTTGCGAGGGATGTGCACTCGGGAAACATCACAGAGAGTCGTTTCCAAAAGATAAAGCCTGGAGAGCTAAAGCACCCCTGGAGCTTGTTCATACGAATGTGTGTGGGCCAATGTCGACTCCAACTCATGCCGGTAACAAGTATTTTCTCATATTCATTGATGACTTTACAAGAATGACTTGGGTGTATTTTATGAAACAAAAATCTGAAGTGTTCTCGATTTTTAAGAAATTCCAAATGTATGTGGAAAGGGAAAGAGGCCTTCTTATAAAAGTCTTGAGAAGTGACAGATGAGGCGAATATAACTCAAATGAGTTTAACAAGTTTTGCGAAGATATTGGTTTGGATAGACAGCTTACTGTGGGATTTACTCCACAACAAAACGGAGTCGCCGAAAGAAAAAATAGAAGCATCGAGGAGATGGCAAAATCAATGCTTTATGAAAAGGGGCTGCCTAAAATTTTTTGGGGTGAAGCTGTGTATACAGCAGTTTATTTGCTGAATAGATGTCCAACAAAAGCATTAGAAAATAAAACTCCACTTGAGGCCTGGAGTGGGAGAAAACCATCATTGAGCCATTTGAAAGTTTTCGGATGTATCTGCTATGCTCATGTCCCAAAAGAAACAAGGCGCCAACTTGATGAAGTAAGTGAAAAATGCATTTTTGTGGGTTATAGCTCAAAATCAAAGGGCTACAGGCTTTTTCATTTGATGAAAAATAAAGTCATTATTTCACGAGATGTCTTATTTAACGAGAAGATGTCTTACGATTGGAAAAAGAAGGAAGTCCAGGTTCAATCATATTCTTTTGGCGAAGAGAAAGAAAATCAAGAAAGTGAAGTTGAAGCCGAAATCCCGTAAGAGGTTCCTTCAATTACAACTTCCCAATTTTCTCCATCAAGCTCGAATTCTTCATCGCCAAGTTCATCTCTGAGAAGAATGAGAAGCTTGACTGATATTTATGCTAGTTGCAATTTCTGTACTACTGAATCAGAAAGTTTTGAAGAAGCAATAAAAGAGGAAGCGTGGAAGAATGCCATGGAGGAAGAGCTACAAGTTATCGAAAAAAATAAAACTTGGTTTCTGGTGAAAAGACCTCAGAACAAAGATGTGATTGGGGTAAAATGGATTTTCAAGACAAAGCTTAATCCTGATGGTTTGGTTCAAAGAAACAAGGCAAGACTCGTCGCAAAAGGGTTCTCGCAACAGTCCGGAATTGATTTTCAGGAGACATTTGCACCGGTGGCTCGATTAGATACCATTTGGACTCTTATTGCATTAGCCGCTCAAAAAGGTTGGTTTTTATATCAACTTGATGTAAAGTCGGCATTTTTGAATGGAAAATTGGAAGAAGATGTGTATGTCGAGCAACCACAAGGTTTTGTCATCAAAGGAGAAGAAACGAAAGTATACAAGTTAAACAAGGCACTATACGGGTTAAAACAAGCACCACGGGCTTGGTATAGTGAGATCGATTCTTATTTTATTAAGAAGGGCTTTCAAAGGAGCAAGAGCGAACCTACCTTGAACGTGAAGACACAAGGTACTGATGAAATTCTTATTGCTTCACTCTATGTTGATGATTTGGTGTTCACTGGAAATAATGGTGAAATGATTGAAAGTTTTAAAAGGGATATGATGAAAAAATATGAAATGAGTGATATGGGTCTGCTGCATTATTTTTTGGGTATTGAGATTTGTTAAAACAAAGATGGCATTCTTATTTACCAAAAGAAATATGCCAAAACACTGCTCGAAAAATTCAGAATGGGAGATTGCAAGCCAGTGGCTACACCATTAATTGTGAATGAAAAGTTGAAGAAAGAAGATGGGAGCAAAGGAGTAGATGATTCAATTTATCGAAGTTTGGTTGGGAGCTTGCTGTATTTGACTGCAACAAGGCCGGATATCATGTATGCTACAAGCATGTTGTCAAAGTTTATGCATAAGCCAAGCCAAAGTCACTTTGGAGCTGCAAAAAGGGTGCTACGATACATTCAAGGTACTCTTGGTTTTGGTATTCTGTATGAAAGAGATATTGAAGCAAACTTGCTTGGATTTTGTGATAGCGATTAGGCTGGATGTGTCGATGATATGAAAAGCACATCGGGTTACGCATTTTCTCTTGGTTCTGGTATATTTTCATGGGCATCGAAGAAGCAACGAACGGTGGCACTATCGTCGGCCGAAGCTGAATACATCTCGGCATCATTGGCAACCTCACAAGCAATATGGTTAAGGAGGATTCTGGAAGATATTTGTTCAAAGTAAGAAGTAGCTACTGCTCTCTTATGTGATAACAAATCTGCTATTGCAATGACAAAGAATCCCATCTACCATAGTCGCACAAAGCACATTGCAATCAAGCATCACTTTATTAGAGAAGTTGTAGAAGATGGAGAAATTCAGCTCAAGTATTGCAAGACCGAAGAACAAGTTGCTGATATTTTTACCAAGGCTCTCCCTAGAGATAAGTTCGAGTTTTTTCGTGAGATGATTGGAGTTACACAAGCCATTAAGGGGGAGTGTTAAAATTAATGTCTTGTAATCTTATTATTATTCAAGATTTCTAGATCTTGGAAAATGAGTATTCATTATGTTGAATGACTCTTTGAATGTCTCTTTAATTATTTTTGAATGTCCTTTTGTATTTCAAGTTCTCTATTTAAATAGTCTTATAATAATAAGAATAATTATTGAGTTTGATTCCAAACAAATTTAGCTTTGGCAAGTTGAATCCCAAAATATTTTTTTTTAACTTTTAAGGTCCCAAAAGTTTTTTTGTAGAGAATAATAAGGTCATTCTTGACGGATTCTGTCAAAATTTCTAAAATTTTAACGGTTGTTTGTCTTTAGTTAATTAAAGACAATGATAAAAAAGTCATTACATGTGAAAATAAATAAAGAAATATTTAAACAAGGAATAAAAATTTCCTCACATTCAAAATTTAAAAAATAAAAAATCTATCAAAGGATATCAAAATCTTTAGTCAATCTTCTTCTTTCCTACAAATTTTTTATTCGTTTTTGACATCTTTGAAAAAAGAAAAAAGAAAAAAATAGAGAAGAATAAGAGCGTCTTTGTAGAAAGAGAAAAAAAAACAAAAGAAGAGAAATTCTAATATGAATCTGAGTTTAAATTCTGGTTCATTCTCTTCTTACCCATAGATCTTTAAATACTTACTCAAATATATTCATGATAAGGAATGCGAATACTTACTCAAACATCGATTCAAATGTCTTTGAATTTAACATTCCATTTTTGCTCCCACTTGAATTCGTTTCTTGTCGTCTAGAACAACTTTGATTTGTCAAATGAGTTTTAATGATTGAAGATTCACTGAGTATTTCAATATCACCACTGTCCTCTTTCTCTGGAAACAAAGTAACTTTATTTCTTTCCATTGGTTAAAATTTGAATTTACTAAATCTCTCTTTCTCGTTTTTTTCTTTTTTCTTTCTATAAATACCTCTTCTTCAATTACTTTTTTTTCTTTTTCCTTTCTTCAAAGATGTTAGAAAAAGATAAAAATTTTATGTCAGAGAGAAGAAGAAGAAGATTAACCAGAGAAGAAGAAGATTCACGACGACTTTTGATATTCTCACTATTTTGATAAATTTTTTATTTTTAAAATTTTAAATATGAGGACATTTTCAAAATAAAAATTAAAAAAAATATGAGGACATTTTTATCTCTACGTTTAAACTTTTTTATCACTGTTTTTAATTAACTAAAGACAAACAACCGTTAAAATTTTAGAAATTTTGACAGAATCCGTCAAAAAAGACCTTATTATTGTTTACAAAAAAAGTTTGGGACCTTAAAAGTTAAAAAAAATATTTTGGGACTCAGCTTGCCAAAGATAAATTTGTTTGGGATCAAATTCACCAATTATTCTAATAATAAAAAAAGAGGGACTTCTCAAACTAGAAGAAGTTTCACATTCATATTTTCTGCACCTCTCTGTTAAAACTCTCAGTTTTTTATTTCCAACAGTAAGAAGGTGGTGAATAAATTCTCTCTCATCATCAGAAGATCAAGTAGAACAAATCAATTGCCTTACAATTCACAGTGGCTAATGATGAAGTTAGTGAAGCTAGTCGTTTTGTCTTGGTCTGTCCCTGTCAAACCAACACCATAATTTCTCAAGTTTTGAAGGATATCTGTCAAAAGTTTCATCGTAAATTCGTGGCCAAAGTGTTGACTTGGCATGTCTTCCATGACTGCTTTAAGGTGCATCTTGGAAAGCCGTATTTTATCTGGAGTTTAAGCTTTGGTTTCAGGAAGATTTGATCTTATTTCACTACCCTCAGATTCTTCACACTGGAAAGGGATTGTTTCAATTCGGAAACTGTTGGAAAGAACACTGGTAGATTGAAGGAGTTCAACAAATCCTCAGCAATTAGGTCCTGCACATCAGGTCAAATAATAGTTGTTGCAATTTTGCATACATACATATATGGAAAGGGAGAATCTTGTTTCGTGATCTCTTCGGGTACTTTAGTTAGCCAATTTAAGGAAAAAGATGAGTGTACGAGGTTTATGGATGACCTAGGAAAAAGTCTGTTTTGGAATGAGCCAGGAACCCCAGCAACGTAGTATTTATTTATAATGTTTGAAGAATTATTAGCCAATGATTTGAAGAGGGTATTGAAGTCATTATGGATGAGATCATTGAAGAAAACTTGAAATTCAAGATCAACATCATCATCATCATCATTATTTTTTTCTTGAATTGCTATTACATTAGGGTTTTCTTTGGTAGCTTCGATTATGTTATTGATGCATGAAAATGTGTTGGGACCAACAGAACATCCAAGATCTGTTGTGGAAATGATTTTTGAATCCTTGGGAACTTCTTGATATTCTTTGATACCATTTCTTTGTTGGGGTTTCAACCCATGTCCCACATCTGAAGATAATGTTAGAATTGACTAGCATTAAAGAATACCACTAACTCTATTAATATGAGGCTTTTTGGGAAGTTGTTCAAGAACAAAACCGTGAGGGTTTAGGCCCAAAATGGACAATATCATACTAATGTGTAGTTGAGTGGTGGAAGCCCAACCTTGTGGGATCATTAGGGCCCAACATTCTTAACAAATCTTTAGCAAGATTTGAACCTTCTGCCTGCAATAATTATAATAGTTACAAAAATTAGTGATTTCATGAGGATCAAGAAGCTAAAAAATAAATAGTAAAAATATCAAAAACTACGATAAATTAATATATCATTTCTTGATATAATTAAAAAAATGCATTATAAATGTTACGTAAGGTCACTCAATTGATCTAATTTGGATTTGATTCTATGGGATCCAATTTGGATTTTTAACCCAAAAATATATATATAAAGGTGATGACTAATATTAAAGTTTTGATTCCAATTAAAAGCAATACATATTAGCTAGTGAGAGTTACCAAATGCAAGAACTTAAGTAAGAGTTTGATTCTACGGGATCCAATTTGGATCAGTCCAGTTTAACCCAAAAATATATATATAAAGGTGATGATTAATATTAAAGTTTTGATTCCAATTAAAAACAATACATATTAGCTATTGAGAGGTACAAAATGCAAGAAAATTTATGTAGGTCTAAGGATTCGAGGTGAATGTCACACGTCGAACTGACTAGGTTATGAGTAGGTTATACCTGGCGCTAATCATCAATTATAATTACCACGCAAATGATGCTACACATAAGATCGATTGGATCCCAAGTAGGTTCTACCTTGCACTAACTAGTGATTACAAGTACCATACGGACGATATGATTTCTAACATAAAAAGATACACTCAATATGATTCATTGAATGCATCTAATTTGATAGATACCATTGGAGCCACCAATTTAAAATTTTGAACATGGTACACGATCCATTTGTAATCTCTCTGTTAGCCAAGAATCCAAATATAATAGTAACTCATACTACACGAAATTAGATAACAATAAATATTCAAAGTGTTTTATTACCAATCTTACTGCTCGTTGAGAGAATCCCAGTGAATAATCTTCATCCTCTGATTCCTTAAGACTCCTCTAAAATTAGTCACTGAATTAATTATAAAAAAGATAATGCTGAGAACATCTTTCCCGACATGCAACAGAAAGTGAAACTCACCGAGTCCCAACGGCAAGACCGAAGAGCAGTTCCCGATGCTATTTGATTATATCATTAAATTTGTAAATTACAATATTTCAATAATTTGTAGAGATTAAATAAATTTTAATTTTAATATAATTATTTTCTGAAGAGTATATGAATATATTGACCAATAAGCCTTTCCAACATAGTATACAATTTTATTTTATTTTTTCAAAATGAAATTGTATTAAAAATAAAAAATTATACAAACAAATGACGAAAAATTATCTATAGTAATAAAAAAAACAGTAAAATATATTAACAAAGTATAAAATAAAATAAAAACTATTCCGTCATTTGAAAACTTTATATGCAAAAGCAAAGAAGGAATTTGATTTTGTTTAATTTCTTCAACCGTAATTTACTTTGTCCTAAATGCATAAAAAACTTCTAAAATATCTAAAAAGGATAAAATATGAACAAGTGGCCCATATCTAGACATAGATTAAAAAAAATTCCTTCTACAAAAAAAAATAGACTGATAATAAATATCACTAAAATATTTTTTATATAAAATGTAAAAAAAAAACAAAAATTTTAAAGAAATAAATAGAAAACACAAAAGCGAAAAAATAACTAAGTGTGGAACTAAGTGTGGAATCTCTCATACACTATCCGTAAATATGGTTGCATTCTTTGCTGGAAATGACTTTCAAAAATAATATCTCTAATTCAAATATTATCAACAAATAAGTTATTAATTCAATGTATATATATATATTTATAAATATATTGTTATAGATAATATAACTCCGTAGGAAGTTCTTCAGAGCTTAAATATTGTAGAGGGCATAAACATAATTATTATTAATATTATGTTAACACATTCAATGTGAAATAAAAATCTGAATTACAACAAAACAGATATTTATTTTTATTTTTATTTTATTTAAAAAAAAAAAAAAAAAAGGAAGAAAGATATTCATTAATCATGGTTAAGCTGAACAAGCATAAACAGGGTTCTATCCCAATTCTCAACCTGAATCATCTCCGGTGTCTTTGTAAACGACTCCAGCTTCCGGCAGTACCTGTCAAATAGTTCATCGATGAGGAGTTCAGGGCCGAAGTGTTTGCGCAGCATGTCTTCTAATACAACCCTCACATGTAAACTGTAACTCCCAACTTCTTCTGGAGTTCTAATTGTCCGAGGATTTTTAATCACTTCAACCATTTTAGTCCTGAGATTTTTTGTATTGGAAACCACTTGATTCATTTCAGCTGCAGATGGAAAGAAGAATGATATGTTGAAAGAATCTGCAGCCCTCTTGCTTACAAGACCCTGCATATATTCAAATAGCACAAATACTACTCAACTACTTTGCAACATTTGTGTTTATCTTATATTTCATGACAAATTCTTACTTTTTTCAAATACTGTTCCAATCCCAAATTCCCAATAGAGCACAACAGAAGTTAAAAAGAGAGTTAAGAATTGGTTTAGCAATCTAACCTCATTCACCATATCACGAAGTGCATCACCTAAATGCTCAAAGTTGTGGGGAAGAGTTGATTCAGAGGGCAAAGATTCATCAGGTCTACAAGGCATTATTATGAGCAATAATCCACCAGGGACTAATTCCTCTGACCTTGCTTTGAAGAATGCAACCATATCTCTAACAAATTGAGCTCTAAAAGCCTCAACAATCTCAGTACAACTCAGTGCATAGGTAACTCTTCCTTCATTCCACAAGGGAGAGTTTACCATAGTTACTTCTTTTGGTACGCTTGTGAGCCAGTGAAGTGCAACAGAAGAATGCATTATGTTCATAGATGATTTTGGGAAAAGTCGGCCATGGAAAGAACCTGGAACACCGGCAACATTGTAATGCTTATTATTTGAAGGAAGTGCTCTGAATATTGTGTTGAAGTCTTTAGCAATGGTATCGTTGAAGAAGACATGAAATTCTGGTACTTCCCTATTACTATACTTGTTCTGGACTGCTTCTATAATGTTGTTGACACAAGAGAAGGTGTTTGGACCAACTGAGCAACCGAGATCTGCAAATTTGAACACTTCTGTATCCTTTTTCGATTCAAGAAACTCTTCAATGCTACTTCTTACCAGTAGCATTGTCCTGTTAATCAGTTGGCCCTGGTTCAACAAGAAGTGAATCCAATTATGTCTGCCAGTTTTCATATATATATATTCTTAAAAAAATTAAGAAAGGTAAATATACAAAGATTTTATGTAAACATTAGATGGAAAAAAATCGACAAAATTCACTCAAAATTTATAAAAGAGTTCCAAATTCTAATATATTTATATATATATATATATATATATAATCTGATTCATCACTGTACCTTATTAAAATTACACTTACGTTGTTAAAACTTAGTGATAACTTAAGAATTTTCATGGAACAAATAAGAATTGTTAATCTAACTTTGTCATCTAGCACAACAAATTTTATACTAATGAGTTCACTTAGTAAAACAACTATGCTCCAAACTGATGAATTAGTATCCATCAATCGACAGCAAAACTGAGGAATTTGGCTAGCATTATAGAAATATATATATATATATATATATCATGAAATTTTCAATTTAACTTAAAAAAACCCGGAAGGAGAAGGAGAAGGAGAAGAAAATCATTTGTACCTGGAACTCGGAATTTCTGAAATAGCTTTCCGGACCATCGCCGCCTTTCATTGCAATAGAGTTCTCCATCTCTTACTCTTACTGGAATCTATCGATCTGCCTCAGTTTCTTCTTCACACGTTGTTTCTCCACAGAGAAATTCAAAGGTGAAATTGAATCTTAGACAGGACCCGCGAAGAAATTTGGGTTTTTCCTCTTTTTTTGACTTTATTCCTAAGAATTGAGATTTTCAGCTTTGGTGCCTTCATCGAAAAAGTTGACCAGAAATTAAAAATTGACCAAAACAACAAAATCATTTTCTTTTCGGAAGAAGCAACCGCGATCCTTATTATTGACCAATATCCCTCCAAAAACATCATGCCTTTACCGTGAGTTAAAAAATTTTAAATTTATTCCTTTGACTTTGACTTATTACTAAAATTTCATTTTTGAATTTAAAATATATCACTAATAATTTTAATGTGAAGGTGTTGGTTTATAATATAGCCCTAATGAGTGACTCATAGCTCTGGCCGAAGCCTAAGCCCGCACTCAATATTCTGTGTAGGAAGAAATGGAGCTTATTTCTTTTCTTTCAAATGAACACAATTATATAAGCATTACCTATTGGAGTTGCCCAATCACGGCCATGACAAGGGGATTCACTTCCCATTTCCGGCTCTAGTCTCGACTATATAAGACACGTAATTGAGGCTTGGCTAGACACACAAAAAAAACAAGTCAATCAATAAGCAAGGCATACGAGTTTTCTTCTTCGGCGATCTGACGATTCCGAGAGTTCTTTGTGACGATTCGGGCTTGGTGACGGGCTGAGAGCGGAACGAGTGGGTCCTGAACGGTGTACAACGGGAGCGGGTTTGAGTCGGCGACTTCCTATCACCTTTTGGATCTTTTCGTTTTATTCGTTGTTTAGATTTGTTAGATTGTATTTTGCTTTTGTGTCATTTAATTGCAACTTAAAGTTATTCATTTATTGTTCGAATTATTGAGTTGTAATTTTTCGATTCGTTCGATTGTAATCCGTTACGGCTATTCGAACCGATACCCGATCAACAGTGGTATCAGAGCGACGCGGGTATCTCCCATTTGAATAGCGGCGTTTGAGGCCCTACCGTGGGTTCTCGCTCAGGTATCGCTTTGAACCTCCTCGTTTACGTTTTTCAACTTTATTAGTTATCGTCGTTGATTCGTTTGGTTGAGATTGGTTGATTTATTGTGTGTTGCAATATGTTGATTTCGTGTTTGGAACCATCTGTGAAACTGTGTTGATCGTTTTTTCTGTGAATTGCAACTGTTTTAGGCGTGCTTATATTTCTCAATGAACTAGGGTTGTTCCTTTGCGGCATATTGTTTTAAAGAAAAAAAAAACTCCTATCTTTTCTCTAATTCCCCTGCATATTGGAAACGTTTGATTGCATGTGATTGCATGTGAGAGTTATTTTATGTAGTTGCAATCTTTGACCGAAAAAGGGATGAGTTGAAAAACTTAATTTGTTTTTAATTGATTAATATTTGGAAACTATTTGTGTGTCTTTCTATTACTTCTTAATTGCTATTAGTTGGTAAAATCTTGGGATAAATCTCTCTTTTTTTTTTAATCTGCGTATTAAATTGATCGTTATCTTTTGTGCTATATTAAATCATGAATAGCTATTCGTTAGCCCCGTTTGACAGGAAGGGTGATTTCTTTATCTGGCAACAAAAGATGAAAGGTATTTTAATTCAAAACCGATGTTTTAAAGCGATTGATTTGTCTTGGGATATAAACCTAGAAGAAACTAGGAAGCATGAAATGGATGAACTTGCTTACTCTGTCTTAATTTTGAATCTTAGTGACTCTGTGATTAGGAAATTAGGAAAACATGAAAATGCTAGGTCTTTATGGTTAAAACTTGAAGAGACTTACACCGAGACGTCCCTGCACACTCAAACTTATTGCTTGAAAAATATTTTAAGTATAAACTGGATTTGAATAAAAGCATTGATGAAAATCTTGATCATTTTTCAAAATTGCTTCAAGACATTAAACTCACCGATGATACTACGATTGAAAAATACCCACCAGTTATTTTGTTAAATGTTATTCCAGATACTTATAGTGATGTTAAATCCACCATTAAGTATGGACGTGACAATATTTCCCTCGATACTATTGTCAACGCTTTAAAAAGAAAAGAATTGGATTTGAAAATAAATCGAGGAAATAAAAGTTTTGGTGAAGTTAATTTCGCACGAGGAAGAACAAAAAATCGTTCTCAAAAACCTTCCTCGAGTAACCAAAACCAAAATTTTTCAAATAAGAAAAATAGCAGGGGTCATAGTCGGTCTAAGTCTCGACCAAAAAATAGAAAATGTTACAACTGTGGTGTTGTGGGTCACTATGCAAATGAATGCACTAAACCTAAAAAAAGATCAGAATAATGAATTAGCAAATCAAGTCTCTGATGATTTAGGTGATGTGTTTATGGTTTCTAATAATGAGCATGCTTCTGTGAATTCTGTAATTTTATCTCTTCGTGACACTGATTGGTTACTTGATTCTGCATGTTCTGAACATATGACTCCTCATAAGCATTTATTTTCTAATTATGTGGAAATGAAAAATGGCTTTGTGTCAATGGCTGATAGGAGTAAGCGTAGTGTCCTTGGCATCGGTGATGTCAATTTAAAATTTGAAAGTGGTTATGTGCTAACTATTAAAAATGTTAGGCATGTTCCATTCTTGGCTAATAGTCTTATGTCCGTTGCTGTGTTAGAAAATGCTGGTTTAATTGGTAGATGGGGTAATGGGTGTATGCGGGTCATGAAGGGTAATCATGTGGTTTTCAAAGCTGAAAGAGTAGAAAATATGTATGTGGTTTCCCTTATATCTATTGCATCTGTTCATGCTGTTCAAAATGATTCTACCGATTTATGGCATAAAAGGTTGGGACATATGAGTGGTAAGGGTCTAGAGATACTGCATAAACATAATCATTTTGGTAAAGATCATGTTTCAAATATGACTATCTGTGACTCATGCATTATGGGAAAACAAACCAAGGGTAGATTTCCTACTACCATCTCCCCCAACCCCTCTAAATGCATTGAGATTCTTGAATACATTCATGTTGATGTTTGGGGTCCTGCTAGTGTTCCTATGCATGGTGGTAATAAGTATTTTCTTTCTATAATAGATGATTTCTCTAGAAAGGTATTTGTGTTCTTGGTTAAACAAAAATTAGATGTGTTTGATAAGTTTAAAGCTTGGAAAACTCTAGTTGAAAATTAAATCGGAAAGAAAATTAGAATGCTTAGGACTGATAATGGCACTGAATTTTGTAATCATGACTTTGATAATATGTGCATTGAATCGGGCATTAAAAGACATAAGACAATTTCTTACAACCCACAACAAAACGGAATTGCAGAACGCATGAATCGAACTTTACTTGATAGAGTTAGGGTCATGCTTAATTGTTCTGGTATGCTTAAGATGTTTTGGGGTGAAGCAGTTCTTACTGCTACTTACTTGATTAACCGTTCTCCTTCTGTGCCCTTAAATGGAAATTTGCCTGAGTTTGTATGGTCCGGTAAAAAGGTTGATTTATCAAACTTACGTGTTTTTGGCTGCTTTGCTTTTGTGCATCAGAAAACTGATAAATTAGAACCTAGATCTATGAAATGTGTTTTCTTAGGATATCCGGAAGGGGTTAAAGGGTATAGATGTTGGTTAAAGGGAGAACCGGGTTTTAAAACTATAATCAGTAGGGATGTAGTGTTCAATGAAACTGAATTTCCTTGCCTTGTTGTGCCCAATGTTGTGTTGTCTGAGGATACTTCAAATGAGGTGGAGCCTCCTCCTAAGGTTAAAATTGAACCTATTAATGAAGAAGATAAAGGTGATAGAGTGTATGATCAAAATGTTGAACTTGATGAACCTAATACTGAAAATCTTAGTGATTATCAACTTTCTAGGGATAGGCCTAGACGTGAAAACATTAGGCAGCCTCAACACTTTGATGACCTTCACCTCACTTCTCATGTTTTTAATGTGTTTGAATCTATAGACAATACTGAACCTAAATCTTATAAGGAAGCTATTAACTCTAGCAAGTTTACTAATTGGTTAAATGCTATGAATGAAGAAATGAACTATCTGCATGTTAATCAAACTTGGACTCTCGTGCCCAAACCTGTTGATTGCTCTTTAGTTGATTGCAAATGGCTTTTCAAGGTTAAAAATGAAGTAGACTCTGTTAGGTATAAAGCTAGACTTGTTGCTAAGGGCTTTACTCAAAAGGAAGGAATAGATTATACTGAAATCTTTGCTCCTGTTGTTAAATTCACCACTGTTCGCATCATGCTTGCATTAGTTGCTCATTTTAATTGGGAATTAAAACAGATGGATGTGAAAACTGATTTCTTGCATGGTGAATTAGATGAGAAAATTTTTATGAAACAACCGGAGGGTTTCATTGATAAAAGACACCCTGATTATGTGTGCCTCCTGCATAAATCTCTCTATGGCTTGAAACAATCTCCTAGACAATGGAATAAGAGGTTTGATGCTTGCATGCTTTCTTTAAAGTTTACTAGAAGTGCTTATGATCCTTGCATTTACTTTAAAGTCAATATGCAAAATCTTGTTTTCTGGCTCATTTACGTTGATGATATGCTAGTAGTTAGCCCATGCATGAGAACTATTGATCACCTTAAAAATTGTCTAAGTGAACATTTCGACATGAAGTATCTAGGAGATGCTAGGAGGATATTAGGCATGGAAATAACTAGAGATAGGAAAAATGGTACTTTGCTCCTTAACCAAACTTCTTATGTGAAGAAAATACTTGAAAAATTTTCTATGATTGATGCCAAAGTTGTGACTGTTCCTCTTGCTGCTCATTTCTTGACTGAGAATGAAATGAAATCGATGAAATATGTGCCTTATTCTAATGCTATTGGTTCCGTAATGTATCTCATAGTAAGAACTAGGCCAGATATTGCTTATGCTGTTAGCTGTCTGAGTCGATACATGTCTAATCCAGGTATGACACATTGGGAGGCTTTAAAATGGCTTCTTCGCTATTTGAAAGGATCTGTTGATATTGGCATTAATTTTTCTAAATGTGTAGATGGAGTTAAACTCGTAGGGTATATTGATTCCAATTATGCTAATGATCGTGATAACCGTAAATCTACCACCTCATATGTGTTTACTTTATGTGGGTCTTGCATTAGTTGGAAATCCCAATTACAACACATAGTTGCATTATCTACTACTGAGTCTGAATATGTAGCTGCCACTGAGGCATTAAAAGAAGCAATTTGGTTAAAGGGACTCATTCATGAAATTGGTTTTCTCAAAGATAATGTGGTAGTTTTCTCGGATAGTCAATCAGGTATACAATTGTGTAAGAATCTTGTCTTTCATGATTGCACTAAGCATATAGATGTTAAGTTTCACTTTATTCGTGACATTGTTGAAAAATGAATTGTTAATCTTGAGAAAATACCCTCCGAGTTCAACTCAGCAGACATGGGTACAAAGTGTCTGCCTTTGGAGAAATTCAGGTTGTGTCTCAACACCCTAAACCTTTTCTCTCCAACGTGATCTCTCTCCACTCTCTGCTTTACATCTTTGTGATTGTCTATTTCTTTGTGATCTTTTTTTTTATGTATCGTACTAACCTTGTGTTTTTGTGTGCAGGTACGTGAGACCGGCGATGATGTTACCCCCAATCCCAATCATTAAAAGTACATCGATGACTCATTCGGACCAAAGTGGAGATTGTTGGTTTATAATATGGCCCTAATGAGTGGCCCATAGCTCCGGAGATTCGACAATTCCGAGAGTTCTTTGTGACGGTTCGAGCTTGGCGACAGGCTGAGAGCGAACCCGCTCAACAACTTCCTATCACCTTTTGGATCTTTTCGTTTTATTCGTTGTTTAAATTTGTTAGATTGTATTTTACCTTTGTGTCATTTAGTTGCAACTTAAAATTATTCGTTTATTGTTCGAATTATTGAGTTGTAATTTTTCGATTCGTTCGATTGTAATCCGTTACGACTATTCGAACCGATACCCAATCAACAAAAGGCAAATTTAGAAAAATCTAAATAATGTAAAATAAAGAAAATGGGCATTATGGAAATACAATGAAAAGTAGAAGAAAATTTGGCAGATCTATATTTCACAAAGTTTCCAAATTTCCTCATTCACAGAACACAGAAAACAGTACAATCAATGAATGAGTAGCCCTTTTTTTCTTTTTTCCTTTTTCTGCAGTAATACATTCACATGGACAAGAAGAATTCACAACAGGGACAATTCTTTGATATATCTCCAAATATATATATATATAATATATATATATATATATATAATATATATATATTATATTTTATAGAATCTTTACCAAACAGGAAGAAAAGGATGGATTCATCAAGCCATGTGCTGCACGTAGATGGATGCTCTAACTGCATGGTTTGAGGATAGAGCTTTTCCGTTCACTAATACTTGTTCCAAGGCGTCGACTCGCACTGATTTGAATTTGTAGTGCTGATACCAGAAACAACAGAACAATGGAGATGATATCAAAGCTTGGTACACATCATATATCCACAATCAGAAATGAAAGATATCGAAATGCACACACCTTTTCCTTCCAAGAAAAATCAATGTCGCGGTAATATGGTTCCAACAGTGTCACTTGATCTCCTTCTTTAATCTGTGAGCAACAACATTGTAGGACAACATTTGATTAAACAAAATAATCAACTGAAATCATAATCTATTCATGGGAAGCTGAGAGAGAACCTAACTTCTTGAGAAAAGTTAAAATTTTGTTACTTTCTAGTTTTCATCCCCAGGTGTTAAAGATATGGCATCAGAAACAGAATATGAGGTTTGACAACTAAAACAGTTTCTTTGACAAAGTAGAAAACTGTCTCTGAAAATGTCTGAATTGTGTTGTTTTTTTTTTCTCTCGATTACTCAAATAAACAACAAAACTTTGGAAGAAGCTTTCATTTCTTACTGTATCATCACGAATCCCATAGACTGATAAGACGTAGCATACTTGATTTGCATCACAGAGCACGTAGTATCTGCGCAAAATTACAGCACACCAACAAAGAAAATTACCTTAAATTATGCTGGAGTTGAGCTACATGAGTGTATGCAATGTATAAGTTCTGGAATACTTACAACGGAGCTGGACTGTCGTGCCTAACAAAGAATAGGACTTTTCCCACAACAGCTACTCCTTTGTTTATACCTTTCACCATATGATCTACAGTTGTTCTCTTGTGTGAAGGATTTACTAGACAAAAAGAACAATACACGTTATAACCAAATTAACTTCAAAACACGCGCTGCAGTTGAGTAAGAAGGTGGTGAATAAATTCCCTCTCATCATCAGAAGATCAAGCAGAACAAATCAATTCCCTTACAATTCACAGTGGCTAATGATGAAGTTAATGAAGCTAGTCGTTTTGTCTTGGTCTGTCCCTGTCAAACCAACACCATATTAACAACGGCAGCATTATTTAGAAGGCCATTGCAGATTCAATGACTTGATAAAGCTTAATGATATAAAACTTTTCTTGTCCTATGTTTATGAACGGTGAGGGGACTACTTTCAGATTCTGATGGCAGTTTTCAGAGAGTTTGTTCACAAACCAATGTAAATAGGACAGTGTACAATAATAGATAGGGAATAAACAAATCAAACAGTACGTATGTATTGGATTCTTTTCTTTTAGTTTTCTTTTTTCTTTTCCTTCTTTGTAGGCTAGGCAGAAACAAAAACCCAGGGGAGCTAGAAGAACTCTTCAAACGGACTTCTAGATCTATATATGTCATTTCCATTCTAAGCTGCAGATAGAATCATAAAATAGGTTAAGTGTCATATGATATACTACATGTGTTTGCGATGAGTTCTATCCAATAATGTAAACCATGTTCTTTATTCTTTAAGCTTATAATCGTTGCATGACTCACATTAGAAGAACGAAACAAAAATTGACAGAAAAGAGAAGTTTAAGACAATTTAACGAGAGAACATTGAACATTCATCAAAAAATAAGTGAATATATTCAGCATTATTCTACTACGCATACCCGTAGTAAGCTCTCCAATTTGTCAAGGAGGTGTACCATTTTTTCAACCTCCTCAGTGGCAATTAAACTAGGATCCTTGGAAGCTGCTGCTTCAAATCCACTAAGGGCTCTCTCATAGTTTTCCACGTATTTATTTACCTGTAGAATCCAGTTCCACTTCACACTCAATTTACAATCCTTTATATTTCCAAAACATTATGTGGAAGAGGAAAATTTAAAAGGCAATGACTTCACATGCAAAACCAACAAGCAAAGGACATAAAATGTGAAATTGGGTAACAAAAAGGAAGCAAAGATGACAACTAAGTTTATGCTTCACCATGACAAAGGATATCTATTTTTGAACGTGTATACATTTTTTACAAGTACAAGGGGTGTTATTCCAACTACTTTTGATAAGTTCCTGGTAAATATTGCTTTTCATTGTTGCTAGGTTGACCACATATTTTCTTTATATAGCAGAGGAACTTGCTGGTGACAAAGCAATAACATAAAGTAAGACAGTTCAGAAAACTGCCAGCTATGCAAAAACTAATTGAAAGAATGAAAGAAAAACTCAATACAAGACTTATCAATCTTCCCAGAATCACACAACATGAGAAATTATGTTTTGTCTCAGATTAAATTCCATCATGTTAATGAGATTAGTAAAACCAGGAAGCATACGGAGAAAGTAATAATATAAACATAGCCTAAACATTAGTAACCAGAGATCCCAATGTTCTAAATTAGTCTCACCATCGCACAGTTGAAATACAGATCTGGACTGGTTTTCATCTTCTCATCCCTTTCCTGATATTCATAGCATAGTTAGAAAAGACCCCAAGATTCTTAGTAAAAGAATAAAGAAGAAATCAGAGCTTTTTTTGTTTATTTGCATTTTCGGATCTCTCTGTGATTGCATGTTCAGATATCAAGATCTCTCTCACATAAGTTATTGTGCATACATACAGCATTTTGATATGCTTTCAGCGACTGAAGAAGTTTGTTGTGATCCCATGCTCCAGTTACAAAAAAAGAGGTCATGCATGCATTCCCTAGGTTATCTGGAAATCAAAGAAGTAGAGAAGTCAAGGAAGGTAAAGTGAGAGTTTAAAGAAATTATCTGAAGTACACAGGTGAGGTTGAAATTCATTTTGGAGTTTGGATATTCAAAAGGTTGTCATGAATGTAAAAAGAAATTTAAACAGGGGAAAATGCAACCCGAAGAATGTACTGGTTTTTAACATAAATGAGCAAATTTCAGAAAAGAACAGAACATTCAAAAAAATTATGTCCACAAAATCAGGTGAAGAAAATTCATTCATAACAGGGCTTCATCCTTTTCCCATTAGATATCATGTAGACAGACATAAAATGAGCATGTTCTCCAAAAAGACAAGGATAATGCAATTATAGATACCCTTTTGATTTCTTGACTTGACATGTCAGTCATATGACCACAGACAATACAGTGTAAAGCAGATTTCGCAACATATTAAAGCATTATCCTACAGAATTCAATTGAAGAGCCTTACACCAAGAATTCCCATCCTTAACATCAAGGGCTACAGCTTCCTTTGCATGTTTAATGCTTTCTTCAATTATTTCAACCTTATTTTCAGCACCTGGAAAGTGGATAACCAATCTGATGAGCAAATAACAAATAAAATGTAATAGCCAAATCTCAACCCTAGTGGTAAATGAGGACTTCCCTAATACATGAACAACCAAAACTTTGAAGGGAATTCATTATCAGCTTATTAGCAAGACATTTCCAGCTATTGGTGAAAGTAGATTTTAATATCACAATGAAATGTGTGATTTCAGTGGGATACATGCACCTAATATTCAGGAGCCTCTTACTTGAACTTTCTGCCTGTTGTTTCCATACCCTCTTAATTTGTTCCCAGGTATTACTTCTTTGGTATTATCATATATCTGCTCCTAAATTGCACATTCATCTATTATTTTCAAACCGGAATCCTGCAACATTCTACCATATGACAAACATTCTGCAAAATCTTCAGATAGAATATTTGATAGCAGATTCAAGTTATACAATTCACATCAAATTTAGGTTTGAAATCCCCCCTATCAATCTCTAGCTAGAATCACTGAAGTTACTACACGAAGAATTTCAAACTCTAGAAAAATAGAGTTAATGAGCAACCTTTCTTAGTAAAAGTAAGTATGAGCAACTGAAAAAGAAATACAAGCATACCTTGAACCATTCTTCTTTCAAGCATGGACAACTGACAAAGTATCTTTTTGTTGGGACCCTAAACAGAAAAAGGAACATCATTAACATCAGCAACTATAATCACTACGATAACTTGGAAGAAACAATTTTTCTTTTTTCTTTTTCTTTTCCAGAAAAGGTAACAACTTTTAAACAAGGAACAAGCATAAACTAACCTTGGTTAAAGCAAGCATAAAGCAATTCTTTGCAGCGGATAAATCTCCTTTCTTCCAAATGCAATTTCCCAAGCTCAACCATGCATCTCCAAGAGATGGATTTAACTTAACCTGTTATAATAATAATAATAATAATAATAAATAAAACAAAACAAAAAAAGGAAAAGAAAAAAGAAAAACAAAGATCCCATGAACCAAAAACACTTTCATTTCTTACTCACAGCTTTAGAAAGATGATCCTCAGCTTCTTTCTTGTACTCCGGAAATACATCCAACACCTTCCCTCTCAAATACTCATACTTAGCTCGTTGCATTGGCAATTTCCTCTTTTCTGCCCACAAAACCAAATACCCCTCACTCCCTCAGTAACATTTAAGTAAAAACAAAATAAAATCAAGAATTAATCTAAAGAAAAACGAAAATCAATGTACCAAGAGGAATAGAAGTAAGGAATTGGAGGGCAAGATCAGATTCAGTCTGCAATTTAGAAGTTTTGTCATTTGGGTCAGCAGGAAAGTAAGTGTCCCGAATGGTGTAAAGCTCATCCGCTGCTCTCTCTGCCTTTGCAAACAAATCCTCTTCGATTTCCTGCGTTTCTTTGCTCATCTTTGGCGATTTGCACAGCCCATAAAAAAAAATAGTGGGGTTAGTTTACTACGGATTTTGGGTCTAAACTAAAGAGCGTCGTCAGCAACCAAAGATTCCAAAGAGCAAGGACAGAGTATGAACTATGAAAATGGGAAGCAGTCAAAAAAATCGCCCCGATTTCTTTCTGTTTTCCTTTTCTTTCCTTTATTTTATTTATTTATTTACTTTATTTCTTCCCAATCCAAATTTTTTTATATATATAATTGTAACGTTAAAAATTAAACTATATTTCTCAATTCAATTGTACATTTTAAAAAACAAAAAAACCTTTTTTAAATATATTTTAAATGTTGATACTATTAATTTTTATTTTATCAACTTCGTCTTTTTATTTTCTTAAAAAAGAAAAAAAAAACACTTCATTTTTTTTATAATATTTTACTTTTTTTTTTTATCATATTTAAAATTTACGATCTAAATTATAAATAAAAATATTATTAATATATTTTCTTAGATTTGATTTTTTTTAGAGATACGTAAAATACTTCATTAATTTTGTAATAAAATAATGATAATTAAAAAAAAGAAAAAAGAAAAAAAGAAGAAGGGAAGGAGACGAAATTTATTGTTGAGAAGTAACGGAAAATTGTTGGTTACTGATAATGAATGTTTCGTAATAGTGAAGGAAAAAAATGTTGAGGAATTATGGACTTGCTTTTGTCATGTCATGCGTCATGGATGGGATTTTGCTCGTGTCTTCTGTTTTTCATTACTTCATACACTTCTCGTTGTTTTTCTTCCTCTTTTTCTTTCCTTTTCTTTTCCCAAAAAAAAGTAAATAAATTGGTCACCAAATACATAATTAGCCACTTCATAACAATTTTTTTTTATTTTTTTCCGTTACATTATTTTGTTCATAAAATCAAATTTTTATTTTTATATATTTATTAAAAAATTAATAAATAATATAATTATTTTATTTTTAAAATTTTTAATAATTATGAATGATTAAAAAATAATAATTCCAAACCCATTAAAACCTTTTTATATACAGATAATTAAAGTCTCGTATCTTTATATAGATTTTAATTAATAATAATAAAGATATTAGATTTATTTTTAAATATTTAAATATAACGTTGAGATAATCAATTCAAGTATATTTATTTTAAAATTAATTATTAATTTTTTTCTGATAGATAAAAGTAAATTTGATAGTTATAAAAATTAATCATGTTTTATTATCATTATTATTTAATTAATTAAAGTTTATGGATAATCATAATTATTCAGTACGTAAATATAAATATAAATATATATATATATATAGTTGAGTTTGATTGAGAGTATAATTGGTTACCAATTCCTATAAAAAGAGACTCAGACTTTCAACAGCACAAACACACAAATTTTGCTTTCTTCAATTTTTCGAATTTTTTGCTCTCTTCTACGATACAATGGAGAAATCACTCTTCATTATTTCTCTTCTTCTTCTTCAATTTTTCTTCCCTGTTTCTGCAATAGGAAGCAATGTCAAATCGCTGTATATATTCGGCGATTCAATTTTCGACGCCGGAAACAACCATTACAACAAATATTGCGGCGCTCAAGCCGATTATGTTCCTTATGGATCAACTTTCTTCCACCACCCTACCGGTAGATTCACCAACGGTAGAACTGTTCCAGATTTTCTCTGTGAGTATTTCTGCGCCTTAATTTTTCCTGTTTTGATATTCTTATTATTTAGTTTTAATGAATTTAATTTGGGAATGAAAATTGTAGCTGAACATATTGGTTTGAGTTTACAAAAACCATTCCAAGAGGCATATATCGAGTTCATGAATGGCACGCAAAAGAATTATCCTTCTAATGGCATCAATTTTGCTAGTGCTGGTAGTGGCGTTTTACCCGAAACAAATCAACCTTTGGTAAGGCATCTTCTTAATATATATATATTAATCTTACTTCTCCCTCCTTGTTTTTTTACTTGTCATAGTAGTAGAAAGAGTTTTGGAAAAAGAATTTCCGCCTTTTCATCTAAATTTTGGAGGATTTTGATTGGTAAAACATGAAATTGGATAATTATCTTCTTTATTTAGAAAGGTTAAAAATCTAAGATATTTTAGTTTTTTAAATAAAAAATAATAATACAGTTAAACTTTAAAAAATACGTAAAAGTTTGTCCGATAATAAGTAGAAAATAGATATTACACGTTATATGTATATATATATATATAATATAATTATACTTATATTAGGAACAACTAGGGACAACTCGAGTTGGAATCTAATTTAATATTTTTGAATATTTTGATATGTATATATTATAATTAACAAATTATGTATATATGTGTAGAACGTTACATCATTGGAAGTGCAGCTACAACAATTCAAATCCCTAGTGATGCAAAACAGCATAGACAAAAAACAAGTGGTGAAAGAATCAATATTCTTACTAGAATCAGGTTCCAACGACGTCTTCAATTATTTCAATCCGTTGACATCTTCAACTTTGTCGCCGGAAGATTACGTACAAGCGATGTTGCAACGAGTTCGTAGTTTCGTGAAACAAATCTACACTCTCGGTGCTCGTAGGATTGCCATTTTTTCACTTGGTCCCGTCGGTTGTGTTCCGGCCCGAGCTAATTTGCCCGGTGCACCCACCGATCAGTGCTTTTTGAAGATGAATGTTATGGTCAGGAATTTCAATCTCGGTTTGGAGAATATTGTTAAAGATATACCCGGAAATTATTCCGGTGCCGTTGCTGTTTATGCTGCCGTCGATGCACTTTTCAAATATTTTAAAGCCCATCCTTCTCAACATGGTAATATTCTCCCCCTCACGCTTTCCGTGTTTTTTTTTTATATACTAAACTTTCTATTTTTAGTTATTTTCGTGCTTTCCGTGTTTTTTGTGTATACTAGATTTTCTATTTTTAGCTATTTGCGGGGTTACATTATTTTCGCGTTCTTAATTGTTATGATTATTATGTAATAATGAAGGTTTTGAAGATGTGAACAGTGCTTGTTGTGGTTATGGAACACTTGGAGGTCAGATTCAATGCGGACACGAAGGATACAAAGTTTGTGCAAATTCAGACAAGTATTTATTCTGGGATTATTTCCACCCAACTGAACGTACTTATAGATTGGTGTCTGAAGCGTTGTGGACCGGCAGTTCAGTTAGCATCCGACCAATTAATTTCAAGACTCTGACGAAAGTCACCGTGTAAGAGAGACCTATAATTTAATCTCTCTTAATTTATTTTAGTTTTAATTTTTCCACAATTTGTCGCACGAGAATCTATAGCTATTTAGGTTGCATTGTTGCTTTTCAGTCTTTCATACGTTGTTATTTTATGACATTATTTTGGGGTTATATTTTGTAATAATTATTAGAAATATTTGATATTTAATATATATATATATATATATATATATATTTAAATATAAATATATTTGTGCTATATTTAATTTAAATTATTTTTATGAATAATTAAATTGTATATAATACAATCAGATTAAAAGTTAAAATGAATGTGTGTATAAATGTTTTATATATATAATGTTTGCCTGATTTTTTAACTCGAGAATTTATATCATGACTAACAATCTTATGACAGCTATGCAAGACAAAGGAGAATCCTCCTCTTATAGAGGAAGAACGAGAGGACAGAGTACTCCCTCTTATAGAGGAAGAGGAGGCCGAGGCAGACCCTTAATTGAACATGGTCAAAGACAGCTTGTAGCTGCAACTTTAACAGGTCAGGCTTATAATGAATGGTACAGTAAAAAACATGAGGATAATAATCCATCTTATGCAACAATGCTGACTGAGGAAGAGCCAGAAATTCTGGAGATTCCTTTTATTACTAATCCTTATAAAGAAATAATATTTCTTTTGGAATTTTCTGATCTCAAATGGAGGGATAATGTATGGAAATTAATGGAGAGATATCTAGAAGCCAGATCATATCCAGAACTATCATACAAAAGTAGGATGCATTCAGAGCACCTCCTGAAAATTACAAGAACTGCTGAATTTCAGCACTTTAATCATAATCCATAGACTATGACTGTTTATAATTTTAGTAAAATCATCATTAAGAAGGTTATAACTGCTGAAGATTGGGGACATACCTCCAGACAAAGGGAATATACTATCCCAGGTACCAAATCGGTAACGCATTACAATTATTGGGATTATAAGGATGCTTGTTATAAAAGCTTCTTCTATGAAAATGTCAATCATAAGCATACATGGTTTTTCAAAATTTGCTCTTCCCTTTATAAGGCAGAAGTACTTGCATGGTTATACTATTGGTGGGATCAATATGGTCCCAAGATTGACATACTACTAGAACCCTATAAAGGGTTATATCAAGATTGGGTCAAAGTATCCCCGGCTCTAATAGAAGCCACTGTAAAAGATCAATTAGTTGAAGGAATGTCTTCATTCTTGTTTTTTACTGAATTTAGCATACCATGGATATGGAGATGGTATCCCATCATATGGGAAACAACACAAGGAATCCCTTGTATAGTAAGAAAAACAGAAACAAAGTTTTGGAAAAAGATGCTCAAGCCAGACGAGCATGGCATAATAGAAGGCCAATCTACAATTGATAATATCCAACAAGCCATCAAGGCTTATACAGAACTTCAATCTTACTCGAAAATTTCAGAGACACCGAGCCCATTCAAACAAATGGTCAAAAGGCTAAAAATCCAGCAAGGTATTATTTCAACAACAGACATGTTGAAGGCCTACGTGAAGGCAATAAAAGAAGATCTGGTAAGAAATTTTCCAGCAGATACCGATGTGTCTATGCCGTCCAGATCGGCAACTCATTCAGACGACAATACTGAAAAACCAGAATACACTGGAGAAGCCGGAGAAGCTCAGCCACCAAAAGACACCCAGGAAATCCTGGAAAGGACGCTCAAATTCATTGACCAATGGGAGCAAAGCGCGTTATCAAAAACACCAGACCCCACAACGAAAGGAAAGGGTCCAGCATCCAAATAAAGACAAAAGAAAAAGACATCAGCATATGGCCGACAATAACAAGAGGCCGACAAAGCTTTTATAAAAGCCACCACTTTCTTATCCAACTTTTTGACTATTATATAGCCATCAACAATAATTTTCGGACTGAAAAAAAACCCAAAGTTATAATAGAAATGAATTTCAAATCCACCTTCAGAAAAAATTCTATAAATAGAATCCACTTCTCTGCAATAGGCAGAGGCGGAATCAGCGTGTGTAATATTATTAGTTTTCTTTAAAATCTTTCTAGAGAGTCTTCCCTCTCTCTCTTTTGTAAAAACTTTTATATATAATAAAAAAGAAGAACTTTCGAAAGAATAAGGTTTCAGCAGGTTTGAGAGTCCTCCCAAAAATTCTGTAAGTTCTTAAAATTTTCAAGTATTAATTATGTTAGTTTATAACTAACTTCCTATGTGATATGCTGCATAATTAAAAAAAAACATGGCATAACTAGCATAAATAATCGTAACCCTCCGTATATCGGCTGGACACCCAAGGGCAGGGCTACTAGTTTCCTCGACCAGAGCTATTGGAAGACCGAAAGGTCGTTTAGCTCTAAATTTCCTCTGGTTTAACAACGCCACGTACGGGATTAAGAACTAAAAAAAAGTTTGGAAATAGAAAAAATATCTGAGTAGAAACAGCTAGGGTTACTAAGTATTTCTGGCATAGGTTTTATCTGGGTCTACTGGGGTTGAATATAAACCTCTGACTATATTATCTGATGATATATGCAATTCTTCAACCCTTGAAGAACTTTCAAGGTTACTAGGTCTAATACTAGAAGTGGACCTTCTAGACGGTGATCTTACCTGGTAATCTAGTGGAGAAATATGTGAATGTGATGATGAATAAGATCTATGAGATCTTGATGATAATGAATTTCTGTTGTTCTCAAATTGTATCTGAACTCTTCCATCTGGAGTCTGTTATCTATTTGTTGAGCAGGTAATGCTTGCTCAATTGTCCAAGATTCAGGAAAATCTATTTCTTCCCATTTAATACTTCTTCTAGTCGTTATATTAGACCTATTAAAATTTGATTCTATGAGATTTGTTTCATTTTTAGGTTTATCTACCATTTTGCATTGAGGATTGAGGGTATATAAAGGTTTGTAATAAACCCTATAACAGATAGCTATAATCTCACTACCTGGGGTGTAATTATAACCATATGCCTGAATATTTAATGTTAAGGCATCTAATATATTTATGTCTGTTAAGGATAATGCTAAATTTGGGTATACATTAAAATATACTGCTCCATAAGTAAGACTGGACTGCATAATTCCTATTAGGGATTGTTTCCAGTTTAAGTTCCTACCATCTCTTAGGGTTAGTAGAAAGCTCTCAAGTAGTCCTTCTAAAGTTAAAGGTTTTAATGCTACCTGTACTAATCCAATATGGATAAATTTATGGGTTGATCTATATTTAGCCAAATCATGTGTATTCAGAAGTTGTAGTGTCATATTATCACTGTGTAACGGAATAGTTTCTTTTGTAATTTTAACTACTTGTGTGAAACTTAGTTTATCAAACATCCCGAATTTGTATATTATTTTTGGATCTATCATTGGGATAGTCCACCTATTTAAATCCTCTAATTTCTAGGGATCTCTTGTTCTTCTAAGACACTGTTTTTAACAGTATCTTTATCTTTTCGTTTTATGATATTCATAAAGTCAGATGTGATATGCTAACACAATTTCTAATCCATGGCTCTGATACCATTCAATACCAAGATCTAATAATTCTTTTTTATTAGGTATTGGATACCTAATCCATTTAAGGGCTTTATTTAGGGGTTTGTAATTTATTACCAACCTGGGAACTCCTCTTTCCTTCTCTGCATGTTTATTAACATAAAAGGCCGTACAAGACCAGGGTGATTTGGAGGACCTAATTAATCCTTTATTTTCTAAGTTATTAATTTCTTGGATACATAATCTTTGATATTCTATATTCATTTGGCAGGGTCTAGCTTTAGTAGGAATATCTACTTCCTTAAAATTGTCTTCATATGGTAAAGAAACTATATGTTTTTTTCTCCCCCAAAAAGCATTGGGGGTGGTCATTACAAATTTCTAATGAGAATTGATTATGAATCATTTGTATTTTATCTTGTAGTTTAGGATTTTTAATTTTATCAGATAAAGATAAAATCTGTATTTCTTGTTTTAAAAAATTAATTTGGGATTGTTTATTCTTTATAAAAGAATCTTTAATTTGGTTTAGTACCCTAGTTAAAGGTTCAGTTATGAATGCAAATTTAATTTGCTTGTTCTCATATGTCCCTATGATTCCTGTTTGATCTACCTTAATTAAAGGGAATATCTTTTTCAAGAACGGAGTTCCAAGTATTACCTGGTTTGTTATGTCTTTTACTAGTATAAAGCTAGTAGGAATACATTTCTGATCCTTACAGATAAAAGCCCGTGGTATTTTATAATTTATTTTCATTTTCTGCCCATTAGCAGAACTTAACAAATGAGTGGTTTTATGAAAATACTTAGTTGGTATTAACCCCTCTTGTATACAGTTTAAATCTGCCCCACTATCTATTAAAGCAGTCAATTTTTTATGAAAACTATCACCTATTATTAAGGTAATTTCTACAAACCATTTTTGAGAAGTTATTACTTCCAAAGTAGATAGGAAATTTTCCTGTTCTGTTATTATTAGGGGTGAAGGTATACTAGGAAATTCTATGATTTCTTTTCCTTTTTCTAAGGATATAATTCTTCTTTCTAAATTATCATTATTATTTTTCAAATTACGAATTTCCAATTTTAATTTTTCTATTTCTTTGGCTAAGTCCTGTAATGTGGTAGGACTAAGATGACTCTGTTTTTCTTTGAGCAATCTCTTTACCTCTGCTAAAGTATATGGTTCAGGATTCTGAACTGGTTCTGGGTTATGAATTGAAGAAGTAGACATATCAATTTGGTCTACTATTTTTGACCTAAGTACTGGGTCTTTAACCATTCTTAATATTTCCAGAATATTATCTTGAGTCAACATATTTATTTCCTGAAACTGTGATCTTAGCTTATAAATATTTTCTGATTCAGATTCTGAATCTCCTAAAGGTTTTATACAATCTAGCCCTTGTTTGCAGGGGCTACATTCAGATTCTGAGGAAGAGTCTAAAGATGATGATTCTTCATTTATGTTAATGATATTGTTTTTTGAAGAACTGGATTCTTTATCCGTATCTTCTGATTCTAATATTTGGTATAATTCTTCCTTTAATTCTTCAGAAATATTTAGATTATTAATCTTCTTTTTCTTTTTAGACCAGCATTTGCTAGTATAATGACCTTTCTTTCCACAATAATCACAAATAATGGGTTTGCTAGATGATTCTCTAGCTTGTTTTCTATGTGCTTTCTTCTCTATTCTTTTTTCTTTTGAGTTTCTATGTTTTTTCCTATAAAGAGGGTCTCTTTTGTCATTTTCCTTATATTTTTTAGAATATTATTTCCTATTAGGTGCAATTGGTTCCATACCAAATTGTCCACAAAATTCTCCTAATTGGGTTTTTTCTGTTAACCTGTGTTTTTTAAATTGTTGATTTAACTTAATTTCATTACACAGGGAAAGTCCCTCTTGTACACAAGTTCCTATTAGTTTTTCGTAGGTATAATTACTATATTCTATAGCAGTTTTATCCTTTCTTAAGGCTTTTCTTACTCTCTCAGCAAATAAAGAGGGTAAGCCGTCTATAAATTTGGATTTCCAGTGAGTAATATTAGCATCAGGGAGTTTCATAACTCTGCTTAGGAAGGTATCTTTATACCACCTAAAGGATGTCAAGGTTGGACATCTAAGATTTTGTAATAAGGTCCTAATGGTCTCGCTATTCTCAGACCATCTTCCTGTAAAATGTTCTACAATATTAACTATCAGTGTATAAACTGCATGATCTACTGTCCTATTATCTTCTGTTTTAACCGAGGTTAATATTTGTTGTTGATTTTCTTTGGTAAGATAATTATCCCACCATCCCTTTAATTGGCCAGTAAATCCGGCTGTAATCATATTTGCTATTGTTTTATCTGTATTATTATTTTGTTTACAAATTGTACTATACATTAGCATTCTGTGAACAGTCTTATAAACCTGTTTTTCAGTATAACCGTCTATATTCCATCCAAAACTTAGATACACATTATAATATAATGTGTATATATATAAACTTAAATATATATTATATATATATTTATATTCACTTTTTTTAATGTATAAATAAAAGATAAACATTTATATACATAAATTTCTTTTATATAAAATGAAATAAAAATTAAAGTAAAAAGTAAAAAGTAAAATAAAAACTTAAAAATTTACAAATATAACAGAAGATATATGATATAAAGTTCTTTTATAACACAAAAATAAAAGTTTATTCCTTAACTTTTATTGATAAATTAAAAATTAATTTGGACCAAACTTTGACTTCAGTTTTACTATTATGTATTTTTCTTACGTATCCTAAATTAATTAATTAATTATAGATTCCAATTGGCGTAAATTTTGGTCAAAGTCATACTAGTCAGCTCGTGACACATTTAGTGATTGATTGGTACGTCGAACATTTTAATAAATTAATATAATGTTTAGAGTGAGGATGAATTTGGTATAAAAAAATATAAGTTATATATATTATTTTTAAAATTTTAAATTTCTTTATTTAAAATTTTTTATAAATTTTAATAGTTTTAATTTATTTAACAAAAAAAAAGTAATCAAATTATTTAACATGTCAAATATAATTATGTTCGGGATCAAATTTACTGATCTCTCATATATTTATGTTAGCAAATTGTAATATGTTTTATATACACATTCCTACTTTCAATTTTTTTCTTTCTTCTAAATTATCTAATATAATAAGAATAATTGGTAAGAGCGCATATTGGTTGATCGCTTGCTGATCCATCTTTCAACCGTTTGTAACTTATATCTATTTAGCTTAAGCAGAAAAGGAGAAAAAATAAATTAAATTCTTAAACGTTTTTAATAGATAAAATTTATTTTTTTAGTTTATTTTTAAAATAAATAAATAAAGAGTAAGTGTAAAATAAACAAAAGGGGGAAAAACCCCACTAAGAATTCAAGGGGAGAAAAAGTCTAAGTATATTTTGAGGGGAAAAAAACCAAAAGTAAAGAATATGAAAACAATCATTATAGTTATGTCATTTAAATGGCATTAAAATTAATAAAATATCATTAAAAACTTACAAGCTTATATTTATACAATAGATATACATCGTGCTTGCTCCGGAGATGTAGAATGAATATTATATATATATATATATATATATATATATATATATATTACTCACTATTATTTGTTGATTTATTTATTTTTAATATAAATTATATACAAATAAAATAATATTTTAATCAAGAAGATATAGATAAATTTTCGAGTTCATAAATTTGAGTATTATTTGTATATTTTTAAAATTATTTTTTAGTGATAAATTTATAAATATTCTAATATAAAAAAAGAAATTATATTATGAGTGAGAAATATATTATTTTTTGTTATGATTATTAAAATATAAAAATATAAAATATAAAAATATAATTTATTATAAAAAATAGGATAAATTTCTTTAAAGTGAATATAAGTTTTACCTTCAAAATAAATAATATATATATATAAGAGAATAAAACAAAATTAGAATAAAAAATATAAAAAGATAAAAGTGGAAACACAAAAAAATAAAATAAAATAAAGTTATAAGAATAAAATTAGATAATATAAATTGAGGTAAAGAATAATAGAAGAAAAGAAAAAAAATTAAAAATTAAAAGTTATTAACATAATTTCTTTAATCATAAAGACTTGAAGATGAAATTACAGAAAAATATTATAGAAATTACAATATAATAGATAACATAAATTGAAAATGATTTGCAAAATAAATTTCAAAATTATAAAATTAAATAAATTTAAAAAGATGAAAATAAAAAATAATAATAATCTTAAAATTAAATAAAATTATAAAAAAGATAATTATGAAAAATAAAAAAAAAATCACAAAATTTAAAACATTGAATAAAATTCCATATTTGTGTTATTAGAAAATTTGTAATTTTATATTATATAAAAGTATATACTGGAAATTAAATAATAAATAAGATAAATTTTTTTTAACTAATCAACACCCATACTTATTTTTATTTTAATTATTTTAAAATATTATTAACATAAAATTTTGAATTTTTAGAATTTTTTAAAATATTAATTTTTTTTTACATATTAATTAATTTGTATATTATAACCTTAAAAATTTGGTTAAACAAATAAATATATCATACATAGATAATTTTACAATTTTTCTATTTTCATTTATTCAAATAATTACAAATAACTTTCAAAAAATAAAATAAGTAAGAATCTTCTTTGTATTGTTAAGTTTCATCGGTAAAGTTTCTTTAAACATGGTAGCGTATACGTTCATATTAACTATGTTAGAATTTTATTTGAATAAAAAAATTAATTATTTACACTATAAAAAATTAAAATTAATGGAAAATTAAAATTTTAGAAATAGTTTATTTTAAATTTTAGAATCTGAGTTTGGTTATAAGAATATATAAGTAAAAGTATTTTAGAAATATTTTTTTGAATGCAAACTATTATCTCTTTATTTATAATATTTTTTTATTGAGGATTAAAATTAATTTTTTTTTGTAATTAAAACTTAACTATAAAAATTTATAATTTTTATGTTATTTTAGTCTAATATACAACTTTTATAATTCTCTACTAATTTTTACAATATTTTATACTATTTTATTATCCTTTAAAATATTCTAATAAATTATAGTAAATTATAGATTATTTTATTGGCTTGGAAATATGTAAACAATCTCTTTTCGTGGAAAATGATTCTACAAAAATTATTACAATTTAAAAATTTGTCATTAATAGGTAATTATTAGAATATTACAAGTGATATTAAACAAACTGAAATAAAAATATTATTTTTAGAAGATAAACATAAAAGTTTAGTAAAGTTTTGAGATATTATTTACTGTCAGTCTAAAATTAATTATCATTATTCATATAAATAAATATGAATTTAATAAAATTTAAATAATTACATAAATATTAGTAATATAATTGTTTTTTAATTTATAATTTTTTGAAGTCATAAATGAAAATAAGATTATAATCAACGGATCTAATTTTTCACAACAATATAAATTGTTGATATAATTTTAAAATAAAAATATATTTTTATTATAAATTTTAAAATTCTTACATATCTTTATTTTTAACGTATAAAGATAAATTGTTGATATAATTTAAAAATAAAAATATATTTTTATTATAAATTTTAAAATTCTTACATATCTTTATTTTAACGTTAAAGATAAAAATATTTTTATCATATTCTTAAATTTTTTTAATTTTACATTAAAAAAATCATTTGATTTACACCTCCTTAAAAAAAACTCCGTCAATTCAAACCTGAATCGCATTTTAGTTACTAGTATATATTATATCCGCCATATAAAAGAATATATTACTAAAATTTTAATATATTCTTTTTATACAATAAATATAAATCTTGTCATAGTTGCAGAATGCATGTTATATATAATTTTAATATAAATTTTATACAAATAATATAATTTTAATGTTTTAGTTAAGAATGTGTAATTAAATTAATAAGTCTAGTTTATAATTTTATGAGGTTATGAATTTAAATATTATTGTATATTTTTTAAATGAAAGTTTTTAAATTATTGTTTTGTTGATAAATTTAATATAAATGTCTATAAAATTATAAAGTATCCAATATAGTAAAAGAAATATATTATCAGTGAGAATTATATTATTTTTGTTATGATTATAAGATATAAAAATATTTAAATTTTAAAAATATAATTTATTCTAAAAGATATAATATATTTTTTAAGTAAATATAAATTTTACATAAAAATAAATAATATATAAAAGAGAATAAAGAGTAAAAAAAGCGTTACTCTGATAACAATAAATATCTTTACTTATAATTGGGAGATTATGAATTCGAGTTTTGATAAAAGAAAGTTTGTATAAAAACTTTCATTAACATAAAAAAACGCACAAAAAAAATAAATACTATAAATTGAGGTAAAAGAAAAGGAAAGAAAAAAATTAAAAGTTATTAGCATAATTGTTTTAATCATAAAGACTTCAGAAAAAGAAATTATAAAAACATAAATATTATTTTAAAATGTCATTAAAATATTTAAAATTTATACATAATAAATAACATAAAATTTGCAAATGAGTAGTATAATCAATTATAAAATTTAAATAAATTTAAGAACATGATAAAAAAATTTAAAAGTAAAATAAAATTATAGAAAAATAATGGAATAATTGGTGACTTTGGTCCCCCAAATAAATTTATGTTTGGCAAACTTAGTCCTAAAATATTCTTTTTAACTTTTAAGGTCCCAAACTTTTTTAAGTGAATAATAAAGTCTCATTTGACGGATTGTATCACAAATTTTAAAAATTTAACTGTTTTTAAATTTAATTAATTATAAATAAGGATAAAAAAATCATCATAAAAGGACAAAAGGACAAAATTAAAAATAATATTTAAACAAAAGAATAAAAATATCCTCACATTTAAATTTTAAAATTTAAAATTTTAAAAATAAAAAATCTATCAAATTTTTCAGTCAATCTTCATCTTTTTCGAATACAAATCCAATTTTTATAATTTTCTAACATTTTTAAAGAAAAAAATATAAAAAAAAAAGAAAAGAAAAGAAGAAGAGCATGAAGATTTTTTTTATTAATAAAAAAAGTTTTTCTCTCAATAAAAATATTTCAATAAAAAATTTTGTTCCCCTGAGCTTGCCTTATGGTAATGGGATTATAATACTGATATAACCAGCAAAAACCAGGATACATCAGTTGGAAAATTCTAAAGCAAAATCACATACAAAATTGTAATGTTCAACATTGTGTAACTCTATCACTTTTTGAAGTTTGGTCTATGTTGTTCGTGCTAACATGCCCAATTGTAGGCCTGCAAAATTCACAAGCAAAATTAGTGTAATGTAAGACAGTTTGTTTTTAAGTAGTCAGCATCCAATAGCTAATTTTATTTTAGAATGTGTCTGCATAAAAAAATTTAATTATTAAAATGTAAAAGAATAAATTATTAAAATGTAAAAGAATAAATTGATAAAAATTTAAAATTTTATAAATACCTTATTCGAATTTTAGCACTTAATAGTGGAAATTTGCTTAAAAGGATATATAACTAAATTATTTTTTTTTCTTGATTCTTGATTTAAAATTTTTTAAATTTTTTTATTAAAATTATATATTTAATTTATTCATGATGAGGATTAACTATTTATTTATAAATTTTTTTAATAATTATTAAAATGAAATTAATTTTTTGGTGATTAAGATTTAATTATAAAAATTTAGATTGTCAGTATATTTTTTTGTTATTTTACACTAATATACAATATTTTAGTATTCTCTGTTAATTTCTATAATATTTTATACTACTTTATTACCTTTTAAAATATTTTAATAAATTATAAAGAATTAAAATGGCTTTGCAATATGGAAAAAATGTCTTTTGGTGTAAAATTATTCTACCAAAATTATTACAAGTTTTAAAACAGTGACTAATAGAATTATTAGAATATTATAAGTTTTATAAATAATGTTTTGTATGTCCATAACTCTCACTATTTCCACTATATCAATATAATTATCATCATCTTTATATAACTTCCACTACCTCCATATAATTTTCACTATTTTCATATAACCTTCATGTAACTTCCATGACGTTATATTTGTAATATATGTATATATTTATATTAGTATGTATATGGATACGTAGGTTACACATATGTATACCTATAAATATGTGGTAGTTTTGTAGGTTTTGTTACAAGAAAAAAGATATACACAAGTTTTACACTATTTTGATTTCTATTTATTTAGTATTGGTTTATCATTGTTATAGATATTTTATAATACGTTATCAGCACAAGGATGTATAGAGTATATATATATTAAGATATTGAGAGATTTATCTTTTCAGATTAGTGACACTTGGCATCATAATAGTCATAGATTGTGATCCTCTCATCATAATATTTAAATAAAATCATAAAAATGTCCTCATATTTAAAATTAAAAAAATAAAAAATCTATCAAATTTTTGGTCAATCTTCATTTTTTAATACAAATCTGATTTTTATAGTTTTCTAACATTTTTAAAGAAAAAATATATAAAAAAAGAAAAGAAAAGAAAAGAAGAGCATGAACTTTTTTTTATTAATAATGAAAGTTTTTCTCCCAACAAAAATATTTTAATAGAAAGTTTTCTTTTTTTACAAAAATTCTCTTTTTCTTTTCTTTTTTTTTCTTTGTTCAGTAGAAAATGATAAAAACCTTGTCTGTAGCCGGAGAAGAAGAATATTGACAAAATTGTTTTTTATATTCTCACTATTCTGATAGATTTTTTATTTTTAAAATTTAAAATTTAAAATATAAAAATAATTTTATCCCTTAATTTAATTTTTTTTTCTTTTTACATGTAATGACTTTTTTACCCTTATTTTTAATTAATTAAATGTAAAAACCGTTAAAGTTTTAGGGTTTTTGACAGAATCCGTCGAAAATGACCTTATTGTTCATTTAAAAAAATGTTTGGGACCTTAAAAGTTAAAAAAATATTTTGGGACTAAACTTATCAAACATAAATTTGTTTGGAATCAAACTCACCGATTATTCAAAATAATGAGAATAATAAAACAAAGTAAAATAAAAAAAAAATTATAAAATTTAAAAAATTTTACAAAATTACATATGTGTGTTGTAATTATATATATATATATATATATATATTATATATATATATATATATATATATACACGCTGACAAATTAAAGAATAAATAAGATAATTTGTTTTTAAGTAATCTGCTCCAATAGCTAATTTTATTTTTGAATGTGTCTGCACAAAAAAAAAATTAATTAGTAAAATGTAAAAGAATAAATTGATAAAAATTTAAAATTTTATAAATACCTTATTCGAATTTTAGCACTTAATTGTGGAAATTTGCTTAAAATGATATATAACTAAATTATTATTTTTTTCTTGATTCTTGATTTAAAAATTTTTAAATTTTTTTTATTGAAATTATATATTTAATTTATTCATGCTGAGGATTAACTATTTATTTATAAATTTTTTTAATAATTATTAAAATGAAATTAATTTCTTGGTGATTAAGATTTAATTATAAAAATTTAGATTGTGAGTATATTTTTATGTCATTTTACTCTAATATACAATATTTTAGTATTCTCTGTTAATTTCTATAATATTTTATACTACTTTATTACCTTTTAAAATATTTTAATAAATTATAAAGAATTAAAATGGCTTCGCAATATGCAAAAAATGTCTTTTGGTGTAAAATTATTTTACCAAAATTATTACAAGTTTTAAAACGGTGACTAATAGAATTATTAGAATATTATAAGTTTTATAAATAATGTTTTGTATATCCATAACTCCCACTACTTTCACTATATCAATATAATTACCACCACTTTCATATAACTTTTACTACCTCCATATATTAGTATGTATATGGGTATGTAGGTTACACATGTATACCTATAAATATGTAGTAGTTTTGTATGTTTTGTTAGAAGAAAAAGATATACACAAGTTTTACACTATTTTGATTTCTATTTATTTAGTATTGTTTTATCATTGTTATAGATATTTTATAATACGTTATCAGCACGAGTTTGCTCTTCATAAGAGAATCATTTCATGATTTTTTCTATTAAAGTACGTTTTTATCTATCATGTCAAATCTCGAATTTGTTACTCTTGATATTTCTAGAAAGAATTATTTGTCATGGATACTAAATGTTGAAATTCATCTTGATGCTATGGGTCTTGGATACACCATAAAAGAAGAAAATATAGCATCAATGCAAGATCGCGCTAAGATGATGATATTCTTCCGTCACCATCTTCATGAAGGATTAAAATCCAAATACCTAACGGTAAAAGATCCACTTGTTCTTTGGAAAAATATAAAAGAAAGGTATGACCACCAAAAAACTGTTATTCTTCCAAAAACTCGTAATGAATGGCTGCATTTGAGGTTACAAAATTTTAAATCTGTTAATGAGTATAACTCCGCTATGTTTCGTATAAGTTATAAACTAAAATTATGGAGAAAATGTGAGTGAAAATGATATGTTAGAGAAAATATTTTCTACTTTTCATGCATCGAATGTGCTCCTGCAGCAGCAGTATCGAGAATAAAGTTTTACAAAATACTCACAATTAATCTCATGCCTTCTTGTGGCTGAACAAAATAACGAGTTATTGTTAAAAAATCATGAAACTCGTCCTTCTTGTGGCTGAACAAAATAACGAGTTATTATTAAAAAATCATGAAGCTCGTCCTACTGGTTCTATTCCATTCCCTGAAGTGAATGTGACTACGATGAATAATAATAGAAGAGGACGAGGACGTGGTTATGGTCGAGACCGTGGTCGTGATCGTGGTCGTAGTCGTGGTCATTGTCGTTGTTATAATAATAAATATGTGTCTAATTACCACCAGAAGTGGTATCATAAAGAGGACAAACAAGAAGATAAAAGTGGATAGAAAAAGGTTGTAAAAAATCTGAAAATTTATGTTTCCATTGTGGAATGAAAGGACATTGGGTACGTACTTGTCGTACTGCAAAACAGCTTGTTGATCTTTATGAAGCCTCTGTAAAATAAAAAGGAAAATGTGTGGAAACAAATTTTGCAAATTTCTTTGATGATCTTGACAATGAGCCTATGGATACCACACACTTGGATGTGTCAAATTTTGTTGCTAACCCGCAAGAAAACAATGAGAATATATATATCAATTGCTCTAGTATGATTTTTCAAGAATTGTTGTTTAATTTCTAAGTATTGTTATTATTGTTTAAGAATAAATGTTATTTAGTTTTTTTTAAATATTGTAATTTTGTTATTTTTATGAATTGTATTTTTATTCTCTATTAAATTTTACAATTTATATGAAAATTTACTTATAATTATATTAAAATTTATATATATAAATATATATAATATATATATGCATAATATATATTTAATTACTAATTAAATAGTTTATAATATAACATGTATAATCTCTATGTACTAAACATATATTAAATGCTCTTAAAATAATTGTTATATTATATTTATTAGAGACATAATATATATACAATGCATATATAAATAAGCCATCATCATGTGTGTAGTACATTTAATGATATATACAATATGTATGTATAAATATTTTTTGGATAGAAAGAATATATATTATATATAATATTGTTTTGGATATATATATATATATATATATATATATATATATATGAATGTTTTATATAGTTTTTTGGATATATATAGTGCATCTTCCTATATATTTTAGTATTTTTTTAGTATCTTTTATTATCTAGGACTTATTATTTATTGTTTCTGGAAAAAACAAATTATTCCACAACACCACTTAAACAAGATGTGTATATTTTTGTTAAATGAATGTTATTTAAGTCAAAGTTTGTGAATGTCATTATTATTATTATTATTATTTCATTTTTTAAATTATAATTTTTTTTTATTTGCTTGAAGAATATGGATGAAGATATATATCTTGTCGATAGTGCAACTACTCACACTATTCTTAAAAATAAAAAATATTTCATTGCAATAAAGATGAATGAGGCATATGTTACTACAATTTTAGGTAGTACAAAAATAATTGAAGGCTCCAGAAGAGCCATTATAATGTTACCCAATGGAACAAAATTGAATATAAACAATGCTTTGTTTTCATCTAAGTCTCAAAGGGATTGATTAAGTTTCGAAGATATTGGTCTTAACGGATATCATGTGGAGACTCTAAGTGAAGGAAATGATAAGTACCTTCATATTACAAGCATTGTTTCGAATAAGAAAATTGTATTAGAAAAATTGAATATGTTTTCTTCGAGCTTGTACTACACAAGAATAAATGCAATTGAAATACATTCAATAAACCAAAAGTTTATTGATTAAAAAACGTTCACTATTATTAATATTATAATAATAAATAATATTAAATAAATTGAAATAAAAATAAAATTTTTATAAAGTTCACAGATATTATTTGTTATCGGTCTAGAATTAATATCATTATTCATATATATATATATATATATATATATATATATATATATATATATGAATTTAACAAAATTTAACAAATAATTATTCTATATAATATCATTATTCATATATATATATATATATAATTTAACAAAATTTAAATAGTTAAATAAATATTATTATTCTATATAATAATAAAAAAAAAATTAAAAACAATTATGTACTTTTTATATTTACCAAATCTTATGCTTTTTCAAAGTTATAAATACAATTATTATCAAATTTAATTACAATTTATCAAAAGTAATATAATTTTTTAATATAATTTTAAAATAAGAATATATTTTTATTATAAAATTTTAATTTTTTACATCATCTTTATTTTAACATATAATTCATGTATTTTCTTATAAAATATAATTTTAAGTTTATTCATGTAATTTTTTTGAAACAAAATTACAAAATATTTATAATTATAAATTTATTAATATTATTCTATATAATTCTTAAACATTTTTAAAATAAAATAATATAAATATACTTTTTCATATATATATATATATATATATATATCGAATTCATAAATTTACAAATAAAAATAAAAATTGTTTAGTATAACAAAATATTATTCATATAAATTAAAGAGAAAATAGTTTATAAATTTTAAATTTAATCGTTCACTAAAATAAATTTTATTTAAAATAGAAAAATTCAAAATTTCTTTTAGATAGTTAAAAACATAAAAACAAATAATAATAGTAATAATATTTAGTTAAGAACCAAAAAGTTAAAAAAAATTTAAAAAAATATATTAAAGGTAAATTATGAAAGATTATTATATGTTAGATATGAGATATTTTTAAAAAAAAAATTAAACAAATGTGACGATATTTCAGTATTTTTATTTTAAAAAAAGAAATTTATTAAGAAAGTGTAACTATTGGTAATACATTCGATAGGTAATGAGTTTGAAAGATTATTGAGGAAAAAATATCATTAGAAACTTAAATGATTAAAAAAACTTAAAAATTTTAAAACTTCAATTTTATCACAAATTGTAATATAAATATATATATATATATATATATATATATATATATATATATATATAAAGATGCGTCAATTTTAGTTATTCACAATTTATTTTTATTAAAAACTATTTGTATTTTTTTTGTTAGGTATATATATATATATATATATATATATATATATATATATATATATATATATATATATATATAAAGATGCGTCAATTTTAGTTATTCACAATTTATTTTTATTAAAAACTATTTGTATTTTTTTTTGTTAGATATTATATATATTGAAATTGTATTACAAGTTAATATATTTTTGCTCAAAAAAAATTTATATATATATATAGTTTAAATTAACAATGAAGAAACAGATAGATAAGAGGGAGCACCGAATATGACATATGACCACCTCTTTATCTTTCTGATATAAAATGTTTATAAAAAGAAAAATAATAATAATAACTGAGTCGAAATTTGTATTTTTTGCTGAGGGGAAGAAATTCTTATATTATATATATATATATAAAGATAAGAGGGAGCACCGAATATGACATATGACCACCTCTTTATCTTTCTGATATAAATGTTTATAAAAAGAAAAATAATAATAATAAGTGATCGAAATTTGTATTTTTTGCTGAGGGGGAGAAATTCTTATATATATATATATATATATATATATATATATCTATATATATACAATAACAAGTTGTGATAGGTTTGCAAGAGAGACATGAGAAACATAAATAAGCAAATTTTATAATGAACTATATATATATATATTAGAAAAGTAATTATATATACAGAAAATACAGTTTAGTGTGAATCAATCTAACGTTTTAGTAAACTCAAAATCAAATCGGTATTTAAATATAAAAAATTATTTGTTATAATTTAATTACATTATTTAATTAGAAAATGTCTAAATAGTTATTAAGTAAAGATTTAAAATCTTTTATTTAATAACAAGTTTAAAATATGTAAAATTGAATTAAAATAATAAAAAATAGATAATATCATTAGTATATATTAGATAATTAATTTATGATTACTTTTATTAATATAAAAAATATATTATATTTATCTTTTAATTTTGATAATTTTCTCCTTATGTTTTAAGGTTTTCTTTTTTTGTTTTCCTGCCTACTTGAAGCGCCTGGTGTCTTCACCTTTGGTGAGTTTAATCCGAACTCTGTTTGCGTATCGCTTACAAAGTTCAATTCTTACTTGAGGATGAAGACCTGACCCAAAAATTTTAACATGGAGCTAACTGCTCCAGGAGAATTCGAATCCTCAATCATCTACCATGCAAGAAATATTTAGGAGTCTGTTTACCAAATCCCCCAAACTATTGGGTTATTGTACTTCAAGTCAGCCGAAGATGCTTTTTCGCCCCAACGGTTCGACCAATGACACGTGCCCTTATGGGCCAAAGTCCCTACTGCGAGCCGGTAAATATACAACAAGTCGTACATTTTTTAAATAATCATAAATTAATTATCTAATAATAGTATATTATATTTTTGAAAAAAAAAAACTCAAATCACTTTCATAACCTATTCATATGTATCAAGAATTTTACTTATTAATACTACTTTTTCCCCCAATAAATTAGATTGAAATTCCATTAATCAATTAATTTTGCTTCATAAAAGTGAACCAACATTCTTGAAAAAGTGACAAAATAAAAATTAATAGACAGACCAAAAGATCTCTTTCTCTTTTATATATAAATATATATATATATAGTATGGTTGCAGACAAAAGCTTTAAAAGAATGCTACTTGCAATCTACCAAAACTAACAAATCCAAAATTAATGCTTAAATTGGAAGTTCAAATATGCATGGATGGAAAACTAAATATTAATTAGATGTAACTACCAATATTTTGCTTCACAAATATTATAATAAGCAATCAAATCCTATTTGACATTTGTTATTTCAACAAACAAAAATTGTTAACTTTTTAGATATCCACAAACTAAAAGATACAAGTTTTATTTATAAATTTAAATATTATAAAATAAAATTTGTTCATAAAAATATAATCAAGAGAAAAAAGAAATACATATCATCTTTGTGGACAAATTAGGCCTCTTGGAAAATGAAACCATGCCAAAAGGGCAATTTGATTTTGACGTGATGTTTATCATCACTTATAAAATTATTTTAATTAATATTAAATTATAAAAAGAAGATTGATGAGATGGGTTTAAGTCAAATTATAACTTTATTAACCACGTAGTTAATCTTCATTTCACACCTGAATAAATTCAATTAGTATAATTATTGTACCACCTAATCTTTATTAATAATATAGGTAAATTAACAAAAAAATATGAAAATTTTGTAAAATTCAAATTATTATTTTTTTTTGAAATATTTTATGTACTATGTAAAATTATGAGATTGAATTTTTTCATTTAAAATTTTATTATTTTATTTATTATTTTAAAAAAATTCAAAGACGTTTATATAATTATATTATTGAAATATTAGTAACTAGAGAATGAAAAGAAGGAAATATATATATATATATATATATATATATATATATTATTATTATTATTATTATATTATTTTTTTTTTCATAAGATCTGCTGGTGGTCGGTAGCTCTTATCTCAACATTCTATCATCATTTATAAGTTTTGAAACTTGAAGAAGTTTTACCAATAAAAATATCTAATTTTACCAATAAAAATCTCATTCTGATTTTTTTTTTCCCTTCCTCTTCCTTTTACTTCTTAGTTTTGTTCTTAGGGTTTTTTTTTTTTGTAACTTAACGAATAATATAACATAAATTTATAAAAAAAACTTACCTTATAATTGTGTATTAAATATAATATATATATATATTACCACTATAATTGTTGCACAAAGCTTAGGTGGCCAATAGTAAAAGTGGGTAAAAGAAAAAAGAAATGATAAAAGTGGGATGATAGAAAGAAACTCCACAAAGACATTTATTATTATTATTATTATTATAATTATTAAAAGAAACTTAGGAGAAGAGGAATTGTTAATTCTGCAAATGGACAGCAAAGCTCCAAATCCACATCTATCAATTTGACAACTCCACAAAACTTTTAGAAAAGGGAAACTATACTTATACTCAAAGAAATAACAAAGTTATGTTTTTTATTTTTCTTTAAAATTATATACACATACATAGAATTTCAATTATTAAGCAACAAATAATTGAAAGAAAACTTTAAAAGTGCACAAACCCTAAATCAAGAGATTAAAATTTATTTATTTTTTTGTATGCAGTAATTACCTGTTAGAGAGATAAACAATTAACTGCAAATTGTGTTTTATTTCTACAGGTGAGTTTTGACCTCACTCTTTTTTTAATTTACTAACAAATTTATATTTTTTAAGATATTTTATATAAAATAACTTAATTAAAATGATAAATAAAACTATTACTAATTCAATTACACTTCTTTTTTTAATAATTATCTTTTCTTTAATACACTAAAATCATAAATATGTTAAATTTGAAAAAGAAATTATAAAATAGTTAAAAAAGAATTTAATTTAGAATTAATTTTATTAAATATAAATTTATTTATAGCTAAATTTAAGTAATTATTCTTGTATTATATATATATATATATATATATATATATATATATATATATGTATGTATGTACATGTGAGCAAAATAAGACCCTGTCTGGGAAGAGGGCGAGGAACATACGAGTATTGGAAGTCCAGAGTGAGTCCCCACGCGCATAAAAGCCAAACACCTCGTGATACTAATAATAAATAAATAAATAAATAAAAGAGGTGTCGTCGTGTTCTCTACCTTCCCTTTACTTTCGTCGGTTGATTTCTGGGGGCGGACGCGTAATTTATTAGCCTCCGTCAAAGACTCCCTCCGTATATTTTACCTTTTGCCATCCTCTTCCTCAGTCACATCATAACTGCCGTCTCCTCCATCTTCTTCTTCCTTTTTTACACTTAAATATATATATATGCATAGTCGCCCACACACACACAAAACACACTAAAATTTCCCCATTTCCTGTCAAACACACCGTACGTGCGCCCTCTTCTATTTTCCTATTTCACACCTTAAAATTTCCAAGAAAACTAATTCCTTACATATATATAGAGAGAGAATTTCAAGATTTGTGTTCAAGAATTGATTTTTTTTGGTGGGTTTTTCTTGATTTGTGTTCAAGAATTGATTTTTTTGGTGGGTTTTTTCTTGAATTTTGTTTTTAATAAATATGGGGAATTATTTGTCTTGTACGAGTTTAATGATGACACCGGTGGGGATGAAGAGTACGAGGGCGGCGAGGGTGATACTTCCGGGAGGAGAAATAAGGCAGTTTAGGGAACCGGTGAAAGCAGCTGAGCTAATGATGGATTGTCCCAACAGTTTCTTGGTGAATTCGAAGGGTTTGAATATTGGTAAGAGGTTTTCTGCTCTGTCCGCCGATGAGGATTTGGAGTTTGGGAATGTTTATATTGTTTTTTCAATGAAGAGAGTTAATTCGATTGTGACTGCTGCTGATATGGCTATGGTTCTAATGGCGGCTAATTCGGCTGCTAGGCGGATATCATCTGGGACGAAAGTGAAGCCGGAGGTGGTGGTGGTTGGTAGTAGTGATGAAGTCGTTTTCGCCCGCGGTGGAGAACAACCCAGGTTGATTTCCGATGAGATCGAAGGGTTTCAGGTGCCGGAGTATAGGTATAGGTTGGCAGCATGTCGGTCAAGAAAACCTTTGTTAGATACAATTACTGAAGAGCCTGTTTTTTCAAGATAAAAAAAATTATATTTATATATATATAAGAAAACAAAATATATGTGTATATATATACAAAGAAATTTATTTTGTTTGTTTGTTTTCTTTTAATTTATTTCTTGCTTGGCTCTCTCTCTTTTTCTTTTTCTTTTTCTTTTTCTTTTCTTTTTACCTTCTTTCTTTTAAGGATATTAATATAAAAATATTAGTAAAAGGAATTGTAAAATGTATTATAAATATTATATGAAATACTTAAAAATTTTACCGATTGTATTACTTATTTAATTAAAGAAACGATAAAAATGTTATAATGTAAGAAAAAGAAAATCCAAAAGAAACATCGCAACCAAAGAAAAAATAAGAAAAAAGAATTTTAAAAAATTTGATTTGGAGTTTCAATTCAAACAATAATTCATTCAATTAATTTCTCCAAATTTCTCTTATCTTATGACATACAATCTACCTCAAGATTTGAATTTAAAACCACCCTTAAATTTTGAAATTCTTTAAGTTTTTCCTGAGTTTTCAAGTAATTTTTTTTTTTCTGGCATTTTCTTCTGATCAATTTCTTCTTTTCTATATTTTTTGATATAATATGCCACCCACACCATTATCGAAGGAGATTAATAAAGTGAACCGAGGCTATTCTCAAAGACAACTCAGTCGAAGCAGCGATTAAATTTCAATGTTTGTAAGCTGCTATCACTCCGCACCCAATTCTGCAGCAGGGGCTAAGGAGAATAATGCAAGCCACTGAGCATCCTGTGGAAGTAATTGACCGATTCCGTGACTACCCAAATCAAATGAATAAACTCGTTTCTTCATCACCATTGCACATTAAGCCGAAATTCCAATCTTTGAGGGTAAAACTGATATACAGAGATTTAGGTTAATAATTTTGAAAATTACTAATAAAAATATCATTAGATGTGAAGAAACAGTAACGAAGAATTTGAGAAAATTTGATTTTGAATTTTAATTCAAACCAATATGAAAATCAAAGGTGTTTTGTATGTATATCAATGAACTATGTTAAAAAATATATATATTCCAAAGAAGTTAGATTTCAAATAAATGGTTGAAGGATTCATCAACAATTCAATAACTTTATTGTCTTCTTTTTTTTTTCTTCAAACAAATCTCTTTAATTTTATTTCTTTTAGCTGTTTAAATTTTTAAAATCATATAAATTTAAGGTTTTAAATTTCCTCAAATTTCTCTTGTTTCTTCTTTGTCTTGTTCTTTCATATTTTTTTCTTTCTTCTCAAATGACATTTTTATCCTTTCAATAAAAATTATTAATGTTTTATGTATTTTGACAGAATCCGTGAAAAAAAATAATTAATTTTTCTTTAATAAAAAGGTTTGGAACTTTAAAAGTTAAAATAGATTTTTTGAGATTGTCAAAAGTAAATTTGTTTGAAATCAAACTCATCAATTATTCAATTTTTTTTTTAATAATGTTTTATGTTTATGAATTCTTACCTTGTTCGAATGATGCAATTAATTTGGAGATGATTATGTTATAAATATTATTTTTTATTCTCTATTATTTAAAAAATAATTAAATATAAATTACTAAATTTAAATAATATTAAAAGTTGTAAAATTTCGGTATATATCTACAAATATGTCATACCCTTTGTAATAATTACATGAAGGAATCCAAATTAAATTATCTTTTCTCACTATATTCTCTTGAATTTTGTATTATTGAAAAAAAAAAATCTTCTAGAGAATCTGTGAAATTTTTTTTATGGGGTGGAAAGTCAAAATCAAAATAGTCGGTAAGTTTGCCAAAATCTGTTAGGGTAGGAAACAAAAAGATATTTATAATTTCTCTAGTATATGTACAAATATATTCCTCATATAATAAATGTATAAATAAACCTTTCACATAATAAATATATAAGTTTACTTTTTATTTAAATTATTTTTTCAATTATTTATAATAAATATCATTATATCATAAGTAAATATTATTAAAACTTGATATTATTATTGCCCTAAAAATTTGAAAAATATCTAAATAAATCAATAATCCAAAAAACCTATACAATCTCCCCTTTAATGACAAAGAAGAGAGATAGAATCTAATTGCTTACCAAAACGCAGTTGAAAAGAGTATCAAAGGAAGAACGATTTAAAAGCTTCAGAGTCCGACAACATCATATTGACGCCTACCGTACTTTTCAAAAGATTCAAATCTTTGGAAAGAACATGACAAACCCAAACAGTAACTCAAAGAATTCTAGTATTATTCCAGAAGTCCCACAACATCATTAGACATTCCTTTCCCGTCACCACTAGCAAACACCAGCCCTTACTACTTGCTTCTGCCATGGCCAATGCCAATCAGCTGCAACCCTCATCTTTAGCACGCTCTTCTCGTAAACATCCCCAAAGCATAGTAGCACCGCCCCGATCCACTCGCAATGGCCAACAACCAGAATTGCACGAGGGATCAACATCAATCCGGCCAGATAACCCAATAACCAATGTCAATTATGATGATATTATGCAAAATTTGAAGAAAATTGCGAAATACGTCCTAACCAAGAGGCTGCATCAAGACCCAGAACTCAACGATGACGCCACCTCACATTTTTCCAAAGCAGCCGGATCTTCTGCCGACACTCTAGTTCTGCCCAAATGGACTCAACACCCCTTGCCAGTTGTGGAAAACAACCTTCCGGTCAACGTTGCGCTTCCCCACATTCTGCCACAAGAGCCAAATCTAGTACTCTAAGTACCGATCACGCCTCCTCAACCCAATCAACATCCGCAAGTAATTTCGGTTCTTCCTATGCCCGTCTTTCCAGTACAACCGACGACACCAGTAGTCCCACCATCACAATTCCACCTCTTGCAGCAGGTTCCAGAACCACCATTACATACGATGCCATATCAACAAGTTCCACAACAACCAGTAAGCCAACCAGATCAATTTTTCTTTCCACAACAAGTTCCGGGCATCCAAGTTGTTTTTCATCCACAGTCGAATCTTTAGCAACCATCATCACCAACTCTAGTTATCCCAACAATGAACGCTCACTTTCGGCGATTGTGCGATCAAGTGCAAATAAAACCACCACAATTTTTACCAGACGATGACATCGTTCCATGGAACACACTTGATAATAATCTGCTGGCTCCAACATATGCAAAAGGCCCTTTACCAACGACTTTCCAGATCCCAACATTCACTCGATACACTGGGTATTCAGATCTGGAAGTCCACCTGCAACAATTTACCACTACTATGGTTATGCATAGTGCAACTGATTTCCTTTTATACCGTTGTTTTTCTATGACATTAGCCGAACAGGCACAAACATGGTTCAGCAGCCTTCCTCTTGGATCTATATTCTCTTTTAGATAACTCGGAAATAGTTTCTTGCGGTACTTTGAAGCCTTCCGCACCGATAAAAAAATTGGATTAGAGTTACTTCAAATTCGATAAAACGTCAGAGAATCGCTATCGTCATATGTGCCAAAATCTGATAGGGTAGAAAATAAAAAAATATTTATAACGTCTCTAACACTTAATTTGACGAAACAAAGGTAGTTGTAAACGTTTGTTTTCGCATGAAATGTTTCCCCCGTTTTTTCTTTTCTTTGATGAATTCTAATATGAAAGTTGTTGTTCACAAGTCCTTTTATTTAATATTTAAGTAAAATGTGAGTTTTAGTATTTCAACTTTTATCATACGTAAAAGAATAATTGGTGAGTTTGGTCCCAAACAAATTTATGTTTGGCAAGTTTAGTCCCAAAATATTTTTTTTAACTTTTAAGGTCTCAAACATTTTTTTAAGTGAACAATAAAGTCCCCTTGGATGGATTCTGTCAAAAACCCTAAAAATCTAACGGTTTTTACATTTAGTTAATTAAAAACAAGGGTAAAAAAGTCATTACATGTTAAAAAAAATATTTAAATAAATATTTAAATAAAGGAATAAAAATATTTTTATATTTAAAATTTTACAAGGGTAAAAAAGTCATTACATGTTAAAAGAAAAAAATTTAAAAAAATATTTAAATAAAGGAATAAAAATATTTTTATATTTAAAATTTTAAATTTTAAAAATAAAAAATCTATCAAAATAGTGAGAATATCAAAATTTCTTGGTCAATCTTCTTCTTCTCCGACTACAAACAAGATTTTTATTATTTTCTGTCATCTCTAAATAAAGGAAAAAAAAAGAAAAAACAAAACAAACAAGATTTTTATTATTTTTTGACATCTCTAAATAAAGGAAAAAAAAAAAAAAAACAAACAAGATTTTTATTATTTTCTGACATCTCTAAATAAAGGAAAAAAAAGAAAAAACAAAGAGAATCTTTGTAAAAAGAAAAACTTTCTACTGAAATATTTTTGTTGGGAGAAAAACTTTTATTATTAATAAAAAAAATGTTCATGTTCTTCTTCTTTTCTTTTCTTTTTTTTATATATATATTTTTTAAAAATGTTAAAAAACAATAAAAATTAGATTTGTATTCGAAGAAGATGAAGATTGACGAAGAATTTGATAGATTTTTTATTTTTTAAATTTTAAATGTGAGGACATTTTTATGTTTTTGTTTAAATATTATTTTTAGTTTTATCCTTTTGTAATAACTTTTTTATCGTTATTTTAATTAATTAAATTTAAAAACTGTTAAATTTTTAAAATTTTTGACAGAATCCGTCCAATGGGACTTTATTGTTCACTTTAAAAAAAGTTTGGAACCTTAAAAGTTAAAAAATATATTTTGGGACTAAGCTTGCCAAACATAAATTTGTTTGGGACCAAAGTCACCAATTATTCATACGTAAAATATTAAAATAAGTTATTGATATTTATTTTAAATTTTTTAAGGTTAAATAAATTTTTTTATATAAATAATTTTTGTGAATATGTAAAAAGGTTAATAATATATAAAAAATTGAAAATTTATGTTGAATTGCGTAATAAGCTTAATAACTTATTATTATTATTATTTATAAAAAAGAATGAGAACCCAAGTGAAGCCCTTTCATATTGTTTTCACGCATAAAATTTAAAATATTTTTCTCAACAAATTCAAAAAATAATAAAATAATAAAATAATAAAAATAAAATAAAAATCACCAATAAAAAAAAAATCATTCAGATTCTCAAAAACCAAATTGCTGCAAAATTTTCAAATTCTCCAAAAACAAATTTTGCATATTGGAAGTCTTTTTCTTTTTTTCTTTTATTGATATATAAAATTTTAAAATTAATGATTATTTATGTATAAAAAGGTCAAAATTATAAATATAATGTATTTATAAACAGATAGAAATTTTTATTTTTATTTATTTATTTATTTTAAAAGTACTTGTAATTTTGTAGTAGTTGCGATGACTAGGTAAAAGGAAACTCACAAACTTTATTGTGAATTATTTATGTTTTATTTATTTTTCAAAATTGGAAGCCGTTTAATATATATATATATATTATAGGACCCGCTTCCAATAGAGAATACAGAGTCAGTTATTTAGAAGCCTCTGTTTTATGTGTCTTATATATACTTTTATTATTTTATTATAATTATTATTTTTGATTATAATAATTTTTTTTATTCTTCAAATGTTTTTGTAATCTAATGAAGTTTTTACATTGTCTGTCTGCCTATGCTATACATATGTATCTATATATATAGAAGCTGTGAGCTAGTGTATAGAGAGTGAGAGAGGAGGATTCCACTACGGTAGTGGAATTGTGGGTGAATAAGGATTCCACTAGGGTAGTGGAATTGTGGAATTACACGCCCGGGCAGTCGAAGCGGGAGGAAGCCGTATGCTGAGACTGGAGCGGAATTGTCGAAACAGGGAGCTAGGCAAACCTTTGGTGAAGATGTCCGCAAATTGAGAGGAGGAAGGAACATGGAGAACCCGAATTTGATTAATGGAGACTAGATCACGAACGAAGTGGATGTCGATCTGAATGTGTTTGGTTCGGTGATGTTGAACCGGGTTTCCAAAAAGGTAGACTGCTGAGATGTTGTCACAGAAAATAATTGAGGCTTGGGAAATTGGGCATAGAAGTTCGGTAAGCAGGTTTCTTAACCAACAACACTCGGCAGCAGTATTAGCAACAGAGCGGTATTCAACTTCAGCACTGGAGCGAGAGACAGTAGTTTGGCGCTTAGAGGACCAAGAAACTAAATTTTCACCAAGAAAGATACAGAATCCTGAAGTGGATCGGCGAGAGTCAGGACAACCAGCCCAATCAGCATCAGAATAAGCAACAAGGCGGTCAGTAGAGGAGGGGTGTATCCAAAGGCCGTATGAAGAAGTACCTTTAACATATCGGAGGACACGTTTGAGAGCCTGCCAGTGATGCTCTCGGGGGTCATGCATAAAGAGACAAAGTTGTTGCACAACATAGGTTATGTCAGGTCTAGTGAAGGTGAGATATTGGAGGGCTCCAGTAAGTTCGCGATAGGTCGTAGGATTGGGTATTGGTGACCCAGAGTTTGCAGAGAGTTTAGGGTTAGTGTCAACCGGGGTGGATACAGAATGACATGAGTCCATACCGGCACGTTTGAGGATTTCTTTGCTAAATTTATCTTGAGTCAGGAAGAGACTATTATTGGTGAAAGTTGCGGAAATACCCAGGAAGTAGTTTAAAGTGCCCAGATCTTTCATAGAGAATTGTTTGGAGAGAAGAGTCATAATGTCACGTAGGAGAGTGTCTGAGGAGGCAGTGAGAAGGATATCATCAACATAGAGTAGTAAGTAAGCGATGTGGGAACCTTTGTTGTAGACAAAGAGAGAGGAGTCAGATTTGGTACTGGTGAAGCCAATAGAGGTGATGAAACTAGCAAATTTTTGATACCAGGCCCGGGGAGCTTGTTTGAGGCCGTAAAGAGCTTTCTTCAGACGACAGACATGATTGGGATGAGAGGGATCAACAAAACCAGAAGGTTGTTGGCAGTAAATGGTTTCTTTGATGTCCCCATGAAGGAAAGCATTTTTAACGTCCATTTGATGAATAGGCCAATTGTGGGAAACAGCTATGCTAAGGACAGTGCGAATGGTGGCAGGTTTCACAACAGGGCTAAAAGTCTCATCAAAGTCCACCCCTGGAGTTTGGGTGAATCCTCGAACTACCCAACGAGCTTTATGTCTTTCAAGAGAGCCATCTGAATTGAATTTGTGGCGATACAACCATTTTCCAGAGACAATAGGAGCATTAGTAGGACAAGGTACAAGATCCCATGTATCATTTTCAATTAGAGCATTATATTCATCCTGCATTGCTTTGGTCCAGTTCAAGTCTTTTAGGGCTTGTTTGTAGGAATGAGGAATGGGGATATGGTGGAAGTGGAGAGGTTCATTAGGATGCGAGGTTTGAGGTTGCCTGTCATTCGACGAGTAACCATTGGGTGAGATGAGGGAGGGGAAGATGAGGAGTTTGTGGTGGTGGCTTGGGAAGGAGTGGGGTTAGGAGGGTTATTAATTGTAGGTGCGGGAGAGAATAGATGCTGGGTGGGGAGGTGGAAGGCAGGTGAGGGCGAGTCATGAGGTTCGAGGAAATCATAAGTGGAGGTGTCTAGGGGAGCAGAAGAGTAGGGGAAACAATTTTCATTAAAGACCACATGGCGGGATATGATAATTTTGCCGGTGTCGAGATCCAGACATTTGTAACCACGGTGATAAGCAGGAAAACCCAGGAATGCATTGACGAGAACGAGGGGCAAGTTTGTGGGGCATGGTAGCAGAAGTATTGGGATAGCATAGGCAGCCGAAGACTCGTAGATGAGAGTAAGTAGGTGGGCTATGAAAGAGTTTTTCATAGGGAGTCATGTAATTAATTGTGGTTGTGGGAGTGAGGTTAAGTAAATGATTAGCCATGTAGAGACTCTCTACCCAGAAAGACGGAGGGAGACGAGCTTGGAAAAGGAGGGTGCGACTTATATTGTTTAATGTTCGAATGATACGTTCAGCTTTACCATTTTGTTGAGAGGTATGTGGGCAAGGGAAACGAAAGATTATACCGAGGGAAGCAAAGAATTTTTGAAAAGATTGATTGTCAAATTCTCTTCCATGGTCACATTGAAAGGCTTTTATTTGAGAATTGAACTGAGTTTTTATCAGGGCATGGAAGTCTTGAAATTTAGCATAGACTTCAGATTTGTGACGTAGAGGATAGACCCAAGAGTAATGGGTGAAGTTATCAAGTAAGACAAGGTAGTATTTGTAACTAGTAACACTGTAAATAGGTGAAGTCCACAAATCAGCATGGATAATATCAAAAGGGGCAAAGGTAGGGGAGGAGTAATTATTAAAAGGCAATTTTACATGTTTTCCCAATTGACAGGCATCACAAGTATCTAAAGATGAGTTTCGATTACAATCAATGAATTTATTTGAAACTAGAAATTGAAAAACATGAGAACCTGGATGACCTAATCTTCGGTGCCATAAAGTAGAGGTGCGTGGATAGGCGAGGAGTGATGAATGATTCTTGAGGTTGGTGACTGGATAAAGGTCTCCGTGGCTATTGCATCTGAAGATCTCGACTTGGTTGGTGAGGTTCTTGACAGAAAAACCATACGGGTCAAATTCTATTGAACAATTGTTGTCTTTAGTGAATTGACGGACAGAAATTAAATTTTTGACCAGTGGAGGGGAGATTAAAATATTGTTGAGTTTTAAATTAGGATGAGAGGGTAATTGGGAATTTCCGATTTGTGAAACAGGTAAGGTGGAACCGTTACCAACTACAATATCAGGATGAGCATAATTACTAAAATTGAAAGGAGTGTGAAGGATACCTGCATTGGATGCCATGTGGGAAGATGCTCCAGAATCCATGTACCATGTGTCATTGGGAACTTGAAGGGCAAGATTGTCAAATTGATTTATCAACCCTTGTTGAGTCATAGGGTTATTAAAAGGCACATGAGGAGAGAGAGAGTTACTGCCATTTGAATGAAGTTGCTGAAAGGAGTTTGCATCTTGAGAAACTCGGTGAGAGGGAATGAAGGTAGAGAGACCGAAGGTGGGTCTTGGGCCAAGAAGGCCGGATCTGTTGTTGGTTGCCCGGAAAGCAGTCGGTGGTTGAGAGAACTGTCGGGTCGGCGGAGGCAGGCTGTTACGCGGTGGCGTGTAGACAGCAGGTTGTGGGTAATGCGGCTGATGATGGTAGCCACCACGATATCCTCCGCGACGGCCACTACGAGAGGAGCGTCCACCACGAGAGGGTGGATAACCATGGAGAGAGTAGCAGACATCATGGGAGTGTCCATATTTGTGACAGTAAGAGCAGAGAGGACGGCTTGGGACAGCGAAAGGGGTGGTGGTGGTGGTGTTCAGGGCGGTGGCAGGTATGATGCTTTGAATTTCTTGTTCTTTTAATGTAATTTCTCTGGCATGGAGGATATTTTCAGTTTCTAAGAAAGATGGGAAGGGTTTTTGGAGGGGGATGGTGGATTTTTGAGTGTCATAGTCGGATGGTAAACCCCGGAGGATAGTGAGGATGAGTGATTTGTCTGAAATTTGATGATCAACATCACCAAGTTGGTCTGCAAGGTCTTTCATTAGTGAGCAATACTCATGAATAGAGAGGGTACCTTTCTTTTGGAGACGGAATTTGTCTTCCAATTGTAGGGCTCGGATTTCTTTATTGGAGGTGAAGAGGTCATTGAGGGATTTCCATACTGCGGCGGTCGTGGTGTCTTTCTTGAGTACTTGTTTGAAGAGGTCTTTTGATATGGTGCTGTAGATCCAAGAGAGTATAAGGTAATCTAATTGTTTCCAAGAGGTATAGGAAGGGTCTGTAGAGGGTGGTGCTTTGGTGCTGTCAAGGTGATCGTCGAGGGCAAAGCGTCCAAGGAGAACGAGGAATAAGGTTGTCCAGTATTGATAATTAGAGTCTTCAAAATCAAGAGTAACAGAGATGTGTGTTTTGATATTTGTGACAGAGAATGCGAGATGAGGGGTGTCAGCCATTGAAGAAAGTTTTGAGGGTAGAACAGATATCAAAACAGAGGCTGGAAGCAAGAAAGAACACAATAAAATTACAGATTAATTTAGGCGGTTAAACCGGCCATATATTATATAGATACAATATATAATATATATAGATGCAACAATTATATTCAGGCGGATTAACCGACCATATGCATGAAATGATAAAATGATAAACGGTAAAAAAAAAAAAAAATTAATAAAAAATTGAGGTCATATATTATATAGATACAGTATATAATATATAGATGCAATAATTATATTCAGGCGGATTAACCGACCATATGCATGAAATGATAAAATAGTAAATGGTGGAATTAATAGAATAGTAAACGACGTCGCCTGAATTTTTTTTATTATTATTTTTTTAAATTAATTAATTAATTTATATATATATATAAATTTGAATTTGAGTGGCAGGTGGAGTCTGCTAACGGTGCAGTAGAAGATTCTGGAAATTTGAATTTGAGTGGCAGTGACAAAACTTCGTCTGCGGTTAAGAAAATTAAGCCGACAATTACACCTGATCAGAGTGTTACTGAACTGAAGAAGAAGGCGGCTGAAATTGAAGAAAAAAAAACTGGATGGATCTGGTGGAGAAATTGAAGGAAGTAAGAGGTGAAAGAAAATATATAGAGAGATATGGACGAAGAAGAGCACGAGGTTTTCAGAGGGGAAATCCCCGATGAAGGTGAGATGGAAGGGGATATGGATGGTAACCACGACGATGTTGATATGGCCGCGGGAGACGATGATGCAGCTAAGGATTTGGACGAGATGAAGAAGCGCTTGAAGGTGATGGAAGAAGAAGCTGTAGCTCTTCGTGAGATGCAAGCTAAAGTTGAGAAAGAGATGGGGGCTGTTCAAGAATTGGGAGGTGGAATTGGCTCTGATACCATGTAATCTAATGAAGTTTTTACATTGTCTGCCTGCCTATGCTATACATATGTATCTATATATATAGAAGCTGTGAGCTAGTGTATAGAGAGTGAGAGAGGAGGATTCCACTACGGTAGTGGAATTGTGGGTGAATAAGGATTCCACTAGGGTAGTGGAATTGTGGAATTACAGTTTTCTTTTCTCGCAGGCCTCCCACAGCTACTGAAGATGTTTCCCCTCCTCCTGCAGTTATTCCTACTTCTCCTGCGATTGTTGATCCTCTTACGATTGTTAATCCTCTTACGATTGTTAATCCTCCATCACAAAGTTATTAGCATCGTATTGAGGTTGCTATCTCAGCCTAAGTACATAGCAGATGTTCTTCGTCATGCTAGATTGACAGATACTGGGACTGTTGATACACCTTTGGAACTTAATGCTCGATGTAATCCTACATATGGTACTCTATTATCTAATCCTACTTTGTTCTGAACTTTGGTTGGTAGCTTAATCTATCTCACTATTACTCAGACTAGATATTGCATATGTTGTCCATATTGTTAGTTAGTTCATTGCATCTACAACTACAGTTTATTGGGCTGTTGTTCTTTGTATTTTATGTTATTTTCGTGGCACTATTTATCATGGTCTTATGTTTTCCTCTAATTCATCTTTGGAGCTTCGAGCTTTATGCTTATGCTGATTTGGCTGGTGATTCAATTCATTGTAAGTCCACTACGAGCTTTTGCATCTTTTTAGGTGGTTCTCTTATCTGGTGAAGAAGTAAGAAACAAGTTGTTTCTCATTCCTCCATGGCGGTCGAGTATCGTGCCATGACTACTACCACGAATGAGATTATTTAGTTGCGATAACTTTTGGCTGATATATATATATATATATATATATATATATATGGGAGTTCTTATTACTATCCTTATTCCACTTTATTGTGACAACAAGAGTGCCAGTCACATTGCTCGTAATTTAATCTTTTATGATCACACTCTAAGCATATTGAGATTGATTGTCATGTTACACAAACACTGTTACGTGACACTATTGTCTTGCTTTTTATTTGTTCCACCATGCAATTGGTTGAATTTTTTAACAAAATCTCAAACTGTCTCAAAATTTCGTTTATTTGTTGACAAACTCTTTACTTCTTGCACCAACATCATGAGTTTGATGAAAATGTTAAAATATATATTAATTATCATTTATTATTTCTTATAAAAGTAAAATTGTCTTTTTATATTATTTCCTATTTATACTCTTATCATTCTATTATAATTATCATCTTTGATTATAAAATCCTTTATCAGCAATAGTGATAGGTGGCAGCTGTGTGAATTTGAAAACTCCCCCTATTAATATTTAGGTAGTTGATTTTCTAGTTTTCAGGTCAATTTATTTTGCACGATTAATTAATTTTTGTTCTGATCTATTTTTTCTTTTTTTTTAATTTTAATTGTTCAATTATTTCATGTCCATTTTTTTTTTTTGTATAAAATCTCTTTAACTCTTTCTTTTCTTTTGCTTTGTATCCTTTCATCTTTATTATATAATATATCTTCTTTATGCAAAAGAAAAAAAAAATGATAGTATTATGTAAAGATATATATGTATATATTTGGTTAATTGATTGATGGGCACGTTAGCATGTGAATTGTCCATTTCTTCAAGTACACATATACATATATATATATATATATAAATAAAAGCCCCCAAGAAGAGAAGAAAATGGAGTTAGGTGGGCGTCAGTTTTCACAATTATCTTATATTATGCCTTACTCTCCTTCTTTCTCTTTCTCTTTCTCCTCTAATTTTTGCCCTTTTCCTAATTACAAATCTCCTGCAAAACATCTTCATTTAATTAGAGCTCAAAGCTTACGTGATGATCAAGGTCTATATAATTTTTCTCACTCATCAATAACTAAATCTCGCATGCATTACTTGTCATTATTAACGTATATATTCTTATTAATTTTGTGCAGGAAATAATAATAATAATTATTCATGGAAGAAGAATAAGAAGAAGAAGAAGAATATGGTGGATGCAAACATGAGCATTCTTAAAGAAAGAACAGAGGAGATGAAGAAGAAGGAAAATGGATGGAATTATTATGAAGGTGCAGGAGGGTACGATGAGACGTGGCACAGGAGATCACGGGTGTTAGCAGAAAGCATAGAAATTGCAGGTATTGTGGGAACTGCACTTTCTCTTGTTTTCATCACCGGTTCTTTTTTCGTCTTCCTTCTTTCCCTTCTTCTTCTTCGTTTCCCATTTACTTAATTTAATCCATTCAATATATATATATATATATGCAAGAATGATAAATTAATATTGGATAGGCATGAATTATTATCCTATACAATCTGTACAAGAACAAAAAGTAACAATAGAAAAAAAAAGAATAAATAAATAAATATAAATATATATATATATATATATATATATATATTATCATTTTCTTTAATAATAATATATATAATTAAATTAAATTATTTAATATTGAATATATATATAAATAATAATTAATAATAAATAGAATAAAAATATAAAGTCAAACATCTTCAATTCTAATATCGTACTAAAATATATGGAGGTCTAAATTCCCAAATGCTAATAACTTTTCTTTATATATATATATATATATACCTAACTGCATTTAATTGGTCCGAATTCAAGTAAAAGTTATATTATGATTATTATGTTTAAAAAATAATTTGATGAATAATAATTATTTAAATTTATTTTTATATATTATTATTACACATAAGAATATACATATGTATGTATAAGTTTTGTCACCTGGAACTGCCAGGAACTTGGGTCAGATTCTGGGGTTCTTTATTTTTCTTATTTTATTTACACATAGAATAGAATATGATTGAAATATTCAAGGTAATAAATCTGATCCATTTGGAATAGAAGATTCATTTCATTGGGAAAGGAATCAACTGAATTATTATTTTTTTTTTTTTCTTGTTGAAAAACATACAAAATAAGTTCCAACTATGTATATATATATATATAAAAAAAATAAGTATAAAAAAACTTGTTTTAAAATTTATCTAACTTTATTTTTTATGAAAGAATCCAAAATATTCCCATATATATATATATATAGGAATAGTAGCAAAAAAATTATGCTAAATAAAAAGAGTAGGCATAGAAATACAAATTCGTCAAAATAAAATTTTAAGTTAAAAATTTTATATATTAAAAAAAAAGTTTAAAATAATTTTAAAATTTCGATTTAAGATAATTAAAAAATTACGAACCAATCAGAAGGAGACACCATTTCTCATATCATACAGTGAAACATACAGCTGATGAGTTGTAAGAGTGTACGTGGAAAGGATAGCATAAGTTCTCTATTAATACACACTCACACACACATATATATATATATATATATATATATATACTCACACACACACACACACACACACACACACACACATATATATATATATATATATATATATTAATTATATATATATATATATATTTTTTTTTTTTTTTTTCTTCGTCATTTTCATTTAGGAATGACTTTAGCCTACCATGCAATAGGACGAATTTGAGTATTCCAGTTTTTTCCTATCCGCAACCTGCATGCTATGCCATGCACGTCTATATATATATATATATATATTATATATATATAATATATATAGAGAGAGAGAGAGAGAGATAAATTGATAGAAATATATACATATATTTATATATCGGTGAGAGAGTTATCAAAGAATTATTTAAAGCAACCCTCACGTTGATGATCGGTCGAAATGTTTTGAAATCATAAATTTGATTTCCTTTACTCGAACTTCATTTGATATTAGTGTTATACTTTTATATATATATATATATATATTATAAATTTATAATTTAAACTCGTTTAAATATAGATATAAATTTTAAATATATGTATATTCAATTCTACTCAAATTCTAAATCATTCAATTTTAATTGTGTAACTATTGCATGAGTTTCCTCAAAATTACGTTCTTCCATTAATTATACCAAATCTTTTTGACGTAATGCAATATCTTAATCACAATTAATTAATTAAACAAGATACCCTATCAACAAAAAAAGAAAAAAAGAAACCCACTATAAACGGATTCTCTTTGTACATTTTTCATATACAAGACAAGACAAGAAAATAATTTTGGTGCCAGATTTGTGATCTTACATAATAATATATATATATATATATATATATATATTATGCAAAGATCATATTAATTAATTATATTTGACGTTAACATCAAAACTAAAAGTATATCAACTAAGCCTTAATTAATTATTTGCCACATCCTACGCGATGCTACAATATATATATATCGTAATAATTTTCCAGTGAGATTAGGCACAGTTTGATGATTTGCATTCACCTTTTTCCTGAGTTTTTTTCAAAATAAATAAATAGAAAAAAAGAAGTGATCCGAATATGAAGTTTCCTATAAATAAACCTTATGTAGCCTTAAACTTTGTAAATGATATCTTAATTTTTTTAAAAAACAATTATGTACGTTCCATGTATAAATAAATATAATATATATATATTATAATATATATATATATATTATATATATATTATCATTGTTTAAGTATTGAAGATTGTCTAAAAGATCTAACAAAATAATAATAATAATAATGGTGGTGGTATTTAGCCACGTATCATCTTCCACAATTAATATATAATTTTCTAAAGTTAAGTTTGATATTAGTGTCTCCAAGGAAATGCTTAACATTTGTAGGTTTTTAAATGATTGCCTTTTTATTTATTATATTTAATTAAGAAGAAGAAATTTTTTTAAAACACAATAATTATTTATGTATAATTAAGGGGGATATTTGGCTGCCCACAATAAATACTTTACTAGATTCATTATTCTTATTTCCAAAGGTAAGGGTTTAAGGATTGGTACATATGTCTTGATGAATAAGGAAGAGGGAATATAAAATTATTGGAGGAAATGGTTAATTTAATTGTAGTAATTAAAGAGTTAATCATATGAAATTAACAAGTGTCTTCATTCTTGATGAACCCAAATTTAGTGGATTTGGGTGGAAAACAGCATTCTTTTTCTTTTCTTAAAAAGTGGTTACATGTCATTTCATTTATACGTGTGTGCGAATATAAAGTGGTTACATGTCATTTCATTTGTTAGCTGACATTTAATTAACCTTTTCTTTATTTCTTTTTTTTTTTTTTTTTTTTTTTTTTTTTTTTTTTTGGTACAAAAAAGAAATAAAGAAAAGGTTAATTAAATGTCAGCTAACAAATGAAATGACATGTAACCACTTTATATTCGCACACACGTATAAATGAATGCTAAGCAAGATGAATCTTCTTATAAGTATTATTTTAAAAGTAATGCATGCTAAGCAAAATGAATCTTGTTATAAGTATCATTTTAAAAGTAATACATTATAAATATTATATAAAATCTAATCGGTTTCCTCTAAATAAGACTAAATGATTTAACAAAGAAAAAAGAGCAGCTTGCTTCAAAACATTGAAAAGCCCAAACTAGTAGGTATGAAATAACATGTGAATCATCAAAATTAAAATATTTTTCCACAACTCAAATGGAACTAGATATAAAAGGGAAGACAATACACCAAGGAAAGGGGAAATTCTTGAAAAACATTGAGTATAAAAGAACATTGAATTCTTAGATATAATATGACACATATATAATAAAGTATAAATAGTAGAAAACAGGGGGAAAAATATCATATTAAATTGAAAATTGATGAATTAAATCCTCAATCGAATAAATTGTAACCAATTTATCTTTCTTGATATACAAGTAGTAAAACTTGGTGTAGCGGTAGAAAAGAGAAAGGAGCGCATAGAAACTACCAAATTGAATCAAGTCATGCTAACATAACTTGTACAAATTACAAAATAGTATCAAGTGCCAGAGGTTTGTTTTCATTATTTACTAGCATAACATATTCAGACCCTACAATTACACAACAAGAGGTTGATACAAGGTTTCCTAAAAATATCAACATATGAACAGAAGCTAGCAGTCAGATCATATGTCCATGCCATCAAATATTTGGTCATCTTCCTCGTAGTTAAGTTCATCAGTTAAAAAACCTTCACCTGCCAAGTTGCTGCAAGAAATGCCAATGAAAGAGATTGATGTATGGAATGTTGAAGCTCTGTGCAATTTTGTAAACAACAAATGAGAAATTACACTACCTTATGCAGCTGAAATGGAAGCTAACAACGCGCTTAAGCTTCCTATTGTAGAAGAAGAAATGGTATGACCATCTGAAAAAAAGGAAACATGGTCTGTCATATAAATGCGGGATACTAACAATGTTATCATTCATTGAGAAATAAATATTAAAAACTTACATGGCTCCCCTCTCAAGGAAGGGATCAGCATCAGCTTCAGGATTGTAGCTATATATCTCACATTCTGCTATTTTCACTACCTGCAGTTCTATCACGTCAGTAAACCTCACATCTATTGTATTTTCCTTATTTTTCGGCTCTTAGAATAAAGAACACACCTCGTCTAAAGCCTTAAACAAGGTATCCAATAGGGGGCTGCCCTCATTTGCCTCTAGCCATTCCTGCAGTTAAAATGTACGAATTATAGGCAGCAAAAATTTAGCAATGACTAGACAGAAAAATGAGAAAATCCTTGGTATATCATAAAATATGACTCATAAAACTCTGGAGAAAAAGATGAGGGCACAGAAAAATGAGAAAATCCTTGGTATATCATAAAATATGACTCATAAAAACTCTGGAGAAAAAGATGAGGGCAGCAGGAGTGGACGATGAAACATCAATGATCAGCCAACACTTGAAAGTATGATGCACCTTAAAGCAAGTGTAAATTAAAAAGATACTTGATTATAGAATTTAGACAATGAATTTAAAAAGTTCATAATCTAAATAAATAGTGTATCCAATTTACAGTTATAGCCAACCGCCTCCAGCAAGGTATACTGTTCTCATTGAGGTTATCACCAAAGAGCATAGCATTGGCATATCATAACAATGAGAAAATAGGCCAGCTCCATTTGGTTTACTAAAGAACAAGCACTATCAACTGAATCAAAAGATGAAATCAGAAATACCTTTGATGCTTCAAACATATAGATGTCAAAAATCTGCTTGAAACTATCCCAGCTTTCTTCTGTGAAAAACTGGTGAGAATTCACTGCACTGGTAAAGCACAAAGTTGGCAGATTGTAATGGTGTGAACTTTGACATTGTAGCAATGTCAACCATCTCATAATAGAAGTATACAGATTAGGTAAGACAGACAATGTAATATCAGTTTGGGAAATGGAGAGACTTGAACTCTCAGCTCCTTAATGAGCAACAGTTATTTGAACTGTCTGTCAAACCTTCTGACAACACTCCCAGGGCTACATAAAGAAAGGATTATGTTGTGGGATGCCAAGTCGCCAAAGAAGCTGACATTAACATTACCCATAATCCTCCTTGTAAGTCGCATGCACAATAAAATGAATATAAAACATAAGATACAGAGTTACCTGAAGTCGTAATCAGGATACATGTGATAAAGTGTTAGCAGGAGATATATCAAGGTCTTGCGGCTGGTATATGTAGATTTAGAAATCAGTTAATAGCAATAATATAGTAATGAAATAATGAGAAGATAAAATAAATATAACTAGGTTAAACCTCGAGATACAAGCATATTCCACAGGTGAAGAAGAGTCCGTGTCTGAAGATTTTCCAAGATAATCAAGAATCTGTATCAACAGAAAGTAAAAAATAAAATTTACAAGACATTTGAGATACCTGTGAATCTTGTGAAGAAAATGTACTGAACATTCTGAAAATCTCGTAAATTATACAGAAAATATTTGTTCAGACCAGTGGAATGTAAATAGGAACAAGATATATATATATGTTTTTTTTTTTTTGAAAAGAAGAATAAGAAAAAAATGAAAGAAAAAGAGCTCAAGTTTTTTCTGTTATCCTATGTAGTATTGTCATTGCTGGACTTAAGAACTCTTCAATTGTTAGGGTATTTCATGGACACACACACCATAGACTTCCTCCCCACACCAACAATGGCTTTTTCTTTTGTTAGCAATGAAACAAGCATATTAATGTCATGCAGTCTTTATCTCTTTTTACTGTTTCAGTATCTCGAGATCATAAACTAAGTCATATAAATCGTATTATAGTCAAGGGGAAAGAGGAAATGAAACAAATTTGAAGCAAAACTTTGGCAAATAACTGCTTTTCCCTTACTACTGCTGTATTTTGCACAAAATACAATATATAAATAAAAAAGATAAAAGTTTCATTTCCAACTAAAATCACCTCATTCTCAAGACTGAGTGACAGCTTCTTGTCCGTTCCTGTATGTTTGCCTGGGAAAGTCCAACACAAACACAATTTGATGTCAACCAGAAAAAAGGAAAGCGAAATGGAACAAAGCAAAAGAGGAGACAAAGACACTATTCCCCAAAAAAATTGTAAGAGAACTTACATGAGTAAGCCTCAAGACAACCTTTGATTGAGCGTTCTCCAAGGTTTACCTGCCTCAAGAAGTCATTGATACTGAAAAAAGATATCAAACAATTAAACTAACCACAAGTAGAAAACAGAAATTACATTGAGAAGAAAAATGCAAAACAAACCAAGGCTCGCATCATATGAACAAAATAATAAATCTATGGTGGAAACAACAATAAGAAGGAAAACATACCGATCAAATGGAGTGTATTCTAGGTACTTCATGCTTAATTATCATAAGACACCAGATCAAATTCTGTTGTCCGTAACGTTCCTACAAGAAAGGAGAACCCCATTCAAAATCACTTGCTTTCATAAGCCGCAATGCAAAATAAACAGTAAACTGCATACATTGGAGAAACGAACACAATAATCATAATATCTCAACTCCAAGTAGCTTAACAACAATTTCCTTTGGCATTGTAGTTTTGTAATCCAAATGGCAACATTCATTTCTCCTAGCTGATTTGAAGTAGTTTGAAACAAACTATACTAAGACTTGGAAGTCACCGTCCCAAGGGAGACATCACAAGTTCAGAATCAAATCTAAGATATCCATATAGATTCAGATCTATTACTTCCGCCTATTCCATTGAATTTACAGATTATTCTCCTTAAAAAAGGTTCAAACTCAAACTCTTATACCAAAATTACACTAAAACAATCATCATAATTCCCGAAAAAAACTACTATAAAAAAAAATAATAAATAATTGCTGTGAAGAACAAATCTGAATCTCGCACACCACACAAAAATAACAATAATCACACAAAATTTAGAAACGCGAACTTGGCGGTGAAATCTAATGTTTACAGCGATAAATCTTACCGCAAAATTCGTAACAGCTGAAATGGAATTCAAAATTAGGGAAAAAAGAAACAAAATAGCATATTTGTTCAGAATAAAGCATAAACACGCGGAATTCACCTAAAACCGGTCACAGAGACACGAGAATTCGGAAATGAACTCACCTTTTTCGATGCTGTTCTGAGGGGGAAACTAAATCGTTAGGTAGTTGAAACACAAAATTATATTTTTTTCAATTAACAATTTTCTAGTAGTTATTATAGTTTCAGATAATTCAAAGGCGAAAAAATTCGAATATTCCAATTTTATTTCTTTGGGGAAATTGTGGTTTGTAATGTTTGAATGAAGGGTTGGATTATTCAGAGAAGGTGAGCTTTCGACGTTTGGCGATCTGACGAAGCTGATCTCGAGATTAATCCTTATCCGTTGATTCTTGTGCAAAGTCAAAGTTTGACTGTTTTAACTTTATCCGACTGTCTTATAAAGTTTGTCTGAAACTTCTTTTTTTATTTTTAAAATTTTCATTTATTTAAACATACCACATGTTTTGCATGATTAATATAAAAAACTAAAATACACCATTATTTAAAAGATATTTTTTAAAATATATATATATTTATTTCCGGTAATTTATTTATTTTAATTGAATTCTTTTCTATCATCCCAATTTGATAGAAATTAGGATATTTTTTCCTGAAAAAAATTTCCAATTTGAGATATTGAAAAATCAAGCTGTTAGTAAAGATATTTATTTATTTTTTGTCCAAATGAATTGGAGAGACTTTGCAAAAGTTCTTTACTTTGTTGTCTATTGGGTTTTTAAACTTGAAAATATATAGTCTCTTGAGGTTGTGATGTTTGGGCTGAAAAGCTATAAGTCAACCATCCAAAGATTCTTTATTTGGTCCATTGGGCTTTCACTTGGAACAATACAATTTTAATAAAATATAATTATTTTAAAAGTCAACCATATTGATATCAATATTATATTTTATCACACTAAAAAAACCTATAATAGGTCTATATAATATTATTATGAAAACAGACAAAAATACATAAACATTGAGTCATAAATTATATATATAAAAAATTAAAATAGAATAGAGTTTAATAAAGAGTTCTCTTAGTTTAAAATGACATAAAAAATTCAATATATAACTTATTTATATAGCTCTTTAAATTTGTAGTCAAACTTTCCTTCTACAAAGACTAACAGAACATAGATGAAAATTAATTTATTTATGAATTGACTTAAAATGGTCTGTAATGTCCGTACTGTCTAATTACACCAAATTAGAATGGTTAGCTTTGGCAAACTGCTATTTTGGAGGTGAAATACCTCAAGAAATTGGGAATTTGAAATCAATCCAACTGTTATATCTTGCCAATAACAATATACAAGGTGCCCTTCTTCATTCTTGTTCATTTTTTTTATATATAAACAATTAAATTCTTATGCGATTTTCGTCACTCCTTATGATGGTGATAAAATATTGATATCAATATGGTTGACTTTTAAAAAATCCTAAACCCTAAACTCTAAACCTATATTAAAAAAAAATCAATTAATATTTGTAAATTCAATTCAATAAAACAATATGTTAAGAAAGTGTTGTTCAAATTGTAATGATAAGTACACTCATTTGTGGATTACAAAGCTTGTATGAAATTGATAACATTTGTGGATTACAAAGCTTGTATGAAATTGATATTTGGGGGCGAATTCCGAATTGTCTTGGTAACCTTCCTGCTTTGAGGTATCTCTTCCTTGATTCCAATAGATTATACGGTAACATACCAGGAACATTATTTAAACTCATAGATTTCTTCACTGGTTCTTTACCTATTGAGCTTGGAAGTATAAAAAAGCTGCAACCCTAATAGACTTGTCAGCAAATAACATCTCAGGTAGGATTCCTGAGTCAATTGGAGATCTTCAGATGCTACAAATCTTTCATTTGAACAAGAACAAAATTGAAGGATCCATTCCTGAGAAAATAGGTGAGTTGATAAATTTAGTATCCTTGGACCTCTCACAAAACAGTATATTAGCTGGTTCAATTCCTAAGTCATTGGAAAAGCTTGAAAATTTGAAGTATTTCAATGTTTCTTCAAATGAATTCCATTTGATGGCCCTTTCCAAAATTTCTCAAGTGAATCTTTTAAATTCAATAGTGCATTACGTGGATCATCTAAATTTAGCATGCCACCATGTCCGGTTATATTATCGGATCATCATCATCATCATTCATCGAGAAAATTAAAGAATGTATATTGTCATAGCTCTTGTAAGTATAGGTTTTTTTAATATTGTTAGCCTTATTTCTCATTAGATACACAAAGAAAAATAAGGGTTCAGAGCTAAAAGGTGTTAGGTACCGAGACGAAATGTAAACACGAAATATAAACACGAGAGATATAAACAAAGTAAAAATTTCCATTATACGAAATAGTTTACAAAAACTCTGATCGGAGGAGGAGCTACGACAACTCGTACTCGACTCGACTCGACACTCTTTCTTTCCCTCACAGAACTCTCTCTATCTTCTCTATTTGTGTTGGTGTGTATTTATCTCTACAACATCTACTCTATTTATAGGAGGGAGAGGGAAGAGTTGGTGAGTGTGAATGACATAAATGTTCATACAACCCTTTTGAATATTATGCACAATGAAGAAAAAGTCTTTGATGGACAAAGAAGTCACTCCACCTTTCGGTGGAGTAACATGTGGGTAGGACCCAACAATTCTCCCCCTCCTACCCATTTAGGAGGAGAATGAATACGACATCATTCAGTCGACGTTCACCCCAGCTATGTCTCTACATAGCTCAAGCTTGTCTCGTGTAACCACCTTCGTCAACATATCTGCAGAATTCTCTGAGGTATGGATCTTCACCAACTTCAACAGTTGTTGCTCCATCACTTCGCGTATCCAGTGATAGCGAATATCGATATGTTTTATCCGGGAATGATACATTGAATTCTTGCTCAAATCTAGAGCACTCTGACTATCACAATGTACCAAGTACTCTTCTTGATTGACTCACAGTTCTTGGAGAAACCGCTTCACCCACAACATCTCCTTTTCAGCTTCCGCTGCGACAATGTACTCTGCCTCAGTTGTAGATAAAGCAACACACTTTTGTAACTTGGACTGCCAGGAAATAGGTCCTCCTGCAAAAGTGAAAATAAATCCTGATGTAGACTTTCTACCATCAAGATCGCCGGCCATATCGAAATCCGTATAGCCTTCCATAACTGGTTTAGCTCCCCCATAGCACAAACACATCTTCGATGTACCCTTTAGATATCTCAGAATCCACTTGACGGCTTCCCAGTGTTCTTTTCCAGGATTGGAAAGAAATCTGCTTACAACGCCTACAGCGTGGGCGATATCAGGTCTAGTACAGACCATAGCATACATCAAGCTCCCTACAGCTGATGAGTACGGGATCTCCGCCATTTTTTCAATCTCCTTCTTCGTGGTCGGACACGAATGTTTGCTAAGCGTGAAGTGGTTAGCTAATGGAGTACTTGATGGCTTTGCATGTTCCATGTTGAATCGTTTGATCACACGTTCAACATACTTCTGTTGTGACAACCACAACTTCTTGGCTTTCCGGCCACGAACAAGCTTCATGCCGAGAATCTGTTCTGCAGGGCCCAAGTCCTTCATTTCAAAGAACTTTGATAACTCCATCTTCAGCTTGCTAATCATAGCTTTGTTTTGACCTACAATCAACATGTCATCGACATAAAGAAGTAAGATAACAAAACCTCCATCTGGGAATTTCCGAATATACACGCACCGGTCTGCATCGGTTCTCTTGTACCCTTGACCCATCATGAATGAGTCAAACTTCTTGTACCATTGCCTCGGGGCTTGCTTAAGGCCATAGAGACTCTTTTGCAGCTTGCAGACTAAGTGCTCCTTCCCCTGAACTTTGAAGCCTTCAGGTTGTTCCATGTATATTTCCTCATCCAGATTCCCGTGAAGAAACGATGTCTTCACATCCATTTGCTCAAGTTCGAGGTCCATGCTGGCTACCAATCCAAGTATTACTCGGATTGAGGTCATCTTCACAACCGGTGAAAATATCTCGTCAAAGTCGATACCTTTCTTCTGTTTGAACCCTTTGACAACAAGCCGAGCCTTGTACCTAGCTAGATTCCCTCCATTGTCTCGCTTTAACTTGAACAACCATCTGTTCCTTAGAGCTCTCTTGCCATTAGGAAGTTTCACTAACTCATAGGTTTGATTCTTTTGGAGAGAACTCATCTCTTCTTGCATAGCCTGCAACCACTGCTTCTTCTCCTTATGAGTTTGAACTTCATTGAAACTTTCTGGTTCCCCATCTTCGGTGAGCATTATATACTCAGAACTTGGATACCTGCTGGACTTTGTGATGATACGGCCATACCTTGAGGTTCTTGGCCTATCTTCTTCAAACGGAGGAGTATCCTCGACATCTGGAGGGGATTGAAGCTCCCCCCCCCGCTCAATATCCTCTTCGAAAGTTTCATTCTGAGTCTCTTCAGTATCATTAGGAACTTGTGGCGGTGTAGGATCTGGAACAATATCTCTTACACTCGATTCTCCAAATTGTGATGGTTTTTCAGAACAAGAGTCCTGATATATCTGGTTCTCTTGGAACACAACGTCCCTGCTTCTGATGATCTTCTTTGCTACTGGATCCCATAGCCTGTATCCAAACTCTTCATCTCCATAGCTAACAAAGATGCATGGAGTGGACTTGATATCTAGCTTCTGTCTTTGCTCTTTGGATACATGTGCAAATGCCTTGCACCCGAATACTCTCAGATGAGAATATGACACCTTCTTTCGTGACCAAATCTTCTCCGGAACATTAAAGTTCAATGGTACTGAAGGTGATCTGTTGATCAGGTAGCACGCTGCTAGAACAGCTTCTCCCCAGAACAACTTCTCTCCACAATGGTCCAGTTCATCCTCTCGGCTATACTATTATGTTGTGGGGTACGTGGGACTGTCTTCTCATGTCGAATGCCACGATTCGAGCAATATGCCTTGAAGTCATTTGAAGTATACTCGCCTCCATTGTCAGATCAAAGGCACTTCAGCTTCTTCCCTGTTTCCCTTTCCACCATCACATGGAAATGTTTGAAATACTCAAGAACTTGGTCCTTGGTCTTTAACAAGTATATCCACACCTTCCTGGAAGCATCATCAATAAAAGTTAGAAAATACCTGTTTCCGCCTAAGGACTCTTCTTCAATGGGTCCGCATACGTCAGAGTGTACCATGCTCAACACTTCTGATCTTCTTCCCTTCCTGTATGACTTGAACGAGACTCGATGTTGTTTGCCGAAAAGGCAGTGTTCACAAGGATTAAGAGAAACTTCCTTGTCTACATTGATAAGGTTTTTCTTGCTCAGGATGTCTAAACATTTCTCCCCAATGTGTCCGAGTCTCTTGTGCCATAGATTTGGGGACCCTTTATCTTCAACTGCATTAAGACTATGAATACTAACCTTGAGATTAGTTTTGTATAAAGTGTCACAAAGGTGATCACGTCCAACAACTAAAGAACCTTTAGTTAACTTCCACATGCCATGTCCGAAGTATTGTTCATAGCCCTCCCGATCAAGAACAGATCCTGATATAAGATTGAGTCGTAGGTCGGGGATGTGTCAACGCCCTTTAGCTCAAAAGTGCATCCAGCCTCCGTCTTCACAAGTATAGTCCCGACCTCAACAATCTTTGAGCAGCTGGTGTTCCCCATCTTCACGGTACCAAAATCTCCAAATTGATACGTGGTAAATAATTCTTCATGTGAAGTAGCATGATGAGAGGATCCTGTATCCACCACCCATTCACCTTTGTCGTTTCCAACGTGGAGACATTCTTCTATGCAGTTGGAAAGAAGAGCTACTTCGTGTGAAATAGTGACCAGAGTATCACCATTTTCCTTCTTCTTACTGGAGCTGCTTTGACCTTGTTCTCTTTTTAGCTTCCAGCAGTTGATTATCTTGTGACCTGGAATTCCACAGTAATAGCACTTGAAATTACCTTTGTCTGAATTCTTACCATTTCCAGAATTGCCATGATCTTGAGACTTGCCTTTGCCTCGACCTCGGCCTCGACTTTGACTCCTTCCTCGTTGGTCATTTCCTTTGTTCTCTGTGACAAAAGAATGTGGGTGGTCGGGTTCAGTTTCTTTCCTCCTTGCCTCTTCACTGTACAAGGCACCCTTGACAATGTTCATACTCAGTTTGCCGACTGCTGAGTTGTTGAGTGTGACAACCAGTGTTTCTCAATTGTCCGGGAGTGTACCAAGGAGAAAAATGGCCTGCATTTCATCATCTAAAAGCATATCACATGAAATAAGTTGGTTTACCAAGTTCTGGAATGCACTTGTATGCTCTGCAACTGATCCTCCTTTCTTGAGTTGTAGCTTCACCAATCTCCTCATGAGGAGACATTTGTTCTGTGTTGTCTTCGACTGGTATATCTCCTCCAGTTTCTTCCAGAGCTTGTGAGCATTTGTCTCCTGGGAAATCTCCGGGAGAATGCTATGATCGACCCACTGCCTGATCTGAGCGGCAGCCTTCCGATTCATCTTTATCCAATCGGCTTCCTTTATTTCATTTGGCTTCTTCCCTTCATCTTCTAAGGGATCGTGCAAGTCTTTGCAGTATAAAAGATCCTCCATCAATGGTTTCCAGATGGAATAATTTGATGATGATAATCTCATCATTGAGCTAGTTGATAGACTCGAATCTTCTGAGGTCATTTCTTGAAACGGTATTTTAGAGTCCGAATTTCACAAAACGGACTGCGCAGCTGCGTCCGGAGCGGTTGATTTGGCTAGGAACAACTATCACTTTGTCAAAATCGGACAAAATGATAGCAAAAAATAAAAGCCGAAGATAAACGCTCCTTGATGACGTGGCTACTGATGCTGACTGTGCAGCTGACTGGGAGCTGACGTGGCACTGCTAACTGGGCGGCTGACGTGGCTTTGCCTACATGGCGGCTGGTATGGCGATGCTGCCGTGGCACTGCTGACGTGGCACTAACTAGACAGCTTACTAGGCAGCTACTGCTTTCGTGGCGGCTGACTGGATAGCCTACTGGGCGGCTAGCTGTTGCTGACGTGGTGGCTAACTGGACAGTCTACTGGGCGCTGACATGGCACTGACTGGGCAGCTGCTGTGCGATGATGTCACGCTGACGTCAACTTCATCTTCTTCACCTCCTGCAACACAAAGTTTGACAAAAAAATTCAGACATACCGTACGGGCTTGTCTGACGTCGGATTTTAATTCCGTGAGATGTTCTGAACTCGTCTTGATGAGACGAAGCTTCCTGTGGTGTCAAAATGAAGTTCCGAGCACTTCGAATTTTGACAGTAGTTTCGTCGGTTCACCTCCGGTACCGATAACATTGCTCTGATACCACTTTGTTAGGTACCGAGACGAAATGTAAACGCGAAATATAAACACGAGAGATATAAATAGAGTAAAAATTTCCACTATACGAAATAGTTTACAAAAACTCTGATCGGAGGAGGAGCTACGACAACTCGTACTCGACTCGACTCGACACTCTTTCTTTCCCTCACAGAACTCTCTCTATCTTCTCTATTTGTGTTGGTGTGTATTTATCTCTACAACATCTACTCTATTTATAGGAGGGAGAGGGAAGAGTTAGTGAGTGTGAATGACACAAATGTTCACACAACCCTTTTGAATATTATGCACAAAGAAGAAAAAGTCTTTGATGGACAAAGAAATCACTCCACCTTTCGGTGGAGTAACATGTGGGTAGGACCCAACAAAAGGTTCATCATCCTTCAGAAAGCATATGAAAGAATTTCATATTACGAGTTTCTTAAGGCAACTAATGGGTACGATGAGACCAACTTGATTGGAAAAGGGGGCTTCAGATCTGTATACAAAGGTACACTTAGCAACTATTGGACAAGAAAATGATTTTACAAACACAAGAACACTAGCAACTATTGGATATCTCGCACCAGGTAATTAATTAATTTTTTTATTTTTTGTCATATTATTAAGTTATTCAGTTACTTTTCTTTATCGGTTTCCATTACTTTATAACATAATATATATTTGCAGAATATGGATTGGAAGGAATGGTTTCCACAAAATGTGATGTGTATAGTTATGGGATTATGTTATTGGAGGTGTTCACAAGAGTAAAACCAAACAATGAAATTTTTGGAGAAAATTTGAGCTTAAGAACATGGATAAGTGATTCTTTTCCAAATTGACTAGGAGAAAAGATACATGGGAACTTATTGAAGATGCATGGATGAAGTGGATTTCAATGGAAAACTAAATTGTATAAAATCTATGATGGAAGTTGCTTTGGATTGCACAAACGAATATTCAAGAGAAAGGAGCAACATGAAAGATGTTCTTAGGACAATGGAGAAGATCAAGCTTCAATTACTAAAATAATTGAATAATATTTCATTTTGGATTTTTTTACTATTTTTATATGAAATATTGTCGAAATATGTGTTTTAGTTTAAATAATGTTGTGAAATTATATAAAATTATAAAAATAAATAATATGAAAAAGTAAACCAGATAGGTAGAGAATAGAGAAAATATTATTATATGATTTTTTGTTGGTTGTTAATTATAACTACAAATGACATATGACATTCTATTTATAAGAGTGAATAAGAGATAAAGATAAGTATAAAGGTGACACTTGTCACCCTGTATTAATAAGGGCATATGACCCTCTATTTATAAGGGTGAACATGAGATAAGAATAGGCACTAAGGATGACACTTGTCACCCGGTATTAAGTGTAATGTGACATTTATCACCAAAGTCATAAGTACTAAGTGATATGTGTCACCTTAGAGATAAATCGATATCAAGTAACACTTATCACCTTTCATTAAGTACATAATTATCCCAAAATTAAAGGATAATAATAATATATATTCACTAATTTAATCAATGTTCGAAATTCATAACAAATTAGATATTTGTCTGAATTTACATGTAATTTTGCATTGGATCATGTATTGGATCCGAGAATTGGTATTGTTGAAAACGTTTCTAGAAGTCCATTTCGTGATTTTAGGACCAATAAGGATAATTGTCCTACGTCCTCCTCGTCAAAAAATAATTTATTTTATGTTTCAATAATTTTAATTTTGTAAATAAATCAAAATCATTCATATTAGAATGAATATTAAATTTTAAATCACTTTTAAGATTAATACAAAATTTTTTTTATTTGAATTGTATTATTTGGATAATATTTTTTTTAAAAATGTTTGTACTTAATATAAGATATTTGGAATTGAATTGAAGAACCACATATATAATTATATTAAATTTATTTTAGCATAGTAGACAAGTTGAATTTTCTAAAAGTACAATTGTTAATATGATAATTTACCCATTAAAATATTTAAATAGTATAATGATATAAATATTTTGAATTTTTTTTACTTAACAGATAATTTAATAAAATAATTAATATTACAATTTTTTTATATTATAGACTAATTCCAAAAAATTAATAAGTTTTAGACCAATGTCACTAAACTTATCTAATTCAAGGACTATTTATGCAATTTGCTTTATATATATATATATATTTGTGGAGTTTAACTGTATTTATATGTTTTGAAGCGGAAGGATTAAATTTGGATTTGGGAGAGAGGGGGGAGGAAAGGAATATCGATCCGACGACAACTAATTTTTCAGCAATTTCTTTGGCACTGGAATTAAAATTTTTGCTGAACCCGACCTCTTAAAATATGGACTCAAGAAGAGATGATTTGCCGATTGAATACGGTGGTCTTACTGTAGGTTTAGGTATGAATTTGGTTCCCAATATAAATGATTCGAGAGATTCAAGTCGGAACTCGTCTTCAACGTCGTCGAGTTTGGCGCCAATTGATTCTTCTAATATTGGTTTTCAGCTTTGCAACTTTTAGATATTTTTTTCACTAGGATTTCTTTATTATTGGTGTTTCTGGTTATGTAAAATTGATTGATTTTTTTTAATTTTTTTTTGCATATTGGGCTGGCAGCTGTTGAAGAAACATGGTTGGAAGGAAGGGACTGGCCTTGGTGTTTCTGAGCAGGTTTCTACGCCCTAACTGTTTTTATTAGTGTTATTATTTTTTACATGTATTGTGTGATTGAGAATGTGTTTGATTGATAGAGATATATTTCCCCCTTCAAATTATTGGATTTAAAACGTTGGACGTGCCTTAGTGGTAGAGTTTGAATTAAAGTAGTAAGTAGAGCTTAATCTTGCATTTGTTTTGTTGGAAATTGGTCCAAGATCCAATTTTTTCATATTGTAACGACTAGGTATAATGTCAGTTAAGTTTGTGTAAATAGAATCCTAAAGAATGTCGTTTTGATTAGTAAAAATGGGAGGTTGATTGGAGTTGAAGAAATTTTCTTCTCATGTTGAGATTTGTCGAGTGAATGTTTTTTTTTTTTTGCCAAATTCGCTGCAGTTCTACTTCATGACTTTCTCATCCGTGTATTCTTTTTCTTTTTTATTCTGTTTTTCTCCCTATTCCACCAATATTTGATGTTTACCTTAATGATGACAATGATATGATGAATTTTAGTCCCTTTATCTCATCGTACTATGAAATAGAGGAGGTTTCAGAAATTGTGAGAGAAAAGAACATGAATGAGCATAAGGTATTTGGTAGTATTCTTAACACAACATGTGTAGCTCTGAATGGTGTGTCATTAATGATTGGAAACAAAAGACATGGGGAGGAAAATAGAGAAGAGAGCTCAACATAAAAGGTGATAATATATGTAGTATTGGATAAATTAGAGCACAAGAAGAAACCTCCTTATAATTCGAGCAAGAATGAGAATTATGAGGATGAGGACTCTGTATACATGAATGATTTTTGGGCTAGAAGATTGTGTGATTTCAATTCAACTAGTGAATGGTCAAATGGAGTCATAGAGAGATGTTATAAATATAGAAGGAAATCTTCAAGGCATTTGATTGAAGTTTCAATATCTTATGACACAAAATCACATAAGATTTTTAATAATGATAGAGAATATGAACCTCATGATTTAGCTTTCGGTTCATGCTCTACTAAAGCTAACTCTAGGATACATAGAAATTCCTCCTAAGGAATCTAAAAGAAAGTTTGGATCCAATTAGAAGTTTTGACCAAGCTCATACTTGCAAGAAAATTCAATAGGAAGTTTTGATGAGAATGAGTGAAAGAAAGGGAGACTAAGCATGCGTACAATGTTCTCTGGGACTGGATAAAGAAACAAGTTGAAGATAAAATGACAAAAATCAAAATTCTCAAACTCCTCAATATGTGTTGATTTTTGGTTAGTGTGTATGGCCTGCTAGTTTGGAAAGGTTGAGGAGAACATATTGGGATTATTGTTTAAGCTGCAAGATCAAAGAGGAGATTTGGTTCTTTCTCTAACACATGGCTTAACTAAATTTATGTGCACTTCAAAATGAAATTTAGAACTCTAGGAGAATTCAATTTGGTATGGACTTCTTTGATTTAGTTTCTTAATGTTATTTAACAGGGAAGGCTGGAGCCTGTTGAGGCTTATATGAAAAAGAACAAGCGGGGATTGGGAGCCGAAAAAGTAAAGAAAGAGAAGGATAAGTCAAAGGATGTTCAAAATCATTCTGACAAGAAAGATAAGGTATGGTGCATCAGAGAAACACATTCAGTTTCCAAATTTTTAATGTGTATTTATATTGAATTGTTTGAAATGGGATGTTTTAAGTTTTTAAAATTCAAATCTTTTGATTTGCTTAAAAGAAAAAATACTACTGCAAAATATGTGGAGAATTTAAGTCTCAAGTTGAAATGGAGAAATTATCAAATGGTTGCATTTATTTACTTTTGCTCTTGACAATTGTTGGAGACATCTTTCTTCCTTATTCTATGGTAATAGATGTTTAGCATGTTTTAGCGAAGGATCACAAATGCTTTAATGGTATCCGAGATAGAATATTCTATTTCCCATGTGAGTATCAGTTAAAGCATTTATCCCTCGCTTAGTTGCACTAAAATTACTTTTTTTTTTTTTTTTCATCTGTATGTGTTAGGTAAATTGGAAATTTTAATAGTTAGGATGTCAAGGATTGAAGGTACACACTGCTTAAGCTAGCTGGAAAATTTTGAGAATTAAACAAATCAAAATAAAAGTGGGATCTCTTTTCTCTTCTGAATAAAATTATTCAAAATCTGTATACTTACATTATCTACTTTGAACTCTGTTTCTTGTTGTTGCTTCCAATTGTTAGTCCTGTGAGATGGATGTGTCGTTGATACTCTTGTTAGTGTAAACTATATCCCTTCAACTGATGTGTGTAGAACTTTGTCACTTACAAAACAATTATAATGTGTTTGTAAAGGAAGTATTAGTTTCTATTGTTTAGTTGGCTAACAATGAATTCTAATAAATGTTTCAGCCTGTGTCTAAACAGCAAACTAAAAACCTTTCCAAAAAGTTGAAGAAAATGCAGGAGTTTGAGAAGGTTTTGAAAGAGAAAGAATTTGACCGGGCATTCTTTAGGGAGTTTTGGCCGGATAATGTTTGACTCTTCCCTATCTACAACAGAGTTAAATTTTGCATTAATGCATTAATGGTCAAGCTCTGTCCCAGTCCTATTTCTAAAGATGATGGAGCAAAGGGCTAAAATCATCATTCATTGGAGATGAAGTATTTTTAAGACCTTTAATTTTTCTTCTCTGTAGTTCTCACTTGTTAGCTGTTTATTGCCTAAGCATCACATGGGGATTAAATGGAACATTACTACTGGAAATTTCCTATTTGGAGTTGAGAACTCTCCGACAGCCAAATTGAAGACGAGCTAGAGATGGTTTAGCTTCCAAGTTTCTCCGGTCCATCTTGGTTCTTGGAAATGTATGTGTATATATATAAAATAACAATTATTTTATTATTATTATTTAAAAAAGATATATGTCTAGATATAATATAGACAGTAATTTAGTAATTTTAGTGGAGAATGAAAAAGGTAAAAGAAATTTATAACCCCCTTTATTTCTTTTGTTAAATCATTATTGTACTTCATTTCAAGTAGAACGGTAAACAAATCAAATTGTTCACGAACAAGCTTTAGCTTGTTCGAGCTCGTCTATGTTCGGTTCGGGTTTGTTTATTTATTAAACAAATAAATTCGAGCAAAATTTTAGATTCGATTAAATTTCAAACTTATTCAAATAGTATTTGCTAACAAATTATAAATATTTATATATATTATTTTTAATAATATTTAATATTTAAATTAGAAATTTTTTAAATTTTTTTCTTAAATTTTTAATCGCGATTCAATATTTTTTATAAGAAATTATTGAATAATTAAATATTTAAATTATAATTTTTTTATTTTATAAAATTAAAATTTTGAAAAAAAAAGTTAATATTTAAATTTAAATTTGAAATTTTTTTAAACTTAATTGAGTGAACTCGAGTTCGAACTCAAACAATAAAAAAAATCGAACAAATTTGAATAATTTTTTCTGTTCGAAACACTAAACGAGCGAACTCTAAATATGCTCGAATAATAATCAAACAAACTAAAAATATCTTATATTCGATTCGACTCGGCTCGTTAACAACTCTAATTCCAAGAAGGAAGAATGGAAAGGAAAATAAAATTCAACTATACCTTTCTTTATAGATGGCGGGGACTAAGGAATGCTCTCCTGCTTGGAACGCGACAGAACTGAAAATCTCAACAGAAGAAGCTGACCAGATTCAGAGGAGTGTCAAGAAACACAAGAGATGTTAGAATTAGTCAATCCACTTCTGTAGAGTGGAACGAGTATGTTAGAATTGGTCAATCCACTTCTGTAGAGTGGAACGAGTCATGGTACAAATAATGTTAATTAGTTAGTCATGACATAAGAATAAGTTTAGTTAGTTAGTTCCTTATGAATCGGATCTAACTCTGTATGCATCAATTAATCAATATAAATAGAACATATCCTCCATACTGTGAGATATGATTTTGCATAAACCTGATATGGTATCAGAGCCTCATAAGATCCACAAAATACATAGCTTCTGCTGCTAACCATGTCAGTCCCATTCAACACAATGTCTTCTCCGTCGTTCAGCTAGGTAATTAGTGTTAAGCTTACACAAGAGAATTATCTATCGTGGTCTGCCCAAATTCTTCCCTACTTGCGCAGCCAAAACCTTGTTGGTTTTGTGGATAGATCCATGTCTGCACCAAGCCAGACGATTGTCGTTGAACCAAGTGAAGAAACAGGAAATCGCAAAATTATCATCAATTCGGAGTTCACAGTCTGGTACCCCCAGGACCAGCTGGTGCTCAGTCTCATCAACTCATTAGTTACTGAGGAGGTTCTCAGCACAATGGTTGGAATCACCACTGCACGAGAAGCCTGGATTACACTGGAGAAACAATTTGCCTCCACATCTCGAGCACGAGCAATGCAGATCCGTATGGAACTCTCCACCATCCAGAAAAAGGACATGACAATTACTGACTACTTTTGTAAGGTAAAACGTCTTGGGGACACACTTGCTGCCATTGGCAAGCGGGTAGAGGATGAAGAACTCATTGCCTACATGCTGCAAGGACTTGGTCCAGATTATGATCCTCTAGTCACAAGCATTACAACCAGAATAGATGTCTATACTATCAGTGACGTGTATGCTCACATGCTGAGCTACGAGATGCGACACGTGCGTAATGGTACACTTGAGCAACTTTCATCTGCTAACAATGTCAACAGGATAGCCACTCATGGAGGTTCCAATGGAGGTCGTGGTGGTCGCGGTCGTAGTCGTCAGTTCAATGGTGGCCGTGGACAGGCAGGGCATATTGGGAACAATCCTGGACGTCAACCACCAAAGGCACAAAACAGCCCAGGCATTGTCTGTCAGATTTGCGGTAAGCCCAATCATGATGCTTTGCAATGCTAACATAGATTTGATCAGGCATATCAAGCCAAAAATAATCTCAAACAAGCAGCTATGGCAACAAGTGGGTACACTGGTGATACAAACTGGTATGCTGATACTGGAGTCACAGATCATATCACCAATGACCTAGAGAGGCTTACCACCAAAGAACGCTACACATGCACTGACCAAATTCAAGTTGCAAATGGCTCAGGTTTGTCTATCTCTCATATTGGGAATTCATTAATTTCTGGTTCATCCCTTGTTTTGAAACATATCCTATATGCTCCTAAAATAAAAAAGCATCTAATTTCAGTACAAAGACTAGCATTTGATAATAATGCTCTTGTGGAATTTCACCCAAACTGTTTTTTTGTTAAGGACCGAGTCACGAAGAAACTCCTGTTCAGCGGTAGATGTAAGAATGGCCTCTACGTTCTACCAAATAATTTCAGGCAAGCTTTGCTGACAACCAAACTTTCTAAAGACCAATGACACAGAAGGCTTGGGCACCCTGCATCTCCAATTACCATTAGAATTCTACAAGATAATAATTTAGCTGTAGATACTAGTATCTCCTCTTCCTTAATTTGTCATGCTTGTCAATTAGGGAAAGCACATCAATTGCCCTTTGTTTCTTCTCAGCATGTATCTACAGCACCCCATCAATTAATTCACACTGATGTATGGGGTCCAGCCATTGCCTCAGTAAATAATTCCAAATACTATGTTTCTTTTGTTGATGATTTTAGTCGATATGTTTGGATTTATTTTATGAAATGCAAATCTGATGTTGAGTCAGTGTTTCTTCAATTTCAAAAACATGCTGAAACAATGCTAAATACCAAAATTCGCTCTGTCCAATCAGATTGGGGGGGGGGGGGGTGAATACCGTCGTTTACACAATTACTTCAGATCCACAGGTATTGAGCATCATATTTCTTGTCCACACACACACCAGCAGAATGGGTTAGTAGAAAGAAAACACAGACACATTGTAGAAACTGGCCTAGCCTTACTCGCTCAAGCCAACATGCCTCTGTCCTACTGGGATGAAGCCTTCAACACAACTTGTTTTCTTATAAATAGAATGCCCACTCGAATCATACAACAAAACACACCACTTCATAAGTTGTTTGGTAAAAATCCAGACTACTCCATGCTTAGGGTGTTTGGCTGTGCTTGCTGGCCTAATTTAAGGCCTTACAACAACAAGAAACTGAGCTTCATAACTACTAGATGTATATTTTTGGGTTATAGTTCTTCTCATAAGGGATATAAGTGCTTAGATAGAAGTACAGGGCGTATTTACATCTCTAGAGACGTGGTCTTTGATGAAAATATTTTTCCTTTTGAAGAATCTAAACCATCAGCCAAAACCACAAACTCACACCATCCTATTCTACTTCCAGCCTTAGCCAAACTTGCTATCTACACTGAAAATGCTCTTATTGAACCAGTTGTTAGTAATTCTCATATGAACGATGGTCAAACTGATAATATTGCTCATGATAACTTGTCTGGTGTAAGCTTGTCTTCTGCAGATAATACAACAAATCAAGAGGAAATTGCAGAACATGAATCTGAGAGCAGTTCAACCAATAATCAAGACCAAACTCAAGAACCTTTGTCTAAACAAGCAACGTCTGAAGCAGTTAATCAACATCCAATGTGAACAAGGTTGAAGAATAACATTGTACAAGCCAAACAATTCACTGATGGAACTGTCAGATATTTAGAAACCTCAAGAAACTTTGCAGGAGCTGTAACTGTCACCACTCCGATCACAGAGACTGCTACTGAACCTCAACACCTGCAAGAAGTCATGCAACATCCAGGATGGAGAGGAGCAATGAATGATGAGTTCTCAGCGTTAAAACGAAATGACACTTGGGATCTTGTTCCACCCAAACCTGGAATAAATCTCATTGATAGTAAATGGGTGTATAAAGTGAAAAGAAAAGCAGATGGGTCAGTTGAAAGATTAAAAGAAAGATTGGTTGCTAAAGGGTTCAAGCAAAGATTTGGTATTGATTACACTAATACCTTTAGCCCTGTGATCAAGCCATCAACAATTCGGGTCATTCTTTCGCTAGCCGTAACCAAAGGCTGGAATATGAGACAAATTGATATCCAAAATGCATTTTTGCATGGAATTCTGGCAGAGGAAGTGTACATGCGGCAACCACCAGGATTTCAAGACTCAGACAAACCAAAGGATTACATATGCAAGCTCAAGAAAGCTCTTTATGGCCTGACACAAGCCCCAAAAGCCTGGCATTCAAGGTTGACAAGAAAACTTATGGAGTTAGGCTTCAAGGCTTCTGTAGTTGATTCATCTCTGTTAATTCTCAAAAACAGAGAGGTAACTATCTATATGCTCATCTATGTTGATGATATAATTATTGTGAGTTCCTCTAATCAAGCAACCGAAAGGTTGATACAAAAATTGAAAATAGATTTTGCAGTTAAAGATTTGGGTGATCTTGAGTATTTTCTGGGTATTGAAGTCAAGAAGGCACGAGATGGCATCATACTGTCACAGAGAAGATATGCATTAGATTTGTTGAAGAGAGTAAACATGAAAAAATGCAAGCCCATGTCCACTCCAATGGGTTCTGCTGAGAAATTATTCAAAGAACAAGGAATACCCTTATTAGCTGAAGAACAATTCAAATACAGAAGTACAGTGGGAGCACTACAATACTTGACAATGACTAGACCTGATTTGGCATTTGTTGTCAATAAAGTGTGTCAATATCTTCATACACCTACTGATGCTCATTGGGGTGCTGTGAAGAGAATTCTTCGTTATGTTAAGGGCACACTAGAATTAGGAGTGAGAATTCAGAAGTCTCCAACCATGATGTTGTATGGGTTTTCTGATGCTGATTGGGCTGGTTGTCCCAATAATCGACGTTCAACTAGCGGCTTTGCTGTATTCCTTGGAGCAAATCTAATTTCATGGAGTTCCAGAAAATAGGCCACAGTGTCCTGATCAAGCACCGAAGCAGAATACAAGGCCATAGCGAATCTAACTGCAGAAATGATTTGGATCAAGTCATTACTAAAGGAACTCGGTGTGTATCAATCAAAGGCTCCTCGCCTCTGGTGTGACAACCTAGGAGCTACATACTTGACTTCAAATTCAGTGTTTCATGCCAGAACGAAATATATTGAAGTTGACTTCCATTTTGTTTGAGAACAAGTAGCACGTAAAGCAATGGAAGTTCGATTCATTTCATCAAGTGATCAAGTAGCTGATATCCTGACAAAACCACTGTCTAAAACTCTCTTTAATACACATTGTAACAATCTCAACATGTACAAGACCTGTTGGGATTGAGAGGGACTGTTAGAATTGGTCAATCCACTTCTGTAGAGTGGAATGAGTCATTGTACAAATAATGTTAATTAGTTAGTCATGACATAAGAATAAGTTTAGTTAGTTCCTTATGAATCGGATCTAACTTTGTATGCATCAATTAATCAATATAAATAAAACATATCCTCCATACTGTGAGGTATGATTTTGCATAAACATGATAAGATAGATGTTTCGAGTGATAGAATAGTGATTGAAGACTCAAATATGTACGACAAGCATGGAGAAAAAACTGCTTATGGATTGATGGCAAAGGAAGATCAAAATGAGAAGGGGTTTCCTTAAAAATAACTCTGGAGCATGAAGGGACCAGTTAGAGGATCTCTCCTATTATGGCAAGTCGTCCGAAACAGGATGAAAACGAAAGAGATGTTATGGGTAAGGAAAATAGTCGATTCCCCGAAGTGTGATATATGCGGAGGGGACTTAGATAATACATTCCAAGTGTTGAGGGAATGCCCACCAGCAAAGAAAATATGGACCAGACTGTTAGGGGGAACACAGTGGGCTGAGTTTTGGGAGAAAGATATTCCGGAGGAGTGGGTTAGACAAAATCTGAATGCAGGAACTGGCATGATCAGTATGTTTCTAGATGAAGAATTTAGAAGTTTGCTTAACATCTTTTCTAAACTACTGAGTTTCTTGAATCATTAATGTATGTGTTTTATATCTTTTTTTAAAGCTTCTGCCTGTTTAATATTTTCATACCCATTTTTAGTTTCAGTGGAGGGACTGTTAATTTTCAGGCTGAACAATCGGATCCAGAAATTATAGTGAAAGCCCACCACTTTGGTTTAACTTCTTGGCAAAACCAACAAGACATTGATCTTTAAGTACTTTAAATCTGTATTTTAGGATATGCCCAATCTATTCCATTGGACTACAAACTTCAAACTCGATCACTCGGCCATAAGAGAACTATTGTGTAGAAGTGAAGTAGTATGGTTTTTCATTTACACAATTTCCAACCTTACTTTAAAGATTTTACGTGTTTGACTTTTAGTTATGTTTATTGGACATGGATAAATTAGAAAAATAATATATATTAAATGAAGGCTTAATCTCTATTGCTAATATGATGTTTGTGTATGAAAAATTTCTTGAAAAAGTTTGACAACGATAAAAAATATTTCATTAGAGAAAATTGACTGATTTTGTTCCCATATATGACTTTTCATATTATTTAGTCTTAAAATTTTTGTTTTAGTTTATTTAACGAGTAGCTTATTTAATCTTTTGTTTAAAAATTTAAAACCTTATAATAATATTATAATTTTTTTTAACTCTTTAATTTTCATTTTTGTTTTGTAATTTAAAAAATGGGAATTATAAAATAACAATAATAATAATCTTAGATCTATTTGAAAGAAAATTAGATCAAATTATATATATATATATATATATATATATATATATTACACCTACAATTTGACTATTATAAAAATAAAAAATATATAGACTTGTTTTCACTGTGGTCTACCTTAAATTGATCGAATTGTTTTGTATATACATAAAAAAATTATTAGGTTTGGCAAGTGGACAATATTTAGCTAATTTAATACCTATCATTCCTCAAGAACATCAAACAAACATTATCGAATTATATATATATATTGAGAAATATAAATTACTCGTATGCTGACAAAGAATAATTGTTGATTTTTGCAAGCGCTATGTGACACAGTGGGACCCATCACTTCACTTAATTCTTTATTTACCGAGTCTGATGGAATCGCGAGACAACGAAGTTTTCAGATTTAAAACGACCTACTTCGTCTGTCTTTTGTTCGCCAGTTTATTATAGAAGATTCAAAAGGTATTTTGGATCAAACAGTTCATCTTAAAGATATTCATGAAAAGTATCTCACAGAATATCCCTACAACAGTGGGATATTTTAGAATTTGATAACTGTCAGATTCTTCATAATTCAACACCTACCTATTTCTCAGGGTGATTTGTATTTATAAATACCACCCTCATAAACGTAAAACGTAAGGCCAGATAACTCAACAATTTCTCTGCTAAATCATATAATTCCTAGTCAGATTCAAAATTCTGACTTTATCATCAGAAGGTTCGTCAGAGGTCCTTCACTCTCTGTCTCGAACTTCTCTGTTTTGCAGATATTCACGGACCGAAATCTTCATCAAATTACAAACGCAGCATCCACCTTAGCAGTGACATTTGGCAGAGATCATCAGACGCCGCCGCTTCATCAACACGTGACGTCGAACCGATTTTCGACTAATCAATATATATATATATATATATATATATATATATTATTGTATTAAATGGAGAGGATAGATTAAAATATTATATTATATCATTTGAAGTTAGTCTAGTTTACACGAAATGATGCCCAGAACTTCCAAAAGAAAAATGTATACTTTTTTTAGAACTTATCCTTATTATTTCTTAAGAAATATTATATACATAAATGTTTTTCAATTAAAAAAATTGATAATAATGAAGTTTGGGAAGACCCGATGATTTTGATATGAAAATAACATATTATTTTTTTTCTTCACTTTTACATTTTTAATTTTCACCTTCTTCAATTTAAAAATTAAAAAATATTGTTTATATTAATACCAAAAGAGTAAATGCTAATCATTCGTTTTATATAATGACCTTTTTTTCTACCCTTTTAGTGACACATGATTTTGAAAATTTGAGTGAATTATTAGGATAATATTTTTTAATATAATCGTAGCTAGCTAAACCATTAAAAGAATATATTTTTCAAAACTTTGAATTGACTTCAAATAGAATATATTAATTAAAAGAAAATAATTAATAAAAATAATTTTGTTTTTTTTATAATATAGTTGTAACAGTCTTTTATTTTAAAATTATCAAAATTTAACTCATTCTTATATATTATTACAAGTTTATTAAATATTAAAAAAATATAATAACTTAATCATCAAGAAAATTAAGGAGGCTATTTATTTGAAGCTTTCACTTTTAAGGATTAATTTTGTATGAAATTGGATTGGGCGATGTCTGTATTCATCCGTACAATATATATATATATATATATATATATATATATATATATATAATATTATATATATATATATAAGTCACGTCCAACTTGGAGAAAAGGATATAATAAAAGCAACGGAATTCCATGTTGGAAACATTTTCATTGGCATATTTACGTGTGTGTGCGTGTGTATAGATAAAAATATGTATGTATTTTAGTGTGATTTTGGATCATTCTTGAAGCAATAACATAGGATATAATATTATGCATGTGATGTTGGAAGTTTGCTTCAATGACTTTAAGAATGGTTGTGTTAGAAAAATTTCATCCAATGAAAACATTTGTTCCTTTTCACCCAATCATTATCATTTTCATTTTAGAGGGGGAAAATTCTAATTATTTTGGAATAATTTTGTTTATCTTATATATATATATATATATATATATATATATTGTGTGTGTGTGTGTGTGTGTGTGTTGGGGGGGGGGGGTGTACTTCACATTCTCTTTCATTTGGACCAATTCAAATGGAAAAATATAATAAAAAATAGCTAACATGAATATTTATTTATAAGGAAATTTATAAATTTTAATTTGAAATGGCATGAAATTAAGATTATTTTACATGTTCTACTAAACTCTCCCTTCTTAAAAAAAGATAAATAAGTTTAAGTCCATTTCATACCAATTGGGTCATCTATTTTTATTGTTCAACTCTTTGACAATATGAAAAAATTAAAAGCTCTGTCCTTCCATCCGAGAGAGCAGAGCTTTTGGTGTCCCCTCCAATCGAGAATTGAGGCACCATAATCACTAGCGAACATGCTTTTCTCTCATTTCTCTCTTCATTCATGATTTGATATTCTAGTGTCCAAGGCATAGAGGAACCATACTAATCCATTAGGAACCTGGTGGTTAAACTCTACTAAAGTGACATATTGTAGGGAAGGTCTTGTGAAAATAACTCGACACAACACACTTCGCATTTTTATTACTTTTCAATATGAAAACGCAATAATAAAAAATAAAAAAGTTGTCTTATTCAAAACTCCAATTATGACATTCCTTCTCTCCCACTTCATACTTCCAGACACGCCTCTTATAGAGATAAACACGTTTTTACATCTTAATTCGAAATTAAAATAGCCGAAAAGAGAAAATATCTTTTTTAAAGATACTTTTAATAATAGATTTATTAGAGACTGCAACTCAAAGAATTAGAGTTTGTGCATGACTACAAACTACGATATCATGGGTTCGAATCCCTCCTCGTCCACAACTGACCTAAAGGAAAAATACCTTTCTCTCTATCTAGAGTAAAATGATGGGAATAGTAGACAAAAGAAGAGTTATAAAACTTGGATATGTGAGATTCATATGGCCCTTCCTTGATCTTCACTCCTAAATAAATTAATTGAGGATGCAAAATAATGCAAATTGGGATTTTCGAACCTAAAATCTATTGCTTACACCTAACCTTAATGGTCGAATCCTTTTTTTTTTAATAATAAACTAATTATATTGTCTAAATCTAATTAAAAAATGTAAGACATCATTTAAATATCATCCGTGAGTGGAAATTTTATTACAGAAAAAATGATACATAACCTATAATTAGTATTATAAAAGAAAAGAAAATGAAACATAAAATTAGATAGACTTTATTTTCTTTCTTTTATAGTAATCAAATCATATTGCCTATATATCTAATTAAAAATAGAAGACGTTAAAAGTCGATATTCATATAGTTAGTATAATTAGTTAATGAACTATTATTATACAAACGAAACATAAAGTTAGATAAACCCAATTCTCTTTGATTTTCTTTTTCCTATAATAAATCAAATTTATTGTCTAAATCTTTATTAACAAATTCAAGGCTGGAATTTCTGTCAAACTAATAAACTCACAATTATGGGATACTTTAAAGAAAAATTTTAATTATTATTATAAATAACTAATAATAAATATTTTTCGTTTTAATTCATTTTAAAATTTTAAAATTTGTTGCTATTTAATAACAATTTATAAATTTTTTAAGTGAACATGCGAGACTTTATGTCACACAGCAAATTATATATATTTTAATATTTTTATTATACACTTAAAACTTAAATTTTATATATTATATATATATATATATATATGTATGTATGTATGTATGTATGTATGTATGTATTTAGAATTTCAAAAGAAAAAAAAATTTAGTACTTGTTTGGATGTTTGTGTTGGGAAAAGACCAAAGTTATTTTCTCAATTGATGAGTGGACAACTTCAAAAAGACAAACATATACCTAAGCATCTCTTGAAGAAAAGTGTTTCTTACTATACAATAACTTTGATTAACCTAATAATTAATTATGGGAATCAATACAAACATGGTGTATATATATATATATTATATATATATATATATATATATATGTGTGTGTGTGTGTGTGTGTGTGTGTAAAAGTATATATAATATAGTTAATATCAAATTTACTTTAAAATGCAAATATCTTGAGTTGGAATTGCTTTTGCAAAACGATACATATATATTAAATTCAATTAGCATGTGAACTGATACAAAACTTTTCTAATTTAAATAAATAAAGTCAAAAATTTAAACTTTAATTTATGTATGTAGTTGTTTAAAATTTAGAATTAAAGTTTTATTCCGCAATAGAGCGGCAAATATGTATTAATTTAAATGCACTTTTTTCATAATTTGGATCGATTTAGGGCATTTCTGGCTCTTAGAAAAAAAAAAAGTTAATAGTAATTGATATGCAATAGTATATTCGATATCCATCAACATCAATAATCGTTAATACTATGAAGGACTGATTGTACATGTAACCAAGTGGCAGAAGAGGAACAAACAATCTAGTAGATATAAATATTTTTATTTACCAAAAAACCATACATTATTTATATCTATTCTTACCTAAAACTAAAGAAGAAGAAGAAAAAAAAAAGCCTAGTTGTATCCTTTTCAAATTTAAACATTCACGAGGCTTTTGATGGCTTTTTGGTAAACTACCTATTCACCCATTTAATATATGTTTAAACTCAATAGGGAATTTTTTTTAAAAAAAAAAAAAAATATATATATATATATATATATATATATATATATATATATATATATATATATATATATTATATATGAAGTGTCTCATAATTGCATGCCTAATAATTAATTTCTACTTTTTCTTTTTATTTTAGTTATGTATTGATTTTTTTTTAATTTGTTTGTGATCCATATGCACTGATGCATCAATTTTTTTAACTTTTTTTTTTTTTGGTCAAAAGTTGTTCGATGCATTAAGAATAGACGTTTTTAGGATTATGGAATACGTTTTCAAGTCAATTCCTCTTTAATATGGGAAAATGAAACATTAATAATTTCAAGAAAGAAAAATTATAGTTCACATAAAAAATGAGTACTTTTCTATAATCATCAAATATAATAATTACTTTCATAATTCTATATACGTATCATTCATACAAAAAATAAAAACCCTAATATTGTTCTCATTTAAAAATAATTATATATATATATATATATATATATATATATATATATATATATATAAGGAATACGATATCTAAATTTACTCTTTCAACTAATAATTCTATCTTAACTCAATTATTTTAAAAAAAATTAAATTTTTATTATCTTACTTTAATTCTTATATGATATTTACAATAAATATGAAACTTGTATAATATATTAAAAACATTATCTCGCAAAATTTAAAACAATCATCTTCAATATTCTTTTTCTCCAAGTAAGGTTAGTATGCATGGCCCAAAAAAGACTTTGAAAAGTGGCTATGTAACCAACCCTCCCCCCACCCCCACCCCCCCTCCACCCCCCCCCCCCTCCCACCCAAGCACTTACTTTGCCTATATAAAGGTTACTTCCTTTTGCCAATCTTACAAAACATCCAACAAAAAGGAAAGGAAACTATTAAAGTTTTAGAAACTTCCTAAATCCCTCCCAACTACAAAACTACCCTATAAGCTCCGCTTCTTTTATTAATCATCTTTCTTTTCATGGATAATAGTAAACTTATTTTTCTTCTATTTCATATTCTTCTAGTTTGGTTCGGGGTGGTAGTAGCAGTAACAGTTAAAAATAATGCCCCGACATATTTGACTGTGTGTGCACAAACACCGTATCCTAATCTTTGTAATTATACTCTTACGACAATAAGTACAATTGCTAATGAGCAAATGACGTCATCGTTTAATGATCGTACCACCACGACCACGACTACTACCACGACTGCAAACATGATTAATTATGTTCGAGACGCGATCCTTAGGTTTACTCTCTCACAAGCCACACAAGTTCACCAATTCATGATTACGTCACGTGCGAACGTAAATAATCAATTAGCCAAGTCTGCATGGGAAGACTGCTTAGAACTTCACGAAGATACCATGGAAAAGCTCAACCGTTCTATAATTAGTACTACCAACACTTTAAACGACGACGTACAAACGTGGCTGAGTGCCGCAATCGCAAATCAACAAACGTGCTTAAACGGATTCAAAGATCATAAATTGGACGAAGAATCCCTTCTTCTGTTCCCATTTTCGAGGAACGATTATTCCAAACACCTCAGCAACTCACTAGCAATAAACAAGCTGGCCACGTCAGCGTCGAAACAACGTCGGACGGCCGCCGGTGATAATAATAGTAGATTCCCGGAATGGGTTTCTCCCGGTGATCGTAAGCTGCTGGAATCAGCAGGTGTGACGGCGGATATCGTTGTGGCACAGGACGGTTCTGGTCATTATAAGACAATATCTGAAGCGCTAATTAACGGAGTATCGAGTGGTGGGGGAAAGAGAGTTGTTGTGTACGTCAAAAAGGGTGTGTACAAAGAAAATGTCGAAATCAAAAGGTCAATGAAGAAAATAATGCTCATTGGAGATGGAATTGATTCTACCATTGTTACAGGAAGTAAAAATGCCCAAGATGGCTCCACTACTTTCCGTTCTGCAACTTTTGGTAATATATATATATACATATTATTGAAATATTAATTTTATATATATATATATTATGTATAGGTATTAATTATATGTATATTTGGTATCAGCTGTTATGGGTGACGGGTTCATTGCCAAAGGAATGACATTTGAAAATACAGCTGGACCACAGAAACACCAAGCGGTCGCAGTCCGTTCTGGCTCTGATCTGTCAGTCTTCTACGCTTGCAGCTTTAAAGGCTACCAAGACACTTTATACGTTTACTCACAGCGTCAATTTTTCCGTGACTGTAACATTTACGGAACACTTGATTTCATCTTCGGCGACGCGGCGGCAGTTCTGCAGAACTGTAATATATACTTGAGGAAACCGATGAGCAACCAGATAAACACCGTCACGGCGCAGGGAAGGACAGATCCGAACGAGAACACAGGAATTGTCATCCATAATTCGAGGATTACTGCGTCGGAATCTCTGGGTGCTGTCAGGAGTTATCTCGGGAGGCCGTGGCAGAAATACTCGAGAACGGTGATCATGAAGAGTTCCATAGACGGTGTGATTGATCCGGCTGGTTGGTTACCTTGGAGTGGAAGCTTTGCTCTGAGTACGCTCTACTACGGTGAGTACATGAACACCGGTGCCGGTGCTAGCACCGGCGGTAGAGTTAAATGGGGTGGATTTCACGTTATCAATTCACCGACCGAAGCTGGAAAATTTTCGGTTGGGAATTTCATTGGTGGAAATGCATGGATTCCGAGTTCGGGAGTTCCATTCACGTCAGGCGTGTGATATAATTAGAAAGTTGTATGTGTATTATGTCGCTTTCAATTTAGCAGGATAATATTTATTCACTAAATATACATATATAATTGTTATATATATATATATATATATAGGTTAATTATATATACATATATGTGTTCTAGATGTGTGTATATATATATATATATATATATATATATATATATATATATATGTATGTATTTTACCATAGATTTCTTGTAATAAATCTTGGCAAGTAGAATGAAAAGTGTAAAAATGTTATATTACTTGTGAAAAGAATTAGTATTAGAAAATTATATTTTATTATTTCAGTAAAATTAAATTTTGGACTACTTTTTATTTCACTCCAATATATATATGTATATATATATAATATTATGAATTTAAATAAAATAGATATAATGATTTAAACATACAAATCATAAAGAATATTAGTTAGAATTTAATGAAAATAAAATTAGGGTATTGAATAGGAGTTAAAACAGGGATATAGTGCCTACCAATAAAATGTTCCTTTTCATGTTTAATCTATCTAGGAAATTTTAAAAATAAAATAAAATAAAATAAATAAGTTGTTGCCAATTAAGTTTCCTTATAATACCTAACTTATATGAATTTAAAAAAAAAACACTTAGATTTTTTATTTAAATAAGACAAATCAAATCAATTAAGCTATTATATTTTCAGCAGAATATATTTTATTACATGAATGTAATATAAACTTGACCTATTGTGGATATGAAACTTTGGATATATATATATATATATATATTTTGTTGACTTTGGTAGAATTTAATGTATGATGATATTTATATAACTATATATATATTTAAAAAATTACATATATTTTTGTTTTCATCCTATATTTTAAATTTATGATCTTTCAATATCATAAATGATGTACTACCACGAGAGTTACACATACTTCACAAATGGTTTATATATATTGAAATAATTGTTCCAGATTCATACACATATTTGTAATTTAAAAAAAGAAGAAGTAGGGTTTAGACTTATTTCATCCCTGTCTACAAAGAAATGATTATGATATAAGAATCAAAAGACTTAATAAGTGGAGGAGAAATAGTCTTGAAAGATGTTGATTTAATTGTATTTTCTGTTAATCTCAATGGACCTGCATAAAAAAGGTTATTAGACTGGGGAACGAAATAGACCATTGAAAACCTCAAATTAATTTACTTTCTACTCGGGAATTATTGAGCTGACAAAAGTGAGGAAAAAAATATACACTTTTTCTAATAAAAGAGATATATAGGAAAAATCTCCCCTTTCATTTTTAGTTTTCTTTTCTTTAAACGATCAAAAGGATGAAATTAGGAAACTCTTTTTTTTTTCTTTTTTCTTTTTGTAAATGAAATTAGGAAATATAAAAATACAAAATATTATGTAAAAATTAATCGCTTAAGACATAATTAGATAAATGAAAGCAATATAAGATTGAACCAATATATATAATTTTGAATTGTTTTTTTTTAAGGTAAAGAAATTCTGATTCTAAATTTTAAACAAATTTTAATCTAAATTTAAGTTAAGAGATTTTTATCACTTGCACCCTAAGATTATTTTTTATATATAGACACAAAGAATTATTCTTAATTCTCTTTTTGCATGGTTCTAAACCTAACCAGTTGGACCAACGAATTTAATCCAATTTTAGAAACCACAACAACAATAATAAACATTAGCAATAACTAATCCTAAAATATCTACAAAGTTAATAGTGTAAACTAATTATATCGATATAAAACAATTCAATGATATAATTTTTATGTTTTATAAATTTAAAATGTGTCATTGAATAAAAAATTTTGAATTCTTTTTTAGTGGAACTTTAAATCATAATGCTTCATCTTATCCTATTTATAATGTGTTATAAATAGTCTAATGATATTGTTCGTTTTACTTTATTTCATGTAACTGGACAAATTTAAAACACATCGTTGGATTAAAAAAATTTAAATCTATTTAATAATTCTTTTTAATTAAGTAAGGTGGGATTTTAAATTATAAACTATCAAATTTTAAAACGTTAATGAATTAGTTAATGCATGTTGGTTATTAGTTCCAAAAGGGTATGGACAATAATGAGTCTAATTAACAATGATTATAGGTTTCAAGTGCATTATACTGTATAGATAGAATAGATACATACATACATACATACATATATATATATATATATATATATATATATATCTGTGTGTGTGTGTGAAAGTTGTACTGATTTGAATTTGATGAAATTGACAAATGCAATTTGTGGTGTTAATTCATTAAGCGTTAATTAAATCACACAATTTAGATAACTACTTTGATGGATGTATATTTTTCGTACAAATTCCGTCCCCCACACATCCATTTCCAGAAAGTCTTAATTATTAGTCTTTCTTTTGCAGGAAATTGGAAACGTCTAGACCTTTTCAATTCTTCTTTTCTTGTTTACGTATTAATAAGACTTCATAACACTATTTTTTCTTTTTTCTTTAAATTAGACTAAACCAGTTTGGTCAGATCGTGATTGAATAATTTTTTAGATGGATTCCATTAAATCTTTATACCATTTTCTTTAACCCAAAAAAAACAGAAGAAGAAAAAAAATTGCATCTTTTAAATTGATTTGAATTTGATAAATTTTAAAAAATTCTAACTAAAATCAAAATTGGTCTAAGTTTTAACGGATATTCACCCTAAATATGTGTGTGAATATATGTGTATATATATAAACGAGAAAAATTATACACCACATAAGACATTTTTATAAAACAATTTATTCATATCCACTCGATCTTAATTAGATTCTAATGGATAAGTAGTTGGAATATAATCTAAAACTTGGACAAGAAATGTCAAATTGATGTTGTAATAATGGTGGTGCAATCTTATCATATTTATCACTTCCACTACAAGCTATTATTTAATAAATGAGGGAAATAAAAATTAAATATTTTATAAAATATAAATGTTTTCCTTTACTCTAAAAAATAATTTGTCCACAAAAAGTAACTTAATTAGTAACACCTTCATTTATAATTTTGAAAAGTAATACATAGAAAGTCTCAAAATTATTTTTTTTAAAAAAATTTTAAAAAAATCTATGGCTATATTTGAATTTAGAAAAAAAATCAAATTAGAAAATAAATTAGGGATGGGATTGAATAATGGAGTAGACCTTGTGATTGGCAAAGAAACGTGACAACTAAGAAATTAAATGTATTATTACCTCAAATATTAATAGCTGACTAAATCAATTTAAAACTTATATATCTTTTATATATATATATATATATATATATATTTATTTATTTATTTATTTATTTTATTAAAGTTTGAAGTGTTTGATAAAACGAACATTACATAATTAGAAAGAGATATATATTAAATTATATATTTTTTAAAAAAATTATGTTATATAAAAATTAATGTCAGGTTTTAAACGTGTTACAAATTGTTAGTAATTTATAAATATTTTATAAGTGTTTTGTAAGAATATTAGGTTATTAAGTAAGATTAACTTTAGATGAAATTGGAGTGAAGGTTAGATTAATAGTTAAAATGATTTTAGAAATTAAATTGTTTAATTAAAAATTAAAAATTAAAAAGAAAAGGTGAAGAGTTCTAACATCATTTGATTAACTTTCTTAAACTTTGAAATGTTTGGTTGCACTTACATTGTTATGTTCAATTAAATTCTTCAAGACAAATTTAGTTTATCTTAGATCTTTCTTTTATATATGCCTTTTGTCCTAATCCTTTTTTATGAGAAATATATATATATTGATGCACAAAATTTTATGTTTAGCTATGAAAGATAAAATTTCTCAATTTGTTGGTCAAATAGAAAAATTGGATTAAAGTTTACCAAAGCATATGCACAAAAGCAACTAATTTTCAATTCTTGGGCTGTGATTCCGATGAGTTAATTAAATATGATGAATCAATGCATACCTTTTTTTAGGGTTATGAAAATGACTTAATTAAAGTACTTTTCCAAACCCTATAAAATTTAATTTTAGTTTTAGTCTTAAAAAAATATTATTTTTTTTAGACTAAAACTAAAATTAAATTTTATAGGTAAAAAAACATTATTTTTTAATTAAATTATCTAATATCTAAAGTTTCTATTTTAATTAGTTTAATTTGTACTTTTAAATTCTAACCCTTTTTAAAATGAAAACCTTATTATAACTGTTATATAACATTTATATCAATTCTTGAACTTTTTTTTCGAAAGTTTTTAAAGTATTTTTGTTTCTACCATATTTCTAACACTTGTCAAAATTATAAATAAAACTGTTATAAATCGAACTACAACTTTTGATAAATCTCGAAAGGCAACCAAATCTTTTTAAATTTTATTTTAAATATTTTTAAAGATATTTTATTTTTAAGTTATTTTGAGTTTATGATTTCTAGTTATAAGTGAGATCTATCTCAACTGTGTTATGCATATTTTCAATAAAAAATTATCATATAATTAATTTTATATATATATTAAAAAAATAATTATTAATTAAATAGAGTAATATTTTATTTTTCTATTAATGAGCCTACAAAAACCTTTTGAAAAAGGTTGGCTGAATTTGAAGAACTAATAATTCATGCACGTGGCTTTGAACAAATGAAGCAAAACAATAATTATATGTTTGGCATTTGGTATTTCCATTACAGAAAGAAATTAATAATCAATCAATCAGACATTAATAAAACAAGACTTTTTTAAATATATATATATATATATATATATATATATATAGTTTCATCACTAATGTTTTGCCAGAATCTTATAAATAAGGGTAGATGTTGTTAATTGAATTACAGGTTTTTAAAAAAAATTAAAACAAGATTTAATATATACTTTATTATAATTCAAGAAATACAAATAGAAAGGAAAGTGATATAAATTTATAATTAATATTAATTCTAGATTTGAATTCAATAAATATCATAAAAAAAAGAAAAATAAATAAAAATAAATGTGACATTTGAACTTAGAAAGAAAAGTGGAACAAGAAACCAAAGAAACTCAGAGCAAATACATATGTTTACACAACCTAAGATCGTACATAGAAGTACTAAATTTGTAGCTTATGTACGTACGTCATGTCTTTTTTTAGAAATATGTAATGAAATTCTAACTTTAAATAAATCAAGGAAGCTCAACATTTGAAAAAAGAAAAATGAATGTTCATTGCATCTCTATTTATTCCAAAACTTAATTCAAAAGTTCATAAATAGAGATGGACATAAACTTTTCTGAAATATAATTTATTATATATGATCAACTTCAATAGTTTATAGTATAAACTATATGAAAGTTCCTAAATTTCTTGATTCCCTTTCTACTTTTCTTCTTGTCCCTTTCCTTTCTCTTTCCCATTTCCTTTCAAATATCAAATCTACCCAAAGAAAAACACACGTCCACTGAGTTAAAAAACGTTTAAAGTTACAAGAATACGATGTAAGGAAATATTCCAAACTCCAATGGAAGCAAAGGTTGGCCCATGAAATGATCCTACAAAAACACCAATGAATTAATGTCCCTTTCAGCTCCCCACAAATCCCAATCCTCTAATTTCATCATCATCATCATCATCATCATATATATATATATATATATATATATATATCCAATTCCAATTCTCCAACTCTAGCCACACCCTTGCGACACCTCAGCCACTCCAATCTCTCCGGCCTCGACCCCGCCACCGCCGCCACTCCTATCAACGATGACCTAGAAAGTTTATCCCTTTATGGGGTCAACCTATACATATATATATATATACATATATATATATATATATACATATATATATATATACATATATATATATATATATGTATATGCATGTATATACCTACATACGTATGTATATATACCCTTCAAGAATCGATCTTTTCAGCTCGGCTAGCTGGCTCGACTGACACATGCATGTACTAATATAATACTCTTAACAGAGATTAAGCCAATTAGTGTTGTAGCTCAGCTGCTCTCCACGTACGTACGGCTTTTCTGGGCTCATCAAACGATTAGGGTTCATAATTATAGAGTTAAAAGGGTTGATTAGGGGAGATGCATATTATAATTTATAATATTCTTGATTAGATACATATATATATATATATATATATATATATATATATACACCCAAAAAATAAAAGAGTTGTACATATCCAGTACCGGAGGTTGGGATTTCTTTTCGTCCAAAGTGACTGAAATTATGTGACATATATACAGATGTGTGTGTGTATATATATATATATATATATATATATATATATACTCTCTCGCATTGTTAATATTTTTCTCTTTCACACTCTATAATTAATTAATATTTTCCGAGTAAATAAAAAAAATTATAATTTTTATAATTTTTATAATTTTTATATTTTTTTCAATAATGTTGTGATGAACTGAAATACACAGCTATTTGAGTATTATTAAGTAACACATTTTTAATTGATGAAAATTATTTAAAATGAATTAAAACAGACAATATTTTAGTTTGATTATAACGAATAAAAAATATATATTATATTGGTTTGATGTCATATTATACAAATAAATATCACGAATTATCTTAAAAATAAGTCAGTATGTATATATATTATATATATTAATGAGCATTTATGATGCTAATTAATTAATAGTAAATTAGAAATAATTGAGTTACATTATTAAGTAGAAGTGAATTACAAAACTGGATTATCATTAGTCAAAACTCATCAATATCAAACCTAACACAAATTAAATATCACTTTCAATAGCTTAGAAGATACAAATTAATGAAATAGTATGTGGACAGAATATTCCTATAAGAAAATATAGTTTTAAATCTTTTCGAGAAAAATCAAATATATATATATATATATATATATGAATATTAGAACATTTACATTTATATATGGGAAAAGATGGATAGAGAACTATCAAGATAAAGACCTTCCAAAAAGATCGAATTATGGTCCAAATCAAGAAAAGAGAAGTTTGACAAAAACATCAAATTAATTAAAAGTTAAACCAACATTATTCACTAACTTTTAATTTATGTGTTGTATCGATAAAATCTAATTTTTACTCATAAAAAAAATATTTTATCTAACTTTTATATAACACTTAAATAAATATTAAAGTTTTTTGATCATATCAAATCAAACCAAATCAAATAAATAAATAATAAATAAATAATAAATATATATATATTATATATATATATATAATTGAGATATAAAAGCTAATTGAAGAAAGTGGGGTGAATTATATACATATAGACACACATAACAAAAGGAGGGCATCAAACTAGGAAATGAAAAAGTAATGTAAGCTGTTGACTGTTGTTGCCTCATTATTCCAAAAATAGTAAATGACCATAGAAGATATTGGTTGGTGTTTGTAAATGTTTGGAAAAGCAAACTATATATAATGACCTAATTATACTTTTTTAAGATCAAGAATTTAACATCTTTGTTGACAAACAAGCTAATTATATGCTTTATATTATGCCACAGTGTTTTCAGAATGCAAACAAATATGAGTGGAACCATTTTAAGTTTCATGCACACAAAGTAGGTTTGGTACTATGTCATTGCAGAATTAATACATATATATATATATATATATATATATATATATGTGTGTGTGTGTGTGTGTGTGTGTGTGTGGATGTGATTGCAAGTTTGGTGCAATCCAAGAAGACTTAATTTAAACGGCTACTTTCAAATGCCTGGTTATTTGGTTTAAACCTATATTGGAGTGTTTCAGCATTTGTAATGTAGGGTGGTGGATTGACAACAACATTTAACTCATTAGATTAATCTTTAAACATAAGTGAATTGATAACAATTTCTTTTCGCTTAAAAAAGAAAATTAAAAATTTTAATTTTAATACTTATTTAAAATTGTGTTAGAACTTTCTCTCATAAACTAATCCTTCTGAAATTTGGCTGAAATGAAAATTAATCTGAATATGAGGTTGATTTAAAGTGCTTTCAAGTAAAGTAAGTATAAACACTTTGTGTACATAAAAATAAAATAAAATAAAAAATTATTATGAAATTATATAAAAACAATAAAATAAATGAGATGAAAAGTAAGCGAGACAGGTAGAAAATAGAAAAAATATTATTATATGAGATTTCTTGTTGATCGTTGGTTGTATTTACAAAATGGTATAAAGCCCTCTATTTATAGGGTGTGGATAGGGGATAAGGATAAGGACAAAGGGTGACATTTGTCACCCGATATTAATTGTTAGGTGATATGTGTCACCTTAGAAATAAACATGAGGTGATACTTATCACCTTTCATTAAATACGTAATTATCTCGAGATAAAAGGATAATAACAATTATACGATGGACATCCACTAATTTAATGAATCTCCGGGATTCATAACACTCCCCCTTGGATGTCCATTACATAAAGAATATGCCTCGTTAAAACCTTACTAGATAAAACCCAGTGGGAAAAAACTCTAGTGAAGGAAAAAGAGTACACTATTCTTTATGTGCAGATTTCTCCCCATGATGAGATGATCTCTGGAAATCTTTAACTTCGAATTTTCGTTTCAAACAATTTATAGCTTCTCGAAGCTCTTCTGGAGTTCCGATGAGATTGATATCGTCAACGTATATAGCAAGAATCACAAAATCAAAATCTGTTTTCTTAATAAAAACACATGGACAGATTTGGTCATTCTTATATCCTGAATTCAATAAGAATTCACTAAGGCGATTGTACCACATGCGTCCAGACTGTTTAAGCCCATATAATGATTTCTGTAATTTGATAGAATAATTTTCACGAGGGCCTTTAGAAGCCTTTGGTAATTTGAATCCTTCAGGGATTTTCATATAAATCTCATTTCCAATGCTTCCATAAAGATAAGCTGTAACAACATCCATTAGACGCATGTCCACCTTTTCATGAACTGCCAAACTTATAAGATATCGGAGTGTAATAGCATCAATAACGGGTGAATAAGTTTGATCAAAATCAATTCTTGGCTTTTGCGAAAAGCGTTGTGCGACAAGTCGTGCTTTATTTCTTCCGACTTCATTTTTCTCATTTCGTTTTCGCACAAACACCCATTTATAGCCAACAGGTTTTACATCCTTTGGCGTTTGGACTACAGGTCCAAAAACTTCTCGCTTCGCAAGTGAATTTAACTCCGATTGAATCGCATCTTTCCATTGTGGCCAATCAATTCTATGCCGACATTCTTCAACTGATAAAGGATCTAAATCCTCATTATCCTTGAAAATATCAAGGGCTACGTTGTATGCAAAAACATTATCAATAACAACATTTCTTCGATCCCAACTTTGATTCGAACTGGTGTAATTAATATAGATTTCAGTATTCTCTTCATCATTTGTAGTTGGAATCTTTTCATCAGTTGTCCCTTGGTTTACTTTTTCTGTTTCATCAATATGATCTTCTGGATCATTTATTCTTCTTTTCTTTCGAGGATTTTTATTTTTGGAACCAAGGAGTCGACCACGCTTCTGGTGTGTTTTTGATTCGATAGCTATATGATTAACTTTCTGTCCTTCAGGAACTTCTATCCGTATAGGAGCATCTATAGCTGGAAGATGCGATTTAGTGACTCTGCTGGTGTCAGCAAAAGAATCTGACAGTTGATTTGCAATTTGTTGCAAATGTATAATCTTTTGAACTTCAAGTTCACTCATATTTGTGCGTGGATCTAAATGATTCAAAGATGTTTTCCCCGCAAGTTCAATCTTATGCCATTTATTCTCTCCCCCTAATTTGGGAATCAAATTTTCATCAAAATGGCAATCAACAAATCTTGCTGTAAATACATCCCCCGTCAAAGGTTCAAGATACCTTATAATGGACAGGGAGTCATACCCAACATATATCCCCAATCTTCTCTGTGGACCCATTTTTGTCCGTTGGGTTGGTTCAATTGGGACATATATAGTACACCCAAAAATTCTCAAATAAGAAAAAATTTATGATAACTCGATGGCCTTAAACACACAAGTACTGCAGCATGCAAAATTGCATGTCCCCAGGCTGCTGTAGGGAGATTTGTTTTCATCAATAGTGGTCTAGCAATTAATTGCAGCCTTTTAATAAACGATTCAGCTAGACCATTCTGTGTGTGAACATGAGCTACAGGATGTTCAATAATTATTCCAATCGACATGCAATAAGAATCAAATGCATGCGAAGAAAATTCACCAGCATTGTCTAGACGGATTCGCTTAATAGGATAATCAGGAAACTGCGCTCTTAAGAGAATTATTTGGGCAAGTAATCTCGCAAACGCCAGGTTGCGAGTTGATAATAAACAAACATGCGACCATCGGGTCGATGCATCAATCAAGACCATGAAATATCGAAATTGCCCACATGGTGGACTAATCGGTCCACATATATCTCCATGAATCCGTTCTAGAAATGTAGAACTTTCAACTCCTACTTTCAATGGTGCTGGTCTTATAATCAATTTCCCTTTAGAACATGCAGCACATGATAGTTTATCAGAAGTCAAAATCTTTTGATTTTTCAAAGGATGACTGTGCGTTGTCTCGATAATTTTTCGCATCATAATTGATCCCGGATGACCTAGACGATCATGCCAAACTTTAAAAATAACGGGATTAATAAACTTCTGGTTTACTAAATGATGCGCCTCAATAGCATTTATTTTCGCATAATATAGCCAGAGGATAGAGATGGTAGTTTTTCCAACAAAAACTTATTACCGGAGGTCACTTTTGTGATACCCAAATATTCATGACCATTATCCTCCATAGTGTCAACATGATATCCATTACGTCGAATATCCTTAAAACTCAATAAATTTCTTTGAGACTTTGAGGAATATAATGCTTTATCAATAGCAATCATAGTTCCTCCCGGTAATATTATATTAGCTCTTCCAAAGCCTTCAATAAGTTTTGCACTACCATTTATTGTGGAAACACTTGTTTCTCCCACATTCAGATGAGAAAAATATTTCTCATATTTTAGTATGGTGTGCGTAGTTCCACTGTCAATAAGACAGACACTTTCGATATCGTTATTCATACCAGAAAATTGAACAACAGCCATATGTTTTGTTAACAAAATATTTACAGAAATAAAAATTAAACATATTATATCACAACAAAAAGAAAAATAAACATATAACACAATATTAATATTCTAATTATTTTTGACACTTTAATTTCCAATCAAGTGGTCAATTATTTATTTTGGATGTTCGAAAAGATCAGTAACATCCAGGTGAGCCACATCAACATCAACATTTTCAAGATCGTCATCATTTATTTCATGAGACAAATTTTGAGAAGTAAGTCAACAAAATGTTTTGTCGTGCTACAGGCAAGAGACCAGTGACCTTTCATGCCACAACGATAATATTTGTTTTCATAATTTTTCGGAACAACATTTCCTTTCTCATTATGTTTTGTCCACTTCAGGTGGTCATAAAAATTTTTGGCACCTAAAATATTATTACGACTGTAAGGGCTAAATTTATCATGACGTCCATGATCATATTTTCAACCATGACCACGGGAACGACCACGACCACGACCACAATCGCTTCTGGGATCATGATTTCTAATAGCATTCACTTCAAGGAATGGAGTAGGCCAGTAGGTCGAGTCTCGTGATTTTTCATCATTAATTCATTATTCTGTTCTGCAACAAGAAGATAAAAATCAATTCAGAGTATTTCTTAAAACCTTTCTCACGATATTGTTGTTGCAGGACAATATCCGTGGCATGAAAAGTGGAGTATGTTTTCTCCAACATATCATCATCCGTTATATCAACTCCACATAGTTTCAACTACGAAACTATTTTAAACATTGAGGAGTTATACTCACTCACGGATTTGAAATTTTGCAACTTCAGGTGCAACCAGTCATACCGTGCTTTTGGGAGAACGACCATCTTCTAGTGGTCGAATTTTTCTTTCAAATTTCCACACAAAATAAGAGGATCTTTCACGTTAAGATATTTATTTTTCAAATCCTCGTGAACATGATGACGGAGAAATATTATATCTTTGGCACGATCTTGTGTTGATGACACATTATTTTATACAACGGTGTCTGCCGGACCCGTTGTAGCAAGATGCATTCTGGCATCTAGTGTCCATGACAAATAATTCTTTCCGGTGACATCAAGAGTCACAAATTCGAGTTTAATAAGATTTGACATAATAATAACAGAAAACGTACCGGTAAAAAAAACGTACCTGATTGATATTCAAATAACCTTCAAAAATACTTTACCCGGTGGTAGAGACTCGTGCTGTTGGTAGAGACTCGTGCTGATAACGTATTATGAAATTATATAAAAACAATAAAATAAACGAGATAAAAAGTAAGCGAGAGAGGTAGAAAATAGAAAGAATATTATTATGTGAGATTTCTTGTTGATCGTTGGTTGTATTTACAAACGGGTATAAAGCCATCTATTTATAGGGGTGAATAGGGGATAATAATAAGGACAAAGGGTGACACTTGTCACCCGGTATTAATTGCTAGGTGATATGTGTCACCTTAGAGATAAACATGAGGTGATACTTATCACCTTTCATTAAATACGTAATTATCTCGAGATAAAAGGATAATAACAATTATACCATGGACATCCACTAATTTAATGAATCTTCGGGATTCATAACAAAAACTCATTAGATTTTAAAAAATAATATTAATAAATAACATGTTTTAAAACATGTGATATTATGTGTGTTTATACTCATTTTACTTTCCAATTAGCCTAAGATTCAATTTAAAGTATATGTAAATATATATTTATATATATATAGTGATATGATAAAATTTTATAATATAATAATTTTATAAAATATATAAATATATAATTCGTTTGCTCAATTTTGTTCGTAAAAAATAATTAAAAAATATTTAAACTATTTGTAAATTTGGTTTTTTAATAAATAAATAAATATGTGTGTTTATTTTAAGAAAAATCTTAAATTTACGAAAATTTTAATATATAAAATTTATGAATTGTTATTGCAATAATTTGAAAAATATATGCATACTAATTAAGTATTATGACTATTAATAAATATAAATATTTTATTTTGTTCATTTTGAATGTCATTAATTCCTTCAGCAATTCCTTCAATTGAAATATAATGTTATACTAATGGAAACACAATAGAGCGATATTACAATTAAGCAAGGAGCTGTTAGTCAATAAAATGTTTGATTGCACTGATTCCAAATCATTAGAATTATTTAAAACAACAAAACTGGAATAACTTCTAAACAAAAAACTTGATAATACATATCACCCATCTCCAGTATTCTAATCTCATATTATGGATTAATTGTTGAAACATTACAGAAAAATCTAGGACTACAAGAAAACACAAGTTATTAGCAGAATTCTACACATAAGAGAGGGATAGCTCTTCGCACATTATTTTATAATAGAACGAAAATAGTTGATGAAGCAACTGTAACTTTTGAGTTTATGTGATGACAGTGGGAGCAGATCGGCCAGTGAACTCTTGCATCTTAGAAAGCTTGAGGGCAATATCAACCTGTGATGATAATAGGGAGTCCAGTTTTAGCAGGGGAGTGCCGGAAATCAACCAAATATAAACTAAAAGAGGTAAATGACCAAAATCGTTATGGTAAAATTTTACCAGAGGGGCAAGTGCATCTTGAGAATCTCTGCCAGTTTTGGACGAGTCCTTTTCATATTGTTCAATATACACACGGATGGTGGCTTCCTCCGATCCAGTTCCAGAGAGACGGAAGACCTGGAAGTAGTGTGTGAAGATATTATACATTGGACACATCAGAGTTGTGTATTATAGGGTTTCATGCCTGATTCAATTGAACCTTTGGGTACTAAAAAGATATGCAAAGAGGTAAGAAAGGATTTACCAGTCGAGAACCATCTTCAAACATATACCGAATTCCCTGATTCTTAGAGATGGAACCATCTACAGGATCTTTATATTCAAACTCATCAGCGCTGGCAACGATTGCAACGTCTGAGCGTATGCCTTTTATCATCCTGCAGTTAGACAAAAACAAGAGATAATAATTCTTCCATTCATTCCATACGCAACAGAAGAATTGTGAAGAAGCTAGACCATTGGATCAGACTATATAAGAAAAATATTTCACTGTTTATATAATCTCAAAAATGAAAATTATATAATCTGATCCATTATCTAGTTGGCTGTAATTTTTGCATCTAATTACAATAGCACCAAGTCAGATACCAAGTCAGATACAGTCTTTCACACCAAGAACATATTAGTCAAACAAAAGCATAGGCAGACCAGAAAACTGTTAAAATTAATGTCTTGTAATTTTATTATTATTATTAAGACTTCTAGATTTTGAAAAATGAATATTATTATTATTCAAGACTTCTAGATCTTGGAAAATGAATATTATTATTATTCAAGATTTCTAAATCTTGGGAAATGAGTATTCATTATGTTGAATGAATCTCTGAATGTCCTTTTGTATCCCAAATGTCCTTAAGTTCTCTATTTAAAGAGTCTTGTAATCAGTCTGTGAGATATATAAAAAAATAATCAGAAAAATAAAGATTGTCTTCTCAAATTAGAAGAAGCGTCATATTCATTTTTCTGCACCTCTTTGTTAAAATTCTCAATTTGTTATTTCCAACAGATTTATTTCCAACAGATTGGTATCAGAGCAGGTTGTTCAATCAACTGGGGCGGAAAAAAATTAACAAAATAAAAAAAAATTCAAGCTATGGCGAATTTGAGTAACCAAGCATCGGGAAACTTACAACCTTCATTTCCTCTCTTCAACGGAGAAAGTTATGACTTCTGGTATGTGAAGATGAGAACAATATTCATCTCACATGATTTATGGGAGTACGTTGAAGAAGGATATAATGACCCAGAAGACACTTCAAGCTTAACGAATGAGCAAAAGAAACAACTAAAGGATCATCGAAAGAAAGATGCAAAGGCCTTGAATCTCATTCAACAAGGAGTAGTTGAAATAATTTTTCCCAGAATTATTAATGATACAAAAGCGAAGGAGGCCTGGGATATTCTTCGAAAGGAGTATCGGGGCAACGACAAAGTCAAAGCCGTGAAACTCCAGTCTCTACGGAGAGATTTTGAAAATCTGAAAATGAGAAACAATGAGAGTTTGAACGATTACTCATCAAAAATTGTCAATATCATAAATCAAATGAAGACACTTGGTGAACAGGTTGATGATCAGAGAATTATTGAAAAAGTTCTTATTAGCCTTCCAGAAAAGTACGACCCAATTGTTGCTGTAATTGAAGAGACCAAAATTCTCTCAGATTTAAGTCTGGAAGAACTTATGGGTTCGATAAAAACATTTGAGCAAAGACTGAGTAGGCGTTCGGAAAAATCCATTGAGAGCGCTTTTCAATCTAAGCTCACTTTTCAAAGGCGAGATAACCTTGATGGTGATCGAAGCAGCAGAGACTCACATCGAGGTGGTAGATTTGGAAGATGAAGAGGTCGATCTTCAAGAGGCAGAGGAAGAATCAATTTCGATAGAAGTTCATATCTCGAGTCCACTCAACAAAAGTGTGGGATTTGCAAAAGGAGCAGCCGTAGTGATAAAGATTGTTGGTTTAAAGGAAAACTACAATGTAACAATTGCAAGAAGTTTGGGCATATTCAAAAGGATTGTCGAGTCAAGAATAATCAGCAAGCAAATTTTACCAAAGAACAAGAATGTGAATCCATGTTCTACGCTTGTCAACCAGAAATGGAACATGCAAATCATATTTGGTTCATTGATAGTGGTTGTAGAAATCACATGATGGGTGACAAAAATATTTTTGTGAAGCTCGATTCTTCCACAAAATCTCAAGTGAAGATGGGTAACGGAGCACTAGTTCAAGCCAAAGGAAAAGGAACTATTGTCGTGGAGACGAAGGAAGGAACAAAATATATTCATGATGTTCTTCTTGTTCCAGACTTAGAGCAAAATTTACTGAGTCTTGGACAACTTGTTGAGCATGGATATTCTCTTAATTTTGGAGACTACTCATCATGCCAGATTTTCGACAAAAATCACAAATTTGTAGCAAGCATCAAAATGAAGCAAAATCGCAGCTTTCCTATCTCCCTTAACTACTCGAAGAATGTCACGTTAAAATTAGACATTGTCGACGAATCTTGGTTGTGGCATAAAAGACTTGGGCACTTGAATTTTCAAAGTCTCAAGAATCTAAAAGAGAAGGATATGGTTTATGGGCTGCCATCAGTCAAAGAAATGCAAGAAATTTGTGAGGGATGTGCACTCGGGAAACATCACAGAGAGTCGTTTCCAAAAGATAAAGCCTGGAGAGCTAAAGCACCCCTGGAGCTTGTTCATACGGACGTGTGTGGGCCAATGTCAACTCCAACTCATGCCGGTAACAAGTATTTTCTGATATTCATTGATGACTTTACAAGAATGACTTGGGTGTATTTTATGAAACAAAAATCTGAAGTGTTCTCGATCTTTAAGAAATTCCAAATGTATGTGGAAAGGCAAAGCGGCCTTCTTATAAAAGTCTTGAGTAGTGACAGAGGAGGCGAATATAACTCAAATGAGTTTAACAAGTTTTACGAAGATATTGGTTTGGATAGACAGCTTACTGTGGGATTTACTCCACAACAAAACGGAGTCGCCGAAAGAAAAAATAGAAGTATCGAGGAGATGGCAAAATCAATGCTTTATGAAAAGGGGCTGCCTAAACATTTTTGGGGTGAAGCTTTGTATACAGCGGTTTATTTGCTGAATAGATGTCCAACAAAAGCATTAGAAAATAAAACTCCACTTGAGGCCTAGAGTGGGAGAAAACCATCATTGAGTCATTTGAAAGTTTTCGGATGTATCTGCTATGCTCATGTCCCAAAAGAAACAAGGCGCAAGCTTGATGAAGTAAGTGAAAAATGCATTTTTGTGGGTTATAGCTCAAAATCAAAGGGCTACAGGCTTTTTCATTTGATGAAAAATAAAGTCATTATTTCACGAGATGTCTTATTTAACGAGAATATGTCTTACGATTGGAAAAAGAAGGAAGTCCAAGTTCAATCATATTCTTTTGGAGAAGAGAAAGAAAATCAAGAAGCCGAAATCCCGGAAGAGGTTCCTTCAATTTCAACTCCCCAATTTTCTCCATCAAGCTCGAATTCTTCATCGCCAATTACAACTTCCCAATTTTCTCCATCAAGCTCGAATTCTTCATCGCCAAGTTCATCTCCGAGAAGAATGAGAAGCTTGACTGATATTTATGCTAGTTGCAATTTCTGTACTACTGAACCGGAAAGTTTTGAAGAAGCAATAAAAGAGGAAGCGTGGAAGAATGCCATGGAGGAAGAGCTACAGGTTATCGAAAAAAATAAAACTTGGTTTCTTGTGAAAAGACCTCAGAACAAAGATGTGATTGGGGTAAAATGGATTTTCAAGACAAAGCTTAATCCTGATGGTTCGGTTCAAAGAAACAAGGCAAGACTCATTGCAAAAGGGTTTTCGCAACAGCCCGGAATTGATTTTCAGGAGACATTTGCACCAGTAGCTCGATTAGATACCATTCGAACTCTTATTGCATTAGCCGCTCAAAAGGGTTGGTTTTTATATCAACTTGATGTAAAGTCGGCATTTTTGAATGGAAAATTGGAAGAAGATGTGTATGTCGAGCAACCACAAGGTTTTGTCATCAAAGGAGAAGAAACGAAAGTATACAAGTTAAACAAGGCGCTATACGGGTTAAAACAAGCACCACGGGCTTGGTATAGTGAGATCGATTCTTATTTTATTAAGAAGGGCTTTCAAAGGAGCAAGAGCGAACCTACCTTGTACGTGAAGACTCAAGGTACTGATGAAATTCTTATTGCTTCACTCTATGTTGATGATTTGGTGTTCACCGGAAATAATGGTGAAATGATTGAAAGTTTTAAAAGGGATATGATGAAAAAATATGAAATGAGTGATATGGGTCTGCTACATTATTTTTTGGGTATTGAGATTTGTCAAAACAAAGATGGCATTCTTATTTACCAAAAGAAATACGCCAAAACACTTCTCAAAAAATTCAGAATGGGAGATTGCAAGCCAGTGGCTACACCATTAATTGTGAATGAAAAGTTGAAGAAAGAAGATGGAAGCAAAGGTGTAGATGATTCAATTTATCGAAGTTTGGTTGGGAGCTTGTTGTATTTGACTGCAACAAGGCCGGATATCATGTATGCTACAAGCATGTTGTCAAGGTTTATGCATAAGCCAAGCCAAAGTCACTTTGGAGCTGCAAAAAGGGTGCTACGATACATTCAAGGTACTCTTAATTTTGGTATTATGTATGAAAGAAATATTGAAGCAAACTTGCTTGGATTTTGTGATAGCGATTGGGTTGGATGTGTCGATGATATGAGAAGCACATCGGGTTACGCATTTTCTCTTGGTTCTGGTATAATTTCATGGGCATCGAAGAAGCAACGAACGGTGACACTATCGTCAGCCGAAGCTGAATACATCTCGGCATCATTGGCAACCTCACAAGCAATATGACTAAGGAGGATTCTGGAAGATATTTGTTCAAAGCAAGAAGTAGCTACTGCTCTCTTATGTGATAACAAATCTGCTATTGCAATGACAAAGAATCCCGTCTACCATAGTCGCACAAAGCACATTGCAATCAAGCATCACTTTATTAGAGAAGCTGTAGAAGATGGAGAAATTCAGTTCAAGTATTGCAAGACCGAAGAACAAGTTGCTGATATTTTTACCAAGGCTCTCCCAAGAGATAAGTTCAAGTTTTTCCGTGAGATCATTGGAGTTACACAAGTCATTAAGGGGGAGTGTTAAAATTAATGTCTTGTAATTTTATTATTATTATTCAAGACTTCTAGATCTTGGAAAATGAATATTATTATTATTCAAGATTTCTAGATCTTGGGAAATGAGTATTCATTATGTTGAATGAATCTCTGAATGTCCTTTTGTATTTCAAATGTCCTTTTTTATTTCAAGTTCTCTTTTTAAAGAGTCTTGTAATCAGTCTATGAGATATATAAAAAAATAAACAGAAAAATAAAGATTGTCTTCTCAAACTAGAAGAAGCGTCATATTCATTTTTCTGCACCTCTTTGTTAAAATTCTCAGTTTGTTATTTCTAATAGATTTATTTCCAACAGTGGGCACCTGTACATAAATAGAATGGTTACAACCTAGCTCCATCGGCAATGAAATGCACTGAAAGCTCAAAACAAAATATGCACTCATGCACCTCAAAGAATTCCAGGTTAAGATGTTTTGCTACAACATCAAGAGCAGCTGAGGTAGGCATGCTCCTGCAACCAAAAAGTTAAATATGAGCATTTAGATTACAAAAGGAGCTTATGCATCTAAGTCTACAAGTCCCATCCAGAGAATCTAATGTTTCATAATTTATTAAGCAACAAAAAACAAACATGCATATACACCCTACCAAGAAGCCTCCAATTATATTACAAACCTGGCAACTCCTTTCAAACCATTCGAAAAGTAAGGGATGGCTTCAACTGCATTTGCAGCAATGATAGCTACGGAATCAGATGGAGTAACAAAAAACCTGACAATAAAGTCACAATTTGAGAAAACAATTTCATGTGGCAGTAGTCAAACCAAATTAACGTAGGAAACTACCTCTTCCCAAGGATCATATTACGATCAGCGTCTCCATCAGCAGCAGCACCAAATTCTGGTGGCTCATCTCCAGCATTTGTCTTGCCTAACCCCATACGTGTGACTAACTCCTTGGCATAAGTAAGATTGGGATTTGGATGTCCACCACCAAAGTCCTCCTGCTCAGATTCAATCATAAACAAGAAAAATCAAATTTGGAAAAATACAAATGTATGTATGTGAACACAGTTAAAAAACTCTGCTTCGAGAAGTTCAAGTAGAAGATATGGAGACCTTGGGAACACAGTTCAACAAAGAACTTTCTTGTGCACCAAGCTCTTCAACAAAAATGCGTTTAGCATAAACACCAGCAACCCCATTAAGTGCATCATAACTGCAGTTGAAGAAGAAATTAACCATTGGATATCTATGTCAATCTGGAGAGTGTAAAATGTAAAAGAATGTCTGCAACAGGAAGATGCCTAATCTTACCAGAAAGTAAAGTTGGGAGAAGAAAGCATCTTCTGGATAGACTGGAAATCAAAAATTGACCTGACAAGAGATAGGAAACAAAATATTGTCCCAAAGATGAAACCTTTAGGAAAAAAATATAATAAATTGAGGAGAAGATCGTAAGAAAACATAAAAAGGGACAAATATAAACCAACAATTTCAAGAACCTAAGACAGAAAATGTAAGAGTTGGAGATTGGTATATGTACCATACCCCCATACATAAAACATATCTTCACAACACAAAATATCCCAAAAATCTCATCATTAAATTAATGGAGAAATCTAAAATATCTAAGAAAGGCCCATAATACCTAAAAAATGCCCATAACACAAAAAGCCCACACATTATAGATAAATACCCCCCTAAGGAGAAAGAAAGAGGGATCTAAGACAATCAGGAACATACATACGCACGCACACAAAGAGAGAGAAACACCAAAAGAGGAATTGATCAAGAACGAAGAGGAAGAACCAAGCTCGTAAAGGATTCCCAGGGAGGAAAAGGAAGAAGGAAAGGGTAATTGGAGTAATTAGGATCAGGCCACATCATATTGGCGCCCACCGTGCTTTTTCGTACAATTAGATTGACGAAAAAGATCATGACAACCCACGGCCATGATTCTAAAAACCCTAATACCCCTCCAAAAGTTCCCACCACATCCCTGGGCATCCCTCTCCCTGTTCTCGCCAGTACCCATCAACCCTTGACAACCGCTTCTGCACTCGCCAACGCCAACCAGCGACAACCCTCCCCATCCGCACATCCACCACAAGACGCCCAAAATCAATCCACATCGTGCCGCGATGGCAAGAAGCCTACCCACCGTTCACATTCCTTATCTATCTGGCGTAATCAACCAAATGTCAATGTACCATACGATGACATTATGCAAAACCTAAGAAATATCGCAAATTACATGAGACAGAAAAGACCAAGACCTGATCCAGAATTAACAGACGACGTCACTTCATCTTTTCCCGAAGCCACCGGATCCTCAACCAATGTCCCGATACCCCCAAAACGCCATCGAAAGTCTTCTCCATCAAAACACCACGACCACCAACTACAAAACCCTCCAAACAATCCAAACACCATGATAAACAACCACACCCGCACCCTCAAAATTATACAACTCAGTTAGACCCACACGCTCCCCTACAACAACACCGTTTCCTCAGACACCTCCGGATAATATAGCACATCACATGCCATACCAACACCCCCCATCGCAACCACAAGTCCCAACAACCGCATGGCACATCCCAACACCAACCCCCGGAACCCAAGAAATCCCCCAACAGACACCTTCGGATAATATAGTACATCCTATGCCATACCAACTCCCCCCACCGCAACCACAAGTCCCAACAACCGCATGGCACATCCCAACACCAACCCCCGGAACCCAAGAAATCCCCCAACTCCACCAACACAACCAACTACCCTTGCCTCATCCTCCACTCAATACATTACCCCCCGCATCATCCACCCCACAAGCACAGATCCCGATACCCCAACCACTTCCGGGTACCCAAGGACAACCTATAACATACCAACACCCCCTACAACAACCACAAGCACCAACACAAACATGGTACCTCCCCCAAACTCCCGGAACCCCAGCCCTCCATCAATCTCATCTCCACGACCAACCTACAGCCGGACCCACACCCACCGCCATACACTCCCAAACGCCATGCGACCAAATTCACCTCAAACCCCCTCCATTAAAACCAAACGATGACATCCTCCCTTGGAACACACTTGACAAAAACCCTCTAGCCCCAGAATATGTCAAAGGTCCACTACCACCAACGTTCCAAATTCCAACATTCACCAGAGACTCCGATCCCGAAGCCCTCCTCCGGCAATTCACCACAACAATGGTAATGCACGGCGCAGATGATTTCTTGTCGTGCCGGTGTTTTCCGATGACACTCGTCGACCAAGCACAAGCCTGGTTCGCCAGTTTACCTGCAGGATCCATCGTATCTTTTTGCCAACTTGGAAACAGTTTTCTACAACATTTCGAAGCATTTCGGACAGACAAAAAAACACGCCTTGAACTCCTACAAATTCGTCAAAACGCTGGAGAATCCTTGTTCTCATACCTCCAGCGTTTCAACAAAGAAGTGTTGCTCACCAAAGATTGTACGGACTCCTTTTACGTTGAAGCATTCCGCAACGGTCTAATCCCAGGCGAATACTCACATCAACTAAACATCCAGGAACCAAGAACCACACAAGAGTTGTTAACACAGATCGGAGCTTGGATAAAAGCTGAAAAATTATCCACTTCCATGGAAGTTACCCAAGCTCAAGACACTGCCCGAAAAAACACAGTGGCCAGACCCAGATACCCCCAAGACCGCCACAGTCAACCTTTCACCTGATACCCACACCCTGCATACCGAACACTAATGACAACACCTAGCACCGACCAACGACCACCCCGGTACCCCAAAAATAATACTACCCAATTTACACCCTTAACCACCGATAGCGCCACCATCTGGCAAAAAATAGAATCATTAGGCATATTGGCCGCTCCACGCCCGATGCCTTCACCAATCGAGCGCCGAAACCAACAACATTTTTGCACGTTCCATAAAGAAGTCGGACACACAACCGACAACTGCTACACCCTGAAGCACGCAATCGAATCCGCATTTCAAAAAGGGCAACTACGCGAATACGTTAAGATGCCGAATGCAACCGCCTCCACCGCCGATAATCCACCAGGAACCAGCACAGCCCACCACCACGTCATCAACCTCATAGATGACCACTCCCACACATCCGACCCCACCTCCCCCAAAACGTATAAAATCTGCCGAACCCGATAACACTACCAACACCCCTCTAATAATCTCCTTACACATCCAGTCCTTTTTCGTCCGGCGTATATTAGTAGACACCGGTAGTTCCACCAACATCATGTAATACGAAACTTGGAAAAAAATGCACCTCGACGACAGCCTGATACAACCACTCTACACCAATTATCGATTTTTCTGGCACCACCACCCATCCTAGCGGCTCCGCCCAAATATCAATCCAATGGGGCCCACCTTCCCACCCACAGTAACACACATCCACTTTCGTCCTCGTCGACTCCCCAGCCCCCTACAACATCATCCTTCGACGTCCAGCGCTGAACGCGATGGAAGCACAAATCCGCATATATCGCAACGACACAATAATGACATTACCTTCCGGCCCTTGGATCATTCCCAGCGACAAACCGATTCAACAGACCTGCTACCTCACCAACATTAAAACCCCCAAACCTTCAACCATTCCCACTGAACATCCCGACCGAACCCTGACCCCCGTGGACCAATTCGAAACCTTCGGCATAGACGCCACACACCCGGAATGCAAAATCAAAATAGGCGCATCCCTCCCGAATCTTCTGCAACGACAGATCCTAGAGCTAGCAGCAGAATTTTCTGACATCTTTGCCTGGACACCCACAGACCTCGACGCAATCCCCCGATCCTTAATGGAACATAGATTAGACATTCCTTCCACAGCCAAACCCATTACCCAAAAACCCCGTTCCTTCAACACCGCGAAACAAGCCATTATCCGAAAAGAAATATCAGAGCTACTTGAGGCCGATGTCATTCGAAGAGTCCAATTCCCACAATGGTTAGCCAACCCAATCGTCGTACCAAAGCCATGCGGCAAATAGCGAGTTTGCATCGACTTCACCTCACTCAATAAAGCCATCCCCAAAAAACCGTATCCTCTTCCCCGAACGGATCTCCTCGCCGACGCCACAGCCAGATACGACTTATTGTCATTCCTAGACGCTCACAAAGGATACGACTTATGCTTGTGAATCACATTAACAGAGTTGCATTTTCTATCATAGGCTCAATGTTCTACGCTTCGAACCATCACACAAATAGCATAACATAGGAAAATTATGAATTTAAATAAAATAGATATAATGATTTAAAGATACAAATCATAAAGAATATTAGTTAGAATTTAATGAAAATAAAATTAGGGTATTGAATAGAAGTTAAAACAGGGATATAGTGCCTACCAATAAAATGTTCCTTTTCATGTTTAATATATCTAGGAAATTTTTAAAATAAACTAAATAAGTTGTTGCCAATTAAGTTTCCTTATAATACCTAACTTATATGAATTTTGAAGGTTGCTCCACGAAAATTTATTAAAATTTGGTCACTTATATTTGATCTGACTTATTTGAAAGAGATTCGTAAGAATTTTTTTAAGAGAAAACACTTAAATTTTTCATTTAAATAAGACAAATCAAATCAATTAAACTATTATATTTTCGCAGAATATATTTTATTACATGAATGTAATATAAACTTGACCTATTGTGGATATGAAACTTTGGATATATATATATATATATATTTATTGTTGATTTTGGTAGAAATTAATGTATGATGATATTTATATAACTATATATATTTTTAAAAAATTACATATATTTTTGTTTTCATTATATATTTCGAATTTATGATCTTTCAATATCATAAATGAGGTATTACCATGAGAGTTACACATACTTCACAAATGGTTTATATATATTGAAATAATTGTTCCATATTCATACACATATTTGTAATTTTTTTTAAAAAAAAGTAGGGTTTAGACTTATTTCATCCCTGTCTAGAAAGAAATGATTATCATATAAGAATCAAAAGACTTAATAAGTGGAGGAGAAATAGTCTTGAAAGATGTTGATTTAATTGTATTTTCTGTTAATCTCAATGGACCTGCATAAAAAAGGTTATTAGACTGGGGAACGAAATAGACCATTGAAAACCTCAAATTAATGTACTTTCTACTCGGGAATTATTGAGCTGACAAAAGTGAGGAAAAAAATATACACTTTTTCTAATAAAAGAGATATATAGGAAAAATCTCCCCTTTCATTTTTAGTTTTCGTTTCTTTAAACGATCAAAAGGATGAAATTAGGAAACTCTTTTTTTTCTTTTTTCTTTTTGTAAATGAAATTAGGAAATATAAAAATACAAAATATCAAGTAAAAATTAAACGCTTAAGACATAATTAGATAAATGAAAGCAATATAAGATTGAACCAATATATATAATTTTGAATATTTTGAATATAATTTTGAATATAGGTTTCAAGTGCATTATACTGTATAGATAGAATAGATACATACATACATACATACAGATATATATATATCTGTGTGTGTGAGTGTGTGTGTGTGAAAGTTGTACTGATTTGAATTTGATGAAATTGACAAATGCAATTTGTGGTGTTAATTCATTAAGCCTTGATTAAATCACAATTTAGATAACTACTTTGATGGGTGTATATTTTTCGTACAAATTCCGTCCCCCACACATCCATTTCCAGAAAGTCTTAATTATTAGTCTTTCTTTTGCAGGAAATTGGAAACTTCTAGACCTTTTCAATTCTTCTTTTCTTTTCTTGTTTACGTATTAATAAGACTTCATAACGCTATTTTTTCTTTTTCCTTTAAATTAGACTAACCAGTTTGGTCAGATCGTGATTGAATAATTTTTTAGATGGATTCCATTAAATCTTTATACCATTTTCTTTAACCCAAAAAAACAGAAGAAGAAAAAAAATTGCATCTTTTAAATTGATTTGAATTTGATCAATTTTAAAAAATTCTAACTAAAATCAAAATTGGTCTAAGTTTTAACGGACATTCACCCTAAATATGTGTGTGAATATATGTGTGTGTATATATATATATATAAACGAGAAAAATTATACACCACATAAGACATTTTTATAAAACAATTTATTCATGTCCACTCGATCTTAATTAGATTCTAAAGGATAAGTAGTTGGAATATAATCTAAAACTTGGACAAGAAATGTCAAATTGATGTTGTAATAATGGTGGTGCAATCTTATCATATTTATCACTTCCCCTACAAGCTATTATTTAATAAATGAGGGAAATAAAAATTAAATATTTTATAAAATATAAATGTTTTCCTTTACTCTAAAAAATAATTTATTCACAAAACGTAACTCAATTAATAACGCATTCATTTATAATTTTGAAAAGTAATACATAAAAAGTCTCAAAATTATTTTTTAAAAAAAAATTTAAAAACAAATCTATGGCTATATTCGAATTTAGAAAAAAATCAAATTAGAAAATAAATTAGGGATGGGATTGAATAATGGAGTAGACCTTGTGATTGGCAAAGAAACGTGACAACTAAGAAATTAAATGTATTATTACCTAAAATATTGATAGCTGACTAAATCAATTTAAAACTTATATATCTTTTATATTTTTTTTTATTAAAATTTGAAGTGTTTGATAAAACGAACATTATATAATTATGTAAGAGACATATATTAAATTATATTTTAAAAATATATTGTTTATTTTTTCGTTATATAAAGATTAATGTCAAGTTTTAACGTGTTACAAGTGGTTAGTAATTTATAAATATTTTATAAGTGTTTTGTAAGAATATTAAGTTATTAAGTAAGATTAACTTTAGATGAAATTGGAGTGAAGGTTAGATTAATAGTTAAAATGATTTTAGAAATTAAATTTTTTAATTAAAAATTTAAAATTTAAAAGAAAAGGTGAAGAGTTCTAACATCATTTGACTAACTTTCTTAAACTTTGAAATGTTTGGTTGCACTTACATTGTTATGTTCAATTAAATTCTTCAAGACAAATTTAGTTTATCTTAGACCTTTCTTTTATATATGCCTTTTGTCCTAATCCTTTTTTATGAGAAATATATATATATTGATGCACAAAATTTTATGTTTAGCTATGAAAGATAAAATTTCTCAATTTGTTGGTCAAAGAGAAAAATTGGATTAAAGTTTACCAAAGCATATGCACAAAAGCAACTAATTTTCAATTCTTGGGCTGTGATTCAGATGAGTTAAATAAATATGATGAATCAATGCATACCTTTTTTTAGGGTTATGAAAATGACTTAATTAAAGTACTTTTCCAAACCCTATAAAATTTAATTTTAGTTTTAGTCTTAAAAAAATATTATTTTTTAATTAAATTATCTAATATCTAAAGTTTCTATTTTAATTAGTTTAAATTCTCGTAATTTAATTTGTACTTTTAAATTCTAACCCTTTTTAAAATGAAAACCTTATTATAACTGTTATATAACATTTATATTAATTCTTAAACTTTTTTTTTTCGAAATTTTTTAAAGTATTTTTGCTTCTACAATATTTCGAACATTTGTTAAAATTATAAATAAAACTGCTATTAATCGAACTACGATTTTTTATAAACCTCGAAAGGCAACCAAATCTTTTTCAAATTTTATTTTAAATATTTTTTTAAAGATTTAAATGAGTTTATGTTTCTAGTTATAAGTGGAGATCCATCTCAACTGTGTTATGCACATTTTCAATAAAAAATTTCATATAATTAATTAATTATATATATATATATATATATTAAAAAAATAATTAATAATTAAATAGAGTAATATTTTATTTTACTATTAATGAGCCTACAAAAACCCTTTGAAAAAGGTTGGCTGAATTTGAAGAACTAATAATTCATGCACGTGGCTTTGAACAAATGAAGCAAAACAATAATTATATGTTTGGCATTTGGTATTTCCACTACAGAAGAAATTAATAATCAATCAATACATTAATAAAACAAGACTTTTTTAAATAAATAAATATATATTATATATATATAATATATATATATATATATATATATATATATAATATAAGGGTAGATGTTGTTAATAAAATTATAAGGGTAGATGTTGTTAATTGAATTACAGTCCTTTTTAAAAAAAAATAAAACAAGACTTAATATATACTTTATTATAATTCAAGAAATACAAATAGAAAGGAAAGTGATATAAATTTATAATTAATATTAATTCTAGATTTGAATTCAATAAATATCATTAAAAAATTAAAAAAAGAAAAAAAAATGTGACATTTGAACTTAGAAAGAAAAGTGGAACAAGAAACCAAAGAAACTCAAATCAAAGATGAATATGAGCAAATACATATGTTTACACAACCTAAGATCGTACATAGAAGTACTAAATTTGGTAGCTTATGTACGTACGCTATGTCCTTTTTTAGAAATATATGATGAAATTCTAACTTTAAATAAATCAAGGAAGCACAACATTTGAAAAAAGAAAAATGAATGTTCATTGCATCTCTATCTATTCCAAAACTTAATTCAAAAGTTCTAGAGACTGACATAAACTTTTCTAAAATACAATTTATTATATATGATCCCAACTTTTTACCAACTCATCTTATTTATATATATTTTTTTTAGTGTGTCTATAGTATAAAGTATATGAAAGTTCCTAAATTTCTTGATTCCCTTTCTACTTTTCTTCTTGTCCCTTTCCTTTCTCTTTCCCATTTCCTTTCAAATATCAAATCTACCCAAAGAAAAACACACGTCCACTGAGTTAAATAAGTTTAAATTTACAAGAATACGATGTAAGGAAATATTCCAAACTCCAATTGAAGCAAAGGTTGGCCCATGAATTGATCCTACAAAAACACCAATTAATTAATGTCCCTTTCAGCTCCCCACAAATCCCAATCCTCTAATTTCATCATCATCATCATATTATATATATATATATATATATATATATATAATATCCCATTCCAATTCTCCAACTCTAGCCACACCCTTGCGACACCTTAGCCACTCCAATCTCTCCGGCCTCGACCCCGCCACCGCCGCCACTCCTATCAACGATGACTAGAAAGTTTATCCGTTTATGGGGTCAACCTATACATATATATATATATGTATGTATATGCATGTATATACTTACGTACGTATGTATATATACCCTTCAAGAATCGATCTTTTCAGCTCGGCTAGCTGGCTCGACTGACACATGCATGTATTAATATAATACTCTTAACAGAGATTAAGCCAATTAGTGTTGTAGCTCAGCTGCTCTCCACGTACGTACGGCTTTTCTGGGCTCATCAAACGATTAGGTTCCATAATTATAGAGTTAAAAGGGTTGATTAGGGGAGATGCATATTATAATTTTTAATATTCTTGATTAGATACATATATATATATTAAATATATATATATATATATATATATATATATATATATATAATATATATTATATAATATATCCAAAAAATAAAAGAGTTGTACATATCCAGTACCGGAGGTTGGGATTTCTTTTCGTCCAAAGTGACTGAAATTATGTGACATATATACAGATGTGTATATATATATATATATATACTCTCTGGCATTGTTAATATTTTTCTCTTTCACACTCTATAATTAATTAATATTTTCCGAGTAAATAAAAAAAATTATAATTTTTATATTTTTTTCAATAATGTTGTGATGAACTGAAATACACAGCTATTTGAGTATTATTAAGTAACACATTTTTTAATTGATGAAAATTATTTAAAATGAATTAAAACAGACAAGATTTTAGTTTGATTATAACAAATATAAAAATATATATTATATTGGTTTGATGTCATATTATACAAATAAATATCACGAATTATCTTAAAAATAAGTCAGTATGTATATATTAATGAGCATTTATGATGCTAATTAATTAATAGTAAATTAGAAATAATTGAGTTACATTATTAAGTAGAAGTGAATTACAAAACTGGATTATCATTAGTCAAAACTCATCAATATCAAACCTAACACAAATTAAATCTCACTTTTAATAGCTTAGAAGATACAAATTAATGAAATAGTATGTGGACAGAATATTCCTATAAGAAAATATAGTTTTAAATAAATCTTTTCGAGAAAATTCAAATATATATATATATATATATATATATATTATTATATATATAATATATTATATATATATATATATGAATATTAGAACATTTACATTATATATGGGAAAAGATGGATAGAGAACTATCAGATAAAGACCTTCCAAAAGATCGAATTATGGTCCAAAGAAAAAGAAGTTTGACAAAACATCAAATTAATTAAAAGTTAAACTAACATTATTCACTAACTTTTAATTTATGTGTTGTATCGATAAAATCTAATTTTTACTCATAAAAAAATGTCTTATCTAACTTTTATATAACACTTAAATAAATATTAATTTTTTTGATCGTATCAAATCAAATCAAATCAAATCAAATAAATAAATAATATATAAATATAAATATCTATATATATATATATAGATTATATATATATATATATCTATATATATATAATTGAGATATAAAAGCTAATTGAAAGTGGGGTGAATTATTACATATACACACATAACAAAAGGAGGGCATCAACTAGGAAATGAAAAAGTATGTAAGCTGTTGACTGTTGTTGCCTCATTATTCCAAAAATAGTAATGACCATAGAAGATATTGGTTGGTGTTTGTAAATGTTTGGAAAAGCAAACTATATATAATGACCTAATTATACTTTTTTAAGATCAAGAATTTAACATCTTTGTTGACAAACAAGCTAATTATATGCTTTATATTATGCCACAGTGTTTTCAGAATGCAAACAAATATGAGTGGAACCATTTTAAGTTTCATGCACACAAAGTAGGTTTGGTACTATGTCATTGCCGAATTAATATATATATATATATATGTGTGGATGTGATTGCAAGTTTGGTGCAATAATCCAAGAAGACTTAATTTAAACGGCTACTTTCAAATGCCTGGTTATTTGGTTTAAGCCTATATTGGAGTGTTTCAACATTTGTAATGTAGGGTGGTGGATTGACAACAACATTTAACTCATTAGATTAATCTTTTAAACATAAGTGAATTGATAACAAATTTTTTTCGCTTAAAAAAGAAAATTAAAATTTTTAATTTTAATACTTATTTAAAATTGTGTCAGAACTTTCTCTCATAAACTAATCCTTCTGAAATTTGGCTGAAATGAAAATTAATCTAAATATGAGGTTGATTTAAAGTGCTTTCAAGTAAAGTAAGTATAAACACTTTGTGTACATAAAAATAAAAAAAAAACTATTATGAAATTATATAAAAATAATAAAATAAATAAGATGAAAAGTAAGCGAGAGAGGTAGAAAATAGAAAGAATATTATTATATGAGATTTCTTGTTGATCGTTGGTTATATTTACAAAAGGGTATAAAGCCCTCTATTTATAGGGGTGAATAGGGGATAAGGATAAGGACAAAGGGTGACGCTTGTCACCCGATATTAATTGCTAGTTGATATGTGTCACCTTAGAGATAAACATGAGGTGATACTTATCACTTTTCATTAAATACGTAATTATCTCGAGATAAAAGGATAATAACAATTATACGATGGACATCCACTAATTTAATGAATCTTCGGGATTCATAACACTCCCCCTTGGATGTCCATTACATAAAGAATATGTCTCGTTAAAACCTTACTAGATAAAAACCCAGTGGAAAAAAAACTCTAGTGAAGGAAAAAGAGTACACTATTCTTTATGTGTAGATTTCTCCCCCTCATGAGATGATCTCTCGAAATCTTTAACTTCGAATTTTCGTTTCAAACAATCTATAACTTCTCGAAGCTCTTCTGGAGTTCCGATGAGATTGCTATCGTCAACGTATATAGCAAGAATCACAAAACCAAAATCTGTTTTTTTAATAAAAACACATGGACGGATTTGGTTATTCTTATATCCTGAATTCAATAAGAATTCACTAAAGCGATTGTACCACATGCGTCAAGACTGTTTAAGCCCATATAATGATTTCTGTAATTTGATAGAAAAATTTTCACGAGGGCCTTTAGAAACCTTTGGTAATTTGAATCCTTCAGGGATTTTCATATAAATCTCATTTTCAAGGCTTCCATAAAGATAAGCTGTAACAACATCCATTAGACGCATGTCCACCTTTTCATGAACTGCCAAACTTATAAGATATCAGAATGTAATAGCATCAATAACAGGTGAATAAGTTTGATCATAATCAATTCCTGACTTTTGCGAAAAGTCTTGTGCGATAAGTCGTGTTTTATATCTTTCGACTTCATTTTTCTCATTTCGTTTTCGCACAAACACCCATTTATAGCCAACAGGTTTTACATCTTTTGGCGTTGGGACTACAGGTCCAAAAACTTCTCGCTTCGCAAGTGAATTTAACTCTGATTGAATCACATCTTTCCATTGAGGACAATCAATTCTATGTCGGCATTCTTCAACTGATAAAGGATCTAAATCCTCATTATCCTTGAAAATATCAAGGGCTACGTTGTATGCAAAAGCATTATCAATAACAACATTTCTTCGATCCCAACTTTGATTCGAACTGGTGTAATTAATAGAGATTTCTGTATTCTCTTCATCATTTGTAGTTGGAATCTTTTCATCAGTTGTCCCTTGGTTTTCTTTTTCTGTTTCATCAATATGATCTTCTAGATCATTTATTCTTCTTTTCTTTCGAGGATTTTTATTTTTGGAACCAAGGAGTCGGCCACGCTTCTGGCGTGTTTTTGATTCGATAGCTATAGGATTAACTTTCTGTCCTTCAGGAACTTCTATCGGTGTAGGAGCATCTATAGCTGGAAGATACGATTTAGTGACTCTGCTGGAGTCAGCAAAAGAATCTGGCAATTGATTTGCAATTTGTTGCAAATGTATAATCTTTTGAACTTCAAGTTCACTCATATTTGTGTGTGAATCTAAATGATTCAAAGATGTTTTCCACGCAAGTTCAATCTTATGCCATTTATTCTCTCCCCCTAATTTGGGAAACAAATTTTCATCAAAATGGCAATCAGCAAATTTTGCTGTAAATACATCCCCGTCAAAGGTTCAAGATACCTTATAATGGACGGGGAGTCATACCCAACATATATCCGCAATCTTCTCTGCGGACCCATTTTTGTCTGTTGGGGTGGTTCAATTGGGACATATACAGCACACCCAAAAATTCTCAAATAAGAAATATTTGGCTCTAAACCAAAAGCCAACTGTATGGGAAAAAAATTTATGATAACTCGATGGCCTTAAACGCACAAGTACTGCAGCATGCAAAATTGCATGTCCCCAGGCTGCTGTATGGAGATTTGTTTTCATCAATAGTGGTCTAGCAATTAATTGCAGCCTTTTAATAAACGATTCAGCTAGACCATTCTGTGTGTGAACATGAGTTACAGGATGTTCAACAATTATTCCAATCGACATGCAATAAGAATCAAATGCATGCAAAGAAAATTCACCAGCATTTTCTAGACGGATTCGCTTAATAGGATAATTAGGAAACTGCGCTCTTAAACAAATTATTTGGGCAAGTAATCTCGCAAACGCCAGGTTGCGAGTTGATAATAAACAAACATGCGACCATCGGGTCGATGCATCAATCAAGACCATAAAATATCGAAATTGCCCACACGGTGGACTAATCGGTCCACATATGTCTCCATGAATCCGTTCTAGAAATGTAGGACTTTCAGCTCCTACTTTCAATGATGCTGGTCTTATAATCAATTTCCCTTTAGAACATGCAGCACATGAAAGTTTATCAGAAGTCAAAATCCTTTGATTTTTCAAAGGATGACCGTGCGTTGTCTCGATAATTTTTCGCATCATAATTGATCCCGGATGACCCAGACGGTCATGCCAAACTTTAAAAATAACGGGATTAGTAAACTTCTGGTTTACTAAATGATGCGCCTCAATAGCATTTATTTTCGCATAATATAGGCCAGAGGATAGAGATGATAGTTTTTCCAACAAAAACTTATTACCGAAGGTCACTTTTGTGATACCCAAATATTCATGACCATTATCCTCCATAGTCCCAACATGATATCCATTACGTCGATATCCTTAAAACTCAATAAATTTCTTTGAGACTTTGAGGAATATAATGCTTTATCAATAGCAATCATAGTTCCTCCTTGTAATATTATATTAGCTCTTCCGGAGCCTTCAATAAATTTTGCACTACCATTTATTGTGGAAACACTTGTTTCTTCCACATTCAGATGAGAAAAATATTTCTCATATTTTAGTATGGTGTGCGTAGTTCCACTGTCAATAAGATAGACACTTTCGATATCGTTATTCATACCAAAAAATTGAATAACAGCCATATGTTTTGTTAACAAAATATTTACAAAAATAAAAATTAAACATATTATATCACAACAAAAAGAAAAATAAACATATAACACATAATATTAATATTCTAATTATTTTGGACACTTTAATTTCTAATCAAGTGGTCAATTATTTCTTTTGGATGTTCGAAAAGATCAGTAACATCCAGGTGAGCCACATCAACATCAGCATTTTCAAGATCGCCATCATTTATTTAATGAGACAAATTTTGAGAAGTAAGTCAACAAGATGTTTTGTCGTGCAACAGGCACAAGACCAGTGACCTTTCATGCCACAATGATAATATTCGTCTTCATAATTTTTCGGAACAACATTTCCTTTCTCATTATGTTTTGTCCACTTCAGGTGGTCATAAACATTTTTGGCACCTAAAGTATTATTACGACTGTAAGGGCCAAATTTATAACGACGTCCATGATCATATTTTCAACCATGACCACGGGAACGACCACGACCACGATCTCTTCTAGGATCATGATTTCTAATAGCGTTCACTTCTGGGAATGGAGTAGGCCAGTAGGTCGAATCTCGTAATTTTTCATCAGTAATTCATTATTCTGTTCCGCAACAAGAAGACAAAAATCAATTCAGAGTATTTCTTAAAACCTTTCTCACGATGTTGTTGCTGCAGGGCAATATCCGTGACATGGAAGTGGAGTATGTTTTCTCCAACATATCATCATCCGTTATATCAACTCCACATAGTTTTAACTACGAAACTATTTTAAACATTGAGGAGTTATACTCACTCACGGATTTGAAATCTTGCAACTTCAGGTGCAACCAGTCATACTGTGCTTTTGGGAGAACGACCATCTTCTGGTGGTAGAATTTTTTTTTCAAATTTCCACACAAAATAAGAGGATCTTTCACGGTAAGATATTCATTTTTCAAATCCTCATGAACATGATGACGGAGAAATATTATAACTTTGGCACGATCTTGTGTTGATGGCACATTATTTTATATAATGGTGTCTGTCGGGCCCGTTGTAGCAAGATGCATTCCGGCATCTAGTGTCCATGACAAATAATTCCTTCCGGTGACATCAAGAGTCACAAATTCGAGTTTAATAAAATTTGACATAATAATAACAGAAAACGTACCATAAAAACGTACCTGATTGATCATAAAAAACGTACCCGGTGGTAGAGACTCGTGCTGTTGGTAGAGACTCGTGCTGATAACGTATTATGAAATTATATAAAAACAATAAAATAAACAAGATGAAAAGTAAGCGAGAGAGGTAGAAAACAGAAAGAATATTATTATATGAGATTTCTTGTTGATCGTTGATTGTATTTACAAACGGGTATAAAGCCCTCTATTTATAGGGGTGAATAGGGGATAAGGATAAGGACAAAGGGTGACACTTGTCACCCGGTATTAATTGCTAGGTGATATGTGTCACCTTAGAGATAAACATGAGGTGATACTTATCACCTTTCATTAAATACGTAATTATCTCGAGATAAAATAATAATAATAATTATACGATGGATATCCACTAATTTAATTAATCTTCGGGATTCATAACAAAAACTCATTAGATTTTAAAAAATAATATTAATAAATAACATGTTTTAAAAGATGTGATATTATGTGTGTTATACTCATTTTACTCTCCAATTAGCCTAAGATTCATTTTAAAGTATATTTTAAAGTATATGTAAATATATATTTATATATATAGTGATATGATAAAATTTTATAATATAATAATTTTATAAAATATATAAATATATAATTCGTTTGCTCAATTTTGTTCATAAAAAATAATTAAAAAATATTTAAACTATTTGTAAATTTGGTTTTTTAATAAATAAATAAATATGTGTGTTTATTTTAAGAAAAATCTTAAATTTACGAAAATTTTAATGTATAAAATTTATGAATTGTTATTGCAATAATTTGAAAAATATATGCATACTAATTAAGTATTATGACTATTAATAAATATAAATATTTTATTTTGTTCATTTTGAATGTCATTAATTCCTTCAGCAATTCCTTCAGTAATTCCTTCAATTGAAATGAAATGTTATACTAATGGAAACACAATAGAGCGATATTACAATTAAGCAAGGAGCTGTTAGTCAATAAAATGTTTGATTGCACTGATTCCAAATCATTAGAATTATTTAAAACAACAAAACTGGAATAACTTCTAAACAAAAAACTTGATAATACATATCACCCATCTCCAGTATTCTAATCTCATATGATGGATTAATTGTTGAAACATTACAGAAAAATCTAGGACTACAAGAAAACACAAGTTATTAGCAGAATTCTACACATAAGAGAGGGATAGCTCTGCGCACATTATTTTATAATAGAACGAAAATAGTTGATGAAGCAACTGTAACTTTGAGTTTATGTGATGACAGTGGGAGCAGATCGGCCAGTGAACTCTTGCATCTTAGAAAGCTTGAGGGCAATATCAACCTGTGATGATAATAGGGAGTCCAGTTTTAGCAGGGGAGTGCCGGAAATCAACTAAATATAAACTAAAAGAGGTAAATGACCAAAATCGTTATGGTAAAATTTTACCAGAGGGGCAAGTGCATCTTGAGAATCTCTGCCAGTTTTGGACGAGTCCTTTCCATATTGTTCAATATACACACGGATGGTGGCTCCCTCCAATCCAGTTCCAGAGAGACGGAAGACCTGATACTAGTGTGTGAAGATATTATACATTGGACACATCAGAGTTGTTGCGGGTGTCAATCCATGTCCCACATCTAAAGATAATGCTAGAAGTGACTAGCATATAAGAGTTCCACTAATTCCATTATTATAAGTCCTTTTGGGATGTTGCCCAAGAATAAAACCGTGAGGGCTTATGCCTAAAGCAGACAGTATCATATTAATGTGGAGTTGAGTGGTGGAAGCCCAACCTTGTGGTTTTCATGCTTGATTCAATTGAACCTTTGGGTACTAAAAAGATACGCAATGTCGATCCTAAAAAGATATGCAAAGAGGTAAGAAAGGCTTTACCAATCGAGAACCATCTTCAAACATATACCGAATTCCCTGATTCTTAGAGATGGAACCATCTACAGGATCTTTATATTCAAACCCATCAGCGCTGGCAACGTTTGCAACGTCTCAGCGTATGCCCTTTATCATCCTGCAGTTAGACAAAAACAAGTCCCATCCAGTGAATCTAATGTTTCATAATTTATTAAGCAACAAAAAAAACATGCATATACACCCTACCAGGAAGCCTCCAATTATATTACAAACCTAGCAACACTAATGTTTCATAATTTATTAAGCAACAAAAAACAAACCTGCATATACACCCTACCAGGAAGCCTCCAATTATATTACAAACCTGCACTACTAGAAAAATCAATTTTAGCGACGGATATTTGCGATATCCGACGGCCTCACAACCAAATTTGCGACCGCCTACTAAGCCGTCGCAAATTGCAACCGAATTTACGACCGCCTACTAAGCCGTAGCAAATTGCAACCGAATTTGCGACCGCCTACTAAGCCGTCGCAAATGGCGACCGAATTTGCGACCGACTACTCAGCCGTCGCAAATTGCAACCAAAATTTGCGAACGCCTACTAAGCCGTCGCAAATTACAACCAAAATTTGCGACCGCCTACTAAGCCGTCGCAAATTGCAACCAAATTTGCGACCGCCTACTCAGCCGTCGCAAATTGCAACCGAATTTGCGACCGACTACTAAGCCGTCGCAAATTGCAACCAAATTTGCGACCGAATACTCAGCCGTCTCAAACTGCAACCAAAATTTGCGACCGACTACTCAGTCGTCGCAAATTGCAACTGAATTTGCGACCGACTACTCAGCCGTCGCAAATTGCAACCAGAATTTGCGACCGACTACTCAGCCGTCGCAAATTGCAACCAAATTTGCGACCGCCTACTAAGCCGTCGCAAATTGCAACCGAACTGCCAACTAAGCCGTAGCAAATTGCAACCGAAATTTATGACCGCCTACTAAGCCGTCGCAAATTGCAACAGAATTTGCGACCGACTACTAAGTCGTTGCAAATTGCAACCGAATTTGCGACTGCCAACTAAGTTGTAGCAAATTGCAACCAAAATTTGTGACCGCCTACTAAGCCATCACAAATTGCAACCGAATTTGCGACCGCCTACTAAGTCGTCGCAAATTGCATCAGAATTTGCGACCGCCTACTAAGCCGTCGCAAATTACAACAGAATTTGCGACCGCCTACTAAGCCGTCGCAAATTACAACAAAAGTATAGGATTTGAATCGTTTAAACAAATATATATTTGGCAATATATTGATTATTTTACCATTATCTATGAATGAAGGAACCAATACAAATTTAATGCATCAAATATATATATATATATATATAATATATATATATATATATATAATATATGTTTATCACTTGAATTGTTTCCATGTAAAAGTATAAAAAACTAAGAGTTTGAAGGGGAAACCACATGATATATATATATATATATATATATATATATATATATATAATATATATTAGATAGAGTACTGCAAAAAGAATATTTATTTATAAGTCTTGAAGAAATAAAAAACTACTGGAAAGATAAAAAGAGGAACTCTTGAGTTCCAACAAAACTGTTTATTACAAAGTTCTAATACATACAAACTTTACATAGAAATTAAACCCTAAAATCAAGACTTGTTTCCACCTCCTCAAACACTTCCGTTCCTGCGAAAAAATAAATCAAAAAAGAAATAAAATTTCAACACATACAAACATACATATATATATATATATATAATATATATATATATATATATATATTCTTGAATGTAAAAAAAATGTATAAAAAAAACATACCTGTTTCTCTCAAAGGTAAAAGGGAGCAAGAGCCACCTCAATGTTATGCATTGTATACTGCAGAAGCTTACTAACATTATCGAGAGCTTGATCAGAAACATTGACTAAAGGATTAGAATCCACAAGAATTTGCAAAGAAATTGTGAGAAGGGTTCCATTTTGAAGATCAGCATCACAAATAGCAGCAGCAGCAGGATGATCCAAGGGAGGTCCACTGGGAATAATGGTGAAACCAGAAGGAAGAAGTTGAATAATCTCAGGATCTCCACCGCCGAATAACACTTTCACCGCTGTCACGTCCAACAGTGCATAAACTATGAATGAAGTTGTTGGTTCACAGCTGCTTTCTTGAAAGATGAACACACCTCCATGATCTGTTCTTGGACCCTTTTCCAATATAAACAAAAAATTTTATCTAGGAGCTTTTAAAGAATGATGGGAGCTTTTCTGGTATCTGGGTTTTTTAAAATTTTATCTGGATTTTTTTGCTTATTTGATGTGATCAAAAGGCTATTTGTGATATTACGTAAAAAAAACTAACACCATTTATTTTAGTACAAGATATTGACCCAAGTTTTCTGATTTAGCTGTAACTTATTTCAGTTTCCAATATCTGACTCTGTTTTTTCATGCTGAACTTAATTCTTTAATAGGTAGAGAGCGCAGGAGGCTATCAGGAACAGGTAATATTATTATATAATTTATCACATTGTTATTTTGGAAGTGGTTTGTGACCTCATTAATGTCCTACGGGTTTTTATGAAGAAAGTTGTTATTACGGATGTGAGAAAGATAACAAAAATGTAAAGAAACGACACACAGATTTAACGTGGTTCACCAACAATGTGTTGGCTACATCCACCTAACAGAAGAGGTGAGAACTTTTACTGATTTTTAGAGAGATTATAGAGGTAGTTGTAAGTGACTACAATACAACGAATGCTTTACAAATGAACCTATTTATAGGAAAGATGGCATCCACCTTTGAATATAAAATAGATCTAGAATATAAAATATTATATTAGTCAAATAGTATAATATTTGACTAATATAAAATATTATAATAATAGATATTATAATATTTGACTAACTTCCTAATCCCAAGGAGAAGTAACATATTTGACTAATTCAAGGCATTCTAACAAATCTCCACATTGACTTGAATTCTCTCACAATTTACCAGATGCACCTCCTTGGTGCCAGATGTATCCGCTCCCCTCTCTTCTGCCATTTAACAGCTTGTAATATTTAGCAAGTCCAAACAGTGTTGGAACTTGCTCTGTGGAACTGGCTTGGTGAACATGTCAGCAGGATTGTCAGTCGTGCCCACTTTCTTCACCCTGATTCTTTTCTCACTTAGAAAATGATACCTGATATCAATGTGCTTAGTCCTCTCATGATGAACTTGATCCTTGGCTATGCATATTGCACTCAAGCTGTCACAATACACTATAGCCTGATCCTGATGTACGCCTAGATCATTGATTAGTCCTTTTAACCAAAGTCACAGTAGGCTGTAGAGTTGCCTTCCAACTTACCAGAGAACCACCAAGAGTGAAAACATAACCAGTCATGGATCTCCTACTGTCTACATCCCCAGCATAATCAGAATCTGAGTAGCCGGTTACCAAGCACTGTGTATCATTCCCATAAATAAGACCAACATTTGACGTACCTCTAAGATATCGAAAAATCCTTTTCACAGCCTGCCAATGCTCCTTCCCTGGTTTAGCCATAAATCGGTTAACAATACTAACAACATATGCCAAATCTGGTCGGGTGCACACCATAGCATACATCAAACTTCCTACTACACTTGCATAAGGAACTCTTGACATGTATTCCTTTTCTCCCTCGGATTGAGGTGCGTACATTACCAGCTTGCTGTTAGTAGCCGTTGGAGTGTCTATAGGTTTAGCTGATGACATGCCAAACCTTGACAATATCTTGTTAATGTACCCTTCTTGTGACAAGAAAAGTTTCTTCTGATTTCTATCCATATAGATTTCCATTCCCAAATTTTTCGAGCAGCACCAGATCTTTCATTTCAAATTCTGCACTGAGACAATCCTTCAGCTTCTGAATATCAGACTTGTCTCGAGCAGCAATTAACATATCATCTACATACAGGACCAGACAGATGCGAGAACCATCTTTCAGTTCGTTGTAGTACACACAACAATCAAAAGGACTCCTATTGTAGCCGAGCTGCATCATATAACTGTCAAATCTCTTATACCACTGCCTTGGAGACTGCTTAAGCCCATATAAGGACTTCCTCAACTTGCACACATGATTCTCCTTTCCCGGAACTTGGAAACCATCTGGCTGAGTCATGTATATTTCATCTTCCAAATCTCCATGTAGAAAAGCAGTCTTCACATCTAGTTGCTCAAGCTCCAAATCCTGATGTGCAACTATTGCTAGTAGCACCCTGATAGAAGTATGTCTGACCACCGGCGAGAAAATCTCGTTGTAGTCTACTCCCTCTATCTGATGGAACCCTCTTGCAACTACTTGTGCCTTATACTTAATACCCTCAGTCAGTGATATTCCTTCCTTCTTCTTGAAAACCCATTTGCAAGTGATTACCTTTCTCTCTGTCGGTAATCTGACCAGCTCCCAAGTCTGATTCTTGTGAAGAGATTCCATTTCGTCTCCCATTGCAGCCAACCATTGTGCTGACTCAGTTCCTGAAATTACTTCCTTGTATGTGGACGGCTCATGAAGCTCCACTTCCTCAGCAACCTGCAGTGCATAATTCACCATATTATCAAAAACATACCGCTTTGGAGGTCCAACTCCAACCCTTCTTGGTCAGTTCAACGCGATGCTATGCTAAAATAAGTCAGATGTTTGATTTTCTGGTGGTGTAGATTCTGGCAGATTGGTTTCTGGTTGTGGCAGTTGGTCACTGACCAACTTCTGTGCCTTGCTCTCCTCTTGAGTGGCTTGCACCTCCACCTGTTCATCAACAGCTCCATTCTTCTCTACAATAATGGGCTTCACCATAGGGTTGAGCATAGAATTCTCATCAAAAATTACACTCCTACTAAGTATAACCCTATTCTCAGATGAAGACCATATTCTATATCCCTTCACCCCTTCTCCATAGCCCACGAATATTCCCTTTTTAGCCCTTGGCTCCAACTTACCCTCATTGACATGATAGTAAGCTGTACAGCCAAAAACTCTCAAATTTGAGTAATCAGCAGGCTTCCATGTCCATACCTTAAACGGTGTTTTACAGTCGATGCCTGTGTGTGGTCCCCAATTTGTTATGTAGCATGTCGTTGTAACTGTTTCTGCCCAGAAACGTCTAGTTAGGCCAGCGTTAGAGAGCATGCACCTCGCTCTCTCCAGAAGTGTCTGGTTCATTCGCTCAGCTGCACCATTCTGCTGTGGTGTATCCCTGAATGTGCGATGTCGAGCAATCCTCTCATCCTTGCAAAACACATCGAACTCAGACGAATAGAATTTCAGCCCATTATCAGTTCGCAGCCTCTTGATCTTCTTACCACCAAGAAGATCTTCCTTTGACAGAATCTGCAACCCTCTTTCACCCTTGTGACCAAGTCTCATATGTCATAACTTGGTCAAATTATCTCGGTGAACCTCAGATGACGCAACAGCTGCAGAACCAGCAATTGTTGAACTTTGCAAAAAATACAAAGTTCCCTGTTTGACGCCCTTAAGTATCACATTAGAGCCCATGTAGACATGTATAACTCCACCTTCTCCCTTGAAGCTGAACCCCTTACTATCCAGCAAGCTCAGGGATATCAGATTCTTCGTCATTAGTGGAACATGTCTGACATTGTGCAATGTGCAGAATTTACCATCATGTGTCCGAATCTTGATCGAGCCTATTCCAACCGCCTTGTAGACCGAGCTGTTTGTCATGGAGACATTTCCCCCGTCTATCTGCTCATAGGTTGAAAACCACTCTCTTCTTGGACATATATGGTAGGACGCCCCAGAGTCAAGGACCCACACATCAGCATGATGCGTGTGTTCACCTGCAACTAGAGTGATGTCCTCTTCAGAATTGTCAATCTTTACGTTCAACGCAGACATCTTTCTCACCAGATTACAAACCTCGATTACTCGAGCTCTGATACCAGTTTGTTATTACGGATGTGAGAAAGATAACAGAAATGTAAAGAAACGACACACAGATTTAACGTGGTTCACCAACAATGTGTTGGCTACATCCACCTAACAGAAGAGGAGAGAACTTTTACTGATTTTTAGAGAGATTACAGAGGTAGTTGTAGGTGACTACAATACAACGAATGCTTTACAAATGAACCTATTTATAGGAAAGATGACATCCACCTTTGAATATAAAATAGATCTAGAATATAAAATATTATATTAGTCAAATAGTATAATATTTGACTAATATAAAATATTATATTAGTCAAATATTATAATATTTGATTAATATAAAATATTATAATAATAGATATTATAATATTTGACTAATATAAAATATTATAATAATAGATATTATAATATTTGACTAACTTCTTAATCCCAATGAGAAGTAACATATTTGACTAATTCAAGACATTCTAACAAAAGTTATGAGTTACACGACAAATATGTGATTTATGTGACTAATTGTTTTTCAAACAATTCATTGTTTCACAAGGTAATATCTAAATTTTTTTGTCTCTTTAGCTGGCATGATACAAGCTTTTTACATTTGATGCTTAAGTCTTCTTCTTCTATATTTTAGGCTATGAAAGAAGCATTTGAGGTTTTCTGCAATAAAACAGTTGTGGGCAGTTCAAGTGCGGAGCTTCTAGCTTTGCATTGTGATAATATTTTGAAAAAGGGTGGCAATGAGAAATTAAGTGATGAAGCGGTGGAAGAGACATTGGAAAAGGTTGCTTTTAGGCATTTTCAGAATTTTGGTTATGTAGTTAAAGGGTTAGGTCAGTGTTATTGAAAGTTTTCTGCCCTTTTTCTCTTTTTCTAGGTCGTCAAGGTTCTTTCGTACATCAGTGACAAGGATCTGTTTGCTGAGTTCTTCAGGTGACCTTTGCCTTTGAAGTATTTTATTTGACTTGGGATCATGTGTATTTATGAGGTTCTGATGTTAAATTTTATTATCTTGCATTTTCAGGAAGAAACTTTCTAGGCGACTACTTTTTGACAAAAGTGCCAATGATGATCATGAAAGACTTATTTTATCAAAGCTAAAGTGGAGGGAATGGGAAAGAGCAGTTTATTATTATTACATTTTAGAAAGTGTATTTTATTATTATTACAATGACATTTGGATTATATATATATATATATATTGTAATAGAAATATTATTATTAATAATTTTTATCGTTATTTTTTATTTAAATATAAATTATATTTTTGGATATATATATATATATTTAAAATTTTATGTATTTAATTAAAAATAAAAAATAATCAAAATAAATTCGTGGCAAATTAATTGTAAAATAGTGACGGATTTGATCGTCGCAAATTTGTTGTTATTTGCGACGGATTTTTGTGTAGTCGCAATTAGTGACAAAGATATTGCGACGGCCAATTGCCATCGCAAATCCGTTGCAAAATAGCAACGACCAATTACTGTTGCAAAATAGCGAAACCCAACTGCCGTCGCAAATCCGTTGCAAAATAGCGACGACCATTTGTCGTTGCAAATCCGTTGCAAAATAGTGACGGCCATTTGCCGTCACAAATTCGTTGCAAAATAGGAACGAATTTTGCCCGTCGCAAATCCGTTGCTATTTGCGACAGATTTTGTGTGCCGTCGCAATCAGCGATGAAGATATTGCGACGGCCAAATCCGTCGCAAATGTCAATTTGCGACGGATTTGGCCGTCGCAAAACTTGATTTTTCTAGTAGTGGTGGCAACTCCGTTCAAACCATTCGAAAAGTAAGATAGCTACGGAATCAGATGGAGTAACAAAAAACCTGACAATAAAGTCACAATTTGAGAAAACAATTTCATGTGGCGGTAGTCAAACCAAATTAACGTATGAAACTACCTCTTCCCAAGGATCATATTACGGTCAGCATCTCCATCAGCAGCAGCACCAAATTCTGGTGGCTCTTCTCCAGCATTTGTCTTGCCTAACCCCATACGTGTGACTAACTCCTTGGCATAAGTAAGATTGGGATCTGGATGTCCACCATCAAAGTCCTCCTGCTCAGATTCAGTCATAAACAAGAAAAATCAAATTAGGAAAAATACAAATGCATGTATGTGAACACAGTTAAAAAAACTCTGCTTCGAGAAGTTCAAGTAGAAGATATGGAGACCTTGGGAACACAGTTCAACAAAGAACTTTCTTGTGCGCCAAGCTCTTCAACAAAAATGCGTTTAGCATAAACACCAGCAACCCCATTAAGTGCATCATAACTGCAGTTGAACAAGAAATTAACCATTGGATATCTATGTCAATCTGGAGAGTGTAAAATGTAAAAGAATGTCTGCAACAGGAAGATGCCTAATCTTACCAGAAAGTAAAGTTGGGTGAAGAAAGTAGCTTCTGGATAGACTGGAAATCAAAAATTGACCTGACAAGAGATAGGAAACAAAATATTGTCCCAAAGATGAAACCTTTAGGAAAAAATATAATAAATTGAGGAGAGGATCGTAAGAAAACAGAAAAAGGGCCAAATATAAACCAACAATTTCAAGAACCTAAGACAGAAAATGTAAGAGTTGGAGATTGGTATATGTACCATACCCCCATACATAAAACATATCTTCACAACACAAAATATCCCAAAAATCCAATCATTAAATTAACGGAGAAATCTAAAATATCTAAGAAAAGCCTATAATATCTAAGAAAGGCCCATAATACATAAAAAAGGCTCATAACACAAAAAACTCACACATTATAGATAAATACCCCCCTAAGGAGAAATAAAGAGGCATCTAACACAATCAGGAACATACATACGCACGCACACAAAAAGAGAGAAAAAAGAGAGAGAAACACCAAAAGAGGAATTGATCAAGAACGAAGAGGAAGAACCAAGCTCGTAAAGGATTCCCAGGGACGAAAAGGAAGAAGGAAAGGGTAATTGGAGTAATTAGGATCAGACCACATCATATTGGCGCCCACCGTGCTTTTTCGTACAATTAGATTGACGAAAAAGATCATGACAACCCACGATCATGATTTTAAAAACCCTAATACCCCTCCAGAAGTTCTCACCACATCCCTGGGCATCCCTCTCCCTGTTCCCGCCAATTACATGTGGCAGAAAAGACCAAGACCTGATCCAGAATTAACAGACGACGCCACTTCATCTTTTCCCGAAGCCACCGGATCCTCAACCAATGTCCCGATGCCCCCAAAACGCCACCGAAAGTCTTCTCCATCAAAACACCACGACCACCCAACTACAAAACCCTCCAAACAATCCAAACACCATGATAAACAACCACACCTGCACCCTCAAAATTATACAACCCAGTTAGACCCACATGCTCCCCTACAACAACACTCGTTTCCTCAGACACCTCCGGATAATATAGCACATCCCATGCCATACCAACACCCCCCATCGCAACCACAAGTCCCAACAACCGCATGGCACATCCCAACACCAACCCCCGGAACCCAAGAAATCCCCCAACAGACACCTCCGGATAACATAGTACATCCCATGCCATACCAACTCCCCCCACCGCAACCACAAGTCCCAACAACCGCATGGCACATCCCAACACCAACCCCCGGAACCCAAGAAACCCCCCAACTCCACCAACACAACCAACCACCCTTGCCTCATCCTCCACTCAGTACATTGCCCCTCGCATCATCCACCCCACAAGCACAGATCCCGATACCCCAACCACTTTCGGGTACCCAAGGACAACCTATAACATACCAACACCCCCTACAACAACCACAAGCACCAACACAAACATGGTACCTCCCCCAAACCCCCGGAACCCCAGCCCTCCATCAATCTCATCTCCACGACCAACCTACAGCTGGACCCACACCCACCGCCATACACTCCCAAATGCCATGTGACCAAATTCACCTCGAACCCCCTCCATTAAAACCAAACGATGACATCCTCCCCTGGAACACACTTGACAAAAACCCTCTAGCCCCAGAATATGCCAAAGGTCCACTACCACTAACGTTCCAGATTCCCACATTCACCCATTACACCGGAGACTCCGATCCAGAAGCCCACCTCCGGCAATTCACCACAACAATGGTAATGCACGGCGCAGATGATTTCTTGTTGTGCTGGTGTTTTCCGATGACACTCGCCGACCAAGCACAAGCTTGGTTAGCCAGTTTACCTGCAGGATCCATCATATCTTTTCGCCAACTTGGCAACAATTTTCTACAACATTTTGAAGCATTCCGGACAAACAAAAAAATACGCCTTGAACTCCTACAAATTCGTCAAAACGCTGGAGAATCCTTGTTCTCATACCTCCAGCGTTTCAACAAAGAAGTGTTGATCACCAAAGATTGTACAGACTCCTTTTACGTTGAAGCATTCCGCAACGGTCTAATCCCAGGCGAATACTCACATCAACTAAACATCCAGGAACCAAGAACCACACAAGAGTTGTTAACACAGATCGGAGCTTGGATAGAAGCTGAAAAATTATCCACTTCCATGGCAGTTACCCAAGCTCAAGACGCTGCCCGAAACAACACAGTGGCCAGACCCAGATACCCCCAAGACCGCCACAGTCAACCTTTCACCCGATACCCACACCCTGCATACCGAACACCAACGACAACACCTAGCACCGACCAACGACCACCCCGGTACCCCAAAAACAATACTACCCAATTTACACCCCTAACCACCGATAGCGCCACCATCTGGCAAAAAATAGAATCATTAGGCATATTGGCCGCTCCACGCCCGATGCCTTCACCAATTGAGCGCCGAAACCAACAACATTTTTGCACGTTCCATAAAGAAGTCGGACACACAACCGACAACTGCTACGCCCTGAAGCACGCAATCGAATCCGCAATTCAAAAAGGGCAACTACGCGAATACGTTAAGATGCCGAATGCAACCCCCTCCACCGCCGATAATCTCCCAGGAACCGGCACAGCTCACCACCACGTCATCAACCTCATAGATGACCACTCCCACACATCCGACCCACCCCCCCAAAACGTATAAAATCTGTCAAACTTCATAACACTACCAACACCCCTCTAATAATCTCCTTACACATCCAGTCCTTTTTCGTCCGGAGTATATTAGTAGACACCGGTAGTTCCGCCAACATCATGTACTACGAAACCTGGAAAAAATGCACCTCGACGACAGCCTGATACAACCATACTCTACACCAATTATCGATTTTTCTGGCACCACCACCCATCCTCGCGGCACCGCCTAACTATCAATCCAATGGGGCCCACCTTCCCACCCGTAGCAACACACAACCACTTTCGTCCTCGTCGACTCCCCAGCCCCCTACAGCATCATCCTTGGACGCCCAGCACTGAACGCGATGCAAGCACAAATTCGCACATATCGCAACGACATAATAATGACATTACCTTCCGGCCCTTGGATCATTTCCGACGACGAACCGATTCAACAGACCTGCTACCTCACCAACATTAAAACCCCCAAACCTTCAACCATTCCCACTGAACATCCCGACCGAACCCTAACCCCCGTCGACCAATTCGAAACCTTCGGCATAGACGCCACACACTCGGAACGCAAAATCAAAATAGGCGCATCCTTCCCGAATCTTCTGCAACGACAGATCCTAGAGCTAGCAGCAGAATTTTCTGACATCTTTGCCTAGACACCCACAGACATCGGCGCAATCCCCCGATCCTTTATGGAACATAGATTAGGCATTCCTTCCACAGCCAAACCCATTACCCAAAAACCTCGTTCCTTCAACACCGCGAAACAAGCCATTATCTGAAAAGAAATATCAGAGCTACTTGAGGTCGATGTCATTCGAATAGCCCAATTCCCACAAATGGCGAGTTTGCATCGACTTCACCTCACTCAATAAAGTCATCCCCAAAAAACCGTATCATCTTCCCCGAACGGATCTCATCGCCGACGCCACAGCCGAATGCGACTTATTGTCATTCCTAGACGCTCACAAAGGATACGACTTATGCTTGTGAATCACATTAACACAGTTGCATTTTCTATCATAGGCTCAATGTTCTACACTTCGAACCATCACACAAATAGCATAACATAGGAAAATTATGAATTTAAATAAAATAGATATAATGATTTAAAGATACAAATCATAAAGAATATTAGTTAGAATTTAATGAAAATAAAATTAGGGTATTGAATAGAAGTTAAAACAGGGATATAGTGCCTACCAATAAAATGTTCCTTTTCATGTTTAATCTATCTAGGAAATTTTTAAAATAAAATAAAATAAACTAAATAAGTTGTTGTCAATTAAGTTTCCTTATAATACCTAACTTATATGAATTTTGAAGGTTGCTCCACGAAAATTTATTAAAATTTGGTCACTTATATTTGATCTTGAAAGAGATTGGTAAGAATTTTCTTAAGAGAAAACACTTAAATTTTTCATTTAAATAAGACAAATCAAATCAATTAAACTATTATATTTTCGCAGAATATATTTTATTACATGAATGTAATATAAACTTGACCCATTGTGGATATAAAACTTTGGATATATATATATATATATAATATAATATATTAATATATAGATATATATATATATATATATAATAATATAATTATTATTTATTTATTTATTTATTTATTTATTTATTTATTTATTTATTTATTATTTATTGTTGATTTTGGTAGAAATTAATGTATGATGATATTTATATAACTATATATATTTTTGTTTTCATTATATGTTTCGAATTTATGATCTTTCAATATCATAAATGAGGTATTACCATGAGAGTTACACATACTTCACAAATGGTTTATATATATTGAAATAATTGTTCCATATTCATACACATATTTGTAATTTTAAAAAAAAAAGTAGGGTTTAGACTTATTTCATCCCTGTCTACAAAGAAATGATTATGATATAAGAATCAAAAGACTTAATAAGTGGAGGAGAAATAGTCTTGAAAGATGTTGATTTAATTGTATTTTCTGTTAATCTCAATGGACCTGCATAAAAAAGGTTATTAGACTGGGGAACGAAATAGACCATTGAAAACCTCAAATTAATTTACTTTCTACTCGGGAATTATTGAGCTGACAAAAGTGAGGAAAAAAATATACACTTTTTCTAATAAAAGAGATATATAGGAAAAATCTCCCCTTTCATTTTTAGTTTTCTTTTCTTTAAACGATCAAAAGGATGAAATTAGGAAACTCTTTTTTTTTCTTTTTTCTTTTTGTAAATGAAATTAGGAAATATAAAAATACAAAATATTATGTAAAAATTAATCGCTTAAGACATAATTAGATAAATGAAAGCAATATAAGATTGAACCAATATATATAATTTTGAATTGTTTTTTTTTAAGGTAAAGAAATTCTGATTCTAAATTTTAAACAAATTTTAATCTAAATTTAAGTTAAGAGATTTTTATCACTTGCACCCTAAGATTATTTTTTATATATAGACACAAAGAATTATTCTTAATTCTCTTTTTGCATGGTTCTAAACCTAACCAGTTGGACCAACGAATTTAATCCAATTTTAGAAACCACAACAACAATAATAAACATTAGCAATAACTAATCCTAAAATATCTACAAAGTTAATAGTGTAAACTAATTATATGGATATAAAACAATTCAATGATATAATTTTTATGTTTTATAAATTTAAAATGTGTCATTGAATAAAAAATTTTGAATTCTTTTTCAGTGGAACTTTAAATCATAATGCTTCATCTTATCCTATTTATAATGTGTTATAAATAGTCTAATGATATTGTTCGTTTTACTTTATTTCATGTAACTGGACAAATTTAAAACACGTCTTAGATTAAAAAAATTTTAAATCTATTTAATAATTCTTTTTAAATAAGTAAGGTGGGATTTTAAGTTATAAACTATCAAATTTTAAAACGTTAATGAATTAGTTAATGCATGTTGGTTATTAGTTCCAAAAGGGTATGGACAATAATGAGTCTAATTAACAATGATTATAGGTTTCAAGTGCATTATACTGTATAGATAGAATAGATACATACATACATACAGATATATATAGATATATATATATATATATATATATATATATATATATATGTGTGGGTGTGTGTGTGTGGTGTGTGTGTGGTGTGTGTGTGTGTGTGAAAGTTGTACTGATTTGAATTTGATGCAATTGACAAATGCAATTTGTGGTGTTAATTCATTAAGCCTTAATTAAATCACAATTTAGATAACTACTTTGATGGAGGTATATTTTTCGTACAAATTCCGTCCCCCACACATCCATTTCCAGAATGTCTTAATTATTAGTCTTTCTTTTGCAGGAAATTGGAAACTTCTAGACCTTTTCAATTCTTCTTTTCTTGTTTACGTATTAATAAGACTTCATAACACTATTTTTTCTTTTTTCTTTAAATTAGAGTAAACCAGTTTGGTCAGATCGTGATTGAATAATTTTTTAGATGGATTCCATTAAATCTTTATACCATTTTCTTTAACCCAAAAAAAAAAACAGAAGAAGAAAAAAAATTGCATCTTTTAAATTGATTTGAATTTGATAAATTTTAAAAAATTCTAACTGAAATCAAAATTGGTCTAAGTTTTAACGGATATTCACCCTAAATATGTGTCTGAATATGTGTGTGTATATATATATATATATATATATATATATATATATATATATATATATAAACGAGAAAAATTATATACCACATAAGACATTTTTATAAAACAATTTATTCATATCCACTCGATCTTAATTAGATTCTAATGGATAAGTAGTTGGAATATAATCTAAAACTTGGACAAGAAATGTCAAATTGATGTTGTAATAACGGTGGTGCAATCTTATCATATTTTTCACTTCCACTACAAGCTATTATTTAATAAATGAGGGAAATAAAAATTAAATATTTTATAAAATATAAATGTTTTCCTTTACTCTAAAAAATAATTTGTCCACAAAACGTAACTTAATTAGTAACACCTTCATTTATAATTTTGAAAAGTAATACATAGAAAGTCTCAAAATTATTTTTTAAATTTGTTTTTTTAAAAATATCTATGGCTATATTCAAATTTAGGAAAAAAAACCAAATTAGAAAATAAATTAGGGATGGGATTGAATAATGGAGTAGACCTTGTGATTGGCAAAGAAACGTGACAACTAAGAAATTAAATGTATTATTACCTCAAATATTAATAGCTGACTAAATCAATTTAAAACTTTTATACATATTTATTTATTTATTTATTTATTTATTTATTTATTTATTTTATTAAAGTTTGAAGTGTTTGATAAAACGAACATTACATAATTAGAAAGAGATATATATTAAATTATATTTTTTAAAACAATTCTGTTATATAAAGATTAATGTCAGGTTTTAACGTGTTACAAATTGTTAGTAATTTATAAATATTTTATAAGTGTTTTGTAAGAATATTAGGTTATTAAGTAAGATTAACTTTAGATGAAATTGGAGTGAAGGTTAGATTAACAGTTTAAATGATTTTAGAAATTAAATTGTTTAATTAAAAATTAAAAATTAAAAAGAAAAGGTGAAGAGTTCTAACATCATTTGACTAACTTTCTTAAACTTTGAAATGTTTGGTAGCACTTACATTGTTATGTTCAATTAAATTCTTCAAGACAAATTTAGTATATCTTAGATCTTTCTTTTATATATGCCTTTTGTCCTAATCCTTTTTTATGAGAAATATATATATATATATATATATATATATATATATATATATATATATATATTGATGCACAAAATTTTATGTTTAGCTATGAAAGATAAAATTTCTCAATTTTTTGGTCAAAGAGAAAAATTGGATTAAAGTTTACCAAAGCATATGCACAAAAGCAACTAATTTTCAATTCTTGGGCTGTGATTCAGATGAGTTAATTAAATATGATGAATCAATGCATACCTTTTTTTAGGGTTATGAAAATGACTTAATTAAAGTACTTTTCCAAACCCTATAAAATTTAATTTTAGTTTTAGTATTAAAAAAAATATTATTTTTTAATTAAATTATCTAATATCTAAAATTTCTATTTTAATTAGTTTAAATTCTCGTAGTTTAATTTGTACTTTTAAATTCTAACCCTTTTTAAAATGAAAACCTTATTATAACTCTTATATAACATTTATATCAATTTTTAAACTTTTTTTTTTCGAAAGTTTTTAAAGTATTTTTACTTTTACGATATTTCCAACACTTATCAAAATTATAAATAAAACTGCTATCAATCGAATTATGACTTTTGATAAATCTCAAAAGGCAACCAAATATTTTCAAATTTTATTTTAAATATTTTTAAAGATATTTTATTTTTAAGTTATTTTGAGTTTATGATTTCTAGTTATAAGTTAGATCCATCTCAACTGTGTTACGCACATTTTCAATAAAAGAATTCCATATAATTAACTTTTTATATATATATAAATTAAAAAAATAATTAATAATTAAATAGAGTAATATTTTATTTTTCTATTAATGAGCCTACAAAAACCCTTTGAAAAAGGTTGGCTGAATTTGAAGAACTAATAATTCATGCACGTGGCTTTGAACAAATGAAGCAAAACAATAATTATATGTTTGGCATTTGGTATTTCCATTACAGAAAGAAATTAATAATCAATCAATCAGACATTAATAAAAGAAGACTTTTTTAAATATATGTATATAAGGGTAGTTGTTAATAAAATTATAAGGGTAGATGTTGTTAATTGAATTACACATTTTTTAAAAAAAATAAAACAAAACTTAATATATACTTTATTATAATGAAATACAAATAGAAAGGAAAGTGATATAAATTTATAAATAATATTAATTCTAGATTTGAATTCAATAAATATCATAAAAAAAAATGTGACATTTGAACTTAGAAAGAAAAGTGGAACAAGAAACCAAAGAAACTCAAATCAAAGATGAATATGAGCAAATACATATGTTTACACAACCTAAGATCGTACATAGAAGTACTAAATTTGGTAGCTTATGTACGTACGTTATGTCATTTTTTAGAAATATATAATGAAATTCTAAAAAGAAAAATGAATGTTCATTGCATCTCTATCTATTCCAAAACTTAATTCAAAAGTTTATAACAAGAGATAGACATAAACTTTTAAAAATAGAAAACAGTTTTCTGAAAAAAATTTCTGTAATATAATTTATTATATATGGTCGATTTTAATAATTTTTTACCAACTCATCTTATTTATATATATGAAAGTTACTAAATTTTTTGATTCCCTTTCTACTTTTCTTCTTGTCCCTTTCCTTTCTCTTTCCCATTTCCCTTCAAATATCAAATCTACCCAAAGAAAAACACACGTCCACTGAGTTAAATAAGTTTAAAGTTACAAGAATACGATGTAAGGTATTCCAAACTCCAATGGAAGCAAAGGTTGGCCCATGAATTGATCCTACAAAAACACCAATTAATTAATGTCCCTTTCAGCTCCCCACAAATCCCAATCCTCTAATTTCATCATCATCATCATCATCATCATCATCATATATATATATATATATAGATATATATATATATATATATATCCAATTCCAATTCTCCAACTCTAGCCACACCCTTGCGACACCTCAGCCACTCCAATCTCCGGCCTCGACCCCGCCACCGCCGCCACTCCTATCAACGATGACTAGAAAGTTTATCCGTTTATGGGGTCAACCTATACATATATATATATATATATATATATATATATATATATGTATGTATATGCATGTATATACACCTACGTACGTATGTATATATACCCTTCAAGAATCGATCTTTTCAGCTCGGCTAGCTGGCTCGACTGACACATGCATGTATTAATATAATACTCTTAACAGAGATTAAGCCAATTAGTGTTGTAGCTCAGCTGCTCTCCACGTACGTACGGCTTTTCTGGGCTCATCAAACGATTAGGTTCCATAATTATAGAGTTAAAAGGGTTGATTAGGGAGATGCATATTATAATTTTTAATATTCTTGATAGATATATATATATATATATATATATATATATATATATATATATATATACACACAAAAATAAAAGAGTTGTACATATCCAGTACCGGAGGTTGGGATTTCTTTTCGTCCAAAGTGACTGAAATTATGTGACATATATACAGATGTATATATATATATATATATACACTCTCTCGCATTGTTAATATTTTTCTCTTTCACACTCTATAATTAATTAATATTTTCCGAGTAAATAAAAAAATTATAATTTTTATATTTTTTTCAATAATGTTGTGATGAACTGAAATACACAGCTATTTGAGTATTATTAAGTAACACATTTTTTAATTGATGAAAATTATTTAAAATGAATTAAAACATACAATATTTTAGTTTGATTATAACAAATAAAAAATATATATTATATTGGTTTGATGTCATATTATACAAATAAATATCACGAATTATCTTAAAAATAAGTTAGTGTGTGTATATATATTATATATATTAATGAGCATTTATGATGCTAATTAATTAATAGTAAATTAGAAATAATTGAGTTACATTATTAAGTAGAAGTGAATTACAAAACTGGATTATCATTAGTCAAAACTCATCAATATCAAACCTAACACAAATTAAATCTCACTTTCAATAGCTTAGAAGATACAAATTAATGAAATAGTCTGTGGACAGAATATTCCTATAAGAAAATATAGTTTTAAATCTTTTGGAGAAAATTCAAATATATATATATATATATATATGAATATTAGAACATTTACATTTATATATGGGAAAAGATGGATAGAGAACTGTCAAGATAAAGACCTTCCAAAAGATCGAATTATGGTCCAAATGAAGAAAAAAGAAGTTTGGCAAAAACATAAAATTAAGTAAAAGTTAAACCAACATTATTTACTAACTTTTAATTTATGTATTGTATGGATAAAGTCTAATTTTTACTCATAAAAATGTCTTATCTAACTTTTTTATAATACTTAAATAAATATTAAATTTTTTTTATCGTATCAAATCAAATCAAATCAAATCAAATAAATAAATAAATAAATAATTATATATATATATATATATATATATATATATATATATATATAATGGAGATATAAAAGCTAATTGAAGAAAGTGGGGTGAATTATATACATATAGACTGAAAGCAGAAATATCTAATCCTACTCAGCTTAATGGAGTTTTACACCATAAATAGCAGATTATTCTTTTCTTGTCCTTTAGTACAGCTCATTTCTGTTAATATTCTGCAGCTCATGCACATTGCATGTGTCAGCTGTAGTTTAGGAGTTTTAGTTATTTGTCATCTATATAAGGTTGTACATGGCAGTAGCCATAATGCAATAGATACAAGGATATCAATATAGAATACACTTATGCCTATTGTCCTCTGTGAAATTGCATTTTTATTTTCATGGTATCAGAGCCAGTGCGGCTTCTGATTACCTAATCTTTAAATATGGCAGATGATGTTGAATCCAAGATAACAGTCTCTTCTAATAATATAGAGGGATTCAAATCACAACTGCTTTATCCGCAAGTTCAATTGGTTTCATTCAAGCTTAATGAAACAAATTACTTAATATGGAGGACACAGGTGCTGACTGCCATTAAGGGCTATGGTTTGGAGGATTACATTAGCTCGAGGCCAAGAATTCCAGATCAATATCTCACAGCAGGTTCGCAAGCCCAGGTACTAAATCCAGATTATCTGTTATGGAATAGGCAAGACCAGATCTTAGCTGCTTGGATTCTTTCCTCTTTGTCTGAAAATATTTTACCTCTCATCATTGGCTTGAGCACATCTAGTGAAATATGGTCTGTTTTAGAAGGAAACTTTGCTAGTCAGTCGAAGGCAAAGACCTTACAATACAAATTGCAGCTGCAAACCACTAAGAAAGGAAACCTAAGCATGAGAGAATATCTAGCTAAAATAAAGACGTGCTGCGATTTATTGGCTACTACAGGTAATCCTGTAACACAAGGAGATCAAATAATGCATATTTTATCTGGTTTAGGCCCTGAATATGATCCTGTTGTTGTCACTATAACTGCTGGTGTAAGTTCATTTGGTTTAAGTGATGTTCATGCTTTATTATTGAGTTTTGAGGCTAGGATTGAAAGTATTTCAAGTGTGAGTGGAGCTATTAATACAGATGGATCTCAACCTTCTGTGAACTATGTGGCTCAAGACAATAATCAAAGGAGAAATTTCAATAATCACACTTTCAATCCTAGAGGAAGAGCAAGAGGCGGTTTTAGAGGAAGAGGTTTTAGAGGATCATATAGGGGCAGAGGAGGCAGGTTCCAATCTTCAAGAATTACCTGTCAAGTATGTCATGTGCATGGGCATACTGCTGATAGGTGTTAGCACAGATTTGACCAGTCTTATGGAAGTGCAGGAACCAATCAGTTTAATGGAAGGAATGAAGGCAATCAGAACATAAATCCCTCTCTGAACATGGTTCATGTGCCTGGTGGAAGCACATCTGGAGATGAAGGCTGGTGGTTCCCAGATTCAGGGGCTTCTACTCATGTCACCAATGATCTTAATAGCTTGCATTCAGCTTCTGAGTATTATGGCTCCAACAAACTACAGATGGGAAATGGCCAGAATGAAGGAATCAGTCATATAGGTAACTCAACCTTTTCCTCACAGTCTAATAGGTTGTTTCATCTTAAGGATATTCTTCATGTCCCTGGCATAACTAAGAACCTTATTGGTGTGTCTAGATTTACCCATGACAATGATGTTTTCTTTGAGTTTCATCCCATGTTTTGTGTTGTTAAGGATCAAGCCACACAGGAAGTACTTCTCAAGGGAATGTTTAAGGATGGATTATATTCCTTCAAGTTTGCTGATCAAGTTGAATCAAGGAATATGAAGTTGTTTTCTAATACTAATTCTCATGTTTTAAGTAATCTCGTCTGTAATAGTTTGAACATCAGCTTATGGCATAAGAGACTTGGACACACCAGTTACGATATTGTTCAGAGGGCTCTTAAAGACTATAATGTTTCTTTCAGTAATGATAATGAAAATTCCGAAATTTGTGCTCCATGTATTTTGGGTAAAAGCCATAAATTGCCTTTCAATGCTTCAGGTAGTTCTTCAGTAGCTGCTTTTGATCTTATACATACAGATTTGTGGGGTCCAGCACCTATAGATTCTACAAATGGTTACAGATACTATGTTTCATACATTGATGATCACACTAAATACACATGGATATATTTGCTTTAGATGAAATCAGAAGTGACAGGAACCTTTATTCACTTCCATAATCAAGTTGAAACTCAGTTTAAAACTAGAGTAAAAGTGGTCCAAAGTGATGGAGGAACTGAGTACATGCCTCTTACTGAATTTTTCAAGAACAATGGGATAATTCACAGGAGATCTTGCCCCTATACTCCTCAGCAAAATGGTTCAGCAGAGAGAAAGCATAGGCATGTGGTTGAAATGGGCTTATCCTTACTTGCTCAATCCAATATGCCACTGAAATTCTGGGATGATGCATTTGTTACAGCAGTTTATCTGATAAATAGAGTTCCTGCCAGAACAATAGAATACATGTCACCTTTTGAGAAACTAACCAAGCAAAAACCTGACTATTCTGCCTTAAGAGTGTTGGCTGCTTATCTTCCCACACATCAGGCCCTATAATGATCATAAACTAGAGTACAGATCGACTGCAGGTGTTTTCCTTGGTTACAGCTCACAGTACAAAGGGTACAAGATTCTTCTTCCTTCAGGAAAAGTAATAATTACAAGGCATGTGATTTTTGATGAAAATGTGTTTCCTTTTGCCAAGAACAAGACTGAGATTACTTCTGACAAGCAATCAGTGAACCATGATTTTGTTACAACTGAACCTACTGTAGATACATTCCCAAGATTTTATCATCAAGAGAAAAAGGCAGCAAGATCAGATGATAGTCAAAGTCTTATCAGTCCAGTACCTGCTCAAAGTTTTGAGTATGGAGAACTCAGCCATGATACTGTGCCCTTAGGAGTATTATTGCCCGTTGATAAATCTACAGATAGTTCACCAAGGAGTGTTTCTCAGCCAGAAACAGAAAATCCCAGAAGACCTAATAATCAGCATCCTATGATAACAAGAGCTAAAGCTGGAGTATATAAGCCCAAAATCTTTACTGATCTCATTGAACAAGAACCTAAGAATGTTGATGAGGCTTTGAAGGATCCTAAATGGCAGCAAGCTATGAAGGAGGAGAATGATGCATTGATTAAAAATAAAACCTGGATACTTACAACTCTACCCCAGGGAGTACATGTTGTAGGAAATAAGTGGGTATTCAAGATAAAGAAGAATGCAGATGGTGATGTGGAAAGATATAAAGCAAGATTGGTGGCACAGGGTTATACTCAATCAGCTGGTTTTGATTTTAATGAGACCTTTTCACCAGTAGTGAAACCCACAACAATAAGGATCATGTTAACCATAGCCTTGGCTTACTCTTGGGATATTAAACAACTTGATGTGAGGAATGCTTTTCTGAATGGAGAGTTGGCAGAAGAAATTTACATGAGGCAACCTAAGGGTTTTGAACAAGACAATGTGCAGGTTTGTAAGCTTAAGAAGGCCATCTATGGGCTGAAACAAGCTTCAAGGGCTTGGTATATGAAAGTAAAAAGAACTCTTGATTCCTTTGGGTTTGAAAGCTCCAAGGCTGATAACTCACTATTTCTATATAACAAGCATAATGTCAAGGTGTACATTTTGATCTATGTGGATGATATTCTGATCACTGGAAATGACAAAGGAGCTATCCAGAAGACAATAGAGAATCTCACAAAATTTTTCTCTATGAAAGATTTGGGCAGTATTCATCATTTCCTTGGAGTAGAAATCTGTAAAACCTCACAAGGAATGCATTTGTGTCAAAAGGAGTATGTTAAAAAATTGTTGCACAAGGCTGGTATGTTGCAGGCAAAAGGATGCAGTACACCTATGATCACTACTCCCAATTTATCCAAATATACAGGAAGTCCAGTTGAGGATGCAGCCAAATATAGAAGCATTGTGGGAGCCTTGCACTATGTAACCATCACCAGACCTGATATTTGCTTTGATGTGAATAAAGTGAGTCAGTTCATGTCCAATCCTCTTGAACCTCACTGGAAGGCAGTAAAAAGGATACTAAGGTATCTTGCTGGAACTTTGCATCTTGGACTGAATATGCACAAACCTAAACACTTAAATGTCACAGGCTTTTCAGACAGTGACTGTGCAGGAGATATAGATGATAGAAGATCTATTACAGGGTACTGTGTATACATTGGAGAGAATTTGATTTCATGGTCCAGCAAGAAACAACAATGTGTTTCTAGATCAAGTACAGAGGCAGAATAGAGAAGCCTGGCACAAGTAACCTCTGAAATTTCTTGGATAAGATACCTTCTTGATGAATTGAGTGTGAATCAAACCAGAATACCACAGATATGGATTGACAATCAGAGTACTATTTACTTGTCCTCTAATCATATTCTTCATGCTAGAACTAAACACATTGAATTGGACTATCATTTCATTAGAGAGAAAGTTGTTGCTGGGATGATACAAGTGAATTATGTACCTTCCATTGATCAAAGTGCAGATGTCCTAACTAAACCTCTTGGTTTGCAATTCTTCACTCGGATGCGAAACAAACTTACTGTCACAGCACATCCTGAGCTCGAATTAAAGGGGTGTGAAAGCAGAAATATCTAATCCTACTCAGCTTAAGGGAGTTTTACACCATAAATAGAAGATTATTCTTTTCTTGTCCTTTAATACAGCTCATTTCTGTTAATATTCTGCAGCTCATGCACATTGCATGTGTCAGCTGTAGTTTAGGAGTTTTAGTTATTTTGTCATCTATATAAGGCTGTACATGGCAGTAGCCATAATGCAATAGATATAAGGATATCAATATAGAATACACTTATGCCTACTGTCCTCTGTGAAATTGCATTTTTATTTTCATAGACACATAACAAAAGGAGGGCATCAAACTAGGAAATGAAAAAGTAATGTAAGTTGTTGACTGTTGTTGCCTCATTATTCCAAAAATAGTAAATGACCATAGAAGATATTGGTTGGTGTTTGTAAATGTTTGGAAAAGCAAACTATATATAATGAACCTATATATATATATATATATTATATATATAGTGTGACCTAATTATACTTTTTTAAGATCAAGAATTTAACATCTTTGTTGACAAACAAGCTAATTATATGCTTTATATTATGCCACAGTGTTTTCAGAATGCAAACAAATATGAGTGGAACCATTTTAAGTTTCATGCACACAAAGTAGGTTTGGTACTATGTCATTGCAGAATTAATACATATATATATATATATATATATATATATATGTGTGTGTGTGTGTGTGTGTGTGTGTGTGGATGTGATTGCAAGTTTGGTGCAATCCAAGAAGACTTAATTTAAACGGCTACTTTCAAATGCCTGGTTATTTGGTTTAAGCCTATATTGGAGTGTTTAAGCATTTGTAATGTAGGGTGGTGGATTGACAACAACATTTAACTCATTAGATTAATCTTTAAACATAAGTGAATTAATAAAAATTTCTTTTCGCTTAAAAAAGAAAGTTAAAATTTTTAATTTTAATACTTATTTAAAATTGTGTCAAAACTTTCTCTCATAAACTAATTCTTCTGAAATTTGGTTGAAATCTGAATATGAAGTTGATTTAAAGTGCTTTCAAGTAAAGTAAGTTTAAAAACTTTGTGTCCATAAAAATAAAATAAAATAAAAAAACTCATTAGATTTTAAAATATAATAATTATAAATAACATGTTTTAAAACATGTGATATTATGTGTGTTATACTCATTTTACTTTCCAATTAGCCTAAGATTCAATTTAAAGTATATGTAAATATATATTTATATATATATAGTGATATGATAAAATTTTATAATATAATAATTTTATAAAATATATAATTCGTTTGCTCAATTTTGTTCGTAAAAAATATTTAAACTATTTGTAAATTTGGTTTTTTAATAAATAAATAAATATGTGTGTTTATTTTAAGAAAAATCTTAAATTTACGAAAATTTTAATGTATAAAATTTATGAATTGTTATTGCAATAATTTGAAAAATATATGCCTACTAATTAAGTATTATGACTATTAATAAATATAAATATTTTATTTTGTTCATTTTGAATGTCATTAATTCCTTCAGCAATTCCTTCAGTAATTCCTTCAATTGAAATATAATGTTATACTAATGGAAACACAATAGAGCGATATTACAATTAAGTAAGGAGCTGTTAGTCAATAAAATGTTTGATTGCACTGATTCCAAATCATTAGAATTATTTAAAACAACAAAACTGGAAGAGCTTGTAAACGAAAAACATGATAATACAAATCACCCATCTCCAGTATTCTAATCTCATATGATGGATTAATTGTTGAAACATTACAGAAAAATCTAGGACTACAAGAAAACACAAGTTATTAGCAGAATTCTACACATAAGAGAGGGATAGCTCTTCGCACATTATTTTATAATAGAACGAAAATAGTTGATGAAGCAACTGTAACTTTGAGTTTATGTGATGACAGTGGGAGCAGATCGGCCAGTGAACCCTTGCATCTTAGAAAGCTTGAGGGCAATATCAACCTGTGATGATAATAGGGAGTCCAGTTTTAGCAGGGGAGTGCCGGAAATCAACCAAATATAAACTAAAAGAGGTAAATGACCAAAATCGTTATGATAAAATTTTACCAGAGGAGCAAGTGCATCTTGAGAATCTCTGCCAGTTTTGGACGAGTCCTTTTCATATTGTTCAATATACACACGGATGGTGGCTCCCTCCGATCCAGTTCCAGAGAGACGGAAGACCTGGAAGTAGTGTGTGAAGATATTATACATTGGACACATCAGAGTTGTGTATTATAGGTTTTCATGCTTGATTCAATTGAACCTTTGGGTACTAAAAGATACGCAATGTCGATCCTAAAAAGATATGCAAAGAGGTAAGAAAGGCTTTACCAGTCGAGAACCATCTTCAAACATATACCGAATTCCCTGATTCTTAGAGATGGAACCATCTACAGGATCTTTATATTCAAACTCATCAGCGCTGGCAACGTTTGCAACGTCTGAGCGTATGCCTTTTATCATCCTGCAGTTAGACAAAAACAAGAGATAATAATTCTTCCATTCATTCCATACGCAACAGAAGAATTGTGAAGAAGCTAGACCATTGGATCAGACTATATACGAAAAATATTTCACTGTTTATATAATCTCAAAAATGAAAATTATATAATCTGATCCATTATCTAGTTGGCTGTAATTTTTGCATCTAATTACAATAGCACCAAGTCAGATACCAAGTCAGATACAGTCTTTCACACCAAGAACATATTAGTCAAACAAAAGCATAGGCAGACCAGAAAACATTAGAGGTGAATAGAACTTGTAAGCTAAGCTAAAAGGCTTCCCACGAACTACATAGGAAAAGCTCAAACCCTAGCCTACCTTGGTTAGACATGCACATGTATATAAAAACTCCGAAATACTTAAAATTGGAGTACTGTGATAGTTAGACGATTAGACATACTTATTAACTTCATCTAAAGAGGATTGCAGATTGACCAAATGTGCCATCAATTCCTTTGCACCACCAGCATCAACACCCTAGAAGCAGCAAAGGAAGCCAAATCAAACAAAGAACAAAAAATCAATTAATCTCATAGGAATCAAACATACTATAACAGCATCATGAAGTAGCAATATACCTCATAATCATATCGTGTGTAATAGTGGCGGCCATAAGTTGCCCAATGCTGGCGAACAATGTCTTCAACAGTTACGAGCTTACCCCCACCCAAGTTATCCTTATTTTTGTAGGCGAGAATAGATAGCCAAGCCAAAACAGCCCAGATACCATCTTTCTCACGTATATGATCCGAACCTAAAAATTAAGCCAATGAATTGTGAATTAGATATTTTTTGGTTTCTTAGTGCCTACAGAGGTTATCTAATTTAATTAAATGGTGAAGACAAAATATGGGGCAAACCAGTTCCAAAACTTTCTTCACCACAAACAGAACACATTCCAGCATCCATTAGATTGCCAAAGAATTTCCAGCCAGTAGGCACCTGTACATAAACAGAATGGTTACAACCTAGCTCCATCGGCAATGAAATGCACTGAAAGCTCAAAACAAAATATGCACTCATGCACCTCAAAGAATTTCAGGTTAAGATGTTTTGCTACAACATCAAGAGCAGCTGAGGTAGGCATGCTCCTGCAACCAAAAAGTTAAATATGAGCACTTAGATTACAAAAGGAGCTTATGCATCTAAGTCTACAAGTCCCATCCAGAGAATCTAATGTTTCATAATTTATTAAGCAACAAAAAACAAACACGCATATACACCCTACCAAGAAGCCTCCAATTATATTACAAACCTGGCAACTCCTTTCAAACCATTGGAAAAGTAAGGGATGGCTTCAACTGCATTTGCAGCAATGATAGCTACAGAATCAGATGGAGTAACAAAAAACCTGACAATAAAGTCACAATTTGAGAAAACAATTTCATGTGGCAGTAGTCAAACCAAATTAACGTATGAAACTACCTCTTCCCAAGGATCATATTACGGTCAGCATCTCCATCAGCAGCAGCACCAAATTCTGGTGGCTCTTCTCCAGCATTTGTCTTGCCTAACCCCATACGTGTGACTAACTCCTTGGCATAAGTAAGATTGGGATCTGGATGTCCACCACCAAAGTCCTCCTGCTCAGATTCAGTCATAAACAAGAAAAATCAAATTAGGAAAAATACAAATGTATGTATGTGAACACAGTTAAAAAAACTCTGCTTCGAGAAGTTCAAGTAGAAGATATGGAGACCTTGGGAACACAGTTCAACAAAGAACTTTCTTGTGCGCCAAGCTCTTCAACAAAAATGCGTTTAGCATAAACACCAGCAACCCCATTAAGTGCATCATAACTGCAGTTGAACAAGAAATTAACCATTGGATATCTATGTCAATCTGGAGAGTGTAAAATGTAAAAGAATGTCTGCAACAGGAAGATGCCTAATCTTACCAGAAAGTAAAGTTGGGAGAAGAAAGCAGCTTCTGGATAGACTGGAAATCAAAAATTGACCTGACAAGAGATCGCAAACAAAATATTGTCCCAAAGATGAAACCTTTAGGAAAAAAAATATAATAAATTGAGGAGAAGATCGTAAGAAAACAGAAAAAGGGCCAAATATAAACCAACAATTTCAAGAACCTAAGACAGAAAATGTAAGAGTTGGAGATTATGCTTGTGAATCACATTAACAGAGTTGCATTTTCTATCATAGGCTCAATGTTCTACGCTTCGAACCATCACACAAATAGCATAACATAGGAAAATTATCTAATTTTCATTAAGAGATTGAAAATATTGAGACTGTATGATTTCACATGAATTTTCCTCCTACACCTTAGCAACTTAAAAAATTTAGGATGACAGCTAAAATATCAGCCAGCTAGTAACATAGGAAAATCACCACAGCTTAACGTTCCATAAGATCCACATACAAACAAAAGCACTAAGCAGAATGCAGCAAGTTCAGTCATTTCGAAGAATTATAGCAACCCAAAAGCATTATTACTCGGAATATATTGATAAAACCATAAATGGAAAATCCTGAATTAGAAGGACATACTTCATCAATTTAATATAATCACTAGTTGAATCGAAAACATCAACGTCAAATTGACCCTCTGGACCAGAAAAGCTTGAAACAGCTATGGTACTAATATCAACCTGAGGCAAATCAAATATCGAAATTCTTCTATTAGTTCAAATAAAAGTATATATGCCAAACATTTGAAAAAAAAGAGATAAACACCATACATCGGGCAGTTCTTGTGCAATTAAGTACTCATTTATTGTTGTTGTATTTTGATAGATCTTATCGGTAACTGATTCAGGTGCAGGTCCTCCATTTTCCATGTTGTACTTAATTCCAAAATCCTGCAGTGTAAATCATAAAATCAGAGTAAAAGTTCAATAGAAGTATCAATAATTATCAACATTTCGCATCTCATAATGGTTATGACCAAGATCAAATGATGTACCAGCAGTAGAAAGTTTCAGGGAAAAAGAATTCTTGAAAGAATTAAAGACATTTTGTTATTTTTTCTGCACATGCAAGAGAGATGTCTTCAACTTTTTCTAGTCTTGTTCCAATTAGTATTTCCTTTGCCTGGAAATTAATAGTCATTATTATATACGTTCCAACTAAATTCTCCCAAAATATTATCCCATATCTCTGAAAGTTAAAATTCATTTCCCTCTTCCAACTTTCACCAAATGATGCTAAGTGTGTGGTTCTTGACTCTCTCCTTTTGATTTCTTCTTAATATGAAAATGAGTGTTTTTGAAAATCAGCGAAGGACAAAATATATCACACACAAGAATAATGTTTTGAAACGAACTCCTCAGAAGCATTCATTACATGATAATGAAGAAAAAAGGTACAAAAAGAAGTTGCAGCTAAACAAACAAGAAGATGTTCCACATAGTAAGGCCTTGAAAAAATTCATTCTATGAAGAAAATGTAGCTGATACTGACCTCATGTGGACCACCAGGGTTGTGGCTTGCTGTCAAGATAAATGCTCCAGTAGCCTTAGATCCCTGTGATGAAGTGCAAAAAGATTTGAATACCATGTCAGGATGATGAACCACATGATAAGCATGAACAGAAAAATAGACAGTTAGAACTTTGAAAAGAATTACATACATCCGCAGCAACTCTCTCACGCACAACACAAGATACAGCAGGAGTAGATAATAGACCATTTTGAGCAACCCAAACACGTCTTACTCCATTTGCAGCTGACATCTTGATGATGATCTGCCAAGAATAGATCAAGTGCATGTATCATACTGTCAATAACAATGATTTGAAGATATGGAGCCACTGCAGTCAGAACAATATGCAGTTTTCCAGCAAAACACAGCAAGCAGTTAAACATGATATGACTAATCCAAGATCATCGATGAGATCCAACAATTCAACTGAATCATTATGCAATATGCAATCAGTACTCCACATCTGATATTTCACATATTTACTTGTTCTTAGACCATTAATAAAAAATCAATAATTAAAGGCATAAACAATTTGGAAATTGGTATAATCATGATATTAGATGTCTTTGTTCAGGGAACTCAAGCCATTTGAAAATACTCCCATGATAAGAATTTTTCATAACTCAAAAGGAGTAAATGACAAACTAAATATCTATCAGAACATCATATAACTTGTGTAGAACTCGCCATTAGAAAGATTCACACATTATGTCCACTGCCACATCTAAATCAATGTGCTGACTCACAAGAATATGATACACACACTACTTTGGGCACCCTCAACTAGAGAACTGCATGCAATATTATAGTATTCAGGACATGATATGACTAAAATAATGTACAAATTAATAGATCAAAAGATCCCTGAAGGAAAAAAAACACTAGTCATTTAATTAAAGAACTATTAAACTTCCAAAATAATGATCATCAGTTTCAAAAATAAAATAAAATAAAATTCTGAAACCAAAGTGTAGAAACACCTTTAAACTATAAATAGTACCCAGTGTTCCTTTATGTCAAATGGAAATTTACAAGCAAAGAATACTCCATCATTCTAAAAGCAACAGATACAAAAGGAATTTACGAGTGAGACAAAAATGCCCAAGAAGAGTGGTAAAAATTTACCTGAATAGCATCTTTTGAATAGTAGCGACCATCACCAGAAACAACAAGTGTAGCACCTGCAAAAAAAATACAAGATAAAAACAAATATCTAAGAAAAAAGTATATTCATTTATCCTCATTAAATCAGGGATGCAGGAACAAAAAGTATTTAAATGAATTTCAAATATGATATATACAATACAAAGCATATTAATGAATATTAAGCAAGTGAAAAAATGCAATTTCAACTTATTGAAGAAATATCTGACTGCAATTCAAATAATTGACCAATTTTAAGATCACATATTGCGCTGCATTGATAACATCAGATACTTCTCATTGAATAAATTTGGCTCCCTTCAATTGGAGAAAGAAAAGTATGGATGATAGTATTACCAATTTGGCTCCCTTCAACCCTTTCATTGAATAAATTAAATTATTTTTAAGCTAGTGAGAAAAGAAAGATCCATTGTTATTAGATAATCACAGTGTCAATGCATCTGATGCTTGAATTTGAAGATCAAGACATGAAGAACTTCAAACAAAACATTGACTGATAAGATACTTCATCATATTCAAAAGTAGAACAACGAAGAGAGTCCGCAGCTAACAGATTGTAAGAGAAAACAAAGGAAGGAAAAAAAGAGTGAGGTGGGTGAAGGCAATTTATGCCAGCCAGAAACAGCCTGTGAAATTGCAGCAAAAGGAGAGAAGCATAAAATAGAACCACCTTGGTTATAAAGGTTGCAAGAGGTTCAAAAAGGTGCAAAACAGAATAAAAGAAGCTTCTTTTGGATTGCTAAAACATTTCTGTAACTTAAGACATCCATTTTCTTAATGACATGATCTAATGGAATCTGAAGCCTAACAGATCCTAGAGCAGATGAATAAAATGACAGAAACGCAAGCAGAAAAGTAATGCAAAAGCTGCATTAGCATTGAGCACCCTTTAGTAATGTTGGCTGAAGAACTCTGTACCCTAATCAGATCCTAGAATAGATACCCACAACTGTTTCTTTAGCACTAACCTCAAAAGCAATTCAACTCCATCAAACAGGAAAAGAAAATTTAGCAAGAAGTAGCAAATATTTAGCATGATGCACCAACAACCATAAATAGAAACCAAAGCAAGATCCTCCAAGCCTGATATTTTAAAAATAAAATAAAATAAATGCAAAGAATCCACTGCCTAATATCATATTTTGCAAAAAAAAAAAAAAACATTAAACATCCAACATAAACCCATACTAACCTCTGACTTTATCAGCTCCAAGGGCATTAAATGTGGACTGGACAAAATTTTGCAAGTAGCGAGGTTGTGTAAAGACCTTCACCTGGAACATTTTCAACCACATTTAAATCAATAAATCCAACACCATAAAAATTTACAAGACAGATAATGAATATTTTAAATTGCTCATAAAGGAAAAAGAAATAAAGCTTTTGCATTTTGAGTATCTATATAAATAAATCAAAGAATTGAAAATACTGCAGGTACATAATTAATACACACAAACAATGAAGCTACCAAAATCAATCAAGCAAATTTTTAATTAACAGAAAAAAAGAATATCAAGAAGCATCGGCATCAATCCAGAATCTAGACTTAATCATCTAGCTGAGTACTGATCTATCGAAATTCACAAACAACACCAGATCCGCTAGCCGAAATCAGCTGCCCTGGCAGAATTACAATGCAATGGAAGAATAGATCACATCAATACAATATCATGCTCGATCCACATAGATTTCACACATCAGACCAATCATTCAAATCAAATACATCAAAATTCCAGAAACAAAAAATAATAATCACTAAAAGAAAAAAAATCAAAGATCATTGGTGACACCTGTACTAATTCATCACTTCAACGAGAAACGAAGCACAAACTTGGGGAAATTTTATATATATATAATATAATATAATATATATATATATAAGCGCTAACCTTCTTACGGAGACCAGAAGTACCAGGCTTCTGGCCATAATATGGCTTTGTTTCGAAACGAACAACATTGAACACCATTTTTTCCTTCTGTAAATCACTTCCAACTGCAAAATCAATAGTTCGATCTTTACAAATGAATTTCAATTCATATACACAAAATTAAACATACATATATATATATATTATATATATATATACACACACAGGCAGGGAGAGAGTGAATCGGACGAGGAGAAACGGGATAGTGAGTGGCCACGTGCTGTGTGTGAGAGAGAGAGAGAGAGAGAGAGAGAGACTTACAATAGAAGAGAGGAAAGGGTGACGAGTGTGAGATTCGAGAAGAGCGAAGGTGGAATAAAATACGCTGTGGCCTTTAAGAGATGGAATTATCGCGGAATTATTCCATTTTCCTTTTTTTTATTTAAGCCTAATTTTAATTTTTCTTTAAATCCGGAATTTTTAGAAAAAAATAATTAATTAATTTTTATTTCGCAAAATAACTTTTGGTATTTACATAAATAGTTTTTAAATTAGTGATATTAATTTTTAAATTATTTTTTTTAAATTAATTTCGAATTATAAAAATATTGTAACAAATTCTGTTAAATAATCAGTTAAATAAAAAAACTTCAAAGATATTTATGTCACTACATTATTTAAATATATTTAATAATAGATATATTGACATAAATATTATTCAAATTATAAATATTTGGATTGATCCTAAATTATAAAAATCTTATAATATTGATTGTTTTAAAAAAAATTTAAGATATTTATATTATGTTATTTAAATATATTTAATAATATAATATATATATTATATATAATATATATATATGGTGCAGAAGTGTAGACCCAAATATCGAGATAAAAGATTCTCCATTTTTTATCAATTTTCCCCTTTAATTATTCAATGGAGAGGTTGCACTTTTGATTATCCACAATTTGGCCAGAAACGTTGGTCATATTTTGTATGGAGCACTTTTACCCACAGACTTGCTGGTTGCTTGAGCACTTTTTCTTTCGGACGTCGTTTGTAACAAAAACAAATAAAAAAATTAAAAATCTCTCACTTCAGAAAAAAAAAAAAATATTTATCTTTCTTGTCAAAAGATTAAAAATAAAATTGATAGAATAAATATTATATTATTTTTTAAAATGTGAAACTTTTGCCTTTCAAATTCATAATTTTTATATTTCATACGCGAATCTAGTATCAATTGACTTACATTTTTATTTATTTAAGAATATGAGCTGTTGGTTATTGTTATTGTGTTTTTTTTCTTTCTTTCTTTAATTTTAAATTTTTTTCTTTTTAAACATAACTTCAACTTATAATATTTATTATCATAAATAAACTTTTCTCGATAATATTTTATTTAATAATAAATTTTTATATTATAAAAGAGAAAATATATTCTAATTTTCACTCAACTTAATTTAGAAGCAATCATCGTCTCTATGCCTCAAAGATGAGACAATATTCTTTAAAAAATATCTTTTGATCGACAGTTTATCTTAAAATCACTCGATTAAAAATATTTTACAGAATATCCTTATAACAGTGGGATATTTCAAAATTTGACAAGTATCAGATTTTTCACTACGTACCTATTTCTCAAGGTCATTTATTCCTATAAATACCCCCTCATTAGGATAAAAGGTAATGTCAGATAACTCAACAAATTCTCTGCCAATTTCAAATATTCATTAGTCAAATTTCAGAGTACTGACTTTACCATCGAAGGGTTCGTCAGAGGTCTCTCACCATCTATCTCAAACTTCTCTATTTTGCAGATATTAACGGAGAAAATCTTCATCAAAGCACTAGCGAAACAGCCACTTAGACGAAGATATTTTAGTAGACATCATCAGACGACGTGGATTAACCGACACGTAGCGTCGAACCGATTTTCAATTAATCAATATATATATATATCAAGGGAAAATTCAACCAATATAAACACACCAACAAAACAACCAGCCATCTAAAAGAAACTATTTTCTAGTTTTGTTGTCATAATGATAAGGTGTATATATATGTTTTTTTTTTTTTTTTTTGGTAAGAATTGAGAAGGTGGTAATGTAAATATTAAGAAATATTTCTTTCTACAAGATTGTTTCTAAATTTGATTCATTTCCTTTTATCTTCGTGTCTCTAATTAAATTGATTAAATATATTATTTGTCTTGTGATGTGACTTTCTTTTTATTAATTTTATTTTTGAATTGTCGAAAATAACCTCGGCAACCAGCCAATACATTATATTCCAATTATTTTCTCTTTTACTCTTTAAATGCTAAATTTTCATATTGGCCTTCTCCCTCCAAAAACCAAACAATATCTCACCAAAATTCAAAAGTGCACCGCCAAAATTCAATTTAAAAGAAAAAAAAAGAGAGGAAAAATGTTTTCCCTCTAATAAATTTCAAATAAACTAAAATACCATAAACCCCATTTAAGATGTCACCAAACATTTGATGCAAATTCCAATTAAAGAAAGAAAGAAAGAAAAGAAAATCCAATCGTTTTTAGCCTATTTAATTTCTAGTATACTATCATAACCCAAGTGTAAAGAAAAAGCAAAAGAACCAAAAAGCAAAAAAGAATAATCTTCAAAAATCTAGATCAATCTTCAATTTCTTTTCCCCATCAACTTTTTCTTCAAAGGGGATAAAATAAAGAGGAAAAAGTAGAGGAGTTGCAATTTAAATAAAAAGGGAGGCCGAAAGAGCCTCTCAACTGCTGCTTCCCATTAAATTAAATTAAATTTACATACATTCATTCATCCAATTACATTGTCACATGTCACAACAACATCCTAAACTCACCCCCCTCTCTCCCCTCTCTCTTTTTCTCTCTCCAAACAAGGAATAAAAGCCTAATTGGAATTAACTCGAACTACAAGGACTAAAAAAAATAAAAATCTAAAAAGAACAAATAACGCTAAAAGAAAAACAATTAGCACTGAGAACCCTAAAATTATGGTTTTCTTTCAATCAAGCCCCTACTGGAGCAGCCACAGCAGGCTTGACTTTGGGTGGTCTTCCTCTACCTCTTGGAGGAGCTCCGGCAGGAGTTTGACTTGGCGCTGTCTTTGCTACTTTAGGTGGGTGAAGAATTTCGACTCTAGATGCCGTCTTCGGCGGTCTTCCGCGTTTCCGACCACTAACGGATGGAGCAGGAGCTTTCTTTGGTGGGGGTACAGGAGCGAATGGATCTCTCGATTTAGGAGGGCGACCTCGCGGGCGTGGAGGAGGAGGAACGGCACCGGGCGGGAGAGCAGGTTTGGCCTTTGGAGGACGACCGCGACCTCGTTTGGGAGGCGCGTTCGGGTCGGGTTTCAAGTAGTTATTCTTGACCATGACTAGTTGACCTGTGGCTTTCATTCTGTTGAGATGGTGTGTGAGGAGTGTGGAGTGTGCAGGTGGGAGGTTTCCATAAGTGGATTCAATTTGTTTTGAGATTGAGGATTTGTTGCAACCATTTTTGTCATCCAAAGCATCAATCGCATCTAATATCATCTGAAATTATAAATTAGAAGACAGAAAATTACATCTCTCACTATTACAAGCTCAATTAAGTTACCAACAAAAACCAAATAAATAAGCAAAAGCTTCTGAATACATTTCCCTAGTTAACTCCAAAAGGATAATGCTGCAATAAACCAGGAATTTCAACCAAAACAAAGTCTGATCTGCTATCAGTAAGTTGTAAAATTGCCTAAGCAAAAACCTAAGAAAGATGATCATAAAATCCAAGACAATTTTACTTCATTAGGCCAAAAAACAGACTACTATAAATTTTTTTTTTCCATTTTATATTTATTAAAAAAACAACAACAACAACAACAAAAACAACAACAATATCTCAGGAAAATTCAGCCGGCTTTAAAAATAAATAAATAAATAAACTACAGAATAGAACATTTACCTCTGGATACGGAGGCAGAGTAGTCGGAACTGTCGCAGATGTCGGAGCAGCTGGAGCAACAGCAGCGGCTAAGCTTGGCGGATTAAAATTACTACTGATATTATTTTCAGTACTGTTATGTTTAAATTCTTCAGTAGCCATGCTACAGAGAAATAATGACCAAAAAATAATTAAAAGGAAACTACAGTAGAAACTGGATAAATTTCCACTTCAAAAAAAATGAATTCAGAAAATTTTCTGAAATTTCTTTTTTCTTCGACAGAGAGAAGAAGGAATTTAGATGGTTAGAAATTTCAGCTTGGATGGGATTTAAAGAGCTTTTTAGAGCTCAGAGTTATGGAGATCGGAAATGGATCGAAGAAGAGGGAAAAAAAAAAAAAAAAGGTAAAAGAGGAAGAGAAGGAGCTCGAGTGTTTTTTTGCATTCATCCAACGGTTAGGGATTGATATACAGGTTTTAATCGAATGGATTTTTATTGATTCATAAATTTTCCTTTTTCACTTGGATCGATGACGTGGCAGTTTTCTTCCTTATCTTATTTCGAAATATTTTTTATTAATCTCCATTTACTTTTCTGCCCCCAACCCCACATTTTGCTTTAACTCTATATCAAAATTTGAAATATTCTGGCTACGGATTCCCTGTCACGCATATACACCATATTATATAACGTTTCTGCTTATGATTGGAAGAAAAACAACAATTTTTTTTTTTTTTTTATAATTAATATTTGGTAGCTCAATTGAAATGTAAAAAATAACTTAATTTTAAAGAAAATTTTAACAAAAAAAAAAGAAAAAAGAAAGAGCTAATAATTGTGTAACGAAAGGATCAAATTCATTTCATTTTTAGAGCAGCTATTTAAAATGTAAATAGCTCAATTTTATTTTATTTTTATTATTTATTATTTATTGAGAAACTAGGTTTTTTTTTACTATTTATTACAATTATAAATTAATATGTCTTCGTGATATTTTTTCTTTATATTCTTATAATTAATTCTTTACCTTTCATATTTATTAATTATTATTGTTAAATAAAATAAATATTAAAAATATTTTGTTCTTTTAAAGAAGAAAATTTAATATTTATACATTTCTTAAATAATATTTTTTCTGCAAAAAAATAAAAGAAAAAAGAAGAAGAAGATATTGTAATATTATTTATTAACATTGTAATTATGAGGTTACTACTTGTTTACAATTTTGAGTTATATATATATATATAAAATAGACTTAAAAAAAGAAAAAGTAAAAGAAGAAAGAGGAGCAATTAATTATAAAGACAAAATTCAGGCTTCTTGGCAAGAAAACAAGGCTGCTTTCAAAGAAGTTGGGAGTAACCGCAATATGGTGAAAGCTATTTTGGATTGGTTAGGCAAATTGTATACAATTTTAATGTTTTCTTTTGCACCTGTTCAACTGTCTCCTTACTCCTATTATCATAATAACTTTTAAAAAAATTAAATTATTGACAAATCAAGAATTTATAAAAATAAACCTCCAAATAAAAAAAAAAAAAAGACATGAAAGTTTATTTCAAGTAACATTTGCATTGTGATTATCTATATATAAATTTCATTATAATCTTTTCACAATGTATTTTTAATTTTTAATTGTTTTTTAAAAAAAAGAATGGTAATAGGGTTGGGGATTCATAATTGGTGGGAAACACGGAGATAGCATGTGAAAGCGAGCAGGATATGATAAGGACGCTAAAAAGAGATTATATAAATAAAAAAAAAAAAAAAATATATATATATATATATAAGTACACACTACTCAATTCTTTAACATGCAAGTGCGTGAAAGTGGGACCTACATTTCGTAACACTGAAGGAGAATAGACCGGCAACTGGGGTCAAAAGGGAAGGAAAGAGTGGGGAGGGTATGTTTGGGTGTACCTGAGGAGTATAGTATGTCACTGTTGTAAAGATGCCCCGTCAAAAACATTTTTTTTTCCTTCTCTGGGACCCACAATATTTCCCTTCTTCCATTTTTCTTTTCTTTGGTTGACTTAGGGTTTGACTTTTTTCTTCCTAGTATTTACTTACGATGAAGTAGTGGAGATGTAACGTTATCGTAGGTTGTAAGAGATTCAAAAGTAACTAGAGAGAAAAAAAAAAGGTCATGTGCTGTACTAACCACTACTGCTGCACAAAGCATTGGATCCTAAAATTACAATATATTATATATATATAATATTATATATATATTATTTTGCTTTTTCTTTTTCCTTTATTTGTTTTTTTTTTTGGTGGTGACTGGTTTTAGGAATCTATTGGCTTTGGTTGCGTAAAAAATAAAATTTTAATATTAATTTTAAGGGTACTAAAAGAAATTTGATATTTTGGTAATTTATTATTTTTATTTGGTGAAATTATATAAATTCATAAGTTGGTCGTAATTGTCAATTAAGACACGTAGATTGGGACCACGGGAGAATATTGTGTGAGTTGATTTTAAAATTAAAATCATATTGAATTTATTTATTTATTTTTTGAAGTAGGATCCACATACTTTATTTATTTATTTATTTTCCTAACAATCCAAAGGTAATCTTTAATAAATTTTCATATTTTAAAACCAATTGAATACTAAATGGAAGCTCTAATGGAAGTCGTTGGAATTTAATTATACAACAAAAGATATTCTGGACAAGAATTGAAATTTAATTTAAGATTCGTAATAATATCAAAATAATTATCAAGTTATAAAATTATCTAAAAACATGTTTAACACTCTTCAAATAATATCATCGTATAGATGAAAAATTAAATCTTGTTAATAAATTTAGGATTTCGTCTAGGAGATGGTATCTTAAAAAAATCAAATACCTTGTACCACACAAAAATAATAAAATAATAACAAAAATCTCCTAAGTAAGAATGAAGGTGTTATTACTACTCCATGAGACGTTTACCATGAGGATCTGGTTTAGGACTTGGTACAGTCGATGTATTTGTGGTTGTGTTTGTGTTTGTTGAGCCAAATGAATGTGAGGATTCCCTTGAAGTTCCAGCAGTAGCACTAGTGTTGGTCGATTTCCGACGACTCCTATATCTGACACCGGGATATCCAGGTCTGGTTGGTTCTTCCAGTGTTCCTAGTTTTCGAGATAGCATCACCACCACCCGCCGCATGTTCGGCCGTAGTTGTGGATCGGATTGAGTGCACAGCAACCCTATTTGTACACACATTGATACCTCATCTTCAATGGCTGATGATTTTCCCATTGATGGATCCATAATGTCCAAACTCTTACCTTTCTTGTATTGCCTGTATGCCTGCACCAAACAACAAGGTGCATGACTCATTTTCAATTCATTCTCAATTCAATCAATATCAAACCAAAATCTCGTATAACATTTGTAACAAAATAGGTACTATTATGATCAGTTCTTACCCACTCAAGTAGATTTGGACAATCTTCTTGGTCGAAAGTTGAATTTTTCTTACCACTTATCAGCTCTAAAACAACAACACCAAAACTGAATACATCTGCTTTTACAGATAAACGTCCGTGCATGATATACTCCGGAGCCATGTATCCACTGGCATTCCAAGTCGAAACCATAATATATATATATATATATATATATATATATATATAGAGAGAGAGAGAGAGAGAGAGAGAGGCTGTGCAATGTACAACTTACTTGGTGCCTGCTACACGAGTATTAACATGAGTTTGATCTTCTTGGAAAAGACGAGCCAATCCAAAATCGGCAATTTTAGGAGTCCATTTATCATCTAATAAGATATTGCTTGCCTTTATGTCCCTATGAATGATGCAACTGTGTGCATCTTCATGAAGGTAAACTAAACCTTTAGCTGTTCCCATTATTATATCATGTCTTCTGTTCCAATCCAACATGTTTCTCTTACCATTCTCTGATAACAAGATATCACAATTATCTATCAGTATCCTCAAACTAAAAACAAAGATTTGAATTCTGCACATATAACTCATCTTGCCTTTATATATATAGATATGGATATAGATATAGCAGAATAGTAATTTGTATCTATCACTTATCCTATCTAACCATGAAAGCAGGCAAGCAGAAATGATATGTTCATTATTAGCACTTTATGAACACTGTCATGCAAGATTATTAAACATTTGCAGCCAGACAAAAAAGGTTCAGAACAGATCATATAATTTAACAAGATATCTAGTTTTTGTGTTCTGTTCAGACATAAATGTTTTGTAAAAGAATTAAACTTACTGAATAGAATCTTGTCAAGGCTTTCATGAGCTACATATTCGTAGACCAGAAGCTTCTCCTGCTGGCCATGAACACAGTAACCCAACAAATTCACCACATTTCTGTGCTGAACGCGTGCCAGCAACTTGGCCTCAGTTGCAAACTCTTTCTTCCCCTGCCTTGAGAATTGGGACAGTTTCTTTACAGCTATTTCTCTACCATCATCCAATCTTCCCTATCAAGAACCCAAAAAAATGGAATAAACCAAAATTTGTTTGTTTTTTTAAGAGCTTTCTGCAAAACCCCAAATTACAGAAGATACAAGTTCCATACAAAAAACCCAAAACTTCTCTCCCAGAACAAAATTTCAAACATTAACAGTAAATTAATGTTACCTTAAAAACGGGACCAAAGCCACCTTGGCCAAGCTTGTTAGTTTCGTGAAAATTTCTAGTAGCAGCAACAAGAACTTCAAAAGGGAAATGCTTTTGTTCTTTTGCTGCAAGTTGCTCCAAGTCTTCTTCTCTTTCCCCTTTTCAATTCATTAAAATAAAAAACAAAAAGAAGCATGAATTTTCTAACAATAGATCATATCCCAATCAAGAATTCTCACAGAAATTAATACTAATTGAATCATTAACAAGAAATACCCACCTCTACTGGAATTTGAAATAAAGGGTTTAATCAGATTACGAAGAAAGCCTCTGTTCTTGGTCATGGATGATGATGATCACCAACGGAAAGCCCATGAAGAAATTCAAGAAATCCGTATCAAGAAACAATAAAAATATCACTTGAACTTTTAATCCTTTGGATATCCGAAAGTGATGAAAATTTTCAGACCAAAAAAAACTTTAAAAATCAAATCTTGATTCTTTGGTGATTCCTATACAAAATGAATAAGTGCGTGTGGACTAAAAGACAGGACTTTGTTTTTGACTTGTCCTTTGTTTTCTGTTTCGGTGTGTTTTTAACTTTTGGCTTTCTTCTCTCGGTACTAATTCATTCACCATTAAAAATCTTTTCCATGTGTTCAGATTACAGAAAATTTCAGGTTGTTTCTAAAACAGAAATAATCAATCAATCCGTTGACTTTAATAATATATATAAAAAAACTGTCAGAATTGTTATGAATCACGAAGATTCATTACATTAATGGATGTCCATCATCCTAGAAAATTACGAAAGGTGATAAATATCACTTAATATTTTTGTAATAGTAGATATATATATATGATTAAGTGGGAAAATAAAAGTTAGTGTTTAATCCACTAATACTTTAGTGGAGTTTACACTAGCTAAGCTAGTGTAAAAATTTGTAATAAATACCCCCTTGTTTTAGATACAACAATTGAATTGAAACAAAGGAAAATTTCCATCTTTTACATTTACTCCCGAGACCTCTCCCCTCGTCTCTTCCTCTCTTCTTCTCTTCCATTCTCCCTTCAATACATATATTTAATACATTAATATATATATACATTATATAATCAATTTTATAACACGTTATCAGCACGAGTCTCTATCACCGGGTAAGGTATTTTTTGAAGTTTATTTGAAGAAAAATCATGTACGTTTTTACAGGTACGTATTTTGTTATTATTATGTCAAATTTTATTAAACTCAAATTTGTGGTTCTTGATATCACCAGAAAGAATTATTTGTTATGGACACAAGATGCCTGAATGCATCTTGCTACAACGGGTCCTGCAGACACCGTTGTATAAAATAAAAGTATCATCAACACAAGATCGTGTTCATGAAGATTTGAAAAAAAATAAATAAATTACCGTGAAAGAAAAATTCGACCACCAGAAGATGGTCGTTATCCCGAAAGCACGGTATGACTAGTTGCACCTGAGGTTGCAAGATTTCAAATTCGTGAGTGAGTATAACTCCTCAATGTTTAAAATAGTTTCACAGCTGAAACTGTGTAACAGATGATGATATGTTGGAGAAAACATACTCCACTTTTCATGCCACGAATATTGTCCTGCAGTAACAATATCGTGAGAAAGTTTTAAGAAATACTTTGAATTAATTTTTATCTTCTGCGGAACAGAATAATGAATTACTGATAAAATCACAAAACTCGACCTACTGGTTCTACTCCATTCCCTGAAGTGAATGATGATCCCAGAAGAGATCATGGTAGTGGTCGTTACCGTGGTCATGATCATGGACGTCATGATAAAATTGGCCCTTATAATCGTGATAATAATTTAGGTGCCAAAAATATTTATGACTACCTGAAGTGGACAAAATATAATGAGAAAGGAAATATTGTTCCGAAAATTATGAAGACAAATATTATCGTTGTGGCATGAAAGGTCACTGATCTCGTGCCTGTAGCACGACAAAATATCTCGTGCCTGTAGCACGACAAAATATCTCGTGTCTGTAGCACGACAAAAGATCTCGTGCCTGTAGCACGACAAAATATCTCGTGCCTGTAGCACGACAAAATATCTCGTGCCTGTAGCACGACAAAAGATCTCGTGCCTGTAGCACGATAAAATATCTCGTGCCTGTAGCACGACAAAACATCTTGTTGACTTATTTCTCATGAAATAAATGATGACGATCTTGAAAATCTTGATATGACTCATCTGGATGTTACTGATCTTTTCGAACATCCAAAAGAAATAATTGACCACTTGATTGGAAATTAAAGTGTCCAAAATAATTAAAATATTAATATTATATATTATATGTTTATATTACTTTTGTAATTATATGCTTAATTTTTATTGCTGTAAAAATTTTGTTAATCAAACAAATGGCTGTTGTTCAAATTTCTGGTATGAACAACGATATCAAAAGTATCTGTCTTATTGACAGTGGAACTACGCACACCATATTGAAATACCAGAAGTATTTTTCTCACCTGAATGTGGGAGAAACATGTGTTACCACAATAAATGGTAGTGCAAATCTTATTGAAGGCTCCGGAAGAGCTAATATAATATTACCGGGAGGAACTATGATTGCTATTGAAAAAGTATTATATTCCTCAAAGTCTCAAAGAAATTTATTGAGTTTTAAAGATATCCGACGGAATGGATATCATGTTGAGACTATAGAAGATAATGGTCATGAATATTTGGGTATCACAAAAATGACCTCCGGTAATAAGGTTTTGTTGGAAAAACTACCATCTTTATCCTCTGGCCTATATTATGCAAAAATAAATGTCATTGAAACGCATCATTTAGTAAACCAGAAGTTTACTAATCCCGTTACTTTTAAAGTATGGCATGACCGTTTGGGTCATCCGGGATCAATTATGATGCGAAAAATTATCGAAACAACGCACAGTCATCCTTTGAAAAATCAAAGGATTTTGACTTCTGATAAACTTTCATGTGCTGCATGTTCCAAAGGGAAACTAATTATAAAACCAGCACCATTGAAAGTAGGAGCTGAAAGTCCTACATTTCTAGAACGGATTCATGGAGATATATGTGGACCAATTAGTCCACCGTGTGGGCAATTTCGATATTTCATGGTTTTAATTGATGCATCGACCCGATGGTCGCATGTTTGTTTAATATCGACTCGCAACCTGGCGTTTGCGAGATTACTTGCCCAAATAATTCGCTTAAGAGCGCAATTTCCTGATTATCCTATTAAACGAATCCGTCTAGACAATGCTGGTGAATTTACTTCGCATGCATTTAATTCTTATTGCATGTCGATTGGAATAATTGTTGAACATCCTGTAGCTCATGTTCACACACAAATGGTCTAGCTGAATCATTTATTAAAACTGCAATTAATTGCTAGACCATTATTAATGAAAACAATCTCCCTACAGCAGCCTGGGGACATGCAATTTTGCATGCTGCAGCACTTGTGCGTTTAAGGCCATCGAATTATCATAAATTTTCTCCATACAATTGGCTTTTGGTTCAGAGCCAAATATTTCTTATTTGAGAATTTTTGGGTGTGCTGTATATGTTCCAATTGAACCACCCCAACGGACAAAAATGGGTCCCAAAGAAGATTGGGGATATATGTTGGGTATGACTCCCCGTCCATTATAAGGTATCTTGAACCTTTGACGGGGATGTATTTACAGCAAGATTTGCTGATTGCCATTTTGATGAAAATTTGTTCCCAAATTAGGGGGAGAGAATAAATGGCATAAAATTGAACTTGCGTGGAAAACATCTTTGAATCATTTAGATCCACGCACAAATATAAGTGAACTTGAAGTTCAAAAGATTATACATTTGCAACAAATTGCAAATCAACTGCCAGATTCTTTTGCTGACTCTAGCAGAGTCACTAAATCGCATCTTCCAGCTATAGATGCTCCTATACGGATAGAAGTTCCTGAAGGACAGAAAATTAATCCTATAGCTATCGAATCAAAAACACGTCAGAAGCGTGGCCGACCCCTTGGTTCCAAAAATAAAAATCCTCGAAAGAAAAGAACAAATGATCCAGAGATCATATTGATGAAATAGAAAAAGAAAACCAAGGGACAACTGATGAAAAGATTCCAACTATAAATAATGATGAGAATTCTGAAATCTCAATTAATTATTCCAGTTCAAATCAAAGTTGGGATCGAAAAAACGTTGTTATTGATAATGCTTTTGCATACAACGTAGCCCTTGATATTTTCAAGGATAATGAGGATTTAGATCCTTTATCAGTTGAAGAATGTCGGCATAGAATTGATTGGCCTCAATGGAAAGATGCAATTCAATCGGAGTTAAATTCGCTTGCGAAGCGAGAAGTTTTTGGACCTGTAGTCCAAACGCCAAAGGATGTAAAACCTGTTGGCTATAAATGGGTGTTTGTGCGAAAACGAAATGAGAATAATGAAGTCGTAAAATATAAAGCACGACTCGTCGCACAAGGCTTTTCGCAAAAGCCAGGAATTGATTATGATCAAACTTATTCACCCGTTATTGATGCTATCACACTCCGATATCTAATAAGTATGGCAGTTCATGAAAAGGTGGACATGCGTCTAATGGATGTTATTACAGCTTATCTTTATGGAAGCCTTGAAAATGAAATTTATATGAAAATCCCTGAAGGATTCAAATTACCAAAGGCTTCTAAAGGCCCTCATGAAAATTATTCTATCAAATTACAGAAATCATTATATGGGCTTAAACAGTCTGGACGCATGTGGTACAACCGCCTTAGTGAATTCTTGTTGAATTCAGGATATAAAAATGACCAAATCTGTCCATGTGTTTTTTAAAGAAGACAGATTTTGGTTTTGTGATTCTTGCTATATATGTTGACGATATCAATCTAATAGGAACTCCAGAAGAGCTTCGAGAAGCTATAGATTGTTTGAAACGAGAATTTGAAGTCAAAGACTTTGGAAAAACTAAGTTTTGTCTCGGACTTCAAATTGAACATATGAATGATGGAATTTTTGTTCATCAGTCAACATATACAGCTAAAGTATTAAAAAGATTTTTCATGGATAAAGCATATCCATTGAGTATTCCAATGGTCGTGAGGTCGCTAGATATAAATAAAGACATATTTAGACCTCGAGAAAATGGTGAAAAACTACTTGGTCCTGAAGTACCATATTTAGTGCTATTGGTGCACTGATGTATCTTGCAAATAATACTAGACCGGATATAGCATTTGCTATAAATCTATTAGCAAGATTTAGTTCTTCACCAACACGACGACATTGGAATGGTATTAAACACGTCCTTAGATACCTCCAAGGGACAATTGACCTCGGATTATTTTATTCAAATGTAAATGATCCAGAACTGATTGGATATGCAGATGCGGGTTATCTTTCGGATCCGCATAAGCACGTTCTCAAAATGGCTATTTATTTACATATGGTAATACTGCTATATCATGGCGCTCTACGAAGCAAACAATAGCAGCAACTTCTTCTAATCATGCTGAAATAATAGCCATTCATGAAGCAAGTCGAGAATGTGTATGGTTGAGGTCAATGATCATTATATTAGAGAGAGTTGTGGTTATCCTCCAGAAGAGAGATTCCAACTCCTCTATATGAAGATAATGCAGCTTGTATAGCTCAATTAAAAGGAGGATATATTAAGGGAGATAGGACGAAACACATTTCACCTAAATTCTTCTTTACTCATGAACTTCAAAAGAACGGTGAAATTGATGTGCTTCAAATTCGATCAAGTGATAATCTTGCAGATATATTCACTAAATCTCTTCCGACAGCAACCTTTGAAAAATTGAGATATAAAATTGGTTTGCGTCGATTTAAAGATTTCAAGAAATCATCTCATCAGGGGGAGAAATCTACACATGAAGAATAGTGTACTCTTTTTCCTTCACTAGATTTTTTTTTCCCACTGGGTTTTTATCTAGTAAGGTTTTAACGAGGCCTATTCTTTATGTAATGGACATCCAAGGGGGAGTGTTATGAATCCCGAAGATTCATTACATTAATGGATGTCCATCATCCCAGAAAATTACGAAAGGTGATAAATATCACTTAATATTTTTGTAATAGTAGATATATATATATGATTAAGTGGGAAAATAAAAGTTAGTGTTTAATCCACTAATACTTTAGTGGAGTTTACACTAGCTAAGCTAGTGTAAAAATTTGTAATAAATACCCCCTTGTTTTAGATACAACAATTGAATTGAAACAAAGGAAAATTTCCATCTTTTACATTTACTCCCGAGACCTCTCCCCTCGTCTCTTCCTCTCTTCTTCTCTTCCCTTCTCCCTTCAATACATATATTTAATACATACATACATATATTATATTATATATATACAATTTTATAACAAGAATGAAATACTCTTCTTTTTTTATTTTTTATTTTTATTTTTTTAAAGTTACTGTTTTTCTTTAACTTATTTGTAATGTAAAATGGTTTCTTTTTTCATCTCAAAAGTCAATGCTAGTATCCGTGTCAAAACACTTGCTGACCGTAGAGGAACTAAACTTATCAGAAAAGTTATCTCCCAGTAAACACTATTAATTTTATATTCAGTTATTTATCTTCAATAGTTAATACCAATTTTTCATTAAAATAAAAGTTATTTGAAAAAAAGATAAGATATTGATAAAGGCTGATCTTAATTACTCCAATTACTCTTTCCTTCTTCCTCTTCTTCCCTGGGGATCTTTTTAGATTTGAGTTCTTCCTTTTTGTTCTTGATGAATTCTCTCTTTTTCGTCTCTCTCCTTGTCCTCTCTTTTTGTGTGCGTGCGTGTGTACGCTCTTGATTGTGTACGATGGATCCCTTCTTTCTTCTTAGGGGGGCATTTATCTATCATATGTGGGTTTTTGGTGTTATAAGCCTTTCTTGGATATTTTGGATTTCTCCATTGGTTTAATGATGGGATTTTAAAGATATTTTATGCTGTGGGGATATGTTTTATGTATGGGGGTATGGTACATATACCATAAGCTTTTTTTTTTTTTTTGAATGTGATTGGGGCGAATGTGGCTATAAGGTTTGGCTGTATTGGGAAAAGGAAGTATCTATGAAGATGCGGAAATAGATACGAATGGAAAAGGACTGTGGGAAAGAGACGGATGGGGAGCGGATGGAAAGGAGATTCGGGGAGAGGGTAGAAAGAAATGGTGTTGGAGATGGGATTTGGGAGGGGTTTCGGATAGGGTATGGAATAGGAGGATTCAGGTAAAAGAGTTGTTGGAGAGATGGGATGTGGATGTGGTTGGGGATGAGGTTGCGGTAGGGATTCGGGTAATGATGATTGACTTGGGTGTGTGTGTGGGAGATGACGAGACGCTTCTGACGCGTCGATGGGAAAGGACGCGCGTGAGGTTGGTTCGACTGATGGCGCGTGGAGGTTGCGTGCGCGTGGGAGGGTGTGCGGACGGGACAACTTATTAAATATGACTGCGCGAGTTTTTTGGGGCCCGGTAACAGAAAGGTTTTTGGCAAACAAAAAGGGGCAAAGGAATAGTCAGGGGGTTTATTTTGAATTTCATTTGTTTGAGTGTTCTTCGCGCCTCTCTGAAAAAATCTCCATTGATTCTGGCTTGTGAAGTTTAACCCGATTAGTGCTATTTGTCTGTGAGTGGTCGGATTATACGGAAAAACTTCTGGTCTGCTGTGAAGGTTGCAGGTTAGTGTGCTGATATTCTGTATTGTTTTGGGGTTTGAAATGGGAGGGGTTTGAGAATGTGTGATAATATATGCCTTGTGTGTATGCGTGTTCTATATAGGGTGAAGAACTGTATTGGATATGGTTTTGACTAAGAGATGTGTTTTTGTTGTTATGTTGCAGTGTTTGTGTGCTATTGCTTTTGTTGTGATTGTGCTTGGACATTCTGTGCTAAACCATGGCTCCTCGACAAATTTCAGGTACTTGTTGTTCTTGTTGATTAGCGTTTTTCTGGGTAGGACTTGGGGAAGAAGATACACGGCGGTTAGGTTAGAGAAAAATCATACGGGTATAATGAGTTCTTCGGACAGAACGAATTCTGGTGATGAGCAGGGGAGTATTTCTGGTGATTCTGAAAGGTCAATGGGGTTTGAGGAACTGGTGGAATGGATGGGACCGGTAGGTGCATCAGGGGATCGGGATGCAAGTGTACGGTATAGGATGGATGGGGAAGATTTTTATTTTCCGTTGATAGATGAAAAGGATGTGAGTTCTGGGATGGCTTACCAGAGGCCGAAGGAGGAAGTGGGTCCGGTGAGGAAAGACTCAAAGGCTAAAGGGTGTGAAGAGAAGGAAAACCCTCAAGTTCCCCAGTATAAGACGACTGTGTCCGAATCCAAGGTTCTGGAGGGCATCCGGGAAAATTACCATTTTCCTCTAACGTACAAGACAATTTGCCCGGATGCTAGACAGCGGATTCATACGCCTCCGGCGGACTGTGTGACTACTTACGTGGCGCACCTGCAGGCGGGGTTGCAGTTTCCTTTACATCCGCTATTCGTAGATATTTGTAGATATTATAAGATTCAGTTAGGTCAGTTGATGCCGAATGTCATCCGGATTACAGTAGGTTTTTTGATGGCATGTAGGGCATTCGGGTGTGAATGTAGGTTAGAATTGTGGCGTCGGTTGTATTATCTAAGTCAAAAGTGTACGACACCGGAAGGTCGGGGATTTTTTTATATTGCTAGACGGGGTACCCGACCGATTATTCTGGGTCCTTCCAGTATCCATTCTTGGAAGAATGAATTTTTCTATGTCAAGCATCACAGTTTTGGCAGCAACGGTCTTTTGCAACCTTGGAATAATAGAAAAAGCTTGAGTAATGATGTGCCGGGTGGTTACGAGAGGGATTATCAGGATGCGGAGATACTGCTGAAGTATCGGTTTGAGTTGACTGTGGGGGAAGATTGGTCTGAAACCCTGATGAGGCATGCGGGGTTGGAGTGTGATTCCCGGTTGGACATCCGGAAACTACGTGGGTGCTCGTGGAAGGGTTGAAGGGGGGGGGGGGTTTCATGTGTATTATGTTTGCATTACTTGTATATTTTGCCAACTTTGTTTGCCGATACTGATGTGTTGTTTCTGTGTTTGCAGGAAAAAACTTAGTGATGGAAATGATTCAAAATAATCCGGATAAACGTAAAAGGAAGCCAACTAGTAATCTAAAAATTCTTTCGGTTATGCCTGACAAAGGGAGCTTTAGTTTTATAACCGGAACTCATAGGTATTATTGTCCAGGGATGTTCCGGGGTGCTGAGAAGAAGGATGGGAGGGATGGGGGGGGGTGCTGAGAAGGTGTCAAGGGAGGAAGGGATGGCTATCGGGGCCAAGAAAAAGGAGACGGTGGCACCAGTAGTGTCAAAGGAATCGGTGAAGGGGAAAGGGAAGGAGGTGCTGGAGGAGGTTTCGGAGGATGTGCCTCGGCCTCTGAAACGATTAAGGAGGGGTCCAGGGGAAGGTTGGGGGAAGAAAAAGGCGGAAGTGGGGAGTTATGTGCCTCCTTGGGATATTCCGCCGAATGTGGCGGAGGGGGGTCCGGGGGTGGCAATGACTTTTTTTGAACATTATTTTCCCCCGGGGTTGAAGGCGGTGGTGGAGAAGGTGCCAACGGCTGCCTTGATTGATCAGATGTATCAACAAAAATTTGAGGTAAGGAGGGGGGGGGGTTGGAAATAGTTTTAATATGTCTGTTGATTATATGTGGTATTAACTTTGTGCTTTGTTTGTTTATATTTGATTTTGGTAGGCCTTGCTTTCGGAGGTTGAACTCCTTCGCCGCCTCCGCTTGACTTACCACAATTATGACAGTTTGGAGGCGGAGAAGGACTTGGCTTGGAAGGCTAGGGACGATGCTGCAATAGCGAAGGAGGCATCCGAACGTGAGGTGGAGGTGTGGAAAGGGAGGGTCCGGGAGCAGGGGGAAGAGCTAGAGGGGGTTCGGCAAGAGCTCGTGCGGGAGAGGCTCAAGACCGGTGAGCTGGAGTTGGCAAGGAAGAAATGGGAGGAGGAAGCTGTAAGGTTGCGGGAGCGCTATGAGACTCCTGAAGGGCTAATAAATGCTGCTACAGAAAAGGCGGTTGTAACGACATTCTTTAAAGATGAACGGTGTTGTAGACTGTTTTCTCGGGTAGCAGCTCCCGTGGCTGGTGATACCTTGGTTGTGCTGAGGGATCACATTCGGGAAACGGATCCTTCGTTCCAGTTGCCAGAGCAATTTGAAGGGTTGGCACAGAGGTCAGAAGGGAATGTGTACCCTTGGGAAGGGGGTCCATTTGATTTTGACGAGCTGATTGCTCCATCTGGCCAAAACCGGGAGGAATCGGGGGAAGAGGAGGAGGAAGGGGAAATGGCTCCGGGGGAGGGGACGGTGGGTGATGAGGGGGGGGGGGGAAAGCAATGTACTAGGGGGGGGGGCTGACAATGTATGATGTACATATTCTGTAACCTTTTTTGAGATTAATAAAAAGTGCTTGTTTTTTGTTAGTTCTGTGTTGTTGTTGTTATATATGTGTGGGAATGTGATGGTATTAAATGGGTGACTGCTTTGTTAATAATAAATGAAAGAAAAGAATAGTGAAAAATGTGTGTTATTAGTATTAAAATGATTTAAATTTTTGAAAAGAAAAATAAGTGTTTCTCCGGAACCTAACAATTGTGCCTCCGAATCTAAATTTGTGGGTGTATGTGAGTTCTATGAGTAATATTTTCGGAGGTTGGCTGCGTTCCAGGTGCGGGTGAGAATGTGTCCTTTGTGGTCTTTCAAATGGAAGCTTCCATTTGAATTGGCTTTGGCAATGATGTATGGGCCTTCCCAGTTTGCATCTAGCTTTCAGGTAGGTTCTTGATGGCTGACGGAATTCTTGCGGAGGACTAGGTCACCTGTAATGAGGTTATGTGGGCGTATTCTTGCATTCTTGTGTTTTGCAAGGGATCTTTTGTAGTTGTACTCACGGGTGGCTGCGTTGGATCGAATGTTGTCGACTAATGCTAAGTTTTCTACGATTTTGAGGTCGTTCCACTCGATGGAGAAATTGTCCAGTCTGGGAGAGGGGGATCCAATTTCGACTAGGAGTAATGCTTCGGTACCGAAGCATAAAGAAAATGGGCTTTCGAGGGTGCGGGAATGGGGTGTTGTGCGGTGAGACCACAGGACATTCGGTAGCTCGTCAATCCATTTGGATTTGGACGAATCTAACCGTTTTTTCAAGCCTTGTACGATGGTTCGGTTAGTGACTTCTGTTAAGCCATTCGTTTGTGGGTATCCGACGGATGTAAAACGGTGGTCTATGTGTAATTCTTGGCAAAAATTCTAGATTTCTTGCGCTTCGAACTGTTTCCCGTTGTCAGTTATGAGGATGCGGGGTATGTCGAACCTAGTGATGATGTCGTTCCAGAAGAAATCTTTGACGACTTGTGCCGTGATGGACGCTATGGGTTTTGCTTCGACCCATTTGGTGAAATGGTCGATCGCTACGATAAGGAATTCCTTATTTCCCTTAGCCTTCAGAAATGGGCCAACGATGTCCATGCCCCATTGATAGAAAGGGATCGGGTTGCTGATGGAGTGGAATTCGGCAGTAGGCATGTGGTGTGTGTTTGCGTGTAGCTGACATTTTGAACAGTGTTTAATGAGCTCGGTGGCGTCGGATTCTATCGTGGGCCAGAAGTATCATGTCTGCATGACCTTTCGGGCTAAACTTCGGGCTCCGATATGAGCTCCGCAAATTCCTTCGTGGATTTCACGCATGATGTAATTACCTTCGGATTCGGGTACACACTTTAGTAAAGGCCAGGAGTAGTGGCGTCGGTATAACTGATTATTTATGATAACGTATCGGGCTGCAGTTTGTCTGAGTTGTTGTGTTTGAACTTTGTCTTCTGGGGTGATATTGTTGGTGATGTATTGGATGATGGGTGTCATCCAGGACTGTGATTGGGAAATGTTCATAACTGGAAGGTGGTCGATGGATCTCTGTGTGAGCGGCTCTATCCACGTTCCGTCGATTAAGTCGGTTATGTGTGCCTTAGAGAGGGTGTCCGCCTCCGTGTTCACTTTGCGGGTGATGTATTCGATGCTTATGTACTGAAAGTTTTTGAGAAACTCGGATACTAGCTTTAAATACTGTTGCATGTTTACTTCCTTGGCTTCGAATTCGCCGTTGATTTGTCCAGCTATTAGTTGTAAGTCGGTGAATATGCGGAGGTTACGGATGTTTAAGGTGCGGGTGATCCGTAACCCTGCAATGACTGCTTCGTATTCAGATTCGTTGTTGCTGATCGTGAATATGTATTTTAGGGCGTACAATAATTTGGAGCCTTCGGGTGAGGTGATGGCTATACCGGCTCCTCGATTGGTTTCGGTTGCTGAACCATCGACGTGGATTGTCCAACAGTCGTCTGGGATGTTGTCATCGAGTGGTCGGTGAGGTGGGGGTGGGGGTAAATCGGTGCACTCTATGATGAAGTCCGATAATGCATGGGCATTAACTTGTTGCCTGCGGGTGTACGTGATGTCATATTCGGACAGTTCGATGGCCCATCGCATGAGGCGGCCGGTGATGTCAGCTTTGTATAATAACTGTCGAATGGGGGCTTGGGTGTGTATGCATATCTGGTGGGCGTGGAAATAATGTTGGAGCTTTCGTGTTGCCATGATTAAGGTAAAGATATGTTTTTCTAAGGGGCAGTATCGGGTTTTGGCAGGTTGTAGGACATGGGTAATGTAGTAAACTGGATTGGTGCAGAGAACGACACTTATAACTGAAGGGGAGATTGAGATGTAGAGGTGGAGGACTTCGTCTGGTTTCGGGGGGACTAATACGGGAGGACTTTGCAAGTATTTTTTTATGGCTTGAAAGGCTTTCTCGCATTCGGGGGTCCATTCGAAATTTTTGCAGTTTCGTAACAGTAAGAAAACGGGAGGGATTTTTCTCCGGATTTGGAAAGGAAGCGGTTGAGTGCTGCGATTCGTCCACTGAATTGCTGAACGTCTTTAACAGTTGTTGGGGGTTTCAGATTTTGTATGACTGCTATTTTGGATGGGTTGATTTCAAGTCCGCGCTGTGAGATCATAAAACCCAAGAATTTGCCGGCATTTACTCAGAATGTACACTTTTCGGGGTTAAGTTTTAGACCAAAGTCTTGCAAGGTTTGGAAAGTCTCCCGGAGATCGCGGGTTATGTCTGATGTGGAAAGAGTCTTGACTAAGATGTCGTCGATGTATGCTTTGACATTTCTGCCAATTTGGGATTTGAACATTCGGTTGATTGTGTCCTGGAAATCGGCACCTGCATTTTTGAGTCCGAAAGGCATGCATTTATAGCAGAAAAGTCCTTCGAGTGTGACGAATGTGGTTTTTTCTTCGTCGGCTTCGGCCATAAGGATTTGGTGGTATCCTCTATGAGCGTCTAGGAATGACAATAAGTCGTATCCGGCTGTGGCGTCGGCAAGGAGATCCATTCGGGGAAAAGGATACGGTTTTTTGGGGATGACTTTATTGAGTGAGGTGAAATCGATGCAAACTCGCCATTTGCCACCTGGCTTTGGTACGACGACTGGGTTGGCTAGCCATTGAGGGAATTGGACTCTTCGAATGACATCGGCCTCAAGTAGCTCTGATATTTCTTTTCGGATAATGGCTTGTTTCGTGGTGTTGAAGGAACGGGGTTTTTGGGTAGTGGGTTTGGCTGTTGGAGGAATGCCTAATTTATGTTCCATGAAGGATCGGGGAATGACCCCGAGGTCTGTGGGCGTCCAGGAAAAGATGTTAGAAAATTCTGCCGCTAACTCTAGGATTTGTCGTTGCAGAGGATTCGGGAGGGATGCACCTATTTTGATCTTGCGTTCCGGGTGTGTGGCGTCTATGCCGAAGGTTTTGAATTGGTCGATGGGGGTCAGGGTTCGGTCGGGATTTTCAGTGGGAATGGTTGAAGATTTGGGGGGTTTGATGTTGGTGAGGTAGCAGGTCTGTTGAATCGGTTTGTCTCCGAAAATGATCCAAGGACCGAAAGGTAATGTCATTATTATGTTGTTGCAATATGTGCAGATTTGTACTTGCATCGCGTTCAGCGCTGGGCGTCCAAGGATGATGTTGTAGGGGGCTGGGGAGTCGACGATGACGAAGGTGGATGTGTGCTGCTGTGGGTGGGAAGGTGGGCCCCATTGGATTGAAAGTTGGGCGGTGCCGCGAGGGTGGGTGGTGGTGCCGGAAAAATTGATAATTGGTGTAGAGTATGGTTGTATAAGGCTGTCGTCGAGGTGCATTTTTTTCAGGTTTCGTAGTACATGATGTTGGCGGAACTACCAGTGTCTATTAGTATACGTCGGACGAAAAAGGACTGTATGTGTAAGGAGATTATTAGGGGGGTGTTAGTAGTGTTATCGGTTTTGGCAGATTTTATGCGTTTTGGGGGAGGTGGGTCGGATGTGTGGGAATGATCATCTATGAGGTTGATGATGTGGTGGGGGGCTATGCCGGTTCCTGGGGAATTATCGGTGGTGGAGGGGGTTGCATTCGGCATCTTAACATATTCTTTTGAATTGCAAATTCAATTGCGTGCTTCATGGCATAGCAGTTGTCGGTTGCGTGTCCTACTTTATGGAATGTGCATAAATGTTGTTGGTTTCGGCTTTCTATTGGGGAAGGCATCGGGCGCGGAGCGGGCAATATGCCTAATGACTCTATTTTTTGGCAGATGGTGGCGCTATCGGTGGTTAAGGGTGTAAATTGGGTAGTATTATTTTTGGGGTATCGGGGTGTTCGTTGGTCGGTGTTGGGTGTTGTCGTTTGTGTTCGGTAAGCAGGGTGTGGGAATCGGGTGAAAGGTTAACTGTGGCGGTCTTGGGGGTATCTGGGTCTGGCCAGTGTGTTATTTCGGGCAACATCTTGGGCTTGGGTAACGACCATGGAGGTGGATAATTTTTCAGCTTTTATCCAAGCTCCGATCTGTGTTAACAACTCCTGTGTGGTTCGTGGTTCGTAGTTCTTAGATGTTTAATTGATGTGAGTATTCGCTTGGGATGAGACCGTTGCGGAATGCTTCGACATAAAAAGAGCCCGTGCAATCCTTGGTGAGCAGGGCTTCTTTGTTGAAACGCTGAAGGTATGAGAACAAGGATTCTCCAGCGTTTTGACGAATTTGTAGGAGTTCGAGGCATGTTTTTTGTCTGTCTGGAATACTTCGAAGTGTTGTAGAAAATTGTTGCCAAGTTGTCGAAAAGAGACGATGGATCCTGCAGGTAAACTGCCGAACCAGGCTTGTGCTTGGTCTGCGAGTGTCATTGGAAAGCACTGGCACAACAAGAAATCATTTGCGCCGTGCATTACCATTGTTGTGGTGAATTGCCGAAGGTGGGTTTTGGGATCGGAGTCCCCGGTGTAATGGGTGAATGTGGGAATCTGGAACGTTGGCGGCAGTGGACCTTTAGCGTATTCTGGGGCTAGCGGGTTTTTGTCGAGTGTGTTCCAGGGGAGGATGTCATCGTTTGGTTTTAATGGAGGGGGTTCGAGGTGAATTTGGTCGCATGGCGTTTGGGAATGTATGGCGGTGGGTGTGGGTCCGGCTGTAGGTTGGTCTTGGAGATGAGGTTGGTGGAGGGCTGGGGTTCTGGGGGTTTGGGGGAGGTACCATGTTTGCGGTGGTGCTTGTGGTTAGTGTAAAGAGTGTTGGTATATTATATGTTGTCCTTGAGTACTCGGAGGTGGTTGGGGTATCGGGATCTGTGCTGGTGGGGTGGATGATGCGGGGGGTAATGTACTGAGTGGAGGGTGGGGCAATGGTGGTTGGTTGTTTTGTGGAGTTGGGGGATGTCTTGGGTTCCGGGGGTTGGTGTTGGGATGTGCCATGTGGTTGTTGGGACTTGTGATTGCGGTGGGGGTGTTGGTATGATATGGGATGTGTTGTATTATCCGGAGGTGTCTGGGGAAACGGATGTTGTTGTGGAGGAGCGTGTGGGTCTAACTGGGTTGCGTAATTTTGAGGGTGCGGGCATGGTGGTTTATTTTGTTGTTTGGCTTGTTTGGAGGGTTTCGTGGTAGGGTGGTCGAGGTGTTTTTGTGGAGAAGAGTTACGATGGCGTTTTGGGGGTATCGAGACATTAGTTGAGGATCCGGTGGCTTCGGGAAAGGATGATGTGGCGTCGTCTGTTAATTCTGGATCAGATCTTGGTCTTTTCTATCGCATGTAGTTGGCGATATTTCTTAAGTTTTGCATAATGTCATCGTATGACACATTGACGTTGGGTTGATCACGCCGAATGGATAAGGAATATGCACGGCGGGTGGGCTTCTTGCCCTCGCGGCGCGATGTGGATTGATTTTGGGTGTCTTGTGGTGGATGTGCGGATGGGGAGGGTTGATGTTGGTTGGCGTTGGCGAGTGCAGAAGTGGTTGTCAAGGGTTGATGGGTACTGGTGGGAACAGGGAGAGGGATGCCCAGGGATGTGGTGGGAACTTCTGGAGGGGTATTAGGGTTTTTAGAATCATGGCCGTGGGTTGTCATGGTCTTTTTCGTCAATCTAATTGTACGAAAAAGCACGGTGGGCGCCAATATTTTGCAGCCTGATCCTAATTACTCCAATTACCCTTTCCTTCTTCCTCTTCTTCCCTGGGGATCTTTTTAGATTTGAGTTCTTCCTCTTTGTTCTTGATGAATTCTCTCTTTTTCGTCTCTCTCCTTGTCCTCTCTTTTTGTGTGCGCGCGTGTGTGCGCTCTTGATTGTGTACGATGGATTCCTTCTTTCTTCTTAGGGGGGCATTTATCTATCATATGTGGGCTTTTGGTGTTATGGGCCTTTCTTAGATATTATGGGTCTTTGTTGGATATTTTAGATTTCTCCGTTGATTTAATGACGAGATTTTTAAGATATTTTATGCTGTGGGGATATGTTTTATGTATGGGGGTATGGTACATATACCAGATATATATATATATTTTTTATAAATAACTCATATTTTCGTTATAATTTATGAAAAAAAACTCGAAATGAGAGCAGGTTTGAAAAAAGATCTTAGAGTGTCTAGGATTGGGCCAGGAGGGTCTCTTAACGCCATTTTTTTTTCTTCTCATCGGAATTGTGATTCTTTCGCAAAGACTTGCCAGGGTAAGGAAGAAGGGGGAACAAGCACACTTGGAAAGTGCAGTACAACGGAGAGTTGTATGCTGCGTTCGGGAAGGATGAATCGTTCTCGAAAAGGAATCTATTGATTCTCTCTCAATTGATGACTGACTATTATATAAGTGTTGACCTAAGCCCCCATACTGGATCTAGGCTCCCGAGAATATGAGTTATCTTGAAAAAACTTTTAACATTATCGAGTTTTATTGAAAATGCATCATAAAGTCATCTTTAATGTGAGTGAAATTTAAGATCTTTCTACCAATTGAGCACATTTTATCAAATTATATTTGTCTCGCACTCTTGACTATTAAAAGTCACTAATCTAAGGTTAGGTTCACAAGTTTAGTTAGACTTTTAGTTTGTGTCCATATTATAGATTAAATTTTACTATTCTTTTGATGTTCACGAGAAATTTTTTTGTGAAAATAAATTTTGTCATCTCTTTTGATATTAGTTTCAATTAAGTTATACCATTAGCTACATTATATTCGTGTCGAAAAATTAGAATATATTTTCTAAATGATAAATCACAACTCTTTCTAATATAATAAATTATTGTTCTCAAACTGCTCTTCTATTGATTTTTATTAATCTAATGAAAAAATGGACGGAAGAGCGGTTTGTGATAACTTTTTTCACCTTTTATCTTAGGGATAACATGTGGGGAAACTTGTTGGAATTAGGGCCTAACATAAGAAAAATCCCAACAACATTAAAAGCTAATGGTTGTTAGCTTTTTCAAAAAGAAATTAAGCTTAGAAAAGGAAAAACAAAATTCTCTCCTTTAGCATCTTCCTCTTCTCTTTTTGGATAAAAAATAAGGTCAAATAATCTATATATATTTTCACATGTAAGAGTTGTTTCATATTATAAACAAAACCTAAAATGATTAGGGTTAGGAATGCTAAAGTCTTCAAAAAGATTAATTGATCCCAATTCTTTCCACTTAAATTAATTTAATTTAAACTCTATCAACCATATTATATACAAAGATGGAAGTTTAGTGACCCTAATTATCATCTTTTCTCCTAATTTTTTTTTATAAAAAAAAACCCCTTTGCAAAGTTAGATTTATTAATTAATGAGTAATTGTGTTCATGTTATAAAGAAGCCAACTTGGATCCATAATTGCTCCTAACCATAGATTTTCAAGAATATTTGCTAACCATGATTATGACAGAAATGAGAACATCCCAAAATGTTTTGTTTTTAGATTAAGAAATTCATTTCCAACTAGACGGCGCCGTAGGCTTTCTAAATGATTTTGTATGGTCCATATCTCCATGTGCAGCCTTGCTGTGGATATTTTATGCACAAAATTTACCTATTTATTTACTAATATCAAATTCTTTAACTTCTGATTTGGAATTGATATAAATATGAATTGGATTTTGAGAAAGGAAAAGATGAAATAAAACTTTTTTTTTAGTGTCTAAGTTAAATATAATTACGTACAGAATAATTAAAAAGTGAAATTTAAGACAAAGAATACGAACCGACACTATAATAAATGTAAACTTATAGAGACAGTTTATACTCATGGAGGGTTGGAACCATATGATCTGTATAAGTCTTGTCATATGTGAATCAAATAATTTGAGTACTGAATGGGACAATTCCTACTTTACACTCAGATTAAAATGAGGGCCGGTAGTATTAGATGTGGCTTATAAATCAAAGGTAAAATGACCCTTATCAAGGACATATATAAATATATATGTATATGTATATGTATATATAGGTCCCCATTTAGTTGATATTTCCCAAGCAAAAGCAAGAACTTTTGTATAATTTAAAATTAAACAAAATTTTTTATCTTTATATCAGTTGGTGGTCTGATTTTATTTGATTAAAGCAAGACATGTGAAAAGGAAAAAGAAAAAAGCAAGAAAGAAACTCTCAAGAATTGAGCTTTTTATATGCATGCATACATACATACATACATACATACATACATATATATATATTATATATATATATATATATATATATGAAAAGCAAGTAGCAAGAAAAAAACATGGAGCCAGCTGAATGACAGAAGCATCCAAATGATGTTTTATGATGTGTTTACAGATTCCTAAATATATGGCTTTAAATTTGTTTCTGTCCAAAAAAGAAGAAATCATTAAAGTCTCCACAAAAAAAATAAAAAATAAAAAAAATGATGGAATGATTCTTTGAAGCCAATACCTTAGCTGTAAAACCTTTTTTTTTTTTTTAATGAACATTTAATGAATTAACTGTTCTTTTCAAGTCCTATTTCCTACCTAACTAAAGTTTTGTTTATGCTTAAAGCAAAATCCACACTAAATATTAATGAAAACAATCACTTGAAAACAAAGAAAAACCAAAGAAAAAATGTGGGGTTTTTCTTCTTTTGAAAAAAAAAAAAAAAAATGCTATGAACAAAGCACTCACTTTACTTACAAAGGGATAATAAATACAGTATACAACTAACTTTTCTTTTGCACATAAAAGAAAAAAAATAAACAAACTCTCTTGATGAAATGATGCAAAGATGAGAAAGGGAAAAGAAGGGAGTTACTTACCCCCATCTCTTCTCCTTGCAAAGAAGAAACAGAATGTTATCTAATCCTAAGAATCCTAAAATAATCTACTTTCTATATATAGAAACATACAAAATGACAGGGTGGATTCACTCACTCACTCACTCACTAGATTACACACACATACATTCATCATCCTCCTTTCCCTCAAAAAGGTGGAGATGGACAAATACACCACAAATAGTAAAAAATTTGGGTGTATTTTGGACTCATATAACCATATAAACAAAAGAACACAAGTTGTGGACAACTTCTTGTCCATCAAAATTTGCCAAAAAATTGATCAGCTTCTTGTCTTTCATGAGGATACATATTTAGTATGTTCTTGAGAACTTTGCAGCATTAACAACCCCGAAAACGCTGTCTGTCTGCATTTTGATTAAAAAGAGTTTGTATATGAACAAATGTGACCAAAACATGTTATTATAATTTGAAACAAAATATGCATATGAAGAATTTTTTACCAATCATATATTTGCTGCCACGGAACATTAAGGACTCTGAGAATCTTATCATACTGTATTCCCATCGGAGAAGTTCTTAGCTCGATTCTCAACGTTCCTCAAATCTCTCAGGTGTTGCAGTATTTCTTGGAGAAGATCCATCCCTTTATCGCCTTTCTTCAAAGAACTTATGCAATGTTTCAAGAATTCCCTATCTGCTTCAAGGGCTTGTAGTCTTTCATAAAGATGATCAACTTCCTCTTCAACATCCAAATTCTTGATATCATCAAATTCATGATGATGCAAACCGTTTGAGTTCGAATCATGATGATTGAAACCATTTCCATTGTTGAGTATCATTATATCCCCAATTTCATCATCCTCAGTAGCATCAAAGAGTGGAAGAAGACTCTTTCCTTTTGAACCCATGATTCTTCTTTCTTGATGATATTTCCCATTTGCTTCACCATTCATCACATGCCCATTTTCTTTTACATGATTCCCATTTTGTTCAGGGAAATGATGTTCTGGACTTCTTATTACATCCTCCAAATGTTGTTCATCTTCTTCTTCATCCAAATGCATAAGTTTTTCTTCCAAAGCTTTAAGTTGCTCGAGAATCGATAGTCTCTCTTCTTCGAAATCAGCTAATGAATCCTCCAAATTCAGGACAGTATCAACCGGGGTGTTGTTGTGAATGCTGCTGCATTCTTGATGACTATAAAAGCTCTCTTCTTCCTTTACTTCTTGATTCAAATCAATGGAAATCCCATCGCTGTCCTCAGCATTGCTGCAAGAAGCAGAAGCAGAAGAAAATCCACTTCTACCACTCCCATCCTTACTTTTCCTCAATAATCTCATCTTTTCTTTTGTGTCATATTCCAACACTTTCCTTCTGTAAATCTCCATTTCTTTCTCTACCTCCTGTTTTTCCTTTTCCCTTTTTACCACAAGCTCATTCAGAAGTTGCAGTGCTTCTTGATCATATTCAGATTGTTCCTCCATCATTCTCTGATACTGCAATGCTTCCATTTGCATTTGTGCCTTTTCCTCCTGAAGTCTATTTATCATTGCCATTGTCTGATTAGCAGCCACTGCTGAAGCACTTCTCTCTTCTTCCAACTCTCCATACAAAGCTTGCAAAGCTTTTCTTTCACTTCTTAGTGCTGATTTAAGGTGTTCAACTGTCATTGCAGCATCACCACCCTCCATTTCACTTATGATACTTCCATCCAAAGAGTCCTCAGTGCCCGAGTCCTTCTTTTCGAGTAGCAGAAATTTCTTGTGTAAGCTATTTAGACTGTCTACAGAAGTTGGCGTATCGGGAACTTTATCGTCTTCATTACCATTCATCTCTTGAGAGAATGATGATTGATTCAATGCAACATCCTCACTAAGCTCAAGTGATAAACCTTTCAATTCCATCGTCTGCTGCTGTTGTTCTTGTTCTTGTTCTTCTTCCTCAGTACCTGATGTAAAAGAAAGAACACATTGTTCTAACTCAATGGCCCTCCAAACAACATATGCAGGATAAAAAATACAGAAAATGGATATTCAGTAATGCATTACCATGAAGATCAAAACAGCTTGTGGATGGATCTTCAGGGTTGCATTCCTCGTACGAGAAAATAATGTCTCGAGTTTGAATATCATCTGTTGCATCCAAATCAGGAATCTCAGTGCCAATTGAGACCTCAGCATCAGTTTCACTAGCAGTAGTAACTTGATGAGCATCTTCCAAGACTACATGTATAGGCCAAATCATTCAAAACCACATAATTCTTTCTTCTTTTTTTCTTTTTCACCATTCAAAAATATATAAATAAAAAGAATTACCATACCTGGGCTGAAATCTGAATTATTCTCTTCATGTTCTGCTGTTTGCATTGCTCCCAAATCATCCCTATCTTGAGTAACTGTGTGCTGATCAAATGGACATTCTTTGGCATGAAAAACCAATGAGTTTTCATCTTCTTCCATCTCCATGGATTCAAGAACCACTGCTGCATACTTTGACTTGTGTTCTTCCTCTGACCGCAATTCCTGCAGGGAAGCCTTCTTGTCTTCTTTAGACTGTTTGTCTCCTCCCAGAATAACCTCTTGATGATGATGATGATGATGATGAACAACAACATTGGTCTCATCCTGATTCTCTTCTTCCTCCTTCTCCTTGCTGCTGCTAATTTTGTACATGTTTTGATCTTCATCTGTTGCTGAATCGATTAATTCAAATGGAACTAAACGATTACCTGTACAATCAAAAAAGAACTCCAGATGCTGAGGAAGGACTTCAAAAGAAGAATCATCTTTTCCCATAGAAACCTGAACAGACTGATCTTTCATAACCATCTTTGAGCTTTCTCTCTCTTTTCCCATGTCTTCTTCCTCTACTTTTTTTTCAGAGATTGATACTGAAAAATACCCATCTTCAACAACTTCTTCCTCTTCATTCTTGATAACAGAATCAAGTCCAAATTCCCATTGATGAGCAGAGACATCCGATCCACATCTCTCAAGAATACCATCTTCTCGAACAGAATCAACATCTTTACCATCCTCTGAAATCAAATTAATGTTCTTCTTAGAATATCCCAAGACATCCCAAGAAGGTTTGAAAAGAATATAAGGGGAGTAAAGATGGGTATCCAAGTTTACCCCACAACAAGAACAACACTTGATCAAATTCTTCACATCACCACCATTCTCAACTACCTTATCTCCACCAAGTGTTTGAATCATTCCCAACTCTTTCATCCATGGAAACAAAGCTAAATTCTTTGAGGTGGGTTTTTCATCAGAAAGATCAGGTCTTGAGGAGAAGCAATCCTCACACATGTCTTGAGACTCTGCTAACTTGTGATGAATTGAGCAATATCCCAATTTAGAAACCTCTGCAGCATGAAGTTCACAGAGAAGATCTCTGTGCATATTCTTGTTGTTGTTGGTATTATTATCATTTCCTGGCTCAAAAATATGATCAACCCTAGAACACCAAAGACACGGTGGCTTTAAGCCAAAATACTCAGAAAACTTGATGATCAAATATGAAAACAGAGAATTGAGTAAGAGAAGAACAATTAAAGTCCATTCAAGAACAGCATAGATGAGAATAAGTGTTATCTTGTTAGTATTTCTGTGCACCATGGTTGCAAATTTGTTTGCAGCCATCTTTTTTTCTTCTTCTTGATTCTTCTTTCTTTCTTTCTTTCTTGTATATACAGTAGAGAAAGAGAGAAAGAGAGAGAGAGAGACAGAGCTTTAGGCTTTAGTAGAGAGAGAGAGAGGGAGAGAGGGAGAGAGAGAAAGAAGAAGAAGAAAGTGGGAGGTTTTTATTTTATTTTACACAATAAAGAAAGGACGGTTTGAACATTAGAGAGACATCAAGGAAGACTTGAATCTTTTTAGAAAAAGAATGTTAGTGAAATGATGGCAAAAACTTAAAATACACAAATTCTACCTTCTATTTTTTTACAATATGATATCCAATTTAATTTTAATAGAGAATAATTTTAAATTATATATATATATAAGCTGAATTATGTATAAAATTTAAGGTGATAATATCAAATAATAATAATATAGTCCTTAGTATTCATAATATATATATATATATATATATATATCCAACAAAAGAGAAACATGCTTGTGATTTTTGACCAAATTTTTAAACATTGATTGAACAACTACAAGATTTCCTAATTTTTTTAAAGAAAAAATGAATCAAAATTATTTTTTTACAAATGAAAGTGCACGTTTGGGGGATTAAAGGGAAAGTGCAAAAAATATGAAAAAAAAAATATCGAAATGGTTTAATGATATCTTTGGATCCAAATCCAAACAACTTTTTTTTTTTTTTTTTTTTTGTTTGCTTTTCCCGCTCCACCCTGTTTTTTCTCTTGGGGATTAAATTTGTGGGGCCAATTAAGAAAGAAAAAATGGGTAAATGTGGGCCACCACAATAAAGTATATTTGGGACCTACCAACGATGCCTAATGTTGGAACTCATTATATACTTTGTCTTTTCTTTTTTTTTCTTTCTCTTTTGTGTCCGTTTGGTCAATAATTTATATTTTATGACTCAAATAAAAATTAGTCTAAATTAATTAAAATATTATTCATAATTTAGAAGTGATTTAAGATAAATCAATTATTTAGAGTGTAATAAATAAAGAAAAGAAAAGAAAAAGATAAATTTATTTGGTAATATTCGTAGAGTAAGTAAATATTATAGTAATTGATGTCATATTATTCTTTATTTCGGTAGAATGTGTACATATATATATATATATATATATATTATATATAAATTCAAGATTTAATTCCTTACTTTGATTGATAATGCAATAAGAATTCCATATTGGAAGCATGTATGGTGACAACTAAACATTGTAAAAGTGATGTTTAGGTCAACAGTCCTTTTTCTTTTTCCTCTAAAAACATATTTCATAAATAATTAATTAATTAATAATTTATATTTATTTCACAATGTGTGAATATTTTTAGTTCATATAATTTTATATGTTTTTATTTTTTAATTTTAAGGATATATATATATATATATATATATATAAAAATTATGATTTTGAAATTATAAATTTAAGAAATGGTAAACTATCATAAATGCACATCTTAAAGGTCAAAATCCAGTTTTTGCACCTCAAAGATTTTTTGTACATAGAATGCTCCTAACGTTTCAAAACGTCTCAATACATGCACCTTTGTTAAGTCAAACCGTTAGTGACTCAATTTTGCAGTTAGTCAACATTTTTTCACTATTTAATACTATTCCAGTTGGGCATTTTTGTCCAAATTTTTTTAAATTTTTTTTTACATTTTTTTTAAATTTGTTTTTACATTTTTTTTCCTTTCCTTCTTCTTCCTCTTTTCTCTCTCTTCCTTCTTTCTCTCTCCATTAATTTAATTTTTTTTCTCTCTCTTCCTCTTTTCTCTCTCTTCCTTAAAAAAAAGAATAATTCAAACAAACAAAACAAATAATCTCAACGTCATCCCCCCCCTAACCCAACCAACCACGAAAAACCACCCACCCCGCCGTTACAAATAATCTCCTCATCTTCCTTTCCCATCTCCGGCAGCCGGCAACCACCAGCCCAAACCAACTTTTTCTTCTCTTCTGCGTTGTTCTTGTTTTGCCCTAGCAATTCCTTCAATTTTTTTTCATTTTTATTATTTAAAAATTTACATGGAAGACAAGAAAGAAGAAGCTCCCCTGTTTCAGTTGTCCAAAGCGTTTGGACCTGCACAAGCCTTGAGCACCGGACTCCATATCCACTGCACCATAAACTTCCTGTTCCTTCTCCCATTCAAATTATACGTTCTCCCTTATCTGTCTCTAATTACCTGCCCAATGTAACCTCCACCACCACCAGTACCGTAAAGCCCTTCGCACAGATCCCCAATTTTCGTTGGCGATGTCGGATCCTCCCTGACATACCAAGCATTTATCAGCGGATTCGATGATAGTTCCGCTAGCTCGTGTGCGATCACGCTTATCATTCCGTCTACTTCGACATCCCCATTTGGTGGAGTAAGCGCTCCTGGACTATCACCTCCCATCTCCGGCAGCCGACAACTGAAGGAAAAGAAGGAAAAAAAATTAAATTAATGGAGAGAGAAAGAAGGAAGAGAGAGAAAAAAGGAAGAAGAAGGAAAGAAAAAAAAATTTTAAAAAATTTTTTTAAAAAAAAAAAATTGGACAAAAATGCCCATAACTGGAATAATACTAAATAGTAAAAAAAGGTTGACTAACGGTAAAATTGAGTCACTAATGGTTTGACTTAATAGAAGTGCATGTAGTGGACTTAATAGAAGTGCATGTAGTGGGACGTTTTGAAACGTTAGGGGCATTCTATGTACAAAAAATCTTTGAAGTGCAAAAGCTGGATTTTGACCTTTAGAGGTGCATTTGGATAGTTTACCCTTTAAGATATTATAAAAACATAACATTTGTATGTATATATTGTTGTTGTATTGATACCACAATCCTTGGACAAAGCAACGTGCAAATGATCTTCCTTGATTAACAATGCAAATAATTACTTCATTTTTGTTTAATACAAATTGATCACTTATTTTCTTTTTATTTTATTCATAGGCTAAATATTATTATTTTCAATTTCAAAACTTTTATTTTTATAATAAATATTTTCAACTCACAATTACAGGAACAGTTCCTTAAAAAAACTCAGTAGTATATTGGTATAGTTGTACAAGATTCTGTGAATGATATGTAAATGAAAAGGTTGAAAAATATCTGTTGTGAAGAACATCACTTGTGGAAGGCCACTAAAAATTAATGAAAAGCTCACAGCTCAATCCAGGTAGGGTTTTTGGGCAATTTTTATCATTTCCTCTTTAAATCCAAATACTTAATTCCCTCTTTTACCCTTTTTAAAATAGCCCCACCCTACCACACTTTCTTCTTCATATTTCAACAATAAAATTATTTGATTCACCTTAACAAAAAAATACAATTCAATTTGAATTTAGATTAATCAAAATAATAACTTTAAATACTAAATAATCTAATAAAAATAAAATATAATTTGATGCCATATATATATATATATATATATATATATAGTAAATCATTCAAACTTATTAAATATAATTGAAAAAATATATATATATTCTTTCTCCTACTTAAGAGGGAAGATTATTTTAAAATCTCACAATACATATATATATATATATGGGAAATTAAAAGTTGATGAGTAATTATTGTAGGTAGAGATATATTGTACTTTGCACCATATCGTTATGATGGCTACATATGCATGTTTTCATTTTGACAACCTAACTTTTATCAGCCACATGCTTAGCAAATGTAGCCATTTGAATGCATTGCTTTCTATTACATTACCATTTAATTTTCTTTTTCTTTTCTTTTTTCTTTGAATCGACATATATATTGAACATCAAATAACTCCTATTAAGGGCAAATATGACATTTGGACATTGAAGACCAACATCCTATGTACTTCGTACTTCGCATTATTGACTTTTAGTTAATTATGACTGTAAAAGATAGAATTTATAATTTCACCACCTTAAATCGTGGGTTTCCACCCTCTCCACGATCCAAGCCCGTTTTTCATAACGGCAGTAATAACACATCCCACAATCTGATTACGTGGGACGTGGGTATAACTCCATCAATTCCTCCATCACCTCCTCCCAAAAGGAAGACTATAAAAGAGGAGGAAGATAAAAAAGGTAAGACAGTCAATACCAGATATCCTAAATTTACTCTTTACACTCCAACTGACTTGATTGTCGGAGAGTTCATGAGGATCCACATTCCCACCGAACTTCCTTTGTTTTGCAGGTGACAAATTTACTTTCTCACCCTCAAAATATCCCAACTAATTTTTGAGGAATCAATATATATATATATATATATATCTTATCCCAAAGGAATGTATGGAAGCTTTCTTTTTTTCTTTCCACACACCAAAAGAAGGATTAAAGCAAAAGGCTATGTATATATATTTAGATTAGTATTATTTTGCTTTTGTAGTGATCTTTATTCTTCAAAATATATATCCTTTATAGGTTCAATGTATAGGTTTTCTATGGGATCCCAAAAAAAATAATAATATATGTCTCGATTTTTCACAACCACTGTAAATTTTGTGTAAGAATCTGTCAAGAATCACATAAACCTCGGCTGTTTAGACATGGACTAACATAAAGCTATAAACAAACACACTACTTTCTTTTTTGTGCATAAAAATTCAGCCTTTTATTTTATTTTGTATATAGAAATTTACCAGTTATCAGATTGGGAGACATGTATAAACCTAAAATTAGAAGAGGTTGAAATTATTTATGATATTTTTATATAATATTTGAGTAATGTAAAATTCATGTACAAATAAATTAAAGTTTGAGTCGAATCCAATACTGATATTAGGAATTAAGTTAATTTATTATATGAATTTTTTCAAACTAAGAAAAAGAAGAAAAAGAAAAGGACGAGAACATAGATAATGATTCTAAACGTAATTCAAGTTTCATTAAGGGGTGAAATTTGCAGTTGAAAACATTCAATGTGCAGGTGAAAATAATAATTAACCCTAATATATATATATATATATATATATATATATCGAGTTTTGTTAGTTTTTTTTAAAAAGAAAAGTTGTTCTAACATCTCTTTATTTATATACAACATTCAAATTCGAAAAAATTAATTTTTTTTACTCAGATAAACAAGTTTTTTTATAAGTAAATTTGTATTAAAATAAAAAAAATTACACAAATGAATATTCAAAAGTCATTCATGGTAATAATACAAAAAACACCAACTTAAAATTAATTGGTGCAAATATATTTAACTTAAAAACTTTAAGCGAGTCACAAAAAACTGTAAAAAACATTAACAAAGCATAACATAAAAAATAATACAACTTCAATCTAAATCTTTGATTTTTGATCTGCCATTTACGAACTTTATATGCAAAGAGAGTTCGATTTTATCTACTTTCTTTAATATACAGACTACTCCGGGCGCATAAAAAAATTCGCATATATATATATATATATATATATATATATATATATATATATATAATATATATATAATGGGAGAGGAGAGGATTTATTAAAATTAAAGGTGGTGATCATCATCTCACATGGAGAAAAGGAAGTGATGGGAATCAAACTTTTAAAGAGTGGAAAAAAAAAAGTTGGAATTATTCAATTGCCGATTCAATGCTTCGACACATTCAAGGGAATGAATGAAAAACAACTCTTACTTAGAAAACTCTATACATTTTTAGAAAGGCATAATTTTATATATATATATATATATATATATATATATATGTTTATAAGAAAAAGTAAAATTTAAAAATATACATTAATATTATAATGATTATGATAATTGACTAATTCCATCTATATATTTATTATTTTTATAATTATTAGTCTAATTTTGTCTCCTCATGCAACTAATTAAATTAATAATCCTCAATAATTGACTTTAACTGCTGATCATATTAGTAATTTTAATAGAAGTAAATAGAAGAACAATTGTGGATTAATAAAAATAATAAATATGAAAAACGAAATTGGAGTCTATATAATTTACATATTAATAAAAAAGAAAAAAAAAAGAAAGAAGAAGATAATCATAGATAAATAATTCAATTTTAGATGATTGTGTACATTAGGTTAATAGTCAATAAAACTTCATTTTATCAACTGTTCACACAACTTCAAAACAAATTTGCCTCCTAATTTATTTATTTATTTGTTCGTATAATGACTACTGATAATATATTATATATATATATAATATATATTAATATATATATATATAATATATATATTATATATATATATTTCTTTACTTTTATTTCAGCCTTTAACCTTTATGCCTTTTGGACCACCATCCCATATATATATATATATTATTAAAAAGTATATAGCTAAATATGAAAATTAATTTATTTTAAATGAATAATTCCATCCATTTTAAAGAAGAATAATGAAAATAAATTATTTATTTTCTATTGATTCTATTGGCCAAAGTTTATTGTATTAAAAAATTATATTATTTTTTAATAATTCTAAAAAAATTTTAAAAAATATGTATATAAATTATTATTATATGTGAAATTGGATTTGTGAAATAATAATGTATATTTTGATTATTATTTTTTTTGGTCCTGGAAGATGACCTTCTGTACATACTTATGTGATATTATAATACTAAAATAAAAATATTTCCAAATTACTAGAGGTAATGAGTCAAGAAAATGTAATCATTTCAAATAGGAAGCGTGAAATTTTGTTACTTGTGAAAAAACCCAAATGGTCCCTCCAATTTCACAAATCTTATTATTATTATTTTATTAAAAAAATTTAAAAAGAAAATAATGTAATATTTGTTAAAACAGTTAAATTGACTATGTTCATTAAATTAAATTATAACATTATTTTAAATTTTAATATGAGTTTAAATTTATCTTCATAACAATCTTAAATTAATTACAAAAATTTCTTTCCATTTTTGTCATATATTTCCAAAATTCAACGAGAGGATAGTTTCAATTTTTTTTTTCCTTACCAAAATTAGTTGACTTCAATCATAATTTTTTTTTAAAAGACTTCAGCAAACATATTAAGGTTTTTAAGCTACTCGAACTTATGAACTTCCAAAATTAATTGAGTTGAGCTAGGCTTATTTAATAAAATTTTTAAATATATATTATGAAGAAGAATTTATTTATAATTTGATTTTACCACTAAATTGTATATGTTTTTGATGGTTGCTCCAATGAATTAATAGGAAACAACCACAATTACAAATGTCTTTTCAAAGAAATTAGGTCGACCAATCCTCTTTCCCCTAAACAAACTAAAAAAAAAAACATGGCAAATCTCTATGATGTGAAACCCTTTGTCCATTTCTTTTTAAAAATTATGTGGTAATTGAAAAATAAATAAAATCTCTAAGTATATATTATAAAATAATAATTAAAAACATATTATAAAAGTCTTTTAACTATGAGCTGTCATTCTAAACCCAAACCTTATATCTAAATTTTGTTCATATTAGTCTTTTTTTTTTCTTTTTTTTTAACAAAGTATATATATATATATATAGTGATTCTTGGATATTTTTAGGAATTAAGTTTTTTCTTAATTAATTGATGGAAAAAATCAAAAACTATTTTGTGGTTGGATACAGCAATAGATATTTCACTCGGAAATTGGGCTACGGTGCGGGGTGTTTTTGTCTATTCACACGTAGAGTAGAATGTAGTAGAAGTTTCCACCAGTCAGAAACTAACAAAAAGCTAAAAGAATCTTTGTTTTATATGTTTTTGTGGGACCGGTCATTGGCCAATGTATCAAAGGAGTTCCCACAGGGTTTTGGGGTACATTTTTGGTGTTATTATATATTATGAGAGGCTGCCCGACGGTTTTGCCAAAATTTTTTTTTTTTTTTTTTTTTTTTTAAGGTTGACTATTAATAATTTATTAAAAATTCAAAGTTAAGAATTAGAAGGTTAGTTGTTAACATTTTATTTATAATTTAAAATTTAATAAATTTAAGACACATTAAATGTGAAAGTACTTTTAAAGTTTTAAAATATATATATATAAGAAAATTTCAAATTAAAATATTGCTGGTGGAGAAATGAGCTTTAGACAAAATAACAATTAGAAGGAGTGTTTGTTGGGTAATATTATGGATCTGATTAGAGAGAGAGAGAGAGTTTGATCTAAAGCTTAAGCAATGTTCCTAATAGAAGCTGATAAACAAAGCAAAGAAGAAACAATTATCCTTTTTCTCCTTCAAGGTAAGTCCTTCTCATTTGAAACAATTACCCATCCGATTTTTGTAACGAGATTCAAATTAATCCTGGAGAATATGAAAATATACATACATTCTGAGAAATAATATGCACTTCTTTAAGAAACAAAGGGATGAATAGAGCATACTTATTATTGAATTGTGATGATTGATTGTGTTTTGTCTCTAACCTCTCACTCTCTCTCTCCTATACGTGCGCTAATTTATATTCACTACCTTTACAATTCCAAAGAAAACCATGTCATGGAATACCAATACACAAACCCCACTCCACACTTCATCATTCCAAAATACACCAAAAACAAATCTCACCCGAGTAGGTTACTTCACTCCGCATTACAGCAGCCCCGTGCTCCCAAATGGATTGGTTGTTGTTTGCTGATGCCCGACAGAATTAACTGGAAATGCTCCAAATCCTGTTGCATCCCCAAAAGGATTCTGTGCTCCCATCATTAAATTTTGCGGATGCTGCTGGGGTGGTGGATAGGTTGCTGGGAATGGACCAAATGGATTTATCTGAGGTTGAGCCATACCAGCCATTTGAACTGCGGGAGGAGGTGGGATTGTGTTTGACATGGAAAATGGATCAGCTACTTCAAATGGGTTCGGAGCAGACATTCCGTATGCTGATGATTGCTGCTGTGAGGCTCTATATGCAGCATCATCGTATAAACTGTTGAGGGTGAGGGAATCTAATCCACCAGCCTGCCAATAACATTCATAACTAAGTGTGTACATCCAATTCGCGTATGAATCATCAAAAATATGAAATTAATGGATTAAGATGCAAATTGCACTTATCTCAAACAAAATACAAAAGTTCAACGCTCAAAAATTGTTTCACTAGAATCAAAGACAATATGTAAAGGATGATCCATTAGTCACGATACTCAAGAAAGGATATACAGAAATTCCTACCAGTTGTCTCTCCTGAGCTGTAGATATGTTGGTGCTAGGAGTGGTGACTAAGGTAAGTTCCCATCCAGTTGGATCAAAATCTTTTGTGGGACCAGCATTAGAATCAAATGGCGTACTGCCTGCTTTATCACATAAATTATGCTTTGTCCTCAATATACAACATCCGACAAAATATAGACGAGTTCAAAAAACAAAAAACAAATGTTACCAAAAACATTTACCTGATGGTACGATTGCTAAAGCCAGAGCATTATTTTCCTCGATAACAGATGCATCTGCTGAAATGGAATTTAAACCCTGTACCAGTCATAAAAAATCATCAGGTAAATAGATTCAAAATACAGGGGGAAATTTTAAAAAAGCAGGAAATTAGTTACCGATGAATAGAAAATTATACATATTAAAGAAAACAGAATTTCAGAAAGAGAAAAAATTACCAATAGATCATCAGTATCCAAGTTGTTAGTAGGTGGTGGAGGAGGTGCAGCCACCACCTCAGCAGTTGTGACAGCAGCATCATCTGATGGAACTGGCTTAGGTTCTTCTGGTGGTACCTCATTTTCTTCAGGAGGTAAGGAGTCTTCCTCTGGTTTATAAGTCAACATAAGCCTCTCTGGATATTCCTGATTTTTCATTAAAAAATAAATAAAATAAAATAAAATAATCTAAATGCTGATTTTGGACCATTAGTGTATGTATAACTTTAAGCAGAATTTATCAGACATGCATACTTACCAATGTATCTCTGGGAACAGACACCATCCTTGGTGCTTCTTTTATGTACTCTTCCATGGTCACAAGAAAGGATTGCGGAGGCTGAAAAATGAGAATCAAATGTCAAAGCAGATGGGACATTTGAAGACTATTACTTCCACCATCTTAAAAAACACAGTTTCAGGAGAATCACAAATTACCCGCTTTTACAAATAATAGACCCAATAGATAAGTAGAATGTTATATTTTCTTTTTAAATGCAGGTAATGACAGAAAACTAGATCCATCATCTCAAGAATATATTCTCATTTTAGACTAGTGCCAATTTTCAGAACTCGATTAGGGTTCCTTTAAGCTAAATGTATACATCCTCTTTCCGCTTTTTAATTTAAATGACAAAAATGTTAATAGAAGTCTCTTACCTCCCGCAAGACAGGAAACTGGAAATTCCTTGCAAGTTCCAAACCTTTGCAAACTTCATAAAAATCAGAAAGGCCTGTAGCCTGCAGCAAAACACTTAACTTATTTGCAATAGAACATGACAGATCTCTAAGAACCAGAAGACACACAAAAAGGAAAAGGAAGAAGAATAACAGAAAGAAGGTCAACTCTAAACATTCATATAAACTTCTGAGATACAACCTGCTGACCCGCTCTTTTATAGATATCAAGGGCTTTAATAGCTTCATGTCTGGGCATCTCAAAAAACTGAAGAATAGATCCAAGGAAGAGAAATTAATGATCATATAAATATGTCAATAAGCCAAAAACCCAGCAAAATCTTGAAGATGAAAGAAGAAACTTACCTTATCAACAAGATTGATAATCCCATCATTTATGGCACAATAAATTTTAAAGCTCTCCTTCAGTACCTGGAAAAAATATGATAACAATAAAGCACAATCAATTCATGAGAAGATTGACCATCTATCATGTCCAAAAATTGAAAGATTGATTTGATGGGGCCTTAGAGTGATATTTGAGATTTCAATTAACAGGGGGAAATAAAAAAGAGAAAATAAGTAAGCTTATCAGAGCTTAGATCAAAAAGACCATACCAGGGCAAGGGCATATTGTATTACAATATTTCCAACTGCTGCACCTTCAGGCTGAAAAGTTGGAATGATATGTTAGTGATGCTAGCTAGTTTTGGTTAAAAATCTTCAACAGTGGTTTTCGAAAGTAAAGTATGTCAAGCTTTGCAAAAGTACCCGACATCCAATGAGGCGATATAGCAGCTGCTGCAATGCGGGCAACTGCTCCAGCAATTCTTCACTGTCCAACTCTCTAGTTCTACTGTAGCTCTGATAAATGTGAATCCATACATCAAGACCAAATTATTCACACAATGGAGACAAAATTAAGTCTACAAGAGAAGAGCTAAGTTATTCACTTTGCCCCAAGAAAAGAAGCCTATTAGCATATGGCCATATAAGGACTGGGATTGCTTAGCAAGGTTCTCGAGACAAGGGATGGGTACCTCCTCCATGCCAAGGTCCAGAAACATTTTTATCTTTGAATTTTCATTACACGAAATCTTTAACCTAAAACTCTGTGCCAAATTCGAGTACTCTTTCCTAATTGTCTTATTTCTTTTTCTAATTGTTAAGTATTTAGCAAGTCACTGCATCCCTTGGGCCTTGTATCTCAAACACTTACAAAACGACGTGAAGACAGACTTTTTATTAAGTATGGTTTTACATTAGATACAATCCAACCAAGAAGCAATATAATCTTCATAACATAACTAGTTGAATTAAGAAAAGATAAAATTGGTTAGGATAACTAGGTAAATCACCTTTTCTTGTCCTTGAGAAGGCCTTGGAAGACGCTCAGCTTCAATATCATATTTTAAAATCCTAAAGCATTCAAGTCGTTCTTCCAAAAAGAGTGCATAAGTGCGTACCCAGGCAGAGCAATCCCAGGCTGGAGAAAAAAGAGAAGAAACATAAATTGTAACACTCACATACAAGTCAAAGTTTGTAGGTAAAATAAAGGTAGACGGAGCCAAATTAAGAAGAATAAATAAATATCAAAGGAAAAGAGAAACAGTTGTGGCAAGCAATATATCATACCAATGGGACTTGAATCATCCTTAAAATTGGACAATTGGAGTACACGCCCTCTTTGTTGGAAATTTAGAAGCTCCTCACGGAAAGTGGGATCACCTTCTCTTAATGTTCTATGAATGACTACCAGTGCCTTCAATGCCACCTGCATGAATAATAAGTAGAAGAAAATAATAGTTATAAAATGAAATATGGTCACAAGGTACCAGCGCCCCAAAACTATAGGCATTGGATTATTGCAGAAGACAAACTTTGCTATGAAAAGACATTTTCATTTAATGTTTACCCAATTTGACAAACATCATGGCAACACATAAACTCATCTTTAAAATGTATAATGAAGAACAGGCACCTTAGAAAATATATATCAGATACCTCAACAAAATATAAGTTCCTTGTCTAAAAATAAAGGTATGCATAGAGCAACAACTCCATTCCAGATCTGAATAGAATAGTTTTACTAAATCTTAAAAACTTACAATGGTTCTGCTATTTACTATTACTTAATTGCACTTAACTGCAACTTGGAAGTCTGACTATATACAACATTCATTTGATAGCTAGAAATCAAATTTGCAATCAACTCATGCAGAGGTCCTTTTCTATGTAATTCTTACTCTTATATATAAGAAGCAGGGTTCTGAAAACCAAACCTGTGAAGGCACATGATCAATGGTGTACTAGTCGAACCATGGTAATTTTTATATGCATTTTAAAATTAATGAATATAAAATGTTGTTACATTAATATAGATTAAATATATATATATATATATATATATATATTATATCACATGTTTTGTTGGTTCCCCATCCCATTATCATGTCAATAATTACCTGGAAAAGTTCCAATTTCTCTTCGCTGTCTACTTTATTAAGATCCAAATAAGTACAAGTAACTAATTCAGAAATTAAGGTTACTTTGAAGTATTTATTCCACATGATCTCCTGAAAGGAAGCATATTGTCGAGGAACCTTCTATCATACCTCAGACAATAGAAAAAGTCCAGAAGTGCTCCAGCTTATCTCCAAAGAAAATGGACTACAAGGTAGCATGTACTATCATAGAAACATGGAATGTTTGCTTTTGAAGTTGAATCAGATCTTAAAATGTTTGTGGATATCCTATTCTCAATAGCAAGTAATCAAATCATTAAAATATGGGTTTTGTTTCCAAAAGTAGAGCCATGATTGCCAGATTTTCAGTTAGTAGATTCCATATGAAAACTAGATTTAGTATAAGTTTAATCACACGCTGTTGTAATGGGGAACCTTCAATACTAAAACAATAAAATTCATTACTTGATATGATATGCATCATACAGCATAAATCTGAAAACACCATTGAAGTACAACAGCTTGAAACAAGTAAATTGCTGAAAGAAATTAGTATAATTGTACATAAAAATGCATACCAGGTGAAACATTCGAAGTGTAACAGTATTGACGTTAAAATAATCAAAAAGTAATCATCCAATAAGTTCAAGTAAAACATTAGAAAGAAAGAACATTTCAACCTATCAATACATCCTTAAAAAGATAACAGTGTGAACTTCACTGATTAAAGCCCAAAGACACAAAGTAATACCGAAACTGCACATTTGAATAAATCAACCAAAAGCATCATTTGCAGCAAAATCCATACCGTCCAATTCCGAGTCTTAGCCAATCGCCTAGCCAGAGCATGTATGCAGTATGCAACATCAGCTCGAGGGCGAACTGCTGATGTAGCCAGCAAAATTTCTGCAACAATACCCAAAACAATGTAATCAACCCCCAAGTTCAAACAGTTTCACATCAATATTACACACAATAGCATCTCAAATCATAAATTGTAGCCCAACAAAGAAATCCCAGATAAATTTTTAAAAAAATTCCCCAAAAATTTTGATCCGAAGATCAACGGACCTGGAAAAGGATTTATCCTTCCCCAAAAGCAGAAAATCAAAATTTCCGTCCCAAAACCAAGAACCCTAGAAGAAATTTAGAATATTTTCAAAGAAAATGTAAAAGCCCATATTCACAAAATAGATGTGCTCCAAAAATATATTGTTTAGAGAGCAAAAACGACCAACAAAAATCTTTGGAAAAAAAAATTAAAATTAAAATTAAAAATTCCCGGATCCTTAACCCCAGATAGAAGTTAGCAACAAGAGAAAATAATACTCACTTCTAAGGTGCCTCTCTTTTGGTGGACACTCGACATGATTCGTAGCCTTAACAACCGCCACATCCAAATCCTAATCACATAAAAAAAAAGCGAATACCACAAACACATTCATCAAAAAGGGAAAAAATAAAACCCATCGAATATAATCCTCATCCTTAAAACATCAACCAAATAAAAACCCAGAAACAATAAATCCCCCAAACCCTCAAAAGGAAAAAAAAAAACAAAAGGAGACCTTAAAATCGCTATTAACATGGGCAAGTCCAACTTTCGTGTGGTCTTTGATGGCACCATAGGCTTTCCTCCAAGTCTGAAGCGTCCCCATTTGCTTACTACTTTCTCTCTACACCGCTGTCCGAGGAGATCGCCCCTGCAGAATCGCTATGCTCTCTCTCTCTCTCTCTCTCTTCAAGAAAAGCAATGGAGGAGAGAGAATAAAAAAAAAAAAAAGAGGAAGTTTTACTGTGTCTTGGAGATCTTGATCCTCGACTATCTTGACAAAGCCCCTCTTTTCCTCGATGGGTATAATAATGTGTCATCATTTTGTACAGTTAAAAGTATCTCTCTTTTAAGTCCCTATTCTTTTCTTTATTTACATTCTATATTTTCACAAACAATTGAATAATGTTAATTTGAATTTATGGATATTTTTATATAATTATTGGGAAAAATTTTGCAATTCCACGTTGTAATGATAAGAAAATTATCCTTTTAGATTAAATAAGTGTAATATATATATTAAAAAATGGCAAGAAAAGGAATAATTTGTGGGTAAAAATGAGTGGATCTTAGTTTACAGGTTGGATCACATGAGCCAAAGGAATGAAAATAAAATAATAAAAAAAAAATTGGAAAAAGAATTTAACACAAATTAGAATCTTTGGGGTCGCAAATGATGATGATATATATATTCGGTGGATTATTTTATATTTTCTCTTTTTTTTTTAGTCTTCTACTTGATAAATATATAAGGGTAAACTATCTCAGATGCACCTTTTATAGGTCAAAATTCAACTTTTGCACCTCAAAGATTTTTTGTACATAGAATGCCCCTAATGTTTTAAAACGTCTCACTACATACACCTATGTTAAGTCAAACCGTTAGTGACTCAATTTTATCATTAGTCAACTTTTTTTCACTATTCAGTTAGGAGTATTTTTGTCCAATTTTTTTTAATTTTTTTTTAAATTTTTTTTTCTTTCCTTCTTCTTCCTCTTTTCTCTCTTCATTAATTTAATTTTTTTTTTAAAAAAAAAATTTAAAAAATTGAACAAAAATATTCATGACTGTAACAGTGTCAAATACTTAAAAAATATTGACTAACGGCAAAATTAAAGACTTAACTTAACGATTTGACTTAACAGAGGTGCATGTAGTGAGACGTTTTGAAACGTTAATGACACTTTATGTACAAAAAAATTTTGAGGTGCAAAAACTAGATTTTGACATTTTAGAGGTGCATCTAGAATAATTTACCCAATATATAATGACGCTTTTTAGTATTAAAATTTTGATTAAAAATTAAAATAGTTGTTATATAAAATATATTCAAAATATGGAACATGTTTTTTCTAACTGAAAAAACTAATTTCCTTATTCTACATTAAATTTCGTTAAATAAATAGAATTATTTAAAATTTATTTTTAATTTGTCTAGATTAAATTTATAATTTTATATAGAAAAAAAAGAAGATTTCCAGCATTTTTGGTGCGATAAATTCTAGGATTTAATTGTTGGGTTTATTGCATAGAAATTTTATGGCTTTCAAGTTACATTAACTAGGAAGAATATTAAAAAACTGACTCTATAAAAATAAAGCTTAAATTCATTATTTATTAATAACTTCGTGAGTTATATTATTAATTTGAGATTAAAAATATTTTATTTAATAATTTATATATATATATGTATTTTTATAGGGAGGAAGTTGAACAAACCAAGATTTTGTCTGAATTTTGAAGTTATATAATTAAAAATATTATTACCATTAATACAAAATGGTTGAACCTCTAAGGACAACCTTGAGAATGACGAACAAACATTAATAGTACAAAGGGAATGCCAAGTCAAAAGAGGAAGGCTAATCTACGCTTTTTGTTGAATTTTTCATTTACTCATTGCACCAAATTCATAAATTATCAAAAACTATATATAAGATGTATCTCTACTTTTAATAAAGTGATAAGAAATTTAAGAGATGCTCTTATCTCAAGAATTAAAATTTAAATTCTTGAATTATTAAATTTATTTAAATTAAAAGAAATTTTTTATCTTTTTAAACTCTTTCTAATTACACAAAAAATAATGGTTAGTGCAAAGATGGCTAGTTTACATCCGAAGGCAATGATGGATAATAACAGTGTAATACACCTAAGATAGTTCAAAAGGGGTGAAAGACAAGGAGATTTGAAGAAGAAGAAAAAAGGCCCATTATAATATGGTCTGAAAGAGGAAATAAAAATGTCCAATGAAAATCTTGTGTTTATTTTTCTGTGAAAATTGTGTTGAAAAAATCACGAGCTTCCTTCCTTTCAAAAAGTTCCATTCAAGTGCAGCTGTCAACACAACAATTTGACCGTCAGAAGGGAAAAAAAAAAAAAAACACAGCACATTTTGGGACGCATTTTTCACTTTTTGTTAACTTTGTGCTTTCTTTTTTATTTTTGGTACCGGCGGACAAGCCTCTAACCCAAAACCTTTTAATGTGAAACTAATTTATTCTAAAAGATTTAAACTTTGGATCGATCATTCGAGAAAGTATTTAAGAATTTGTTTAACTAATTTCTTCAAATTACCTGATATACTTTGTTTTTTTTTTTGCTTATTGATAAAATAAAGAAAAAAATTAGTGTATTTTTTATTATTATTTTTTGTACAAGTAATTAAAAAATATAACTCGTAAAATATTAATTATATTAATTAATATAAAATAAAGAAAAAAAATATAAGATTTTAATAGGATAAAAAAATATATTATTGTTCTTCATTATAACAAATATATATTAAAAAAAAGAAATAATAAATAGTAATAATAAGAATTAATTATAGAAGTATTGAAGATGTAACCTTAATTTCAATTTGTTTGCGTAAAAGAAAAAAAAAGAGAGTAATCATAACTAAAAATATAAAATAAAATAAAAAGAAGGATTTTTCAAAAGTAAAAAATAATAAAAAATCATGGTTTCTTGAATAGTTGAACTATGGGTGCAGTTGATCAATAAAGGGGCCCAATCAAACCATACATAAACATATATATATATATATATATATATATATATATATTGATGATGAAATAAAGTGTAAGTGCATATATTTTTATTGGATAAAAAATGATCTTTTCTCATGTGTTGTTTTCAATATATTGTTTATGCTTACAACAATAAGGAATGCAGCTATATATAGGGCTGCTACAAAGAATGAAAATGTCAGAATCACAACCCTAAAATAGCTAGAAAACAAAATACATGCAACATGTATGAGAAGCAAGCTGTCATGCATATAATATTTCTCACGTGTGAAGACAGCTATGAAATGCTTTCTTGTTGATTCATCAATTAATCCTAGCTGTAATTCTTGACTTGACTTTCTCTCCCCCTCAATTCGAACTCCGGATATCCCTTTACAGTTAGATTATTTTTCATCCGAGTGAAGAATTGCAAGCTCAGCGGTTTTGTTAAGATATCTGCTCTTTGATCAGCTGAAGGAACATAATTTACATGAACCATACCTGCTGCAACCTTTTCTCTAATGAAGTGGTAATCAAGTTCAATGTGTTTTGTTCTAGCATGCAAAATAGGATTTGAAGACAAGTAGATTGCACTTTGATTGTCAATCCAAACTTGTGGCACTTTGGTCTGTTTCACTTCAAGTCCTTCAAGTAAATGTTGCAACCAGATAATTTCAGAAATGATCTGCCCAAGGCTCCTGTACTCAGCTTCAGTGTTGGACTTTGAAACACACTGTTGCTTTTTGCTAGACCATGATATCAGATTTTCTCCAAAATAAACACAATATCCTTATGTAGACCAAATCTGCACCCTAATCACTGTCAGAAAATCCAGTGACATTAAAGGTTTTAGGCTTCTGAAAATCTAGACCATAATCCAAGGTTCCTCCCAGATATCTCAATATCCTTTTTACAGCCTTTAAGTGTGATTCTAGAGGATTTGTCATGTACTGGCTTACCTTGTTTACAACAAAGCTAATCTCTGGTCTGGTAATGGTCACATAGTGTAAGGCCCAACAATAGTCCTATACATTGGTGCATCTTTAACAGGATCACCAACATATCTAGATAGAGGAGGTGATATTATCATAAGGGTAGGACACCTATTGGCATGCTGCATATTGGCCTTCTTTAACAGATTCTTTATGTACTCTTTTTGGTTCAAATACATACCATGAGATGTTTTTCTAACTTCTATTCCCAAGAAGTGATGTATTTTTCCCAGTTCCTTGAGTGAAATTTTTTTCTCCAATCCTTTAATCATCTTTTGCACCATTTCTTCATTGCTTCCTGTAATCAAGATATCATCTACATAAATCAAGATGAAAATCTTGACTCCATTTCTGTTGTAGATAAAAAGGGAGCTATCTGACTTGGAACTGTTGAAACCAAGACTTTCCAGTGTCTTCTTCACCTTGATATACCAGGCCCTAGATGCTTGCTTAAGCCCATAAAGTGCCTTGTGCAGCCTACAAACCAATCCTTCACCTTGCTCAAAACCCTTAGGCTGCCTCATATAAATCTCTTCACTTAAATCTCCATTAAGGAAAGCATTGCTAACATCTAACTGCCTTATGTTCCATGAGTAGGATAGAGTCAAGGTTAGAATGATCCGAATTGTTGTTGGTTTAACAACTGGGGAAAAGGTTTCATGGAAATCAAAACCAGCCATTTGTGTATAACCTTGAGCAACAAGCCTTGCCTTATGTCTTTCTATCCTTCCATCAACACTCCTTTTTACTTTGAAAACCCATTTATTTCCAACAACATGTGCACCTGCTGGTAAAGGAGTCAGTGTCCATGTCTTATTCCTTAGAAGTGCATCATACTCCTCTTTCAAAGCTCTTCTCCATACTACACTTTTCAAGGCTTCTTCTGCATTTTCTGGCTCATTATCTTCAGTTACCCTTGCTGTAAGAACTTTTGGTTTATGAATTCCAGCCTTTGCCCTTGTAATCATGAGATGTTGATTCATTTATTCTCTTCTCTAAGTTACAGATTGAGGTAAATTCAGAGTGTAATTAGTTGATGTATCCATTTGTGGCAGCACAACCTGTAATGGAACAATGTCAAAGGTATTCTGGGAGTGTTGAGATGAACAAGGTGTTTGCAGCAGATTTTCATTTTCTGGAGTCACATTGTGATTATTTTATGAGAGGAATTTTGGGAATGTGGCAACAGTAGGTTCAGAAGAGGCAAAAACAGGAGTTAAAACTTGTTTCTGCTGATCTTGGTTTTCAACCTTTGAGAAAGGAAAAACACTTTCTTCAAAAATCACATGTCTTGTGATTATTACTTTACCAAAGGGCAATAACACATTGTAACCTTTGTATTGTAAACTATAGCCAATAAAAACTCCAGGTTGTGACCTATACTCCAACTTATGTTTGTTGTAGGGTCTTGTATAAGGATAACAAAGGCAGCCAAACACTTTCAAAGATGTGTAATCAGACCTTTGTTTGGTTAATTTTTCATATGGAGAAACAAACTCAATTCCCTTAGCAGGCACCCTATTGATGAGATAAGTTGCTGTAGTGAAAGCATCATGCCAATATTTTAAGGGCATATTAGATTCAACAAGTAAGACAACCCCATTTCAACCACATGTCAGTGTTTCCTCTCAGCACAACCATTTTGTTGTGGACTATAAGGACATGACACTCTGTGTAAAATTCCCTTGGTCTTGAAAAATTCATTGAGGGGCTTGTATTCAGTACCTCCATCACTCTTGACTGATTTTATTCTAGCTTGAAACTGAGTTTCCACCATGTTATGAAAATGTATAAAGGTTGTGCTCACCTCAGATTTAAGCTTCAGTAAATAGATCCATGTATACTTGGTGTGATCATCAATATAAGATACATAATATCTATATCCATTAACAGACTCTATAGGCGCTGGACCCCACAAATCAGTATGCACAAGATCAAAGGGAGCTATTGAAACATTATCAGAAGCTGCAAATGGAAGTTTATGGCTTTTTGTTAACATACAAGAAGAACAAATACTTGAATCATCATTGCTTTTATTATTGAAAGAAATGTCACAACTTCTAAGGGCCTTTTTAACAATCTCATAGCTAGAATGCCCAAGCCTTTTGTGCCACAATTTAATATCTAAAACAGTAGAAGCTGTAAAAACATTATGGACAGAAACATCCTTATTCCTTGAAGCAGCAACATGATCCAAATTGAACTGATATAAACCATCCTTAAGCACTCCCTTGAGTAGAGTTTCCTGAGTAGCTAGGTCCTTGACAAGGCAAAACAAGGGGTGAAACTCAAAATAAACATTATTATCCAAGGTAAACTTTGATACACTAATAAGATTCCTTGTTATCCCAGGCACATGAAGAAGATCATTAAGGTAAAAACATTTATTCATGTCAGTGGTATGTAGAATGGTATTACCTATATGACTGATGCTTTCATTGTTTCCATTTCCCATCTGCAGCTTGTTAGATCCACTGTATTCAGACACTGAGTGCATAGCATTAAGGTCATTGGTCACAAGAGATGAAGCCCCTGAGTCTGGGAACCAACAGCCTTCTTCACTATAACCAATGTTTCTGTTTGGAGGCAGGTGTGCCATGTTTAGAGTGGGGTTCTTGTTTGATCCATTTCCAGTCACATTGCTTTCATTATTGGGATTGCTGCCATAAGAATGATCAAACTTGTACCAACACCTATCTGCTGTGTGGCCTGGAGTGTGACACACTTAACATGTCACTCTTACACCTTGAGTTCTTCCCCCTCTGCCTCTATAACCATTTCTGCCTCCTCTGCCTCTGTAACTATAAGAACCTCTGCCTATGGGATTAAAGTCTCTTCTCTGGTTATTTTCTTGAGTAACATAATTTGTTGTGGGTTGAGAACCATCTGAATTTATCATCCCTGCATTGTTCAAATTCATAGCACTCTCCAGTCTTGCTTCAAAGGTAAGTAACAAAGCCTGCACATCATTGATTCCAAATGAACTATTTCCAGCAATAACTATCACAACCACAGGATCATACTCTGGACCTAATCCAGACAACACATGCATAATCTGATCTCCCTCAGAAACAATATTCCCAGTAGTAGCTAAGAGATCACAACACATTTTGATTTTTGCCAAATATTCTTTCATACTGAGGTTCCCTTTCTTAGTGGTTTGTAACTGGAGTTTATATTGCAACATTTTTGCCTTAGACTGACTAGCAAAGTTCTTTTCTAAAACAGACCAGATCTCACATGAAGAGTTCAAACCAATCATTAAGGGAAGAATGGATTCAGACAAGGATGATAAAATCTATGATGCCAAAATTTGATCTTGTCTAACCCATAATGTATAAGTGGGATTAAGTACCTGGTTTTGTGATTCATTGAGGATAAACTAATCTGGCACAGAGGGTACTAGATCTACAAACTTCTCCAAACCATAGCCCTTGATAGCAGTGAAGACTTGTGTTTTCCAAATCAAAAAATTTGTTTATGTGAGCTTAACCGAGACCAACTGGTTCTGAGGATATAAAAGCTGAGTGAGAGGCCCCTCCATGGTTGTGGAGGTAACCATAGTTTTAGAACCCGTATCTTCTGCCATGAATAAGAAAATCCAAGGTAATCAGAAGCCTAACGGCTCTGATACCATGATGAAATAAAGTGTAAGTGCAGGCATTTTTATTGGATAAAAAATGATCTTTTCTCATGTGTTGTTTTCAGTATATTGTTCATGCTTACAACAATAAGGAATGCACCTATATATAGGGCTCCTACAAGGAATGAAAATGTCAGAATCACAACCCTAAAATAGCTAGAAGACAAAATACATGCAACATGAATGAGAAGCAAGATGTCATGCATATAATATTTCTCACGTGTGAAGACAGCTATAAAATGTCTTCTTGTTGATTCATCAATTAATCCTAGCTGTAATTCTTGACTTGACTTTCAATTGAGAGATATAAAAATATCTCACGAAATATCCCTAGAATGGAGGGATATTTCAGGTTTATCTCCAAAATCGGGTAACTACCAGATTCTGTATATCACACCACCTATCTATTTCTCAGGGTGGTTTACATCTATAAATACCACCCTCGTAAAGGTAAAAGGTAAAGCCAGATTATTCAACAAATTCTCTGCTAAATAAGATATTCCCTAGTCAAGTTCAGAATACTGACTTTGTCATTGGAGGGTTCATTCGAGTACCCTCACCCTCTATTCTGAACCTCTCTGTTTTACAGATATCCCAAGACAATAATATTTAGCAGAGATCATCAGACGACCTCGTTTCATCATGTGGCGTCAAACCGATTTCCGACAAATCAATATATATCAAATTCTCAATGCAATTATTTAATTACTTAGCAGCAAAATATGATCCAACAAATATAAATAATAATAATAATAATAATAATAATAATAATAATAATAATAAAAGAGTAACAATAAAACTATAAAAAAGTTTAGATGAGACTTCAAATTCCCTTCCTTTTGTAGAAAAAAATTGATATGACGGTTAACAACTCTTGAAGTTAATTTTCTACTTAAATATTCAATTGAGAAATCACAAACATTAGAATCCATTTCAATAATTTTTTTCTTTTAAAATATATATAGAAAACAGGCCAACTACCCCTATAGTATAAAGAATTCAAATTCAACTAAAATATCATGCTTATGTATGGTGCATTTTGATGTTATTTTTTCTTGTGAAAGGAACCATTTACGTTTGGATTCAAATATATTTACTAAAGGAATCAATTGAATCATATTTTGAAGAATTTTGTAAATGATTTAGTATTTTGGATAAGTATGTAATAAAAAAAAACAGTATCCATATATTTCTATAATGCCCTAGAATTTCCTAGAATATTTTGAAAAATGGTAAAACTAGAAGATTTTAGATTTAATTAGAATAATTTAAAAATTTAGATATAATTTTATAATATATACTAACAATTTTTTTTTAAAAAAGTAAAATTTTATAAATAAAGAGAAAAGTAGTCATTTGTAATTAACTCAACAAATGGTTTGAAAAGTTAGAGTGTAAGCGTGACACTATAATTTAAATATATTTTATTACTTAGACTATACTATAATTTAAATATATTTTATTACTTAGACTATAATAAATGTATTTTAAAATTAATAGGAAAAAAATGAATAAAACAAAGACCTGTATAAATATATTTTATTTAAAATTAATTAATTTTTCTTTCACAGTAAAATTTTTATAAATTTTAACTATAAAAAATCTTAATCTTTTAAAAAAATTTGAAATTTTAAAAATAAAAAAATAGATTTTAATACAAATATTTAGTTTGCAACAAATTCAACTAAACGTAATACATTTTCTCTGGTATACACAATTTATAGAAATACCTTTAAAAAAATTACATTTAAAATAATTATGTATTACAATTTATAAAAATACTTTAAAAAAATAAATTTAAAATTATGTATTACCATTTACATTTAGTATATATATATATATATATATAACATAATTTAATTTTTTTTCTGACAAAAGTTAATAAATTTTATCACTAAATAATGTATTTAGTGGAATTAGTCTCTTAAAATTATTAAAAAAAATTTAAGACTCCTAATACTCTTTTTATTTGGATTTGAACAATGGGTAAAAGAGGAAGAACAGAACCGTACTCTTACAATCTTCCAAAAAAATTCCTAAAGAAGCAATACACAGATCATACTTACAATACGTATATAATGATGTTTAATTGGCAAGAAGGATGTTTTGGTATGTATTCATATCCTAAGTAGGTAATGTTCTTAGCAAAAGGAGAGCACGCATCCAGTATGGCTTCTGAGAATGCACAATCCTTCTCAATATTGGAATGGCTCCTGCAGAAACTATAACAGGTTGGTTCTCAGAATCCATGCTTAAATTGTACAGGACTGAGAGACCAGCTTCCACAGCTCTGTCACTCCCAGTTTCAATCAGTTTCACCAATGGAAAGATCCCACCTTTGGAAGCTACAGCCCTGGTGGAATCTATAAAACCTTCTGAGATTATTTTGTTAAGCTCCACTGCAGCAGCTTCTTGAATTTCTGGGGAAAATGAGGTTTGAATCTGTTCTATTAACCTCGGGATTGTTTCGTAAAGAGTTACCTCTATGTTGATGGGATGATGATGATTCAGTCCAGAGAAGAAGCTGAGTTTAACAAGACAAGCAGCAACCCAATCTTTGTTGTGTAGAGGAATGTTAGAGATTAGAATTTTCCGTAGAATCTCTGTGAAATGATGATGATCAATGTTTTGTCTAAATTGCTGAATATCAACAAGTCTTGTAAACAATCGAGCTGCTGCAGATATTGCCTGACCAGCTTCTTCAACTTCCAGGACAATCAGTTCTGGCCTCTCTACATCACTGTTCCATTCTATCTCGTCCACTATAATAAATTGTGCAATTAAGTAATATGAAAAGAAAACAAGTGCTATAATTTCATCTCCTTAGGTGGTATTCACAGAAAGAGAGGATTGATTAACTTACCTTTCAAAGATCCTTGTTGAAAAATAGCATCAAGACCAGAAGCTATGTCAACTGAGATGACCTTTTCAATAAGAGTTTCATCAGCTGTGACATACTCAAGGATAGAAGCAGCTTTTCTTTGCAAATTTGGAGATGCCGTTTTCAATATCTCAATCAGCCGATCCAAAAATGCAGAATCCAGATGATCTTCGACCTTTGTAGTCAAAGAGCTGTATACAATTTTACAGTTAATATGAACCATTACCATGTATCATCCAAAGCAAATATGCTAGAACAGAAATTAGGTAACTTATTATTGGAGAAATCTATTTGTCTCTGACTCTGGTGCAATTGTGGCATCTAATTGAAAGAAGCTTGGAGGAACCTGTACGTTGGTTTAGTCTCAGCGGTATTATTCATATGCCCAGCTGATGCCAAATGTGTCGCTGCATCCCATCCCTTCCTTGAACCATTCATCGGTCCATCATAAAATTACAAGAGAAAATAGTGACCATGCCTCCTCAGAAAGCTAAATAAGATTATATATATTTTCTGTGGACTAAACATCATGGTGCAGTGCTACATACCTTTGATTTCATTTCTTTTTTAGGGTCCAAAATACGAGCAAGAATATCCAATATCTGCGTTGCAACAAAATAGAGATTTTGTATCAGCAAGATACAAGTGATGTGAAGTAGCATTTGAGGAATATTGTGGTACCAGTTCCGTCACGCATCCATGTGGATGCGTTTCCAACTTCATCAATAAATTTATCAGCGGATGCAAAACACCTTCAGCTTCAATTTTCTGGCAAACATAGTTGCTGCATGGACAAATATGTAGAATTATGTACTTATCTGATGTAAATTCCAAAGAAAAAGAAAACTTTACGTCGCATGGAAATTTAGAATATGCTTTATGACCCTGAAGTTCCAGCTTAAATGAAAAACAACAATGTGTGCATATGCATGTGCATGAGCATATCTGTAAAGTAGCAGAAACAGATATACTGAGGACAACAGGGATGCATATAATGATAGCTGTATAGCATTCAAAAAATGTGACTGCAATTTGAGGGCATTATTACCACATGGAAGATGAAAATATAAGTTGAAATTTCATATGAGAAATAATGAAAAACACAACAGGTTTTCTGATGCAGAATATGAAAGGAGCGACAAACATGAATGCATAACTATCTATTGAGAAAATTGATTTCCAAGCATGAATGCTGAAACTACAGAAGAGGAACAAGTGTGATCAACAAGCAAACAAAGAAAAATCCAAGATGATTTCTGTTTCAAATGGCAATAGATCCAATAAGAAAGATCATCCACAAGAAGACAACCCATGTCTAGAAAGAAAATAGAACCCAAGAAGCCCATTCACACTGCTTTTCTTAAATCAAGTTCTCTTTTCATGTTCACGTAGAGATTTAGATGGCATGGCATAATTAAGGTTATGACCAAGATATAAAGCATGTTAACAAACCTAACTGACAGCCTCTCCAGAGCTCGAATGACAGCCAACCTAACTGTACTACTTTGATGATCAATAAGCTGGATGAGAAGTTTGACTGCTCTGGCTTCCTTAAATGATGTCCGCATATGTTCGTTGATAGCTGAATCAGCAATTGAATTTGCACCTCTTGCAATAGCTGATTCATCATCAAGTCCAATAAGAAAAACCAGTCTGGCAACACCATCAATCCATGGCAAAAGAGTGAATCTTTCACTTGAGGATGATTGTTCATTTAAATTATTGTCATCTTCTGCTTCTACAGCCCCAATGCGAGCAAGGAAATGTTGTCGTGTTTGCCCCAATACCTCCTCTAGTTTCAGATTCTTATCAAAACTATTCGAAGTCAGCTCAATCTTGGTCCCATCAGGTAAAGAAGACCATGAATTTGGTTTAAAGGAATTGTATGCAGCTGATCCAACCAAAGGAACCAAAATAAGTCCCTCCTCCAACACAAGAATCCGATAATAATCATCCTTGGCCATTTCCAATAATGCATTTTCGGCCTCTTTCCTAATCACCTTGGATCCTTCAAATTCAGACTTCAAGACCTTTGCCTGCATGGCATATGTCATAATTAAAATCTTTAAATGAAAGTTTGTTTGTTAAGTGGTTAAATTGAAACCTCCAGTAGAAGCTCAAGATCTCGGAATAGGTAACAATTTAATTACTTCTTTGACCAAGAAACTGCACTAGAAGAGTCAGCAGATATGTATTACTATTATTATAGTTTTAGTGATTAAAATAAATGATTTTGATGGTAGATTAGCTAGGGTGTATCATTTCAGCCCATTAACAAATTACTGAATCAATCAATTATGCAAAATTCCCAATAATCCTATTTTACAAAGGAATAGAGAACCAAGGAAATGAACTTCCTTTGAGTTTCTGCATTCTGACCACAAATGCAACATGATAAAACACACATTTCTAAAATAAGCTACCTTTGTACTTAATTCTTTCAAGCAGCCAAGTCTCATATCGTGCTCCATTAATAGTAGTAAACTTCTAGACTATCACCAACGAACATAAACAGGATTGAAAATAATTAGAAAGCCTCACCAATTTTGGAATTGCACCAACTTCAACCAAAATCTTATGATTATGCTGACATAATGCCAAATTAGCCAAGATCCCTCCAGCTGCCTCCTTCACTTTTAAATCCTTATCCTCCAACAATCTTAGAAATAATGACAAGAGCTCAAAGTTAGCCATTTTCTTTCCAAGGTTCTCATCTACTGACAAATTCCAGAGTGTGCATAGGCTTTGCTCCTTCACCTGCGGAAGTGTTCAAACTTTCAGATGAACACATTTTCGAAAAGTATAACGAGTAAAAAATTAAAAAAATAAAAAAAAATTTACGAGGAACCTATGGTTACATTAGAAGATAAGGAAGATCGTCTTAACAAGTTAGATATTTCTTCAATAGCTCCACTTTCTGCAACGCTGCTTCTGTACATGTTAACAGATGATATTACTCTAAGCAAACCAGCAGCCCCTTCACATGCAGAGTCAGAATCTGACTTAAGAAGATTCAGTGTTAGATTAATGGCACCTTGGAATTGCATGATATTATCTATGCATGGCTTGCCTCCAAGTGAATACTGCCAGAGAGCAACTATAGCTTGTTCTCTGTCAAGAGGATTGTTATCTATCCCAAGAAGGCTTACAAATAATGCCACATAACCATCACCACTACTTGCTGAACTTCTTCTTAATTCATCAATATCCTGATATTGAACAGGTAAAATAATTAATGATGCATGCATAAAAAAATCAACCACATTTAAGTATAAAGAATACAGTGAAACATGATCTTCTTAATCTCCCTTACAAACACATAAGGAAGTTAAATACCCAAAATTTAAAATTGCAGAAACAAATCATACATCAGTAGAGCCCTATGAACTTTAGCATATAAAACACCTCAATGAAATATATAAATAATATTTTTCACATAAGTTAATCTGACAAATTAATTTCAAAAACCAAATAAACTCCATAAAAGTGCATACAAGAATGCCTCAGAATTTAAAATAAATAAATAAATCATGCCAGAAAACTTACAGAAGTTGAAGATTCATGTGGTACAGGACTTTCATCATTGCTTACTCTTGCCTTCAGCACTGAACTCTTACCGAAAAAACTGAGTTTCAAACTATGCTTAACATGAAAACAAATTATGGAATTGGACGCTTTTCTTGTTCTTACACTCAATACTTTCGCTTGAGTGCGAAAGATTTGGTCTTGCAAAAGATTGCAAGACTTGAATTTGAATTGCGCCGGGATTATTAAAGCCATTTATGCTGGAAAAGAAAATTCAAATGCATATAAAAAACTGTATCAACTGGGATTGTAAAATGAAAATTAGTCCACCTAATTGATTGTGAATGATGAAAATCCAAGTTGAGATTTTGGGGTTCAAGAGTAAGGGTTTATCTACTGATATATATATAATATATATATATATAGAGAGAGAGAGAGAATGAGCAGAGGAATGCTAATGGGTATGTTTGTCTGTATTTCTTGAACTTGAATGTTGTAATATTGGAATGAACAATCTAGAACTGAGGGTTAAAACACTACACTCGTTCCTAGTGCAATGTCTGAACACGCTATCTTGAAATGCGATTTCATCTTATTACTATAATTGTTGTAATTATTAATTATTTCCACCTTAAAGCAGTTTGATATCCCTCCCAAAAACATTCTTTTGCACAAAATATATATATATATATATATATATATATATATATACACAATTCAAAGCTTTCTCCTCCAATTGTTCTAACCAATTCATGCAGCACTTTGGATAAGGGAAGGGAAGCAAACAGTAGCTCTGAAAATGAGCTCCTCATTGAGCTCTCATTTCACCAAGGCGACTTTGCCTTTTCTTTCCCCAATTCCACTTATCAAATCAAGAACTTCATCTTTTTCCGTTGTTTTCAAGCACAAAAAGACACCAAGGCCTTGTTCTTCTATTGTAAAGGTACATGCTTTTTAAAGATAAAGAAAAACAAACCAATCTTTATAATATAATCTGAGTTTTTTTCCTGTCTTTGGTTCATTTATAGGCACAGGAAATTGTCAGCTCAAAACCCACCAAAACCAACATTAATGGAGTCGAAATCCCTGGTTTGGCTATTCAAGTTGGAGCCCTTTTGGCCACTGTAATATACTGCAATTTTCTTTCTTTTTTTCTTTTTTTTTTTTCATAATTAAAGTTACTGTTACATTTATCTGAGCTAAATTGTTTGAAAAACAGTTTGCAGAGCCTGCTCTTGCAGTAACAGGAGTGAATGATGAGGAAGATTTCACATGGGTTTTGATTCAATTGGGAATATCAGCTTTCTTGTACTTCATTGTTTCTCCAGTGAGTAAAATGGCATTTTTCAATTTTCCCTTCTGAATATTAGGTAAAAGAAATGATTTTTTTTTTCCCTGGTGATTTGTTGCATGGTAGCCTATCATCATGAACTGGCTTAGGATCAGATGGTACAGAAGGAATCTATTGGAGATGTATGTCCAGTTCATGTTTGTGTTCATGTTCTTCCCTGGGTGAGTTTTCTCATTGTGGTCTTTTTCCCCATTTTTCCTTTCTAACATTGTTGTTTTAGCATTATATCAATTTGGATTTCCAAACCATTTCATTCAACTTGTAAATTCAGCTTGCTGCTATGGGCACCATTTCTGAACTTCAGAAAGTTCCCTAGAGATCCATCAATGAAATATCCTTGGTCTGTGCCAGAAAATCCCTCCCAGATAAAAGGTGGATATCTCAAATATCCATGGGCTACACCTGAAGATTATGACAATCTTTGATTCAAAAATGTTGTTAGTACTTACTTTAAAACCCTTCTATTCCTCCATGGCTTCTCCCTTCAATCAAAATTTGTAAATTATTGCCATCCAATAGAAACGAGCTGATGCAATAATAGTATACCAACTATTCAAGAAGAAGCTTTGTATTAAAAAATTGTCTATAGAAACTTTTAATATTAAAAATGCATTTGGCTTCAATGTGACTGCTGATTGACATGTTTGGCCAAAGTATATATTTAATTTAAAAGATTCTTCATGGACAAAACTTCCAAAGAAACTGAACCAATCTTGCTTTCTGCATTTTCCAAATGGGATTTGGATATTAGTACTTTCAGCCGGCTTCTGATGTTGTTTCAATTTCAAATTGTATTTATTGTTGCATCACTCACTCCAGTGGCTGCTGGCCTTTGTCTGTCCTGAAATTTATAAAACTTTAGTCAAAATTTCAAATGAAACACTTCTGCTGGAGAATGCTCTGCATCTGTATTATTATTCAATGATGCTTCATCTCTTTTTCCTTGTTTTTTTGACCATCCCATCGACTCGAGGGGAACAGTCTTATGATGCAGATGTGTGTACCACAAGTTCTGATCTTCCGGGCAGTAGATACATCTGCAGCTCTTTCCAGGACAAATGTGATACATTCTTGGTGTACAGAGCTAATGAAGAGTTTCAGACGATAGCAAACATCTCCATCCTGTTTAACAAAAAACCCGAAGAATTACTCACAAGTTACAACAACATCACATCAGCTTTTCAGATTCTTGAAACAGGTAGAGAGGTTCTTGTCCCCATTAAATGTTCATGTTCTGGTGAATATTATTATGAAGCAGGTTTCAGCTATATTTTCCCTGGAAGGATGATGACAATAAAGAATGTTTCTTGCAATGTATACGAAGGTTTAGTTAAATCAATAACCTTGATGAATGTAAATCCTTCAGCAGCAAACACAACATCTTATAATATCCAGGTTGGTTCCATCCTTCAAGTTCCTTTGAAATGTGCTTGTCCTGATAACAAAAACATATCATCGAGTAATATGGGAGTGAAATATCTTATTACTTACCCTTTTCTCGAAGATGATGATACATATAAAGTTGCCAAAAAGTTTAGCATTCCAGTTACTGATATCTGGGAAGCTAATCATATGGATACAAATCCCACTGTTTATCCAACCACAACTATTCTAGTTCCTCTTATAGCAGAACCAGTGATCAACTTCCAAATTCCTAACACAGATCCTCCAACTCCTAGTTTTCTTCCCACAGTACCAATAGAAACATCAAACAAACACTTGGTGCTGGTGAAAGTGTATATTACTGTGTCTGTTGTTGGGGCGACTCTTGTAGTAGTGACTTTACTTGCCTGTGTTTTATACCTGAAGGCTCTGAAGAAATTTAATAGCAACCAGAACACATATTCGTTTGCTCGTAGAATCTCTATAACCTCATTTTCCACACCAAGAAGCTCACAAGTATCTGGTCCAACACCTAAAACCTCCACAACCAATTCATGTTTATCCCCGGATTTGCTAGACAACATTAAGTATTCTTTGTGCAGTTACAGCATGGAAGAACTCAAGAAAGCCACAAATAGTTTCAGTGAAGAAACTAAAATTGGGGATGATGTCTACATGGGATTGGTAGATGCTGGTGAAATTCTGATCAAACAAGCAAGATTTGAGGAAACCAGACAAGTTATTGATCTCCATGCTAAGATGAATCATGTTAACATAGTGAAACTTGACGGTGTTTGTTACTGTGACAATGGTGGTGACTTCTCTTGGTCATATCTTGTGTTTGAGTTCCCTGTTAATGGCTGCTTAAGAGATTGTCTATCAAGCTCAAGTGCTTCTCTCCGGTGGCACAAAAGAACACAAATTGCCTTTGATATTGCAACAGGGCTGCATTACTTACACTATTGCATGGTTCCTCCATGTACTCATTTGAGTATAACCAGCAAAACTATCTTCTTGACTCGAAGTTGGAGGGCAAAACTAGCAGTTTTTGGAAATATTCCGACCATTGGAATTGGAACCTCGAGAGACAAGCTTGTTACAACTGACCATTTCCTTCATGGTTCAGTGTCTGAAAAAGAAGATATCTTTGCATTTGGGGTGGTTTTGCTTGAACTTATGTCAGGAAAGAAGAATGAAGAATGGAAAACATTAAGAGAATCAATCACATTTTTAGGTGGGGAATGTTTTGATCAGTTGAGAAATTTCATGGATCCAAGTTTGAAAGAAGATTATCCTTTAGCAGAGGCCTTATGTCTTGCTGTTCTAGCTAAGGCTTGTGTTGAGGAAGAAGCTCCTCACAGGCCATCCATGGATGATATCCTTAAAGTCCTAGCAAGAATGGTTTGAATATGGTAAAACCCCCTGAAATCATCAATCATCTTTAGTAAGATAGATATCTGTAATTAGTTGCATATTCTTTTGTCCTTTTTAAAACTAGAGTTTAGTGAGGCTAAAGCAATCATGGATGCACCTTCACAAACTATCAAACTTGTTAAAATTTCCCCCATGCTTGATATATATATAATATATATATATATATATATATATATATGCAGTACAAAATCTCTGATCTTCCAGTGTTCCTCCTAATCCAACAAAATTTTTTGATTTTCATGAAAGTCATGTTGCTCAATATATTTGTTTTGCAGGATTTGCATGCTAATATACTTCTTTTGGTATAGTGAGGACAATACTAAGTAGTTGATTATGAGTATTGCCAGGCCCATAGTTGCGGCACGGGGCCGAGGGTCTGGGTCGTGACAATTGGTATCAGAGCCAGGTAACCAGCCCGGACTATGGGAACTAAGTGCTACACTCGAGGGTGAGAGCCACCTCTAGAATCCCGGACGTCCACTGGTTGATCTTGGGCCGAGGCCTATTATGTTCGAGTGGGCCCTAGCGAGGACGCTAGGCCTTAAGGGGGGGTGAATGTGATACCCCGTCCCACATCGATAAGTGAAGTAAGTATGCAATTGTATATAAGAATGGGCCTAAATACTCATAGTCAACTCGGGGTATCCCTTTTGGTATAGTGAGGACAATACTAAGTAGTTGATTATGAGTATTGTCAGGCCCATAGTTGCGGCACGGGGCCGAGGGTCTGGGTAACTTTTTGCAGGTTATTTTTTCATCCTTGGTAAGATATTAATGCAAGTGTTTGGACTTTGTAATGAGCTAGCCCATTGTTGCTTCTTGGGCTCATTTTATTCACTTGTTTTTATGGTTCTAATCTAGTGTCTCGAGTTATCAACATAAGACCAATACAACACACTTCTCGTTTACAAGATTTACAGTTTGAACTTTGTCTATAGAAAAAATAAGTGTAAAAAAAAATTTCCTTCAATAGGATCGAACACGGCTCGAATCTAGTTTACCTAGAATTCAAAATGATTATCGGACATAGATTAAAAAAACTCAAAGTATACGTGAGTTAGTAGAAATTCTCTTTACATAAACTAGTCGATAAGATCAAACTTGTATTTATATATGCAATCATTAAAATTTAGAAGAAATTCTCTTGACATAAACTAGTTGATAAGATCAAACTTTATATATATATATATATATATATATATATATATATATATATATATATATGCAATCATTAAAATTTAGAATTTAGGGTTTAGAAATGACAACATACAAGGATCTATCTATTTGATTTGAACAAACATTAGTCTGGATGTGAGTATATCGTAAAAATTCAGTCATAATTAAAACTCCATTCAAGAAACCTCGTATTATAAGCAAAGTTATATGTAAGAAGCTCATTAGATTTGCAATCTATAATAAGAGTATTTGTTTTAATTCTTACCGTGCATCTTATCTTATATAAGAGTTGGACTTAACAGTCGCAACATAGATAGAATAATCCATCATTCCGAGTACTGAATCAATCTAATAATGGCTAAATCTACATATAAGATACATTTAGTCTAATGACACTAATAGATGAATGAATGTGAATGGTTCATGAATCACAATAATAAAAATGAATCCTAGACCTCTATGTTGGGCCCGAATATACCCACAAATTTGGGCTTCCACAATTTAACTCCACATTAGTAAAATATTATCCTCACTAATAGATGAATGAATGTGAATGGTTCATGAATCACAATAATAAAAATGAATCCTAGACCTCTATGTTGGGCACGAATATACCCACAAGTTTGAGCTTCCACCACTTAACTCAACATTAGTAAAATATTATATGCTTTGGGCCTAAGCCCTCACGATTTTGTTCTTGGGCAATTTCACGGGTTGACACCCCAATATTCCTCCCCTCAAACTAAGGACCATATACCTGTGTCCTCCCCTATGGGGATAACCATCTTGCATTCTTTGCAAGACATTATCGCAAGTTATTAAACTCTTCACATCTAGCAAGCCCAGGCCCACCAACTTTGGGCTTTGATACCACTTGTTGGGTCCGAATATACCCACAAGTTTGGGCTTCCACCACTTAACTCCACATTAGTAAGATATTGTTCGCTTGAGCCTAAGCCCTCACGGTTTTGTTCTTGGACAACTTTCCAAAAGATCTCTCACTAATAGAGTTAGTGATCCACTTATAAGCTAGTCACCACCATTATCTTCAAATGTGAGACATGGGTTGACACCCCCAACACTCTAGTTATGGAAAAAACCCTATCCCAGCATGAGTTAGATAATCAGTGTGCCTGTCTAATTCCAAGCAAGAAAGCAAAGGTGAAATGGGAATATACATAAATAATGTTGAAGAGAAGAGAAGAGAATGGACATGTGAAGAAGAAGGCACAGCCACACCACACATGCCCTTCTCAATACGGTACATAAATGCGTTGGAAACCACTAACTTATTTACTTATTAGCCAGTCAGCCAGCCTGCCATGCATTCTATCGTATTCATATTCATATTCATATTCATATTCATTCAGTCATGGCAGGTCCCAGTACTAAATCAAGAAAACTTGTTCATCCTTTTAACATCTTTTTTAAGCTTGGGAATGCTGGCTATGCTTCTAAAGGCAAAATATAGGTAGACATGAAGCACATGCAGCAGGGCTTTGTTCTCACTGTCTTTTAGGGTCCCATTCCCATTGGTGTGGTCCAGTTTTGGATATTGAAGAACCTGAATATTTTATTGAAAAAAATAAAGATCTACACATTAAATTGAAAAATAGATAAAAAAGTAATATTATTTTGGTAAATGACTGGATTATATTGGGTTTGATGGTTTCTTTTCACTGACAAGAAGAAAAAAAGAAAGCAAACTGGCAAAAAATGAAAGGAGGGTTTTCAATTAGGGCCACACTCATCTTCTTTATTGCTTTTGCTGAAACAAAATAAATAATGAATGATAGTCACAGACTTAACTTTTATTTTGTTGGTGTTGTCCAATCAATTTGCCTGATCAATCTAAAATCTTTCTCTTCTCATTTTTTTTTTCTTTTTTTATGCCAAAACTTTTGCTGGGCAAACTGGAAAAAGAGTTTGTGGATCAGTTCCATTCATCAACCCAAAATTTTTGGCAGCTGTGTGGTATTATTTGTGTGACAAGAGTTTAGCCAGATTTTAATTTTAAATTTTTGTGTATATTGAGTTTTATTATTTTAGGAGAAGATTGTTGGGCCCTAATAGTCTCGTAAGGTTGCGCTTCCATCACTTAACTCTACATTAGTAAGATATTATTCGTTTTGGATCTAAGCCATCACGGTTTTGTTCTTGAACAACTTCTCAAAAGATCTCTGACTAATGGAGTTAGTGGTACTCTTATAAGCCTAGTCACCGTAGCATTATCTTCAGATGTGGGACATGGGTTGATACCCCCAATAAAAATTTAATATCATCCAAATATATTTGTCCTACATCATAAGTGAGGTGAATTTGTAATAGTATAAATGAATGGGTCTAGTTACTTATAAATATTTTTTTATATAATAAAATAATATTAAAATAATTAATTCTAAATGTTGTCAGATCATATTTTAATAATATTATTAAATATTTTACACTTTCGTCTAATAAAATAGACTTGCCCTATATATATAATGAATTAATGACAACTAAAAAAAAGTAGAAAGAAAATGGAGGAAGTTAAAAGTGTAGAAACTTACATTAAATTATAGGTACTAAGGACTAGCTAATAAATTGCATTAAAGTTTCAAAGAAATGTGCAAACAATTTACTCATAATAACAAACATTCTTTGATCAAAATTGATGGGGATTTTGACTTTTCACTTCACTTCTTTCCTATTATGAGACCATTTCAACTCCTCCATTTGAAATTTTACTTAAAACCAATTAATTTTTTTTTAAAACAATATAATTAAGTGACTTCCTAAATTCCTCCTATTAGACAATATATATTACCATATCCTTATAAAACATGCTAATATAAAGAAAGAGTTGTTTATGATATATATATATATATATAAAATATATTATATGCATTTCCCAAAAGAACTTTTCTCTCTTTTTTTGCATTAATAAATGTTAGTACTTTTTATTGTTTGATAAGTAATGAATATAATATACAATTTTTTTTCTTTAATTGAAGATATCTCTAAAAGCACATGTGGAATATTTATTTTTGTGGTGAAAATGCATATAGCATATGACAATTGATTGAATTTTTGTTTATAAAGAGATTAACTTTAGTAATATCACATATTTAAAACATGCTTTAAAAGGGCTTAAAAGTAAAGTTGTCACTATCTAACAGCTAGATAAGTTCCATTATTATATAACTTTTTACCCTATTTGTAGTGGTGTAGAACATTTTCACATTTTATGGAGATTTAATTAGGAACAGATATTATGTATTTTATAATGTAATATTTCGTTTTATATTCAAAATTATAATAAATGTGTAATGATATATAAGAATGATTTTATGTATTTATAATTAGTTTTGAGTATTCTTTTTAATACAAAAAGAACAATATTAAATAATTAATTATAAGTATTATATCAACTTTTTATTTTTCCGCCTAATTTTAGCCTTAATGCTTTCAATAATGATTTATCAGGTTTCTTGTATCCTAAACAAGTTAGTAGTTCAAATCCTAGTTTTCAAGAGGAAACAAATGTAATAGCTACTGATTTATTACTTTGAGTTTTTAATGCATTTTTCCTATCATTAAAAAAAAGGATTAAGGGCAACAGCGCCACGTGTTTTAGGACAACAGATATGCATGAATGCCAATTATTATTCAATTAATTAAACCATTGTTTTCCAATCAACGGTTACAATTAATTAAACAATTATGAAACCAACATTGATTTTATCACAATTTAATGTATACGGTTAGATCATAATAGTTGAATATATAACAAAATTATTCCCTGTATTTTTTAAATCTATGATGTTTCTTTATGTGACGTAAGTGAGTTTTATTTATTTATTTTTAAAGTTTGAGCAAATTAATAAATAATAACATCTGAAATAAATTAATTAATGAAACAAATTTAAACGGCTGACACATTGGATACCTCTGGAAACACAGACAATTTTATTTATTTATTTATTTTTGGATGTGTTCGAGTGGGTGAAGACACAGAAGTTTAAAATTAACAAATGAAAAATCAATTCAGAGCTTAACAAATTTTGAAAGAAAAATTTTATGTTTTTAACCAAAAACTACTAATATTACTATCCTATTTTGGCGAAACATCAATCTAAAGGTACAATGTACGTATATTCATTAATTATATCAAACATAAAATTAACATATCATTTCTTACATGAAAATAACACCACAATATATATATACACTTATTAATTGATCCGATTAATAATATGAATGGTAGAAATTAACCCTATTTGGTGGTCCAATTCCAATCCTTATCTTCTTTCTTTCTTGCTTCTCATGAGCAGGGTGGTCCAAGAAGCACGTGTACTATATATATATATATATATATATATATATATATGTATGTATGTATGTATGTAAGTGAACTTGATTGTTTTGAATCCAACTCATGTTACTGTTACAGAGTTCCATGGAAGCATGACAACGTTAATTGACTAAAAAGGTTCCCCCACTCCCTCAAAAGCCTGACTTCCACACACGTGTCTCCCAGATGATAGGTACACCTAAGGTTGATATATATATATATAATATATATATATTATATATATTATATTGAGAGAGAGAGAGAGAGAGAGAGAGAGCTTTTCTTTTTTTCTCTTTCTTATTATATTTATATTCAGATATTTTTCCTTTTTGCCCATTATAAAAAGATGATGTGAAATTTCGCTCGAAACCGTCTCTGCTCTATTGAAGTTTCTTTTCTTTAATTATAATTTATAAAAAAAAAAAAAAAAAAAGAAGAAAGAAAGAAACAGTAGTTGCTTTTTCAAGAACGGTTTTGGGGATTATAACGTAAAAATAAACTATTGAATATTTCCAGAAAATAATATTATTATTGGCCTGCAATCTGCATGGAGCTAATTAATTGGTTTTCCTACGTTGGAAGTAATCGAAAGTCAATAAATGTTTGCGCTTACAAAACAAACAAATAAAAAAGACTCTTCGTCCCCAAAGTTGAGTTCCCTTTTTTACAAGTACTCTTCGTAATCTTTAATATTATTTTATATACATATTTCAGAATTGTTAAGGATACAAAAATATACTTAGTCAAACCTAAATCTTATATATTTATATGTCCAAATCTTTTATATAGTATGAGTTTATTGGAAAAATTTTAAGAAAAAAAAAAAAAAAAGGTATTGAAAAAACTCTGACCTTTTTGGAACTCGGTGCAACTTCATATGTTCACAGGCAATCTCTGCTGCAACATATAATATTTTTTAGATGTTGGATTTCTTTGACTAGGTTTATTTCATTTTGAAAAAAATAATTCAATTTAATTTTTTTTGATATAAAAAATTAAACCATTAAATCTGGATTGAAGATAACGAAAAGAAAAATGATACAATTATTAATTTTTATATAATAAAAAAGAAAAAGAAAAAGAAAAAGGTGTGTTGGTAAAAAAAAATGATTTTGCAAAAATGAGGGGATGGGGGAGATATTAAGGATGGGTTGAGGGGGTTGTATGAGCAAAGTACTAAAAATAGGAAAACAGGCCAGCACAGCAATGTGGGCAGTGGGTCCTACATACATACATATAAAATAAAAAAATAAGAAATTTTAAAAAAATAGGGATGTTGACACGTGGCAAGATCACATGGTGTCATGGGGGAGATGGTGGTACAAAAATCGTACTGTTAAAATATAAGAAGCAGCGAGACATTGGGTATGGTGCAGTAGTCTCCTCTCCACGGCTCTTTCTGTGCTTCGCGTCAGTCCTTTTGGGCCGCCCTTCGCCTTCTTCCATGCTGCAAACATCACATTCCCCTCTCTCTCTCTTCTTTCTCTCTCTTCTTTTTTTTTTCTTTTTCAATTTATAATTAAAAAAACATTTAAATTAAATTGAAACTCTAATTTCAAATCAAATCTTTAACCTCTTTTAAAAAAATGCGTTAATTTTGTAATTTTTTTTTTGTTTATAACTAAAATCTTTATGTATAATGTTATTAAAATATATAATTATTTCCCTACAAAATGATGAGGGAATATTCAATTTTAAAGAAATAGTAATGAGTAAATTATGTGTAGTGTTGACACATCACATTTAAAGGAAGGGAAAGAAAAAAGCACAAATTATTTTTGTGGTCCTTTTTTATTTTTAGGTAAGCTACCAAGCATATACCACATGGATAATAATAATGGAAAAAGGAATTAAGGAATATTTTTCTTCTTTTCTTTCAAATTTCTTTCTTTCTTTGTTTTTCTTTTGGTACATATTTAAGAATATTTGGGAAGGGAAAAAAATATGAAAAATGAGGTGGGTGAAAGTGAAAGGAGATGGAATAATAACAAATTATCATTGGAAATCATTTTATATATTTTTATTTTTATGATATTTTAAAATTATAAGATATAAAATTTTTTATATAAAAAATTATAATTTATTCAATTATAAATAACAATTTTTATTTATATTATTGAGGGAAAAAAAGTTGTGGTGGTAGAAAGATTTCAAGAAAAAAAAAGTGAGGGAGAGGCGTAATGGATAAGGTTTTGTACTAACGGCGTTAAAATGGTGGTAATCTACGTTTTCCTCGTTGTTTCTTCTGCCGTTTACCGTTAACATGTTGTTGGAATTCGACGGCTTGACGGGACGGCAAACTGATGTTGACGGCGGGGTCATTTGGTCAATTGGTCTCCTTCATGTGGGGCACCTTCTGACATTGACACAAACTCACCGAAACAATCAATAGAAAGAGAAAAAATTCATCAAAATAGTTTGTATTTTTCATATTTTCGTGCCGACTTGAAATAATATATATTAACGTTATTAATCTCATTATTAATTATTAACGTTAATTGAATTAAAAATAAATATGACACAATTTTTGCTCCCTATACTAACTTTGCCTGAAAATATATTTTTATTTTATTTAAATTAAAATTGTAATAATATTTTTTCACATTTTATTAATATTTTTTTTAAGATTTTTTTCTTTTATTATGTTTTGAACTAACAATACTTTTCGATTACATAATTTAAAAATTCCGTAAATTTAAATTTTAATATATTTTACTCTTTTAGTTGTTATTAATTTTTTGAACCAAAACCTCCATTTTTTTAGACAATGTTTCGGTGTGAAAATGCATTTTTAAATTTATTTTTCTAACTTTAGTTTTATAAATTATAATAAATAATAATGATTTATTTTTATGAATGAATTCATTAACAAAAAAAAATTATTTTATTTTTATATGTAAATTAAAAGTAATTTTTAAATTTTAAAAATAATATTATTATTTAATATTTTTAGGTTTTTATTGTAATTGTTCAAATTTTAAATACATTTCTATATTTACTTATATTAGTAATTAGAATTTATCTTAAAACTAAATGTATTACTTCTACTTGTACGTAAAGGTAAAAGTATCGGTTTTTAAACTAAAAATTTATAATTCAATGCAATCATAATTTATTTGTTGAATTTCAGTAACAATAAAGTTACTTTTCATTATGAATGAAAAATTTAATGAATATCTTAAATTTTTAAAAATTAATTTACAATGAAAATATTTGTTTTTTAATATATTAATTATATTTTATTTTTAACAACTTATATAAGAAAGATTTAACATAACTCTTAAATATAAATAATTTATTATTTTTAAAGGAATATTCTACAATGTTATATAAAGTTTAAAAAAATTATTTAAAGTTTAATAATTATTAAAATTTTCTAAAATTTATTAACTATATAGATATTAATGATTTTAGTTAATTTTTATATAAGTTTTGACGAAAGAAATTCATTACAAATATTTAGTTATATTAAATTATTTTTAAAACACATACATAGTTTATTTAATATATGAACAATAATGTGATTGTTTTTTTGGTATGAAAATAAATTTGTCAAAAATAAATATATTAATTTTTTTAAAAAATAAATTTTTATAATTTTATTTTTAGAAAATCAATTTTAAAATCTATCAACAATAAAAGCATACTAAATAAAAGAAATAATTAAATTGGAGGAATTTTATAATGGTAAACAAATATAAATTTTATGAAAAATGGCCCTACATTCAACTTTTATTTATGAGTGTTAAATACAAATTTAATTTATAATTTCTTTTAAACTTTTTATTTAATTATGTGAAAATTTATGTATTATAGTTTAGAAATATAATATAATTATTGTTTATTATTTAAAACTTGTAATTCATACACAATAAATAAATAAGATAAATAATTACAATTTAATAAATAATACTCTTCTAATAATGTGTAAAATCACTTAAAACCAAACTTCATTTAAGCTTCAAGATATTTAATATATTAGAATGAATTTTTTTTTTTGTAATATGACAATTGTTAATTGGTTAGCAAAATATAACAATATTTATAACCCATATGAAAATTAATATTCATGCTTTACTATTTATCACAAAATCAAATATTACTATCTCATTAATTAAACAACCTTTATTTAAGTACAAAAGTTATTTATTAGTGGAATACTTTACAAGGAGCAAATTCTCCGTGCGTACTATAATTTAAGGTACATTTAACTTCTTGTTACTTTTGGTCAAAATACTATACTATTTCTTTATATCTGTTTTCCATGCCATTTATTTATTTATTTTTTTAAATATTCTATTGATTCACATTTTTGCATAAAGACATAACTCAAATTATTTAGAATTTTTTTTATAAAAAATATTGAATACGAAATTAATAAAATAAAATAAATTATTAAAAAAATTACTTATGATTATTTTTCATTAAATCAATGTGTATAACTTAAAAAAAAAAAAAATTATAATCGTACTAGAATATTTTTTTTTGATAAATACTTATGAGATGATATTCGTTCTCTTGTACGTACTAAATACTTGTTAATTTAAATGAAAAAACTTAAATTTATTAATTATTATATATATATATATATATATATATATATTTTGGTAAATAACGATTTAAACTAAAAAATATAATACTGCAAGTATAGAATAGTAAAAGTATATAATATAATGTATGGCTGGATCTTTGATCCTCGCGCCCTTCTTCCTTCACGAGCGTTTCTTCTATTTTTTCTCTTTCTTCTTACAACAATTTCGTACTATTATTATTATTATTATTATTATTATTATTATTATCACTCCTCCAATCGCATAAAATAGTTACCTTTCCATTCCTATTATACCCTCCACCCCCAAATCTGTGCTTCCTTTCTTTTTTATTTTTTAATATATTTTATTTTTATTCTCTCCTCCTCTGAGCCAAACTCAAAAACCACAGAGCAGAGCCCAAGAAAGTTAGTGAAAAACCAAGCACCTCCCACCCAATCCCCAATGCTCAGATTCTTCCTTCTTCCCAATCTTATCTCCCTCAAATCTTTCAAATAATACAAGGGATTATTTTCAAGAAACCCAGAGGGAAAAGATCCGAAAAAATAAATCTTCTTTCTCTTTGTACAACATAGATTAACAAAGCTTACATTTTTCTTTTTAAATTTTTTTCCCCTAAAAATGAAGAGGGACCATCCGAATATCAGTACTGCTGCTGCTGCTGCTGCTGCTACGCCTCAAACTCAAGAGAGTTTTTCCGGCGGTGGAAGTTCGACGGCGAGCGGAAGCTGCTACACCATGGGGAGTTCCACTACTTCAGGGAAGGTTGTTAAGATGTGGGAAGATACGGAACAACAGCAAGAGGCTGGGGATGATGAGCTTTTGGCTGTTTTGGGTTACAAGGTGAAGTCTTCGGATATGGCGGAGGTAGCACAGAAGATTGAACAGCTCGAGGAATTTATGGGTAGTGTTCAACAAGATGGTTTATCTCATCTCGCTTCTGATACTGTTCATTATAATCCTTCAGATCTTTATTCTTGGCTTGAATCTATGATTTCTGAACTCAACCCAGAGGGTGTTTGTTCTTTGCCTCATGATTCCTCTACTATTACCTCTTTGGATAACAGTAGTTGTTCTAATAATAATAATGGGGTTTTGGTTTTTGATGATTCCTCCTTTGATTCTGATCTTACTGCTATTCCGGGTAAGGCTGTTTATCCTCAAATTCAACCTCAGCAGCAGCCGGCGAGTAAAAGAATGAAACCCAATTCCCAAATGGGCGGCGTCTGGGGAGGTAATACTATTATTCCTAACGAGTCTTCCATCCAAACTTCCCGGCCGCCCCTTGATTCTTCAAGGCCGGTTGTTCTTGTAGATTCACAGGAAAATGGGATTAGGCTTGTCCACACTTTAATGGCCTGTGCAGAGGCTATTCAACAAGAAAACATGAAAGTAGCTGAAGCTTTGGTTAAACAAATTGGGTTCTTAGCAGTTTCTCAAGCTGGGGCAATGCGTAAGGTAGCCACTTATTTTGCCGAAGCTTTGGCCAGAAGGATATACAGACTGTATCCGACCACCAACCCTCATGATTCTGCTTTCACAGATTTGCTTCAAATGCACTTCTACGAGACTTGCCCGTACCTTAAATTCGCACATTTTACAGCAAATCAGGCAATTCTGGAGGCCTTTGCAGACAAAACTCGAGTTCATGTGATCGATTTTAGTATGAAACAAGGTATGCAGTGGCCTGCTTTGCTACAAGCCTTGGCTTTAAGGCCCGGTGGTCCGCCCAGTTTCAGACTAACAGGGATTGGACCACCTTCACATGATAACACAGATCATCTTCAAGAAGTGGGTTGGAAATTGGCTCACTTAGCAGAAACCATTAATGTGGAATTCGAATACAGGGGTTTCGTTGCTAATTCTCTTGCCGATCTGGATGCATCCAGGTTCGACATTCGCGAAGGCGAAACCGTTGCCGTGAATTCCATATTCGAGTTACATCCATTGTTAGCAAGGCCAGGAGCCATTGAAAAAGTTTTATCAGTCGTAAGGGAACTAAAGCCCCAAATATTGACTATTGTTGAGCAAGAAGCCAATCATAACGGGCCTGTTTTCTTAGACCGTTTCGCAGAATCATTGCACTATTATTCAACCCTTTTCGATTCACTAGAAGGATGCGGTAGCAGCAGTAATAACAACAACAACAACGGCGGTGGCGGTGGCGGAGTAGGAGAAAATGGAGTCTCCGGCGGATCGGTGACAGATCAAGATAAGGTAATGTCGGAAGTGTATTTGGGAAGACAGATCTGTAATGTGGTGGCTTGTGAAGGGGCAGACCGAGTCGAGAGACACGAAACACTGAGTCAGTGGCGAACTCGGTTAAACTCGGCTGGTTTTGAGGCGGTTCATCTGGGTTCCAATGCATTTAAGCAAGCTAGCATGTTGCTAGCTTTGTTTGCCGGTGGAGATGGGTACAGAGTTGAGGAAAACAATGGATGTTTGATGTTGGGTTGGCACACAAGGCCATTAATTGCTACCTCGGCTTGGAAACTCGGCTAATTTCACAGTGTTTAATCAACTCGGTTGGTGAGTTATTTTTAACTCAGTTTTGTTTGCGGGAAGGAGGAATATGGTTGTTTCTGGATGTACCAAAAAAATCAATTGCAGAGTGGTCTCTGCTTAGCTGGGTACCGTAGTCTGGTGAGACCCACCACACTCTAGTGTGTCTCCCCCCCCCCCCTTCTTTTTTAAATTTTATTGTTTCTATTTTCTTTAATGGGTGGAATCATGTAACTTTCAGTGGTAAATCTCAAAAGAATCAATGTGTATTTATAAATAGCCTTTTCTAATAATAATAAAAAAAAGATAGGACTTTTTTTTTTTTTTCCTTCCTTCCCTAAATTATTTTTTATTTGAAATTCTACATTTGTGGTTGTAGATTTGCAAATTTGGATATTTTGGAGAATGTGTTGTCAAGGGCTTACCAACTTTTTTTTTTTTGATATATAAAAATAGAAAAGTGATGAACTCGAGGGACATTGGTATTTGATTGAACTAAATCCTAGAATATGTAATAATAATAATAATATATAGTTTTTTTAGTACAAACAACATTAAAAGCCATTGGCTTAAACAAATCTCAAAATTAGTTTTATGATTACAAGACGGCCTCAAACCATCCTATAACCTTTTTAACCACATGAATTTTGGCAGATTGGAAAACCGAGAGAATTACCACCTACTGTTCTCTTCCCAAATTAATTATAATTCTTAAACCAAGTTGGTAAGCGAAATTTTAAATACTTTTTGCAGGGCGAATGATTGAGGGTTCGAATTTTCCTAAAACAGATAGATCTGCTTCAAAAGTTTTGGGCCAGGCTTTTCAGGACAGATGATTGAGAGTTTGAATTTTCCTGGAATAGATAGACCCAGCTAAAAAGTTGTGGGCCAGACCTTCTAGGACGAATGATCAATAGTTCGAATTTCTTTGAAGCTGGATAACTCTAACTTAAAAGCTGTGGGCTAGGCCCTCTCCTCTGGGTAGGCCGAGTCCAGACCTTCCAGGACGGATGATCAATGGTTCAAATTTTCCTGGAGCTGAATAACTCCAGCTTAGAAGCTGTGGACTAGGCCCTCTTTTTTTGGTAGGTCGAATCCGATTTAATTTGATTCACAAATTAAAAATGCATCATTAAATATAATATCAAAATTTATTATAATAGTTGTAACTATTATAATGAAGATTAAGGTACAAGATTAGTACAGGTCAGACCTACATTTATTTTATTTAATATAAGCCATGTTATCGCTATTATTAATGATCGATTAGTCGCTATTATGATTGCAACATTTTTATAAAATAAAACAAGAATTTCTAAATATTGAAAATTTAATGTTATCGACACGTCATTTTCAAATTTGCAAGCAAACTTAGAGAAATCCTCCTCCCAGTGATTCTAATCTCTTAAATCCTTTGTTTAAATTATTTCGCCGTCCATTGGATTAAGTAGAAATTAATAAAAAAATAAAAAAAATTAAATTAAAAGTTTAATTAATTAATTAATGCAAATTGAGACCGTGTTTGGATGGTCTAATTTTGAAAAAACTTAGATATATCTTAAGATGAAAGTGACCTTGGCCTCCCCCAATCTATAATTCCGATTTCCCTAACCAGATTCAGTGTTTCTGCAGGGAACCATTCACATTCAAGCTGTTCCCAAATAGAATTTCCAAATTCATTTCCTTCCTTTTTAGATCAATTTTCTTTTTTTCTACCTAAACTTCCCATACTTTTTCTTTATTTAAAAAAATTATTTCTGCGTGTTAAACATTCTTATTTATAATTAAGAATAAATAGACCTTTATAAAAAAATTCATATACAAAAAAGTTGTTTCATATCTTTAAGAAAATTTAGTTTTTTATGTAGAAAAAAGAAAGAAAGAAAGAAAAAAAAAATTTCTCCTTGAAATATATGTACTTTGATAGCCATAAATAAAAAGAGAAGCAAGACCACAATTTTCTTCTTTTGCTTTTGTTGGTTAAACATCTAAATCTTTAATACAAAATGGAGTCTATAAACAGAAAGATTCTCAATTATGCAAAAATGTCTTTTATTGAATTCCTTGTCAACCCCCTACAAAAAAAACCCTCTATTTTTATTTTTTATTTTTTGCTTTATAGCTTTTTCCTTATATATATATATATATTCTTTTCTTCCCTTATTACAATAGCCTAAACAAATAGATTTTTAAGGATATATTTAAAAAAAAAATGAAGAAGAAGAAGGAAAGAAAGGTGAATGTAATTAAACCTAGTTGAAAAAAGAGAACTTTTTTTTCTTAAGGGTAGTGGTGGTGGTGATCTATGAGATCAAAAGGTTTATATATAAAAAAGTAGCACTCGTGGCTTATAATGGAGGGGAACAAGATTTTATTTTAATTCTTTTTCTTGAATCTATTGCCATGCATTTTCACTCATTAATAAACCTCGACTTCTAAAAAGTTCCTTTTTCCAATATAGTTTGTTTTGCTTATTAATCTTCTACTAAAGATACATGTTATTGGGATTTGAGACTTTAATCTAAGTTACAAGGGATAATTATTTTAATTGATCAATCTTTCTTTCTTCTTCTTATATATATATATATATATATTCTTATACACATAAAAAAAGAAAAATTGTTACTTGGGTTTATCTCTATGAATAGTTATAATATATATATATATATATATATATATATATATATATATATATATTATAATGAATTCTTTAAAGTCATAAAGCTAGCTATAAGTTTTCAAAAGTAAAAAAAAGATTGCTAAAGATTATAATAATATAAATGGTCATGGAAAAGTTTTGATGTTAAATGTTGTTCAAGATTTGCAATTAATTAATTATTAAGTATAATTTAAAGAATTGGTATGCCATGGTGGGCTAGACAGACAAGGAAGCAGGCGAAAGAGCTGCCCAAGAATACTTTTTTATTTTAGGTAGTTGGTTTTCGAGGCTAATATTTTATTCTCATATGTCACTTTGATATAAAGTTCATCATTTATATATATATATATAAAGTATAGATACATATATAAATAAGGGTATATAATAAAAAAATTAACCTTAATTTTAAATAAGTCAATGTTGGATTTTCTTTCCTTTCTTTTATTTGGTATTAATTAGTATGACAATTTTTTATTTTATTTATTTAGTTTGCCCTTATTATTTGATGTAGCTTCTAGGAAGGTAGATCTTAAAAAAGTCGACACTAGAGATTTGGTAAATTATTTTGATAAGAAATATAATCCTAAAAATAAAAAGAAGAAGATGTACTAAATTGTTAACATAGGATAATATTTCCACTAAATAATTTTCTCAAATCTCCACGAAAAAATATATATATATATATTTGATGATTGCTGATCAATATTCATGAGCTCTTAAAAAAAAAAAAAAACACGGAAGGAAAAGAAAACGACATGAACTTTAATGCAACACTTAATATTATTATTGTTTTAAAAAAATGGCACAAATTCTTATAGTTTGAGGACGGGATATAAGCTTTATATATATATATATATATATATATGAATTATGAGATTTTTATTGTTATCAATGATTTTTAACTAATTAAAAAATTTATAAAAATTAAGTGAAAAGACAAATTTTTTTTTCCTCTTCAAAAGGTTGGCAATAAAGTCATGAAAGTTGACAAGATGAACTTAAAGGGATATGGAGGCAAGAATCTTGAAAAAAACCAATTAAAAGTAGAGAGAGAAAAGCAATCAAGAATCCCATATTACTCCATGCATATTGGACCAAACAAAATGTAAACACACAATTATAATGCTTCATCTACAAACCTAATAATAATTTGCTCAATCAGGGCACAACTACTCAAAACAAAAAATTTAAAGAAAGTATTAATATATATATATATATATATATATATATATATATACACACACTAACCATGCAATTAGTATTAATTTTATTTTTACTTATGATCATAATCAACTTCACCATTTTCCTTTTTCCCTCAAAAAGAATTTTATATGAAGTTGTAGATTTCTTTGATTGGAGAACCCTACTTTTCTTTTCTTCAAGAACATATTGGAAGATCACATCACTAACCATTTTAGTCCCACATGCCTTTTAGGGTTTCTATACTTAGGCCTTTCTTCTTCTTCTACTTCTTAATGGTTTCATGAAACAAGAGAAAGTGGATTTCTTTTAGATTTTTCTTCCTTTCTTTTTATTTATTCATTTTATTATATATATATATATATATATATATTTTAAAAGTATCCTATTCCAACCAAAATTCTTCAAGTTTTTAAGAAACTTATTAATTAAGTTGGTTGTGCATAATATCTATTATACCACATTTTTTTTAATCATCTTAAAGTTTGATCTTGAATTCAGAATATAATATTTAAATTTTCAGAATATAATATTTAAATTTGAATAAATTCTCTTTAAAACGTTTGTTAATTCTTATACGAAAAATTCTTTTTATTCTTCATCTTAAAATGATGTTCTATTTATATAAAAAAAAACAAATAAGTTTATCTATTCCATTATTCAAAACTTTCTTTAATGATAGGGTGACATTTTTTAAAATTTTCATTGGTTGAAACTCATTAGATCCACACTATTTTAATTGAATTCCACACTTAATTGGTTTAAATAAATTTTAAAAAATAAAAATTTCACGTTCACAATATATTAGCATAGATATTGGTAAGTTTATCTTAGTATTATAATATAAGATAAGAATAACGTTTTTTGTTCTCAGTCATATTTAAATTTGAATTTATCCACTTTTATAACCATTTACACCCTTTATTGGGTATGTATATATACCGCTATGTTTATTGAGGTTTGGTAAAATAAATTCCCAATTAACTAAAAACACTTTAAACTCTTATTACACATGAAATTCATGAATAGTGGCTAGAATACTAAAAATTTATATATGGTAAATAGTAATTTATTTTTTTGTAGAGGGATAAAATTTGTTAGTTTAATCAAATTGATATAGGATAAATTATACTAAATTTTAATCAACCCAAGAAAAATAAATTATGAATTACTCAAACTCTCAATTTAAATACGAAAAAAAAAAAAAAAAGTTTGTTCACGTCACATAGTAAAATTCTTAACAAAACACAACTTTAATTAATTATTACGACATATTTATTTATTCATTAATCCTTAATGATGAAAGAATCTAAGGAAAATTCTGATGCTTTAGGTAATGATACCTCTCCACTAGATGGTATATATACGTTTGTTATACATTTCGATCGAAAAGTCTTTGTATTTTGGTGGATTTCCATTACATAGAAATGTCTCGTGTGGTTCTATGGCTGTCTCATCAGGCTTTGATATAAACTTACCATTTGAGATAATCTGTAATATAAACGTACAAGAAATGTTAACATATATATATACACAAGTCTTTTTTTAGTCCTTATTGTGAATGTTATATATATATATATATATATATATATATTTATTTATACCTGAAGTTCGATGCCAGTAAGAACAAAAAATGCATTAGGAAGAGGGTCAACAACAAGCCATTTTCCATCTTTAATAATCTGAAGACCAGACACATTTTGCTGAAGAAGGGTCAAAATATTAGGGTCAAAGTGACCCAAAAATCCCATTGTCAAGCTTGGATTTGGGCACTTGGGATAATAGTTAGCCCTAAGAGCTTCTGTTCCCAAGAATTTTACATCTAAGTCTTCTTTTTCTAACCTAAGTCCTTCACCAATTAGTTTGAAAATCGTCTCGCTTAATTTTCTTGTACCATTCACATATTCCGCCATCAATTTTCTGATTCACAACAACATTATCAAACTAAGGAAAGACAATTAGAATAATAGAATTCTTTCTTCTTTTTTTTATTCTTTTTTTTCCTACTAATTTGGCATTGGTATATATATATATATATATATATATATTATATATATATATATTAGCTGCTAGGATGCACATGGTGCGTCGACAGAAATGAGCTCAGATGACCAGCCCAGATGCTGAGAAAAATGTAAAGAAGAATAATCCGAAAAAGAATGAGATGAAGTAATCTCGACTATGTGAGAGAAATATTCTAAAAATACATATGCGTAGAACGAGCATGTAGCCTGTAATTTGAGACGGGATGGAGAAGGAAGAAGAGGATAACATAAACACTCAAGAAACAGTATGAGATCAAAAATAAATTGGATCAGAGTCAGAAAACGACAGATCTGAAGGGGAAGAAGAATTCAAATCTTTGTGGCCAGACATAGTGTGATAAAATAAAGAAAGAAAATAAATTAAAGAAAAACAAACTAAAGAAGGAGCATGGTTTTATCCATGATGAATCTCACCTTGTGGACGAGGAACTTGGCTATGTGTGCTTCTTGGCTCTCATACCATGAAAGAATATGATTTGTGAGGATTTCTATTAAATTTGACTAATAAATAAACTTTACAAAAATTAAATAAAATATTTAAAATATTCTCTTAATATATTTAAAACAAATAAAATATAAATAAATTATAAAAAGATAAATACAATATCTTTAAGATATTGATAAAAATAATCATTACCAGGTATTGAAGAGGTTTATCAGGCCAAAAGTCAATATTATTGTGTAAAGGATAACACGGTTGAAGTAGTACTTCTCTCCATAAATTGATGTTTATAGCGGAAATTTCATTTCCAGCAAAGAGTCCAGTTTTTATTGGTTTCGTAGTATCGCCATTAACAAACTTTTCCTTATCTTCTATAGGGAGGTTAAAGAACTCTTTGTGAACTTCCATTGCATCCTCCATAAGATTTTCCGACACCCCATGATTTATAACCTTAAAGAATTTAGGTAATAAAAGAAATAATTAAGATATATATATATATATATATATATATATATAAATTACATGTTTAAAAATTATTAGATATACAAATGAAATGAAGAAAATACCTGAAAGCAGTGATATTCATCAAGAGCTTCCAGGATTTGTTCAGCAACTTTGGATCGATCAGTTTTAGAACCCATAGCAAGGGATATATCAATGACTGGAATTTCCTTGCAAATTGGAGCATCCATTTCAGGTCTCAATATTTGATGAAGGATATAATCCTTAGGAACAGTTTTTGCAGATTTGGACCAGCTTGAAACAAGATGTGCCATAATAGTTCAGGAAAAGATGGGAAGAAAATTTTGAGATGGAGAATATTAGAAATGTATGTGATACAATAGATATAAATCTATTGAAGTATACATAAAAACATTTAATAAATATTATATGGTACAATTGGTAAGGATTATAAATATTATATGTGGAAATTGCAACAGAGAATCTCAACTATATCCTAGACAATATCTACAGATCTTCATGTATCTCTTTTTTATAGAATGCAGTATCTTGGATAGGAGAAATATAGGAAAATAGAAATAAGGATATTTTTGTTTTTTTGGCATCTTGAGCTGGCGCCTCCTATTCTCTATTTTTAGAGATTAAGGCTGCCTATTTATTTTCTCTTAATCTTCACTGCTGTAAGATTGAACAATATATTCTCCATCAATAAATTTGGGTGGGAGGGAGTTTTTCTTGGGAGTCTAGTGTCTCCAGTATTAATTTTTCCACTTGGTATCAGAGCAGAAAATGAAGTGATAATACCAGTTTGCTAATGGCTATGCCGAAGGTGAACTAGGTATTTCGTTCATTCTATTCCGCTGTGTGCACTCGTATCAGTTTTTTTACAGCTCTCACCTTGCTACTTATATTGTGAAGAAACAGGTTTTCTTTTCTATGGCTAATTCTAATAATTCTCAAGGTCCTCTTACAAATCTGGTGCTTAATGGTACAAATTACATTCAATGGGCATGTGCAGTCCAAGTTGGACTGGGTGGCCGTTCAAAACTTAAGCACATCACTGGTATTACTGAAAAGGCTGATGGCACAACCACAACCGAAATTGTTAAGAATAAAGATTGGTTAGCTAGGGACTTGTGTGTTATGTCGTGGATATTTAATACTATGGAACCAAAAATTTATGGGATCTTTGCTTTCTCAAACACTGCAAAAGAATTATGGGATTCCCTTTTTGAGATGTATGGTAATTCTAACAACTCGTCCCGAGTTTTTTAAATACAGCAAAACATATCCTCTCTTAAACGGGGACATGATCAAACATTCTTAGACTACTTTGGAACCTTCAAACAACAGTGGGAGGAACTGTGCCAGTATCGACCCGTCATGGCAACTGTACAAGAGTACATAAAACGGGAAGAACATGATCAAATCTTTTACCTTCTTGCCGGGTTGTCATCCGAATTTGAGGAGGTTCGAAGGGACATCCTTATGCGTCCTAAGTTACCATCCATCAACACGATATGCTCCATTATTCAAAGTGAAGAAACAAGGAAAAGAGTAATGGGCAAAGGCCTGAAGGTAAATAATTCTTCTCCAAATTCTGAAAATTATGCTCACCACACTTCTTCTTTTAAATCTGATGACCACAGCAAATGGAAAGGAAAAGAAAAAAAGGGATCCAAGTACTATTGTGATCATTGCAATCGCAGCGGGCATACCAGAGATAGGTGCTTTATACTTCATCCTCACCTTAAAGGCACAAGGAATAGAGGCAATGAGGCCAACTTGGCAGTTCAGCCTCAAAACTCTGAAACTGGTAATGTTCAAGAGAAGCTTGAGAAACTTTCCAAGCAAATGGAATTTCTAATGAAGAGATGCACTGCTGCCCCTGATTCTCTCTCAACTGGTCCAAAGGGTGAAACTACAAATTTGGTGCAGCATAATGGTAATCAGTTAGCTCTCTCTGTTTTTCGTTCAAAAATTATTGTTGATTCTGGGGCCACTGATAATATGTTCTCCTCTGGGGAATTACTTACTGAAACTCACATTGAAAATACAAATTCCCACATAACTGTTGCTAACGGGTCTAGCATAACTGCTAATGGGTCGGGTAAAACCCGAATTTTTTCAAAGGATTTAGATGCCATAATTGTTCCCGACTTAAAAGCCAATCTCTTATCTGTTGGTAAATGCACAAATCGATGGAATTGTAATGTTATCTTTACTCCACAGAAAGTAATATTTCAGGACCGAGCTACAGAGAAGATGATTGGTGAAGGTAGCCTAACCGATGGATTATATGTGATTTACCCAGAACATTCTGTTTTTTTCTACAATTAAGTCAACAACACATTCTTCGTATCTTTGGCACAAGCGTATGGGACACCCATCGGAAAATGTTCTGCAGCATTTGAAGCTTCCTTTAATTTCTGATTTTACTAGTTGTGATTCTTGCAAATTTGCTAAGCAACACAAATTACCTTTTTCAAGACATTTATCTAGATCAGATGAATTGTTTGGGTTAATTCACTCTGATGTTTGGGGTAATGCACATGTTGATTCAAGAGATGGTTTTAAGTATTTTGTTACATTTATTAATGATAAATCACGTGCAACTTGGTTATATTTACTCAAATCTAAAAGGGAAGTTTGTGCTATGTTTCAAGTGTTTTGCCAAATGGTTGAAAACCAGTTTAATACCACTGTTAAAATGCTTAGAACCGATAATGGCATAGAATATATGAATCATGAGTTTCAGACTTTTTTGCGAAATAAGGGTATTCTTCATCAAACATCTTGTGTAGGAACGCCTGAACAAAACGGAGTAGCAGAAAGGAAAAATCGACATCTATTGGAAGTAACTCGTGCCTTATTATTTTCCGCTAACCTTCCTAAAGTTTTTTGGTCAGATGCTCTTCTCACTGGGTGCTATTTAATTAATCGACTGCCTAGTAGCATTCTTGAATTCAAAAGCCCAATGGAGTGTTTGTATAACAGAGAGATTGATCTTTCTCATTTGCGTGTTTTTGGTTGTATCTGTTTTGTACACTCACAAAATGCAGGGAAACTTGATCCCCATGCTAAGAAGTGCATTTTCATAGGGTACTCAGCTACTCAAAAAGGTTTTAAGTGTTTTGATCCAGCTCTTAATCGTGTATTTGTGTCCCGAAATGTGTTTTTTTGAAGAAGGGCAGATGTTTTACTCGGTAGAAACTCAGGGGGAGAGTAGTAACACATATGAGTTCCTACATTTGAAAACACCGGAGCTTGACATAACGATGCCTAGCGAAGTAAGAGTATCCGGGCCTAGTGAAGCGCCCAATCCTATTGAGGCGGATACTCTCATCAAGTTGTCTAGTCAGTCGACTGAGTCAAGAAACCCAAGCAACGGAGATACCTCTGAACCGGAAGAAACAATCAGAAACATGACTGAAGTGCCACCAACCCGAAGATCTAACCGGGTCACGCATCCACCTGCCAGGTTAATAGACTTTGTGACATATCATGCTGCGCGGTATCCTATCCAAGATCTTGTAAGGTACGATAAATTATTTGAAAATTACTGGTCGTTTCTTTGTGCAATTGAAAAACACCCAGATCCAACCAACTTTGACGAAGCAAAAAAACACAATGTGTGGATTAAAGCTATGAATGATGAACTAAAAGCGCTTGATAAAAATCAAACATGGGAATTGGTTGGGTTACCTATTGGGAAGAAGCCCGTTGGGTGTCGCTGGATTTATAAGACTAAATATAAAAGTGATGGGACAGTAGAACGTTACAAAGCCAGATTGGTTGCCAAAGGATATACCCAAACCTATGGCATAGATTATACCGAGACTTTTGCTCCTGTGGCAAAAATGAACACGGTTAGAACTCTCATGTCAGTTGCAACTAATTATAATTGGCCATTATACCAAATGGATGTGAGAAATGCTTTTCTTCACGGAGAACTTGAAGAAGAAGTGTATATGGAACTACCCCCCGGTATAACTGTGCCTAGTAAAGACAAACTGGTATGTCGATTGAAGAAGGCAATATATGGGCTAAAACAGTCTCCAAGGGCATGGTATGGAAAATTGAGCTCTGCACTTGGCAAAATCGGTTTCAAACGAAGCAATGCTGATTCATCCTTGTTCACTCATATTACTAGCAAAGGTATGGTTGCTATCTTAATTTACGTTGATGATCTTGTTATCACAGGGAGTGACCAGGAAGGCATAGATAAACTCAAAGCTCATTTGAGAACAGAATTTGACATAAAAGACTTGGGAGATTGAAAATAAAGCACAGACAATAAAGCACGGACAATATCATACTAATGTGGAGTTGAATGGTGGAAGCCCAACCTTGTGGGATCATTAGGGCCCAACAAATGCATGGATCAAATTTTCTACCAATTTGTAGTGATCTCGTTGAAGAATACTAAAATTTTTAATGGATGGCCACAATATGATCTCGTTGAAGAATACTAAAATTTTTAATGGATGGCCACAATATGATCTCGTTGGAGGACCCTCGTAATAACTTCTTCTACTAAATCAAGGTTTCTCCCAAAGAAGTTCTATACTTACATTAGTAAATAGCTCAAATATTAAAAATGTAGAGTAACGATAAGAATGTTCTATACTTATGTCAGTAAATAGTTTAAATATTAAAATTTATTATTTATAATTATTTAACATTATTTAATTTTCAAGAAATTTGTAATATTTGTTTGTTTTATGTTTCGAACAAATTTTTTCCAGTCTAAAATACTTATTAGATAGATAAGAAATGCTTATTTCATAAAAAATTATAATTTTGAATTATGTTAGAGATAAAAAATTTTATAGTTTTAAGAAGAAAAAAAAATCATTGAATGCCAAAAACATTAAATATCATCCATATTTTCTTGTTAAAAGAAAATTAATTATATATATAAAAAAAATCATATATGCAAGTGTAGATATAGCAACCACACCTTCACCTACCTAAAAAAAGTTGCTTAGTGATAAGAAATTGCGAAACACATTGACTAAAAGAAACGTGCAAAATTTTAACTACTATTATTATTATTTAAATTTAATATTAGATTTTTATTTTCTAAAAAAAATTTATAAATCGTATTTTATAGTTTATAACATATCTTATATTATGTCTCAAAACACGTAAATAAATGGATAAAAATAAGTTTTTATAACGTAAATGAAGTTGTATAATTAAATTCTTACGGACATATATAATGATCACACGTCTGTTTTAAGAGATCGTGTCGCTGAACTAAATATATTTTTAATAAGGTCATCAATTATTGATAATGTATAATAATGAATATATATATTTATTTTTGAAAAGGAAAAAGCATAAATTATATTTCGATTGGATTCGATTAAAGGGAAGAAAAGGAAGGAGAGGCAAAAAAGAAAAGAAAGAAAGAAGGCTTTAAGAGAGAGATGGAGGTGGAATTACGTTAAGAAATATATATGTATGAATGATTGAAAGTAGAGAGTCGACATCGCTCTTTGAGTTGGGATGGGTTGCTTTCAGTCATGACGTGCTCTTTCTTTCTTCCTTCTATTTTTTTGTTTTCTTTTATTCTTTTGAGCAAATTTTCCACTTTGACTGTTATGTCCATTACATATTGTTCCCGTTCATTTTTACTCCATTTTGTTTTCATTTTTTCTTTTAATAAGTGAAAAATTATATTACAGTCGGATCATCATCTGTAATAGGTACATCAATTCTACTCTTATCGCACAAAATCTCAGGGGGAATGGTAGTAATATCTAAATTACCACTACAAGTTAAATTCTTAACTCATTTAGCAAGTTTGTAGGAAAAAAAATTACAACTTTTATTAGCATTAGATATAGACCAAAAAAGTTTACTAGACGAAATCTTCCTTCCCTTCATGGTGTTATGATGTGCTCTCCAATCTGCAAATTGATTCAATCCCTAGAGAGTGAGAACCACTTATAATGCGTCTCCCTCAAACACAACATACTTCATCTTTAATCTCTCCGCTATATCAAAAGTTTGGATAGCTGCTTCCATCCCGCACAAAATGAATTACAGGAGAAAAAACGATTGATCCAAACTCCTAGGATAGATCCAAAGTGATTCCTTAACACAATAATAGAGACAACCCAATTATCAAATAAAGAGGTGTCAAAATTAAACTTGTAATTACCAAGCGAGGGGGGATTCCAAGCTAATGGTTTGTCAATCTTCCATCTATGTGCTTTCCTCTTCACAACCGCTGCCCAATACTGTTTCCTGATTCGATTGACACTATTAGAAAAGGCATCCCAATTAGGAATCTCACCTCCTATTCTAATCTTGTTCCGCATGAGCCACATTTGCTCGAATAGCACTACTCCAAAGTGCAACATTTTTTCTTTATCTTTTAATTTATGGGGAACAAATTTTCAGTATCAAACAGAATATGGATCCATCTACACCATCCAGCCTATAAGAATTGATGAATTCATATCTGCCATCTGGATTTCACCCAACAAATAGCAACAATAGGACATCAAACATCAAGTGATCTATTGTTTCTACATTAGTGTTACACATAAAGCAGGATAAATCAAATAATGGGATATAGCTCTTGATCCCGGTCCTTAGTCGGAATGATTCCATTCATTATCTTCCACAATAAGATCTTATGGCGCTCATGTAAAGTTGAGTGCCACAATGATTTCTACATTTTATTATTGTGCCTCGAAGCCCAATCAACTTACAGAACTCTTCTTTAAAACCATGAGCTTCTATGAGAGTAAGTAGAATTTCTCATTCTACCATATCCTATGCCTTTTCCATGTCGACTTTTACTGCCATAAACCCTTTCCTTCCCTTCTTTGCATTGAGATATACCATGATCTCATGATTGATAATGATGTTATCCAGTATTGATCTATTCAGAATGAATGTTGATTGTGTAGGGTAGATGATAAGATCCAGATGTGCCTTTAGATGGGTTGCTAAAATCTTTATAATCACATTGTAGATCACATTACATAATGCGATTGATCTAAACTGTTCAACCCTATTTGCCCCTTTTCTCTTTGGAATCAAAGTTAGGAAAGTATGGTTTGTTGCACGACTTATAATTTCACCTCTGAAGTAGCTTTGAACTGCACTCACCACATCTTGACCAATAATATTTGAGAAAGTTTTGTAGAAGTAGAAATCTGGTAGTCTTTAATATTTGAAGGCTAGCCATATGTGAGTATCGTCTTCGTTCTTGATAAAAATATCTGATTTGAGGCTTCTCAGGGTATCAACATTTGCATGTACTCTCAGGTAGCTGCGAGGTCTGTTAAGAGAACCCCCTTTATCCATTTTAATAAACACCCCTGTAAAAGTCTCGAACATAACAACATTATCATTGTTCATTCTATTCAGGGGAATGTTATGAATCGGAATCCAAAAGGGGTTGTAGCGAAACTCCAATTCCTCTAAATTTAGATCTGGGGTCTACTACTTTAGGATGATAATATGTCCCTTTACTGCCCATGGGCAAGTAGATGTCACTTTTTCCTCTTATCTTTAATATTGTCGAAGGTCACCACAAATTTATTCCTGGCCAAATAGGTCACTTGGATCTTGGACTCATTACTCCAAATATTGAGCAAAATAGCCTTAATAATGGCTTTGAAATTTACCATCTTATCAGAGACTATCCACCCTATTAATGTGTGTTCATTAAATGAGTTTGTTTGAGCCTCATTAATTGTGAGGTCTAACGGATTCTCTTCCAAATTCAGACACGGTAGAGTAGGCCCCAACTCCATGGGAAAATAAGTTGGATATCCACCAACTCACCACACTGATTTAAAACAAAGGGACAAAATAAAACAGAGAAACAAAAATACAAAATAATAACTAAGAAATACGAGACAAAAAACAGGACAAAACTAGTTGAATAATAATAATAATAATAATAATAATAATAATAATAATAATAATAATAATAATAATAAGAAATACGAATTTTTCTAATTTAAGTAGGATTGAGAATTTAAACTTTGTGTATGCAGTTATTTAAAATTTAGGATCGGAGTTTCTTTTCAAACCAATAGTACTAAACAAAGATTAATTTTGTTATGAATTGACTTAAAAGTAATTGTAGTTTAGAACCTATTCAAGATAACTAAGTACCTTAAAATAAAATTTCATTAGTAATCCGTTATGTTAATTTCTTCTCTATAATTTCATTAGTAATCTGTTATGTTAATTTTTTCTCTATAATTATTCCTTATTTGAATTTTTTATGTGAGGCTATATTTTAATCAAGGAAATCTCTTTTTTCTTTTTTTTCTTTTTCTTTTTTTTAGACTATGGTAGTGGGATTTTTATTTTATTTTATTTTATTGTGAAAGTGATTTAACAGAGTGTGATTGTTGAAGTGGTAAACTTTGATTGGAATACTTAGTGAAGTCTTGGAAGATTTTTTAAGAGAATAAGAAAAGATAAGTGCACTTTGAAAGGAATAATTAATTTGCATGAAAGAATCGAAGGATAAGTAAGTTTGATGGTGGGGTGGCACCTTCTTGGAGTCTATTAATTAATCATGTTCTTGTTTTGACTAATTAAGAAGCTATTAATTCAAAGTGATGTAAAAGGAGTTTTGCTTATATTAGAATTTATATACGACTAGGAATTTATCAAATTTTAAATTATATTAACAAATATTAGATCTAACGTTAAGATTAAAAACAAAAAATTTAAATAATTGTTTGTTATTATTGTTGATTTTGTATTGTTCCGATTAATCTAAATTTAACTAAGATTGTATCGATAAAAAAAAGTTATTATTGTCCCTCATATATATATTATTGTACCTCTTACATAATGCTCATATAAACACAATTTTCTTTTTTTTTTTTTTTTTTTGCAAAATGAAAATTACAAACATACAAGGTGCGATAAAGTATATATTTTTAAAAAATTCAATTTACATTAAATTCTATCTCTATTGATCCGTTGATTCAATCTGTCATGAATTTAAAAAAATTTTTGAGCTTGATTCTGATCCAATAGTTTTCATTGATTTCTTTTGAAGGCCATTAGACTTGATGTTTGAATACTTAGAGGAGAGGAAGATATGATATAATAGAGGTTCGATATTCTTCAAGATATATTTTTATGTGTGTCTCTTGAAGGCCTTTATGTTGGGCTCGGATAATTCCACAAGATTGGGCTGCCAACTTCACATTAGTATGATATTATCAGTTTTGACCCTAAGACCTCACGATTTTGCTCTTGGATAAAAACCGAAAGACCTCAAATGCTTCATACTAATGGAGTTAGTGGAATTCTTATATACTAGTCAACTTTAACATTATTTTTAGATGTAGGACTTGACTTACTAATGAAGTTAGTGGAATTCTTATATGATAGCCAACTTTAGCATTATTTTCAAATGTGGGACTTGGGTTGAAACCCCAACAACCTCCCCTCAAACCAAGGACCACATACCCGTGGGCCTTCCCTAGTCAAAATCATCAAACCAAGGACACATACCCGTCGGCTTCCCCTAGATAAAATCATCTAGTAGAATTCTTATATGCTAGTCAACTCTAACATTATTTTCAGATATGGGACTTGGTTGAAACCCCAACAACCTCCCCTCAAACCAAGGACCACATACCGTGGGCCTCTCTTAGACGAAATCATCTAGCGGAATTCTTATATGCTAGTCATCATACCGTGGGTCTCCCTTAGACGAAATCATTTAGTGAAATTCTTATATGCTAGTCATCTAGCATTATTTTCAGATGTGGGACTTGGAGGCCTCATACTAATGGAATGGACTTGGAGGCGGAGTTAGTTAAATTCTTATATGCTAGTCAACTCTAGCATTATTTTCATATGTGAGCTCCCCTCAAACCATGGAATTGGAACTTGGAGGCGAAGTTAGTGGAACTCTTATATGCTAGTCAACTCTAGCATTATTTTCATATGTGGGACAACCTCCCCTCAAACCATGGAATTGCAACTTAGAGGCCTCATACTAATGAAGTGGACTTGGAGGTGGAGTTAGTGAAATTCTTATATACTAGTCAATTCTAGCATTATTTCAGATGTGGGACAATCTCCCCTCAAACCAAGGACCACATACCCGTTTACCTCTCCTAGTGGAACTTGGAGGCCTCATACTAGCATTATTTTCAGGGCCTCTAATGGAATTCTTATGGGTTGAAACCTCAACAACCTCCTCTCAAACCAAGGACCACATACCTGTTGGCCTCTCCTAGTGGAACTTGGAGGCCTCATACTAGCATTATTTTCAAATGTGGGACAACCTCTCCTCAAACCATGGAATTGGGACGTGGGCCTCTAGTGGAATTCTTATGGTGTTTCACCTTGGAGGCCTCATACTAGCATTATTTTTAGATGTGAGACCTCTCCTCAAACCATGGAATTAAGACGTGGGCCTCTAGTGGAATTCTTATGGGTTGAAACCCCAAGAATCTCCCCTCAAACCAAGGACCACATACCCGTTGGCCTCCCCTAGTAGAACTTGGAGGCCTCATACTAGCATTATTTTTAGATGTGGGACAACCTCCCCTCAAACCATGGAATTGGGACTTGGAGGCCTCATACTAATGGAGTGGACTTGAGGCGGAGTTAGTGGAATTCTTATATGCTAGTCAACTCTAGTATTATTTTCTGATGTGGGACAACCTTCCCTCAAACCATGGAATTGTTATATCAACTCTAGCATTATTTTCAGATGTGGGACTTGGGTTGAAACCTAACAACTAAAGTTCACATACCCGTGGACATCTCTTAGACGAAATGATCTAGTGGAATTCTTATATGCTAGTCCTCAGAGAAAGCCGTGGGTCCAAACCTGGCAGTAAGAGGATTTGACCTAATCGATGAGGCCAAGAAAATGCAGATGTAATAACGCAAGCAACACGTGGACGCTGTAGCCTTAGTCGGAGGACCTAAATACAACGTTTTGTAGCCTTAGTCGGAGGACCTAAATACAACGTGTCAACCGGTAGAAGAGACGGTTTAATTTCAGACTTATTGGAAGTAAACTTATCCAGACCAACACTGATACTCTAAGACGCCGCACAATTTTTCACTGACAAAGGATTAACCTTAAATGACATGGTTGTCCTTTTAGGTGGCGGCCACACTGTCGGAGTTGCGCACTGCGGGGTTTTTTCAGGACCGTCTTTCTGATTTTCAGGGTATCGGAAAACTCGATATGACAATAGATCCTAAATTGGGAGCTAGTCTGTTGAGGAAATGTGGGATGAAATCTAGGCCGTTGAATAGAGATCCGATTGTATTTTTGGATCAAAATACTTCTTTTGTGTTTGATAATCAATTTTACTGTCAAATTAAATTGAGGAAATGGATAATGCAAATTGATGAAGAACTTGCTTTGGATAAATTGAGTGGGCCGTTGGAGGCCTCATTTCTGTAGAATTCTTATATGCTAGTCAACTATAGCATTATTTTCAGATGTGAGACTTGGGTTGAAAGTCATCATCTTAGAATTCTTATATGTTAGTCAACTATAACATTATTTTCAGATGTGAGACTTGAGTTGAAACCTCAAGAATCTTCCCTCAAACCAAGGACCACATCCACACATCACATACTGGTGGGCCTCGACGAAATCGAAATCATCATCTTGGAATTCTTATATGATAGTTAATTCTAACATTATTTTCAGATGTGAGACTTGAGTTGAAACTCCAAGAACCTTCCCACAAACCAAGGATCACATACCCGTGGCCTTGATGAAATCGAAATCATCATCTTGGAATTCTTATATGATAGTCAATTCTAACATTATTTTCAGATGTGGGACTTGAGTTGAAATCCCAAGAACCTTCCCTCAAACCAAGGACCACATACCCGTGGCCTCGATGAAATCGAAATCATCTTGTACCACTGCCGCTCCTTGAGGACGTTTTTTCGCACATCTTACACCACTAACCTTAAGCTCTGATATCACTTGTTGGACCCGAATAATTTCACAAAATTGGACTGCCACTATTTAACTCCACGTGAGTATGATATTATCTGCTTTGGCCCTAAGGCTTCACGGTTTTACTCTTGTTGGGATCGAGTATAATATTGTCCGCTTTGGCCCTAAGGCCTCACGGTTTTACTCTTGGATAAAAACCCAAAAGACCTCATACTAATGGAGTTAGTGGAATTCACATACATTAGTGACTCTAACATTATTTTCATATATGGAACTTAGGTTGAAACCCCAATAATAATATTAAATTATTATTTTATTATATGATTAAAAGACTTATTATTCAATAATAATATGTAAAGTTGAAAAAAGAATATTAATTTAGTAAGAAAATAGAATAAACAATGACAAGTAAGTACATCACAGTACTAAAGGAACATGAATTTTAATTTTTATATTGTATATAATTTTAAATTTATTTTTAAAAGAAGGATAATGATGAATTTTAATTAAAAATATAATATTTTTATTTTTATTCTTTAAAATAAGGTTGTTTTCATAGTCTTAAATAAAGGTGATTCAGATACAAAACCCAAGAGGCAAGAAGACCTCAAAAGAAGAAAAAGAAAGGAAAAAAAAAGTCAATATTGCCTCCAAAGTTGAATACTAATTGGAATTTTAATGTAAACATATCCTAATAATATTAGGAGTTTCCTCAATTCCTAGAAAATGTTGAGATCTAAAATAGTAAACCTTTTAGAGTAATTGTTTAATTTCTTTTCCTATTCACTTGGTGACTAATTTGGAGTCGACTTATAAGAGTGTTTACCGAGTTTGACTTCATAGAGATAACATTTAGTAGTTCGATTAAACAATTTTTTCAAACTACCGGATTAAATTAGTACTTATTATATTATATGAAATATGATAAAAAATGTTACATGAAATTGAATTGATCTAGAGCTAGGTAAAGTTATGTTTATTGAAGGTTAAAGCTATGGTCATTTTTAATTGTTATTACAACAATATTTTGATGATTGAGTATGTAATTCATAATATATATATATATATATATATATATATAATATATATATATATTATATAATCCATAAGAGCTTAAGGATAAGGTTTCCTAAAATGTAAGGCTGATTTAGGTCGACATACCATATCTCACAAATCTTATCCAAATATAATTGTTTGGTGACACCCTCATCCATTGAATCTACCATGTTCTTTCATCATTTTTCTTCATTTTTTCACCTCTTTTAAATAAAATTTTTATAACGGTCTAACTTATTCATTTAAAAGACAAGTCTCAAATTTTCAAACCATCCTAATATTTTTACTATTTACTCTTTTTGTTAGAAATATATACATACACAGAGGATATAGATTTTACTCGAAGTAGGTAACGTATATATTATAATTTTTAAACTTATACTACTTTAATTTTTTTTTAAATTATAATTGTAAGTTTATTATTTTTATCCTGGCATTTTTATATATTGAATTTATACACTTATTTTTTGTTTATATAATTTTATAAATAATATCCTAAACGATTATCAATACTTTCTCTTTTTATATAATAAAGGAGAAAAATAAATGTATACAAGAATTAAGTTTTAGATAATTTATTTATTTATTATAGAAACAAAAATTCAATACAAAAATTGAAATGAAATTAATTTAAAATAATATATGAAAAAACTACAAAATTGAGATAAAAATAAAAGTAAAAAAGTAAAAGAAATTTTTGTTTTTCTAAGAGTTTAATTTAATTATATTACTGTTATTAAAAACTTGTTATAAGTTTTGAAGCGTATTAAAAATTAAAAATATCTCGAACTCTTTGAGATGCACAATTTTATTTTTTGGCCTTTCCAATATTCGATGTCAGCCCAAGATGGAAAATAGGCCCAATTCTGTGATCATGGCTTATTTGCCTTTCCATTCGTTACATTTGGTGGCTTTTATTTATTAATTAATTCGGCTATTCTTCCTTTTTTGTTTATTTATTTATTTATTATTCAAATCATTTGCCTTCCAGGAAGTATTTAGGAGTAATTTCCCCAAATTATCGGGTTCCGTGAACATCATTTCAAAAATTAAGATTTTTCCTAAGTAAAACTTGAATTCTTGAAACATGATTTAAATCAAATTTGATTTAGTCGGAGTTAATAATAATAATAATAATAAATACTACATACACTATATGTCTTGGCTAGCATCCGTGTTCAATAAGGTATGCAACCATCGATCAGTTGATCGTAAAAAAAACATAGATATGTCGTTGTCTTAAAAATTAGACAACTTTTCTTGCCGTCACCCCCCCCCCCCCCCCCCCCCCCCCCCCCCGCCATCATAAAAAAGGAGGGGAAAAAAAAATGGAAATGTTGAAATGTTTTTAACGTGTGAGTTGCATATCTTTTGAAATTGAAAGTTGTCAATTTATAATATTGAAATTATATAACAATTGGAAAAAGATGGAAAACATATTACGGATAAGGTACCAAAATTCTTAAATTAAAAAAAAAAAATCATACCTAACTATTTAGTACGAGAATGGAAATATAAGATTACAGCACGTGAGATTGTACTTCTTTTTTCCTTCAAAAAATTATTTACTTTGAAAACCTAATAAATTATCAGGAACCTGTTTTATTTGCATTAATGCATTAATTTTTTTTAAAAAAAATTTTCCTTATCCAATGTGAGACTAGGAAAGGACCAAATCAAACCCAACAAAATTTTATAATGACTTACTATACGTATTGAATTTGATAACCTTAATCTTAATCGATCTGTATATATATATATGTATGATTCGTCAAAAAATGGTCTGGTGCCACGTGTGGGTGATCCGATGTTGTTTGATGATCTCCCTCTGTCAACTACCCGTTTCTTGATAGTCCACGTGTCGTAGAAGATTCGCCGTCTTGCAATGCTGGACCTGCAAAACAGTGATGTTTGACCGGAGGGTGGGAGGTCTCCGGTAAAACCCTCCGATGCTTAAGTCAGTGACGTGACTGTATGAGAAGTCAGTGGTGTGATTGTGAGATGGGTAGTTTAGAGAGAGATTAGTGAGATAATCTGGCCTTACCCTTGTTACTTGTACGGGGGTGGTATTTATAGGGATTTAACCGCCCTTGTCAAGTAGCTTGGGTGATTCGTTAGTGAAATCTGATGGTTACCGGATTTTGTGGGAAGATATGAGATCCCCCCTTTTTAGTAGGTTGTTAGGGGAATATTTGACCGTGATTGAGTTAAATGTGGACCATCAGGGATGTGTTTGATCAACGAGTCTGATCAAAGTATTGAAGTGTAGTGACTTCGGCACGAGGCAAGCCGGAGTGACCACGAAGCTCGGAGTCCCGTTTGGTGTGTGGCGAAGTGGGGTTGCCACGTTATGCCAGCTGGGCTGACACGTGTGTCTGGCGGGTCCCGTTTGCTTAGTGTGCTTGCCTAGTCAGCGTGAGGGTATTTTTATACCTCTCAGTGGCCCCTCGTCGAAGTGGAAGAATGATCATTCTTTCTCTTCGACGGTACTAGAAATCCCTTGTTCTTCGGGGAGCTCGTTCTGTCATTAGTAGTTTTCGAACAGGTGTGAGCAGGGGGCGTGTAACCTGAGGAGGTGTAACCCGGGAGGGTGTAGCCCGAGGGGGTGCGGCCTGCAGTGAAAATGACCCGAGAGGGTGCGTCTTGGTAAAGAAGTCCGACCTGGCGAAGTGGTGTAACACCTGAAGAGGGGTGACCCGGCGGGGGGGGGGGGGGGGGGGGGGTGTAACACCTGACAGTGAGGTGTAACTTGACGAAGTGGTCGGACCCGGCGAGGTGGTGTAACACCTGAAGAGGTGTAACCTGGCGAAGTGGCGTAACACCTGACAAAGAGGTGTGGCCTACCAAAGTGTTTTCACTTGGATCGAGATTGGACCCGTTGGCGAGGTGGTCGGAGTGTCTGGTGACGATTGCCTTCCTCGGTGCGGGGTTAGATTCCCCACGCGCGTGCAATGATGGCGCCACACGTGAGCTGTCAGAGAAGTGACTCCTGGTGTGACCTCGACCCGGTTGGAATCGGGTCGGGCAAGGCGTGTAGGGGAAACTTCACGGTTTTTGAATTTTTCCCCCCTCTTATAAATAGTTCAATTTCCTTCCTTGCAAGCCTTTTACCATTTCTTCTTCTTCTTTGTGATATTCTGTCGTTCAAAACTCTCTGTGTTTCCATTCTTCCGTTCTCTTTCATCCTTTCTTTGTTCTTCTCCCCAGAAACTTTCTCGGTTTCCTCAGTTTGTTCCCGGCGAAAACACACTTTCTGCAACTTCCCCAAGTTCCTCCCACCGTTTCGCAGGTAAGAGAAGGCACTGCGGTTTTTTGTTTATGCTCTTTTTTTTCTTTTGATTCTTTGTTTGGGGATGTCTCTGAGGGTTTTAGTGTGTTTGAGGAAAGGGCTTTTTTTGGGGAAAAGGGGGTGGTTATGGCCATTTTTGGAGTGATTTTAGGCTGGGTTTTCGGGTAGGAGTTTTCTGGAATGATGAACTGGATGAAGGCGAAGTGCGGGGACTTTTAGACTGTAAAATGGTGTATCGGAGTAGAAAGACTTTAGTTTCTGATAGGGCTTTTGTTTTGTGTTTGTAGATATGTCTGACTCAGAAAGTCCCGAGGTCCCGGTAGTTGCGGTGGAGCCTAGCTCTTCCAGCTCCACTTCGCAGACAAGTTCCGAGAGATCCAGCCCTGCATACCGTGAGAGTGTCGAAGTGTCCGATGCCAGCCCGAGTATCTCCGATGCGATCCCTTTAGTCCATAGGCAGTCTAGGCACCCGGGGGGCGGAGTAACTGTCGCAGGCTTCTCATCCGAAGACCTACGCGGCTCCAATGTTCTCGAGGATGAGGATGAGGACTCCGCCCATTCCGAAGATCTCCCAAAAACCAAAAACAGGTTGGAGGGGGACTTCGCCCTTAGGAAGAATACCCTTAGCGTAGATCTTCCTCTTTTGTCCAGTGAGGTCGACCGGAGTAGATTTAGGTTAATCTATCTCCAGGAGTGTGGGCGTATGTCCAATTCTTACATTCACATCCCTTATGAACACTTTGTTTCTGGCCTTAGTTTGCCTTTAGATCCCGCATTCTGCGATTTTTTGAACTTAGTTAGGTGTCAACCCGCCCATGTCCATCCAAACGGAGTTAGATACTTTGTCGCCTTTACAGTTTTGTGTAGGAGAGTCGGTGCAGAGGTCTCCGAGAATTTGCTGAGGAAATTTTTTACCGTCCTCCGTATGAACAACCTGACGTTGTCACTTCGACCGCGTCCTAGTGTAGTCACCCTCTTTGAACCCCCTCCCAATAAGTTAGGTCAGTGGAGGGAGAAGTGGGTTTGTGTGGAGTCCAGAACGGGCTTCGCATTTTACCCGAAGTGTAAGGCACTTCGTCCTTGGCTTTCCCTTAAAAGGAATACCAAGTTCTCCGATTCGGATCGGAGGTTTTTAGATTTTGTCCGGAGTGAGCTGGGAGATGATCCCAAGACTCAGTCAAAAGTTTTCCTGACCAGCGAACTTATCGCTGACGAGAGTCGCCACGCCTGTGGGATAGGCGGGCCGACAGCGAACAGTCGGAGGAGTTAGCTAGGGCTTGAGGACCTGACGGAGTACCCGATGTGGAAGTTGCACCCGGGAGGGGGCTTTTCCTCTGAGTGCTCGGTGTGTCAAGATCCCCGTAGTGCGGGCTGCCCTGTTGCGAAGGGTAGAGTAGTTGTTGGAGTAGTTTTACTTCACTATTTTTTCTTTTTATCTTCCTTTTGCTAACCCCGATTTTGTCGTGTTGTGGCAGACATGAGGATAAACTTCTCCGCACTCCGCAAGGGATCAGCCCAGGGCTCAAAGAACCAGAGTGTTGTGAACCCTTCGCGGGCTGTAGATCATGCCACTGTCACTCCGCCGGCTGCAGGTGGCTCCACTACCACTAGTACTCCGGTCGTGCGCTCTCCTCCTCCCCCCCGGTCCAAGGGGAAGGAGCCAGTCCGCGCCCCCCCCCAGCGAAGCGCGGCCGTGATGAGGAAGGGGGGAAGAGGCTCAAGACTTCGCGGCAGAGGCTGGCGGAGTCTTCGGAATTGAGGGAGGTGGCTCCGGCTACGGCGGAGCGGCTGGCCTCCCAAGGAGCTGCAGAGTCTGGCCCCTCTGCCTCTTCATCCTGGTCTTGGCTCCAGGAGGGGTTCAATCTGCTGGAGTCAAGGGAGGGGCATGAGAACCTGGCCCGGGAGATCATCAAAACTTCGCCTCCCCTGATGAATCTGCCTCTCTAGCATCGCAAGGTTGGGAGATACTACGGTGGGGCGGTCATGCACCGGGCTACGGACCACGAGCTGCTCCGGAGTTTGGAGGAAACTCCCGTCAGTCCGGAGAATGCGTTCGGGTAAGTCGGGGCCGGGTTATCTCAGGTACCTCGCTAAGCCGATGTGTTTACACTTGCGTATTTTTTGTTGCTCTTGACTCATTCTCCTGTTGTTTGTCTCTCAGGTTACCACCTTCGTTGCTCACCTCTTCACACAGGCTTCCGATGGTGCGGAGTTGAAGGCTGATATGGCGGACTTGGAGAGGAAGCATGTGGAGTTGGAGAACCAGCTCTCCGCCAAGGACGCAGCATTGGCTGCCGCGGAAGGCGAACTCCGTGCAGCCGAAGAGGCCATGGTGATGGCGTTCGCGGAGAAGGACAGGGAGTCCTCACGGTTGGAGTCTCTCCGCCAAGCGCATGAGGAGTTGAAGGCCAAGCTCTGCGACTTTGACAAGAGGCTGAAGGAGGAGAGTTCGAAGAGGCGGGATGCGGAGTCGATGGTGGAGTTTCTAGGGTCCGAGGACCACACTTCGCAGGTGGTGGAGGAGTACCGCAACTCGGAGAGGTGCCAACATGAAGTGTTTGAGCTGGCCAACGGATATTACAACAGAGGGTGTGCTCATGCACTTCGCAATCTTCATCACCTCGTCTCAGACAAGATGCTGTTGTGTAGGATTTTCAAGGGTTCTTATGACTACCCCGAATTTAGAAACGGATGTGACTTTGTCCCGTTCAATGCCGACGAACTGGACGAGATCGTTGAACGTGATGAGAAGGAGGGAAGACATTGGAGTCTGCCCGCACCAGTACATCCAAATCTGGATGAGTTGTGCCTCTAGCTGCGAAGTGAGGTTGAGGAGGGTGAGGCTACCACAACTGATGCGACTCCGATCTCCGTAGCTGCTCCTGCGGACGTTGTTGAGGCCCCGACAGAGATCCCCGAGGAGAGGGAGCCCGAAGTGGGGGATAGGATTTTATTTTCAAGAGTAATTTTATCATTTCACTTTATTATTAAAAATCTGAAACATATATATTTTTAATTGCAAGGATTTGATCCTACAACACAAGCCTAACTAAACCATATCTACCCACTAGAACAACTATAAATATATAAATTTATTTGAAACTTATGTTTTATATTGTAATTACAAAAATAATAAATAAATATTTTATATTGGGATTATATTTTATATTTTAAATATAAATTATATTAAATATAATCATTCTAAAAAAATATTATCTAATGACACAATTCAAACCACAAGTTTTTGTTGTTGTCACCTTCCTCAAGCCTTGCATTGATGTTCTCTTCAACTCTTTTGTTTCCAATTCATTGTAGAACATGAGTTTCGAAGTGTTTTTTATACAATGTCATTGCTGACACTAATAATGTAATAATGTCATTGCAAAAAAAATTTCAAGGTTTGAGGAAGGGAATGACTATGAAGATATATGGTTTAAATTGTGTTGTTTGGATAATATTTTTTCAAAATCTTTATATTTTATATAATTTTTTATGTTGCCGGATTAGAGATTTTCCAGATTATTTTCCTCAGAACTGTTCTTAGGGCTCTTGAATCCCAAAACCTATCCCCTCTATTCTATCAAATGAGAGGGTATTTATAAGTTATATAATAATATGAATTTTCTAAATTACCCTTAGGTAAAAAGATGTACGCTATATATATATATATACCATAAGCATCTTTTTTTAAAAAAAAAATAAAGTCAGATTATATCTTGTTTTTAACCCGAAATTCTCATTTTTAAGTAAAGCTTAGTAAAGCTAGAGGCTCTCTTCCGGAGTTTATTTTAGTAATAAAGTGGAAGCATTTATTATATATATATATATATATATATATATATATATATATATATATAAATAAGCCGGAGGCTCTGATCCGAAGCTTTTTTTAGTAATAAAATCGAAGCCTTTATTTTAAGAATATAGTCGGAGTTTTTTGAGTAAAGCCTATGCTTTCATTTTTAGTCAAACTGGAGGCTCTCTTTCGGAGCATTTTTTAGTAATAAAGGAAGAACACTTATTGTAGGAATATATATATTTTAAAGTAAAGGCGAAACTCTTATTTTTTAAGTAAAGTCGGAGGTTCTCTTTGGAGTTTTTTTCCCCTTAATAATAAAGGCATTTTTTTAGTAAAGCTCAAAGTCACTTTCGGGAGATTTTTTTAGTAATAAAATCGGAACTTTTATTTTAGAAATATATATATATTTTTAAGTAAAGGCAAAACTTTCATTTTTTTTAGTAAAGCCCTAAGTTACTTTCGGAACAGTTTTGAGTAATAAAGTTGGAGCCTTTATTTTAGGAATATATGTATATTTTTAAGTAAAGTCGAGACTTTCATTTTTTACTCAAGCGGAAAGTCACTTTTAGAGCAATTTTGAGTAATAAAGTTGGAGCATATTTTTAAGTAAAGTCGAGACTTTCATTTTTGACTAAAGTCGGAAGTCACTTTCGGAGCATTTTTTAGCTATAAAGTCTTCGGACTTTCGGGAGCATAAAGCTTTTTTTTTTTTTTTTTGTAAAGCGCAGAGCTTTTTATTTTGCATGAAAGATGAAAGCGCAGAGCTTTTTGTTTGTAGGAAAGCGCAATATCAAAACACGGAACTTTGTTGTTTATACCAAAGCACGGAGCTTTTTGTTTGTAGGAAAGAACAGAGCTAAAGTCGGAAGTTACTTTCGGGAGCATTTTTTAGTAATAAAGTCTTCCGACTTTCGGGAGCATAAAGCTTTTTTTGCTTTTTGTTTTTTTTTGTAAAGCCAAGAGCTTTTTATTATGTATGAAAGCGCGAAACTTTTTATTTTGCATGAAAGATGAAAGCGCAAAGCTTTTGGTTTGTAGGAAAGCGCGGTACCAAAGCACGGAGCTTTGTTGTTTATACCAAAGGACAACGCTTTTTGTTTGTAGGAAAGTACAGAGTTTTATATTTGTAGGAAAGCACAAAGTTTTTTGTTTGTAGGAAAGCGCGGTCTTTGTTGTTTGTACCAAAGCACGCAAGATGTGAAAATTATGAGAAAATATTAGTAATAATAAAACGATTTGTAAAAAATGAAGAGGATATGTCAGTAAATCTATCAATCATATAAATAGTTAATCTGTAGGAAAGTATGAAGCTTTTTGTTTGTATCAAAGCACAAAGCTTTTTTTGTGTAGGGAAAAGCGCGGAGCTTTTTTTGTGTAGGAAAGCGCAGAGCTTTTGTGCAGTAAAAGTGTGACTTTATATAATAAATATCAATAAATTAATTAAATAGTTTACGGAAGCATACCTGAATGAATGACTCTAACATTAGAGCTTCTATAGATTTACTTCTGAGAGAGCATATCCTCTCCTCATCCAAGGGTTTGACTTTACTTGCTTCGATAGGTTAAGAGATTTTAGTCCATAAGAACTGCTCTGAGTATTTCAGAATTATTAGAATCTGGGCTGGGGTTGTCATCTTTTCGAGAAAAAAAATTGAAAAGACACGGTGGACGCCAATATGATGTTGCCGGATTAGAGATATTCCAAATTATTTTCCTCAGAACTGTTTCTAGGGCTCTTGAATCCCAAAACTTATCCCCCTATTCTATCAAATGAGAGGGTATTTATAAGTTACATAATAATATAAATTTCTTAAATTACCCTTAGGTAAAAGGATGTACACACACACACACACTCTCTCTCTCTCTATATATATATATATATATATGATGTTGTCGGATTAGAAATTTTCCAGATTATTTTTCTCAGAACTGTTCCTATGACTCTTAAATCCCAAAACCTATCCCCTCTATTCTATCAAATGAGAGAGTATTTATAAGTTACATAATACTATGAATTTTCTAAATTATCCTTAAGTAAAAGGATGTACATTCTATATATATATATATATTATTTTAATTTTTAATAATCAGAGGAGAAACAAAAAGTAGCAAAAGAGATTGTGGAAGTCATAGATAAGGAAAATAAATTGGTGAAATACAAAGTTGTAGAAGGAGATCTAATAGAGTTGCACAACACTTTCAATTCTACTGTTCATGTTGACACCAAAGGTGAAAATAACCTCGTAACTTATGCTATTTTATAAAAATAAATAATTTTACTATTGTGTGAAATTCATGATATAATTGAAGGGCTTTTATTAACGTGCCATAAATGATCGATATCTACCATGTAATGAGCATTTAACCTCGAATTTTAAATTCTAACAAAGAGTAAATTAAGTGACTCATTTTTTCAAACAATAATGCATGGATCAAATTTTCTACCAATTTGTACTGATCTCGTTGAAGAATACTAAAAATTTTAATGGACGTTGAAGGACCCTCGTAATAACTTCTTCTACTAAATCAAGGTTTCTCCCAAACAAGTTCTATACTTAGGTTAGTAAATAGTTCAAATATTAAAATTTATTATTTATTATTATTTCTATAATCAATTTTATAATTATTTAACATTATTTAATTTTCAAGAAATTTGTAATATTTTTTTTGTTTTATGTTTCGAACAAATTTTTTCCAGTCTAAAATACTTATTAGATAGATAAGAAATGCTTATTTCATAAAAAATTATAATTTTGAATTATGTTTGAGATAAAAAAATTTATAATTTCAAGAAAAAAAAATCATTGAATGCCAAAAACATTAAATATCATCCATATTTTCTTGTTAAAAGAAAATTAATTATATAAAAAAATGTCATATATGCAAGTGTAGATATAGCAACCACACCTTCACCTACCTCAAAAAAGTTGCTTAGTGATAAGAAATTGCGAAACGCATTGACTAAAAGAAACGTGCAAAATTTTAACTACTATTATTATTATTTAAATTTAATATTAGATTTTTATTTTCTAAAAAAATTTATAAATCATATTTTATAGTTTATAACATATCTTATATTATGTCTCAAAACACGTAAATGAATGGATAAAAATAAGTTCTTATAACGTAAATGAAGTTGTATAATTAAATTTGTACGTACATATATAATGATCACACGTTGTTTTAAGAGGTCGTGTCGTTGAACCAAGTATATTTTTAATAAGGTCATCAATTATTGATAATGTATAATAATAAATATATATATTTATTTTTGAAAAAGAAAAAGCATAAATTATATTTCGATTGGATTCGATTAAAGGGAAGAAAAGGAGAGGCAAAAAAGAAAAGAAAGAAAGGAGGCTTTAAGAGAGAGATGGAGGTGGAATTACGTTAAGAAAAATATATGTATGAATGATTGAAAGGACATCGCTCTTTGAGTTGGGATTGGTTGCTTTCAGTCATGACGTGCTCTTTCTTTCTTCCTTCTATATTTTTGTTTTCTTTTATTCTTTTGAGCAAATTTTCCACTTCAACTATTATGTCCATTACATATTGTTCCCCGTTCATTTTTACTCCATTTTTTTTTTCCTTTTTTCTTTTTGGGTAAGTGAAAAATTATATTACAGTCGGATCATCATCTGTAATAGGTACATCAGTTCTACTCTTATTGCACAAAACCTCAGAGGGAATGGTAGTAATATCTAAATTACCACTACAAGTTAAATCCCTAGCTCATTTAGTAAGTTTGTGGGCAAAAAAATTACAAATTTTATTAGCATTAGATATAGACCAAAAAAGTTTACTAGCCGAAATCTTCCTTCCCTTCATAGTGTTATGATGTGCTCTCCAATCTGCAAATCGATTCAACCCCTAGAGAGTGAGAACCACTTATAATGCGTCTCCCTCAAACACAACATACTTCATCTTTAATCTCTCCGCTATATCAAAAGCTTGGATAGCCGCTTCCATCCCGCACAAAACGAATTACAGGAGAAAAAACGATTGATCCAAACTCCCAGGATAGATCCAAAGTGATTCCTTAGCACAATAATAGAGACAACCCAATTATCAAATAAAGAGGTGTCAAAATTAAACTTGTAATTACCAAGCTGGGGGGGGGGGGGGTGGGGGGGGTGGGGGGGGGGGATTCCAAGCTAACGGTTTGTCAATCTTCCGTCTATGTGCTTTCCTCTTCACAACCGCTGCCCAATATTGTTTTCTGATTCGATTGACACTATTAGAAAAGGCATCCCAATTAGGAATCTCACCTCCTATTCTAATCTTGTTCCGCATGAGCCACATTTGCTCGAATAGCACTACTCCAAAGTGCAATATTTTTTCTTTATCTTCCAAATTCATGGGGAACAAATTTTTAGTATCCAACAGAATATGGATCCATCTACACCATCCAGCCTGTAAGAATTGATGAATTCATATCTGCCATCTGGATTTCACCCAACAAATAGCAACAATAGGACATCAAACATCAAGTGATCTATTGTTTCTACATTAGTGTTACACATAAAGCAGGATAAATCAAATAATGGGATATAGCTCTTGATGCCGGTCCTTAGTCGGAATGATTCCATTCATTATCTTCCACAATAAGATCTTATGGCGCTCATGTAAAGTTGAGTGCCACAATGATTTCCACATTTTATTATCATGCCTCGAAGCCCGATTAAATCTATCCCTCTTATTTGCTCTATACGAGGATCGTACTGAGAAGGCCCCTATCGCAGAGGGGCACCAAACATAAGGATCATGTTCCCTATCAAAGATGGGAAGACTTAAAATTTACTTACTTAAATTATAAGGAAAAATACTCTGCACCAACTATTTGTTCCAACTTGTTTTCCCTATATCCATAAGATCACCAACTACCTGTAATTCCTCCGGGACAATTAGATCACCAGGGAGTCTGAAATTTGGAAACTTCGGTAACCAAGGGTCCTCTCTAATATCAATTGTTGAATACCGCCTGACCATGTAATAGAGACCTTTATCCAAAGACTATTTGCATGCCTTAATTCCATTCCATACCCATAAACTTGCCTTCATTGTCCTCTGAAAGTCCACTACTTGCCTTCCCCGCGGATACTTGGATCAGATTAGTTTAACCCAAGTACGCTTTGGTTCTGTAACTACCTTCCATGCCAATTTGGTAACAAAGGCACAATTCATATCTTTAGATCTTTGTATGCCTAGTCCCCCCACAGCCTTTAGTGTACACAAACTACCTCAAGCGTTAAGGGATAAATAATATTTCCCCTCTTCATTTGTCCCCCAAAGGAACCGATGACAGAGCCTGTTCAATCGATCACAGAGATTGTTCGGGTGTAAGAATATCTGCATTGTAAATATAGTGATAGATAATGCTGTTGATCTGATTAGAGCATTCTTGCCAGCAAGAGATAAGTGCTTCAGTTTCCATCTAACAAATCTACTTGCCATTTTCTCTGCAATATGATGGAAAGCTGTTGATTTGTTTGAGAAATTACAGAAAGAAATTCCAAGATATGTCGCCTTATGAGTACACTCCCTCATTGACACCATTTGACACAATTTTGATCTATCTCTTCTGCTGACATTAACACTGAAATGGATGTCTAATTTGTCCCAATTAATGCTCTACCTAGTCTAGGAGTAGTAAGTGTCTAGACAGTCTATTACAACTCTAACTTCTGCTTCCTCTGCGCTGCAGTATATTAGTAGATCGTTTGTGTACATAAGATGTGACACCCATGAGCTTGTCCTAGAAATTTTGATACCACTGATCTTCTTTTCCTCATCCGCCCTTAATAACATCCTAGATAATTGATCTAATGAAATTGTGAAAAGAGCAGAGGAGAGCGGATCTCCCTGCCTAATTCCTTTGGATCCCGGGAAAAAGCTATAAAATGAGCCATTGATTAATACAGAGTAATGCACTGAGATACATCCGCTAATCAACTTACAGAACTCTTCTTTAAAACCATGAGCTTCTATGAGAGTAAGCAGAATATCTCATTCTACCATATCGTATGCCTTTTCCATGTCGACTTTTACTGCCATAAACCCTTTCCTTCCCTTCTTTGCATTGAGATATACCATGATCTCATGATTGATAATGATGTTATCCAGTATTGATCTATTCAGAATGAATGTTGATTGTGTAGGGTAGATGATAAGATCCAGATGTGCCTTCAGATGGGCTGCTAAAATCTTTATAATCACATTGTAGATCACATTACATAATGCGATTGATCTAAACTGTTCAACCCTATTTGCCCCTTTTCTCTTTGGAATCAAAGTTAGGAAAGTATGGTTTGTTGCACGACTTATAATTTCACCTCTGAAGTAGCTTTGAACTGCACTCACCACATCTTGACCAATAATATTTGAGAAAGTTTTGTAGAAGTAGAAATCTGGTAGTCTTTAATATTTGAAGGCTAGCCATATGTGAGTATCGTCTTCGTTCTTGATAAAAATATCTGATTTGAGGCTTCTCAGGGTATCAACATTTGCATGTACTCTCAGGTAGCTGCGAGGTCTGTTAAGAGAACCCCCTTTATCCATTTTAATAAACACCCCCGTAAAATTCTCGAGCATAACAACATTATCATTGTTCATTCTATTCAGGGGAATGTTATGAATCCGAATCCAGAATCCAAAAGGGGTTGTAGCGAAACTCCAATTTCTCTAAATTTAGATCTGGGGTCTACTACTTTAGGATGATAATATGTCCCTTTACTGCCCATGGGCAAGTAGATGTCACTTTTTCCTCTTATCTTTAATATTGTCGAAGGTCACCACAAATTTATTCCTGGCTAAATAGGTCACTTGGATCTTGGACTCATTACTCTAAATATTGAAATAAATAGCCTTAATAATGGCTTTGAAATTTACCATCTTATCAGAGACTACCCACCCTATTAATGTGTGTTCATTAAATGAGTTTGTTTGAGCCTCATTAATTGTGAGGTATAACAGATTCTCTTCCAAATTCAGACACGGTAGAGTAGGCCCCAACTCCATGGGAAAATAAGTTGGATATCCACCAACTCACCACACTGATTTAAAACAAAGGGACAAAATAAAACAGAGAAACAAAAATACAAAATAACAACTAAGAAATACGAGACAAAAAACAGGACAAAACTAGTTGAATAATAATAATAATAATAATAATAATAATAATAATAATAATAATAATAATAAGAAATACGAATTTTTCTAATTTAAGTAGGATTGAAAATTTAAACTTTGTGTATGCAGTTATTTAAAATTTAGAACTGAAGTTTCTTTTCAAACCAATACGACTAAACAAAGATTAGTTTTGTTATGAATTGACTTAAAAGTAATTGTAGTTTAGAACCTATTTAAGATAACTAAGTACCTTAAAATAAAATTTCATTAGTAATGTGTTATATTAATTTCTTCTCTATAATTATTCCTTATTTGAATTTTTTATGTGAGGCTATATTTTAATCAAGGAAACCTCTTTTTTTTTTTTTTTTAGATTATGGTAGTGGGATTTTTATTTTATTTTATTTTATTGTGAAAGTGATTTAACAAAGTGTCATTGTTGAAGTGGTAAACTTTGATTGGAATACTTAGTGAAGTCTTGGAAGATTTTGAAGAGAATAAGAAAAGATAAGTGCACTTTGAAAGGAATAATTAATTTGCATGAAAGAATTGAAGGATAAGTAAGTTTGATGGTGGGATGGCACCTTCTTGGAGTCTATTAATTAATCATGTTCTTGTTTTAACTAATTAAGAAGCTATTAATTCAAAGTGATGTAAAAGGAGTTTTGCTTATATTAGAGTTTATATACGATTAGGAATTTATTAAAATTTTAAATTATATTAACAAATATTAGATCTAAGGTTAATATTAAAAAAATTCAAATAATTGTTTGTTACTATTATCGATTTTTTATTGTTCCAATTAATCTAAATTTAACTAAGATTGTATCCATAAAAAAGTTCTTATTGTACATCTTACATAATGCTCATATAAACAATGCTCATATAAACACAATTTTCTTTTTTTTTTTTTTTTTGCTTTTGCAAAATGAAAATTACAAACATACAAGGTGCGATGAAGTATATATTTTTAAAAAAATCAATTTACATTAAATTCTATCTCTATTGATCCGTTGATTCAATCTGTCATGAATTTGAAAGTTTTTTTGAGCTTGATTCTGATCCAATAGTTTTCATTGATTTCTTTTGAAGGTCATTAGACTCTACATTAGTATGATATTGTTCGCTTTGGCCCTAAGGCCTCACGGTTTTGCTCTTGGATAAAAACTCAAAAGACCTCAAATGCTTCATACTAATGGAGTTAGTGAAATTCTTATATGCTAGTCAACTCTAGCATTATTTTCAGATGTAGGACTTGACTTACTAATAAAGTTAGTGAAATTCTTATATGCTAATCAACTTTAACATTATTTTCAAATGTGGGACTTGGGTTGAAACCCCAACAACCTCCCCTCAATCCAAGGACCACATACCCGTGGGCCTTCCCTAGACAAAATCATGAAACCAAGGACACATATCCTTCCCTCAAACCAAGGACCACATACCCGCGGGCCTTCCCTAGACAAAATTATCAAACCAAGGACACATATCCTCCCCTCAAACCAAGGACCACATACCCGTGGGCCTTCCCTAGATAAAATCATCAAACCAAGGACACATACCCGTGGGATTCACCTAGACAAAATCATCTAGTGGAATTCTTATATGCTAGTCAACTCTAATATTATTTTCAGATATGGGACTTGGGTTGAAACCCCAACAACCTCCCCTCAAACCAAGGACCACATACCGTGGGCCTCCCTTAGACGAAATCATCTAGCGAAATTCTTATATGCTAGTCATCATACCGTGGGTCTCCCTTATATGAAATTATTTAGTGGAATTCTTATATGCTAGTCATCTAGCATTATTTTCAAATGTGGGACTTGAAGGCCTCATACTAATGGAATGGACTTGGAGGCGGAGTTAGTTGAATTCTTATATGCTAGTCAACTCTAGCATTATTTTTATATGTGGGCTCCCCTCAAACTATGGAATTAGAACTTGGAGACGGAGTTAGTGAAACTCTTATATGCTAGTCAACTCTAACATTATTTTCAGATGTGGGACAACCTCCCCTCAAACCATGGAATTGCAACTTAGAGGCCTCATACTAATGGAGTGGACTTGGAGGTGGAGTTAGTAAAATTCTTATATACTAGTCAATCCTAACATTATTTCAGATGTGAGACAATCTCCCCTCAAACCAAGGACCACATACCCATTGACCTCCCCCAGTGGAACTTGGAGGCCTCATACTAGCATTATTTTTAGGGCCTCTAGTGGAATTCTTATGGGTTGAAACCCCAACAACCTCCCCTCAAACCAAGGACCACATACCTGTTGGCCTCCCCTAGTGGAACTTGGAGGCCTCATACTAGCATTATTTTCAGATGTGGAACAACCTCTCCTCAAACCATGGAATTGGGACGTGAGCCTCTAATGGAATTCTTATGGGTTGAAACCCCAAGAATCTCCCCTTAAACCAAGACCACATACCCGTTGACCTCCCCTAGTAGAACTTGGAGGCCTCATACTAGCATTATTTTTAGATGTGGGATAACCTCCCCTCAAACCATGGAATTGGGACTTGGAGGCCTCATACTAATGGAGTGGACTTGAGACGAAGTTACTAGAATTCTTATATGCTAGTCAACTCTAGCATTGTTTTCAAATGTGGGACAACCTCCCCTCAAACCATGGAATTGTTATATCAACTCTAGCATTATTTTCAGATGTGGGACTTGGGTTGAAACCCAACAACTAAAGTTCACATACCCGTGGACATCCCCTAGACGAAATCATCCAGTGGAATTCTTATACGCTAGTCCTTGGAGAAAGCTGCGGGTCCAAACTTGACAGTAAGAGGATTTGACCTAATCGACGAGGCCAAGAAAATGCTAGAATTCACGTGTCCATCTACAGTTTCATGTGCAGATGTAATAACGCAAGCAACATGTGGACGATGTAGCCTTAGTCGGAGGACCTAAATACAACGTTTTGTAGCCTTAGTCGGAGGACCTAAATACAACGTGTCAACCGGTAGAAGAGACGGTTTAATTTCAGACTCATTGGAAGTAAACTTATCCGGACCAACACTAATAGTCTAAGACGCCGTACAATTTTTCACCGACAAAGGATTAACCTTAAATGACATGGTTGTCCTTTTAGGCGGCGGCCACACTGTCAGAATTGCGCACTGCGAGTTTTTTTTCAGGACCGTTTTTCTGATTTTCAGGGCAGAAAACTCGATATGCAGATAGATCCTAAATTAAGAGCTAGTCTTTTGAGCAAATGTGGGATGAAATCTAGGCCGTTGAATAGAGATCCGATTGTATTTTTGGATCAAAATACTTCTTTTGTGTTTGATAATCAATTTTATTGTCAAATTAAATTGAGGAAATGGATAATGCAAATTGATGAAGAACTTGCTTTGGATAAATTGAGTGCGCCGTTGGAGGCCTCATTTATGTGGAATTCTTATACGCTAGTCCACTTTAGCATTATTTTCAGATGTGAGACTTGGGTTGAAACTCCAAAAACCTCCCATCCAACCAAGGACCACATACCTGTGGGCCTCGATGAAATCATTTTGGAATTCTTATATACTAGTCAACTCTAGCATTATTTTCAGATGTGAGACTTGAGTTGAAACCCCAAGAACCTTCCCTCAAACCAAGGACCACATCCACACATCACATACTGGTGGGCCTCGACAAAATCGAAATCATCATCTTGGAATTCTTATATGCTAGTCAATTCTAACATTATTTTTAAATGTGAGACTTGAGTTGAAACCCCAAGAACCTTCCCTCAGATGTGGGACTTGAGTTGAAACCCCAAGAACCTTCCCTCAAACCAAGGACCACATACCCGTGGCCTCGATGAAATCGAAATCATCTTGTACCACTGCCGCTCCTTGAGGACTTTTTTTCACACATCTTACAAAGAAGTCCACTAACATTAAGTTCTGATACCACTTGTTAGGCCCGAATAATTCCACAAAATTGGACTGCCACCATTTAACTCCACATGAGTATGATATTATCCGCTTTGGCCCTAAGGCCTCACTGTTTTGCTTTTGTTGGTCTCGAGTATAATATTGTCCGCTTCGGCCCTAAGGCCTCACAGTTTTGCTCTTGGATAAAAATCCAAAAGACCTCATACTAATGGAGTTAGTGAAATTCTTACATACTAGTGACTCTAGCATTATTTTTAGATGTGTAACTTAGGTTGAAACCCCAACAGTAATATTGAATTATTATTTTATTATATGATTAAAAGACTTATTATTGAATAATAATATGTAAAGTTGAAAAAAGAATATTAATTTAGTAAGAAAATAGAATAAACAATGACAAGTACATCACAGTACTAAAGGAACATGAATTTTAATTTTTATATTGTATATTTTAAATTTTATTTTTTAAAGAAGGAACTTGATGAATTTTAATTAAAAATATAATATTTTTATTTTTATTCTTTAAAATAAGGTTGTTTTCATAGTCTTAAATAAAGGTGATACAGATACAAAACCCAAGAGCCAAGCAGACCTCAAATGAAGAAAAAGAAAAGGAAAAAAAAAAGTCAATATTGCCTCCAAAGTTGAATAGTAATTGGAATTTTAATGTAAACATACCCTAATAATATTAGGAGTTTCCTCAATTCCTAGAAAATGTTGAGATCTAAAATAGTAAACCTTTTAGAGTAATTGTTTAATTTTTTTTTTCCTATTCACTTGGTGACTAATTTGGACTCTATTTGCAAGTGGACTCTATTTGCAAAGTGTTCGCAGAGTTCGACTTTATAGAGGAAACATTTACGAGTTTGATTAAACAATTTTTCCAAATTATCGGATTAAATTAGTACTTATTATATTATATGAAATATGATAAAAAATGTTACATGAAATTGAATTGATCTAGAGCTAGGTAAAGTTATGTTTATTGAAGGTTAAAGCTATGGTCATTTTTAATTGTTATTACAGCAATATTTTGATGATTGAGTATGTAATTCATAATATATATATATATTATATATATATATATATATATTATATAATCCATAAGAGCTTAAGGATAAGGTTTCCTAAAATGTAAGGCTGATTTAGGTCGACATACCATATCTCACAAATCTTATCCAAATTTAATTGTTTGGTGACACCCTCATCCATTGAATCTACCATGTTCTTTCATCATTTTTCTTCTTTTCTTCACCTCTTTTAAATAATTTTTTTATAACCGTCTAACTTATTCATTTAAAAGACAAGTATCAAATTTTCAAACCACCCTAATATTTTTACTATTTACTCTTTTTGTTAGAAATATATACATACACATAGAGGATATAGATTTCACTCGAAGTAGGTAATGTATATATTATAATTTTTAAACTTATACTACTTTAATTTTTTTTTTTAAATTGTAATTGTAAGTTTATTATTTTTATATATTGAATTTATACACTTATTTTTTGTTTATATAATTTTATAAATAATATCCTAAACGATTATCAATACTTTCTCTTTTTATATAATAAAGGAGAAAAATAAATGTATACAAGAATTAAGTTTTAGATAATTTATTTATTTATTATAGAAACAAGAATTCAATACAAAAATTGAAATGAAATTAATTTAAAATAATATATGAAAAAACTACAAAATTGAGATAAAAATGAAAGTAAAAAAGTAAAAAGAAATTTTTGTTTTTCTAAGAGTTTAATTTAATTATATTACTGTTATTAAAAACTTGTTATAAGTTTTGAAGCACAATTTTATTTTTTTTTCCCTTTTTTTTAACATTCCAATATTCGATGTCAGCCCAAGATGGAAAATAGGCCCAATTCTGTGATCACGGCTTATTTGAAATTTCCATTCCTAATGTAGTAGTTTTCCCTTAAAAATGGCTGGGTTACATTTAGTGGCTTTTATTTATTAATTAATTCGGCTATTCTCCCTTTTTGGTTTATTTATTATTTATTATTCAAATCATCCCTTTTGAGAAAGTATTTAGGAGCAATTTCTCCTCATTTCAAAAGTTAAGATTTTTCTTAAATAAAATTTGAATTCTTTGAATATAATTTAAATCAAATTTGAATTAATCGGAGTTAATAATAATAATAAATACTACAAACACGATATGTCTTGGCTAGCATCCGTGTTCAATAAGGTATGCAACCATCAGTTGATCGTAAAAAAAAACATAGATATGTAGTTGTCTTAAAAATTAGACAACTTTTCTTGCCGTCACCCACCCGCCATCAATAAAAAGGAGGGGAAAAAAAAATTGGAAATGTTGAAATGTTTTTAACGTGTGAGTTTATCTTTTGAAATTGAAAGTTGTCAATTTATGATATTGAAATTATATAACAATTGGAAAAAGAAGGAAAACATATTACGGATAAGGTACCAAAATTCTTAAATTAAAATAAAAAAATCATACCTAACTATTTAGTACGAGAATGGAAATATAAGATTACAGCACGTGAGATTGTACTTCTTTTTTCCTTCAAAAAATTAATTACTTTGAAAACCTAATAAATTATCAGGAACCTGTTTTATTTGCATTAATGCATTAATTTTTTTTATTTTTTCCTTATCCAATGTGAGACTAGGAAAGGACCAAATCAAACCCAACAAAATTTTATAATGACTTACTATACGTATTGAATTTGATAACCTTAAACTTAATCGATCTGATATATATATATATATATATATATGTATGCATGTTTCTGTGCATGCAGAGAAAAAAAGAACTTAAAGGATTTATAATGTGGTCGGAAAAGCAGGTTCCATTAATAGAAATTCCGGGTGACTACGGTTTACCCTTCTTCGGAGCAGTTAAGGATCGCTGGGACTATTTCTATAATCAAGGCAAGGAGGAGTTTTTTAATAGTAGACTTAAAAAATATAATTCCACGGTGTTCAGAACCAACATGCCACCTGGACCTTTTCTGGCTACAGATCCCAAGGTCATTGTGCTTCTTGACGCCGTTAGTTTTCCCATTCTATTTGACGACTCCAAGGTAGAAAAGAAGGACGTTTTCGTCGGCACTTACATGCCTTCCACGCGCTTTTTCGGCGGTTACCGACCTTGCGCTTTTCTAGATCCTTCCGAGCCAGAACATGCTGCTTTGAAAGGTTTATTCATGTCTCGGCTCGCTAAGCTACACAACAGCTTCATCCCGATTTTCCGTAACTCCGTAACGGAACTCTTCAATGGTATTGAAGAGTGTATGGCTAAGGAAGGGAAAGCCGGCTTCAACTCCCTCAATAATGCGTTCTCTTTTGACTACGTTTTCCGTTTGTTCAGTGATAATCATAGCACTAAAAGCAAGCTGTTAGGTTCGGCTGGACTTGGACCCAAGAGCTTTGACAAATGGCTCTTCCTTCAGCTCGCGCCGTTCATCACGCTGGGACTCAAGTTCGTTCCTAGATTCTTGGAAGATTTAATTTTACACACGTTTCCACTGCCAGCCGAACTCACCAAATCCGACTACAAAAAGCTGTACGACGCGTTTTATGAGTCGGCGGCTTCATTCTTGGACGAAGCCGAAAAAAATTACGGTATTAAAAGAGACGAAGCTTGCCACAACCTAGTTTTTCTCGCGGGTTTCAACACGTACGGAGGCATGAAAGTCTTGTTTCCAGCTCTAATAAAATGGGTGGGCTTGGCTGGAAAAGACTTACACCGTCGGCTCGCGGAAGAAATCCGTTCCGTGGTGAAGGAAGAAGGAGGAAAGGTTACCCTCTCGGCTCTCGAAAAAATGAGCTTGACTAAGTCAGTGGCTTACGAGGCACTGAGGATTGAGCCGCCGGTAGCATTCCAGTACGGAAAAGCTAAAGAAGATATAATCATCAGCAGCCACGAAGCGTCGTTCTGGGTCAAGAAAGGGGAAACCATATTCGGGTACCAACCGTTTGCGACGAAGGATCCGAAGATTTTCGAACGGGCTGAGGAATTCGTAGCGGATAGATTTGTTGGCGAAGAAGGTGAGAAATTGTTGAAATACGTGTATTGGTCGAACGGCAGAGAAACGGAGAATCCGACGGTGGGGAATAAACAGTGCCCGGCAAAGCAGCTTGTGGTGATGCTGAATAGGCTAATGTTGGTGGAGTTTTTCTTGAGATATGATAGTTTCGCCATTGAAGCTTCATCCTTCATGCTTGGTTCATCCGTCACTTTCACTTCACTAACCAAAATTCCATCATAATTATTCAATATATTCTTATTTTGCATAGAATACTTAGCCCAACATGGACTTATTTCAAATCTCCCAGCACTTTTCTCTTAATAATGGATCCCTTTTATTTATTTGGGCTATTCTCTAAAATCCAACATATATAAACGTTTTAAGCAGTAAACCACACAACTTTTTAAAGCATATTTTCATGGACCAGTCCAATACGAATTGGTTTACTGATTTGAAGATTTAAAAAATATTAATTAACCTCCATTTTTTTAAAAGTAAAATTATCTTAAAATTTCCACAAAATTTTAAAACAGTCTTATTTCTTAAATTTACAATTTAAAAATAATATTTTTAATTAAAATATTTTTCTTGCAATTTGTGTTATTATTATTATTATTTATTTATAAACTGAGTTGAATTTGTAACATTATAGCAGTTTGATCTCATAACCTCATTTATATTAAGACAGAATTCTTTCTTTATTTATGTATTGAGTTAAACATGTGTTAATTTTGACTTAACAACAAATAATTTTTATTAAATTATTATTAAAATAAAAACTATGTTTTTTTTCAAAATAAATAATGAATAAGATGGTTACGTGAGTAAAGTCTAAACATGAGTTTTGAATTCAAATATAATTTGTCAAAATATTATTTGATATATATAAAACATTAGTTAGATTTGGAAAATGAGAGATGATTTAATAGTATGGTCTGGCTGGCTATCATTTACTCAAACATTAACATCCCAGAATTTGACACTCTGTTGAATAGGTTGTTTGAAATGAAAGAATGTTTTTTTTTTTTTTGTATTACTCTTTTCATGGTCAATTTTGGCTTTCATAATATATATATACACTTCCTTGCACCGTTTTTTCACTTGATATTTTTCAATTAATTATATCAATGTTTTATAAGTGTAAACAATTTTAAAAAAATATAATTAAAAATATATGTATCAGTGAATAAATATCATAAAGATGTATTCTCTCACTCATGCATCCTTTTAATAAAACTATGAATAATTTTGTATAATTTTGTTATTTTTTTAACTCAATATGTACACACACACACACACATATATATATATATATATATATATATATATATATATGATCCACGATTGCAGACCACACACCGAAAGTATTTGACAAATTAACCCTAATATAAATTATTTTGGACAGTCCAAAAATAATTTATTAATTTGCATTCAACATCAGTAAAGGAATGTGATTTTACTCTAGTATTAATTGATAAAGCTTATTGGAGCCAATAATCACGTTCTAAGCTTTACTGACCTCACATATTCACATATTACCTTCCCCAATTAACTAAAGTTTTAATGAATGAGATAGAATGATGGAAATGTATATTGCTCAACTCTCTCTCTCTCTCTCTCTCTCTCTCTCTCACACACACACACATATATATATATATATATATATGAAGTGGTACAATAAGTTAAATCAATTTATTTTAGGTGATATCTTTTTGGAAGGAATGGATCTTTTATTGGGGTAAAAAATCATGAAAGGGGAAGGAATCTTGATTATGATTATAAAGCACAATAATTTGATTCATATACTAATTTTCTTGTCAATCATGTTGGTTCCCTTAGAAGATATGGTACATGTAAAAAGTCATGCCGTTAAAGCCATGAAACATGCACAAATAGATTATACAATTTCTCCAAAGTTGTCTCCTTCACATTGGTCTTTGTGGGGATTAATGTCTTCTTTATAACTTATTCTTCATTTTATTATTTTAATATATATATATATATATATATAGTAATTTTATATCATTTGAAGTATAAATATTAGTGGACGGCTATTTAGGGTCATGATTATTATAATCAATATACTCATATATATATATATATATATATATATATATATGAGTATTGTGCCTTTTGTTCACCTGTAATGACATAGTTTTCATGTTCAAGCAGTTCTAAAGCTATTGTTGGCATCTCCATACATGCACCAGAACACTAGAAAATAATTCAAGTTTTGTGGCGGTTATAATAACATATATGTTTTACTAATAAACATCTATTTTATGTGTTGGATTTTTTAGCCATGGTATAATAACATTTAGAAACATAAATAGATTTTTCATTCAAATCGAAGGTGGAAGGTTATATGACACAATAATGTTAGTCTACCTACACCTGCTACATCATAATATTATGTGCATGGGACCACTGATTATATCAGCGTAAACCTAGGAGTACATGCAGTAGCGTAAACCTAGGGACCACTGATTATATCAGCATACACCTAGGAGTACATGCAGCAGTGTAAACCTAGGAGTACATGCAGTTGTCATGCATTGTTTTTATAGCCGTTGATGAGGTGTTGTCCTTGTATTAATCACAACGGTTCATTGTGTAGAATGCTAGGGTTATCTTCTATTTATAGTTATTATTCTGAAAATGTTTAAGTATATACATTAAAAAGAGCTATGTTTTCCTCATCTTTAATGACAATCTTTATTTTAATATTTGGTCTCTTTCATGGTATCAGAGCCCGTATTGGGGCCTGATATCGTTTTCATTCTCTTTCTTCTTTATTAAAGCTGTCTTCTTGCACAAATGGGAGACAATTACATTTCATCCGGTTCTAATACAACTTAGCCACCTCTTCTGCCTTCAAATAACACCATTCAACTACAAAATCAACTCATTTCTGTAAAATTAAATGATTCTAACTACTTGCTTTGGAAAATGCAAGTTTATACGGCTGTAAGAGGATATGGTCTTGAAGGCTTCCTCAATGGAACCACAACTATCCCTCCAGAAATTGTTGAAGGATCTATCAATCCAGATTTTCTCACTTGGCAAAGGCAGGATCAATTGTTAGCCTCATGGCTCTTGTTTTCTCTTTCAGAAAATCTTCTTGTGATGATGGTAGGACTGAGTTCATCTAGAGAGATTTGGAAGACACTTGAAGCAAACTTCTCCAGTCAAACGGCTGCAAGGAAGATGCAATATAAGCTCCAGCTTTCTTCAATCAAAAAGGGATCTTTGAGTATAAGAGAATATGTCAACAAGGTTAAAACTTGTTGTGATATGCTTGCCTCGGCCGGTCAACCTATATCAAATGAAGATCAAGCAATGTATGTTCTAACTGGCTTGGGATCTGACTTTGATCCAGTTGTGGTAGCTGCAACCACAAGAAGTGAATCACTTACTCTAAGAGATATATTGCCTATGTTGTTGAGCTATGAGATCAGGCTGGAGTCAGCTAATTTTCATTCTCAGATAAATACAGAAGGATCTTCTCCTACAGTCAATCTAACTCAACAACAAGAACCAAAGAGAAGCAACTGGTCCTCCACAAACTATCAGCACAGTAACTTTAGAGGAAGAGGACAGTCAAGTCAAAGAGGAGCAAGAGGGAGATTTGGATCCTTTAGAGGCCGAGGAGGTAGAGGTTTTAGACAGAATAACAAGCTCCAGTGTCAGATTTGTGGTTATACTAACCACACTGCAGAAAAATGTTACTATAGGTTTGATTCTACCTATGGTTCATCTTCTGTACAGCCTCAAAGCAATGCCTCTAACTCAAGAAGTTTTCAAGCTTACTCTATTGTTCAAGCTGGAGATTCTTCATCCATTTCTCATCATTCAGATTCAGCAAGTGATGCAAGCTGGTATGCTGATACAGAAGCTTCAAATCATGTGACAAATGAGCTGGCAAATCTCAATATTGCATCAGATTTTCAAGGAGGTAGCAAGGTACAAGTTGGGAATGGCACAGGTTTGTATATCTCACATATTGGTAACTCTTCAATCAAAACTCCTTACAAACCTTTTCTCCTTAAAAACCTTCTTCATGTGCCTCAAATCACAAAAACTTTGATTAGTGTTTCACAATTTGCACTTGATAATTCTGTCTATTTTGAGTTTCATCCTAAGTTTTGTGTTGTCAAGGACCAGGATTCACATCAAGTCCTACTCCAAGGTTCACTTAAAGATGGTCTTTACAAATTTGATATCCAGCTCAATGATCAAGAACACAATAACTCTGCCAGTAGATTCTCTAGCAAACCAATGGTCTTTCTTAACTCTAGTGATAGGGATTTAGATTCACAACTTTTCCAGTGGCACTTAAGATTAGGTCATCCAGCCGTTGATGTTATCAATAAAGTGTCTAAAGTTTGTAATCTTTCCCTTCCAGTTAATAAAAATTTCAGTTCTATATGTTGTTGAGTGTGAAGCTACTCTTGTGGTTTGTCAAAAATTAACTGCAGAAAATATATGTGTGAAAGCTGCTGTCAAAAGAAGAGGCTGAAGACAGCTGACATTGTTGATCATCTCTTCAGCTGCTGTCAAAAGAAGAGGCTGAAGACAACTGACATTGTTGATCATCTCTTCAGCTGCTGTCAAAAGAAGAGGCTGAAGACATCTGACATTGTTGATCATTTCTTCAGCTGTCTTAGAAAGTTTGTTTGAAAAATTCCTATGTAACTTCTATATAAGATCCATCTGCATTAATTCCTCAATCAGAATTTCTGAAAAAAGAAATAAAACGTCCTAGTTACCCACCCTGGACGTAGGTCAGATTTTGGACCGAACCACGTTAAATCTTTTGTGTTCTTAATTGTGAGCTGAGTGTGTGTTGATTTATGTTCGTGTGTGATCCGTCTGATCCTAACAACTGGTATCAGAGTACTAGGTTCTTTGATTCACACGAACTAAACACAGAGGTGTAAAAGGAGGAAGAAGATACTGACCTGTGAAATTGGAACTAGGGTTCCGATCAGAGACGCTCGTCAGCCACCGCCGCTCGTCAACTGCCGCCGCTCGTCAGCCGCCGCCGCTCGTCAGCCGCCACCGCTCGTCAGCCGCCGCCGCCGCCGCTCGTCTAGGGTTCCGACGAACCGGTTGACTTGAACAAGATCTCATTATCCACCATAACTTGTTCCTTGCCAATTAAAGCTTGAAATAGATGGCAGAGGACGGTAAGATTAAGATTGATAAGTTTGATGGAAGTGATTATGGATTTTGGAGAATGCAAATTGAGGATTTGTTGTATCAAAAAAGTTTGCATTTTCCTATGTTGGGTGAACAACCGGATGAGATGAAAAATGAAGAATGGAAGTTGTTGGATAGACAAGCTTTGGGTATGGTTAGGATTTCTTTGGCAAAGAGTGTTGCATATAACATTGTCAATGAAACAACCACATATGGTGTATTGAAAGCTTTGTCCAACATGTATAAGAAACCATCCGCTTCAAACAAAGTATTCCTCATCCGACAATTGGTTAACACCAAGATGAAGGAAGGCATGTCGGTTACCGCTCACATAAATGAGTTTAACTCGATTATCTCTCGTTTAGCCTCAGTTGGAATAAAGTTTGAAGATGAAGTACAAGCGCTACTCCTTTTATCATCGTTGCCCGACAATTGGTCAGGCACAGTCACATCTGTTAGTAGTGCATCCGGCACTACCAAACTCACTTTCGAGAATATTCGTGACTTGATAGTAAATGAAGATATTAGACGGAGAAGCAATGGTGAGACTTCTAATTCTAGTTCTTTATTGCATACAGAAAGTAGAGGAAGAAGAAACGAAAGAGGACATAGTCGAGGCAGGTCTCAGTCAAGAAAAGGGGGACAGTCAAAGAACAGAAAAGACATTTAATGTTGGAACTGCAAAGAAAAAGGTCACTTTAGAAGCCAATGTACAAAACCAGCTGCAAAGAAAGAAGTAAACAATTTATCCTCAGAAGAATTAGGTGATGCCCTCATCTGTTCTGTTGAAGATTCAGTTGAATCTTGGATTATGGATTCGGGTGCTTCTTTCCATGCTATCTCATGCCCAAATATGGTCAAGAATCTACGAACAGGTAACTTCGGTAAAGTTCGTTTAGCAGATGATCAAATGCTTGATATTATAGGTATTGGAGATGTAGACTTGAAGACCTCGTTAGGAACTCTATGGACATTGAAAAATGTCAGGGTTATTCCTAACTTGAGAAGAAAGTTGATTTCAGTTGGAAAATTGGATGATGAAGGGTTTAATGTTCACTTTGGGGGTGGACAATGGAAAGTGATCAAAGGCAATTTAGTGATTGCCAAAGGAAATAAGAAAGACACTCTATACATGACAAAAGTTTCCGCTGAAGGTGTTCATGCAATGACCACCGGTCCAAGTCCATCAAATTTATGGCACAACCGACTCGGACACATGAGCGAGAAGGGATTGAAGATGTTGGCTCAGAAAGGAAAGTTTCCAGACTTGAAGAAAGTGGAAGCCGAATTTTGTGAACCTTGTGTTCTTGGAAAACAAAAGAGGGTTACTTTTGTGAAGACAGGGAGGACACCGAAAGCTCAGAAGTTGGAGCTTGTTCACTCGGATGTATATGGACCAACTTCAGTTTCATCTCTACGAGGCTCGAGATACTATGTTACCTTCATCGATGATTCAACACGCAAGGTATGTGTATATTTTCTTAAACATAAATCTGGTGTATTTGATGCTTTTAAGATATGGAAATCTGCTGTTGAAAATGAAACTAATTTGAAGGTAAAGTGCTTAAAATCGGACAATGGTGGTGAATACATAAGCAAGCAGTTCATTGATTATTGTGCCAAGGAAGGGATAAAAATGATCAGGACAGTTCCGGGAACTCCTCAGCAGAATGGTGTAGCTGAGAGAATGAATAGAACGCTGAATGAAAGGGCTAGAAGCATAAGGCTAAATGCCGGGATGCCCAAGAATTTTGGCCAGATGCAGTTAACACTATAGCCTACTTGATCAACCGTTCACCATCCGTTCCCTTGAGTTTCAAATTCCCAGAAGAAATGTGGCAAGGAAAGGAGGTAAGTCTCGAACACTTACGAGTCTTTGGTTGCAGTGCTTACGATTTGTTAGAAGTTGGTGACAGGGATAAGCTAGACTCAAAGTCCAAGAAGAGTACATTCATTGGTTATGGGTCAGAAGAAATGGGTTACAGACTTTGGGATAATGAAGGCACAAAATTAATCAGAAGCAAGAATGTCGTCTTCAATGAAAATGAGTTGTACAAAGACAGAAACACCAAAAGACCAGAAGTTCAGAAAGAAAGTGTTGAGTTTGAAAGTGGTGAAAAAAGAAAAGAAGCTTCAGTCGACATTCCAGAAAATGGGAATGAGTCAAGCGACAGTGGGAGCTCAGAATCCCCAGAAACACCTCAAAATCAACCAAGGAGGTCATCTAGATTGACTACTCCACCAGAAAGGTACTCACCATCAGTCAACTACATACTTTTGACAGATAATGGTGAACCCCAGTATTACTCTGAAGCTATGGGATTGAAAGAGTCATTGCAGTGGGAGCTTGCAATGAAAGATGAAATGAAGTCGCTTGAGAAGAACAAGACTTGGCACTTAACAAAACTTCCATATGGGAAGAAGGCTCTTCAGAACAAATGGGTCTTCAGGGTCAAGGATGAACATGATGGTACCAAACGGTACAAAGCAAGATTAGTAGTCAAGGGATTTCAACAGAAAGAGGGAATTGATTTCAATGAAATATTCTCTCTATTGGTGAAGATGACTACCATCAGACTTGTTCTCAGTATTGTAGCAGCAGAAGGCTTGCATCTAGAGCAACTAGATGTCAAGACAACTTTTCTACATGGTGACCTAGAAGAAGACATCTACATGACACAACCAGAAGGTTTTCAGGTTAAAGGCAAAGAAAACTTGGTGTGTAAGTTGAAGAAGAGTTTGTATGGTCTGAAACAAGCGCCCAGACAATGGTATTTGAAGTTTGATAACTTCATGGGAAGAGTTGGTTACAAGAGATGTGACAATGACCATTGTTGTTACATAAAAAGGTTTAAAGGTTCCTATATCATTCTACTACTCTATGTGGATGATATGTTAATTGCCGGATCAGACATGACAGAGATCAAGAAGTTGAAGAAACAAATGTCTGAAGAATTTGAGATGAAAGACTTAGGAGCTGCAAACCAAATACTCGGGATGAGTATTTTCAGAAACAAAGAAGATGGTTCTTTGACACTCTCTCAAGAAAAGTACATTGAGAAAGTGTTAGAGAGATTCAGCCTCAAAGATGCCAAGATCAGAAGCACACCTTTGGGAAGTCACTTTAAGCTTTCTAAAGTTCAGTCACCCAAATCAGATGAAGACAAAGCAGAAATGACTAAAGTTCCTTATGCATCCGTAGTTGGTAGCCTCATGTATGCAATGGTATGCACGAGACCAGATATTGCACATGCAGTGGGAGTTGTTAGTCGGTTTATGTCCAATCCGGGAAGAGAACATTGGGAAGTAGTTAAATGGCTGCTGAGATACTTGAAGGGAACTTCAAAGATGGCATTGCATTTTAATAAAAAATATGTTATTCTGAAGGGTTTTGCAGATGCAGATCTTGGTGGGTGTAAAGAGTCATTCAAAAGCACCACATGGTATGTCTTTACAGTGGGAGACACTGCAGTAAGTTGGATGTCCAAACTACAGAAAAGTGTTGCCCTTTCAACCACAGAAGCAGAGTATATGGCAGTTGCTGAAGCAAGCAAAGAGCTTATATGGTTGAAGAACTTTCTCAACGAACTTGGCAAAGAACAAGATGATTGTGTGCTATTCTGTGACAATCAAAGTGCAATTCATCTTGCAAAGAATCCTGTCTTCCATTCGAAGACGAAACACATACAGCTGAGATATCACTTCATCAGAGAGCAAGTTAGTGAAGGCACTCTAAAGTTGAAGAAGATCAAAGGAAGTGAAAATCCATCTGATATGTTAACTAAGGTTGTTACCTTAGAGAAGTTGAAGCTTTGCATAGCTTCAACTGGCCTTCAGGATAATTAAAGAGAAGGCCGGGTAACTAGGAATGAGCTAAGATCAAAAGTTTTTTTATGCACAGGTGAAGATTGTTCCGTGGCTTCAAGTGGGAGATTGTTGAGTGTGAAGCCACTCTTGTGGTTTGTCAAAAATTAACTGTAGAAAATATATGTGTGAAAGCTGCTGTCAAAAGAAGAGGCTGAAGACAGCTGACATTGTTGATCATCTCTTCAGCTGCTGTCAAAAGAAGAGGCTGAAGACAGCTGACATTGTTGATCATTTCTTCAGCTGCCTTAGAAAATTTGTTTGAAAAATTCCTATGTAACTTCTATATAAGATCCATCTGCATTAATTCCTCAATCAGAATTTCTGAAAAAAGAAATAAAACATCCTAGTTACCCACCGTGAAAGTAGGTCAGATTTTGGACCGAACCACGTTAAATCTTTTGTGTTCTTAATTGTGAGCTGATTGTGTGTTGATTTGTGTTCGTGTGTGATCCGTCTGATCCTAACATATGTTGTGCTTGTTTACAAGGCAAAAGCCACAAACTGCCTTTTCCTAACTCTAAATCTGAGTATGATAATCCTTTTGATCTTGTTCATTCAAATGTATGGGGCCCAACTCTCATAAAAACAACAAATGACTTTAGTTATTATGTTTCCTTTATTGATCATTGCACTAGATACACATGGATTTATTTTCTTAAAACCAAATCAGAAGTGGCTGGTGCTTTCTGTCATCTTCAGAATCTTGTTTCTACTCAATTTAATTCAAATATTAAAAGCATACAAAGTGATGGTGGTGGAGAATTTATGGCTCTAACTAGTCATTTTCATAACTCTGGAGTGCATCATAGAATCTCCTGTCATTACACTTCTCAGCAGAATGGATTAGCTGAAAGAAAGCATAGACATATAGTTGAGATGAGACTTACTCTCTTAGCGCATTCTTATGTTCCAATTAAATTTTGGGATGATGCATTCAGTACTGCTGTTTATTTGATAAATAGACTTCCTACAATAGTTATAAATTTTGTGAGTCCTTATCAGAAGTTACTGCATAAAACCCCTGACTACATGCATCTTAAAGTTTTTGGTTGTATGTGCTATCCTCATTTAAGGCCTCTCTACAAACACAAACTTCAGTTTAGGTCTCAACCAAGTACCTTTCTGGGATATAATGAGCACTACAAAGGATATAAAGTCTTATTACTTGAGGGTAGAGCTGTAAACGAACCAAACGGTTCGCGAACAAAGCTCGTTGGTTCTAGCTCGTTTATTTATTAAACAAACAAATACGAACAAAATCTTAGGCTCGATTAAATTTCAAGCTTATTCAAACATTGTTCGCGAACATACCGAGCGTTCGCGAACAAATTATAAATATTTATATATATTATTATAAATAATATTTAATATTTAAATTAGAGATTTTTTAATTTTTTCCCCTAATTTCCAGAGGTTATATATTATTAAAAATAATATTTAATATTTAAATTAGAGATTTTTTAATTTTTTCTTCTAATTTCTAGAGGTAATTCAACTTCCCCAACGTTTTTCAAAATGTTAAAGCAATTTGTTTCTCTTAGAACCATAAAAGCTTTTGAGTTCTAACTAAACTCGATCAATTTTCTTTCTATACAAACTCTAAAAAGTTGACCGTTCTCCTTTCCCTACCTTTTCAAAGTCCAGATTCAACTGAAAAAATAAGTTTATCCTTCCATTACCTTCTTTAATATTCTTTATATATTTAACATTTTTTTTTCAGACAGAGGATGATGATCTATCTTTTGAAGAAATTGTTTTATCTTAGTTTGAAATTTAATCATTTTAATTATTATATTTAAATTTATCATTTAAAAGAATCTTTTATTATTATTATTATTAAATAGTTAAATATTAACATTTTTTTATAAATTTGAAATTTTGAAAAAAAAAATTAATATTTAAATTTGAAATTTTTTTAAACTTAATTGAAGAACTCGAGCTCGAACTCGAACAATAAAAAAAATAGTCAAACAAATTCAAACAACTTTTTCTGTTCGAAATATTAAACGAGTGAACTCAAACGTGCTCGAATAATAATCAAACAAGCCCAAATTATCTGATGTTCGGTTCGACTCGATTCGTTTACAGCTCTACCTGAGGGAAAAACTATAGTTACCAGAAATGTGGTTTTTGATGAGTTCAAATTTCCTTTTGCTCAAAACACATAAATCCTCCTGTATCTTCTCAATCTTTCACCTCCCTGAATCCTCCACCCATACTTCCTGCTCAAAAACCTTTAACTCCTTCACAGAACACTCTTAATACACCTTTCACTCCTCAAAAATCCTCCTCAGTATCAGAGTCCTCATACAAGTCTTCTCATTCTCTTATTCCTTACAACTCATAAACAAATGGCCCTGCAACTATTCCTCTCTTTGTTGAGTTACCACATATGTCTGATATACATTCTATGTCATCTTCTTCTACTAAAAATGCTGCAAGATCACCTTTTGTTACAGGTTGTCATCCCATGATTACAAGAGGAAAGCTGGGTATTTACAAGCCAAAGGTGTTGGCCACTAGTATTCTGGATTTTAGAGAACCTGAGAGCTATTCAGAAGTTTTAGCTCATCCAAAATGGAAGCAAGCCATGGATGATGAGTATAAAGCATTGCTCAGGAACAACACATGGAGCCTAACTTCACTGCCACAAGGTAAAACACTTATTGGTTGCAGATGGGGTTTTAAGCTTAAAACTAAGGAGGATGGCTCAATTGCAAGGTATAAAGCAAGGTTAGTGGCCAAGGGATATGATGAAAAACCTGGTTTTGATTTTTTTGAAACATTTAGTCCAGTAGTTAAACCAACTACTATAAGAGTTATCTTGTGCATTGCTGTGAATTATGGATGGAAAGTAACTCAATTGGATGTCAATAATGCTTTCTTACATGGTGAATTGGAAAATGATATCTACATGGCTCAACCTCCAGGTTTTGAAATACATTCTGATCAGCTTCAAGTATGCAGGTTAACCAAGGCTATTTATGGTCTTAAGCAAGCTCCATGAGCTTGGTTTGGAAAGCTCAAGTCTGTTCTTTTTACTCTTGGTTTTCATAACTCACAGGCTGATAGCTCCTTGTTCATCTCCTCTTCCTCAGATGGTTGTATTTGGATCTTAATCTATGTAGATGACATACTAGATACAGGTAGTGATACAAAGGGCATAACAAAGCTTATTGATCAGCTCAGTAACAGTTTTTCATTGAAAAACTGTGGTGAACTTCATAATTTCCTTGGAATAGAAGTATCAAAATCTGTACATGGCCTACATCTTAGTCAAACCAAATACATTACTTCTCTTCTACAAAAAGCACAGATGCTTTCAGCAAAATCTACACCTACTCCTATGATCACTTCACCATCACTGTCCAGATTCAAGGGAGAACCAACTGTTGATCCCTCCTTTTATAGAAGTATTGTAGGGGCCCTTCAATATATTACCATCACTAGGCCTGGCATCTCCTTTTCTGTCAACAAGGTTTGTCAATTTATGCATTCTCCATTAGATACTCACTGGACAACAGTTAAGAGAATCCTTAGATACTTGGCTGGTTCTTCCCATCTTGGCCTATTTTTCACTAAATCACCTCAACTTTCTCTTCATGCTTATTCAGACTCTAACTGGGTAGGGGATATTGATGATAGAATATATGTTTCAAGATTTTGTGTTTACTTGGGAAACAATATTGTGTCTTGGTGCTCCAAAAAGCAAACCTCAGTCTCAAGATCAAGTGCTGAAGCTGAATACCGTAGTCTTGCACTTGCATCTACAGAAATTATTTGGATAAATTCTCTTTTACATGAACTGAGTGTTAATGATGGTTCTACTCCAAGATTGTGGGTTGACAACCAAAGTGCAATTGATATTGCCTCTAATCCAGTATTACACACAAGGACCAAACATGTTGAATTGGATGTACATTTTGTGAGAGATCTTATATCCAAGAATTAGTTATCTGTGCAATTTGTTCCTTCAATTGATCAAGTGGCTGGTGTTTTCACCAAACCTTTGTCCAAGCAATTCTTCTCCAAGGTTCGTGATAAGCTGAAGATTCATCCCTCACCCGGTTTTAATTGATGGGGGATGTTAGTCTACCTACACCTGCTACATCATAATATTATGTGCATGGGGCCACTGATTATATCAGCGTAAACCTAGGAGTACATGCAGCAGCGTAAACCTAGGGACCACTGATTATATCATCGTACACCTAGGAGTACATGCAGCAGCGTAAACCTAGGAGTACATGCAGCTGTCATGCATTGTTTTTATAGCTGTTGATGAGGTGTTGTCCTTGTATTAATCACAAAGGTTCATTTGTGTAGCATGCTAGGGTTATCTTCTATTTATAGTTATTATTCTGAAAATGTTTAAGTATATACATTAAAAAGAGCTCTATTTTCCTCAGCTTTAATGGCAGTCTTTATTTTAATATTTGGTCTCTTTCAAATAATAGCAAACTAGCACGAGTACCGTTTTCTTGACATTTCAAATGGTGAAAAAGCATCTGCACATAAGCCAAGTCTTACATTTCTCATATCATTAGAAAAATGACCATGAATTTGATCAAAATGTTTACAAGCTTGACCATCCCTTGGATAACTCATATAACCTTCTTCATGTTTACTTCCAAAAGGTCATTTCATGTGTTGAACTGTTGTTTAGATGTATAAAGTAATATATGCGTAATAGAAAAGTAAAACATATTTGAACGTGTAATCTCCTTTTGTTTTTTATTCTTCCTACTATTCTTTTTTAGGATATACCTAGCACGCCCACAAAAAATTGCATTCTCTTCTTTCAACATCATTCTTCTAGTATATCATGCAACCATTTAGGCAAACATCAATCTTTTGAATTGGAAAACTAATACCTCATACCATCTTCTTCCTTTCATAAAAATTATTAGGAATATTGTTATCAGTTGGAACAACCTCCTTCAATAGTTGGACTTTTGATTAAAATACTTCTCAACATATTATTCTCGGGCTTTATGTTTAAAAGTCGAGAGATTAGGAATAACTAAAAGTGCTTTGTACAACCATTCCATATAAAAGGTTATGTTACTTTCAATGTATCATAAACTTCTTAGTCTCTCTATTAGGAGGCTCTTCTATAGCATTTACATTAAAAATTACTTTGCACTCTTTCAAATACCAACTCTTGAATCATATCACTTGAATTTGATTTCCCGATGGTGCTATTGTTGAATAAATATGTGTAAATGACCTATATCCTTCACCATGATATATCCATTCATAATAATCAGTGAATCTCCAATATATTTGTTTCTTCAAATTTTATGTTCTTCAAACCCCTACTTGTAAAATTTTTATAGTTATTAGTAACCATTGCAATATCGTAGCAATTACTAATGACTTATTGGTCGTCGTAAATTTGTCGCAAATCGTAAAAATCAATAAACAGAGAAAATTTTAAGTAGTCATTGTGTTGTTGCCATGGCCATCGTGAAATATAATTTTTTTTCTTTTTTTTTTTGTAGTTGATGCATCCACAATCCAAATTGACTTCTAGAAATACGCTTGTTTTCGCCGTTTATCTTTATTTGACAAAATGAAAGTCTCCTCCAGTGGAGGTTTGGCACACTCCACCAAGAGAATTCAATAATATTGAAGTCCTCGTGAGTTTGGGACCATTTCAATTTGCTAATCTTTAGGAGAATGGTTGTTATTGATATCAATCTCACTCATGTAAAAGTGCAACTCTTTGGTTTGTGGATCTTGAACTCTCACACTCTCAAGAGAAGGTTGAATTTCACTCTCAACTTGAAGCACTCTCTAAACTCTTTTCTTGGTTTGCGAATAAGAATTCAAAGAGAAATAGAAGAAGAGAATGACAATGAAAGCAAAAATAATATTGTATTGAAAAATTTCAAAGTACAAAGAATACAATGAAAAACCTATAATTCTCTTTATGATTTGTGGTTCTACATATATATTACAAATGGGAAAAACCACTATATACAGATAAATTACAAAGAAAGAAGATAAGAAAATAAAATATAAAAATATCTTAACTATGCTAATTCTATTCGTGTTGATACAGAAGGTTCATCTGGAGGTCTCTATGCAATGTGGAATGGAGATATTCTGCCCAAACGGTATCCTACACTACGCAAGAGTTATATCTCCATGTTCAGGTAAACAAAAGCCTTCCTCCTTTTATTATTACTACTACCTACGTTAAACCCTCTAAAAATTTTGAATCCTTGTTCTGGACTAATCTTCATAACTTCCATAAATCTTATAATGGTCCTTGGCTAGTTTTAGGGGACTTTAATGACATTGCACATGAATCTGAAAAAATTGGAGGTAGAAAACCCTGCATAACACATTTAACTAAATTCTTAAATCGAATTAGTTCTTGTAATCTCTTAGATTTAGGGTTTAGTAGTCCACGGTTCACTTGGACTAATTTAAGAAAATCTAAAGCTAGGATTATGGAAAGATTAGATCGATATTTAGCTAATTCTCAATGGATCAACCTCTTTCCCAATGCTTTTGCCAAACATCTCCCAAGAACTCATTCAGATCACTGCCCACTAATTCTTAATCTTTTTCAAACAGTTAATAATACTCTTAAAAATTTTAAACTAGAAACCATGTGGTTAACTAATCCCTCCTTTGATGTTCTAGTGCATAATACAAATGTACTTCCTACTTCTCTTTTATTTTAATGAATTTATCTTTTTTTAAAAAAAAATGTATGCATTTTTATTGTTCAATATTTTCCCAGTAGTCATATTAAATTTTAAAAAAAAAAAAAAAGTAAATCCGGAAAAAAATAATATAAATAACAAAAGAAATTAATTTTAAATAAAAGAAGAATGTACATTTTAATTTCTGAGTTTGAATTAATCAAGGAAAAACAAGTGAGTCGGTGGGAACTTGCTTACTAATACATACTTTGGAAGCTTAGCTGGCTTTTCTCGTAAATCTCCAGAAACTGCAACGGAATAGGACACGTACAAGATATGACCTTTTTTATATGGATAAAATCTGCTTTAATAATTTTTTACGAATAAACTTTTTTTAAAAAAATTAAAAATTATATTTCATTAAAAAAAAATATATAACAACATTCGTTTTTTAAGGTATTTAAGGTTATCTTGTTGAAGGATGACAAATAATATTAGAAAAACGTGTCAGATTAATTAATCTTAAATTGTGCAAAAACAAAATGCTGTTATTCTTGAATAAGTAAATATTTATACTTTAAAAAATATATATAAATCATAATTGCATAAAAAAATAGTTATAAACATTAAAAAAAAAAAAAAAAGTCATTACTTGAAAGAATCAAAATAAAATTGTTAAAGAAATTATAATTTTTATTAACAAAAACTAAAATTTTAAAATTTTAATAGTTTAGAGGATGTTTTAAGAGTTCTTGTGTTAAGTGACTAATAATTAATAGTTAGTATCCATTATTAATATTTTTTAAGAATTAAAATTCCTCAAGAATACATAAAAAAAAAAAAGAAAGAAAGAGGAATATACTTATTTTAAAATTAAATATCATTTTTAGATATAAAATTTAAAAAAATATATATATATAGGATTTAAAAAAAGAGAAAAAAATTTGTTTCATAAGACTGAAGGAAAAAAAAAAAAAAAAAAGTAACGTAATAAATACCATGATAGAAATCAGAAACAAACCAAACAGACAAACAAACCCTAAGGCCCATCTAACCCTAAAAACTTAAAAAATACTTTTTCCCTCACTATAAAATCGCTTCCTAATTTTCACCGGCTTTTCATCCTTTTCTTCTCCTTCTTCTCGTTATCGACGTCGTTCTTTCCATTGCGACTGAACCCAAATTTTCTCTCTCAATTTCTTTGCGTTGTTCCTTTGAATCTCTTCCTTTTTCTCCGTTTCTTTGCCGAGAACGAATCAATTCATTTGCTGTGGGCTATTGTGAATGGTGGAAATCTCTGATAATTTGTTAATGGTCTCCCCTTTGCATCCTGAAAGGGGGATCTCTTCTTCTCCATTGGCAACTTTCTGCTTCGGATTCGGATCTTGCAAACAAGGCTGGTATTATCGCTGCCTTGGCGTCGACCCCTGAATTTTTCCCCTATTTTATTTCTTTAATTCTTCCGACGAATCCATTCTAAAATTTTTGAATTCGCTTTTCCATTGTTCTTGATTCCTATTTTTCTTTTCTTTTCCTTAAATCCGGATAGAGTTATTAAATTTATTTTGGGGGAATTTGTTGATTAAAAAAAAAAAACAAAGAAAGATGTTGCTTCAAAAGAAGAAGAGTCAGCGTAAAGGCAATAGGCTTCTGGTTAGCATCACCGTACTTGGTTCGGCCGGACCGATTCGTTTCGTCGTCAACGAAGATGAGCTCGTCGCTACCGTCATTGATACCGCTTTGAAATCCTACGCCCGAGAAGGTCGTCTTCCTGTTCTCGGCTCTGATTTCAACAGCTTCGTGCTCTATAGTCCTTGCGCCGGCACAGAGGGTAAATTTTCAATCATTAACCCTAATTTAATTCAAAATTGGGGGTTCCTCTGATTTAATTTTAATTACTAATCCCCTTTTCCTCCCCTCCATTTTTCAGCTCTGTGTCCATTGGACACGATTGGTTCTCTCGGAGTCAGAAACTTTATGCTGTGCAAGAAGCCGCAATCGGATTGTTTCATCCACAACGGGAAGGTGACAGTTGTGGAGAGTCCTGATAAGGATTCAAGGCGGCGTTCTGCTACCGTTAAGAAGACTTCTGGAAATTGGAAGACATGGCTGAACAAGTCACTCGCTATGAAGATATAAACAAATCTATGACGTGATACGGTGGTGTTATGAAGCTAAATCTTAAAAGCTCTGTTTCTTTCTTCTTTTTCTTTTCTCCTTTTTTAGTTTTTGGGTGTTTCTTTTATGTTTATGATTTGCATCGGACTTGTGAGTTCTACTGATGATGATGATGGCTCATGAAGACGATTACAATAAGTTTTTAAGGTTTTTCTTTTCCTTGATTTTAAATTCCAAGAATTGATCTTTCATTCACCTCTTTGTTTACAATCCTTTTTAGTAATGAAATATTGTTTGTTTAGCAATTAATTTTGTTGAATTTCTATAGTCTTTTACCTTAATTAGTGCAATAAATCACTAAAGGCAAAATAAAACTATCTAAAAGCTTCTTAGATATTTGTATTTTCTTTGCTTTTATTCATTCTCTTTTTAAATTTTTATTAGATATTTATATATTTTAATTTTTTTTTTGGGACACAAAAAAGTGTGGATCCAATACTTGGTGCATTTGGAAGTTTATATTTTATATTTAAATTTAAAATTTTAAGGTAAATTAGCATAAAGAGTTGGTGACATGAGTAAAATAGATATCGAATTATAAAAAAATTATTAAAAAAAATTAAAAATTAAAAAAATAAATAAAAAAAATATATATATATATATAAGCAATCTTGAAACTCTTTCTCACTTATTTAAGAGGGTTATTTGGTTGGTTGGTTTTCAACTGCTTCTTTCTTAAGCATTAGTGATATTAATAGTTTTTTATTTATAGAAAGTCAGAGTTGGAGTTAGGTCATATCTATATTTCTGACTTACATATTTTTTTTTTTCAAGTACACCGCCTCGTGAAGAAAATATTGGCTTAGGAAATTTTGCATTTTATTATTATCATTATTTTAAGTACACGGAGAAGCTGGTGATTAATTAGAAAGCTTTGCTTTGGGATTCATTTTTTTCCTTTTTCTCGTGCTTTGAATGTCAAATATCTTCGAGTTTGGAAACGGAATCTTCGACTTTATTGACCCACTCCTATTATTTTTAATTTTGCTTCAAATAAAAAATTCAAGAAATAAAAAAAATAGAGAAACACAGATGAAGAATTTAAAAGATTTTTCCCCGACTATCATATTAAATAACTTTAAAATCTAAGTAAACATAATATTTGGAAGAATTGCAAGCAATTCAGAATTCTATTTGATATTGTTTTCATTGTACTAAAAGAATACTTCGTGTTGACTATGACTACATATAATCTATTCTTAGAATTGCACATTTCACTTCACTTATTGATGTTGGCCTATTCTTAATATTCTTATATAGTATTGTACATTCATTTTACTTATCGATGTTGACTTATTCTTATATATTATTGTATATTTACTTTACTTATCTATGTTGGTCTATTCTTATATATAGTATTGCACATTTACTTCACTTATCGATGTAGGAAGATGTATTACATTCACCCCATTTAAGGCCGTTTTTCGCTAGGGCCTACTTGAATATAATAGGTCTTGGCCCAACTTCAACCAGTAAACGTTATGAGATTCTAGAGGTGGCTCTTACCCTCGGGTGTAACACTTAGTTTCCGTAGTCCGGATTGATTATCGCTCTAATATTAATTATCACGACTCGGGCTCGTGCCACAACTATGGGTTTGACAGATCCAAGTAATGCATAACTTTCATTCATAAAAAATTAAAAAATTTATGATTTAGATTATGAGTTTAAATTCATAGTCACATATACAATTGTTTAAAATAAGATATCTCGTGTCTTAAAATAATACCATATTAAATTCTCATATATCATAAATATTAAAATTAAAAAAAAAAATTTAAGCAATTTACACCAACCACTATAAAAACCCTAACAACCTTGAGTATATTCTCTTGGAATCTTTTGATTAATCTATCTTAAAACATGGTACACTTCAGGACAGTGTTTGATTCTTTCTTTTTCTTATTATTAATGCATATTTCTGTTTTTTTAGTGGGTGGTATTGATCATGCATATTTTCCACGATAAAACGTAGGGACAATAGGATCATGATTATATATATATATATATATATCATCTTGTAACAAGAAAAAAAAAAAAAAAATTTCATGGGTAGAGCATATGGTCAAATGATTGAACTTTTGATATGTTTCCTTTCTTTTAGGATGTTTTGCATAATTATATTACAAATGATTAAATTTAAGTATTTTTCCAACGTTTTAAAATGTCCAACAAAAGGATTAAAAAAGATCCAAAAATTTGTATATGTGTTTCTATTTCCAAGATGTTGCCGAAAATATTTATAGAGAATTCTACTTTTAAGTTATTTAAGATTATTATAAAAAATGTTGTTAAAAAATGGGCTGAACATGAGATTTTTCTTTTTTAATAATAAAAAATATTTTTTATGAAAACCAAATAAATATTTTATGTCTTCTCTGAAATGGGGGATTAAAATTCCAATCAGTAATCAACGGTGGAAATCCACTGTCTTCCGGATCCGACCAACTAGATACAATTTGCTTTTTTTTCGGTCCATTTCTTACCCAAAAGGGAAAACAAAAGAAAGGCGGTGGGGTTGGGTGTGGATCCTTCCTGGAAAATATATGAGACTATTTTTTTGGCCCTATCAAGATTTTATTTTCTTTTCTTTTTTTCATAAATCATCCATACCTTTAGGCTTCTTACATTATTATATGACTTTTCTTTTTCCCTTTTTTTGGGATGCAAATTTAGAAGAATAAGATTTTTTTTTTCCTTTTAATTTGCTCAATTGCTTTTCAAACTTTACAAAGTCAATATTATATTATTATTGTTATTTTATTAACCATCCCTATTTAATTCAAATTTAGTTAAAATCGTTCACATAATCTAACTCTTATTTAAAAAAATATTTAATCTTAATTATTAAAATTAATAACATTTACATAAAGCCCACCATTTAAAATGATATTTTATGGCACATTTGGATTGATTTTTCAAAAGATTTTCTTTTTCCTAATTTTGTTAATTATTGTTTTCCCAAATGGAGGCTTATACCTTATGTTATCACTTTCCTAAGCTAATAATTTGACTTTTATTTTGTTTTGATACCAATTTACTAATAATGAGAATATAAATAAATATAAAAAAGTATACGTACATAATTTAATACTAAGAATTTATTTAATTTATATGTGTTTGAAGTTTGGTAAATAAATCCGTCTTCCCAATACAATTATTAATTGAAACTCATTTTAAAATACAGCTCATATGTAATTGATTTTTTCGGGTATATATATATATATATATATATTATTCGTGTTTGTTGGGTTGAAGAAATTGAAAATGTTATAAAACTTAATGATAAGTCCATATTCTTATATGATGATACCTTATGTACTGATTTATTTATTACAAAACTTGTTTTATTTATTTATTACAAAAGTTAGTCAACCAAGAACAAATTTTTCAAACAACCACAAGTTGTCATTTGTTGTTTTCCCAATCAAGATTTTGGTTGCAAATTAAGATCTATAAAAACAAATATTAAAGAAGAAAAAAAAATATAAAATAAAATAAGAGAGGGAAGGGAGAGATTCTAGGAAAAAAAAGGCATTTTATGATCCACTTTTTGTACTTATTATCATCTTATTCTACTGTTGCACATGTTTTAGCTATTCCGTTTTGGAGTTTTTGGCTCGGAGCTACAATATCAATTATTACAAACTTCAATATCAAAAGTGTAATTATTGTAACTATTATATAAGATTCATGTGAAATATTTTTTCAAGTAAGAATTTAGATTTTGCAAAAATAATTTGGTTTGAATCTTAATTAATCAGAGTTATGATGACTCATTGTGAGCATTATATAAGAGTCATGGTAAGACATTCTTTCGAGTAAGAGTTTAAATTATGTGAGGAGGCAAATTAGATCGAATCTTAATTAGTCGGAGTTGTGATGATTTTATAGTGCTCACAATGTGTGAGCACTATATAAGAGTCATAGTGATACGTTCTTTTAATTAAGAGTTTGGATTCTACTAATACAATTTAGGTCAAATATTAATTAGTCGGAGTCGTAATGACTCTATATAGTGCTATATAAGAATCATGGTGAGACATTCTTTCGAGTAAGAATTTAGATTATACAGGTACAACTTGGATTGAACCTTAATTAGTCGAATTGTAATGACTCTATATAGAGCTCATAGTATGCAAGTGCTATATAAGAGTCATAGTGAAACATTATTCCAAGTAAGAGTTTGAATTCTACGAACACAACTTAAATTAAATCTTAATTAGTCAGAACTATGGTAACCCTAGATGTTCATCATAAACAAAATTATTGCAAACTTACTTCCTTTTTCAAAAAAACAAAAAAGGAAAAAAAAATTGTAGTTTTTCATTTACTTTTTATTCATAAATTTGCTCAAACTTGATTTCTTTGGAGTTACTCCAAGAATTTAAAAATTTATATGCACACACACACACACACACACACACACACACACACACATATATATATAGTAACACATTAGATGTAATGGAACACACAAAACATAATATTGGAGAAAAAATAAATTAATGAGCCACTTTCACTCCCACAAAGAATAGTCCATTACTAGTTTCTATCAATGAAAAGGGGAAACAAGAAAAGAGAAAGAGAAAGAAAAAAAGTCTATTTTTTTAGTGCTCTTCTAAGACTACATTGCTTTCCTTTGGCATCACAAAAAAAAAAAAAAAAAAAAAAAAAAAAAAAAAACATAAACAAAAAACAATGTTCCGCCTTCTTACCTCCTATTTATTATTTACTTTTAATTATTTACTCTATTTATATAATATCTTTAAATCTATATTTTATTTTTATAAATTTGAATAATATTATATATTTTGAAAAAATCCTGAATTTGAGACAAAAATACGTCAATTTATTTATTTATTTTAAAGAAAAAGTGAAATTATAATATTTCCCATGATGAGGAGAAAACATACTAGTGTGTAACATAGGGTGCCATGCCATGTCGGTGGGTATAATCTACCATAACGAAAGTATGTTTTCAAGTGCTATTTTCTTATCTTCTGATTCTGGAAAATTAGAATGTGCCTTTTTTTATGTATTTAGAGGAAGAGAAAAATTAACATGATTGGAATAAGCAATTTCTGGCAGAAACTTTGACAGCAAAAAGAATCAGAAACTTTCTTTCAAATTAATTGTGAAAAGAAGCATCGGATTCTTCCTTCCATGACTGGTTTTTCTTTAATTCAGCGTTAAAAGAAAGAACGTCTGTACATAAAATAAGGTGAATGATTATGATGGGGTGTGGGGTGGCTAATGATCACTGGCTACATAAGTCTGACCTTAATTTCATCTTGAACTCATCTACCACCCTTTTAGAATATTTGATGCCACATTGTTTCAGCATTAATTCTTATCTTTTGATTGGATTTCATTGCTTCGCTTTGTATCTGCATTGGTTCTTAATATCTCTATTAGGTTTGAGAGATAATTTACAAGAGAAAACTATAGAATAGGTATAAAGATCTTCTAGTTAGCCGGTTAAACTCATCGTTAGATTATTTAATGAACGAGAATAATTATACGTGGACACAATCAAACAGTCAACGATCAATGGTCAAATCAAATTAAAGACACATAACATATACATCATGTAAAGATTGAATGATGGTTGAAAAAAATTCTAAGTCTTCCACCTCGGACTGACCGAAGTGCATAAGTTTGCGGTACGAAGAAATAATATTTGCCGATGTACAATAGGATTGAGGTGACAGGATATAAGTCACATTTCACCTCGGATATTGTTGTCCTATTATGAGGTCTAACGACGGAAAATTCGCCGAACAATATTGTTCTAGTCTAACAACAAAAAGGTAGCTCATAATCTTTTTGTGGAAGAAACCGCAAAAGGACCTACATAAAAAGGCATAATTTTTCTGTTCCATAACAAAAAGTACTGGAGAAATAAAAAGCCTGTCATCTACAACATGTTTATGGTATTTTACAAATGAGTAAAATATCTCTCTATAAATAAGAGTCAATACAATTCCAGAAAGTAAATTATTTTTTAGCCAAATAGTGAATCTTCTCAATTTACAATAAAACATCTTCAAAGGTTTTTACGCAGATACCACTACTAGAAAAATCAAGTTTAGCGACGGATATTTGCGACGGCCTCATAGCCGTCGCAAATTGCGACCAAATTTGCGACCGCCTACTAAGCCGTCACAAATTGCGACCGACTTTGCGACCGCCTACTAAGCCGTCGCAAATTGCGACCGAATTTGCGACCGCCTACTAAGCCGTCGCAAATTGCGACCGAATTTGCGACCGCCTACTAAGCCGTCGCAAATTGCGACCGAATTTGCGACCGCCTACTAAGCCGTCGCAAATTGCGACCGAATTTGCGACCGCCTACTAAGCCGTCGCAAATTGCAACCGAATTTGCGACCGCCTACTAAGCCGTCGCAAATTGCGACCGAATATGCGACCGACTACTCAGCCGTCGCAAATGGCAATTAATTTGTGACAGATTTATTTTGATTATTTTTTATTTTTAATTAAATACATAAATTTATATATATATATATCCAAAAACATAATTTATAATTAAATAAAAAAAACAATAAAAGTTATTAATAATAATATTTCTATCACAATATATATATATAATCCAAATAATAATTTGCAGAGATTTCTTCTGTTCTAGGAAAGCTACAGAATTGGTTCTTTTCCTCATTTTCTAGTTAACTATATTAGCCCTGCACAGGATAAAGTTTTTAGCATTACCATTTTACTTTCATCATAATACATTGTTAAAAGATAGTTCTTTCCATAAGAATATATATTCATGATAAACACACCAAATCAAAGAAAGAAATAAAGAAAAAAGATTCATGATAAACACACCAAATCAAATGAAAATATTTTGACTTTTCCATGCAATATGGACACGCAAATTTTCCAGCCGTGCTCCAACCACTAAAAAAAAACCAGTCTCAGCTACAAAAAATAATTACAAATTCAAGGGGCAGCAGAGCTGGAGCCCGGGGCAGCAGAGCTAGGCCCTTCACCCAACAAGTCCCAAAAAGTAGGGGTAGAAGGCTGCGGTGGAGTCCAAACTGGTTTACCTTTTCTCTCATCATCCCGCTCCCGCAACGCTTCTAACTCCTCAGAGGTGTAGGGGACGAAGTCGGCACCCTGACGGCAGAAGTCATTGTCAAAGTTTGATTTGAAGGATTGGAGGAGGACTGACTTATCTTCGAAATACGGATGCAACTGCCTTATGACATGAATACATCCCTTGTCCAGAAAGGAACTTGCTTCGCGGCTAACCTCCAAATGATACTCAGAAGATTTCTTGAAGTCGTCAATAATTTTCCTCTTGAAATCCTCTGAGCGACATTGATCAAGTTCCTCCTGCAGAGACTGACGGCTTGCAACACGCCTCATCTCTGTCATACTTTAACTTAGCCCTCTCCTCCAGCAGCGACCTTTGATTATCGTCAATTCAGATACCTCCGTCTTCAGGCCTGCCATCACCTCCTCCTTTCCTCTGTTTCGTGGACATAGTACTGCTTTTCAACAGTCAATACTCTACAGAGCTGCTTGCTTACTAACCTCTTGCTCCAACGAAAGCAGACGAGGTTCATTAACACGCCTCCATTCCGCATTTGCTGCTGCCTGCTCAGTCTGTTTGTTTGCTCGGGACCTAGATATATGGAGTGCTAGAGAAGAAGCCTACAAAAAAAAAAAAAGACAAGTCATGAATAATTCCCAAAGGAAAACTCAAAAAATTAAAAAAAAAAGAAGAAGAAGAGAGGAAAAAGCATACCCGAGCAAACAAAGCCCCAAGGCGATTAGTAGCCTCTTCCACAGACATTTCGCTCATCCCGGCCAGACTGCTCGGGTCATGAGCACGTTCCAGAATAGCCTCACCAACCAAGGTTGCGACATAAGGATTGTTGAATCGAAGGTTGGTGAGCGGCGGAGTCCTCTCCACTATCTCCATGGCCAGGGACTTGAAATCCTCTGCCTCTGTAGGTAACTCAAACCCCGGTTGAAGCCAAGAAGCGCCGGGAGACTTGGAGTTTACCTCAGGTTCAGCTGCCGGAGTATCCCTCCCGTCATCAATAGGAGAAGGCTCAACCGGAGTAGACCCAGAAGTAGGTTGAGCTGCCAGCGGGACTGCCTCCAAAACCTCTTCCGAAGCTGGCGAGGTAGGTGATAAGGGTGCAGAAGTGTCTTCAGAAAAGTCCCGAGGTAAGTCTTCTGCAGGACGTCTAGGCGAAGTCCTCCTCTTTTGGCGAGGACGAAGTCCCTCTTCCTCCTCCGGAGAAGCTTCCCCACGAGACTCTGGAGCTGAACGCGGGGTTTCCTCCCGGGGCCGTCGGACTCCCCTGCTCCGTTTGGGAACCTCAGCAGATGAGGCATACGTCAGCGGAGTATCCCCAGAGGCACCCCGGTCTATGAGTTTAGGAGGGAATCGAGGTAGGGAGTTCAGATGACTTTGTCGAATATCCCTCTCTTCCTCCCGTTCTCCCCAGACTGTCTTAAACATCGTCGGACCTGCAAACACAAACAGAGATCAATACCGGAGTAACGAGGAAACAAAATATATATATATATATATATATATATATATATGTGTGTGTGTGTGTGTGTGTGTGTGTGTGTGTGCACAAGTTATACCCTTGCCAGTCTGACAACCCTGACCCAGAGAACACGCATCACACTGATACGAAAAGACACCCCCGGGGTGTATGGTCCAATCCTCATTTGGCTCCTCCTTTGGGAAGCCCAGCTCCTTTTTCCTCTCTGAAAAACCAGGGCCTATCCCACACCATCTTAGACTCGATTCACTAAGCAAATCGGTGGAAGAATACACCCGTGTTTGTTTCTGTCTATCATCACCTAAGTCTCGGGTAATGATTTCTAGAAAGGACTTCTCCGAATGACTAAGTGTAGAGGGATATTGGATTTGGGGCCATTGGAAGTTCTCATTTACATAAGGACGGAAGGGGAAGCCAATGCGGGATTCTATCATCATCCACCTCTCCTTAAATTCTACTTTATTAGGGGGGGAATCAAAAAGTAAAACTCTATTCTTACGAGGCCGAATTGAAAGAATGTTATCAGCCATCCGAAGAGAAGAAAAGAACATACTAAGAATATTGTCAGTCAATTCAAAACCTAGACGACGACAAAGGCAAATTAAACAGAACATTGTCCGGACAGTGTTCGGATGAACTTGCCCAGGTTGGACACGAGCAAAAATAAGAAAATCTGCAAAGGCGGGGTCCATGGGAAGATGGAACCCCAATTCAAAATGGGCTAAAGGAACAGGAATACGATGTAGAGACATCTTTCCAGCTAAAGGCTCTAAAAAAATCCTATAAACCCTAGGGTCGAGACTATACTTACGGGCAAAGGATTCGGCTTGTTCCCTAGTAATTCTATTCCTACTTAAAGGGAAATCAGACGGTGGAGGACCAGGCATGGGTGGTTGAAAAGGAACCCCTTCCGGAACCTCACCCCGAGTTGACCTCCTAGCCACTATCACCTTTGGTCGAACAGGTCTAGGGCTACCAAAACCTTCCTCCATCAACTCCTCAACTTCCCTATTATTTCCCTTTCGTGCAGCCATATCCTACCTGCGAATGGAAGCCCAACACTTAGAACTCCATGCAAGTACAGAGCTATCCGAAATACAATATATATATAAATATAGAACAAAAACGAGGGAGGTGATGGAAGTGACCTGCTATCTTATAAAAGAAAAAATTATTTCAGAAGAAAACAAATTTATAAAGATGATTGAAAAAGTTTGTTTTAAAATAGAATTAAAGAATATCATCAGAGTAAATTAGCATCAATCACCTGTTATTTATATATATATATATATATATATATATATATATATATATATATATATATATATATATATGGCTGCCAGGGAGGCTGCCAAATGATTTGTATCATTATATATATATATATATAATTTGAGTGGCCAACAAATTAGCATCAATCACCTGTTATTTATATATATATATATATATATATATATATATATATATATATATATATAATGGCTGCCAGGGAGGCTGCCAAATGATTTGTATCATTATATATATATATATATATGTATGTATGTGTAATGAGACAAGAAGATGATTATTAAGGAAAGAAAGGACATCCTACGTACTGGTACTCACTAGGACATCCTACGTACGAGTGAAAAAAAACTTCATAGCGCGGAAGATTAACAGAAGCTGTACCCTTTTTTTTTATTTATTTTAAAAATTATGATTATAAGTTAATTCTTTGTCCAAACACTAAATACTCAAAAAAGCCAACAGTTGTGAATATTATATATTTTTTTTTTCGTGTCATTTTCACTAAGTGGGAAAAGGGAAAAAAAAAAGAAATTGGAAGTGCATCAACTAAGTTGGAGGGTAGCAAATGCGTTGATTGCTCATTTTCATGATTCATCAACAAGCCAACCAAACATCATCACCTTTGGTCAACTAACCCATTATATCTTAGGGAATAACTTTAAGCAAACCCCATTATTTTCTTTTCTTTTCTTATTTTATTAAACAAATATATATTGGCAATGTATTGATTATTAAGCAAAAGTATAGGATTTGAATCGTTTAAACAAATATATATTTGGCAATGTATTGATTATTTTACCATTATCTATGAATGAAGGAACCAATATATATATATATGTTTCCATGTAAAAGTATAAAAAACTAAGAGTCTGAAGGGGAAACCACATGATATATATATATATATATATTAGATAGAGTACTGCAAAAAGCATATTTATTAAGTCTTGACGAAATAAAAACTACTAGAAAGATAAAAAGGGGAACTCTTGAGTTCCAACAAAACTGTTTATTACAAAGTCCTAATACATACAAACTTTACATAGAAATTAAACCCTAAAATCAAGACTTGTTTCCACCTCCTCAAACACTTCCATTCCTGCGAAAAAATAAATCAAAAAAGAAATAAAATTTCAACACATACAAACATATATATATATATATATATATTCTAGGGTAAAAAACATACTTGTTTCTCTCAAAGGTAAAAGGGAGCAAGAGCCACCTCAATGTTATGCATTGTATACTGCAGAAGCTTACTAACATTATCGAGAGCCTGATCAGAAACATTGGCTAAAGGATTAGAATCCACAACAATTTGAAAAGAAATTGTGAGAACAGGTATATATATACCTGTTGTTGGAGGGAAACGATTTCTGAGACACAGCCATAAATGGGATCTTGAAGTCTGGCTTGAGCTTCATAAGCAATGGTAACAGCAGCTTCACAACGATAAGTGATGGGAACATGAGCAAGCTGTTTGGAGAAATTACTGGCTCCAAAAACTTTATGAATGGCTGCAAAATTGCATGCTCCATCCATAAAGCAGAAGTAAGGTGCAAATACACAATCTCTAACACATTTTCTTCTCAGAAATTTACACGCACCACAAGGTGAACCAGATCCTGTCATCTTCTTCTTAAATTTTAATTCTATATATTCTTCCTTAATTTCTAGCTAGAAGAATGAATGGATGGATGAATTCAGGGTTAGAACTAAAAAGAAAAAAAACACAGACCAGAATTTTAGGGTTTATAGTTAATTATGTTTAATTAGAGAATATCTTTTTATTACCCTACTTCCTTAAATTAGGGTTTATGGACCCCACTTCCATCCTCAATTATAATTATATTAACTTTATTTATATTTATACTATATTTATATACTATATTTATTGGGCACTTTTCCTTAAACGGGTAATTTGTCTCTCTCTCATCCCTAGAGACTTTTCTATTCCCAAGTCCAACTTGGTAGAAGGACAGGGGATCTTAAAAAGCTGTTTCCACTTTCAAGTAAAAAATTTTACCTTAATTTATGAAACAGTAATTTATGTGTTATACAAATTTATGAAACAGTAATTTATGTGTTATACAAAACAGAAAAATAAAGCAACTATAATATTTTCTTTGTGGACTATAATATTTTCTTTTAAAAAATATTTGCTACCACATATTATAGTCAAGACAATCATTTGCTACCACATAAATCTCCTTTGTGGCAGGTCCCTCCAAATATTTTCATGAAATTAAGTTTTATATGTTTTTTCTTCAATTCATCATTGCTTTACTTTACTTCTATTTTTATTATTTACTACTTTCCTTTTTCTTTTTTCATCTTCTGCTCAACTCTAAATATGGCAAAATTCATGTTATCTAATAAATAAACAATATATATATATGCATACGTAAGTATCATATCATTTAAATTATCTTTTATGATTATTTCCGACTGACAAAGTATTAATGCTAGATGAAGTAATTGAATATTTGAAACAACTGCAAGCACAAGTTCAAATGATGAACAGAATGAACATGTCTTCGATTCTGCAATTCCTGATCCTTTATTTGTTTTTCTTGCGTGTCAATCACAAGTAAAAATTAAATAAAAATATTTTTGATTTTACAATATTTTTTTTAAATGAAAAAAATTATTACAAGTAAAAATAAATTATACAATTTTTGGCAGCCTATGACAATGGATGCTTACACGAGGATAGCATCGCTATATATATTTCATCAGATATTTCTGTTTTTTTTTATAAAGATAGATAAATATCTTTTACTAAAGCATTAAAAAAAAAAAAGAACATGTAGATTGGAGATCCTCTTCTTTAGTTAATTTTAGTTTAGATTTTGTACTTCGTTAGCCTCTATAGTCTGTTAACTATGTTCTTATGTGACTATCAATCCTGTGGGTGAATTGTCTAGCTAGATGGGCATTACTTTGTTGGATATGTTTCTCCCTAGTTTCTACCTTCTGATGTTGCTCAAGAATTGAGAGAGTGTTTTGTAACTCATTCTGATATTTCATCAGATGTTTCTATTTTTAATAAAGATATATAAATATCTTTTACTAAAACATAAAAATAAAAATTTATAAAATAAAAATTAAATTTAAATTTTAGATTTAGAATATTATAAAAAATATTATAATATATATATATATAATATTATTAAATAAAGGGGAAAAAAGAAGAAATAATTTGTATCTTGAGTGGCCAACAAGTATGCATCAACCACCTGTTATATATATATATATATATATGTGTGTGTAATGAGACAAGAAGATGATTATTAAGGAAAGAAAGGACATCCTACGTACTGGTACTCACTAGGACATCCTACGTACGAGTGAAAAAAAACTTCACAGCGTGGAAGATTAACAGAAGCTGTACCCTTTTTTTTTTTTTTTTTTTAAATTATGATTATAAGTTAATTCTTTGTCCAAACACTAAATATTCAAAAAAGCCAACAGTTGTGAATATTATATATATTTTTTTCGTGTCATTTTCACTAAGTGGGAAAAGGGAAAAAAAAAAGAAATTGGAAGTGCATCAACTAAGTTGGAGGGTAGCAAATGCGTTGATTGCTCATTTTCATGATTCATCAACAAGCCAACCAAACATCATCACCTTTGGTCAACTAACCCATTATATCTTAGGGAATAACTTTAAGCAAACCCCATTATTTTCTTTTCTTTTCTTATTTTATAAATAAAAAAAAAACCCTCTTTCTTCTTCTTCCACCTGTCTTCCTTTTTCCCTTCAGACAAATATCTATCCCCATGGAAAGAAGAATCATGTAAGTAAGAAACTCTTGGTTTTGGTTTTGGTTTTTATACCAAAATTTTAGATGGGTTCCGAAAGGCAAAGTAGAATGTTTGTTGTTCATGGATTTCATGCATACAAAATGTACGTTTTAGGAGGAAGAGGAATCCTTTATTCTATCAATCATTCCAAGAATGCTTTTATTTTTATTCCTTTTTTTTTTTTCTCTCTTAATTTATAACCATATGTATATATACATATATATATATATATATATATATATTATATATATATATACACACTTCCCGATTCCCTTAAAAACAGACAGTCTTAAAATTTTATAAAAATATTTTGTTTGAAATTTTTTAAAATAAATTTCAGATGTTGCTGCTATTACTAATCCAGAAGAGGATTTTGATTCCATTTTCGCTGATTGTTTCTCTCAAATGTATTTAAATTTATGACCCACTTCCATCCTCAATAATAATGACTCATCAACTATAATAATAATAATAATAATAATAATAATAATAATAATAATAAACTTTTTTCCACTTTAACTCCACTTTTCCCCTTTTTCAATCCACTTTAACTCCACTTTAGCTAACTTCCATCACCTCCCTCGTTTTTTTCTATATTTATATATATATTGTTATCTCCATCATTTTTTTCTGCTCATTTCACTAGCTAATTAATGTGTATGTAATTAAATGAATATATATAATTGAGTATATATACTATATATATATATATATATATATATATATATATATATAACTCTAAATTAAATAAACTCAAAAATTATTTTCCCCCTCAAACTAAACTCATCCTCCTCTTCTTATTTTCCTAATTAAGGAGTAATTTCAAGAATATCATTTTGGCCCAAAAATTTATTTTATGTAATTTCAAACTATCTCTAGTTTTTCTTGAAAAAATTTTGTCTTCCCTCCAAGAATTGTGACTGGAAAGAAAATGTCACTGAGCTTAGTCCGATACCCACAGAAAGCAGAGCTTCCACACTCTGCAACTCGGACATTGAGGAGGGTTCAAAAATCTCCAAAAAACCCCATCTTTTACCCAAATTCCCATCCGGAATGGTCAATCACCAGAATCTCATCTCTTCGAATTACAGCATCCGCGACTGTAAAAGAAAGTGGGGATCCAAGATGGTCTCTTGAAAACAAGTCTGCTCTTGTTACTGGTGGCACAAGAGGGATCGGGTCAGTAATACAATTCTTTATTTAATAGAATGTTTCTGATATTGTGCATGCAATGTGCTTGTGTAATTGCTTCAAAGACTTGATTTTTAATTTTTTTTGAATCTGGGTTTCGAAAATTTGTAGCCAGGCGTGCGATTGTGGAAGAATTGGCTGCGCTTTGAGCTACTGTTCATACTTGTGCTCGAAATGAGTCAGATCTTATCAAATGCTTGAAGGATTGGAAAGGAAATGATGAGTCTTTTCAGGTTTCTGGTTCAGTTTGTGATGTATCTTCTGGTCTTGAACGTGAGAAGTTAATGGCTACTGTTTCTTCTGTTTTCAATGGAAAGCTCAATATTCTTGTGAGTTTCTCACTTCTCAAGCACATATAGTTCCTTTATAAATGGAAATGATTATGTCTTTCTTTAGATATGTTGAAGTTTTACTGTGAGTTCTGGATTTGGGAGGCTTTCATGTGGAAGGGTGAAATCTTATAACAGATTGGTTCTTAGACTATAATTACTTACATACATCAATTGATGCATATAGTTTATAGTATATGCTCTGATGCATATAATTACTTACATACATCAATTGATGCTCTGATGAATCCCCATTATGATCCAAAATGCAAGTATAATTTAACTTCATTTTTCGGTATCAATTTCATAGCTGCAAGATCCGATCTTTTTCATAACCCGTCTGGTTTTTATGATGTATAATGAATGCACTTAGATGGCTTTTGCTGGTGGTTTCAGAATGTTCACAGAGTCATGCAAGAGGCTAAGGATCATGAAAAGTTCCGACGCAATTGGTTTAGGTAAGAAACATTAGTAGCAGTGAAAGATTTTCTTTTTGTTTGATATTCACAGTCACAAACAGATGCAAAAAGTTGTCTTCTTTATCTTTCTTTTTGTTTGATATTCAAATTACCTTTGATTCTTAGTCAAAAAAGTATAAAAAGTTTCTATCTTTATTCCCTTTAGGCCAAAAGTCTTGTGAATTAATTTTCTTCTTGTTGTTGTCACAAACAGCACCAAGGGCCATGGGGAAGTGCAAAAGTCGAACCTAGTGATCTTTAAACTGCTGCTGCAGAAGCATTTCTGTCAATCAATGGAAATGCTGGAAGCCTGGAATTTGCACTACAAAACCAGGAGGGATTGGGTTTATTAATGTCTTTTATGGGATACATATATATATATTATATATATATATTATATATATATATGTTTGCAGAAACTAGGAAAGAAAAAGAAAGGAGACAGGATTTCTATCTAAGTGAACTATTTGTGTTATCAAACATTTTCAACTTTTATTGAATGCTTCTAACTTATTATGGTTTCTAGTTAATAATAATATATATATATATATATATATATATATATATATATATAATTTTATGTATTTAATTAAAAATAAAAAATAATCAAAATAAATCCGTCACAAATTAATTGCAAGATAGCGACGGATTTGATGGTCGCAAATTTGTTGCTATTTGCGACGGATTTTGTGTCGTCGCAATTAGCGACGAAGATATTGCGACGGTCAAATTCGTCGCAAATCTGTTGCAAAATAGCGATGCCCAAATACCGTCGCAAAATTGTCGCAAACATAGCGACGGATTTGACCGTTGCAAATTCGTCACTATTTTGCGACGGCAAAAACCGTTGCAAATTCGTCACTATTTTGCGACGGCAAAATTCGTCGCAAATCTGTTGCAAAATAGCGACGCCCAAATGCCGTCGCAAATCCGTTGCAAAATAGCGACGCCCAAATGCCGTCGCAAATCCGTTGCAAAATAGCGACACCCATATGCCGTCGCAAATCCGTTGCAAAATAGCGACGCCCAAATGCCGTCACAAATCCATTGCAAAATAGCGACGCCCAAATGCCGTCGCAAATCCGTTGCAAAATAGCGACGGCCAATTGCCGTCGCAAATCCGTTGCAAAATAGCGACGGATTTTGGCCGTCGCAAATCCGTTGCAAAATAGCGACGGATTTTGCCCGTCGCAAATCCGTTGCTATTTGCGACGGATTTTATGTGCCGTCGCAATCAGCGACGAAAATATAGCGACGGCCAAATCCGTCGCAAATCCGTCGCAAAGGTCAATTTGCGACGGATTTGCGACGGATTTGGCCGTCGCTAAACTTGATTTTTCTAGTAGTGTACAAAAGTTTATTTATAAACCAGAGAAACTAGATTATAATCTTTTTCTCCGATGATTATTTTCATTCATCTTTGATTTTATCATCAGAGGATTCGAATGAAGATATCTCCTTGTATTGGATTTACTTGCAGGTGGCACACAGATCACCAATCTCAAATATCTCTTCAACAAACAAGTAGGGAGAAAATCAACTACTTGTTCAATGTCAATACAGATCATTAATTTATTGATTTTTTTGTCGCTACATTTTTGACTTCATCATATAGTATTCAAATATATTATTAAGACCAATTCAAGTTCGTTCTGGATTAACTCTAAGGCTGGTAAAAAGCTCGTCTTTTGGCTAAAGTAAAGTTGGAGGTTTGAACCAACTCATGTATGCAGCTCTTCCAGCTTCTTTATGTAAGAGATAACTTATCTTAAACGAGAATCAGTTTGTATGTCAATTTAATTTAAAGGTGCCCTCATATAATTTGCGACCCAACCTAACAAAAAAATGGTTTAGATTGAAGATAATTTGCGACCCAACCTAACAAAAAAATGGTTTAGATTGAAGATAATTTGCGACCCAACCTAACAATTGTAAGCCAATTTAGCCCTATGGTTGTTAATGATCATAATACACGTACGATCAGCAAGGTCAGTTTCAAGATAAATTTGTCTATAACATATGATAACAATAAATTAGCACCGTTTTAATGACATCTTTCCTGATGTATAAGGGAGCCAATAAGGGATGGACAAGTCCCAAAAAACCCACGCAAACACAACCTTTCTTATTGTCTTTCTCCAACAAAAACTACGTAAAAGGTGGGGCAAAAAAGAATCATCAACCTACAATAATTTAAATGTTCTTATTGTTTAATTTTGGAACCTCATATTCTATATATAAATGATCCGTGACTTCATCTAATTAAGAAGTTAACCACTATAAAAATGTCTAAATATATTCCATAATTAATACTTTGCCTAAATTTGGTATATTTATCCAACTAACACGATAATGATTCAAACACTTAAAAATTTACTCTATTATCTTCAAAAAAATATGTTAAATCTTAAAGTGATACAAGCAATAAACAGTTTGTAAATAATACATTAGATTTTTTATTTCTTTTTCTTTTTTTTAGTTCTGAGTCCTAAATACAAATAAATGATGAAATTTTTAAAAAAGAGTTAAAATTTATGAACACAATATAATTTAGATTAATTGAAATAATAATTTTAAAACTCAAATTGAAACAGAGACTTTAAGTCTTGTTCATATAATGTGTTTACGTACCTCTTATATAACTCTCAAAATACAAATAGTGAGCTCGTAATTTTGTATATTATTCAAAATGTAAATTTTTTTCTATTATTTTTAAAATGAACAGTATGGGCAACGTGTGAAGTGACAATTATTTGACAAAGTTTGGGATCTTAGTTTATAAATGTCACATGCAAGACATTTCAATCAATTTTCTGGTACATTTCTTTGTCATTACACAGCACTGCTACGTACCAATAATTTCTATTAAGAATATGACCGATCGAAAAATCAATTGTCGAAAATTTAAACAAATATTCTTAAATTGAATTTTTCTTACACGAAATTTAATACTCATTAAAGATTCTGTTTTAACGTTAAAAGATTATATACTACTAATAATAAAAGTTGAGATAGGTGAACCTTCCTATATGATATCTTGTATGGGTTTTTAGGTCATAATTTTGCAGCACATGCATGCTGACATATATGGTTTTTGGAATTTTCTATGTTTTTTTGGTGGGGAAATTTGTAATTTCGGGATTCAAAAAAAAAAAGTAAATAAATAAAGGATGGGTAATAATTAATCTGGACCACATGAAAAATTGTAATTGCGGATTTTGGATTTTTTCTATTAAATAGCTGTGCAAATTTGTTTTGATTTGATCGCATTCACATGATCGGCTACTTTTTTTTCTTTCTTTTCTTTTTTATTCTTCGAAGATATCGTCAATCCCATGTTAGTATCTAGTTCTAAGTTCTTCAAAAAGTTGTGGCAGTTGGACCATTGATTTTGAATATATATATATATATATATGATGTGACATGAAATTCCATATCATTCAGACGAATAATTATTAAGTTTGTGACATAATAAGTTTTGCTTTGGGTCAAAGATGTTTTTTTTTTCTTGAACTAACATATTAATTTTGTCACCAATTCAATTTCTGGATCCCTCAAAGGAAAAAAAAAAAAAAAAAACAACAAACAAACAGACTTACATTATAGAAATATTGGGCTATTTCTGAATTATAAAACTAAACCAAAAAGCCATATTTCCTGAACAGGCCTATGTAATGGATGCAAGGAAGGGAAACACATCTGGCAATCAAAGCTAAAGATTTGGCTCAAAAATATTTGGTACTTTATTCTAGTTATGGGCTATCATAAGATCCTTTCTTCTTTGAATTTTATTCATGCGTAGTTTATCTCCAGCAATATTAATTATATATATATATAATATATATATATATAATTTATTTATTTATTTATTATTTTTTTTTTACAAATTATGAATTTGAGACAAAATATCTCAAAATTTCATTGAAAAAAAAAACCTATTTAAATTTATTTATAACTCTTAAAATAATATTTTAAAATAAAAATGGCATTAGGAAGATAAGGAAGGTTAGTGGTGTTTAAGCACATAGTAGTTATATAAAATTGTCTTTCTTCTGATTTCTCCTTATTTATCTGAGGGTTGTGAGGAAGGCTTTGTTTTTTCTCTTCCATTTTCAGCTTCACGGAGAAGTTGACTCTGAATCATACTCTTTACCTTTTATTTCATCTTCTCTTTCATCTCTCAGAAAATGGAAGCAATGGGATTCAAGAATTCGTGTTCGAAGGGAATCACTCTTGCTATTCGCGATACTGTTAGCAGTGACCCTTATGTTGTTATCACCCATGCTGATCAGGTTTCTTCACTCTGCTTTCACTTCTTTTTTCCTCTGGATTATCAGAATTTTGATTGAATTGGATTTTTTTTTTTTAAAGTTTGTTTGCCATTCTTGAATACTATTAATTTTGTTCCTTTTGTTTCTTGTGGTTTTTTACATATTGTAATCTCACAAACTTCTTTTGCGGTTAATGTGTTTGATGAGTTGTGGCTATGAATTTGATTGAATAAATTAAGAAATACACAGAAATCATGGCTTCAATTGCGAAGCTGTGGAAGTAGTTTGTGTTCTATACTTTTTTCTTTATAATATATATATATATATATATATATATATATATATATATATAGAGTAATTAGAATCCGACGGTAGAAGGAAACTGAATCAGTTCTAGAATGTTTATGTGATTGAAAATTTTGCTTATTGAAAATCAGTTCTAAAGGCAGTTGAGAGGGGTAGTTCCCTGGATAAAGAAGAAATGTCTTTGTTCATGTCTTCTTCATAGATACAAGCATGATACTGTTAATGGACAAATGAAAAGATTTACCACCCCAATTTAGTTTACATGGTGTACAGTGATATCGTTAATTTGATTTGAAGTAGTAATCCATTTCCCAAGTAAGAAGAACAGGGAAGTACCAATTTCATAATAAATGATCTAGTTTTTCTTTCTATATAATATTTTAACATCCTCATTAGCTTCCTCATCTTTGTCAAATGTTTAAACTAGAATGAATGTTTTTCTTTTGCAGAAAGTGAAGACAAGCGTTGTGAAGAATAACTGCAACCCTGAATGGGATGAGGAATTGACACTTTCTATCAGCAATCCAAATGTGCCAATCAGTCTAGTATGTTTCACTTCACTTCTCTGCTCTTTTGAATTTAGCTTGCATCTCATATCATATCAAAGAAAGTTGGATGCAATCCATTATCCTTCTGTGTTGGACCTCTCTTTAACTAAACCTATTCTCTCCATTATCCTTCCAGAAAATCCAATCCAATCCATACACCAAAACCAGTCTCCTCTGAATTTCTTCAATCCAAGCACAGCTCCAATGGCCAATTCTCAAAACTTCTAGACAATGAACTGTGAGAGCATCAACATCAGTAGTGGTGATATAGATGAATCCTACCTCATGAAGAATTCTCTTTACAGATGAATCCTCATCTTTCACTTATCCTCTGAGTCACGGTCCTTCCTCCTTGAGAAAACAAAGCTAATGGGGATTCTTCCCAAAAGCCCCTCAGATGTTTAAATCAGTAAAAGATAGGCCAGGACCATAATTAAAGGCAAATCTAAAGGGTAGAAACAAGACTTTTATAAGCTCTAGAAACAAGGAGTGGGGAGTCTAAAGTTTAGATGTGAGATTACTGTCTGTTGAGGCAAGAGCTCATTTTAAAGAAGGAATAAATTATAAATACCAATATCTATATAATATTCACGAAACAGCATAGTAAATCAATGGCAAGGAGAACAAATATCTGAAATTTCATTAACTGCATCATTTCAAGTAAGTTTCATTAATTAGAGTGAGAGGGGATAATTATTAGACTGCTAACATTATGATCACCACTTGGTTATAGGTTATACTAAAAGGCAATGTTCTGAATTTTCTCAACCTCTTTTAGTATTTCCTTAATGAAGAATGTGACATTTAGCGTTCAACTATGCTTTTTCTTGGCATTCCTTAGACCAATTAGTTATGGAACTTGAAGCAATAAACTGTAATGTTTTTTTATTTTTAATGAATTGGATGATTTACTTTTGTGATCAGACTGTCTACGACAAAGACACATTCACAGGGGATGACAAAATGGGAGAGGCGCAAATCGATATCAAACCGTACATAGAATGTTTAGAATGGGGTTTACAAAATCTCCCAGATGGAACTAAGGTTAACAGAGTTCGGCCAAATGCCAAAAATTGCCTTTTAGAGGAAAGCAGTATTATTTGGAACAAAGGTAAGATGACACAAGAAATGTTTATCAAGTTAAGAAATGTTGAGCGTGGTGAAGTTCAAATCCAAATTGAATGGATTGATGTTAAAGGTCTTAAAGCTATCCAGAGATAAGTTATATCTATCTCTATATATATATGTATATGTATGTATGTATAACTGTATTTGGTTGGTATGTATAAGGCATATTGTGTCTGTTTTCCTTGAGTAATAAATAAATAGGATTAGTATGAAAAATAGAAGGCCATTGTAATAGTGAAGATTGTTCTTGTGTTGTTTGTATCTCCGTAACAGCTATTATTATTGGAATATCATATTAATCATATTAACTCACTGTTCTCATTCTTATTTGAGGGGAGAGTCTTACACAAAACTTTTAATATGAAACTATCTGTTCTAAAAATCTCGATTTGAAGGAAGTATCTAAGTGTATACTTACCAACTTCATTTAAAAACTCTCGATTTGAAGGAAGCATCTAGGTGTATACTTACCAACTTTCGAGCTTCTGGGATTATTAACCAGAGGCTTTAGTTCTTGATGCAAATTAAAATTTAATCTTTGTGCAAAAAATATGTTGGACAAATTTAATAAAAAGTTTAGATATTAAAAGAAAAATTAAAATGGAAAGCCACGAAACAAAGTCGTGATACAAATTTAAAAAAAAGGAAAGCAAGAAATCTATACGTACCAATAGATGAAATCAACAACAATAATAATAAATATAGCGGGTATATAAATCAGGAAAAGGAAAAAAAAATGTACAAATGATAAATATCCAATATTTCTTTAATGAAAGAGCTGCTAAATTGAAAAGTTAGGTTAACAAAAGGACTAAAAATCAGAGTATTTAACTTCTTTTTTTTTTCTTTTTTTAAATTTGTTGTTATAGATAAAAATATATATTTTTTTAAAAAAATTTAAAATTAGGAAAAAGAATTTAAAATTCTAAAAAGAAAAAGTAAAATTATAATGCAAATAAAAAAATATATAATTTAATTAGTAAGTGTTTTATTTATAATTCAAAGAATAAATAAAAAAATTAAATTTTTTTAAAAAATAATAAAAATAAAAATAAAAGGAAAAATAACATAATTCAAGGAAAATTCTTGGAATATTCTTTGTAGAAGCATACTTGTCCATGGCAGAAAATGATTTCGAAGGATAAAACTAAGAAAAAAAAATCATAGGGTTATAAACTCTTTCATTTCTCATAAATCTTATCCAACCAAACTATCATCATCTTCCAGAGACAACGCATTGAAGCCTCGCGCACAACCAAACCCCCAAACCCAAACCCTTCATCACCAGCCATGGCTTCAACTTCAACACAGTGGTCCAAAACCAACTTCTCCTCGTCACCGTTCGCCGGCGCCGGAGGCCGTCCGAAACCCAGATGCTTCCAAAACCAAAAGAATCTCATCATCAACATTTCATCATTCTCATTTCATCACGTAAATAATTATAAATCTTCTCTACGCGTACATTCTTCATCATCAAGAAAGCACAATGAAGAAGTCGTGGTGGTCGACGACGACGTAGTATTCGATGAAGAAATGGATAAAATTCGAAGACTACAGAACGGTTCCGACGTCCGTGGAGTAGCTCTGGTAGGCGAAAAAGGACGCCCCGTCGATTTAACACCGCCGGCAGTGGAAGCCATTGCCGAGAGTTTCGGCGAGTGGGTTATTAATAAATTAGTAACGGAGGGAGAAAAAGAAAATGTTATAAGGGTTTCGCTCGGAAAAGATCCAAGAATTTCAGGTGAATCTTTGAGTGCTGCGGTGTTTGCCGGCCTTGCTCGTGCTGGTTGTTTGGTGTTCGATATGGGACTTGCTACTACGCCTGCTTGTTTTATGAGTACTTTGCTGCCTCCTTTTTCCTATCACGCTTCAATTATAGTAGTGCTAATAACTTTATTACACTTCCACATATTTAATTAATTACATAGTTGATTTATTGGATGGAGAAACTTGTCATTCAAGTAAGGTATACATGTACCACGTTTCTCTCGAACCAATCTAGCTAATTTGTGATAAATTTGATTTTCTCAAAAACTGATTTTTTTAGTAGTAGTGAAATATTATTTGAAACTTGTCATTCAAGTAACATATGCATGTACCCCATTTCTCTCGAAGGAATCTAGCTAATTTGTGATTAAATTTGATTTGTAACGAATTTGACTCTCGCAAAAACTGATTTATTTGGTAGTGACATATTATGTTGATAATTATTTTTTCTTGTCATTATAAAATTCTTTGAACTTTTATGTGGAGGGATTGAGTATGTATGTGTGTGGTTTTTGGATGGGAAATGAGGAAAAGTAAAGTAAAGTTGGTTGTGGAAATTAAATGCAGATGACAGCTTCACATTTACCATACACAAGAAATGGGCTAAAGTTTTTCACCAAGAAAGGAGGATTAACATCAGTGGAAGTGGAGGAAATATGTGAGAAAGCAGCAAGAAAATATGCAAATAGACAAGCAAAGGTCTCAACAAAACTGCCAAGAATTCCAACAATAGTTGATTTCATGAGCACTTATGCAAAGCATCTCAGAGATATCATCAAACAAAGAGTCAATCATCCCTTGCATTACGAAACTCCTCTCAAAGGCTTTCAGGTTTCGTTTCTCTCTCTTACTTAACCTACGCCTTGTCTGCTTATATATATATATATATATATATATATATATATATATATATGCACGTACGTACACACACATATGTATATACATACATACATACATATACACAAGATATGATATGTGCATTTGTATCCACTGATTTTGCACCTTATCTATCCTATAGAACCGTTAAAAGTGGGAGGCTTGAATTTCTTTGTCTCTTTTGCCTTTTATTTTGAGGATTATCATTTATTCAAATGAGTAGAGTTTTCCTTTCATAAGGTTTAGGAAATTAATCATTTTATTATTATTATGTTTGTGTCTTCAGCCTCTTGGTTTTGAACTAATTCATAATCTATGTGTTCTTTTTTGTCAAGTTAACTTTTTTTTGGTGGAAAATTGTTGGTGTTGTTCTTATATTGGTCCATTTTTTTTGGTGAATTATATCTACTTAAAATGGAAGGAATAGTCAAAGGTCTGACATCGTAGAAATAAAATCTCTCAAATTCTTACAAAAAAAAAAAAAAAAAGAAAAAAAAAGTCACTTGGTGAACAGAACAAGTCAAATAAAACCAGGTCAGCTTAGAAAATGAGATCAACAGTTACAAGTTTCCAACTAACTGTTCCTTGCTATAATTCTGTCAGAAAATCTATCAAAACAATAGTTAGCTTTCTAATTAAGAGAATTCTAGATAATCTAAGAGTTAGATTCTAAGGAAGGATTGAATGAATCTAAATTAATGAAAATTTGTGTCTGAATACTAGGTGGTCTAAAAAATAGTTATCAACTTACAAAATTGATTGTTTTTTCAAGAATTAAATATAATTACGGACAAAGATTACATGGTTGTGACATTATTCTTAATTTGAATCATAAATGTTAGAAAAAATTAGATATAAATAGTACTTAACAGAAAGATAAACAATAAAAACAGTAATTTGTTTATGAAATGTCATTTTCTTAAAGACAATATTTATTATATACAATACAATAAAGATAAATTATTAGTGTTTTATATTCTACAGGTTTAGACAATTGTTATTCTTAATATTGAACTTCTAAATTATTTATAACTTTGAAAAATAGTTATGATACAATACATATATTTAATTAATATCTTTTTATTTAATATTCAAAAATAATAATATATTATCTTATGATTTTAGATAATATAATAATAAGTATACTTTCAAAAATAAACTGTTTCTGATATTTTCGATTCTTCAAACTAGTAGAACTATTATCATCAGAATTGTTATAACATTTTGAAAATGTTTCAACAGATAATTGTAAATGCTGGGAACGGATCAGGTGGATTCTTCACATGGAACGTTCTAGATAAACTTGGAGCTGACACATTTGGTTCACTCCATCTCAACCCAGATGGAATGTTCCCAAATCACATGCCAAATCCAGAGGATAAAACAGCAATGTCATTAACAAGATCATCCGTGCTCGAAAACCGAGCCGATCTCGGCATAGTTTTCGACACGGACGTCGACCGGAGTGGTGTGGTGGATAGCACCGGAAATCCCATCAACGGTGATAAACTCATCGCTCTCATGTCCGCTATTGTTCTTAAGGAGAATCCGGGAACGACCATCGTGACCGATGCCCGGACAAGCATGGCTCTAACTCAGTTCATCACTAATAGAGGAGGGCAGCATTGTCTTTACCGCGTCGGTTACCGGAATGTTATTGATAAGGGAGTTCAGCTTAATAAGGATGGTGTTGAAACTCATCTCATGATGGAAACTTCCGGTCATGGTGCTCTTAAAGAAAACTATTATCTTGATGATGGTGAGTTACTACTCTCTCTATCCATTTCTAGTAAGAGAAAAAAAAAAAACCTATATATATTATTCTACTTAAGAAATTAACCATACATGCATGATGCATGCATTACATATTAAAAATATGTAATATATTGATATATTTTATGAGTAGAAGAAATTATAAAAAATAGGTTATTCAGAGTATTTTTAAATAATAAAATACTTATTAGGATATTAAAGAGATTTTGATTAGAATTTTATTATTGAATAGTAAAAAAGTTGGTGGCTTGACTTATTTGGTAAAAACTTATCTCTAAAAGAGAAATTAATAAAATAAGTAGTATTAGCATCCACTCTCTTAATTTCTCTATCAGACCTAGTTTTGGTAAAATACATACATATCAAAACTGTGTTTTGTTCAACATTCTTAGTAAAGTTGCATGCAACTGATAACTTAAATGTTAATTTATGTTACATAATATATATATATATATATATATATATATATATATATATATATATAGGTGCTTACATGGTTGTGAAGATCATTATTGAAATGGTAAGAATGAAGCTTGAAGGATCAGAAGAAGGTATTGGTAGTCTTATAAAAGATCTTGAGGAGCCTGTTGAATCAGTAGAGCTAAGGATGAATATCATATCTGAGCCCAGATTTGCAAAAGCTAAAGCTGTTGAGGCAATTGAAGCATTCAGAAATTACATTGAGGTAATACATAATATATATATATATATATGCATTATAATCTGAGGAACCATTTTGTATGTAAAATAAGATAGAAAACTCACTGGCTACTTACAGGAAGGGCGAGTTGAAGGTTGGGAATTAGACTTTTGTGGAGATTGTTGGGTTAGTGATGGCTGTCTTGTGGATACCAATGACTCTCCTGCTGCCATTGATGCTCACATGTATAGGTAAAACTTCTATGCACTTTCTTTTGCTTTCATGCTCATTTTCCAACATTAGTTAATTTCTTCAATAATGTCTTAAAGTTTATAAATTGAAAGATGAAATGTTACTCTAATTATTTCGAATGTATTTATGTAATACTCAATCAATTATAAAATATTTATAAGTGAAGTGAATGTTTAATGATATAAAATAATATGTATAAATATTCATAATTAATTCGAAATAGTGAAGAAAACATTAATTAGTTGATTGTGAATGCTGTCAAACGTTGTAGTAGGGGCTTGTGAGCCCAGATGGTGACTAGCTAGCTGGATTATGAAAATTAAGTGATGCATCCGAGGATGGAAGTCATCTCTAAACTCTAGAATTTTATACTCATAATAACATTAAGTAATTAATTATAGGTGCAATAATCCCAAATTTTGTACTCATAACAACATCAAGTAAATGATTGTAATCCAAAAAATTTAGCTATTTGTCTATGTGTTATGATATAGACTTCTAATATTAATTATGTATGCCTGAAAATTCAGGGCTAGAGTTTATAACGAAGAGCACGGAGAACATGGCTGGGTGCATTTAAGACAAAGCATTCATAATCCAAATATAGCCGTTAACTTGCAATCCTCGATTCCGGGAGGCTGTAAATCTTTGGCAAAAGTTCTTCGAGACAAGTACGAGGATTTTCATTGATGAATTATTTTACAATTATTTATTTATTTATTCATTTTTAAAATTTTTGTGTCTGATGATATTATTTTCCTGGTGCAGGTTTCTTCTTGTTAGCGGAATGGACAAAATACTTGATATTACTCAAATTGAGGAATTTGCAGAAAGTGATCAGTGAGTGTTAAATGAATAAATTGGATTTATCATTATTAGCTTAACAAATTTATAGAAAAAATATATTTTTACAATTTTTTGTTTGGTCTTGATTCGCTATAGAATTTGGACAATATAATTGATTTAAAATTATATTTATTATATACTTAGATTTCAAAATTTAATATTAGGATAAATATTAGAAAACTAAGTTATATATATATCTGTGTGTGTGTGTGTGTGTGGTTAGTTTATATATATCTATATATTGAATTTGTCTAACTTGTTTTCGCATGCCTAATAAAATAAGAAGTGTCAACATAGGTTACAGGCAATAATTGAGAATGTGTATGACTAAAACAAGTAAAACTTTGAATGGTGGGAGACGCCATTGTTGAAAGGTATGAATTTCAAATATAGTAAAAATTAAAAGAGTTTCAAATTTAAAAATATTATATATTTATTGGCTTTAATATTTATTAAATAAAAAGAAAGAGTACTATGTGTGTATATATATATATAAATTTAGTAATATTTAATGAATAAATATTACTATTGTTTTTACTTTAAATTTACATATATTTTATATAAGGTGGTTATTTTTTATTTTTTTACTAAAATTACTTAAAATGTTGAATTTAAAATTTTCTGATAAAATTTGTGAAAAAATGGTGAAAAATTTAGGATTTGAAAGTAAAAAAAAAAAAAAAAAAAAATATTAACCCAAAAAATTTTCAAACATAAATTTATTTTGAGAGACTAAATTTATCACTAATTACTTTTATTTATAAATATTACATTTAAAAATATACGATAATTAATGAAAATATGAGAAGTTGAAATTAAATTGTATAACATAGAATTATGATGAGTTAAGTTGGGTTATTTTACTATTCCATGAAAATAACAACTCTTATTATAAAGTTTGAAAAAGTTTTATTATTTAATAAAAATTATAAATAATAATAGATAAAGTCAAAAAAATACTAACACGGCTTTACTTTTTCTTTTTCTTTTTTTTATTTAATACAATCTTTAAATTCTTTCTCGCAAACAAAGCAGAAAAAAACAAGAGAAAAAAAGAAGAAAAAAAAATTATAATTATATGTCATCCTACGTTGGAAATTTCCGTTCAAAATAAAAGAAAGGAAAATTCCACACACATATAATATTATTATAAGTTTCCTCCAATAATTAAAATATAACTTGAATCGAAGAGGTCGTACAATTTAAGATAAAATAAATATAAAAATATTTTAAAAAATTATTTATTGTAGCGAAATTAAATTGTAATTTAAGACGACGTGACTTAAACAAAATCTGAAAAAAAGTAATGATAATTTTGTAAGATAATATAAAAAAAAAAATATAGATATACAGACAAAATTCTACAAGTATATAAAGAGTTGCAGGGCAAAGTGTTTTATGCCTCACCACTCACTCACTAAACCTCTCTCTCTGCTCTTTGGAAAACTCAGATCAGACATTTATATAATTTGTTTATTTGTAAAATGAGTCTTCAGGGCAAGCTTGAACATATACAGGAAATCAAGTCTCCTGCCGTTTCTATCATTGATTACTTGGGCAGCAAGAAATATAATCTCCCAAAAATCTGCTCTGATATGATTGCCAGCATGGAAGTTCTTGAAGGCAATTGGGGAGTGAAGAATACCGTTCTTCTTGCACGTTATATTCTTGGTAAGTATCACTTTTCATAATGATTTTCCTCAAATTCATACCTAAAATAATTACCACCAATCGATTAGAAATAAAACATTTTAGCAATATTCTTTTTTTACCTACCCATTTAGAATATAGAATATTTTTGGGTAAAACTAATTCGGACTTGCCATTCGAAGTATTTACAAAGTTTAACTCTTATTCCAAATTCTAGGGAGAAAACATTTAGAAGCTCACTTATCTTTAACTTATTTTTAAACAGGTAAAAACTACTATTTTATTTTAAACTTTTGAATGATTTCGTGCAGATGGGAAGGAAGTGATTTCCAAGGAGTTATTGGAAGATATGGATGAGAAGAACACTTCAGTGACTTATAATATAATTGGAGGTGATATGATGAAATTCTACAAGACAATTAAAGTTCAAGTTCAAGTGATTACTAACTCTGATAGTGAAAAGAATTATGTGAAATCTACATACGAGTACGAGAAACTTAATTTTGAAATTCCTAATCCAGACCAGTTCAAGAATTTTGTAGCTCAAATCATAAAAAAGATTGATGACTATAATCACTCTGCATGAAGTCTGAAAAAAAAGAAAAGAAAAAGAAAAGCCCATGATCATGAAGAGGCTAAATTACTTAAGCTTTTTCAAGTATGTAAGGTTAGCTTATATATTGTTGTCAAAAACATTTTTATTAGAAGCCTTAGATAAGTTCAATAAGAAGTTTTAATAAATGTTCTCAATAAATAAGAAAAATATTATGTATTCATCATTGTTCACATTCTCTCCATTAATGGTAATACATTTTATATGAACATTAATAGTTACCATCACATATAATGCATTTTAAATAAATAATTAAAATAGACGTGTTCAAAAGATATAAATTGTCATATATTTTTTAATTTAAACTTATAAAATAGAATTTAATTTATTATTTTAATAAGACACGGACAAATTAGAGTAGAAAATTTAAAGTGAAATTTTAGATCATAGTTGAGATCCCGAAGACTAAACTAGTTAACTTTGAACGGAAGGAGACGCCATTGTTGAAAAATGGCATCGGGAGACGCTTATATATATATATATATATATATATATATATATATATATATTATATATATAATTTAACTTTTAATAAAAGTTGATAGGAAATGTAATGTTTTTGTGTGTTGGCAAATTGAGCTAGAGTTTCTAACTTTTCTGGCACTATTAATCTTTCTAATCTTCCATCTATTTTTTTGTGATGGTGAAGATTCTAATGTAACTTTTGTGAATGATGAATATAAAAGTTAAAAATTTATTTATAAAAAAAAAAATATTAAATAAACTTTTAATAAAAGTTTAAAATTCAAAATCTAATGCTCGGAATGTTTACATATATGATTACTAATGAAATATTTGAAAATACAAAGCTAAAAATATTTACACTTAACGAGAAAAAAATACATGTAGCAAGTCAAACAAGTGAATAACAGAAGTGGTCAAAGTGACTGGTAGAATGAACAAAAAATTATATCTTATATCTTGACTTATACGAAATATACATTTGAGTGTATAAAAGACCAAAATACATATTGAACGAGGTACATCTTACCATTCACCTCGCTCACAATTATCTGACTGATGGGCTCTACAACTAATAATCCACTGAGGAATGTTTGTTATAAATGGAAAACTAAATAACGATAAAAAATATGTAATCTCTTTTTGTTTGACAGAAACTGTTATGGGGCTCAATGTCAGAAAAATCATCATCATTCTTGTGACAAGGAGTTTTTGACACTCTAAATAGGACAAGTAATGACAAATTTACACGTGGCATTTTCATGTTATTATACAGATAAATAAATTCTTTTATAAAAGGTAAACGATACACAATTTAGAGGAAATCAATCTTTTCATTAGAAATAGCAAACATATGTAAGGATATCAATCCATGTCCCACATCTGAAGATAATGCTAGAGGTGACTAGCTTATAAGAATACTACTAACTCCATTAGTAAGAGGCCTTTTGGGAAGTTGCCAAAGAACAAAACCGTGAGAGCTTAGGCCCAAAGCGGACAATATCATACTAATGTGGAGTTAAGTGGTGGAAGCCCAATTTTGTGGGTATATGTGGGCCCAACAAGTGGTATCAGAGCGAAACTATTTTGACCGTAAAAGGGATGAGTTGAAAAGCTTAATTTTTTTTTGGGTAATTGATTAATATTTGGAAACTATTTTGTGTGTCTTCCTATTATTTCTTAATTGCTATTAATTGGTAAAATCTTGGGATAAATCTATGTGATTTTTTTAATCCGCTTATTAAATTGATCGTTATCTTTTGTGCTATATTAAATAATGAATAGCTATTCGTTAGCCCCGTTTGACGGTAAGGGTGATTTCTTTATCTGGCAACAAAAGATGAAAGGTATTTTAATTCAAAACTGATGTTTTAAAGCTGTTGATTTGTCTTGGGATAAAAACCTAGAAGAAACTAGGAAGCATGAAATGGATGAACTTAGGCAAACATGAAAATGCTAGGTCTTTATGGTTAAAACTTGAAGAGACTTACACCGAGACGTCCCTGCCCACTCAAACTTATTTGTTTGAAAAATATTTTAAGTATAAACTGGATTTGAATAAAAGCATTCATGAAAATCTTGATCATTTTTCAAAATTGTTTCAAGACATTAAACTCACCGGTGATACTACGATTGAAAAATACTCACCGGTTATTTTGTTAAATGCTATTCCAGATACTTATAACTATGTTAAATCCGCCATTAAGTATGGACATGACAGTATTTCTCTCGATACTATTGTCAACGCTTTAAAAAGCAAAGAATTGGATTTGAAAATAAATCGAGGAAATAAAAGTTTTGGTGAAGTTAATTTCATACGAGGAAGAACAAAAAATCATTCTCAAAAACCTTCCTCGAGTAAACAAAATTTTTCAAATGGCAGGGGTTGTAGTCGGTCTAAGTCTCGACCGAAAAATAGAAAATGTTACATCTGTGGTGTTGCTGGCCACTATGCGAATGAATGCACTAAACCTAAATAAGACCAGAATAATGAATTAGCAAATCAAGTCTCTGACGATTTAGGTGATGCGTTTATGGTTTCTGATAATGAGCATGCTTATGTGAATTCTGTAATTTCATCTCTTAGTGATACTGATTGGTTACTTGATTCTGCATGTTCTGAACATATGACTCCTCACAAGCATTTATTTTCTAATTATGTGGAAATGAAGAATGGCTCTGTGTCAATGGCTGATAGGAGTAAGCGTAGTGTCCTTGGCATCGGTGATGTCAATTTAAAATTTGAAAGTGGTTATGTGTTAACTATTAAAAATGTTAGACATGTTCCGTTCTTGGCTAATAGTCTTATGTCCGTTGCTGTGTTAGAAAATGCTGGTTTAATTGGTAGATGGGGTAATGGGTGCATGCGGGTCATGAAGGGTAATCTTGTGGTTTTCAAAGCTGAAAGAGTAGAAAATATGTATGTGGTTTCCCCTATATCTAATGCATCTGTTCATGCTGTTCAAAATGATTCTACCGATTTATGGCATAAAAGGTTGGGACATATGAGTGGTAAGGGTCTAGAGATACTGCATGGTCCGGTAAAATGGTTGATTTATCAAACTTACGTGTTTTTGGCTACTCTGCTTTTGTGCATCAGAAAACTGATAAATTAGAACCTAGATATATGAAATGCATTTTCTTAGGATATCCGGAAGGGGTTAAAGGGTATAGATGTTGGTTAAAGGGAGAACCGAGTTTTAAAACTATAATCAGTAGGGATGTAGTGTTCAATGAAACTAAATTTCCTTGCCTTGTTGTGCCCAATGTTGTGTTGTCCGAGGATACTTCAAATGAGGTGGAGCCTCCTCCTAAGGTTAAAATTGAACCTATTAATGAAGAAGATAAAGGTGATAGCGTGTATGATCAAAATGTTGAATTTGATGAGCCTAATACTGAAAATCTTAGTGATTATCAACTTGCTAGGGATAGGCTTAGACGTGAAAACATTAGGCAACCTCAACACTTTGATAACTTTCACCTCACTTCTCATGGTTTCAATGTGTTTGAATCTATAGACAATACTGAACCTAAGTCTTATAAGGAAGCTATTAACTCTAGCAAGATTACTAATTGGTTAAAATGCTATGAATGAAGAAATGAACTCTCTGCATGTTAATAAAACTTGGACTCTCGTTCCCAAACCTGTTGATTGCTCTTTAGTTGATTGCAAATGGCTTTTCAAGGTTAAAAATGAAGTAGACTCTGTTAGGTATAAAGCTAGACTTGTTGCTAAGGGCTTTACTCAAAAGGAAGGAATAGATTATACTAAAATCTTTTCTCCTGTTGTTAAATTCACCAATGTTCGCATCATGCTTGCATTAGTTGCTCATTTTAATTGGGAATTAAAACAGATGGATGTGAAAACTGCTTTCTTGCATGGTGAATTAAATGAGAAAATTTTTATGAAACAACCGGAGGGTTTCATTGATAAAAGACACCCTAATTATGTGTGCCTCCTGCATAAATCTCTTTATTGCTTGAAACAATCTCCTAGACAATGGAATAAGAGGTTTGATGCTTGCATGCTTTCTTTAAAGTTTACTAGAAGTGCTTATGATCCTTGCCTTTACTTTAAAGTCAATATGCAAAATCCTGTTTTTTTGCTCATTTACGTTGATGATATGCTATTAGTTAGCCCATGCATGAAAACTATTAATCACCTTAAAAATTTTCTAAGTGAACAATTCGACATGAAGTATCTAGGAGATGCTAGGAGGATATTAGGCATGGACATAACCAGAGATAGGAAAAATGGTACTTTGTTCCTAAACTAAACTTTTTATGTGAAGAAAATACTTGAAAAAGTTTCTATGAATGATGCCAAAGCTGTGACTGTTCCTCTTGCTGCTCATTTCTTGTTAAGTAAGGATCAGTCTCCCAAGACTGAGACTGAAATGAAATCGATGAAATCTGTGCCTTATTCTAATGCTATTGGTTCTGTAATGTATCTCATGGTAAGTACTAGGCCAGATATTACTTATGTTGTTAGCTGCTTGAGTCGATACATGTCTAATCCAGGTATGACACACTAGGAGGCTTTAAAATGGCTTCTTCGCTATTTGAAAGGATCTGTTGATATTGACATTAATTTTTCTAAATGTGTAGATGGAGTTAAACTCGTAGGGTATGTTGATTCCAATTATGCTAATGATCGTGATAACCGTAAATCTACCACCTCATATGTGTTTACTTTGTGTGGGTCTTGCATTAGTTGGAAATCCCAATTACAACACATAGTTGCATTATCTACTACTGAGTCTAAATATGTATCTGCCACTGAGGCATTAAAAGAAGCAATCTGGTTAAAGGGACTCATTCATGAAATTGGTTTTCTCAAAGATAATGTGGTAGTTTTCTCGTATAGTCAATCAAGTATACAATTGTGTAAGAATCCTATCTTTCATTATCGCACTAAGCATATAGATGCTAAGTTTCACTTTATTCGTGACATTGTTGAAAAAAGCATTGTTAATCTTGAGAAAATACCCTCCGAGTTCAACCCAGCAGACATGGGTACAAAGTGTCTGCCTTTGGAGAAATTCAGGTCGTGTCTCGACACCCTAAACCTTTTCTCTCCAACGTGATCTCTCTCCACTCTCTATTTTACATCTTTGTGATTGTTTATTTCTTTGTGATCTTTTCTTTATGTACCGTACTAACCTTGTGTTTTTTGTGTGCAGGTACGTGAGACCGGCGATGATGTTACCCCAATCCCAATCATTAAAAGTACACCGATGACTCATTCGGACCAAGGTGGAGATTGTTGGTTTATAATATGGCCCTAATAGTGGCCCATAGCTCCGGCCCAAGCCCAAGCCTGCACTCAATATCTTGTGCAGGAAGAAATGGAGTTTATTTCTTTCCTTTCAAATGAACACAATTATAGGAGCATTACCTATTGGAGTTTATTTCTTTCTTTTTTAAAAGAACACAATTATAGGAGTATTACCTATTAGAGTTGCCCAATCACACTAAATAAGACACGCAATTGAGGCTTGGCTGAGGACACACATAAAATACAAGAGAATCAATAAGCAAGGCATACGAGTTTTCTCCTTCGGGGATTCGACGATTCTGAGAGTTCTTTGTGATGGTTCGAGCTTGGCGATGGGCTGAGAGCGGAACGAGTGGGTCTTCGACGGTGTACAACGGGAGCGGGTCTGAGCCGACGACCTCCTATCACATTTTGGATATTTTTGTTTTATTCGTTGTTTAGATTTGCTAGATTGTATTTTGCTTTTGTGTCATTTAGTTGCACTTAAAGTTATTCGTTTATTGTTCGAATTATTGATTTGTAATTTTTTGATTCGTTCGATTGTAATCCGTTACGGCTATTCGAACCGATACCCGATCAACAGTGGTATTAGAGCGACGCGAGTATCTCCCATTCGAATAGCGGTGTTTGAGGCCCTACCAATGTGGATGCCTTGCAGAGGATGCAAGATGAGAGTGTCTTGCGAATGATGCAAGATGATTATTCCTCTAGGGGAGGACACGGGTATGTGGTCTTGGTTTGAGGGGAGAAATGTTGAGATGTTAACCCATGTCCCACATCTGAAGATAATGCTAGGGTGACTAGCTTATAAATGGACCACTAACTCCATTAGTAAGAGGCCTTTTGGGTGGTTACCCAAGAATAAAACCATGAGGGTTTAAGCCCAAAGCGGACAATATCTTACTAATGTGGAGTTAAGTGGTGGAAGCCCAATCTTGTAGGATCTTTCGGGCCCAACAAGTAGTATTAGAGCCCAAGGTTGGTGGGCTTGGGCTTGCTAGATGTGACCCAGTCTAGTGCTTGCGGAGATGCAAGAAGATTGTCCCTCTAGGGGAGGACACTGGTACGTGGTCCTTGGTTTGAGGGGAGGATTGTAAGGATATCAATCCATGTCCCACATCTGAAGATAATGCTAGAGGTGACTAGCTTATAAGAATATCACTAACTTCATTAGTAAGAGGTCTTTTGGGAAGTTGTCCAAGAACAAAACCGTAAGGGCTTAGGCCCAAAGCAAAAAATATCATACTAATGTGGAGTTAAGTGGTAGAAGCCCAACCTTGTGGGTATATGTGGGCCCAACACATCTTCTCTAACTATTTTATTTACTTTTCTTCATTAGGGTTTTATTCATAAATTTTGAATATCAAATCCTTATAATTATTTATCCCAAAATTTATATTATAATCTTCTTTTATGGTTATTTTCGTTCACTTCTAACTTTACCATCGAAGAATTCGAACTGGGTATATCTTCTCGTTTGAGCTTGCTTGCAGGTCAATCATCACCAAGAGAAGATTCATATCAATATCCCCATACAATAACAAGTAGGGAATATGTCAACTACTTGTTCCACATCACCAATCTTGCTGATTTTGGGAGAGATACGTATCTTATGTTATTACCTACTCTATCCATGTACGGTATTATTTATTTTGAAGTTCTAAAATTTTTTATATAAAAAATAAGGTTATTGTTTAATAAACTTTATAATTTATTGAATAAAAAGAAATAATTTTCACTAATATTTTGTGAATAAATATTTTAATTTTCTTTATTTAATTGAATTAAATTAAAAAAATTGTTAAATTTTGTTGAAATATATGAAAGGAATTATATATATATATATATATATTGAGATAAAAAAATTTAATACTTTCAAATATATACTAAGGACAAAACATGTATAACATTTTTTATATCAAATTCATGAATATTATTTTTATTTATAAATACCAAATTTAAAAGTTATGGTAACTTATGAGAATATGAGTACTTAAAATTAAATTGTATTCTTATTAAACATATACTTATTAACGTCGAATTATGATGAGTTAACTCGGGTTGTTAGATAATACAAATGTCAAAATTTTAAATAAATTTTTTATAAGTATATTGTTATAAAATTATATATATATATAATATAATACATATTTTATGGCAATTGGTGTGGAGATAGAGGGAGAGTGGGAGAGAGGAGAGAATTGGTCTCACGAATGAAAATTTTCTTTGTAATTGAATTGTTCTATCAAAAAATTTTTCTCTTGTATTTCACTTCTTACTCTTGGAATTCACCTCCTTATATATAACATCTATACACACACATATATATATATATATATATATATATATATAAAAGTGCTTCAGTACAAGTGCTCTACTATTTCACTCACAAGTGCTCCATTTATATATATATATAATATATATATATATATATATTCAATATTAAAAATATTAGGTGATATTTATCATCTTACGTAATTTTCTGGGATGATGGACATCCATTAATTTAATGAATCTTCGGGATTCATAACACTCTCCCTTGGATGTCCATTACATAAAGAATATGCCTTGTTAAAACCTTACTAGATAAAAACCCAGTGGGAAAAATTCTAGTGAAGGAAAAAGAGTACACTATTCTTTATGTATAAATTTCTCCCCCTGATGAGATGATCTCTAGAAAACTTTAAATTTCAAATTCTCGTTTCAAACAATCTATAGCTTCTCGAAGCTCTTCTGGAGTTCCTATGAGATTGATATCGTCAACATATATAGCAAGAATCACAAAACAAAAATCTGTTTTCTTAATAAAAACACATGGACAGATTTGGTCATTCTTATATCCTGAATTCAATAAGAATTCACTGAGGCGATTGTACCACATGCGTCCAGACTGTTTAAGCCCATATAATGACTTCTATAGAATAATTTTTACGAGGGCCTTTAGAAGCCTTTGGTAATTTGAATCCTTCAGGGATTTCCATATAAATCTCATTTTCAAGGCTTCCATAAAGATAAGCTGTAATGACATCCATTAGACGTATGTCCAGCTTTTCATGAACTGCCAAACTTATAAGATATCAGAGTGTAATAGCATCAATAACGGGTGAATAAGTTTGATCATAATCAATTCCTGGCTTTTGCGAAAAACCTTGTGCGACGAGTCGTGCTTTATATTTTACGACTTCATTATTCTCATTTCGTTTTCGCACAAACACCCATTTATAGCCAACAGGTTTTACATTATTTGGCGTTTGGACTACATGTCTAAAAACTTCTCGCTTCGCAAGCAAATTTAACTCCGATTGAATCGCATATTTCCATTGATGCCAATCAATTCTATGCCGACATTCTTCAACTGATAAAGGATCTAAATCCTTATTATCCTTGAAAATATCAAGGGCTACGTTGTATGCAAAAGCATTATCAATAACAACATTTCTTCGATCCCAACTTTGATTTGAACTGGTGTAATTAATAGAGATTTCAGAATTCTCTCCACCATTTGTAGTCGGAATCTTTTCATTAGTTGTCCCTTGGTTTTCTTTTTCTGTTTCATCAATATGATCTTCTGGATCATTTGTTCATCTTTTCTTTCGAGGATTTTTATTTTTGGAACCAAGAGGTCGGCTACGCTTCTGGCGTGTTTTTGATTCGAAAGCTATAGGATTAACTTTCTGTCCTTCAGGAACTTCTATCCGTATAGGAGCATCTATAGCTGGAAGATGCGATTTAGTGACTCTGTTGGAGTCAGCAAAAGAATCTAGCAGCTGATTTGCAATTTGTTGCAAATGTATAATCTTTTGAACTTCAAGTTCACTCATATTTGTGCGTGGATCTAAATGATTCAAAGAAGTTTTCCACGCAAGTTCAATCTTATGCCATTTATTCTCTCCCCCTAATTTGGGAAACAAATTTTCATCAAAATGGCAATCATCAAATCTTGCTGTAAATACATCCCCTGTCAAAGGTTCAAAATACCTTATAAATGGACGGGGAGTCATACCCAACATATATCCCCAATCTTCTCTGCGGACCCATTTTTGTCTGTTGCGGTGGTTCAATTGGGACATATACAACACACCCAAAAATTCTCAAATAAGAAATATTTGGCTCTGAACCAAAAGCCAATTGTATGAGAGAAAATTTATGATAACTCGATGGCCTTAAATGCACAAGTGCTGCAGCATGCAAAATTGCATGTCCCTAGGCTGCTGTAGGGAGATTTATTTTCATCAATAATGGTCTAGCAATTAATTGCAGCCTTTTAATAAATGATTTGGCTAGACCATTTTGTGTGTGAACATGAGCTAAAGGATGTTCAACAATTATTCTAATCGACATGCAATAAGAATCAAATGCATGCGAGGAAAATTCACCAGCATTTTCTATACGGATTCGCTTAATAGGATAATCAGGAAACTGCGCTATTAAGCGAATTATTTGGGCAAGTAATCTCGCAAACGCCAGGTTGCGAGTTGATAATAAACAAACATGGGACCATCGGGTCGATGCATCAATCAAGACCATGAAATATCGAAATTGCCCACATGGTGGACTAATCGGTCCACATATATCTCCATGAATCCGTTCTAGAAATGTAAGACTTTCAGCTCCTACTTTCAATGGTGGTGGTCTTATAATCAATTTTCCTTTGGAACATGCAGCACATGAAAGTTTATCAGAAGTCAAAATCCTTTGATTTTTCAAAGGATGACCGTGCGTTGTTTCGATAATTTTTCGCATCATAATTGATCCTGGATGACCCAAACGGTCATGCCAAACTTTAAAAGTAACGGGATTAGTAAACTTCTGGTTTACTAAATGATACGCCTTAATAGCATTTATTTTCGCATAATATAGGCCAGAGGATAGAGATGGTAGTTTTTCCAACAAAACCTTATTACCGAAGGTCATTTTTGGGATACCCAAATATTCATGACCATTATCTTCCATAGTCTCAACTTGATATCCATTACGTCGGATATCTTTAAAACTCAATAAATTTCTTTGAGACTTTGAGGAATATAATGCTTTATCAATAGCAATCATAGTTCCTCCTGGTAATATTATATTAGCTCTTTCGGAGCCTTCAATAAGTTTTGCACTACCATTTATTGTGGTAACACTTGTTTCTCCCACATTCAAATGAGAAAAATATTTCTCATATTTCAGTATGGTGTGCGTAGTTCCACTGTCAATAAGACAGACACTTTCGATATTGTTATTCATACCAGAAAATAGAACAACATCTATCTGTTTTGTTAAGAAAATATTTACAGAAATAAAAATTAAACATATAATATCACAACAAAACTAATATAAACATATAACACATAATAATAATATTCTAATTATTTTGGACACTTTAAATTTCCAATCAAGTGGTCAATTATTTCTTTTGGATGTTCGAAAAGATCAGTAACATCCAGGTGAGCCACATCAACATCAACATTTTCAACATCATCATCATTTATTTCATGAGACAAATTTTGATAAATAAGTCAACAAGATATTTTGTCGTGCTAGAGGCACGAGATCATTGACCTTTCATGCCACAACAATAATATTTGTCTTCATAATTTTTCGGAACAACATTTCCTTTCTTATTATGTTTTGTCTACTTCAGGTGGTCATAAATATTTTTGGCACCTAAATTATTATCACGTTTATAAGGGCCAAATTTATCACAACGTTCATGATCATATTTTCGACTATGACCGCGGTAACGACCACGAGCACGACCACGATCTCTTCTGGGATCATGATTTCTAACAACATTCACTTCATGGAATGGAGTAGGCCAGTAGGTCGAGTCTCGTGATTTTTCATCAGTAATTCATTATTATGTTCCACAACAAGAAGACAAAAATCAATTCAAAGTATTTCTTAAAATCTTTCTCACGATATTGTTACTGCATGACAATATCCGTGGCATGAAAAGTGGAGTATGTTTTCTCCAACATATCATCATCCGTTATATCAACTCCACATAGTTTCAACCACGAAACTATTTTAAACATTGAGGAGTTATACTCACTCACGGATTTGAAATCTTGGAACCTCAGGTGCAACCAGTCATACCGTGCTTTTGGGAGAACGACCATCTTCTGGTGATCGAATCTTTCTTTCAAATTTCCCGACAAAATAAGAGGATCTTGTGTTGATGACACATTATTTTATACAACGGTGTCTACCGGACCCGTTGTAGCAAGATGCATTCTGGCATCTAGTGTCCATAACAAATAATTCTTTCCGGTGACATCAAGAACTACTAATTTGAGTTTAATAAAATTTGACATAATAATAACAGAAAACGTACCGGTAAAAAACGTACCTGATTGATCTTCAAATAAATTTAAAAAATACTTTACCCGATGGTAGAGACTCGTGCTAATAACGTGTTATAAAATTATATATATATATATTATATATATATATATATAATACATATATTATGGCAATTGGTGTGGAGATAGAGGGAGAGAGGAGAGAGGGAGAGAGAAGAGAATTAGTTTTGGGAATGAAAATTTTCTTTGTAATTGAATTGTTGTATCAAAAAATTTCTCTTGTATTTCACTTCTTACTCTCGGAATTCACCTCCTTATATATAACATATATATACATCTATACATATATATATACATATATATACATATATATATATACATCTATACATAATATATACATATATATATATATATATATATATATATCTATACATATATATATATATATTGGATATTATATATTCAATATTAAAAGTATTAGATGATATTTATTACTTTACGTAATTTTTTTGGAATGAATATCTATTAATTTAATGTTCATAACATACATTAGATAAAATTAAAAAAAAAAGTATCATATGTAGTCCTACAGTGGAAATTTCCATTGAAAAGAGAAAAAAGGGAAATTCTACACATATAATATTATTATATGGATAAAGCTTCCATCAATAATTGGAATGACCCGTATTGCTTTAAGCAATGACTTGACTCGAATTATTACTCGATTCATAATACTCGATTCATAATACATAAAAACAAAAAAATTATAAAAAATTATCCGAATGCCACTCCTTAAAATCACTTATAAAAAATTATACAGACTTATTACAGAAAAATTGAAAAACACAGCTAACAACTCTTTGATATGAAAAACAAATTGACACTACAAAACTTTTCAAATAAGCCTCAAACAATCTCCCAAAAAATTGATCATCAACAACCTATGAATATGTGCAAATCTAATGGCATGAATGAAGGCTAGTGCTTCAACTACTTCGACAATAATGCATTAGTTCCATTAATATGTATATATAAAGAATCATATTTAATTATCTTATAAGAAAAGTTGTACAGAAATCAAAATTCAACTTATCACAAAGACCAGAAAAGAAATTCAATTTCTTGATTTGATCCTTATACAGAACAAGGGCAAGAAATTAAACCACCATAATCCATCGAAAGCTTCATTAAAAGAAAAAAAATAACGATAACTATATAATTGGGTTGGTCATAAAGTGTAGATCGACGGTACGAGTAACTTCAAATGCAAAATCCTTCAAATTATGTGGAGATGGAACTTCTGAATTCTGCTTCTCATATTCATAGATCCACTTCACCAAATTCTTTCCGTCCTGAAATTGGAAAGTAACCCTCAGTTTCTTGTATAGTTTCATGAGTTCTCCTTCGTATATCTTGTAGGTAATTGACTTTTTCTCTTCATCCACTGCTTGAATTGTCTCCTCTGAAATAATTTCTTTCCCATCTGTAATATATATATATATATCCAATCAAAAAATAATCTTTAAAGAGATTAATGATAATAAATAAATAAAGGAAATGGGTAGTGCTTAATTAATTACCAAGCAAATAATGAACAAGAATCACACAGCCGGGTTCTCCCCATTTTCCTTTAACAAGATCAATGATGGGAACATGTTTAGGACAGATTTTCTGTAGGTTTTCTTTCTTTCTACCAAAAATTTCGAAGAAAACATCTCCAGGAGAATTGACCTCCATTTCATACTCCGCTCTTCCGACAAGACTCATTTTTATTTATTTATTTATTTTTTTTTTTTGTAAACGAGAAGAAATGGGAGTTGCTAGCAATCATGTAGTCTCTTTATATACACCTTTTCTTTTATTTTTATTCTTAATTTTTTTAAAAAAAAAATACAGGACCGTTAGGTGGAGTGTTCTTTTTGTCTAAAAATATTTATTTAATTCATTAAAGTACGAATATATTTCTTAAAAAAACAATTCTTTAAAAAATGATTAAATATTTTGTATGAACATAATAATTATTTTAATGTTATTTTTTAATAAATATATATATATATATATATATATGAGAACGGTTGAATGAAATTTGATGACATCCTAGTTTGTGATACGTGGCGGAGAAAACATTGGTATCAAAATCAAACTTTGCAATGACTATGAAATCAGCACATTCCAATATATCGGCGTGACATATTGCACGAGTCATATTTTGGAAATAAAATTTAATATTAATATTATAGACAGAAACATTAAGAGAAATAATTAAAATTCTTAAAAAAAATTTTAATCTTAATTATTTAAATAAATTTTATATAAAAATTTGATTTATTTCAAATTAAATGGAAAAGAGTTACGTTCCATTTATGGGTTTTACCTTATTTCACCGCTGAGAAAGAAAAGAAGACTTCCATCTTTAAGTTTCACTCGTATATAACTATCTTTTTTAGAATGTAAAAAAGTGTAAAATTAAAATATTTAATAAACATTAACTAGAGGTAATTCAATTGCACCTTCCATTGCATGTTACGATTTCACTCCAGTCACTTGAGCGTGAATCATTTCTAATCATCCCATTTTCAATGGTTTTGAAGAAATTGGCTATATCATTTTGAAACCTTTCTTGAATATTCTTGCCTAAAATTAGATTGCTGCCTAAAATTAAGTTTTTGCCTAAATTATTATTTTAAAATTATATTTAAAAGTGAAAAACATGTAACTCAATTAGTAACCGTTTTACTTATAACTATAAAAGATTATGAGTTTAATATATTAAAAAATATATATATTCTATATTTGGAAGATATTTTATAATTTACAAATAAATATTTTGAGATTTAATTTACTAAATTCTCTTTTGGTAAATCTTAAATTATATTCAACTTTTGATCTTGTTTCTACTAAAGTTAAGAAAACAACAGCACAACAAACTTAGAACCATAACTTTCTCTCCTTCATGTGAGAAGATTTCAATCCATGTTCCACATCTGAAAATAATGTTAGGGGTGACTAGCTTATAAGAATACTACTAACTTCATTAGTATGAGAGCTTAGGAATGGTATGATATTGTCTGCTTTGAGTTTAAGCCCTCACGATTTTGTTCTTGGATAACCACCCAAGTGGTAGAAGCCCAATCTTGTGAAAATATTCGGGCCTTGGTTTGAGGGGGAGAGTGTTGGGGTACAAACCCATATCCTTCCTTCTCCTACTTGAGAGGGACATTTTTTTTCGAGAGATTATATATATATACACACGTAATGTATGTATTTCCCTAAATATAATAATAATATTTGTGAAGAATAATGTAATATATAATTTAAACTAAAAATATCATAAATTTAAGATATATTAAATATGAAAATTTAATATTTCACATTAAAATTCGATTAATCCAAAAATTAGCATTTTTTGTTACAGAGCAGAAGAATCGAAGGGTCCTTTTCCGGTAAGCTATTTGGGGCAAATTAAAGCAGATTTTGAACGTCGTCATCATATATTTTTAGAGGAAGCTTTCCTTACAGTTATTATATATATATTTTTTATAAGCAAAATTCTAATTCAGCATTTTACAGGAAACCAAACTCTTTCCATTTGAAACCAATAAGTTTTAGTACTATTTTTCTTGTTAATGGAGTCAAACAAAATGATGGTATGAATGGGTTTTGAAAGTTTGAGAAAGACTGCCAGAACATTTTATTTTCTAAATGTGCATTACATAGAAAATGTATACCTTATATACCGAGCTGGACTTATTTATACAAAACAAGGCCCATAAGACCAATTTTACTATGTAAAATCAAGTGGGTCGCAGCAATTAAACTCTTTAGTGCTCTCCATTGATGAGATATCTATATAGCCGAAGGGTTTCACGTTCCTCCAAAATTTGATGTAAAATATTTTTTTTTGAATAAGAGTAGACTTTGCAAATGTAATTTAGATTAAATTTAAATTAGTTAAAATCATAATAATTATAAAAATTAAATAATTTTGTTTAAAGTATATAAAATTTAACTCGAAATAAAAAAAATAATAACTCTAGCTAACAATGTGGACGATCATCATCTTGGAGAGAAGCTAAAAATATTACTTATATAATTTGTGAAATAAAAAGTTTTGAATTTGATTTAAATTAAAAATAATTTTATATTATATTCAAGTCATGCGTTACCATCTTAAACATATTATTAGAGTTTAGATTCTTTAGAATGTAGGTTTTAAGTTTACCTTTCATTTACATGGAATTATGCGTTTTTTTTTTTTTTGGTTGAAAGTGATTGGAAAAGTATTTTATAACTAAAGTAACATTTTGGAGATGAAAAACTCTATTAATATTGATATGATTTAGTATCCCAAAATGCAACTTTCAAAATAGTATTTTAGAGTTCAGAATTACATTAGTAAAAAGATGAAGTAGCATTCCTAAGATGGGATTTTCTATTTATAGAAACTTACATTAACATGATCCAAATTCTGAAAGGCTCAAGCTTAAAATTAACCATTTTCTTCTTTGATTCCCAAAACTTTTCTCTTCTCTGCAATATATATATATATATATATATATATATATATATATATATAGGTATTTAAATCAATTATACAATGATAATAATTAGTTAATAAAGTCTCGGAAAAGATAGAGCTTGCCAACTTTATATGTTGACCAAGTGACACGTTGCCGTGTCCATAAATATGCATGGGATGAGAAAGCAAGCCATATAGGAATTTTTTATTTTTGGCCGGTCCTCATCTCTAATGCTCATTTTGCAAGCTATTTATATTCAATAATCTTTTTAATACGTCATAATGAATAACTCTAATGAAAATAATAATGTAGAAAACAAATCAAAGTGTATATTAATAAAATTTCTAGCCAATGATAACATTTAATTAATTACATTTATATAGTAATAAAATAAGCTCTTAATTTAATTAATTATATTTTTATTGTGATAAAATAAGCTTTTCACTTGACAAAATGAAAAAAAACATTGTAATGCTAGGTAAAATAGCATGTTCGGTTATTATCGTGAGGGGTGATTTTAAGAGTTAAAGTCACGTATTTTTTCAAATAAAAATTAGATTTTATAGACACAGATGATAAAACACACAAAAAGAAAGCTGGAATTCATCAAATTTACTGCACAAACCGATCTGATTATTATTACAATTTTATTACATCATTCTTAAACACAAACACTCACACACACACACACACAAATTTGTTCGAAAAAGAGTTATTATTTCAACTCCCAAACATATATATATATATATATATATATATATATATATATATATATATATATATATAATGTATCAAACATATCACTCATCATCATCTTCCATGGATTGATGATTGACTCGTTTTTAATTAAGAGTGGTGAGCTTCGATATCTTCAACCAAGTGGAGGAATAAACTGAGGAGTGTTCCTGGATGTGGGTTGTCGTCTTTCAGCTTCTCGTACTCCAGTGTCCACGTCACTAAGCTGTCCGGACCATTTGTATCCACGTGATAAATTATGTTCATCGATTTGTATAGTTCCATTAAATCTCCTTCAATCATCTTGAACTTTATTGATTGTTTCTGCTCATCGATTTCTTCTATTATCTGTTTTGCAACTCTATCTTTTCCATCTGCATGGGAATTATTATACAAAATAAATAAAAAGAAAAAAATTGTTGGAAATGATAAAGCGCAAATCTTTGATCGAGAAAGAAAATAATACCCTTCATCTTTAAAGTAACATTTTTTTTAACTCCTTAAATAGACTCCATATGTAATTACTTTAAATAAACTAATCAGAAGTTAAATAAAATCCCATCATGATTTTTATTTATGGTACCAATAATCTTATTAGAAATAGTTCATCTTTGAACTCTCATCTTCTTGAAGAAGCATTTAGTAGTCTGTTTATCAACTCTTTCAAGTTATTCAGTTAATGATATTGAGATAAAGAATTAACGGAGATTTTATCAACGAAATGTTAACATATCAATCAAAGTCCCACACCATGTAGACAACTCTAGCATATAAAGATTACACATGCTTTATTAATACGAGGCATTTTGAAAAGATACTCAAAAATAAAACGGTGAGGATTTAAGTCCAACGCGGACAAAGTGAGGTGATTTGCAGCCCAACACGGGTTCTTTTTGAAGAAAGGAAGGGTGGGATTAATTGAAAAATTATTCAAACAATCATCCAAAGGTTGTGGGAGATCAGGAATCAAAGTTGAAGATATGTATATATATATATATATATTTATGAGAAGTATGATTAAGGGTTTATTACCATGGATGTAGTGCCAGCAGATCTTTGATCCAACAGTACCAAGTTGGCCTTCAAGAAGAGTGAAAGCTTGAACTTTACCAGGAGTCATTTTGGAAAGTTCGTGAGGTCTCTGTTTGAAAACGTCATGAAAAACATCTCCTCCAGCTTTGATCTCTGTTTGACCGATCATTTTTCCTTTGATACCCATTTTTTTCTCTTCCCTCAACCTTTTTTCTTTTTCTTTTTTCTAAAATAAATAGTAAACTGAAGACAATTGAAAACTTCTCTCACAATGATAATGAAAAAAGTCTGTGGAAAGTTTGTCGAGTTGTTGGCATCTTTATATAGATCAATATTCAGTGACGCGTCGTTTATAAAAATGATCACAATTGCATGCCGGGTCCATCCGTACAGTTGGATACAATAAATGTGGGATGAGGGAAGCTAGTATTCTTTTGGCTAATTCCAATCCAAATATCACCTAAATTTAATAATATAATACTCATAAGGGAGAAAAAATAATAAAACATGTCGGTAATCCAACTAATTTTAGTTGACGGGAGAAAGAGTGTTCGGTTTGCCACATATGACTAAGTGCTTGTGTGTTTCCGCCATTAGCTATTGATGATTAAGTCTGACATTATGTATGGTAATAATTCTTAATTGTGGGCTATGGGGGGAGCTTTCAGCAATCTATACATTTAGATTAATTGTGGGTTTTTTTTTTTTTTGAAAACAGATTAATTGTGGTTAATGTTGGATACAACTCTTGTTTTTAGTTTTAAATTTTAAATAATTATATATAACTCACTTTTATTTTGAGTTATAATTTATTCTCTCGTTCATTCAATTATATAAAAATATGAAATCGTGTTAAATGTTTATTTATTTTATTTTATTTAAATTATATTGTATGAAGAAGGATCTGGAATCCATGTATTGATTGGTTGGTAGAAATATTGTATTGAATGCTGATACAAATGTTATGGTTTTAGCAATCTTGCAAACTGTTGATATTTCTTTTGTTTGGTAAGTTCATTTAATCTTTTTTTTTTGTGGTATTAAATTGGGGTGTATTAGTGGAATTTATTGATTGGAATAGGACAGTTGAAATTCTTATATATATATATATATATATATATATATATATATATATGGTTTTAGCTATCTTGCAAACTGTTGATATTTCTTTTGTTTGGTAAGTTCATTTAATCTTTTTTTTTTGTGGTATTAAATTGGGGTGTATTAGTGGAATTTATTGATTGGAATAGGACAGTTGAAATTCTTATATATATATATATATATATATATATATATATATATATTTCCTTTGAATAATGAAGATAATATATATTATTAATATTATTTCAATTTTTAAAATTAAAAAGATATATTAAAATCATATTACTTTTGTTGTATCCTAAAATAGTTAATTTCTTGTCCAAATTTATCTATTTATCTGCCACTTTAAAGAGTAAAGCAAAACCAGAAACAGCTTTTTAAAGCTACTTTTTTCTTGTTAACACTCTCTGCTTTGTACTACTTTTTCATCTCAATCTAAAACATAAATTGTGACAAACAAACATAACCTTGGTATCATATTGTGTTCAAAATAAAAATTTTGGAATTTTTTTTTTTTTTTTTAGAAATTGAAAACTTTTAATATTAATAATTTCAATGATATTAAAAGAAATATAAGTATGAGATTTAAAATAAGGAAAGTAGTACTATCTGCCATCTCCAATAATTGCTTTAAATTTAATTATTTCAAGATCGTACCGTATATTTTTTGCATTAATTATTAAAATTATTGGACTGATCTCATCTACATCCAGTCAATTTTTTATTTATTCAGATCTGTTGTGGTTGCAATTAATTGATGATATCCATAACAATTAATGCTTTATCCACAAATGGCTACATATATTCAAACGCACGCATGTTTCACATTATATTAATCCACGCACAAAAATATTTTATAGTCTCAGCTTTTATATAAGTGTTACCAGTTGAATTTTAATAATACTTAATGTCAATTTTTAGTATTTGATGTTGCATTAGAGATTTTCTAAATATTTTTCTTCAGAATTCTTTAATCCCTTATTTTCATCTGAAAAATGGTTATTTATAATTAAGAATTAGAGTGTTAATTGAATTCTAATTATTTTTGAATAAGATAAGAAATATATTTGTAAGAGGATGTTTTTAAAAAAAAATTTTAAGAACGGTATATACACTAAAAAAAATATATGGAGTTGACAATATATTTTATGCGTAAAATAAATAGAATCAAATTCATTAATTTTAATGTTTATCATAAAATATGAAAAAAACATACAAGTAATCAAAATAATAATAATAATAAAAGCAAAATTGGAGTAAGATATTGAAATTGGACATAAACTAAAGTTGAGTGGTTTTGACCCAGATTTTGCATCATAAAATATTCATATTTAAATATGTTTACTATTTTTAATTTTCTTTGTCAAATATAATAGATATTGATGAGAAGAACAATTCAGTCACTTATAATCTAATTGGCGGTGATATGACGAAATTGTACACGACAATTACAGTTAAGATTCAAGAGATTATTAACACAAATGATAAAAAGAATTATGTGAAATCTACATACGAGTACGAGAAACTTAATCCTGAAATTCCTAAATCAGAACAATTGAAGGATTTTGCAGCTCAAGTCATCAAAAAGATTGATGAATATGATCACTCGGCATGAAGAAGCTTTTTCATGTAATTTTAGTCTGAAAGCCTTAGATAATAAGTTGAATAAGAAGTTTTAATTACAAGGTTTGTATGAGAATAAATAATGTTTTCAATAAATAAGATGAAATATTATGTATACATCAATTTTTTTTATAAATGTTTCAAATTTTATTGATAATACAATTTTATTTTATTTTTTATAATATCTATAGAATGACTTTTGTATCTTTCGAATTTATAACTTCTTAGTTATATGTGGTGCTTACTATTAGAATAACTAATTAAGAAATGTTTATCATCACATGAACCCCTTTTTTTATGATAATATAATTTAAAAAAATTTATATTTTATTGTAGTTTCTGTAATGCGTGGAAACGAATAAGTGGGACAGAAATTAGTAAAGAATTTGCAATATTAATTGAATTGTGGAAAAAGTTGAAAAGTTAAACTGTGAATTTGGACGTGATATGTGGGGAAGAAGGGTCTGCAGTATTATCCTTTGTTCCAACCTTCTTGACTTGAATTTCATTTCTTCCAGGGTACCTTTAACCTATTTTAGTTCCCTCCAATGCTCAATCCCAACACAAGAAGCTTAGGGTGTGTTGTCTATTTCTTCTCTATCTTCCTCTGGTGCCTACTATTGTGTTAGCTTGAAGGTGTTGTAAATAGTTTGAGTCTACTATACTTTATTTTTGTTATTAAATTGGTTAATTAATTTTTTAATATTTAAACATAAAATTAGAACCCAATAATTTAGGAGAATCGGTAAAAGAACTCTTAAATGTTTCTTCAATGGAGAGTTTATATAATTATAAAAAATTATAAATAACAAAATAATATTTATAAAATTTTATTTTTTTAAGCATTGTGACTATATAATGTTTAAGAACTCGTGACTTCTCAAAGTTACAAGTAACATTCTATAAATTTAAATTATTATATTAAAAAATTAAGGTTTATAAATAATTTTAAAAAATAAAAGTCTATTTTAATAAAATAGGCCTACTTTATTTTGAAAATGAGATAAAAAATTAATATTAATTTGAGAATTTTTTTAAAATAGCATTATTCTGTAGAATAACTCCATAAACATGCATCTATGCAGCAAAATGATTGCTATGACGGTTGATGAGATAAGCCTTTCAAAACCTACAAGTCTGTATCGGAAACCAACCAAAGCTTCGAAATTAGCTCCACGGTGCTACCAATAAAATTAAAATTTAAAAACTGACCAATGTATAAAGAAAGGAGAAGTTAGTGAAATTTGGGGCTTTCCCCAAAATAATCTAACTTTTAAAAAATTATCCCAATTTAACTTTGTTTATAATAAAATTATTTCCCAAATTAACTTTAACTCATTTACAAAATGAGTTCTAATGAGACCTACTAAAAAAAAATTTTAATTTTTCTCTTTTCTTTTTCTCTTTCTCTATTTTTTCTCTCTCTTCTTTCAATTTTTTAAATCCATCCAACTTAAAAGCGTTTCCCCTCTCCTTCCCTTTTCTTTTCATTTTTTTTTCTTTCTTTTCCCTTCCAATCCACCTCCCCACTTCCCTGTTCTTTTCATTTTATTATTTTTTTTTCTCTTCTCCAGTCCCCTCTGCTATTTCTTCCCATAGCTTTTCCTTCACTCGCCTACCGTCGAGCTTGAACCAGAGACGAGGGCTTCTCTTACCTCTTATTCACCCTTTTACGACTTTGAACCTACACCTTCCTTTGCTCCACTACTGGGCCTTCTACCTCACCAAGATCTGTTGAAGGAAATCGAGACTATTTGAGGTCTGCCAAGGTCTTTCCTTTTTTTATATATATATATTCGAAAATCAAAAATTTTCGATTAAGAGATTTACACGACATAAAAAGAAAAATAGATCTCTTCTCGAAAAGGTAAGCCCTCTAAGTTGAAACACTCAGCAATGATAGGGATCGTGTTGTTGAAGCAAGGGATGAACTCCATCGGATATTGAATGAGGTTCGTGAGTTCATTTACTTATTTGTTTTTATAATTTTACACTTGTTAGTTTTGATATTGGATTTCAAATATTGTGCATATTTAAAAACTAGAACTACACTGCACCATCTTCAGAACCCCAACACTGTCATCACCCCTTCCACTCTCCTCTTACAAGGAAAATACAACTAAATAATCAAGAAATCGAAAGCTCAAACTTTTATGAATAAGCTCAAAAATCGAGATACATTTAAAACAAATTAGATAAAAAATGAGAATTGCAGAGAGGGTACCACCACTTCTTAAGAGGGATTGCCAATAGGGGTAGAAACTCCCAGGGAAAGACTTCTCAGGGCTTCAAAATTTCAAGGTCAGTACGACTTGCTTCTTTTTTTTTTTAATTGTCTAAGTTTTTGTTTGTTTGATAAAATTTGATTATATTTTATTTTTATGATTGTGCAATTCTTGTTTCTTTGATGATTTGGTATTTTATTATTATTATATTTTGAAAGGATGAATGATATTTTTTTAATCATAATTTTAAAAATAAAAAGTAAAAATAAAATTTTTCTTTTTATTTTAAAAAAATATATTAAATTTTTATTTACATTTTGTAGATGGCATTGTTGAGGGAACCAATTCGATTAAATATCTATTGGGATTCTAATATTTTATACGATGTAAATGGCAATCCCTATTTTGAAGGGCCAACTAAAAAATCATGGGTGTTTAAAAGACAAATATCATATTCAGACATAGTTTAAAAGGTATGCAACTTTAAAGGTGTTGATATAACAACAAACCTAAAGTTCATGCTACGTTATCCAGGTGTTATACGGGGTTGTTCATTTGTCCAATATTCTATTATTCCAATCATGGATGAGGAAGATATGGAACATATTTGGTCTATACCAAGTGACTTCAAGACTGTGGGTGTTTCTATTTTGGTTCAAGAATCTCCAACACCTCCTTCACCACCAATAATTCATGAATCTCCAACTCCAACACCAACAACGGAGGATGAAACAACACATATAAATTTGGATGTAAATCTCATGGCATCTCAACCTTCAATTGATGATGGTCCTGCATTTATGGATTGTTTTGGAGGAACTACAGATGTTGATGGGGAACCAGATAGCGAAGGACCAAATGATGATGATGGATGTGCTTCAGAGAATGAAGATAATCAGAATAATGTCAATCCACAATGTATAAATTTTACTTCATCATATCATTCATATCCATGATATAGTGATATGGGTTGTGGTGAACCCATACCTGATGACGTTGAAAAGGTAAATATCAATATGCGGAGATGGTCGGAAAATGATAATGAGTTGAGATTGGGAATGAGATTTAGTGATAAGGCTCAAGTTCTTTATGCAGTACGAATGTGGCACATACAACAAGGTCGGGAATTTACAGTTATCAAAAGTACTAGTACCCTCTGGACAGCTGAATGTAGGAACAAGACAAGAGAACATCCATGCAGTTGGTATATTAGAGTAATTTGGAAACAATCATTCAAAATGTGGTATATTTCAGTGTTAACTCATGATCACACGTGTATCATGCGAGTTGTCAATAATAACCACCGAAATTTGACTCATAAGTATATTGCAAGAAATATTATACATCTTATGAGGAATGACCCAGAGACTCATGTTAGTGTTATCAAAAAAGAAGTGCACAAGTAATTTCAAAGTAATTGTTCCTATAAGAAAGGATGGCACGCAAGGAAGGCTGCAGTTGAAATCTTGTTCGGGAGTTGGGATGACACTTTCAAAATATTACCGAAGTATATGCGTGCCTTACAACAAGCAAATCCAAATACAATCGTACAATGGAAAAACCATCAATCAAGTTCCGAAAATGATAAGGTATTTCACTACATGTTTTGGTCTTTCAAGCCATCTATCTCCGGTTTTACTCATTGTAGACCAGTTATTTCTATAGATGGTACATTTCTTAGAGGTGCATATAAAAGTGTTCTCCTCATTGCTAGTAGTTGGGATGCAAACAACCACATATATCCCTTGGCATTTGCAATTGTTGATGAAGAAACTACTGCAAGTTGGAGTTGGTTTTTACGACTTCTGCGATTTACGTGGTACCTAATAGGACTATATGCTTAATTTTTGATAGGCACAAGGGTATTTTGAGTGCAATTAGTAATCAACTTGAATGGCAACCACCACATGCAGTTCATAGGTATTGTTTAAGACATGTAAGGGCAAACTTCAAAGTGACATTCAAAAATAAAGAGTTGTCAGATTTGATGTATAAGGCTGGATCGACTACTAAGATCACAAAATTTAACGAGTTTATGGAAGAGATCAAAATGAGGAATGTGGAAGCATGTAATTATTTGGCAGCCATAGATAAGGAAAAATGGACACTAGCATATGATGGCGGTTACAGGTATGGTTGTTTGACTACAAATCTTTCTGAATCATTAAATAGTGTCTTAAAGAAGTGTCGTGCATTACCTCTAAAGGCTTTGGTTGAGTTTGTATACGACAAAATTGTTCATTATTTTAGTAAATACCGAGATGAGGCAACACATACTATACATCCTTTTCCATCTATAATTTGGAGGCAATATGTTAAGAATGAAAAAAAAGCAAGAGGACGTATTGTTTTCTATTACATTCTTCAAACTGGAATATTTAGGGTTACTACACCTTTAAGGGGAGATGGAAGGGGAAACAATGTTTACACAATCAACATCAATGATCAATCTTGTAGCTGTAATAAATGGTCCATATTTGGAATACCTTGTTCTCATGTATTTGCAGTATGTCGACGTCGTAGTTGGGATCCAACTTCATTTGTTATGCCATTTTATTCAACCTCTAATTACAAGTTGATTTATGAGGTAAATTTTTATCCTGTCGCAAATGAAGAAGGGTTTGTACTTCATTGTTATAAACCTATTATGAAGAGGGGTGATCCAGGTCGTTTACGATCCCGGAGGTATCGGGGTTCAATGGATGCAAAAAATCTGGACTCACCTCCAAGATGCGGTAACTGTCATATGTCAGGTCATAATAGAAGAACTTGTATCTCTAACCGAAATAATGATGGATGTTGATTTTGTATTTCACTTTTTTTCCCATTATAAAAAAACTCATTGTTGTATTTTTATTTTATATAATATGATGGACTCAATATGGTTTATATATTTATAATTGACGTTATGTTGTATTGTATTGCAGTTTATATGTTGAATTATGTTTATGTTGTGTTCTATTGTATTTTGCAAGATGTGCGATTTGATATAAGCTCATGTTGTGTTATATTATATTTTGGGATATTCATATCAGTTATAGTGTTTAGAATTGAATAGTAGGACGCATTCTGAACATAAGTCCTAATGTTCCTAATAATTTTCAAACGTGATGAATTCCAGTACTAAATTGTAGGACGCATTTTGAACATGAGTCATAATGTTTCACATAATTTTTTAAGGGATAAATTCCAATACTGAATTGTAGGACGCATTTTGAAAATGAGTCATAATGTTAATTTTTTAAAGGGATAAAGTCCAGTATATAGAAAGCAAATCGAGATAAAAAACTACCATTTGATTCTCTTTCTTTTCAATTTTACACAAACTTGTACTAGCTCTTTTATGGCATACAAGATTCCATCAATCTAACAGACCTCCATTGCCTGCCTATATAAAAATCCAAAAAACCTTACAACAGTAGGTAAGTTTCCATCTACTATTAATATGGAAACTTCACACTACCCGCCAGTACCCCTTATTCACCCCTTCCACTCTCGGCGTCAACAACCTTCCACTCCCTACCCTTCCCAACTTCACACTACCCGCCAGTACCACTGTTAAGATTCCTTTCCCCTGTATTTGCAACAATGGCACCGAAATATCTAAAAAGAGGCCTACTTATACCGTTGTCAAAGACGACGGTCTATACCACATAGCTGTTGAGATTTTCTCTGGTTTGGTCACTTACCAGGATATTCAGGCTGCTAATGGCATCCCTGATGCTAATCTCATTAAAGTTGGGCAGGAGCTCTGGATCCCGCTCCCCTGTAGCTGCGATGACGTTGACGGCCAAAAAATGGTTCATTCCGGTCACGTGGTGTCCAATGGCAGTACGCTGGAAGGGATAGCCCTGCAATTTGGCACCTCCCAGGATATTCTTTTGAGGCTTAATGGCTTAGCTAATTCAAAAGATCTCAAGGCTAATTCTATTCTTGATGTTCCTCTCAAAGGTATTTACTACTTTTTTTTTCTTTTCCTTTCTTTTTGGGAACCAAGTATGGCTATGAATAATGAATTAAGGGTGCTTCTGCAGACTGCAATCTCAGTGTTCTCTTTCTTTCTTTAATTAATGGAAGTCTGAAATTTGGTCCATTTTGTAAGAAATATTGTATATCTTGATAAAAGCAAACAATAAGGAATACAATTATTTTTAAAAAATCATTTTCTTTTTCTTTCCACCACTTGCAACAAAAAGAAGTTGGAAAAGAAGTTTGTGAATTTACTATTTGGACCAAACTTTAATTAATGGACCAAATATCAAGATATACAATATTTTGTTTCAGTTCTTTCTAACTTCATGCTCCCCTTCACTTTTTCATTATCTCGTAAAATCCTTACCTTTTCACATATTTGAAATCCAATATCAAAACTAACAAGTGTAAAATTATAAAAACAAATAAAGTAAATGAAGTCACGGACCTCATTCAACATCCGATGGAGTTCATCCCTTGCTTCAACAACACGATCCCTATCATTTCTGAGTGTTTCAACTTAGAGGGCTTACCATTTCGAGAAGAGATCTATTTTTCTTTTTATGTCGTGTAAATCTCTTAATCGAAAATTTTTAATTTTTTAATATGTATATAAAAAAAGGAAAGACCTTGGCAGACCTCAAATAGTCTCGATTTCCTTCAACAAATCTTGGTGAGGTAGAAGGCCCAGTAGTGGAGCAAAGGAAGGCGTAGGTTCAAAGTCGTAAAAGGGTGAATAAGGGGTAAGAGAAGCCCTCGTCTCTGGCTCAAGCTTAGCGGTAGGCAAGTGAAGGAAAAGCTATGGGAAGAAATAGCAGAGGGGACTGGAGAAGAGAAAAAAAAAAAGAAAAAATGAAAAGAACAAGGAAGTCGGGAGGTGGATTGGAAGGGAAAAGAAAGAAAAAAAAATGAAAAGAAAAGGGAAGGAGAGGGGAAACGCTGTTAAGTTGGATGGATTTAAAAAATTGAAAGAAGAGAGAGAAAAATAGAGAAAGAGAAAAAGAGAAAAGAGAAAAATTTAAATTTTTTTTTAGTAGGTCCTATTATAACTCATTTTGTAAATGAGTTAAAGTTAGTTTGAGAAATAGTTTTATAAACAAGGTTAAATCGGGACAATTTTTAAAAAGTTAGATTATTTTGGGGAAAGCCCTTAAATTTCCCTACAAGAATAATAAATAAAATATAAAAGTCTAATAATTTAAATAATAAACAAATTTTGTTTTGAAATAATAAAATTTAATTATCTTATAAGAAAATTTGTACAGAAATCAAAATTCAATTTATCACAAAGATTAGAAAGAAATTCAATTTCTTGATTTGATCCTTATACATACCAAGGGCAAGAAATTAAACCACTATAATCTATCGAAAGCTTCATTAAAAGAAAAAAAATAACGATAACTATATAATTGGGTTCGTCATAAAGTGTAGATCGACGGTACGAGTAACTTCAAATGCAAAATCCTTCAAATTATGTGGAGATGGAACTTCTGAATTCTGCTTCTCATATTCATAGATCCATTTCACCAAATTCTTTCCGTCCTGAAATTGGAAAGTAACCCTCAGTTTCTTGTATAGTTTCATGAGTTCTCCTTCGTATTTCTGGCAAGGCACTGATGTGTCGGGCGTATGAGAGTTCTTTTGCTGATCCTGAGTTCAGGGAGGGCAGCAACTTCACTCCGTTCACAAAGAGTGAACTGGAAGAGATTGCAGCCAATGACCTAAAGAAGGGCATGCACTAGAGTCCGCCGGCATTGGTGTCACCTACTTTGGAGGAGCTGTGCGATCAGTTCCGGGGTGCACCCATAGCAGTGGAGGCAACTTTGACAGAGCCAACTTTGACTGAGGCTCCAGTGTAGAGGGACCTACACCGGCGGCGGAGTTAAACATGGCAGAGGGGTCCCAGAGGGGTGTAGAGGAAGATGCTTCGGTGGTGGCTTGTCCCCCCCTACGGAGGCATCTTAAATTTTGTAATAAAATTGTATAGGATGTAATTAATAAAATGATGAATTTTTCAGAAATTATTGCAAGTGTATTTACTTCGGCTTCTTTTATTTGCTTTCTTTAAATTTTATCCTTGTACAGATACTTGCCTATAATTCCTTGGATAACTTGAAACTATTCCGGATTCAGGCAAAGTCAATCTTTAAATGGTCTTCCCGTGTTTGAACTTCACAGTAAGCGTTCCAGATGGACTTCAAAGCGAAGTCGCATAATAATCCACAAGTATTTTGCGTAGGATAAGTTGGAACTACAACCCAAAATCTAACTTTAAGGTTTATTCGATGTATGATGAAATAACATGCTTCAATATTAATTAACTCGAGTTCCGTGATTGACTCGTAACTAAACTCTAAGATTAACTCTAAGCAAAATGTAATGACGAATTTCGAGAGTTAATCGGAATTTACAAGTTTCGTGATTGATTTGAAACTAGACTCCACGATTAACTTGAAGCAAAATGTAATGATGAATTCCGAGAGTTTCTCGAAATTTACAAGTTCCGTGATTGACTCAAAACTAGACTCCAAGATTAACTTGAAGCGAAATATAATGATGAATTCTGAGATTAACTCGAAATCTACAAGTTCCGTGATTGGCTCTAAACTAGACTTCAAGATTAACTCGAAGCAAAATATAATGATGAATTCCAAAATTAACTCGAAATTTACAAGTTCCGTGATTGACTCGAAACTAGACTCCAAGATTAACTCAAAGCAAAATCCTTTATTGTGGAGAGGCCTCGCTGTGGTGAAGCGATAGGATGTCTCGCCCCGTGCTAATTCGTGGGACGGCTTAAACGAAGTACTTTTTTAGGTGGTTGGTATGCCATGGGTTGGACAATGTCTTTCCCTCTTGGTCCATAAGGTGGAAAGTTCCCTGGCGTACTTAATCTTTGATCAGGTAGGGGCCTTCCCAGTTTGGTTTTAGCTTATTTGCTTTGATTTGTCTGGTTGTGCCTTCGATCTTTCTAAGTACCCAGTCACCAACCAATAATGATCTCTTTACTCGGATTTTTTATCGTGTGTCAGCTTGGTTTTTTGTTTGAAAGTTTCTACCCTTAGACGTGCGGCTATTCGTCTTTTTTCTTGCAGGTCCAAGTCTAGGCAAAGTTGTCGCTTATTGTTGCCCTCATTATACATGGAGATTCTGTATGATGGGAGTGCGAGCTCAGCTGGTGATACGACCTCGTATTCGAATACTAAAGCATAGGTTGTCTCTCCTGTAGGGCCCCTAGCCGAGGTTCGGACGGCCCAGAGTGTGGATGAGAGCTCATCGACCCATTTGTTGGATTTTCTGTGTAGATTCTTTTTCAGTGATGTGAGGACTAGTTTGTTTGCTGCCTCCGCCTGTTTGTTTCCCTGAGGGTGTGCTACAGATGATTTCCAATGTTTTATTCCCAGTCGGGAGCATTCTGCTGTGAACATGGTAGCAAACTGGGTGCCATGATCTGTAACAATGGCTCGAGGTATTCTGTACCTGCATGGTACGAAATCATGGAGGAAGTTGAGTGTGTTTTCCTCTGTGGGGGCGACTAGTGGCTTTGCTTCTATTCATTTGGAGAAGTAGTCTACGACCACTATCAAGTATTCGTTTCCACCTCTGGACTTGGGGAACTTACCCATAAGGTCAATTCCCCACATGTGAAAAGGCCAGACTGCGAGTACATGTGTCTGTGGGACGGAGGGTAGCTGAGGTATTTTGCCGAATTTCTGGCATACCTCGCAATGCTTTACATATCTGTACGCATCCTTTTGCAGCGTCATCTAGTAATAGCCCTGGTTTGATAACTTTCTCTGACAATGGTCTCAATCCTAGGTGTCCGCCACACACTCCTTCATGTAGTTCTTTGAGAATTGCTTGAGCGAGGTTGGGCGGGACACAGCGTAGCAGAGGCTTTGTGAAGAAACACCGATTATAGGATGTTGTTGTGCACTATGTTCGGGCAGGATATCCAAGGATATGTAGTTCACGAGCTCGTCTACCCATGTGGGGGAATCAGAGGCAGCCAGTTGTAGTGGTTGAATATGTTCTGGAGCAGAGAGGAGTTCTACCAAAATTTCCAAGTCGATGGGAGTTTCTCCCGAAGCTATTTTGGCCAATCTATCAGCCTCCTCGTTGCTGTTTCAGCACACCTTTCCCAAGGCAATGTGTCGGAACCAGGCAGCCAGTAAGTTGACCTTTTCTGCATACTCTTTCAGGTTGTCTGAATTTACTGCATATTCGCAGTTCACTTGGCCTACCACGACTTGAGAATCGCTGACGACTCTTAGAGAATCTATGATGAGGGCCTCATACTCGGCTTGATTGTTTGACAATGGATAGTCCAACCTCACGCTTTGAACCCTTTCATGATGTCCGGAGGGGGAAGTTATGGTGATGCCCACTCCTACCCCCTTGGCGTTGACAGCTCCATCTACCGTCATTATCCATGGTTCCCCTTTTGGGGATAAGGGGCTTGTTTCTTCTGCACAAGCGGTCTCAGAGAAGGAAAGTTCTGCCACGAAGTCTGATAAGGCTTGGACTTTGATGGCGGTTCACGACACAAACTTGAGGTGTAACCCGCAGAGTTCAATGGACCATCTCAGCATTCTGCCAGAATGGTCCAGCTTATGAAAGATCTGCTTCAAAGGATGGTTGGTATAGATGGTGACGGAGTGCGATTCGAAGTATGTTCGAAGCTTTCGCGTGCTTATAACCATTGTGTATGCCAGCTTTTCAATGTACGGGTATTGTACTTCGGCATCCCTGAGTACACGGCTAACAAAGTAGACCGGTAGCTGTTTGAAATCTGACTCTCTAACCAGGACTGAGGCTACTGCCTGTTGTGAGATTGACAGATACAGGTATAGCATTTCTTCTGGCGTTGGTGCGCTTAGAAAGGGTAGATTCGCCAAGTAGCCCTTTAAATGTTTCCACGCTTCTGCTCATTCTTCGCTACATTGGAAGTTCTTCCCAAATAGCTTTAGAGCCTTGAAAAATGGCATACATTTTTCGGCAGATGATACGCGAAAATCGTATCACCTTTTTAGCATGTTTTTATATATGATTTAGGGTGAAATTGAGAGTAAATTGATCTTAAATGTTTATTATTTACTTAATTTCACAGTTTTTATGATTTTGGAAGTGTCAGGTGAAAAGTAGACGAAAACATCAAATTTTGGGGCAAAAATGCAATTTTTGGAAATGTTGAATTGGTCAAAGGGTCAGGACGGGCGTCCCGACCCAGTCAAAGCACCGGGATGGGCGTCCTGACTTGGTCAACAGACCAGGACGGGCGTCCCAATCCGGGACGGGCGTCCCGAACCCCTAGATCAAGTCCCACATCGAAGTTTTGATGAAAAATCACCCCGGGAAGCTGCTATAAATACCCCATGCCTCCAACAATTGAAATCATTCCTCTCCACTCGATCTGAGTCATTAAGTGGTTTCCAGTGTACACTTCTCTAGTACACAACTCACTCAGAGACTCGGATCTCAGTTTTCTTTCTTGTTAGTGTTTTGTTTTAGTTTCTGAGAAATAGTCTCAGATCTTAGGCTTACATAGATAGGTTCGTTTCTGGTATTCATAGAATACCCGGGATTTCGTTAGGAGATCCTAAGAGGGCTCTAGGCGTTCGAAGAATCAGTCCACAGGGCTGGGCTTAAGCTGGGTATTAAGGTAAAGCCGAGTTAGGCTGAGGAAGCATCCTCCGAAGGTTCTGGCGAGCAGAGTCGGATCAAGCAATACGGCATATACAGCAGTACGCTCCATCGGCGAGACTTCGTTGATACGCGAAAATCGTATCACATTTTTAGCATGTTTTTATATATGTTTTAATGTGAAATTGAGAGTAAATTGACATTAATTGTTTACTATTTACTTGATTTCACGGTTTTTATGATTTTGGAAGTGTCAGGTGAAAAGTAGACGAAAACAGCAAATTCTGGGGCAAAAACGCAATTTTTGGAAATGTTGACCCGGTCAAAGGTCCGGGACGGGCGTCCCGACCCGGTCAAACCGCCAGGACGGGCGTCCCGAACCTGGTCAACGAATCAGGACGGGCGTCCCGAACCGGGACGGGCGTCCCGAGCCGCCAGAAGCTGTCCCACATCGAATTTTTCAGAATTTTTCACTCCGGGAAGCTGCTATAAATACCCCAGGCCTCCAGCAGTTGAATTCATCCCTCTCCACTCGATCTGAGTCATTAAGTGGTTTCCAGTGTACAATTTTCCAGTACACAACTCACTCAGAGACTCGGATCTCAGTTTTCTTTCTTATTAGTGTTTTGTTTTAGTTTCTGAGAAATAGTCTCAGATCTTAGGTTTCTATAGATAGGTTCGTTTCCGGTATTCATAGAATACCCGGGGTTTCGTTAGGAGACCCTAAGAGAGCTCTAGGCGTTCGAAGAGTCAGTCCACAGGGCTAGGCTTAAGCCCAGGACGTAAGGTAAAGTCTAGCTACTAGGCTGAGGAAGCGTCCTCCGAAGGTTCTGGCGAGCAGAGTCAGGGCGGGCAATACGACGTATACAGCAGTACGCTCTGTAGGCGAGACTAAGTAAAGGGTGATTTCTTTATGGCATCACCCCATACCCCTCTCTTATATGTTTTATTGCTTTGTCCTAAACATCAATTATGAATATCAGATTATGATTTTATGAATAGTTGTTTTGTATGTTGAAGTTATTATGTTTTTCCGGAAATAGCCACCTGCTAAATAATCATTATGTCTGCATGTCTAATGTAGTTTCTTTTAAACTAAAATAGGGTTATAGACAATTCCTAACCACGGTCTATTCATAACCTGTTTAGTTTAACAGGCATCAATTAGTATTGGTGTCTGCCATACTAGATAAAATAACATGCTGAACACCTGGCTTGTTAGAGTAGTCTAGGTAGGCTGAGTAGAGCGTTATGCCAGCGATTACGAGCCTTCAGAGTGATCCCCGAAAGTGACATAGGGCTTTCATAACTGTCTTTGTTCGTACCGTGAGTAGGGCCGTTTACCTTAATGATAGGGGGCGGTAGCATAGAGACTCAGATGTGGTACACCTTTAGACACAGAACATAGTTGCATTCCAGGCTAAGATATATCTAAAACACTCGAATATAGGTCAATCAACATATAGGAACAGTATAACATAGAATCAGAACTTATCTTTAAAACACTTCTAGGGTTAATTAGACTTGAACCTAGTGGAGAATGGATCACCCTCTCATCAAAGTATTTGATGAAGATTGCATAACTGGATCATAAGATAAGAGTTAGGATAAGAGGCTAGTTACTACTAAGCCGTTGCCACTTCCCTGGGAGTACGATAATTAACTTAGTAAAATCGTAGATACTTTCCAATAGACTAGCTACACGATAGGTACTCTGCCTTAGATTCTGGCTGATTAAGTGACACCATAAGACTAAACGTGACAATTAGTCAATCACAGTCCTTAATTAATCATAATCGACATAGGGTAAAATAACACCTATTTAGTACGTCAACCGGAATCGCATCAGATTTTTGGCGCCGTTGCCGGGGAAATATCATAATGAATTTAGGATTATTGGCCACAATTCTAGAGACTTATGATAGGTAACGGTAGTAACCTAGGCTTTTGATTAACACTTAAGTTATACCAGTTAGACAATCACTTTCCTGAATATAGGATTATCATAACTAATTAATTTTAGATAATATCTGGAATTAAGAGACTTAGGATAATCAAATTTTAGAAAATTATTCTAGAACCATATTGAGGAAATTTACCTGCTTTCTAAATAAATTTTAAAATCCATAAAAATATTTTTCTCGTTTTTCTTCACTTTCCTATGTTTGTTATTTGTTATTTCTAACCAGACTTTGCACTCAGAGATGAAGAGAACAAGAGCAGCTACTAACCAGGCAAAGAAAACAGAAAACCCTGACACTCCAGGACCAAAGAAGACGAAACCAGAAGGCCCCTCTAGACCCGCACCAGAAGTACCACGAGGGACTCTTCCTTCACAACCAGTAGAAGTAAACTCGAGCCCTGATGCCAGTGAACTAGTGAGACGATTCCTGAACACCCGTGAGCATAGTCCCACGGAAGAAGACCCTTCTGAGGATACCTTCCCTCCTAGAGAAGTACCCCAGAGATCTCCAATTCACCCTCCTACCCAGAGAGTTCCTCTAAATCCACCCCCTACTGATCAAACCCAGAATTCACCGACCTCTCCTGCATACACCCCAACACCTCACGAGCGCACCCCTTCATCTGCGGGGAGTACTAACGGTTATTATTCACTGTTGTCCGTGCAGATAGACACACTAACTCAAAGGGTCTATGAGATGGACCAAGGGATTGCCAGCAGACTGTGTCATTTAGACCAACTCAGTCTGAACATCACAACTAACGTAGACCGACTCAGAGCCACGGTCAATCTCCAGGAGAACCAAGGTGCACAACTACTCCGAGAGATGGCTGATCTACGCAGTGAGCAAAACAGGCAGAGGGATGAGATGCGAACAATACGCATAGAAATGCGAAGCATTCGGACAGAACTACAGGAGATCAGAGACAGGATTCGTTAAAAAGGGAAGATTCTTTTACTTTTATTTTCAGCAAATAATAAGTTTGAACTGAAACTTGAATAATTGACCCATATTTTTCTATTTTTCAAACATTTTTAAGGGTCCTTTATTTTCAACAATTTCTTCAGACATTTTATTTCTATGAAAAACGAAAATTTTGCAATTACAGTTTATTTTTCATTAACTAAATTGTATAAATTCAAATTTTTGTTTTTCTTGCTGAATTTAAATAAGAATAAAATTAGGGTAGTATGATTTTCGAAAAAGTGAGACTGAGGAATTTTTGCATAGAGTTTTTTTAACAACTTCTGAATTTCATTGGATAAACAGGAAGCCTTGTTAAAAATTATGATTATTTTTGGTATACTGAGATTTGCAGGAATTAAGAAAAAAAATTTTCGGAATTGGCACGCGTCCCGAGGCAACCCGGGACGGGCGTCCAGCGGGACGGAGTCCTTCCTCCGGGACGGGCGTCCCGAAGGCCTCCCCTTCTATAAAATCTCAATTTTTTCATTTTTCCCTCAAAATTCACTTCCAAAAATCCACCTCTCTCAAAACTCTCTCTCTTCACCTTTGGCAAACTTTTCAAATTTAAAATTTCAATTTCCCTCCAAAATTTAAATTTTAAATTTCCTTCCAAATTCGAATTTCCCTCCAAAATTCGAATTTCCCGCCAAAAATTTCGAAATCTTTCCCTAGCCTAATTTCACCCTTTTGAATTCAAATTCACCTCCAGAATTCGAATTCGAACCTTCCTACCTAAAATCCCCAAAAGTCTCTCAAACACTTTCAAACCAAATGGCTGCCAAACGTGCTCGTACCCATCCACTATGACAGTTACCTCAGTGACACATTTTATGCTGTTTCCCTCCAGCACAGCATATCAGGAGAGATGCACTGGGTACATCGGACGCACGATTCTGACGGGCAGAACGCTGGATTGGGCAGCAGTACAGACACTGGGAGTAGAGGCTGAGGTCAGACGCATACTCGATGTACTACCCTACAGTCGAGTATTCATCGTCACAGAGCCCACGTACCTGGAGCTGGTATGTGAGTTCTATGCATCCTTTGCATGCCACCAGGAGCAGATCACATTCCGCTTAGGCGGAATAGATCGGTCGATGAGCATGGCCGAGTTCGGCATCGCTTTGGGTATCTGGCAGAGAGAGGAGCTGGATACGCCCGCCTACACCACAGCAGTTCGGGACTTCACTTCTGCAGAGGTCTCCACTGCTTGGGCTCAGATCTGTATGACGGGTGTTCCCTACCAGCATGGCTTTGCGAAAGCCACAGGTATCTATCCTGCTCTTCGCTACTTACATGCCATTATTGCACACACTTTGTCAGGACGACGGACGGCCCCCGGGAATGTCACCCAGATGGAGACATTCCTCTTGGCCAACATGCATATGGGATCCACAGTAGAGATGGCTCGACTTATCACAGTCATCATGCGGGGTTTTGCTACGGACACTCGGAAACAGTGTCTGGGGCTCGGGCCATTCATCACCAGGATAGCCCGCTACCTGGAGTTGGACATAGAGGGCTCGGAGCTTACTCTGGTCGCCCCAACCACTATTCCCACAGACGTTACCATCCTACGGAACATGGGAATGGTTGTCCGGGATGCGAGCGGCCGCTACACCATCCACACAGAGCAGCCAGGACAGGCTTCGGCATCAGAAGCAGCTCCACCGCATATCCATCCATCCGAGACGTTCGTGCCACGTACTGCCTTCGAACGACACATGTCGCACGGATTGGCAGAACTATCGGCACGATACAGTCGAGACATGGACCGGATCGACAGACGGCTGGCAATGATGGATGACAGGATTGACAGACGACTGGCGGTGATGGATGACAGGATCGCCATGATCACCAGTAGGATTGAGGAGATACATCAGCAGACTACCCGAGTAGCGGAGAACTTCGAGTTTGACCTAACAGACCTCGGTCCACTGGATGGCGACCCGCCGGGTTCTTAGTCTCTCTCTCCCCTTCTTTTCTTTCTTTTTCTTTTGTCTTTGTTTATCTTGTTCTTTGTGTATGTCTGGGCTATATGACTATGAATCTTTGTACAAAATTGATTTATATGACATACAGAATTGTAGCATTATTTTTATTTTTATTTTTTTCTTGTTTTTTTATGTTTTATTTCTTGTCTTCAAATAAGTGTGGGGTAATTAGCTATGCATGAACACTGAGGACAGTGCCAAACTTAAGTGTGGGGTAGCAGTGCACGGTGCACTGTAGCAGTTTGAAGCAGTTTGAAAAAAAATTTCGCATGCTTTTGCTTGTTTTCCCTGTATTTTCACACCCTTCCAAAAAATTTTCAAAATTTTTCCGTCTTTCAGACTTCTAAATGCAGTATGCTTGGTTAAACAAATTGCTTATGTCTATGATATGTAGGTAGTATGTTATGGTTAGTAGGAGATAATTGATAGCTATCTTGGACTAATTGATTAGGAATAGGGAATTCCTGATAACTGAGCACAACCTTGTCTGGATTAGAGACCTCAACCAATTGCCTATTCGAGACTTAACTAGATAAAATTAGACCAGTTGTGGATATATTGGCAGTTAGAATGACTAGATGAGACTCTGAGCTAAAAGTGAAAAGAACTTAAGGAAGTTAATTACAATAGGGTAGTTTGCCAGCGGCCTTCGCTACTCGAGCACCACTCCTTCGGGGAACTTAAAGCCTGATGCCCTAAGGTCGTGTAGATCTGGGAGTCATCGGAGTGGGACTCGCTACATGGGTAGTTGAAGTTGACGTGTTCTAAGCAAACTCGAAATACCCTGAATCTATAAAGAAAATAACTAAGTGCTAAAACATTAAAAATCTGATCACCAAAGCTCAGAACTCAGAAAGTTATCTGTTGTCAGTATGTCTAGCGATAGGTCGAAGTATTATCTGGTAGCAGTTAAGATAAGAGTTCATTGTGTTGACTATCTGGTCTAGACTAGTACACACACTACACATCAGGAAGACCCTGTGACTAAGAAAAAAGTCCAACCTAGTTGTTGATTTATTTTCTGCCTGATCATAACAAACTACTAGAGACATGTGAGACCTTGTCATAGCAACCTAACCAATCAGACCTGTGTTAAGAATTGTCTGAAGAATTTTTGGAATAAAAACATGATTAGGAATTTAAGTGACTGCACTACGGTTTAAAATCACTAACTCCATGTAGACTTTGCTTGAGGACAAGCAAAAAGCTAAGTGTGGGGTTATCTGATACGCGAAAATCGTATCACATTTTTAGCATGTTTTATATATGTTTTAATGTGAAATTGAGAGTAAATTGACATTAATTGTTTACTATTTACTTGATTTCACGGTTTTTATGATTTTGGAAGTGTCAGGTGAAAAGTAGACGAAAACAGCAAATTCTGGGGCAAAAACGCAATTTTTGGAAATGTTGACCCGGTCAAAGGTCCGGGACGGGCGTCCCGACCCGGTCAAACCGCCAGGACGGGCGTCCCGAACCTGGTCAACGAATCAGGACGGGCGTCCCGAACCGGGACGGGCGTCCCGAGCCGCCAGAAGCTGTCCCACATCGAATTTTTCAGAATTTTTCACTCCGGGAAGCTTATAAATACCCCAGGCCTCCAGCAGTTGAATTCATCCCTCTCCACTCGATCTGAGTCATTAAGTGGTTTCCAGTGTACATTTTCCAGTACACAACTCACTCAGAGACTCGGATCTCAGTTTTCTTTCTTATTAGTGTTTTGTTTTAGTTTCTGAGAAATAGTCTCAGATCTTAGGTTTCTATAGATAGGTTCGTTTCCGGTATTCATAGAATACCCGGGGTTTCGTTAGGAGACCCTAAGAGAGCTCTAGGCGTTCGAAGAGTCAGTCCACAGGGCTAGGCTTAAGCCCAGGACGTAAGGTAAAGTCTAGCTACTAGGCTGAGGAAGCGTCCTCCGAAGGTTCTGGCGAGCAGAGTCAGGGCGGGCAATACGACGTATACAGCAGTACGCTCTGTAGGCGAGACTAAGTAAAGGGTGATTTCTTTATGGCATCAGTCCCCATACCCCTCTCTTATATGTTTTATTGCTTTGTCCTAAACATCAATTATGAATATCAGATTATGATTTTATGAATAGTTGTTTTGTATGTTGAAGTTATTATGTTTTTCCGGAAATAGCCACCTGCTAAATAATCATTATGTCTGCATGTCTAATGTAGTTTCTTTTAAACTAAAATAGGGTTATAGACAATTCCTAACCACGGTCTATTCATAACCTGTTTAGTTTAACAGGCATCAATTAGTATTGGTGTCTGCCATACTAGATAAAATAACATGCTGAACACCTGGCTTGTTAGAGTAGTCTAGGTAGGCTGAGTAGAGCGTTATGCCAGCGATTACGAGCCTTCAGAGTGATCCCCGAAAGTGACATAGGGCTTTCATAACTGTCTTTGTTCGTACCGTGAGTAGGGCCGTTTACCTTAATGATAGGGGGCGGTAGCATAGAGACTCAGATGTGGTACACCTTTAGACACAGAACATAGTTGCATTCCAGGCTAAGATATATCTAAAACACTCGAATATAGGTCAATCAACATATAGGAACAGTATAACATAGAATCAGAACTTATCTTTAAAACACTTCTAGGGTTAATTAGACTTGAACCTAGTGGAGAATGGATCACCCTCTCATCAAAGTATTTGATGAAGATTGCATAACTGGATCATAAGATAAGAGTTAGGATAAGAGGCTAGTTACTACTATGCCGTTGCCACTTCCCTGGGAGTACGATAATTAACTTAGTAAAATCGTAGATACTTTCCAATAGACTAGCTACACGATAGGTACTCTGCCTTAGATTCTGGCTGATTAAGTGACACCATAAGACTAAACGTGACAATTAGTCAATCACAGTCCTTAATTAATCATAATCGACATAGGGTAAAATAACACCTATTTAGTACGTCAACCGGAATCGCATCATTCGTAAAGGGTGATTTCTTTATGGCATCGGTCCCCCTGTCCCTCTCTTATATGTTGTTATTGTGTTTGTCCAAATAACAGTTTGAATACCAGATTATGATTATTATGAATATTTGTGATATATGTTGAAGTTATAATGTTTTTCTCGAAATGGCCACCTGCTTAAATATCCATTATGTCTGCATGTCTATTGCCGTTCTTTTAAACTGAAATTAGTGTTATAGACAATTCCTAACCACGGTCTATTCATAACATGTTTAGTTTAACAGGCATCAATTAGTATTGGTGTCTGCCATACTAGATAAAATAATCTGCGGAACACCCTGTTGGTTGAAAGTAGTCTAGGTAGGTTGAGTAGAGTTTTATGTCGGCGGTTATGAGACGAGCGGTATGATCCCCAAAGTGACATAGGGCGTTCATTGCTGACTTTAGTCCGAGCCGTGAGTAGGGCCGTTACCCTTAACGATGGGGCGGTAGCGTAGAAACTCAGATGTGGTAACCTTTAGACATAGAACATAGTTGCAATCCAGGCCAAGACATGTCTAAAATACTCGAATATAGGTCAATCAACGTATAGTAATAGTATAACATAAAATCAGGATCTCGTCTATAAAACACTTTAACGTTTGGTTAGACTTAAACCTAGTGGAGAATGAATCGCCCTCTCATCAAAGTTATTGATGAAGATTGCATAACTGAATTATAAGATAAGAGTTAGGAATAAAGGCTAGTTACTACTAAGCCGTTACCACTTCCCGGTGAGTACGATATTTATTTAATAAAATCGTAGATACTTTCCAACAGACTAGCTACACGATAGGTACCCTGCCTTAGGTTCTGGCTGATTAAGTGACACCATAGAGACTAAATGTGACAATTAGTCAATCACAGTCCTTAATTATTCATAATCAACATATGGTAAAATAACACTTATTTAGCACATCGGTCGGAAACGCATCAGATTTTTGGCACCGTTGCTGGGGAAATATCATAATGAATTTAGGATTGTTGGCCACAATTCTAGAAACTTATGATAGGTAGCGGTTGTAACCTAGACTTTTGATTTACACTTATCTTATACTAGTTAGACAATCACTTTCCAAAATATAGGATTATCATAACTAATTAATTTTAGACAATATCTGAAATTAAGACACTTAGGATAATCAAATTTTAGAAAATTATTCTAGAACCGTATTGAGGAAAGTTACCTGCTTTCTAAATAAAATCCATAAAAATATTTTTCTTGCTTTCTTATTTCACTTTCCTACTTTTGTTATTTGTTATTTCTAACCAGACTTTGCACTCAGAGATGAAGAGAACAAGAGCAGCTACTAACCAGGCAAAGAAAACAGAAATCCCTAACACTCCAGGACCAAAGAAGACAAAGCCAGAAGGACCATCTAGGCTTGCACCAGAAATACCACGAGGGACTCTTCCTTCACAACCGGTAGAAGTAAACTCAAGCCTAGATGCCAGTGACCTAGTAAGGAGATTCTTGAACGCCCGTGAGCCTAGTCCCACGGAAGAAGATCCTTCTGAGGATACCTTCCCTCCTAGAGAAGAACCCCAGAGATCTCCAGTTCACCCTCCTGCCCAGAGAGTTCCTATAAATCCACCACCCACTGACCAAACCCAAAATTCACCAACATCTCCTGCATACACCCCAACACCTAATGAGCGCACCCCTTCATCCGGGGGGAGTACTAACGGTTATCATTCAATGTTGTCCGTGCAGATAGATACGTTGGCTCAAAGGGTCTATGAGATGGACCAAGGAATTGCCAGCAGATTGTGTCATTTAGACCAACTCAGTCTGAATATCACAACTAACGTAGACCGACTCAGAGCCACGGTTAGTCTTCAGGAGAACCAAGGTGCACAACTACTCCGGGAGATGGCTGACTTACGCAGTGAGCAGGGCAGACAGAGGGATGAGATGAGAGCCATACGCATAGAAATGCGAAGCATTCGAACAAAGCTACAGGAGATCAGAGATAAGGGTCGTTGAAAAAGGGAAGATTCTTTTACTTTTATTCTCAGCAAATAAATTGTTTGAACTAAACCTGAATAATTGACCCATATTTTTCTAATTTTCAAACTTTTTAAAGGGTCCTTTATATTCAACAATTTTCTTCAGACATTTTATTTTCAAATTTCTATGAAAAACAAAAGTTATGCAATTACAGTTTATTTTTCACTAATTAAATTGTACAAACTCAGTTTTTGTTTTTCTGAAATTCTTGCTGAATTTAAGTTGGGATAAAATTAGGGTAGTCATGATTTTCGAAAAAAAAAAAGAGACTGAGGAATTTTTTGCATAGAGTTTTTAACAGCTTCTGAATTTGATTGGATAAACATGAAGACTTGTTAAAAATTATGATTATTTTTGGTATCTTGAGGTTTTCAGGGAATTAAGAGAAAAAACAAATTTCGGAATTGGCACGTGTCCCGAAGCAACCCGGGATGGGCGTCCAGCGGGACGGGAGTCCTCCCTCCGGGACGGGCGTCCCGAAGGCCGCCCCTTCTATAAAAATTCATTTTTTTTTCATTTTCTCTCAAATCTACAACCAAAAATTCATCTCTCTAAAAATATTTCTCTCTACCTTCTCTCTACAAATTTTTGGCAAACTCTCCAAAAGTTTAAAAATTCGAGTTTCCCTCCAAAATTTGAATTTTAAACTTCACTCAAAAATTCGAATTTCCCTCCAAAATTCGATTTTCCAGCCAAAAAATTCAAAATCCTTCCCTAACCTAATTTCATCCTTGTGAATTCAAATTCACCTCCAGAATTTGAGTTTAAAGATTTCCTTCCCACCTAAACTCTCTCGTACGTTTTTAATGGCTCCCAAACGTGCTATCATGACAGTTACCTCAGTGGCACACCCTTTTATGTTGTTTCCCTCCAGCACAGCATACCAAGAAAGATGCCTTGGGTACATCGGGCGTACGATACTGACGGGCAGAACGTTGGATTGGGCAGCAGTACAGACACTAGGAGTAGAGCCGGAAGTCAGACGCATACTCGACGTGCCACCTTACAGTCGAGTATTCATCGTCACAGAGCCCACATACCTGGAGCTGGTATGTGAGTTCTATGCATCTTTTACATGCCACCAGGAGTAGATCACATTCCGCCTAGGCGGAATAGATCGGTCGATGAGCATGGACGAGTTTGGCGTCGCCCTAGGAATCTAGCAGAGAGATGAGCTGGATACGCCCGCATACACCACAGCAGTTCGAGACTTCACGACTGCAGACGTCTCCACTATTTGGGCTCAGATCTGCATGACGGGTGTCCCATACCAGCATGGCTTTGCAAAAGCCACAGGTATTTATCCTACTCTTCGTTACCTGCACGCTATCATTGCACATACATTTTCAGGACGACGGACGGCTCCCGGAACTGTCACCCAAATGGAGACATTCCTTCTGGCCAACATGCAAATGGGATCTACGGTAGAGATGGCTAGACTCATCGCGGTCGTCATGCGAGGATTCGCTACAGACACCAGGAAACAGTGTCTGGGGCTCGGACCGTACATCACCAAGCTAGCCCGCTACCTGGAGTTGGACATAGAGGGCTCGGAGCTGACCCTGGTCGCCCCGACCACCGTTCCCACTAATCTTACCATTCTACGAAACATGGGAATGGTTGTCCGGGATGCAAATGGCCGCTACACCATCCACACAGAGCAGCCAGGACAGGCATCAGCATCGGAAGCATTTCTAGCGCATATCCCTCCGTCCGAGACGTTCGTGCCACGTACTGCCTTCGAACGACACATGTCGCACGGATTGGCAGAACTATCGGCCCGATACAGTCGAGACATGGACATGATTGACAGACGGCTGGCGATGATGGATGACAGGATCGCCATGAACACCAGCAGGATTGAGGAGATACATCAGCATACTTCCCGACTGGCGGAAAACTTCGAGTTTGACTTTACAGCAGACTTAGGTCCACTGGACGATGACCCGCCGGGTTCTTAGTCTCTCTCTCCTTCTTTCCTTTCCTTTCTTTTGCTTTTGTTTTTTCTTGTTCTATGTGTATAAACATGTCTGGGCTGTATGACGTATGAATCTATGTACAAAGTTGATTTATATGACATACAAAATTGTTTGCATTATTTTGGTTTTTTTTATTTTATTTTATGTCTTTCTTACCCATAGTGTGGGTAAGAATCTTTTCTTTCTGTTTTATTTCTTGTTTTCAAATAAGTGTGGGGTAATTAGATATGCATGAACACTAAGGACAGTGCCAGAATTAAGTGTGGGGTAGCAGTGCACGGTGCACTGTAGCAGTGCAAAATTTTTTGCATGCTTTTGCTTGTTTTCCCCATATTTTCACACCCTTCCAAATTTGCTTTTCAAAATTTTTCCGTCTTTCAGACTTCTAAATGCATTATGCTTGGTTAAACAATTGCTTATGTCTATGATATGTAGGTAGTATGTTATGGTTAGTAGGAGATAATTGATGACTATTGCTGAACTAATTGATTAGGAATAGGGAATTCCTGATAACTTAGCACAACCTTGTCTGGATTAGAGACCTCAGCCAATTGCCTGTTCGAGACTTAACTAGATAAAATTAGACCAGTTGTGGATATATTGGCAGTTAGAATGACTAGATGAGACTCGGAGCTAAAAGTGAAAAGAAACAAAAGAAAGTTAATCAAATAAGGGTAGTTCGCCAGCGGCCTTCGCTACTCGAGCACCACTCCTTCGGGGAATTTAAAGCTTGATGCCTTAAGGTCGTGTAGATCTGGGAGTCATCGGAGTGGGACTCGCTACATGGGTAGTTGAAGTTGACGTGTTCTAAGCAGACTCAAAATACCCTGAATCTATAAAGAAAATAACTAAATGCTAAAACATAAAAAATTTGATCACCCAAGCTCAGAACTCAAAAAGTTGTTTGTTGTTAATATGTCTAGCGATGGGTCGAAGTGTTATCTGGTAGTAGTTAAGACAAGAGTACATTGTGTTGACTATCTGGTCTAGACTAGTACACACACTACACATTAGGAAGACCCTGTGACTAAGAAAAAAGTTCAACCTAGTTGTTAATTTGTTTTCTGCCTGATCATAACAAGCTACTAAAAACATCTGAGACCTTGTCATAGCAACCTAACCAGTCAGACCTGTGTTAAGAATTGTCTGAAGAATTTTTGGAATAAAAACATGACTAGGAATTTAAGTGACTGCACTACGGTTTAGAATCACTAACTTCAGGTAGACTTTGCTTGAGGACAAGCAAAAAGCTAAGTGTGGGGTTATATGATACGCGAAAATCGTATCACCTTTTTAGCATGTTTTTATATATGATTTAAGGTGAAATTGAGAGTAAATTGATCTTAAATGTTTATTATTTACTTAATTTCACAGTTTTTATGATTTTGGAAGTGTCAGGTGAAAAGTAGCCAAAAACAGCAAATTTTGGGGCAAAAACGCAATTTTTGGAAATGTTGACTTGGTCAAAGGTTCAGGACGGGCGTCACGAACCCGGGACGGGCGTCCCGACCTAGTCAAAGCACCGGGACTGGCGTCCAGGACTCGGGACGGGCGTCCAGAACTCGGGACAGGCGTCCAGGACTCGGGACGGGCGTCCAGGACTTGGGACGGGCGTCCCGACTTGGTCAACAGACCAGGACTAGCGTCCCGAACCCCCAGATCAAGTCCCACATCGAATTTTTGATGAAAAATCACCCCGGAAAGCTGCTATAAATACCCAGGCCTCCAGCAGTTGAAATCATTCCTCTCCACTCGATCTGAGTCATTAAGTGGTTTCCAGTGTACAGTACTTCTCTAGTACACAACTCACTCAAAGACTCGGATCTCAGTTTTCTTTCTTGTTAGTGTTTTGTTTTAGTTTCTGAGAAACAGTCTCAGATCTTAGGCTTACATAGATAGGTTCGTTTTTGGTATTCATAGAATACCCAGGATTTCGTTAGGAGATCCTAAGAGGGCTTGATGGGGTTTCCGACCGATGTGCTAAAGAGGTGTTATTTACCCTATGTTGATTATGAATAATTAAGGACTGTGAATGACTAATTGTCACATTTAGTCTCTATGGTGTCACTTAATCAGCCAGAACCTAAGGCAGAGTACCTATCGTGTAGCTAGTCTGTTGGAAAGTATCTACGATTTTATTAAGTTAAATATCGTACTCCCAGGGAAGTGGCAACGGCTTAGTAGTAACTAACCTTTTGTCCTAACTCCTATCTTATGATCCAGTTATGCAATCTTCATCAAATACTTTGATGAAAGGGTGATTCATTCTCCACTAGGTTTAAGTCTAATTAATCCTAGAAGTGTTTTATAGATAATGTCCTGATTTTATGTTATACTATTCCTACATGTTGATTGACCTATCTTCGAGTATTTTAGATATATCTTAGCCTGGATTGCAACTATGTTCTGTGTCTAAAGGCGTACCACATCCGAGGTCTCTAATAAACCGCCCTACCTTAATGACGGCCCTACTCACGGTTCTGGACGAAGGCATCCATGAAAGCCCTATGTCACTTCGGGGATCATACCGCTTGCCCTAGCCGCCTGCATAATCGGACTCAGCTCGGCCCCTACCTAGACTACTTTAACAGGCAGGGTGTTCAGCAGGTTATTTTATCTAGCATGGCAGACACCAATACTAACTGATGCCTGTTAAACTAAACAGGTTATTATTAGACCGTGGTTAGGAATTGTCTATAACCCTAACTTTAGTTTAAAAGAGCACATTAAACATGCAGACATAGTGAATATTTAGCAGGTGGCTATTTCCGGAAAAACATAACAACGTCAACATATAAAACAACTATTCATAAAAATCGTAATCTCGTATTCATAATAGATATTTAGAACAACACAGTAACAACATATAAGAGAGGGACATGGGGACTGATGCCATAAAGAAATCACCCTTTACGTAGTCTCACCGACGGATCGTACTGCTGTATATGTCGTATTGCTCGCCCTGACTCTGCTCACCAGAACCTTCGGAGGACGCTTCCTCAGCCTAATAATTGGGCTTTACCTTAATACCCAGCTTAAGCCCAGCCTTGTGGACTGACTCTTCGAACGCCTAGAGCCCTCTTAGGATCTCCTAACGAAATCCCGTGTATTCTATGAATACCAGAAACGAACCTGTCTATAGAAGCCTAAGATCTGAGACTATTTCTCAGAAACTAAAACAAAACACTAATAAGAAAGAAAACTGAGATCCGAGTCTCTGAGTGAGTTGTGTACTGGAGAAGAGTACACTGGAAACCACTAAATGACTCAGATCGAGTGGAGAGGAATGATTTCAACTGCTGGAGGCCTGGGGTATTTATAGCAGCTTCCTGGGGTGATTTTTCATCAAACATTCGATGTGGGACTGGTTCTGGGGGTTCGGGACCCCCGTCCCGGATTGGGACGCCCGTCCTGATCTGTTGACCAGGTCGGGACGCCCGTCCAGGGTTCGGGACGCCCGTCCTGACCCTTTGACCAAGTCAACATTTCCAAAAATTGCGTTTTTGCCCCAAAATTTGCTGTTATTGTCTACTTTTCACCTGACACTTCCAAAATCATAAAAACCGTGAAATTGAGTAATTAACAAACAATTAAGATCAATTTGCCCTCAATTTCACCCGAAATCATACATAAAAAGATGCTAAAAAGGTGATACGATTTTCTCGTATCAGATAACCCCACACTTAGCTTTTTGCTTGTCCTCAAGCAATGTCTACCTGAAGTTAGTGATTCTAAATCGTAGTGCAGTCACTTAAATTCCTAGTCATGTTTTTATTCCAAAAATTCTTCTGACAAGTCTTAACACAGGTCTGACTGGTTAGGTTGCTATGACAAGGTCTCAGATGTTTTTAGTAGCTTGTTATGATCAGGCAGAAAACAAATCAACAACTAGGTTGAACTTTTTTTTTCTTAGTCACAGGGTCTTCCTGATGTGTAGTGTGTGTACTAGTCTAGACCAGATAGTCAACACAATGTACTCTTGTCTTAACTACTACCAGATAACACTTCGACCCATCACTAGACATATTAACAGCAGACAACTTTTTGAGTTCTGAGCTTTGGTGATCAGATTTTTAATGTTTTAGCATTTAGTTATTTTCTTTATAGATTCAGGGTATTTTGAGTCTGCTTAGAACACGTCAACTTCAACTACCCATGTGGCGAGTCCCACTCCGATGACTCCCAGATCTACACGACCTTAGGGCATCAGGCTTTAAGTTCCCCGAAGGAGTGGTGCTCGAGTAGCGAAGGCCGCTGGCAAACTACCCTCATTTGATTTTCTTTTGTTTCTTTTCACTTTTAGCTCAGAGTCTCATCTAGTCATTCTAACTGCCAATATATCCACAACTGGTCTAATTTTATCTAGTTAAGTCTCGAACAGGCAATTGGCTGAGGTCTCTAATCCAGACAAAGTTGTGCTCAGTTATCAGGAATTCCCTATTCCTAATCAATTAGTTCAGCAGTAGTCATCAATTATCTCCTACTAACCATAACATACTACCTACATATCACAGACATAAGCAATTGTTTAACCAAGCATACTGCATTTAGAAGTCTGAAAGACGGAAAAATTTTGAAAACATTTTGGAAGGGTGTGAAAATACAGGGAAAACAAGCAAAAGCATGCAAAAAATTTTGCAAACTGCTACAGTGCACCGTGCAGTGCTACCCCACACTTAAGTCTGGCACTGTCCTCAGTGTTCATGCATATCTAAATACCCCACACTTATTTGAAAACAAGAAATAAAACAGAAAGAAAAGATGCTTACCTATACTATGGTTAAGAAAGAAATAAAAAAAAACAAAATAATGCAAACAATTATGTATGTCATATAAATCAACTTTGTACATAGATTCATACGTCATACAGCCCAGACATGTTTATGCACATAGAACAAGAAAAACAAAAGGAAAAGAAAGGAAAGAAGGAGAGAGAGACTAAGAACCCGGCGGATCGTCGTCCAGTGGACCGAGTTCTACTGTAAAGTCAAACTCGAAGTTTTCCGCCACTCGGGAAGTCTGCTGATGTATCTCCTCAATCCTGCTGGTGCTCATGGCGATCCTGTCATCCATCATCGCCAGCCGTCTGTCAATCCTGTCTTCCATCATCGTCAGCCGTCTGTCAATCATGTCCATGTCTCGACTGTATCGGGCCGATAGTTCTGCCAATCCGTGCGACATGTGTCGTTCGAAGGCAGTACGTGGCACGAACGTCTCGGACGGAGGGATATGCGCTGGATATGCTTCTGATGCCGATGCTTGTCTTGGCTGATCCGTGTGGATGGTGTAGCGGCCATTCGCATCCCGGACAACCATTCCCATGTTCCGTAGAATAGTAAGATCAGCGGGAATGGTGGTCGGGGCGACCAGGGTCAGCTCCAAGCCCTCTATGTCCAACTCCAGGTAGCGGGCTAGCCTGGTGATGTACGGTTCGAGCCCCAGACGCTGTTTCCGGGTGTCTGTAGCGAATCCTCGCATGACGACCGTGATGAGTCTAGCCATCTCTACCGTAGATCCCATGTGCATGTTGGCCAGAAGGAATGTCTCCATCTGGGTGACAGTTCCGGGAGCCGTCCGTCGTCCTGACAATGTATGTGCAATGATAGCGTGCAGGTAACGAAGAGTAGGATAAATACCTGTGGCTTTTGCAAAGCCATGCTGGTATGGGACACCCGTCATGCAGATCTGAGCCCAAGTAGTGGAGACGTCTGCAGTCGTGAAGTCTCGAACTGCTGTGGTGTATGCGGGCTTATCCAGCTCATCTCTCCGCTAGATTCCTAGGGCGACGCCGAACTCGTCCATGCTCATCGACCGATCTATTCCGCCCAGGCGGAATGTGATCTGCTCCTGGTGGCATGTAAAAGATGCATAGAACTCACATACCAGCTCCAGGTATGTGGGCTCTGTGACGATGAATACTCGACTGTAAGGTGGCACGTCGAGTATGCGTCTGACTTTCGGCTCTACTCCTAGTGTCTGTACTGCTGCCCAATCCAACGTTCTGCCCGTCAGTATCGTACGCCCGATGTACCCAAGGCATCTTTCTTGGTATGCTGTGCTGGAGGGAAACAGCATAAAAGGGTGTGCCACTGAGGTAACTGTCATGATAGCACGTTTGGGAGCCATTAAAAACGTACGAGAGAGTTTAGGTGGGAAGGAAATCTTTAAACTCAAATTCTGGAGGTGAATTTGAATTCAGAAGGATGAAATTAGGTTAGGGAAAGATTTTGAATTTTTGGCTGGAAAATCAAATTTTGGAGGGAAATTCGAATTTTTGGGTGAAGTTTAAAATTCAAATTTTGGAGGGAAACTCGAATTTTTAAACTTTGGAGAGTTTGCCAAAAATTTGTAGAGAGAAGCTAGAGAGAAATATTTTTAGAGAGATGAATTTTTGGTTGTAGATTTGAGAGAAAATGAAAAAAAATTGAATTTTTATAGAAGGGGCGTGCTTCGGGACGCCCGTCCCGGAGGCAGGACTCCCGTCCCGCTCGACGCCCGTCCAGAATAGGGACGCCCGTCCCGGGTTGCTTCGGGACACGTGCCAATTCCGAAAAAAAAAATTTCTTCTTTTTTTTTCGTAATTCCCTGAAAATCTCAAGATACCAAAAATAATCTTAATTTTTAACAAGGCTTCATGTTTATCATATCAAATTCAGAAGTTGTTAAAAACTCTTATGCAAAAATTCCTCAGTCTCCTTTTTTTTTCTTCGAAAATCATGACTACCCTAATTTTATCCCAACTTAAATTCAGCAAGAATTTCAGAAAAACAAAAATTGAGTTTGTACAATTTAATTAGTGAAAAATAAACTGTATTTGCAAAACTTTTGTTTTTCATAGAAATTTGAAAATGTCTGAAGAAAATTGTTGAATATAAAGGACCCTTTAAAAAGTTTGAAAAATAGAAAAATATGGGTCAATTATTCAGGTTTAGTTCAAACGAATTATTTGCTGAGAATAAAAGGAAAAGAATCTTCCCTTTTTCAACGACCCTTATCTCTGATCTCCTGTAGCTCCGCCTGAATGTTTCTCATCTCTTGCAGTTCTGCTTGTATGTTGCGCATTTCCTCCTGCTGGTTCCTTTGTTCCTTTAAGATTTCCATCATCTCTCGGAGTAATTGCACATTTTGGCGTTCTATTGTGGTTCTGAGTTGGGTTACTTCAGAGCTTAGGGTTAGAACAGCCTGATATGACTGTCTTAGTCCGCCCGGTATTGTCTGAGTCATAGCGCTTATCCTGTGAGATATATCATCTACCCGGGCAGCCAAAGCTGAATGAGAACTATTAGTGCTATCCCCAGATGAAGGTGGTTGGTTGTTAGGTGCGGGGGATGCAGGAGTATACTCAGGAGATTTCGGGGTGTATTCGGGGGATTCAGGAGTATATTGGGGAGAAGCAGGAGTATATTCGGGAGAAGCAGGAGTTGTTTGGATCTCTGGGGAAGTGTTATGTTCTACTTCGTCCAGAATATCCTGGGCTCTTGTTCCCTTCATCTCTGAGTGCAAAGTCTGGTTAGCAATAACAAATAACAAAAGTAGGAAAGTGAAATAAGAAAGCAAGGAAAATATTTTTATGGATTTTGAATTTAATTCAGAAAGCAGGTAAATTTCCTTAATATGGTTTTAGAATAATTTTCTAAAATTTGATTATCCTAAGTGTCTTAATTTCAGATATTATCTAAAATTAATTAGTTATGATAATCCTATATTTAGGAAAGTGATTGTCTAACTAGTATAAGATAAGTGTAATTCAAAAGTCTAGGTTACTACCGTTACCTATCATAAGTCTCTAGAATTGTGGCCAATAATCCTAAATTCATTATGATATTTCCCCGGCAACGGCGCCAAAAATCTGATGGGGTTTCCGACCGATGTGCTAAAGAGGTGTTATTTACCCTATATTGATTATGAATAATTAAGGACCGTGAATGACTAATTGTCACATTTAGTCTCTATGGTGTCACTTAATCAGCCAGAACCTAAGGCAGAGTACCTATCGTGTAGCTAGTCTGTTGGAAAGTATCTACGATTTTATTAAGTTAAATATCATACTCCCAGGGAAGTGGCAACGGCTTAGAAGTAACTAACCTTTTGTCCTAACTCCTATCTTATGATCCAGTTATGCAATCTTCATCAAATACTTTGATGAAAGGGTGATTCATTCTCCACTAGGTTTAAGTCTAATTAATCCTAGAAGTGTTTTATAGATAATGTCCTGATTTTATGTTATACTGTTCCTACATGTTGATTGACCTATCTTCGAGTATTTTAGATATATCTTAGCCTGGATTGCAACTATGTTCTGTGTCTAAAGGCGTACCACATCCGAGGTCTCTAATAAACCGCCCTACCATAATGACGGCCCTACTCACGGTTCGGGACGAAGGCATCCATGAAAGCCCTATGTCACTTCGGGGATCATACCGCTTGCCCTAGCCGCCGACATAATCGGACTCAGCTCGGCCCCTACCTAGACTACTTTAACAAGCAGGGTGTTCAGCAGGTTATTTTATCTAGCATGGCAGACACCAATACTAATTGATGCCTGTTAAACTAAACAGGTTATGATTAGACCGTGGTTAGGAATTGTCTATAACCCTAACTTTAGTTTAAAAGAGCACATTAAACATGCAGACATAAAATCCAGGCCAAGACATGTTTAAAATACTCGAATATAGGTCAATCAATGTATAGTAACAATATAACATAAAATCAGGATCTCGTCTATAAAACACTTTCAGGTTTGGTTAGACTTAAACCTAGTGGAGAATGAATCACCCTCTCATCAAAGTTATTGATGAAGATTGCATAACTGGATTATAAGATAAGAGTTAGGAATAAAGGCTAGTTACTACTAAGTCGTTACCACTTCCCGGGGAGTACGATATTTATTTAATAACATCGTAGATACTTTCCAACAGACTAGCTACACGATAGGTACTCTGCCTTAGGTTCTGGCTGATTAAGTGACACCATAGAGACTAAATGTGACAATTAGTCAATCACAGTCCTTAATTATTCATAATCAACATAGGGTAAAATAACACCTATTTAGCACATCGGTCGGAAACGCATCAGCAGACTTGGACACAAATCTTCCTAGGGTGGCGATGCAATCGTTCAGCCTCTGGATATCTTTGACTCAGCGGGGCTCAGCCAATGCCCTCACTGCTTCTACTATACGGGGATTGATCTCGATACCCCATTCCGACATCATGAACCCTAAGAATTTTCTGGACTTGACACCAAATGTGCACTTTGTGGGGTTGAGCTTTAGCCCGTACTCAGATAGAGTGGTGAAAGTTTCACTCAGATCTTCTAGATGGGAGTGTCCTCGCTTGGTTTTGACAACCATGTCATCTACGTAGGTCTCTATGTTTCGGCCTATTTGCTTCTATAGAATCTTGTTCATCATTCGCTGGTAGGTTACTCTTACATTCTTTAATCCGAACAGGATTACGTTATAGCAGTAGATGGCCCATGCCGCCCAGAAGGGGGTGTGGATTTGGTCCTGTGGCTTCATTCTGATCTGATGATATCCGAAAATGCATCCATGAAGCTGAGGAACTCATATCCGGAGGTGGAGTCTACCAGAGCGTCTATTCGGGGAAGTGGGTAACAGTCCTTGGGATAGAATTTGTTCAGATCGGTGTAGTCTACGCACATTCTCCACTTACCACTCGATTTCTTTACCATTACCACGTTGGCTAGCCACGAGGGGTAGTCGATTTCCCGTATGAATCTTGATCGCAACAGCTTTTGGATTTCGACTTGCATGCCTTTGAGCTTGTCTTCCCCGAATTGACGGGGATTTTGCTTCATTGGTTTGTAGGTGGGTCAATGTTAAGCTAGTACTCCGCGATGGTCGGGCCAATTCCGGGCATGTCTTGGGTGCTCTATGCGAAGTTGTGGAGGTGAGTGGAGAGGAAGTGGATCACCTCCTCTTTCATGTGTCGGGGCATCTCATTCTCGATCTAGATTTTCTAGTTTGGATAATTTGAATGAATTACCATTTCTTAGAACTCCTTTGGCTCTAGCTCGAGGACCTCAGCAGGGACGCTCATCTCGCCTGGGGTCGTTGGGTGTACAGTTTTTCCGGTCATCATGATTGATCCAATAGCCATGGGTGGCTGTTCAGTTTCCTGCAGCTTTCGAGACTTCATGATATGTGCGAGCAAGCTTTTGGGGCTGCTCTTGACGACTCCCACGCCGCTTTTGGTTGCAAACCTGACTTGCTGGTGTGAAGTAGAGATAATTAGCTCGAAAGCTGCGTGAGCCGGAGTTCCAAGGATGGTGTTGTAGGAGGAATCAATGTCCACTACATAGAACTTGATCTCCTCCTCCCAGGTACAATCATCGGAGCCTAAAGTTACTTTGATCTTGACCGTTCCTTTCACGTTGATCTTGTGAGAGGTAAAACTTTCCAAGACCATGTTGCTAGGCTTCAGGTGGCTGTCATTCATTCCCTTCTCTTTGAAGCATTTGAAGTAGAGGATGTTCTTGGCGGCTCTCGTGTCTATCAGGACCCTCTTTACCCGACATTGGTCAATTCCTTGCTTGGTCATGCTGACCTCGAGAACGATAGGGGTGACTCGGGCCTCCTCATTGAGCTCAAGGTTCGTGTCGTAAAACGTTATTGGCTCGTGGGGGAATGTGCCAAAGTGGGATCTCAGAGTGGGCTTGTTCAAGTTGTAAATCTTCTGCTTTATCTGTTTGATGGATGAGAACTGTAGAGAGATCACTTCGATCACTCTTTTGGGCTTTTCGTTTGGCCATCTTTTGGACACGAATTCATTCAGATGTCCCTCTCGATGAGTCTTTCGATTGCCCATTTTAGCTGCATGCAGTTTTCTGTAGTGTGGCCAAAATCTTGGTGGAAATAACAGAACATTGATTTGTGTCTGGGGGGAATGTTCGAAGTTCTTGTGGACGCAGGCTCGCGGACTCCGAGCTTCTACTTGACAACTATAACGAGGTTCTCCTTGGGTGTATTCAGTGAAGTGAAAGTCTCAGTCCTCCTTGTTCGATTTTTGCCTCTCTGGTCTTGGGGTGAGGTCTTTGTGTACCTTTCCTTCTTCTTGTTTTGCATCTCTTGGGCACTGCATGCTGGCAATGCGACCTTGCGAGCTTTGTTAAACATCTCACCGATCGTCTCGGGTTTGTGGAGTTGAAGTTCAGTGTACAGCATCCTTGACCGGAATCCACCTTCAAAGTAGGTAATCACCGTGTTTTGACTGAGTCCTTCGATCTCGTCATATGTCTTTTTGAAGCACTCCAAATAGGCAAGGAGGGTCTCGTTGTCTCCTTGTTTGATGTTGGCGAGGTCCCCCCTCGTCTTGGGCATTGTCCTGGCGGTGCTAAACTCGTCTAGAAATAGCTTCTCGAGGCTACGCTAGGAATCGATGGCCCCTGGTTTCAGCTAAATGAACCATGTCTGGGCTTTGTCGGACAGAGTACTGGGAAAGGCCTTGCACATGACAGCTTCGTCGTTGGTCACAAGGCCCATGATGGACCTGAACCGGCAAACATGCTCTTGGGGTCGGCTCTGCCCATTATATAACACGAATTGGGGAATCTTCAACGTCGGGTCCAGTATCGCGGAGTGGATCCGCTTCGCGAATGGGCCTGTGTCGACTGAACGATTCTTTTTAGAGTGATTCCTTCGGATTTGCTCAGGACTTCGCTCATGTCGATTCCTCTTTGAGCCGAGTCTGTCACGACGGCTTTTTTCCTTGGATGGCTCGCTTGACGTTTGACTCTCTCCCGCTTCACTAATTGTGCGAAGTGTCTTCTTCGTGTGTGCGGTTCGGCCCCTGGTTTGTTTGCTCAGCATGGTGCGCGACCGTGGTGGTAAGGTTTTCGAGAGCTCTCTTTCGTCATTAGGAAAGGCTGGGGGTGCCAAGCCCTGCTTACGGAATTCAGCACAGAGCTGCATCCACTGCCTCGAGAGGTCTCGTTCCTTTTGAAGCCGCTCGACGTCTTTTAGCAGGCCCTCGACCTCTTTTCTGCGTCCGTCTTCACTGGATCATTTTTTGTTTAACCGGTCACGGAGGTCTGGTGCCTTACGTGGGGAATCTCGGGGGCCCAAACGCTCAATGACCGACCGTCGTTGAGGTTTGTCAGGGGCGGCTGAATGTGTCGCACGCTGGGTCTCATGGTGAGATATGGGGATGTGGCGTCCGGATAATGTCCGCGATCGCTTGATCGTCGCGACATTTTAACTTTATGTAAAGAGCAATGAAAAGATGTGATACTTACGTTCCCGGTAATAGAACTAAACTGATTCGTCAAAAATTGGTTTGCCACCAGTTGTCACTGAAACAACGTCGTCTGATGGTATCTGCTAAATGTTACTGCCAAGATAGTCGTTGAGTCACTGTTTTAATGGAGGTTTTGTCTTACGATGCCTGCAAAACAGAAACGTTCATAACAGATGGTGTAGGGACTCTGATGAACCCTCCGATGATAAAGTCAGTATTTTGATCTTGATTAGAGAGTATTTAATTTGACAGAATTTAAAATAGTAATCTTACCTTTTTCTCTTTTTTTACATTTACGAGGGTAGTATTTATAGATGCAAACCTCTCTGGGAAATAGGTAGGTGGTGTAATACGCAGAATCTGGTAGTTACCAGATTATGTGGTAGAATTCAAAATTCCTAGTTTTAGGGAAATGTTAGGGAGGATCATTTGACTGAGCCTTTACGAGATTGACTGTTTAGTCAAACGATCGCTTTTGAAGAAGTTTCCAGAAGTAGTTTGCCTAGCTGGCAAGCAGACTTCGAGTGAAGTGGATTGCCAGAGTGGTGTAACCGCGGACTTCGGCGTCTAGGGTGGCGGAGTCGTAGCCTCATCGGTCATGATAGGTTGACATCCAGGCGGGGTGGTGGGTCCTACCATGCTTAAGGAGGGATACGTGGGTTGCCACGTCACTCCTTATTCTATGTTAGTACAGAGATATTTTTACATCTCTCAATATATATATATATATATATATATCAAATTTAACTTCCAATAAAAGTTGATAGGAAATGTAATGTTTCTATGTGTTGGCAAATTGAGCTAGAGTTTCTAACTTTTCTGATACTATTAATCTTTCTAATCTTCCACCCTTTTTTTTATGGTGAAGATTCTAATGTAACTTTTGTGAATGATGAATATAACGGTTAAAAATTCATTTATTAAGAAAATAAAATAAAATAAACTTTTAATAAAAGTTTAAAATTCAAAATCTATTGTTCAAAATAAGGAATGTTTACATATATAATTACTAATGAAATATTTGAAAGCACAAAGTTAAATAAAAATTACACTTAACGAGTAAAAAATACATGTAGCAAGTCAAACAAGTAAATAACACAAGTGTCAAAAATTGCCTTTTAGAGGAAAGCAGTATTATTTGGAACAAAGGTAAGATGACACAAGAAATGTTTATTAAGTTAAGAAATGTTGAGCGTGGTGAAGTTCAAATCCAAATTGAATGGATTGATGTTAAAGGTCTTAAAGCTATCCGGAGATAAGTTATATCTATCTATATATATGTATATGTATGTATGTATAACTGTATTTGGTTGGTATATAGGCATATTGTGTCTGTTTTCCTTGAGTAATAAATAAATAGGATTAGTATGTAAACTAGAAGGCCATTGTAATAGTGAAGATTGTTCTTGTGTTGTTTGTATCTCCGTAACAGACCCAATCTGCTAAGAGTTTAACTCTTATTTGAAGGGAGAACTTGGCTCAGAACTTTTAAGATAAAACTATCCGCTCTAGGAAAGATTTGAACTCTCGATCCCAAAGAACTATTTAGAAATACACTTACCAACTTCTAAGTTAGTGGGTTTATTAACCAGAGGCTTTAGTTCTTGATGCAAATTAAAATGTAATCTTTGTGCAAAAAATATGTTGGACAAATTTAATAAAATGTTTAGATATTAGAAGAAAAATCAAAATGGAAAAGCCACCAAACAAAGTCGTGATACAAATTAAAAAAAAGAAAAGCAAGAAATCTATACATACCAATAGATGAAATCAACAACAATAATAATAAATATAGCGGGTATATAAATCAGGAAACGAAAAAAAAAATGTCCAAATGATAAATATCCAATATTTCTTTAATGAAAGAGCTGCTAAATTGAAAAGTTAGGTTAACAAAAGGACTAAAATCAGAGTATTTAACTTTTTTTTTATAATTTGTTGTTATAGATAAAAATATACTTTTTAAAAAAAAAATTCAAAATTAGGAAAAATGAATTTAAATTTCTAAAAATAAAATGTAAAATTATAATGCATTAAAAGAATAAAAAGAAATATAATTCAATTAGTAAGTGTTTTATTTATTATTCAAGACAGAGTAAAAATAAAAGAATTAAATTTTTTTTTAAATAATAAAAATAAAAATAAAAGGAAAAATCACATAATTCAAAGAAAATTCTTGGAATATTCTTTGTAGAAGCATACTTGTCCATGGCAGAAAATGATTTCGAAGGATAAAACTAAGAAAAAAAAATTAGGGTTATAAACTCTTTCATTTCTTATAAATCTTATCCAACCAAACTACCATCATCTTCCCGAGACAACGCATTGAAGCCTCGCGCACAACCAAACCCCCAAACCCAAACCCTTCATCACCAGCCATGGCTTCAACTTCAACACAGTGGTCCAAAACCAACTTCTCCTCGTCACCATTCGCCGGCGCCGGAAGCCGTCCAAAACCCAGATGCTTCCAAAACCAAAAGAATCTCATCATCAACATTTCATCATTCTCATTTCATCGCGTAACTAATTATAAATCTTCTATACGCGTACATTCTTCATCATCAAGAGAGCACAATGAAGAAGTCGTGGTGGTCGACGACGACGTCGTATTCGATGAAGAAATGGATAAAATTCGAAGACTACAGAACGGTTCCGACGTCCGTGGAGTAGCTCTGGAAGGCGAAAAAGGACGCCCCGTCGATTTAACACCGCCGGCAGTGGAAGCCATTGCCGAGAGTTTCGGCGAGTGGGTTATTAATAAATTAGTAACGGAGGGAGAAAAAGAAAATGTTATAAGGGTTTCGCTCGGAAAAGATCCAAGAATTTCAGGTGAATCTTTGAGTACTGCGGTGTTTGCCGGCCTTGCTCGTGCTGGTTGTTTGGTGTTCGATATGGGACTTGCTACTACGCCTGCTTGTTTTATGAGTACTTTGCTGCCTCCTTTTTCCTATCACGCTTCAATTATGGTAGTGCTAATAACTTTATTACACTTCCACATATTTAATTATTTACATAGTTGATTTATTGGATGGAGAAACTTGTCATTCAAGTAACATATACATGTACCACGATTTCTCTCGAACCAATCTAGCTAATTTGTGATTAAACTTGATTTGTGATAAATTTGGCTGCCACAAAAACATTTTTCTAGTAGTGAAATATTATGTGAAACTTGTCATTCAAGTAACATATACATGTACCACATTTCTCTCTCGAACCAATCGAGCTAATTTGTGATGAATTTTATTGTCGTAAAAACTAATTTTTTTTAGTAGTAGTGAAATATTATTTGAAACTTGTCATTCAAGTAACATGTACATGTACCCCATTTCTCTCGAAGGAATCTAGCTAATTTGTGATTAAACTTGATTTGTGACGAATTTGACTATGGCAAAAACTGATTTATTTGGTAGTGACATATTATGTTGATAATTATTTTTTCTTGTGATTATAAAATTCTTTGAACTTTTATGTGGAGGGATTGAGTATGTATGTGTGTGGTTTTTGGATGGGAAATGAGGAAAAGTAAAGTAAAGTTGGTTGTGGAAATTAAATGCAGATGACAGCTTCACATTTACCATACACAAGAAATGGGCTAAAGTTTTTCACCAAGAAAGGAGGATTAACATCAGTGGAAGTGGAGGAAATATGTGAGAAAGCAGCAAGAAAATATGCAAATAGACAAGCAAAGGTCTCAACAAAACTGCCAAGAATTCCAACAATAGTTGATTTCATGAGCACTTATGCAAAGCATCTCAGAGATATCATCAAACAAAGAGTCAATCATCCCTTGCATTACCAAACTCCTCTCAAAGGCTTTCAGGTTTCGTTTCTCTCTCTTACTCTCTCTTCCTTAACCTACGTCTTATTTGCTTATATATATATATATATATATGCACGTACGTACACACACATATGTATATACATACATATATAAATATATATATACACACACAAGATATGATATGTGCATTTGTATCCACTGATTTTGCACCTTATCTATCCTATAGAACCGTTAAAAGTGGGAGGCTTGAATTTCTTTGTCTCTTTTGCCTTTTATTTTGAGGATTATCATTTATTCAAATGAGTAGAGTTTTCCTTTCATAAGGTTTAGGAAATTAATCATTTTATTATTATTATGTTTGTGTCTTCAGCCTCTTGGTTTTGAACTAATTCATAATCTATGTGTTCTTTTTTGTCAAGTTAACTTTTTTTTGGTGGAAAATTGTTGGTGTTGTTCTTATATTGTCCATTTTTTTTTTGGTGAATTATATCTACTTAAAATGGAAGGAATAGTCAAAGGTCTGACATCGTAGAAATAAAATCTCTGAAATTCTTTAAAAAAAAAAAAAAAAAAGTCACTTGGTGAACAGAACAAGTCAAATAAAACCAGGTCAGCTTAGAAAATGAGATCCACAGTTACAAGTTTCCAACTAACTGTTCCTTGCTATAATTCTGTCAGAAAATCTATCAAAGCAATAGTTAGCTTCCTCATTAAGAGAATTCAAGATAATCTAAGGGTTAGATTCTAAGGAAGGATTGAATGAATCCAAATTAATGAAAAATTGTGTCTGAATACTAGGTGGTCTAAAAATTAGTTATCAACTTACAAAATTGATTGTTTTTTCAAGAATTAAATATAATTAATTACATGGTTGTGACATTATTCTTAATTTGAATCATAAATATTAGAAAAAATAGATAAAAATAGTACTTAACAGAAAAGATAAACAACAACAACAGTAATTTGTTTATCAAATATAATTTTTTAGACAATATTTATTATATATAGCGTGCCTTCAAAATACAATAAAGATAAACTATTAGTGTTTTATATTTTACAGATTTAGACAATTGTTATTCTTGATATTCAAGCTCTAGATTATTTATAATTTTAAAAAATAGTTATGATACAATACATATATTTAAATAATATCTTTTTATTTAATATTCATAAATAATAATATATTATCTTATGATTTTAAATAATATAATAATAAGTATATTTTCAAAAATAACTCTTTCTGATATTTTCGATTCTTTAGACTAGCAAACTATTATAACATTTTTAAAATGTTTCCACAGATAATTGTAAATGCTGGGAACGGATCAGGTGGATTCTTCACATGGAACGTTCTAGATAAACTTGGAGCTGACACATTTGGTTCACTCCATCTCAACCCAGATGGAATGTTCCCAAATCACATGCCAAATCCAGAGGATAAAACAGCAATGTCATTAACAAGATCATCCGTGCTCGAAAACCGAGCCGATCTCGGCATAGTTTTCGACACGGACGTCGACCGGAGTGGTGTGGTGGATAGCACCGGAAATCCCATCAACGGTGATAAACTCATCGGTCTCATGTCCGCTATTGTTCTTAAGGAGCATCCGGGAACGACCATCGTGACCGATGCCCGGACAAGCATGGCTCTAACTAAGTTCATCACTAATAGAGGAGGGCAGCATTGTCTTTACCGCGTCGGTTACCGGAATGTTATTGATAAGGGAGTTCAGCTTAATAAGGATGGTGTTGAAACTCATCTCATGATGGAAACTTCCGGTCATGGTGCTCTTAAAGAAAACTATTATCTTGATGATGGTGAGGTACTACTCTCTCTATCCATTTCTAGTAAGAGAAAAAAAAAACCTATATATATTATTCTACTTAAGAAATTAACCATACATGCATGATGCATGCATTACATATTAAAAATATGTAATATATGGATATATTTTATGAGTAGAAGAAATTATAAAAAATAGGTTATTCGAGTATTTTTAAATAATAAAATACTTATTAGGATATAAAGAGATTGTGATTAAAATTTTATTATTAAATAGTAAAAAAGTTGGTGAGCGTGACTTATTTGGTAAAAACTTATCTCTAAAAGAGAAATTAATAAAATAAGTAGTATTAGCATCCACTCTCTTAATTTCTCTATCAGACCTAGTTTTGGTAAAATACATACATATCAAAACTGTGTTTTGTTCAACATTCTTAGTAAAGTTGCATGCAACTGATAACTTAAATGTTAATTTATGTTACCTAATATATATATATATATATATATATATATATAGGTGCTTACATGGTTGTGAAGATCATTATTGAAATGGTAAGAATGAAGCTTGAAGGATCAGAAGAAGGTATTGGTAGTCTTATAAAAGATCTTGAGGAGCCTGTTGAATCAGTAGAGCTAAGGATGAATGTCATATCTGAGCCCAGATTTGCAAAAGCTAAAGCTGTTGAGGCAATTGAAGCATTCAGAAATTACATTCAGGTAATACATAATATATATATATATATATGCATTATAATCTGAGGAACCATTTTGTATGTAAAATAAGATAGAAAACTTACTGGCTACTTACAGGAAGGGCGAGTTGAAGGTTGGGAATTAGACTTTTGTGGAGATTGTTGGGTTAGTGATGGCTGTCTTGTGGATACCAATGACTCTCCTGCTGCCATTGATGCTCACATGTATAGGTAAAACTTCTATGCACTTTCTTTTGCTTTCATGCTCATTTTCCAACATTAGTTAATTTCTTCAATAATGTCTTAAAGTTTATAAATTGAAAGATGAAATGTTAGTCTAATTATTTCGAATGTATTTATGTAATACTCAATCTCTTATAAAATATTTATAAGTAAAGTAAATGTTTAATGGTATAAAATAATATGTATAGATACTCATAATCAACTCGAAATAGTGAAAAAAACATCAATTAGTTGATTGTGCGTTGTGGTACGGGCTTGTGAGCCCAGATGGTGACTAACTAGCTGGATTATGAAAATTAAGTGATGCATCCGAGGATGGAAGTCATCTCTAAACTCCCGAATTTTGTACTCATAATAACATTAAGTAATTAATTATAGGTGCAATAATCCCGAATTTTGTACTCATAACAACATCAAGTAAATGATTGTAATCCTGAAATTTTAGCAATTTGTGTATGTGTTATGATATAGACTTCTAATATTAATTATGTATGCCTGAAAATTCAGGGCTAGAGTTTCTAACGAAGAGCACGGATAACATGGCTGGGTGCATTTAAGACAAAGCATTCATAATCCAAATATAGCCGTTAACTTGCAATCCTCGATTCCGGGAGGCTGTAAATCTATGGCAAAAGTTCTTCGAGACAAGTACGAGGATTTTCATTGATGAATTATTTTACAATTATTTATTTATTTATTCATTTTTAAAATTTTTGTGTTTGATGATATTATTTTCCTGGTGCAGGTTTCTTCTTGTTAGCGGAATGGACAAAATACTTGATATTACTCAAATTGAGGAATTTGCAGAAAGTGATCAGTGAGCGTTAAATGAATAAATTGGATTTATCATTATTAGCTTAACAAATTTATAGAAAAAATATATTTTTACAATTTTTTGTTTGGTCTTGATTCGCAATAGAATTTGGACAATATAATTGATTTAAAATTATATTTATTATATACTTAGATTTCAAAATTTAATATTAGGATAAATATTAGAAAACTAAGTTATATATATATCTGTGTGTGTGCGTGTGTGGTTAGTTTATATATATCTATATATTGAATTTGTCTAACTTGTTTTCGCATGCCTAATAAAATAAGAAGTGTCAACATAGGTTACAGGCAATAATTGAGAATGTGTATGACTAAAACAAGTAAAACTTTGAATGGTGGGAGACGCCATTGTTGAAAGGTATGAATTTCAAATATAGTAAAAATTAAAAGAGTTTCAAATTTAAAAAAATTATATATTTATTGGCTTTAATATTTATTAAATAAAAAGAAACAGTACTATGTGTGTGTATATATATATATATATATATATATATATATATATATATATAAATTTAGTAATATTTAATGACTAAATATTACTATTGTTTTTACTTTAAATTTACATATATTTTATATAAGGTGGTTATTTTTTATGTTTTTACTAAAATTACTTAAACTGTTGAATTTAAAAATTTCTGATAAAATTTGTGAAAAAATGGTGAAAAATTTAGGATTTGAAAGTAAAAAAAAAATAAAAAAAATAAACCTAAAAAATTTTCAAACATAAATTTATTTTGAGAGACTAAATTTATCACTAATTACTTTTATTTATAAATATTACATTTAAAAATATACGATAATTAATGAAAATATGAGAAGTTAAAATTAAATTGTATAACATAGAATTATGATGAGTTAAGTTGGGGGTCACTTTACAATTCCATGAAAATAACAACTCTTATTATAAAGTTAGAAAAACTTTTATTATTTAATAAAAATTATAAATAATAATAGATAAAGTCAAAAAAATACTAATACGGCTTTACTTTTTCTTTTTCTTTTTTTTTATTTAATACAATCTTTAAATTCTTTCTCGCAAACAAAGCAGAAAAAAACAAGAGAAAAAAAGAAGAAAAAAAAATTATAATTATATGTCATCCTACGTTGGAAATTTCCGTTCAAAAGAAAAGAAAGGAAAATTCCACACACATAATATTATTATAAGTTTCCTCCAATAATTGAAATATAACTTGAATCGAAGAGGTCGTACAATTTAAGATAAAATAAATATAAAAATATTTTTAAAAAATTATTTATTGTAGCGAAATTAAATTGTAATTTAAGACGACGTGACTTAAACAAAATCTGAAAAAAAGTAATGATAATTTTGTAAGATAATAAAAAAAAAAAAAAAAAAAAAAAAAATATATATATATATATATATATATATATATAGACAAAATTCTACAAGTATATAAAGAGTTGCAGGGCAAAGTGTTTTATGCCTCACCACTCACTCACTAAACCTCTCTCTCTGCCCTTTGAAAAACTCAGATCAGACTTTTATATAATTTGTTTATTTGTAAAATGAGTCTTCAGGGCAAGCTTGAACATATACAGGAAATCAAGTCTCCTGCCGCTTCTATCATTGATTACTTGGGCAGCAAGAAATATAATCTCCCAAAAATCTGCTCTGATATGATTGCCAGCATGGAAGTTCTTGAAGGCAATTGGGGAGTGAAGAATACCGTTCTTCTTGCACGTTATATTCTTGGTAAGTATCACTTTTCATAATGATTTTCCTCAAATTCATACCTAAAATAATTACCACCAATCGATTAGAAATAAAAATTTTTAGCAATATTCTTTTTTTACCTACCCATTTAGAATATAGAATATTTTTCGGTAAAACTAATTTGGACTCAGCATTCGAAATGTAGAGTTTAACTCTTACTCCAAATGGTCTAATCTCAAGTCTTTTAATATAAAACTCTAGAGAGGAAACATTTAAAAGTTGACTTATCAAGTCTTTTAACTTATTTTTAAACAGGTAAAAATTACTATTTTATTTTAAACTTTTGAATGATTTCGTGCATATGGGAAGGAAGTGATTTCCAAGGAGTTATTGGAAGATATGGATGAGAAGAACACTTCAGTGACTTATAATATAATTGGAGGTGATATGATGAAATTCTACAAGACAATTAAAGTTAAAGTTCAAGTGATTACTAACTCTGATAGTAAAAAGAATTATGTGAAATCTACATACGAGTACGAGAAACTTAATTTTGAAATTCCTAATCCAGACCAGTTCAAGAATTTTGTAGCTCAAATCATAAAAAAGATTGATGACTATAATCACTCTGCATGAAGTCTGAAAAAAAAGAAAAGAAAAAGAAAAGCCCATGATCATGAAGAGGCTAAATTACTTAAGCTTTTTCAAGTATGTAAGTTTAGCTTATATATTGTTGTCAAAAACATTTTTATTAGAAGCCTTAGATAAGTTCAATAAGAAGTTTTAATAAATGTTCTCAATAAATAAGAAAAATATAATGTATTCATCATTGTTCACATTCTTTCCATTAATGGTAATACATTTTATATGAACATTAATAGTTACCATCACATATAATGCATTTTAAATAAATGATTAAAATATATGTTAAAAAGATATAAATTGTTATATATTTTTAAATTTAAATTTATAAAATAAAATTTAATTTATTATTTTAACAAGACGGACAATTAGAGTAGAAAATTTAAAGTGAAATTTTGGATCATAGTTGAGATACCGAAGACTAAACTAGTTAACTTTGAACGGAAGGAGACGCCATTGTTGAAAATATGGCATCGGGAGACGCTTATTATATATATAATATATATATATATATATATATTTATATATATATATTATATATATATATATATAATTTAACTTTTAATAAAAGTTGATAGGAAATGTAATGTTTTTGTGTGTTGGCAAATTGAGCTAGAGTTTCTAACTTTTCTGGCACTATTAATCTTTCTAATCTTCCATCTATTTTTTGTGATGGTGAAGATTCTAAGGGGCTTTCCAATGACCCAATTTTTTAAAATTTGTTCCGGTTTAATCTAGATTCTAAAACTATTTCTCAAACTAACTTGAACTCATTCACAAAATGAGTTCTAATGGGACTTACTAAATTTTTTTAAAAAAATTTCTCTTTTTTCTTTTTCTCTTTTTCTATTATTATCTCTCTTTTTTTTTTTTAAAACCTTTCCGTTTCCTCCCTCCGTTTCCTCTCTCCGTTTCCCCTCTTTTCATTTTTTTTATTTCCTTTCCCTTCCAAACCCATCTTCCCCCCCCCCCCCCCCACTTTCCCTTTTCTTTTCATTTTTGTCTGTTCTCCACATAAACCCTAGCTCACAACAAAAGGGATATATGAAGAAGGGATATATATATATATATAATATAAAAGGAAACCTACTATCAGAACCCTTAAAAAACAAAAGGGTAAAAATTCAAATAATTTGACGCTGCTCCCGACCCAGCGTTGATTAGCTTTAAACCCCGGAGTAACAGAAGAACAATTGAAGGAAGGAAGACGAAGAAGATGAAGAAGATGACAGAATTTCCATCCGAAAACCATACGAATCTCAATCAAGAAAACGAACCCAAAAGAGTGAAGAAAACTAAACCCCAATTCAGACCTGCTGCAGATGATACCAAGCCTATTCTACAAGACCCTGTAAGTTAAAACTCTCTTCTCTATTTATTTTTCATTTTACATTTTTAGCAATTCATAAGATCCTGTGGAGTAATGGGTTCTTGTTAATTTCAACCCTAATGAGTTTTTTTTTTTTTTTTTTTTTTGCCTTTCTTCGGGGTGGTTATGGTTAGATTCTCAGAGCAGACCCCATTGAGACGGAAGAAGCTGTGCTCCGATTGCCTCCTTTTCCTGTTCCCATTACCAAAACCAGTTTCAATGTTTAAACATGAATGCAATTTTCAATTTTTCTATGGTATTTCTGTCATTCAAGAATTTTGAAATCTTGTGGATGTTCCCCCCACCAAAATCTTGATTTGTTTCTTTTTCAATTACATTATGTGTTTTTCTTTTTTCGATAATAATATGTCTATATATTTTACATTACATAGAAGAGGTTGTATAAACTTTTGTACCAGTAGCACTTACCTATATTTACCAGATTTAAAAAAAATAAAGAAAATTGTTCATAACATATCCTGAGGAGAAGACAATGGATGGCTATGGAACAGAAAAGTAATGAATAATTATATGTGAAACATTAGGACTCATCTTCTCAATGAGTCCTATAATTCAGTACTGGAATTTATCACGTTTGAAAATTATGTGAAACATTAGGACTCATTTTCTCAATGAGTCCTATAATTCAGTACTGGAATTTATCACGTTTGAAAATTATGTGAAACATTAGGACTCATTTTCTCAAGGAGTCCTATAATTCAGTACTGGAATTTATCACGTTTGAAAATTATGTGAAACATTAGGACTCATCTTCTCAATGAGTCCTATAATTCAGTACTGGAATTTATTCACGTTTGAAAATTATGTGAAACATTAGGACTCATCTTCTCAATGAGTCCTATAATTCAGTACTGGAATTTATCACGTTTGAAAATTATGTGAAACATTAGGACTCATCTTCTCAATGAGTCCTATAATTCAGTACTGGAATTATTCACGTTTGAAAATTATGTGAAACATTAGGACTCATCTTCTCAATGAGTCCTATAATTCAGTACTGGAATTTATCACGTTTGAAAATTATGTGAAACATTAGGACTCATCTTCTCAATGAGTCCTATAATTCAGTACTAGAATTTATCACGTTTGAAAATTATGTGAAACATTAGGACTCATCTTCTCAATGAGTCCTATAATTCAGTACTGAAAATTTAGTACTGATAATTTTCCCTTCCTGAATTATAGGACGCATTGAGAGGATGAGTCCTAAGTAGGTTCTGATAGTAGGTTTCCTTTTATATTATATATATATATATATATACCTTCTTCATATATCCCTTTTGTTGTGAGCTAGGGTTTATGTGGAGAACAGACAAAAATGAAAAGAAAAAGGGAAAGTGGGGGGGGGGGGGGGGGAAGATGGGTTTGGAAGGGAAAGGAAATAAAAAAATGAAAAGAGGGGAAACGGAGAGAGGAAACGGAGGGAGGAAACGGAGAGGTTTTAAAAATTAAAAAAAAAGAGAGATAAAAATAGAAAAAGAGAAAAAGAAAAAAGAGAAATTTTTTTTAAAAAATTTAGTAGGTCCGATTAGAACTCATTTTGTGAATGAGTTCAAGTTAGTTTGGAAAATAGTTTTAAAAACTAGGTTAAACCGGGACAAATTTTAAAAAGTTGGGTCATTTTAGGGAAAGCCCCAAGATTCTAATGTAACTTTTGTGAATGATGAATATAAAAGTTAAAAATTTATTTATCAAAAAAAATATTTAAATAAACTTTTAATAAAAGTTTAAAATTCAAAATCTAATGCTCAAAATTCGGAATGTTTACATATATGATCACTAATGAAATATTTGAAAACACAAAGTTAAAAATATTTACACTTAACGAGAAAAAAATACATGTAGCAAGTCAAACAAGTGAATAACAGAAGTGGTCAAAGTGATAGGTAGAATGAACAAAAATTATATCTTATATCTTGACTTATACGAAATATACATTTGAGTGTATAAAAGACCAAAATACATAATGAACGAGGTACATCTTACCATTCACCTCGCTCACAATTATCTGACTGATGGGCTCTACAGCTAATAATCCACTGAGGAATGTTTGTTATAAATGGAAAACTAAATAACGATAAAAAATATGTAATTCCTTTTTGTTCGACAGAAACTGTTATGGGGCTCAATGTTAGAAAAATCATCATCATTCTTGTGACAAGGAGTTTTTGACACCCTAAATAGGACAAGTAATGACAAATTTACACGTGGCATTTTCATGTTATTATACAGATAAGTAAATTCTTTTATAAAAGGTAAACGATACACAATTTAGAGGAAATCAATCTTTTCATTAGAAATAGCAAACATCTTGTAAGGATATCAATTCATGTCCCACATCTGAAAATAATGCTAGAGGTGACTAGCTTATAAGAATACCACTAACTCCATTAGTAAGAGGCCTTTTGGGAAGTTGTCCAAGAACAAAACCGTGAGAGTTTAGGCCCAAAGCGGACAATATCATACTAATGTGGAGTTAAGTGGTGGAAGCCCAATCTTGTGGGTATATGTGGACCCAACAAGTGGTATTAGAGCGAAACTATTTTGACCGAAAAAGGGATGAGTTGAAAAGCTTAATTTTTTTTTGGGTAATTGATTAATATTTGGAAACTATTTTGTGTGCCTTCCTATTATTTCTTAATTGCTATTAGTTGGTAAAATCTTGGGATAAATCTATGTGATTTTTTTTAATCCGCGTATTAAATTGATCGTTATCTTTTGTGCTATATTAAATAATGAATAGCTATTCGTTAGCCCCGTTTGCCGGTAAGGGTGATTTCTTTATCTGACAACAAAAGATGAAAGATATTTTAATTCAAAACTGATGTTTTAAAGCTATTGATTTGTCTTGGGATAAAAACCTAGAAGAAACTAGGAAGCATGAAATGGATGAACTTGCCTATTCTGCCTTAATTTTGAATCTTATTGACTCTGTGATTAGGAAATTAGGCAAACATGAAAATGCTAGGTCTTTATGGTTAAAACTTGAAGAGACTTACACCGAGACGTCCCTGCCCACTCAAACTTATTTGCTTGAAAAATATTTTAAGTATAAACTGGATTTGAATAAAAGCATTGATGAAAATCTTGATCAATTTTCAAAATTGCTTCAAGACATTAAACTCACAGGTGATACTACGATTGAAAAATACTCACCGGTTATTTTGTTAAATGCTATTCCAGATACTTATAACTATGTTAAATCCGCCATTAAGTATGGACATGACAGTATTTCTCTCGATACTATTGTCAACGCTTTAAAAAGCAAAGAATTGGATTTGAAAATAAATCGAGGAAATAAAAGTTTTGGTGAAGTTAATTTTGTACGAGGAAGAACAAAAAATCATTCTCAAAAACCTTCCTCGAGTAAACAAAAATTTTCAAATGGCAGGGGTTGTAGTCGGTCTAAGTCTCGACCGAAAAATAGAAAATGTTACAACTGTGGTGTTGCTGGCCACTATGCGAATGAATGCACTAAACTTAAATAAGATCAAAATAATGAATTAGCAAATCAAGTCTCTGATGATTTAGGTGATGTGTTTATGGTTTCTGATAATGAGCATGCTTCTGTGAATTCTGTAATTTCATCTCTTAGTGATACTGATTGGTTACTTGATTCTGCATGTTCTGAACATATGACTCCTCATAAGCATTTATTTTCTAATTATGTGGAAATGAAAAATGGCTCTGTGTCAATGGCTGATAGGAGTAAGCGTAACGTCCTTGGCATCGGTGATGTCAATTTAAAATTCGAAAGTGGTTATGTGTTAACTATTAAAAATGTTAGGCATGTTCCGTTCTTAGCTAATAGTCTTATGTCCGTTGCTGTGTTAGAAAATGCTGGTTTAATTGGTAGATGGGGTAATGGGTGCATGCGGGTCATGAAGGGTAATCTTGTGATTTTCAAAGCTGAAAGAGTAGAAAATATGTATGTGGTTTCCCCTATATCTACTGCATCTGTTCATGCTGTTCAAAATGATTCTACCGATTTATGGCATAAAAGGTTGGGACATATGAGTGGTAAGGGTCTAGAGATACTGCATGGTCCTGTAAAAAGGTTGATTTATCAAACTTACGTGTTTTTGGCTGCTCTGCTTTTGTGCATCAGAAAACTGATAAATTAGAACCTAGATCTATGAAATGCATTTTCTTAGGATATCCGAAAGGGGTTAAAGGGTATAGATGTTGGTTAAAGGGAGAACCGAGTTTTAAAACTATAATCAGTAGGGATGTAGTGTTCAATGAAACTGAATTTCCTTGCCTTGTTGTGCCCAATGTTGTGTTGTCTGAGGATACTTCAAATGAGGTAGAGCCTCCTCCTAAGGTTAAAATTGAACCTATTAATGAAGAAGATAAAGGTGATAGCGTGTATGATCAAAATGTTGAATTTGATGAGCCTAATACTGAAAATCTTAGTGATTATCAACTTGCTAGGGATAGGCCTAGACGTGAAAACATTAGGCAGCCTCAACGCTTTGATAACTTTCACCTCACTTCTCATGTTTTCAATGTGTTTGAATCTATAGACAATACTGAACCTAAGTCTTATAAGGAAGCTATTAACTCTAGCAAGATTACTAATTGGTTAAAATGCTATGAATGAAGAAATGAACTCTCTGCATGTTAATCAAACTTGGACTCTCGTTCCCAAACCTGTTGATTGCTCTTTAGTTGATTGCAAATGGATTTTCAAGGTTAAAAATGAAGTAGACTCTGTTAGGTATAAAGCTAGACTTGTTGCTAAGGGCTTTACTCAAAAGGAAGGAATAGATTATACTGAAATCTTTTCTCATGTTGTTAAATTCACCACTGTTCGCATCATGCTTGCATTAGTTGCTCATTTTAATTGGGAATTAAAACAGATGGATGTGAAAACTGCTTTATTGCATGGTGAATTAAATGAGAAATTTTTTATGAAACAACCGGAGAGTTTCATTGATAAAAGACACCCTAATTATGTGTGCCTCCTGCATAAATCTCTCTATTGCTTGAAACAATCTCCTATACAATGGAATAAGAGGTTTGATGCTTGCATGCTTTCTTTAAAGTTTACTAGAAGTGCTTATGATCCTTGCCTTTATTTTAAAGTCAATATGCAAAATCCTGTTTTCTTGCTCATTTACGTTGATGATATGCTATTAGTTAGCCCATGCATGAAAACTATTAATCACCTTAAAAATTGTCTAAGTGAACAATTCGACATGAAGTATCTAGGAGATGCTAGGAGGATATTAGGCATGGACATAACCAGAGATAGGAAAAATGGTACTTTGTTCCTAAACCAAACTTCTTATGTGAAGAAAATACTTGAAAAATTTTCTATGATTGATGCCAAAGCTGTGACTGTTCCTCTTGCTGCTCATTTCTTGTTAAGTAAGGATCAGTCTCCCAAGACTGAGACTGAAATGAAATCTATGAAATCTGTGCCTTATTCTAATGCTATTGGTTCTGTAATGTATCTCATGGTAAGTACTAGGCCAGATATTACTTATGCTGTTAGCTGCCTGAGTCGATACATGTCTAATCCAGGTATGACACGCTAGGAGGCTTTAAAATGGCTTCTTCGCTATTTGAAAGGATCTGTTGATATTGGCATTAATTTTTCTAAATGTGTAGATGGAGTTAAACTGGTAGGGTATGTTGATTCCAATTATGCTAATGATCGTGATAACCGTAAATCTACCACCTCATATGTGTTTACTTTGTGTGGGTCTTGCATTAGTTGGAAATCCCAATTACAACACATAGTTGCATTATCTACTACTGAGTCTGAACATGTAGCTGCCACTGAGGCATTAAAAGAAGCAATCTGGTTAAAGGGACTCATTCATGAAATTGGTTTTCTCAAAGATAATGTGGTAGTTTTCTCGTATAGTCAATCAAGTATACAATTGTGTAAGAATCCTATCTTTCATGATCGCACTAAGCATATAGATGCTAAGTTTCACTTTATTCGTGACATTGTTGAAAAAAGCATTGTTAATCTTGAGAAAATACCCTCCGAGTTCAACCCAGCAGACATGGGTACAAAGTGTCTGCCTTTGGAGAAATTCAGATCGTGTCTCGACACCCTAAACCTTTTCTCTCCAACGTGATCTCTCTCCACTCTCTACTTTACATCTTTGTGATTGTTTATTTCTTTGTGATCTTTTTTTATGTACCGTACTAACCTTGTGTTTTTTGTGTGCAGGTACGTGAGACCGGCGATGATGTTACCCCCAATCCCAATCATTAAAAGTACATCGATGACTCATTCGGACCAAGGTGGAGATTGTTGGTTTATAATATGGCCCTAATAGTGGCCCATAGCTCCGGCCCAAGCCCATGCCTGCACTCAATATCTTGTGTAGGAAGAAATGGAGTTTATTTCTTTCCTTTCAAATGAACACAATTATAGGAGCATTACCTATTGGAGTTTATTTCTTTCTTTTTTAAATGAACACAACTATAGGAGTATTACCTATTAGAGTTGCCCAATCACGGCCATGACAAGGGGGATTCACTTTCCATTTCCGACTCTAGTCTCGACTATATAAGACACGCAATTGAGGCTTGGCTGAGGACACATAAAATACAAGCAAATCAATAAGCAAGGCATACAAGTTTTCTCCTTCAGGGATTCGACGATTCCGAGAGTTCTTTGTGATGGTTCGAGCTTGGCGATGGGCTGAGAGCGGAACGAGTGGGTCTTCGATGGTGTACAACGGGAGCGGGTCTGAGCCGGCGACCTCCTATCACATTTTGGATATTTTTGTTTTATTCGTTGTTTAGATTTGCAAGATTGTATTTTGCTTTTGTGTCATTTAGTTGCACTTAAAGTTATTCGTTTATTGTTCGAATTATTGATTTTTAATTTTTTGATTCGTTCGATTGTAATCCGTTACGGCTATTCGAACCGATACCCGATCAACAGTGGTATTAGAGCGACGCGGGTATCTCCCATTCGAATAGCGGCGTTTGAGGCCCTACCAATGTGGATGCCTTGCAGAGGATGCAAGATGAGAGTGTCTTGCGAATGATGCAAGATGATTATTCCTCTAGGGAAGGACACGGGTATGTGGTCTTGGTTTGAGGGGAGAAATGTTGGGATGTCAACCCATGTCCCAGATCTGAAGATAATGCTAGGGTGACTAGCTTATAAATGGACCACTAACTCCATTAGTAAGAGGCCTTTTGGGTGGTTACCCAAGAATAAAACCGTGAGGGTTTAAGCCCAAAGCGGACAATATCTTACTAATGTTGAGTTAAGTGGTGGAAGCCCAATGTTGTGGGATCTTTCGGGCCCAACAAATAGTATTAGAGCCCAAGGTTGGTGGGCTTGGGCTTGCTAGATGTGACCCAGTCTAGTGCTTGCGGAGATGCAAGAAGATTGTCCCTCTAGGGGAGGACACGGGTACGTGGTCCTTGGTTTGAGGGGAGGATTGTAAGGATATCAATTCATGTCCCACATCTGAATATAATGCTAGAGGTGACTAGCTTATAAGAATATCACTAACTCCATTAGTAAGAGGTCTTTTGGGAAGTTGTCCAAGAACAAAATCGTAAGGGCTTAAGCCCAAAGCAAAAAATATCATACTAATGTGGAGTTAAGTGGTAGAAACCCAACCTTGTGGGTATATGTGGGCCCAACACATCTTCTCTAACTATTTTATTTACTTTTCTTCATTAGGGTTTTATTCATAAATTTTGAATATCAAATCCTTATAATTATTTATCCCAAAATTTAAATTATAATCTTCTTTTATGGTTATTTTCGTTCACTTCTAACTTTACCATCGAAGAATTCGAACTGGGTATATCTTCTCGTTTGAGCTTGCTTGCAGGTCAATCATCACCAAGAGAAGATTCATATCAATATCCCCATACAATAACAAGTAGGGAATATGTCAACTACTTGTTCCACATCACCAATCTTGCTGATTTTGGGAGAGATACGTATCTTATGTTATTACCTACTCTATCCAAGTACGGTATTATTTATTTTAAAGTTCTAAAATTTTTTATATAAAAAATAAGGTTATTGTTTAATAAAGTTTATAATTTATTGAATAAAAAGAAATAATTTTCACTAATATTTTGTGAATAAATATTTTAATTTTCTTTATTTAATTGAATTAAATTAAAAAAATTGTTAAATTTGTTGAAATATATGAAAGGAATTATATATATATATATATATAATATATATATTATGAGATAAAAAAATTTTAATACTTTCAAATATATACTAAGGACAAAACATGTATAACATTTTTTATATCAAATTCATGAATATTATTTTTATTTATAAATACCGAATTTAAAAGTTATGGTAACTTATGAGAATATGAGTACTTAAAATTATTCTTATTAAACATATACTTATTAACGTCGAATTATGATGAGTTAACTCGGGTTATTAGATAATACAAATGTCAAAATTTTAAATAAAGTTTTTATAAGTATATTGTTATAAAATTATATATATATAATATAATACATATATTATGGCAATTGGTGTGGAGATAGAGGGAGAGAGGGAGAGATGAGAGAATTGGTCTCGGGAATGAAAATTTTCTTTGTAATTGAATTGTTGTATCAAAAAAAATTCTCTTGTATTTCACTTCTTACTCTTGGAATTCACCTCCTTATATATATACATCTATACATATATATACATATATATACATATATATATATATATATATATATATATATATATAAATAAGTGCTCCACTACAAGTGCTCCATTTATATATATATATATATATATATATATATATATATATATATATATATATCAATATTAAAAATATTATGTGATATTTATCACCTTACGTAATTTTCTGGGATGATGGACATCCATTAATTTAATGAATCTTCGGGATTCATAACACTCCCCCTTGGATGTCCATTACATAAAGAATATGCATGTTAAAACCTTACTAGATAAAAATCCAGTGGGAAAAAACTCTAGTGAAGGAAAAAGAGTACACTATTCTTTATGTATAGATTTCTCCCCCTGATGAGATGATCTCTCGAAATCTTTAAATTTCAAATTCTCGTTTCAAACAATCTATAGCTTCTCGAAGCTCTTCTGGAGTTCCTATGAGATTGATATCGTCAACATATATAGCAAGAATCACAAAACCAAAATCTATTTTCTTAATAAAAACACATGGACAGATTTGGTCATTCTTATATCCTGAATTCAATAAGAATTCACTAAGGCGATTGTACCACATGCGTCCAGGCTGTTTAAGCCCATATAATGACTTCTGTAGAATAATTTTCACGAGGGCCTTTAGAAGCCTTTGGTAATTTGAATCCTTCATGGATTTCCATATAAATCTCATTTTCAAGGCTTCCATAAAGATAAGCTATAATGACATCCATTAGACGCATGTCGACCTTTTCATGAACTGCCAAACTTATAAGATATTGGAGTGTAATAGCATCAATAACGGGTGAATAAGTTTGATCATAATCAATTCCTGGCTTTTGCGAAAAACCTTGTGCGACGAGTCGTGCTTTATATTTTACGACTTCATTATTCTCATTTCGTTTTCGCACAAACACTCATTTATAGCCAACAGGTTTTACATCCTTTGTCGTTTGAACTACAGGTTCAAAAACTTCTTGCTTCGCAAGCGAATTTAACTCCGATTGAATCGCATCTTTCCATTGAGGTCATTCAATTCTATGCCGACATTCTTCAACTGATAAAGGATCTAAATCCTTATTATCCTTGAAAATATCAAGGGTTGCGTTGTATGCAAAAGCATTATCAATAACAACATTTCTTCGATCCCAACTTTGATTCGAACTGGTGTAATTAATAGAGATTTTAGAATTCTCTCCACCATTTGTAGTCGGAATCTTTTCATCAGTTGTCCCTTGGTTTTCTTTTTCTGTTTCACCAATATGATCTTCTGGATTATTTGTTCCTCTTTTCTTTCGAGGATTTTTATTTTTGGAACCAAGAGGTCGGCCACGCTTCTGGCATGTTTTTGATTTGAAAGCTATAGGATTAACTTTCTGTCCTTCAGGAACTTCTATCCGTATAGGAGCATCTATAAGCTGGAAGATGCGATTTAGTGACTCTGCTGGAGTCAGCAAAAGAATCTAGCAGCTAATTTGCAATTTTTTGCAAATGTATAATCTTTTGAACTTCAAGTTCACTCATATTTGTGCGTGGATCTAAATGATTCAAAGAAGTTTTCCACGCAAGTTCAATCTTATGCCATTTATTCTCTCCCCCTAATTTGGGAAACAAATTTTCATCAAAATGGCAATCAGCAAATCTTGCTGTAAATACATCTCCTGTCAAAGGTTCAAGATACCTTATAAATGGACGGGGAGTCATACCCAACATATATCCCCAATCTTCTCTGCGGACCCATTTTTGTCCGTTGGGGTGGTTCAATTGGGACATATACAGCACACCCAAAAATTCTCAAATAAGAAATATTTGGCTATTAATATTGATATGATTTAGTATCCCAAAATGCAACTTTCAAAATAGTATTTTAGAGTTCAGAATTCCATTAGTAAAAAGATGAAGTAGCATTCCTAAGATGGGATTTTCTATTTATAGAAACTTACATTAACATGATCCAAATTCTCAAAGGCTCAAGCTTAAAATTAACCATTTTCTTCTTTGATTCCCAAAACTTTTCTCTTCTCTGCAATATATATATATATATATATATATATATATATATATATATAGGTATTTAAATCAATTATACAATGATAATAATTAGTTAATAAAGTCTCGGAAAAGATAGAGCTTGCCAACTTTATATGTTGACCAAAAGTGAGTGACACGTTGCCGTGTCCATAAATATGCATGGGATGAGAAGGCAAGCCATATAGGAATTTTTTATTTTTGGCCGGTCCTCATCTCTAATGCTCATTTTGCAAGCTATTTATATTCAATAATCTTTTTAATACGTTATAATGAATAACTCTAATGAAAATAATAATGTAGAAAACAAATAAAAGTGTATATTAGTAAAATTTCTAGCCAATGATAACATTTAATTAATTACATTTATATTGTAATAAAATAAGCTCTTAACTTAATTAATTATATTTTTATTGTAATAAAATAAGCTCTTCACTTGACAATATAAAAAAAAATTATTATAATGCTACGTAAAATAGCATGTTTAATTATTATTGTGAGTGTCATTTCAAGAGTTAGAGTGAGGTCTTTCTCCAAATAAAAATTAGACTTTATAGCATTACTAGACAAATCAACTTTTGCGACGATCAAATATCCAATCTAAATGACTTCGAATATCATATAATTTAAACAAAAGTATAAATATTATTAAAGATGAAAAAACACACAAAAGGAAGCTGGAATTCATCAAATTTACTGCACAAACCTATCTGATTATTATTACAGTTTTATAACATCATTCGTAAACACAAACACTGACACTCACACACACACAAATTTGTTCGAAAAAGAGTTATTTTTTCAACTCCCAAACATATATATATATATATATATATATATAATTATAATGTATCAAACATATCACTCATCATCATCGTCCATGGATTGATGACTGACTCGTTTTTAGTTAAGAGTGGTGAGCTTCGATATCTTCAACCATGTGGAGGAAGAAACTGAGGAGTGTTCCTGGATGTGGGTTGTCATCTTTCAGCTTCTCGTACTCCAGTGTCCACGTCACTAAGCTGTCCGGACCATTTGTATCCACGTGATAAATTATGTTCATCGATTTGTATAGTTCCATTAAATCTCCTTCAATCATCTTGAACTTTATTGATTGTTTCTGCTCATCGATTTCTTCTATTATCTGTTTTGCAACTCTATCTTTTCCATCTGCATGGGAATTATTATACAAAATAAATAAAAAGGAAAAAATTGTTGGAAATGATAAAGCGCAAATCTTGGATCGAGAAAGAAAATAATACCCTTCATCTTTAAAGTAACATTTTTTTTTTACTCTTTAAATAGACTCCATATGTAATTACTTTAAATAAACTAATCAGAAGTCAAATAAAATCCCATCATGATTTTTATTTATGGTACGAATAATCTTAATAGAGATAATTCATCTATATATTTAAATTTTCTATCTTCTTGAAGAAGCATTTAATAGTCTGTTTACCAACTCTTCTAAGTTATCCGGTTATTCATTAATGATATTGAGATAAAGAATTAACGGGGATTTTATCAACGGGATGTTAATATATCAATCCAAGTCTCACATATGAACATCATGCTAGATAATTCTAGCATATAAGGATTACACATATTTCATTAATACGAGACCTTTTTTGAGGGTCTAAGTCCAAGGCAGACAAAGTGAGGTGTTTGGCACCCAACACGGGATTCTTTTTTAGGAAAGAAAGGATGGGTGGGATTAATTGAAAAATTATTCAAACAACCATGCAAAGGTTGTGGGAGATCAAGAATCTAAGTTGAAGAAATGTATATATATATATATATATTTATGAGAAGTATAATTAAGGGTTTATTACCATGGGTGTAGTGCCAGCAGATCTTTGATCCAACAGTACCAAGTTGGCCTTCAAGAAGAGTGAAAGCTTGAACTTTACCAGGAGTCATTTTGGAAAGTTGGTGAGGTCTCTGTTTGAAAACGTCATGAAAAACATCTCCTCCAGCTTTGATCTCTGTTTGACCGATCATTTTTCCATTGATACCCATTTTTTTCTCTTCCCTCAACCTTTTTTCTTTTTCTTTTTTCTAAAATAAATAGTAAACTGAAGACAATTGAAAACTTCTCTTACAATGATAATGAAAAAAGTCTGTGGAAAGTTTGTCGAGATGTTAGCATCTTTATATAGATCAATATTCAGTGAAGCGTCGTTTATATGAAAAATGATCAAAATTGCATGCCGGGTCCATCCCGTACAGTTGGATACAATAATTGTGGGATGAGGGAAGCTAGTATTCTTTTGGCTAATTCCAATCCAAATATCACCTAAATTTAATAATATAATACTCATAAGGAAAAAATAATAAAAGATGTCGGTAATCCAACTAATTATAGTTGACGGGAGAAAGAGTGTTCGGATTGCCACATATGACTAAGTGGTTGTGTGTTTCCGGCATTAGCTATTGATGATTAAGTCTGAGATTATGTATGGTAATAATTCTTAAGGAATTGGAGAATAAAACATATTTTCGACAATTCTATCTTAGAACAGTATGAAATGAAGAATTTGAATATTTAGAGTAGTATGCGCATATGAGTGATTTACGGTTTTGTAATACAAGAGTGGACTAACAGGAAATTGACAATTGAATTGTGTATCTACTCGATAGTCTGTATAGTCTGAACCGGTGGCTCCAAACAATGACTATTATGTTAGGCGCATTTAATGTTCGGGATCAAGTGTATTTTTCTTGACAGAAGTCATATCCTTGTACTTTATAATTGCCAACCAGTTAAGAGGTGCAACCAATTTGAATTCTAATCAGTCTCTCGTAATATCCACCTCAGATTCCACAGTTTACATGGCAACCAATTTGAATTCTAATCGATCTCTCGTGACATTCACCTCAAATTCCACAGTTTACATGAATTATTCGATCCACAGTTTACATGAAATTCGATACTTCAAACTCTTTCAGTAATTAACAATTTATATTATCAAACTCAATATTTAAATATAATAATAAATTTTAAGATTTCATAAAGAAAGTTAATTATATATAAACTTATGATTTAACTTTATTATAACTCAATTCATTATTTTGAGACGAAATAAATCGAATTGGAAGAAAGGGAAAAACATAAAAAGCATACAACTTTGAGGTGGAAGAGAAGGGTAGGTATACCCAAATTTTGGCATTGGCAATTCATACTCTCGATTATGGGCTATGGGGGGAGCTTTCAGCAATCCATACATTTAGATTAATTGTGGTTTTTTTTTATTGTTTTGAGAACAGATTAATTGTGGTTAATGTTGGATACAACTCTTGTTTTTAATTTTTAATTTTAAATAATTATATATATATATATATATATATATATATATATATATTATATATATATATGAATGAATATGAATTCAATCTCATAATGTTACTTGTCAAGAAATTTATTTAATTTTTATTTTTTTATTTTATCAAATTATCTCATATTTAGAGTATTGTGACTACTTCAAATTTGATTTTTATTGCGCCACAAAATCAAACGTTTATTTGAGAGAAAATTCGAACTTTACTTTTGCATGACAAGTATATTGAATGTAAAACCTTGAACGCCATGTAACATTCACGATACGGTTTCTTTATTAACTCACTTTTATTTTGAGTTATAATTTATTCTCTGATTCATTCAATTATATAAAAACATGAAATCGTGTTAAATGTTTATTTATTTTATTTTATTTAAATTATATTGTATGAAGAAGGATCTGGAATCGATGTATTGATTGGTTGGTAGAAATATTGCATTGAATACTGATGCAAATGTTATGGTTTTAGCTATATTGCAAACTGTTGATATTTCTTTTGTTTTGGGGGTGTATTAGTGAAATTTATTGATTGGAATGGGACAGTTGAAATTCTATATATATATATATATATATATATATATATATATTTCCTTTGAATAATGAAGATAATATATATTATTAATATTATTTCAATTTTTAAAATTAAAAAGATATATTAAAATCATGTTACTTTTGTTGTATCCTAAAATAGTTAATTTCTTGTCCAAATTTATCTATTTATCTGCCACTTCAAAGAGTAAAACAAAACCAGAAACAGCTTTTTAAAGCTACTTTTTTCTTGTTAACACTCTGCTTTGTACTACTTTTTCATGTCAATCTAAAACATAACCTTGGTATCATATTGTGTTTAAAATAAAAATTTTGGAGATTTTTTTTTGGAAATTGAAAACTTTTAATATTAATAATTTCAATCATATTAAAAGAAATATAAGTATGAGATTTAAAATAAGGAAAGTAGTACTATCTGCCATCTCCAATAATTGCTTTAAATTTAATTATTTCAAGATCGTACCGTGTATTTTCTGCATTAATTATTAAAATTATTGGACTGATCTCATCTACATCCAGTCAATTTTTTATTTATTCAGATCTGTTGTGGTTGCAATTAATTGATGATATCCATAACAATTAATGCTTTATCCACAAATGGCTACATATATTCAAACGCACGCATGTTTCACATTATATTAATCCATGCACAAAAATATTTTATAGTCCCAGCTTTTATATAAATGTTACCAGTTGAATTTTAATAATACTTAATGTCATTTTTTAGTATTTGATGTTGCATTAGAGATTTTCTAAATCTTTTTCTTCAGAATTCTTGAATCTCTTATTTTCATCTGAAAAATGGTTATTTATAATCAAGAATTAGAGTGTTAATTGAATTTTAATTATTGTTTGAATAAAATAAAAAATATATTTATTTTTTTTCAAAAAAATTTAAGAACGGTATATACACTAAAAAATATATATGGAGTTGACAATATATTTTATGCATAAAATAAATAGAATCAAATTCATTAATTTTAATGTTTATCATAAAATATGAAAAAAACTTACAAATAATCAAAATAATAATAATAATAAGAGCAAAATTGGAGTAAGATATTGAAATTGGACATAAACTAAAGTTGAGTTGTTTTGACCCAAGTTTTGCAAAATAAAATATTCCTATTTAAATATGTATACTATTTTTAAATTTTTTGTCAAATATATATATACATATATTTCTTACATCATCTAGATATCATAGAAACCGAAGCTTTTTATATCTAAATCTTTAAACCAAATATGATCGCAAAGAATGCAATATTTAGATGGTGACAAAGATTACTATTTATGGAAATAGGAAGATGATAACAATATATTTGGTTAATTAATACTTTGCCTGAAAATCTTTCAACTTTCAACCACTTTTGTATCTACTACTCTGTATCACAATATATATATATATATATATATATAGACAAATATAATTTTGAGATTTTTTTTTTGTCTTAATATATAACTTTAGGTTTTAATTAAATTAGAGTTTAGTCACATCAAACCTTATTGAAAGAAACATCTCTTTATAATCATTTTTTTTTAAAATTTAAATTTGAGATCTTACATATGAAATACTAAACTTCTTTCACTTAGACTCGTAGAAATTAATAATTTTGACGAATGAAGAAATGAGTGGGATTGTCTTTTTTAAATGAAGTTTTTTTTTATTTGTTTGAAATATTTTTGAAGTCTTATGCATCTATTATATTTGGAACCCATAAGTAAGGATACTACTATCAGAACTATATCTTCTTGACACATCTTATTTTACATAAAATAAAGACAGAAAGTAAAGAAAGAAAAAATTATAATTAAATGGTGAATGAATTTTCATTGCTTGTTATGATCTTCTAATTTTTATCAGTAAAGAATAGATATATATATATATATATATATATATATATATAATATTAAAATTATTATTGGTTGTTAAAAATTAGGTAACCAGCTCAAATAATTGTGTTTCGTCTTCCAAACTCAACATATATTTTAATCGATGCGTTAAACATAATTAATTATGCCGTACATATAATTTTAAATTTGGTAGAAGAGTAGTTCAGCAAATCACATGATACATGCTATAATTAACTTCAAAAAGATTTGAGATCTTATCTTATAAAATATTATTATTAAAAAAATACAATTAGTATAATTGCAGACATTACTTGTAAAAGTGGTACAATTAGTCAATTATCTTTATATTAAATTAAAAAAATAAAATAAAATGTAAACATAATTGATTATCCATTTTAAAACCCACAATTATACAAACTAAGTACTTAATCATATATTTAATATATATATATATATATATATATATATATACTTGATTGCCGCCGAAGAATCTGTACGCCAAGGCAACTACAACTATTTATTTACCTTTTTGTTCATTTTGAATAATAAGAAAGGTTAAAGAAGTCATTGAATTAAATAAATTCGTAGTAGAAATTTTCTTTAGAGTTTCTAAACAAATATATATATAATTAATGCGTAAATTAGATTTTAAATAAATTTATGTTTAATTAATTCTGTTGTTAATTAAGGAAACGATAATATAACTATTTTACATGAAATATATATGTAAATAATTGTCCCAATTCTTTGTTTAAAATACTTTAATTATTCTTTGTTTAATTGATTAAAAATCACACTAATTGTCTAAGTGTTTTAAAATTTTTGTCGAAAGAAAAAAAAATATTAAACTTGTCAAATATAAATTTTTTGAGATCAAATTGATCAATTACTCTAATATAAAATTAGATAATAGTCAAATTGTCCCATCATACATACATACATAACTCATTATTTCAAGTGTCCAGAAAACATTTATTTAAAACAAGAAATAAAAAACATTCAGTTCTTGAGGAGGTGAGAATCGATTTCTTTGGTGACATAGTTGATGAACTGCAACTCAGCATGAGGTTCTGGAACATTCTCGTTTAGCTTCTCATACTCTATGGTCCAGGTGACAACATGATGTACACCCGTCGTGTCAATTTCACCTGTAAATGTAATCTCCTTGTACAATTTCAACAGGTCTCCTTCAATCGCCCTAAATCGAATCATCTTTTTTTCCGCATCTATAGCTTCAAGCATCTCTTTCGACACTTTTTCTTCCCCATCTATACAATATAATATATATCCATAATTCTTAAATTCACAAAATGAATTACCTAACTACAATCTCTAATGATGAAAATATGTTCATATTAACCCGCTAGACTACTGGTTTAGAAACCCATAATCAATTTGTCATGAGCTTAGAATGTCAGAAAATAAGAATGATTAAAGATTAGAATTTTAAGAAAATAAAGTCTGTTCAAATCTTGAAAATGTTATAAAAGTGAATAAAAAATTATTAAAGATTAGAATTTTATAAAAACAAAGTCTACTCAAATTTTGAAAACGGTACAAAAGTGAATTAACTATTTTGAGTTTTTGTCATATATATATATATATATATATATATATTCTCATATAAAGTTCATAGAAAAAGGAATATCCATTTTCAATCACTTTTGTTTCTACTCTTCTATTATCCCCACAAATATATACATATTCTTCTTTTCATTTCTTATGTTTATCTAACACATATGCACACATCGCCATTTTAAGATAAAATTCAATTCAATTATCTAAATATAAATAATATATATATTTTAAGATAAAATCCAAACTTTTACTAAATTTTATAATTCACCTTTTAAAACTTGGGAGATAATTTTATATTGCATATATACGCGCACACACACACACACACACGTATATATATATATATATATATATATATATATAATACAAGTTCAATTATTATTCTTTTTTATAATCCTTTCCATTCAATTTATTATTTTCTAAAAGATTTTCCAAACTCACTGCAACTAATCATGACTAATTAGACAATGTTGTCGAATTAGGTAAAAACTTCCATATAAAGTCATCTTAGTTTTATTTTATGTATACTTACTAAAAAAAACCATTCTTATCCAAATCTAAAATTTAACTAATTAGGACATAATACCCATGATTCACCTTCCACTTTTTTTTTTTTTTTTTCTCTTAAGATACGTATTTTGTACATTAATTAGGACATTTCGATTTGTCTTAGATCTCTTAACTTTCCACTAACACTCTTGACCCTTTTCTTCTCATACATACATACATACATTATAATATATATATATATATATATATATATATATATATATAATATATTATATTTGCATGTAAATTAAATACGTGTAACTAGGGTTACCATACTGAGCTAAAATTGATATTATGAGACATGGACAGTGGACCATAACATATTAACATTTAATATCCATTACTATACTGATAGTCAATTATTGAGGAGACAGCCGCATCTGATTGTTGCCCTGCAAATAAATCAACTCCATTTATTTATTTATAATAAGAAACTTAATTAAGATGACAGTTAATTAAAAAAAAACAAATAAATTTCGATTTTGAATTTGTAACCTTTCAAAGTCATAAATAATACACCTTCTTAATTTGATATATATATTTTTTGAATAAAATTATATGATACTTTTTTAATTAATATTTTTAAAAACATTTTTTTTAAGTTATCATCTTAAGAAACAACTAATATATATATATATATATACATTTGAAATATTTAGAAAATTAAGTTGTATTGATCTTTATTTATACTTTGATACTTTTATAAATTAATATTCTATAATTTATTATTATTGATTATTCTTATTGAAGAAAGGTAGTTAAATGAAACTTTATATTTGTTTTTTCTAGAAAAACAAAAAAAAAACATTAAATTTTGGGAGCACTTGTTATTTTTGTTTAAAATATGAATAAAATTTTATCTTTCGAACTTAAAAATTAATTTGTGAATTTTACTATATTTGGAAAAACGTAAATTTTTTGAAGTGTTATAAAATTTATATAAATATACAATTCCACCTCTCCCCCTATTTTCGTTTTAGATAATCAAATAAGTTTAAAATCTTTGTGTATTGATAAAGGACTTTTGAGACTCTTTATAAATATAATTTTTATAAATATAATTATAAATATAAATTTTCTCTAAAAAAATAAAAGTTTACAATTTCCTATATTCGCTTTGAAATTTAAGATTACGAATCCTATTGGTTGCTTCTTCGGTGGCTGTGAAGGCTACCTGTTGTGTAGTTTAATTTGACCCTCAAAAACTGTACACAACACTGTACAAACATATTTATAAAATCTTACAGATAAATAGTCATAGTTTATTAATAACATAAATAATCTTAATAAATGATGGACCCATTTTTACAAAACATTAAAAAATTAAATTATTTTTTCTTTCAATCTTGATAATAAATCGGAAATTATCCTCTAGATATATATATATATATATATATATATATATATTATACGTATCTCTCACACTTCAGCTTTTTAAATACTAAAGTTTTATATAACACTTTTAAAAAGGTGCTCAAATATTTTTAATTAAAAATTTGAGTACGTGTAATCAAATGTTCAATGTTTTAAAAGGAAAATTACGAAACTTCCTTATTTGGACTTAAGTGATCATTTACAAAATTAAGTACAAATAAGGAAGTTCCGTAATTTTTCTTTTAATTTACAATATTATAATAAAATATTAATTATATGAAATTTTTTAATTTAAATAAAATTAAGATTTAAATCCTAATTTAAGTAAACATAGCTGCTATTCTAGATACCTTTGCATGTTATCCAAAATCCACTATTTGTATCGGCAAACACGTTGCAATCCACAAGTTGACTCACCAACACAATTTATTATATATATATATTCATTATTTCATACAATTCAGAAACAAACTAAAGAAAAACGAACTGAATTATTAGATCACGCAACTGCTATTTCAGCGAGATTTGCACTTTATTCACACAATACATACATACATACATATATATATATATATATATATATATAAACAAACCATGCATTGCAAACCACAAGTACTACAGCTGCGTGTCTTCTTCATTTCCAAATTTTCATTTGAGATGATGAGTCTCGATGTCTTTCGAGAAATGAAGACAAAACTCCATTAAAGTATGAGGATCTGGAATATTAGGGTTCTTCTTTTCGTATTCAAAAGTCCAGATTACCACATTGTTTACATCTTTAGTATCCACATGAACAGTTATATGAAAGTTTTTGTACAATTGCATTAGATCTCCTTCTATAACTTCGAATTTCACCAATTTGTTTGCCTCATCTATGGCTCTGATAACCTCTTTCGCCACTTTCCCTTTCCCCTCTGATGAATAATAAAGTATACCGTTATTAAAACACACATATATACACAATATATATATATATATATATATATATATATATATATATATATATATGGAAGATTTTGAAATATTTGATTGAAGAATTAATTTATTATATAAAGAATTCTAAACTAAAAGATATCTTGCCGATCATATTAAATTGAATTTTTTTGCTTAGGACACAATATGTCCTAAATGAGTTCTAATTATGGGAAAACATTTTTTGCGGGAGAAAATTCTTATCCTAAATTTAAAACAACTGTATGTATGAATTAAAGATTGAATCTTTGACATTAGAGAAAATTAAATTAAATTATGTGTTCTTGAAGAGTTAAATTTAATTTTTTAAGTTGAAGGACATACCATGTGTATAATTCCAGCAGATGACAGATCCAACTTTTCCCCAATCACCTTTATGAAGATCAACGCTTTGGATCTTATCTGGACTCATCCCTGAAATATGATGAGGTCTTTCCCTGAAGATTTCATGGAACACATCACCATCAGATTTTATCTCAAGTTGAGAAACGAGTTTTCCAGTTAAGGATTTAGCCATGGTTTCAGAATATTGTTTAGAAGAATTTCAAGAGAAAGAAGAGAAATGATTTTAGACTGATAAAGGAAATGGTTCTTGTGGGAAATACTTCGACACTTTCTACCTATTTATAATACGAAGATCGAGCGCCAGCTGCCTTCGGTTATTGTTTTTTTTAATTTTGTTACTTATTTTATTTTTAAATATATATATATATATATATATATTGCACTTGAAGAAGGAAAATGGGATAGCGACAACACCTAATAACTGTAACAATGTCCCATGCAAATAACTCCTCAAACGCTGTAGAAAGCGTGTCAAAGACATTTTTTTTTTTGGTTTTTTTTTTCTTCTCTTTATGTTGAAGTTTTTAAATATTTATTATATTTTGGATTTATCAATTTTAAGTATGATTATTTACCTCGGTTAGTACAAGCTTCACTTACAACTTTTGACAAGTTATAAGTTTTAGAAATCATAAATACAAAAGTACCTTAAAAAAAAAAAATAAATAAATAAATATATATATATATTATATATATATATATTTATTTATATTGATTCGGCAAAAATCTATCCAAATAATTATAGGGAGAAAAGAGTAATTCAAGATGAATAGGATCTAGGAGATATTGGAATGGACTGGACTTCGGGATGCAAAGGATCAGTCAAGCTGTTGGTGAGAGTGACACTTCGGGTACTCCGAAGTACCAAATACCTGCAAAATTGAAAAAGGTTCGATGGGGAGATTTATTTCCCGTGAACTCTCCAATGCTTATGTCAGTAGAGTATTATATTAGTATTTTGGATATCTGGAACCTGTCTTACCTCTTTTTCCCAATTCCTTTTTATAGGAGTTATTTTTGAGAGCTCTCCTCCCTTTAATAAGTTTTCCGTTGTGCTTGGGGCCATTTCTCCCGTTGTCATAAATGGGTCTTAATTCTAGGGAGTTATGGAGAAAGGAGTTACGTTATAATGAGTAACACCTGCTCTTTATGAACTCCGTAAATGGCCTTTAACGGGTTATGGGACGGTTACCCTTGTGGTTCAATTCCCATTTTACCATCGAGGTATCTTATTGGCTGTTTAGTGGCCCCTCAGCGAGGTAGGGTGATATGCATAAATCATATCACATTTTTAGCATATTTTTAGGCATGATTTAGGGTGAAATTGAGGGCAAATTGGTCTTAATTGTTCGTTATTAACTCAATTTCACAGTTTTTATGATTTTGGAAGTGTCAGGTGAAAAGTAGAAGAAAATGACAAATTTCGGGGCAAAAACGTAATTTTTCAGAAGTTTGGAAGTCGGGGAGGGCGTCCCGAATCAGGACGGGCATCCTGACCTGGTTAACAGGCCAGGATGGGCATCCCAATCCAGGACGGGCGTCCCGAGCTGTAATTCCAAGTCCCACATCGAATTTTTGAAGAAAAATCACTCCAGAAAGCTGCTATAAATACCCCAGGCCTTCCTCAGTTGAATTCATCCATCTCCACTCAATCTGAGTCATTTAGTGACTTCAATTGTACACTTTCCTCGAGTACATAAGTCACTGAGAGATTCGGGCTCAGTATAAGTTTTCTTGCTTTCTAGTTAGTGTTTCGTTTTCTTAGTTTCTGAGAATTAGTCTCAGAACTTAGGCTTCGATAGATAGGTTCATTTCTGGTATTCATAGAATACCCGGGATTTCATTAGGAGATCCTAAGAGGGCTCTAGGCGTTCGAAGAGTCAGTCCACAGGGCTGGGCTTAAGCTGGGTATTGAGGTAAAGTCCAGCTACTAGGCTGAGGAAGCGTCCTCCGAAGGTTCTGTCGAGTAGAGTCGGGTCAAGCAGTACAACATTTACAAGCAGTTGCTCCATCGGCGAGACTAAGTAAAGGGTAATTTCTTTATGGCATCCGTCCCCTTGTCCCTCTCTTTCTATTTTTGTATTGTGATTGTCCAAATACTAATTATGTTTACGAGATTATGATTTTTATGAGTATTTGTTTTATATGTTGAAGTTCTTATGATTTTCCGGAAATAGCCACCTGCTTTAATATTCACTATGTCTGCATGTCTAATGTGTTCTTTTAAACTAAAATTAGGGTTATAGACAATTCCTAACCACGGTCTATTCATAATCTGTATAGTTTAACAGGCATCAATTAGTTTTGGTGTCTGTCATACTAGATAAAATAACCTGCGAAACACCCTGTTTGTTAGAGTAGTCTAGGTAAGCTGAGTTGAGCGTCTATGCCGGCGGTTAGGGGCGAGCGGCATGATCCCCGAAGTGACATAGGGCTTTCATGGATGTCTTTAGCTTGAACCGTGAGTAGGGTCGTCATTAAGGTAGGGCGATTTATCAGATAACTCAGATGTGGTACACCTTTAGACTTAGAACATAGTTGCAATCCAGGCTAAGATGCATCTAAAACACTCGAAGATAGGTCAATCAACATATAGGAACAATATAACATAGAGTCAGGACATTATCTATAAAACACTTTTAGGCTTAATTAGACTTAAACTTAGTGGAGAATGGATCACCCTCTCATCAAAGTTATTGATGAAGATTGCATAATTGGATCTTAAGATAAGAGTTAGGATAAAATGCTAGTTACTACTAAGCCGTTACCACTTCCCTGGGAGTAAGATCTTTAACTTAATAAAATCGTAGATACTTTCCAACATACTAGCTACACGATAGTACTCTGCCTTAGGTTCTGACTGATTAAGTGACACTATAAAGACTAAACGTGACAATTAGTCAATCCCAATCCTTAATTACTCATAATCAACATAGGGTAAATCAACACCTATTTTAGCATATCAGTCGGGAAGCCATCAGATTTTTGGCACCGTTGCCGGGGAAATATCATAATGAATTTAGGATTCCTGATCAAAATTCTAGAGAATTATGATAGGTAACGGTAGTAACCTATACTTTAGACCTATACTTTAGAGCTATACTTATCTTATGCTAGTTAAACAACCACTTTCCGAAATATAGGGTTATCATAACTAATTAATTTTAGATATTATCTGGAATTAAGACACTTAGGATAATCAAATTTTAGAAAATTATTCTAAAACCATATTGAGGGAATTTAATTGCTTTCGACATATAAAAAAATTTTTACTTATCTTGTTCAAATGGTAAGTTGTTCTTTCTCCTATCTCTTATGATTTTCTTTTTCCTTTTCATAATTGAATAGTTGTTTTCATCCGAATTCTTGATTTTTCACTTTCCGTGTAAACTCCACTAACCAGTTTGCTCAGGCTTAAAACGTATTCTTCTCTGTAGTTGCATGACTCGAACTTCAGAAGCTAACCTTGAAACACTAGTTGAGAATCCTGAACGTCTCATCCGTACAACTAACAGGCGAAGAACAGAAATGGCTGCTGAAAGACCTCCCCTCGAATCCTACATCCAGCCACAGACTGTTCCAGTATCATCCGCCATCCAAATCCCTGGGAACCCTTGCTATGATCTTAAACCGAATGTGATCCAGTTGATTATTAATCGGGTTCAGATTGGAGGAACTGCAGCCGAGAATCCGCTAGAACACTTATCTGATTTCTCTTCTCTCTGCGAAGGCCTCAAGGGAGATCATACTGCAGAAGTAACTAAACTCAACCTCTTTCCCTACTCACTGAGGGACAAAGCTAAGAGATGGTTGGCCCAGCTACCCAATAACTCCATCACCTCTTGGGACGAGTTAAGCAAAGCCTTCCTGGAAGAGTACTACTCTGCAGCAAGGGTCCTAGAATATCGAAGGGATCTGTCCAGTTTTACTCAAGCTGCTGATGAGACAGTGATCGAAGCTTGGGACAGATTAAAGGAGCTACTTAGGCTCTGCCCCCAACATGGACTTACCGAAGCATTGCTGATCCAGCAATTTTACGGGGGTATGACAGATATGGGTAAACAAGTTCTTGATGGACTCAACCCTCAGAGCAGTTTCAATGGAATGAGTGATGTAGATGCTAGAAACACTCTGGAGAGGCTATATAGAAATAGCAAGAACTGTCGCACGAGTGGCTGAGCTAAGAAGCAACCAGTAAATGCGGTCGTCGCCTCCACTGATGATCAATTTGAGGCACTGAAGACCAGCATCACTAATCAATTGAATGCTTTCCAACAAGGGGAAAACGTTCAGTCAGTGTATCAAGTCTGCGAATTTTTCCAAGGACCGCATTTCAGTGGAGATTGTTATGGTAATGGAATATTAACTATTCCAGAGGATATGGAACAAGTGGATGCAGTGAATTCTGCTCCTATAGGAAATACCTACAATCCCACTTGGAAGAATCATCCGGGATTCAGCTGGAGAAATAATTCTGGATCTGCTAACTTCTAGAAAAGGGTACCTCAGCAACTGCCATATCCGCAGAACCAGCAAGTCGCTCTGCCTGCCCCGAGGAACTACATCGTTCCAACTGATCTCATGCAAGAATTCAGGGACATGCTAAAAAGCATTGCCGACTCTAACAAAGAAGTGATAGAGTCTAACAGGAAGGTCCAAGAAGCTCACGCAGAAAGAATCCAGCAGAACGAGAATAGATAGAAGCAGACTGAGCAAACAGTCAAAAATACACAAGCTGCTATACAAACCTTAGAGAAACAAATGGGCCAGCTATCCACCCATCTCTCTCACAGGTCACAGGAAACGCTACCAAGCAACACTGAGACCAACCCCCAGACTGAATGCAAGACCATCACTCTAAGATCTGGTAAAATTCTATCTCCATCTCCACCCAAATCATCTGACCCTCCTATTCTTGTGCAGGAACCAGAAGAAGGCTCCAAGGATCCAACGCCGACGGATGTCAAAATCGAAGTAGCAAGGAAAGGGAAGACGGAGTTTATTCCTGAGTACCGGCCAAAAGTACCTTACCCTGCCGAACTTATGCACAATAAAGATAAGGAGCAATTTGAAAAATTTCTTAAGAATTTTAGTCAGATTCATGTTAATTTGCCTTTACTTGATGTTATTTCTGAAATGCCAAAGTATGCTAAGTTTTTAAAAGAAGTCGTTAGTAATAAAAGAAAATTTGACATGGACAAGATGGTTCTTAATGAAGAGTGTTCGGCGGTTTTGTTGAATAAACTGCCATCTAAACAGAAAGATCCTGGTTGTTTTACCTTGCCATGTGATGCGTTCCGGTTGGTATGCTAAAAGATAGGCTTTATTTACCTATGTCGATTATGAGTAATTAAGGACTGAGTCTTACTAACTGTCACTTAGCATTCAATTATTGTCACTTAATCAACCAGAACCTAAGACAGAGTACCTATCGTGTAGCTAATCTGTTGGAAAGTATGTACGATTTTATTAAGTTAAATATCGTACTCCCAAGGAAGTGGTAACGGCTTAGTAGTAACTAGCCTTTTATCCTAACTCCTATCTTATGATCCAGTTATGCAATCTTCATCAATGACTTTGATGAGAGCGTGATCCATTCTCCACTAGGTTTAAGTCTAATCAATCCTAAAAGTGTTTATAGACAAAGTTCTGATTTTATGTAACATTGTTCCTATATGTTGATTGACCTATATTCGAGTGTTTAGATATATCTTAGCCTGGAATGCAACTATGTTATGAGTCCAAAGGTGTACCACATCTGAGCAATCTGATATACCACCCCATCGCCAAGGTAAACGGCCCTACTCACGGTTACTACTAAAGACAGCTATGAAGGCCTTATGTCACATCGGGGATCCTCATGCCGCTTGCCCATAACCGCAGGCATAAACTCTCTACTCATCCTACCTAGACTACTCTAACAAGCAGGGTGTTCCGCAGGTTATTTTATCTAGTATGGCAGACACCAATACTAATTGATGCATGTTAAACTAAACAGGTTATGAATAGACCGTGGTTAGGAATTGTCTATAACCCTAATTTTAGTTCAAAAGAAACTACATTGGACATGCAGACATAATGAATATTTAAGCAGGTGGCTATTTCCGGAAAAAACATAACAACTTCAACAAATATAACAAATATTCATAATAATCATAATCTCGTATTCAAATTAGTATTTGGACAAACACAGTAACAACATATAAAGAGAGGGACGGGGGGGACTGATGCCATAAAGAAATCACCCTTTACGTAGTCGCGTCGTTGGAGCGTACTATTTTATATGTCGTACTGCTTGACCCGACTCTGCTCGTCAGAACCTTCGTAGGACACTTCCTCAGCCTAGTAACTGGGCTTTACCTTAATACCCAGCTTAAGCCCAGCTCTATGACCTGACTCTTCGAACGCCTAGAGCCCTCTTAGGATCTCCTAACGAAATCCTGGGTATTCTATGAATACCAGAAACGAACCTATCTATCAAACCCTAGGATCTGAGACTATTTCTCAGAAACTAGAAGAACGAACACAAAAAAGGAAAGAAAGAAAACTTCTACTGAAATCTGAGTCTCCGAGTGAGTTGTGTACTAGAGAATTGTACACTGGAAACCACTGAATTACTCAGATCGAGGGGAGATGGATGAATTCAACTGAGGAAGGCCTGGGGTATTTATAGCAGCTTTCTGGAGTGATTTTCTCTCAAAAATTCGATGTGGGACTTGATTTTCTGGTTAGGGACGCCCGTCCCGGATTGGGACGCCCGTCCCGGTCTATTGACCGGGTCAGGACTGCCGTCCCGAACCGGGACGCCCTCCCTGAAGTCCAAACTTCTGAAAAATTGCGTTTTTGCCCCGAAATTTGCCATTTTCTTCCACTTTTCACATGACAGTTCCAAAATCAGAAAAACTGTGAAATTGAGTAAATAACAATCAATTAAGATCGATTTCCTATCAATTTCACCCTAAATTATGCCTAAAACTATGCTAAAAATGTGATATGATTTATGCATATCACCATGTACAATTGGAAATATTACTAACATGCATGCATTAGCAGACTTAGGAGCTAGTATTAATCTCATGCCATCTAGTTTATTTGATAAATTAGGATTGCATGATTTGAAAATGACTAGGATGTGCATACAACTTGCAGATAGGACAGTCAAAATCCCCAAAGGAATAATTGAAGATCTCTTAGTAAAGGTCGGAAAATTTGTGTTCCCTGTGGACTTTGTTGTCATGGATATGAATGGGGAAGGAGGAGTGCCCCTGATCCTAGGTCGACCATTTCTAGCTACCTCAAAAGCATTAATAGACGTCAGTACTGGTCAAATCAGTTAAGGGTAGGAAATGATGACATCACGTTTGATCTGAATGAGACCCTTAGGTATCCCATGCATTTAGATGATACTTGCTTTTGTGTGGATGCTATTGAACACTTGATTGCAGTTAACGTGACAGACCTATGCTCAAACTATCAAGTCCTGAGTGAGGACTCCCTAGAATTAGAGGAGACTGAACTTAGCTCTTCTGAAAATGAAATTACTTCTGATAGTTCCACTGAGATAGGTGACGATGAGATGAAGAAAGAACGGACTTCGTTTGAAGATCCACCAAACTTGGAACTGAAGGAACTGCCCACTCATCTGTGCTACGAATTCCTAGATGACAACAAGAAACTTCCCATTATTCTTGCAGCTGATCTGACTGCAGAACAAAGGAAGCTGACCGTTGACATATGCAGGAAGTATAAAGAGCCTTCGCCTACAAAATTGCAGACATTCCAGGTATTAATCCAAGCTTTTGTTCGCATAAGATTCTTCTAGAAACTGAGTATAAGCCATGTGTGCAACCTCAAAGGAGGTTGAATCCTAATGTGTGTGATGTTTTTAAGAAAGAAGTAATCAAACTGTTAGATGCAGGACTTATCTACCCTATCTCAAATAGTGAGTGGGTAAGCCCGGTGCAGGTAGTACCTAAGAAAGGCGGTATAACAGTTGTCAGGAATGAACATAATGAACTAATCCCTACGAGAACTGTAACCGGCCATCGTGTATGCATAGACTATAGAAAACTAAATACGGCCACACGAAAAGACCACTTCCCCCTTCCTTTTATTGACCAAATGTTAGAAAGATTATCTGGACATATGTTTTACTGCTTTCTTGATGGGTTTTCTGGTTATTTTCAAATTCCTATTTCCCCTGAGGACCAGCATAAAACTACTTTCACATGCCATTTTGGAACATTTGCATATAGAAGGATGCCTTTTGGTTTGTGTAATGCACTTGCTACATTTCAACGTTGTATGACTGCTATCTTTGAGGACATGTTAGGAAAATCTATGGAAGTATTTATGGAAGACTTTTCTATTTTTGGTAATTCATTTGAGGTTTGTCTAAAGAATTTGGAGTTAATGTTGAAACATTGTATAAAATCTAATTTGGTTTTAAATTGGGAAAAATGCCACTTCATGGTAAAAGAGGGAATCGTTTTAGGACATAAGATCTCACACCTAGGTATGGAAGTAGATAAGGCCAAAATTGAAGTTATTTCAAAACTACCTCCACCCAAGAATGTGAGAGCCATTAGAAGTTTTTTGGGACACGCTGGCTTTTATCGTAGGTTTATAAAAGATTTCTCATTAATAGCCAGGTCGTTGACCAATTTACTCGGAAAAGATGTTCCATTTGTCTTTGATGAAAAATGTCTAAAAGCTTTTAATAGACTTAAGGAACTTTTAACTACTGCACCTGTCATGATGTCACCTGACTGGAGTCTACCTTTTGAACTTATGTGTGATGCTACTGACTATGCAGTAGGAGTGGTTTTAGGACAAAGCCATGATAAGAAATTTTAGGTAATATATTATGCTAGTAAAACCTTAACTGATGCTCAAGAAAATTACACTACGACAGAGAAGCAATTATTAGCAGTAGTATATGCATTTGACAAGTTTCGATCTTATCTAGTCCTGTCTAAAACTATTGTTTATACTAATCATTCTGCATTAAAATACTTGTTCAATAAAATCGATGCAAAGCCAAGATTAATCAAATGGGTTTTATTGCTTCAAGAATTCGACATAGAAATTCGGGATAAGAAAGGGGCAGAAAACCTAGCCGTAGACCACTTGTCTAGGCTAGAAAATCCGACCTTAGAAGCTATTGATGAATCAATTATATCTGACAAATTCCGGATGAGAATCTGTGTGCAATGTTTGCTATTTTCTCACCCCCTTGGTTTGCAGATATAGCCAATTACTTGGAAGCTCGGACTCTCCCTAGTGATATCACTGCTCAACAAAGAAGAAAATTCTTTGCTGACCTGAAATATTACTATTGGGAAGATCCTTTTTGATACGCGAAAATCGTATCACATTTTTAGCATGTTTTTATATATGTTTTAATGTGAAATTGAGAGTAAATTGACATTAATTGTTTACTATTTACTTGATTTCACGGTTTTTATGATTTTGGAAGTGTCAGGTGAAAAGTAAACGAAAACAGCAAATTCTGGGGCAAAAACGTAATTTTTGGAAATGTTGACCCGGTCAAAGGTCCGGGACGGGCGTCCCGAACCCGAGACGGGCGTCCCGACCCAGTCAAACCTCCAGGACGGGCATCCTGAACCGGGACGGGCGTCCTGAACCGGGACGAGCGTCCTGAACCGGGACGGGCGTCCTGAACCTGGTCAACGAATCAGGACGGGCGTCCCGAACAGGGACGGGCGTCCCGAGCCGCCAGAAGCTGTCCCACATTGAATTTTTCAGAGATTTTTACTCCGGGAAGCTGCTATAAATACCCCAGGCCTCCAGCAGTTGAATTCATCCCTCTCCACTCGATCTGAGTCATTAAGTGGTTTCCAGTGTACAATTTTCCAGTACACAACTCACTCAGAGACTCGGATCTCAGTTTTCTTTCTTATTAGTGTTTGTTTTAGTTTCTGAGAAATAGTCTCAGATCTTAGGTTTCTATAGATAGGTTCGTTTCTGGTATTCATAGAATACCCGGGATTTCGTTAGGAGATCCTAAGAGAGCTCTAGGCGTTCGAAGAGTCAGTCCACAGGGCTAGGCTTAAGCCCAGGACGTAAGGTAAAGTCTAGCTACTAGGCTGAGGAAGCGTCCTCCGAAGGTTCTGGTGAGCAGAGTCAGGGCGAGCAATACGACGTATACAGCAGTACGCTCTATCGGCGAGACTACGTAAAAGGTGATTTCTTTATGGCATCAGTCCCCATACCCCTCTCTTATATGTTTTATTGCTTTGTCCTAAACATCAATTATGAATATCAGATTACGGTTTTTATGAATAGTTGTTTTGTATGTTGAAGTTATTATGTTTTTCCGGAAATAGCCACCTGCTAAATATTCACTATGTCTGCATGTTTAATGTGCTCTTTTAAACTAACGTTAGGGTTATAGACAATTCCTAACCACGGTCTAATCATAACCTGTTTAGTTTAACAGGCATCAATTAGTATTGGTGTCTGCCATGCTAGATAAAATAACATGCTGAACACCCTGCTTGTTAAAGTAGTCTAGGTAGAAGTCGAGTTGAGTCCGATTATGCCGGCGGCTAGGGCAAGCGGTATGATCCCCGAAGTGACATAAGGCTTTCATGGATGCCTTCGTCCCGAACCGTGAGTAGGGCCGTCATTAAGGTAGGGCGGTTTATTAGAGACCTCGGATGTGGTACACCTTTAGACACAGAACATAGTTGCAATCCAGGCTAAGATGCATCTAAAATACTCGAAGACAGGTCAATCAACATATAGGAACAGTATAGCATAGAATCAGAACTCATCTTTAAAACACTTTTAGGATTAATTAGACTTGAACCTAGTGGAGAATGGATCACCCTCTCATCAAAGATATTGATGAAGATTGCATAAGTGGATCATAAGATAAGAGTTAGGATAAGGGGCTAGTTACTACTAAGTCGTTGCCACTTCCCTGGGAGTACGATATTTATTTAATAAAATCGTAGATACTTTCCAATAGACTAGCTACACGATAGGTACTCTGCCTTAGGTTCTGGCTGATTAAGTGACACCATAGAGACTAAATGTGACAATTAGTCAATCACAGTCCTTAAATTATTCATAATCAACATAGGGTAAAATAACACCTATTTAGCATGTCAACCGGAATCGCATCAGATTTTTGGCGCCGTTGCCGGGGAAATATCATAATGAATTTAGGATTATTGGCCACAATTCTAGAGACTTATGATAGGTAGCGGTAGTAACCTAGACTTTTGACTTACACTTATCTTATACTAGTTAGACAATCACTTTCCTAAATATAGAGTTATCATAACTAATTAATTTTAGATAATATCTGGAATTAAGACACTTAGGATAATCAAATTTTAGAAAATTATTCTAAAACCATATTAAGGAAATTTACCTGCTTTCTAAATAAATCAAAATCCATAAAAAAATTTTCTCGTTTTTTTTTCTTCACTTTCCTATTTTTGCTATTTGTTATTTTTAACCAGACTTTGCACCCAGAAATGAAGGGAACAAGAGCCCAGGATATTCTGGACGAAGTAGAACATAACACTCCCCCAGAAATCCAAACAATTCCTTCTTCTCCCGAATACACTCCTGCTTCTCCCGAATACACTCCTGCTTCTCCCGAATATACTCCTAAATCTCCCAAGTACACCCCGAAATCTCCTGAATATACTCCTGCATCCCCCGCACCTAACGACCAACCACCTTCATCAGAGGATAGCACTGACAGTTCTCAATCAGCCTTGGCTGCCCGGGTAGATGCTATATCTCACAGGATAAGCGCTATGACTCAGACAATACCGGGCGGACTAAGACGATCATATCAGGCTGTTCTAACCTTAAGTTCTGAAGTAACCCAACTCAGAACCACAATAGAACGCCAAAATGTGCAATTACTCCGAGAGATGATGGAAATCTTGAAGGAACAAAGGAACCAGCAGGAGGAAATGCGCAACATACAAGCAGAACTGCAAGAGATGCGAAACATTCAGACCGAACTATAGGAGATCAGAGATAGGATTCGTTAAAAAGGGAAGATTCTTTTACTTTTATTTTCAGCAAATAATAAGTTTGAACTGAAACTTGAATAATTGACCCATATTTTTCTATTTTTCAAACATTTTTAAAGGATCCTTTATTTTCAACAATTTTCTTCAGACATTTTATTTCTATGAAAAATGAAAATTTTGCAATTGCAGTTTATTTTTCATTAACTAAATTGTATAAACTCAAATTTTTGTTTTCTTGCTGAATTTAAATAGGAATAAAATTAGGGTAGTATGATTTTCGAAAAAGTGAGACTGAGGAATTTTTGCATAGAGTTTTTTTTAACAACTTCTGAATTTCATTGGATAAACATGAAGCCTTGTTAAAAATTATGATTATTTTTGGTATACTGAGATTTGCAGGAATTAGAAAAAAAAAATATATTTTCGGAATTGGCACGCGTCCCGAGGCAACCCGGGACGGGCATCCCGAAGGCAGCCCCTTCTATAAAATCTCAATTTTTTCATTTTTCCCTCAAAATTCACTTCCAAAAATCCCCCTCTCTCAAATAACTCTCTCCCTTTACCTTTGGCAAACTTTTCAAATTTCCCTCCAAAATTTAAATTTTAAATTTCCTTCCAAATTTGAATTTCCCTCCAAAATTCGAATTTCCCGCCAAGAATTTCGAAATCTTTCCCTAGCCTAATTTCACCCTTTTGAATTCAAATTCACCTCCAGAATTCGAATTCGAACCTTCCTTCCTACCTAAAACTCCCAAAATCTCTCAAACACTTTCAACCCAAATGGCTGCCAAACGTGCTCGTACCACATCCACTATGGCAGTTACCTCAGTGGCACATCCTTTTATGCCCTTTCCCTCCAGCACAGCATATCAGGAGAGATGTCACGGATACATCGGACGCACGATACTGACGGGCAGAACATTGGATTGGGCAGCAGTACAGACACTGGGAGTAGAGGCTGAGGTCAGACGCATACTCGACGTACCACCTTACAGTCGAGTATTCATCGTCACAGAGCCCACATACCTGGAGCTGGTATGTGAGTTCTATGCGTCCTTTGCATGCCACCAGGAGCAGATCACATTCCGCTTAGGCGGAATAGATCGGTCGATGAGCATGGCCGAGTTCGGCGTCGCCATGAGTATCTGGCAGAGAGATGAGCTGGATACGCCCGCATACACCACAGCAGTGCGAGACTTCACGACTGCGGACGTCCCCGCTGCTTGGGCTCAGATTTGTATGACGGGTGCCCCATACCAGCACGGCTCCTCGAAAGCCACAGGTATCTATCCCGCTCTTCGCTACTTACATGCCATTATCGCACACACTTTGTCAGGACGACGGACGGCCCCCGGGAATGTCACCCAAATGGAGACATTCCTCTTGGCCAACATGCATATGGGATCCACAGTAGAGATGGCTCGACTTATCACAGTCATCATGCGGGGTTTTGCTACGGACACTCGGAAACAGTGTCTGGGGCTCGGGCCATTCATCACCAGGATAGCCCGCTACCTGGAGTTGGACATAGAGGGCTCGGAGCTTACTCTGGTCGCCCCAACCACTATTCCCACAGACGTTACCATCCTACGGAACATGGGAATGGTTGTCCGGGATGCGAGCGGCCGCTACACCATCCACACAGAGCAGCCAGGACAGGCCTCGGCATCAGAAGCAGCTCCACCGCATATCCCTCCATCCGAGACGTTCGTGCCATGTACTGCCTTCGAACGACACATGTCGCACGGATTGGCAGAACTATCGGCACGATACAGTCGAGACATGGACCAGATTGACAAACGGCTGGCAATGATGGATGACAGGGTTGACAGACGACTGGCGGTGATGGATGACAGGATCGCCATGATCACCAGTAGGATTGAGGAGATACATCAGCAGACTCCCCGAGTAGCGGAGAACTTCGAGTTTGACTTAGCAGACCTCGGTCCACTGGATGGCGACCCGCCGGGTTCTTAGTCTCTCTCTCCCCTTCTTTCCTTTCTTTTGTCTTTTGTTTATCTTGTTCTTTGTGTATGTCTGGGCTGTATGACTATGAATCTTTGTACAAAATTGATTTATATGACATACAGAATTGTTGCATTATTTTGTTTTTTCTTGTTTTTTTTTTGTTTTATTTCTTGTTTTCAAATAAGTGTGGGGTAATTAGCTATGCATGAACACTGAGGACAGTGCCAAACTTAAGTGTGGGGTAGCAGTGCACGGTGCACTGTAGCAGTTTGAAAAAATTTTCGCATGCTTTTGCTTGTTTTCCCCGTATTTTCACACCCTTCCAAAATTTTTCCGTCTTTCAGACTTCTAAATGCAGTATGCTTGGTTAAACAATTGCTTATGTCTATGATATGTAGGTAGTATGTTATGGTTAGTAGGAGATAGTCGATAGCTATCTTGGACTAATTGATTAGGAATAGGGAATTCCTGATAACTGAGCACAACCTTGTCTGGATTAGAGACCTCAACCAATTGCCTATTCGAGACTCCACTAGATAAAATTAGACCAGTTGTGGATATATTGGCAGTTAGAATGACTAGATGAGACTCTGAGCTAAAAGTGAAAGGAACATTAAGGAAGTTAATTACAATAGGGTAGTTTGCCAGCGGCCTTCGCTACTCGAGCACCACTCCTTCGGGGAATTTAAAGCCTGATGCCCTAAGGTCGTGTAGATCTGGGAGTCATCGGAGTGGGACTCGCTACATGGGTAGTTGAAGTTGACGTGTTCTAAGCAGACTCGAAATACCCTGAATCTATAAAGAAAATAACTAAGTGCTAAAACATTAAAAATCTTATCACCAAAGCTCAGAACTCAGAAAGTTATCTGTTGTCAGTGTGTCTAGCGATAGGTCGAAGTATTATCTGGTAGCAGTTAAGATAAGAGTTCATTGTGTTGACTATCTGGTCTAGACTAGTACACACACTACACATCAGGAAGACCCTGTGACTAAGAAAAAAGTCCAACCTAGTTGTTGATTTGTTTTCTGCCTGATCATAACAAGCTACTAGAAACATTTGAGACTTTGTCATAGCAACCTAACCAGTCAGACCTGTGTTAAGAATTGTCTGAAGAATTTTTGGAATAAAAACATGATTAGGAATTTAAGTGACTGCACTACGGTTTAAAATCACTAACTCCATGTAGACTTTGCTTGAGGACAAGCAAAAAGCTAAGTGTGGGGTTATCTGATACGCGAAAATCGTATCACATTTTTAGCATGTTTTTATATATGTTTTAATGTGAAATTGAGAGTAAATTGACATTAATTGTTTACTATTTACTTGATTTCACGGTTTTTATGATTTTGGAAGTGTCAGGTGAAAAGTAAACGAAAACAGCAAATTCTAGGGCAAAAACGCAATTTTTGGAAATGTTGACCCGGTCAAAGGTCCGAGACGGGCGTCCCGAACCCGGGACGGGCGTCCTGAACCTGGTCAACGAATCAGGACGGGCGTCCCGAACAGGGACGGGCGTCCCGAGCCGCCAGAAGCTATCCCACATCGAATTTTTCAGAGATTTTCACTCCGGGAAGCTGCTATAAATACCCCAGGCCTCCAGCAGTTGAATTCATCCCTCTCCACTCGATCTGAGTCATTAAGTGGTTTCCAGTGTACAATTTTCCAGTACACAACTCACTCAGAGACTCGGATCTCAGTTTTCTTTCTTATTAGTGTTTGTTTTAGTTTCTGAGAAATAGTCTCAGAGCTTAGGTTTCTATAGATAGGTTCGTTTCTGGTATTCATAGAATTCCCGGGATTTCGTTAGGAGATCCTAAGAGAGCTCTAGGCGTTCGAAGAGTCAGTCCACAGGGCTAGGCTTAAGCCCAGGACGTAAGGTAAAGTCTAGCTACTAGGCTGAGGAAGCATCCTCCGAAGGTTCTGGTGAGCAGAGTCAGGGCGAGCAATACGACGTATACAGCAGTACGCTCTGTCGGCGAGACTACGTAAAAGGTGATTTCTTTATGGCATCAGTCCCCATACCCCTCTCTTATATGTTTTATTGCTTTGTCCTAAACATCAATTATGAATATCAGATTACGGTTTTTATGAATAGTTGTTTTGTATGTTGAAGTTATTATGTTTTTCCGGAAATAGCCACCTGCTAAATATTCACTATGTCTGCATGTTTAATGTGCTCTTTTAAACTAACGTTAGGGTTATAGACAATTCCTAACCACGGTCTAATCATAACCTGTTTAGTTTAACAGGCATCAATTAGTATTGGTGTCTGCCATGCTAGATAAAATAACATGTTGAACACCCTGCTTGTTAAAGTAGTCTAGGTAGAAGTCGAGCTGAGTCCGATTATGCCGGCGGCTAGGGCAAGCGGTATGATCCCCGAAGTGACATAGGGCTTTCATGGATGCCTTCGTCCCGAACCGTGAGTAGGGCCGTCATTAAGGTAGGGCGGTTTATTAGAGACCTCGGATGTGGTACGCCTTTAGACACAGAACATAGTTGCAATCCAGGCTAAGATGCATCTAAAATACTCGAAGACAGGTCAATCAACATATAGGAACAGTATAGCATAGAATCAGAACTCATCTTTAAAACACTTTTATGATTAATTAGACTTGAACCTAGTGGAGAATGGATCACCCTCTCATCAAAGATATTGATGAAGATTGCATAACTGGATCATAAGATAAGAGTTAGGATAAGAGGCTAGTTACTACTAAGCCGTTGCCACTTCCCTGGGAGTACGATATTTATTTAATAAAATCGTAGATACTTTCCAATAGACTAGCTACACGATAGGTACTCTTCCTTAGGTTCTGGCTGATTAAGTGACACCATAGAGACTAAATGTGACAATTAGTCAATCACAGTCCTTAATTATTCATAATCAACATAGGGTAAAATAACACCTATTTAGCATGTCAACCGGAATCGCATCACTTTTCTATTTCGAATATGTGCAGATCAGATGATCAGGAGATGTGTCTCTCAAGAAGAAGGTTTCCAAATTCTGGAACATTGTCACTGCGGACCAGCAGGCGGTCACTTAGCTGTAGCTAATACCGCCCGAAAAGTATTAGAATCAGGCTTCTACTAGCCTACCATATTCAAAGACCCCGCAACATTCACACGATCGTGCGATGCCTGTCAGAAAGCTGGAACCATATCTTCTCGAGACAGTCTACCCCAACAGGTAATTCAAAGCGTGGAAATATTTGACATATGGGGTATAGACTTCATGGGTCCGTTTCCTCCCTCTTTTGGTATGAAGTACATCGTAGTAGCCGTAGAATATTTTTCAAAATGGCTTGAGGCACAGGCCCTACCTACTAATGATGCTAGAGCCGTATGCAGATTCCTTAAGCAGATTTTCACCAGATTTGGATGTCCGAAAGCCCTAATCAGTGACCGAGGTACGCACTTCTGCAACTCTCAATTGCAGAAGGTACTTCAGCAATACGGAGTTCAACATCGCGTTTCCACAACCTACCATCCTCAAACCAATGGGCAGGCTGAGGTAACCAATAGGGGAATAAAGAGAATCCTAGAAAAGACTATGGGTGTTAACAGTAAGGATTGGGTCAATAAGCTGGGCGATGCATTATGGGCCTTCCGTACAGCATACAAGACCACTACGGGGTTCTCACCTTATCGACTAGTCTATGGAAAAGCATGCCACATTCCGGTTGAACTAGAACATAGAGCTTATTGGGCGGTGCAAAAATGCAACCTCGACGATAATTTAACAAAGGAATGCCGGATTCTACAACTCAACGAACTGGATGAGTGGAAGCTCAAAGCCTATGAAAACTCACATCAGTTTAAGATGACAAGTAAACTCCGACATGACAGGCGACTTAGAGCCCAGAAGAATTTCGAACCAGGAGATAAGGTATTGTTGTACAACTCACGTTTCAAATTTTTCCCAAGAAAGCTGCGTAGCTGTTGGTCAGGCCCGTTCACAATCACGGAAGTATCAGCTTTCGGAGCATGTGACATCATGGATTCTGACGGCATTATTCAAAAAGTGAACGGACAACGCCTAAAGATTTACAGAGAGCCTTTTGACTTGTCCGAGTAGACTGTTGACTTCGCAGAATAAGGGAGTATCTCTTTCATTTTTATTTCATGTTTTGTCTTTTCTTGCTCTATTTTCCTTCTTACTCGTAGTTAGTTGAATAAGTGTGGGGTAAGAACTTATTGTTTTGTGTTTGTTTCTCATTTTCAAATAAGTGTGGGGTAGTTTAGACATGCATGAACACTAAGGACAGTGTCAGACTTAAGTGTGGGGTAGCAGTGCACGGTGCACTGTAGTAGTTTGAGAAACTTTTTGCATGATTTTGCTTGTTTTCCCCGTATTTTCACACCCTTTCAAAATTTTTCAAAATTTTCCATTCTTTCAGACTTCTAAATGCAGTATGATTGGTTAAACATTTGCTTATGTCTATGATATGTAGGTAGAATGTTATGATTAGGAGAAGACAATACGTTGACTATTTTGAACTTATTGATTAGGAATAGGGGATTCCTGATAACTAAGCACAATTTAGTCTGGATTAGAAACCTCAGCCAATTACCTTTTCAAGACTTAACTAGATAAGATTAGACCAGTTGTGGATGTATTGACAATTAGAGTGACTAGATGAGACTCTGAGCTAAAAGTGAAAAGAAACAAAAGAGAATTAATTAAATAAGGGTAGTTTGCCAGCGGCCTTTGCTACTCGAGCACCACTCCTTTGGGGAACTTAAAGCCTGATGCCCTAAGGTCGTGTAGGTTTGGGAGTCATCGGAGTGGGACTCGCTACATGGGTAGTTGAAGTTGACGTGTTCAAAGCAGACTCAAAATACCCTGAATCTATAAAAGAAAGAAAATCAATAAACGCTAAACAATTAAAAATCTGATCACCAAGGCTCAGAACTCAGAAAGTTGTCTATTGTTAGTATGTCTAGCGACGGGTCGAAGTGTTATCTGGTAGTAGTTAAGACGAGAGTATATTGTGTTGACTATCTGGTCTAGACTAGTACACACACTACATATCAGGAAGACCTTGTGACTGAGAGAATAGTTCAATCTAGTTGTTAAGTTGTTATTTGCTTGATTATAACAATCTACTAGAGACATTTGAGACCTTGTCATAGCAACCTAACCAGTCAGACCTATGTTAAAGAATTGTCTGAATAATTTTTGGAATAAAAACATGACTAGAAATTTAAGTGACTGCACATATCACTAACTTCAGGTAGACTTTGCTTGAGTGTGGGGTTATCTGATATGCATAAATCATATCACATTTTTAGCATGTTTTTAGGCATGATTTAGGGTGAAATTGAGGGCAAATCGGTCTTAATTGTTCGTTATTAACTCAATTTCACAAATTTTATGATTTTGGAAGTGTTAGGTGAAAAGTAGAAGAAAATGACAAATTTAGGGGCAAAACGCAATTTTTTAGAAGTACGGAAGTCGGGGAGGGCGTCCCGAATCAAGACTGGCGTCCTGACCTGGTCAGCAGGCCAGGACGGGCATCCAGGACTAGGGACGGGTGTCCTGACCTGGTCAATAGTCCAGGATGGGCGTCCCATCCAGGACGGGCATCCCGAGCTGTAATTCCAAGTCTCACATCGAATTTTTGAAGAAAAATCACTCCAGAAAGCTGCTATAAATACCCCAGGCCTTCCTCAGTTGAATTCATCCCTCTCCACTCAATCTGAGTCATTTAGTGACTTTGATTGTACACTTTCCTAGAGTACATAAGTCACTGAGAGACTCGGGCTCAGTATAAGTTTTCTTTCTTTCTAGTTAGTGTTTCGTTTTCTTAGTTTCTGAGAATTAGTCTCAGAACTTAGGCTTCGATAGATAGGTTCGTTTCTGGTATTCATAGAATACCCGGGATTTCTTTAGGAGATCCTAAGAGGGCTCTAGGCGTTCGAAGAGTCAGTCCACAGGGCTGGGCTTAAGTTGGGTATTAAGGTAAAGTCTAGCTACTAGGCTGAGGAAGCGTCCTCCGAAGGTTCTGTCGAGCAGAGTCGGGTCAAGCAGTACGACATATACAAGTAGTTGCTCCATCGGCGAGACTAAGTAAAGGGTGATTTCTTTATGGCATCAGTCCCCATGTCCCTCTCTTTATATGTTTGTATTGTGATTGTCCAAATACTAATTATGTTTACGAGATTATGATTTTTATGAGTATTTGTTTTATATGTTGAAGTTCTTATGATTTTCCGAAAATAGCCGCCTGCTTTAATATTCACTATGTCTGCATGTTTAATGTGTTCTTTTAAACTAAAATTAGGGTTATAGACAATTCCTAACCACGGTCTATTCATAACCTGTTTAGTTTAACAGGCATCAATTAGTATTGGTGTCTGCCATACTAGATAAAATAACCTGCGGAACACCCTATTTGTTAGAGTAGTCTAGGTAAGCTGAGTTGAGCGTCTATGTCGGTGGTTAGGAGCGAGCGGCATGATCCCCGAAGTGACATAGGGCTTTCATGGATGTCTTTAGCTCGAACCGTGAGTAGGGCCGTTAACCTTAACGATGGGGCAGTTTATCATAGACCTCGGATGTGGTACACCTTTAGACTCAGAACATAGTTGCAATCCAGGCTAAGATGCATCTAAAACACTCGAAGATAGGTCAATCAACATATAGGAACAATATAACATAGAGTCAGGACATTATCTATAAAACATTTTTAGGCTTAATTAGACTTAAACATAGTGGAGAATGGATCACCCTCTCATCAAAGTTATTGATGAAGATTGCATAATTGGATCTTAAGATAAGAGTTAGGATAAAAGGCTAGTTACTACTAAGCCGTTACCACTTCCCTGGGAGTACGATCTTTAACTTAATAAAATCGTAGGTACTTTCCAACATACTAGCTACACGATAAGTAAAGGACAACGTGTGTATGTGCACAATTATAGTTATATAAAATTTACTTTCTCATTTCTCTCTTGATGAGTCATCCACCAATTTCCAATTCCTTCTAAATTAGCCAACATTTTATCCAATTTCTTTTTACTCATTTCAATCAAAAATTCCCTTTTTACCCTTTTGCAATTGGATCCAAAAATTCCATCACCTTTTATGTGAAATCATGCACAAATTTAAATGTTAGTAATGGAATTTAATTATAATAAAATTTAGGAATTTCTTTAATTAAAATGGCCATTTTTACAATTAATCCACAAAATTAAAATGGAGAAAGGAATTATGCAATTCAACAAAATCTAACTCGAAATCATAAACAAGTCAAACAAATTGAGCTAGAAACTAGGCAAAACAACTGCAAATAACTCTACTATCGTAGAGTGATCACTTCAACATATAAAACAGATACTCATAAAAACCATAATCTCGTAAACATAATGAGTATTTGGACAATCACAATACAAACATATAAAGAGAGGGACAGGGGGACTGATGCCATAAAGAAATCACCCTTTACTTAGTCTCACCGATGGAGCAACTGCTTGTATATGTCGTACTGCTCGACCCAACTCTGCTCTCCAGAACCTTCGGAGGACGCTTCCTCAGCCTAGTAGCTGGACTTTACCTTAATACCCAGTGATGCGTTCCGATTGGTATGCTAAAAGATAGGCTTTATTTACCTATGTCGATTATGAGTAATTAAGGTCTGAGTCTTACTAACTGTCACTAAGCATTCAATTGTTGTCACTTAATCAACCAGAACCTAAGGCAGAGTACCTATCGTGTAGCTAGTCTGTTGGAAAGTATCTACGATTTTATTAAGTTAAATATCGTACTCCCAGGGAAGGGGTAACGGCTTAGTAGTAACTAGCCTTTTATCCTAACTCTTATCTTATGATCCAGTTATGCAATCTTCATCAATGACTTTGATGAGAGGGTGATCCATTCTCCGCTAGGTTTAAGTCTAATTAATCCTAAAAGTGTTTTATAGATAGTGTCCTGATTCTATGTTATACTGTTTCTACATGTTGATTGACCTATCTTCGAGTATTTTAGATATATCTTAGCCTGGATTGCAACTATGTTCTATGTCTAAAGGCGTACCACATCCGAGGTCTCTAATAAACCACCCTACCTTAATGACAGCCCTACTCACGGTTCGGGACGAAGGCATCCATGAAAGCCCTATGTCACTTCGGGGATCATACCGCTTGCCCTAGCCGCCGGCATAATCAGACTCAGCTCGGCCCCTACCTAGACTACTTTAACAGGCAGGGTGTTCCGCAAGTTATTTTATCTAGCATGGCAGGCACCAATTGATACCTATTAAACTAAATAGGTTATGAATAGACCGTGGTTAGGAATTGTCTATAACCCTAACTTTAGTTTAAAAGAGCACATTAGACATGCAGACATAATGAATATTTAGCAGGTGGCTATTTCCGGAAAAACATAACAACTTCAACATATAAACAAATATTCATAAATATCATAATCTCGTATTCATAAATTAATATTCAGATAAAACAATTCGTAAACATACAGAACCTCGTCTAGGGGACCCATTGGCATAAAGTAATCACCGCTTTATGCAGGTCCAGCCGGTGCTGCAGCTCTTGTATGCTCCTGACTGCTCGATCCTACTCTGCTCGGTAGAGCCTTCGGAGAACGCTCCTCAGACCTAGTAGCAATTGCTTTACCTTACATCCTGGGCTTAAGCAAATTGCCCTAATCTGACTAAGAACACGCACCCTATCTCTCTCTTAGGATCTCCTAACGAAATCCCGGTATTCTATGAATACCAAAAACGAACCTATCTATCGAAGCCTAAGATCTGAGTCTATTTCTCAAAAACTAAGAAAATGAAACACTAAAGAAAGAAAGAAAACTGAAACTGAAACCCGAGTCTCTCAGTGACTTGTGTACTCGAGAATTGTACACTGGAAGTCTCTGAATGACTCAGATAGAGTGGAGAGGGATGATTTCAACTCCTGGAGGCCTGGGGTATTTATAGCAGCTTTCTGGAGTGAAAATCTCCAAAACTTTCGATGTGGGACAACTTCTGGTGCTTCGGGACGCCCGTCCTGGTGCTTTGACTGGGTCGGGACGCCCGTCCCGAACCGTTGACCAAGTCAGCATTTCCAAAAATTGCATTTTTACCCCAAAATTTGCTGTTTTCGTCTACTTTTCACCTCACACTTCCAAAATCATAAAAACTGTGAAATTAAGTAAATAATAAACAATTAAGATCAATTTACCCTCAATTTCACCCTAAATCATATATAAAAACATGCTAAAAAGGTGATACGATTTTCGCGTATCAGATAACCCCACACTTAGCTTTTTGCTTGTCCTCAAGCAAAGTCTACTTGAAGTTAGTGATTCTAAATCATAGTGCAGTCACTTAAATTCATAATCATGTTTTTATTCCAAAAATTTATTCAGACAATACAAGTCTGACTGGTCAGGTTGCTATGACAAGGTCTAAAAAGTCTCTAGCAGATTGTTATGATCAAGCAGAAAACAACTTAACAACTAGGTTGAACTTTTCTCTCAGTCACAAGGTCTTCCTGATGTGTAGTGTGTGTACTAGTCTAGACCAGATAGTCAACACAATATACTCTCGTCTTAACTCCTACCAGATAACATTTTGACCCGTCGCTAGACATACTGACAACTGACAACTTTCTGAGTTATGAGCCTTGGTGATCAGATTTTTAGTTATTTAGCGTTTATTGAGTTTTTTCTTTTATAGATGATACGCGAAAATCGTATCACTTTTTTAGCATGTTTTTATGTATGAATTTGGGTGAAATCGAGGGTAATTTGATCTTGATTGTTCGTTATTCACTTAATTTCACAGTTTTTATGATTTTGGAAGTGTCAGGTGAAAAGTAGACGAAAATAGCAAATTTTAGGGCAAAAACGCAATTTTTGGAAATGTTGACCCGGTCAAAGGGTCGGGACGGGCGTCCCAAACAAGTCAAGGCACCTGGACGGGCGTCCCGACCTGGTCAACTGACCAGGACGGGCGTCCCGAGCCGCCAGAAGCTGTCCCACATCGAATTTTTCAGAAATTTTCACTCCGGGAAGCTGCTATAAATACCCTAGGCCTCCAGCAGTTGAATTCATTCCTCTCCACTCGATCTGAGTCATTTAGTGGTGTCCAGTGTACAATTCTCTAGTACACAACTCACTCAGAGACTCGGATCTCAGTTTTCTTTCTTATTAGTGTTTTGTTTTAGTTTCTGAGAAATAGTCTCAGATCTTAGGTTTCTATAGATAGGTTCGTTTCTGGTATTCATAGAATACCTGGGATTTCGTTAGGAGATCCTAAGAGGGCTCGAGGCGTTCGAAGATTCAGTCCACAGGGCTGGGCTTAAGCTGGGTATTAAGGTAAAGCCCAGTTACTAGGCTGAGGAAGCATCCTCCGAAGGTTCTGGTGAGCAGAGTCAGAGCGAGCAATACGACATATACAGCAGTACGCTCCGTCGGCGAGACTACGTAAAGGGTGATTTCTATATGGCATCAGTCCCCATGTCCCTCTCTTATATGTTGTTATTGTTTTGTTCTAAATACATATTATGAATACGAGATTACGATGTTTATGAATAGTTGTTTTATATGTTGACGTTATTATGTTTTTCCAGAAATAGCCACATGCTAAATATTCACTATGTCTGCATGTTTAATGTGCTCTTTTAAACTAAAGTTAGGGTTAGAGACAACTCCTAACCACGGTCTAATCAAAACCTGTTTAGTTTAACAGGCATCAATTAGTATTGGTGTCTGCCATGCTAGATAAAATAACCTGCTGAACACCTTGCATGTTAGAGTAGTCTAGGGGAAGCCGAGCCGAGTCCGATTATGCCGGCGGCTAGGGCAAGCGGTATGATCCCCGAAGTGACATAGGGCTTTCATGGATGCCTTCGTCCCGAACCGTGAGTAGGGCCGTCATTAAGGTAGGGCGGTTTATTAGAAACCTCGGATGTGGTACGCCTTTAGACACAGAACATAGTTGCAATCCAGGCTAAGACATGTCTAAAATACTCGAATTTAGGTCAATCAACATATAGGAACAGTATAACATAGAATCAGAACTCATCTATAAAACACTTCTAGGATTAATTAGACTTAAACCTAGTGGAGAATGAATCACCCTCTCATCAAAGTACTTGATGAAGATTGCATAACTGGATCATAAGATAGGAGTTAGGATAAAAGGCTAGTTACTACTAAGCCGTTGCCACTTCCCTGGGAGTACGATATTTAACTTAATAAAATCGTAGATACTTTCCAATAGACTAGCTACACGATAGGTACTCTGCCTTAGGTTCTGGCTGATTAAGTGACACCATAGAGACTAAATGTGACAATTAGTCAATCACAATCCTTAATTATTCATAATCAACATAGGGTAAAATAACACCTATTTAGCACGTCAACCAGAATCGCATCAGATATTTGGCGCCGTTGCCGGGGAAATATCATAATGAATTTAGGACTCCTGATCAAAATTCTAGACACCGATCAAAATTCTAGATACTTATGATAGGTAACGATAGTAACCTAGACTTTAGACCCAACACTTATGTTATACCAGTTAGACAATCAATTTCAAAAATATAGGATTATCATAACTAATTAATTTTAGATGTTATCTGGAATTAAGACACTTAGGATAATCAAATTTTAGAAAATTATTCTAAAACCATATTAAGGAAATTTACCTTCTTTCAACATAAAACGAAAAAAAAATGTTAAAAATTTAAAATCCCAAAAAGAATGTATCTTTCTTGCTCAACGGTGAGTCGTTCCTTTTCCCTATCTCTTGTTTTTTTAGTTGTTTTCTTAGTTGCACTTTTTCGTGTTTTTCTTCTATTATTTAATTTCGAATAAAAATGGAAATGAGGATAAAATATGTTTTCTTCTGAGTTGTAAAATTTTGGCTTAGATTTTTATCGGGAAGAAACTCTATTTTAGAATTTTCTTAGAGTCATGCCGGCCTTATTAGGATGAGTTATGAAATAGTCTTTCCTTAATAGCCAGACCTTTGAATGTTCTATTGAAAAAAGGACGTTCCTTTTGTTTTGCTGATGATTGCATGAGAATGTTTTTTTAAAACCAAAAGGAATTATTGCACCCATTATGACATCACCTGATTGAAATCTACTTTTTGAATGAATATGTGATGTAATGATGTAGTAAGAATTTTTTTAGGACAGAAACATGATAAGAAAGTTCATGTATGATAAATCATAATCTTATCTAGTCTTGTCTAAAAACAATAGGTTACACTGATCACTCTGAAATATTTGTGTTCAATAAAACTGATACTGAACCATAATTGACTAAGTTAGGTTTTGTTGTTACTTGAATTTGATATAGAATGAAGGGATAAGAAAAAGGGTTAAGAATCTAGAAAGCAAACCTTTGGTCTGGATTAGGAAACCCTGAGTTAGAGGTTATTGACGAGACAGTAGTATCTGACAAATTTCTGAATGAGGATCTATTTTCATTGTTTGCTATGAGTAATGATTCTCCTCCGTGGTTTACTGATATTACTAATTATCTAGCTGCTAATTATTCCCAAGTGATATGACTTATCAGCAAAAGAAGAAATTCTTTGCTGATTGGAAATATTACTACTGGGCAGATTTCTCTTCTATTTCAAATTTTTGCAGATCAGTTGATCAGAAGATGTATCTCGGAAGGCGAAGGCCACATGATTCTGAAGCATTGCAGGAATCTATGGGAGACCAATTAACTCCTATCACACTGTCCGGAAAGTGTTGGAAGTAGAATCTTGTTGACCCACCATATTAAAAGATTTTGTATCTCTGATACAACCCTGCGATGCTTGGTAACACCCTTTCTAGAGATCGCCTACCCGAGCAAGGTATACAGAGTATTGCAACCTTTGATATCTGGGGTATCGAATCCTTTTCTTTTTCTTCCTTTGAAAATAATAACATCATAGTAGTTGTGGAACACTTTTCAAAAATGGCCTGAGCCACAGGCATTACCTACTAATGATGTTCAAGTCATGTGCAAATTCTATGAGAAGTTGTTTTTCAGATTCAGAATGCCAACGTCTTAGGAAGAAAGGCTCAGTCTATGTATCTAATCTGTGAAGTCTGCTAAGTACCACACTTTAGCAGGGATTGCTATGGGAATGACTGACCATTCCAAAAGAGGTAGGAGTAGGTTACTGCAGAATGCTGCTCCAATGGGAAATGCATACAATTCCAACTAGAGGAATCATACGGGATTTAGCTGAGGAGTAATTCGGAAGTTGGAAACTTTCAGAAGACACCACCACAGCAAAACCCACACTCACAGAATCAATAGATGAGATACTGGCAACAATTAAAGCCAGACCAGTGCAAGCAAGTGATCTACCAAGAGGTAACGAACGGACGACAGATATAGAGGAATTTGGCATTGTGTCGGGAGCATAGCAATGGAGGAGCTTGCATTCCCTGCATACCAATCAGCTGTGAGAAACTTCCCCGAGGAAGTCTCAAATACTTGGGCCCAGATCTATACAACTGGAGCCCCTACCACCATAGCTTAGCCAAAACTTCAGGTATCTTTTCTTCCATTCGAGACTTGCATGCAATACCTTTACTAACATTGGCAAGAAGGCACACAAATCCCAAGAAGTCTCATTCCTAGACACGTTCCCCCTGGCACGTTGCTATGATTATGAGAAATCTTACAAATGATTCGAGGAAACAGTCCTTGGGGATTGAGCCATTCCTCAAATGGATATGCCACTACCTGGAGCTCGACAATGAAGGATCAGAGCTGACGTCATCCATTCCAATATCTAGAGCTTGCAGAGTCAAGAACACCTCAGCAATAGCACATGGCTAAGGTGAAGAGCCAATTAACAGATCAGAGAAGACCCTTCTGCTCGCGACATGAAGGGAGTATTTCTAATCCTCATGATCCTTTACTTTTGTTTTCTTTGTTTTGTGTTCTGTTTTGTTATTTCCATTATCCTTCTTGTTTTATTTTCTCTCTTACCCTTAATTAGTCAAATAAGTGTGGGGTAAGAGTTCTTTGTTTTGTTTTCATTTCTTCTTGTTTGCAAATAAGTGTGGGGTAGTTTAGCTATGCATGAACACTGAGGACAGTGTCAGACTTAAGTGTGGGGTAGCAGTGCACGGTGCACTGTAGCAGAGTGCAAACTTTTTCGCATGATTTTGCTTGTTTTCACGTACTTTCACACCCTTCCAAAAAAATTTCAAAATTTTTCCATCTTTCAGACGTCTAAATGCAGTATGCTTGGTTAAACAATTGCTTATGTCTATGATATGTAGGTAGTATGTTATGGTTAGTAGGAGATAATTGATAGCTATCTTGGACTAATTGATTAGGAATAGGGAATTCCTGATAACTGAGCACAACTTTGTCTGGATTAGAGACCTCAACCAATTACCTGTTCGAGACTTAACTAGATAAAATTAGACCAGTTGTGGATATATTGGCAGTTAGGATGACTAGATGAGACTCTGAGCTAGAAGTGAAAAGAAATTAAAAGAAGTTAATCAAATAAGGGTAGTTTGCCAGCGGCCTTCGCTACTCGAGCACCACTCCTTCGGGGAATTTAAAGCCTGATGCCCTAAGGTCGTGTAGATCTGGGAGTCATCGGAGTGGGACTCGCTACATGGGCAGTTGAAGTTGACGTGTTCTAAGCAGACTCAAAATACCCTGAATCTATAAAGAAAATATCTAAATGCTAAAACATTAAAAATCTGATCACCAAAGCTCAGAACTCAAAGAGTTGTCTGTTGTTAATATGTCTAGCGATAGGTCGAAGTGTTATCTGGTAGTAGTTAAGACAAGAGTACATTGTGTTGACTATCTGGTCTGGACTAGTACACACACTACACATCAGGAAGACCCTGTGACTAAGAAAAAGGTCCAAACTAGTTGTTGATTTGTTTTCTGCCTAATCATAACAAGCTACTAGAGACATTTGAGACCTTGTCATAGCAACCTAACTAGACAGACCTGTATTAAGACTTGTCTGAAGAATTTTTGGAATAAAAACATGACTAGGAATTTAAGTAACTTCAGGTAGACTTTGCTTGAGGACAAGCAAAAAGCTAAGTGTGGGGTTATCTGATACGCAAAAATCGTATCACTTTTTTAGCATGTTTTTATGTATGAATTTGGGTGAAATCAAGGGTAATTTGATCTTGATTGTTCGTTATTCACTTAATTTCACAGTTTTTATGATTTTGGAAGTGTCAGGTGAAAAGTAGACGAAAACAGCAAATTTTGGGGCAAAAACACAATTTTTGGAAATGTTGACCCGGTCAAAGGGTCGGGACGGGCGTCCCGAAGCCGGGACGGGCATCCCGACTAAGTCAAGGCACCTGGACTGGCGTCCCGACCTGGTCAACTGACCAGGACGGGCATCCCGAGCCGCCAGAAGCTGTCCCACATCGAAATTTTCAGAAATTTTCACTCCGGGAAGCTGCTATAAATACCCCAGGCCTCCAGCAGTTGAATTCATTCCTCTCCACTCGATCTGAGTCATTTAGTGGTGTCCAGTGTACAATTCTCTAGTACACAACTCACTCAGAGACTCGGATCTCAGTTTTCTTTCTTATTAGTGTTTTGTTTTAGTTTCTGAGAAATAGTCTCAGATCTTAGGTTTCTATAGATAGGTTCGTTTCTGGTATTCATAGAATACCCGGGATTTCGTTAGGAGATCCTAAGAGGGCTCTAGGCGTTCAAAGAGTCAGTCCACAGGGCTAGGCTTAAGCTGGGTATTAAGGTAAAGCCCAGTTACTAGGTTGAGGAAGCGTTCTCCGAAGGTTCTGGTGAGTAGAGTCAGAGCGAGCAATACGACATATACAGCAGTACGCTCCGTCGGCGAGACTACGTAAAGGGTGATTTCTTTATGGCATCAGTCCCCATGTTCCTCTCTTATATGTTGTTATTGTTTTGTTCTAAATACATATTATGAATACGAGATTACGATGTTTATGAATAGTTATTTTATATGTTGACGTTATTATGTTTTTCCGGAAATAGCCACCGGCTAAATATTCACTATGTCTGCATGTTTAATGTGCTCTTTTAAACTAAAGTTAGGGTTATAGACAACTCCTAACCACGGTCTAATCATAACCTGTTTAGTTTAACAGGCATCAATTAGTATTGGTGTCTGCCATGCTAGATAAAATTACCTGTTGAACACATTGCATGTTAGAGTAGTCTAGGGGAAGCCGAGCTGAGTCCGATTATGCCGGCGGTTAGGGCAAGCGGTATGATCCCCGAAGTGACATAGGGCTTTCATGGATGCCTTCGTCCCGAACCGTGAGTAGGGCCGTCATTAAGGTAGGGCGGTTTATTAGAAACCTCGGATGTGGTACACCTTTAGACATAGAACATAGTTGCAATCCAGGCTAAGATATGTCTAAAATACTCGAATTTAGGTCAATCAACATATAGGAACAGTATAACATAGAATCAGAACTCATCTATAAAACACTTCTAGGATTAATTAGACTTAAACCTAGTGGAGAATGAATCACCCTCTCATCAAAGTACTTGATGAAGAATGCATAACTGGATCATAAGATAGGAGTTAGGATAAAAGGCTAGTTACTACTAAGCCGTTGCCACTTCCCTGGGAGTACGATATTTAACTTAATAAAATCGTAGATACTTTCCAATAGACTAGCTACACGATAGGTACTCTGCCTTAGGTTCTGGCTGATTAAGTGACACCATAGAGACTAAATGTGATAATTAGTCAATCACAGTCCTTAATTATTCATAATCAACATAGGGTAAAATAACACCTATTTAGCACGTCAACCGGAATCGCATCAATAGATTTTTCAGGGTATTTTGAGTCTGCTTAGAACACGTCTGATGCGATTCCGGTTGACATGCTAAATAGGTGTTATTTTACCCTATGTTGATTATGAATAATTAAGGACTGTGATTGACTAATTGTCACATTTAGTCTCTATGGTGTCACTTAATCAGCCAGAACCTAAGGCAGAGTACCTATCGTGTAGCTAGTCTATTGGAAAGTATCTACGATTTTATTAAATAAATATCGTACTCCCAGGGAAGTGGCAACGGCTTAGTAGTAACTTGCCTCTTATCGTAACTCTTATCTTATGATCCAGTTATGCAATCTTCATCAATATCTTTGATGAGAGGGTGATCCATTCTCCACTAGGTTCAAGTCTAATTAATCCTAAAAGTGTTTTAAAGATGAGTTCTGATTCTATGCTATACTGTTCCTATATGTTGATTGACCTGTCTTCGAGTATTTTAGATGCATCTTAGCCTGGATTGCAACTATGTTCTGTGTCTAAAGGCGTACCACATCCGAGGTCTCTAATAAACCGCCCTACCTTAATGACGGCCCTACTCACGGTTCGGGACGAAGGCATCCATGAAAGCCCTATGTCACTTCGGGGATCATACCGCTTGCCCTAGCCGCCGGCATAATCGGACTCAGCTCGATTCCTACCTAGACTACTTTAACAAGCAGGGTGTTCAGCATGTTATTTTATCTAGCATGGCAGACACCAATACTAATTGATGCCTGTTAAACTAAACAGGTTATGATTAGACCGTGGTTAGGAATTGTCTATAACCCTAACGTTAGTTTAAAAGAGCACATTAAACATGCAGACATAGTGAATATTTAGCAGGTGGCTATTTCCGGAAAAACATAATAACTTCAACATACAAAACAACTATTCATAAAAACCGTAATCTGATATTCATAATTGATGTTTAGGACAAAGCAATAAAACATATAAGAGAGGGGTATGGGGACTGATGCCATAAAGAAATCACCCTTTACGTAGTCTCGCCGACAGAGCGTACTACTGTATACGTCGTATTGCTCGCCCTGACTCTGCTTGCTAGAACCTTCGGAGGACGCTTCCTCAGCCTAGTAGCTAGACTTTACCTTACGTCCTGGGCTTAAGCCTAGCCCTGTGGACTGACTCTTCGAACGCCTAGAGCTCTCTTAGGATCTCCTAACGAAATCCCGGGTATTCTATGAATACCAGAAACGAACCTATCTATAGAAACCTAAGATCTGAGACTATTTCTCAGAAACTAAAACAAACACTAATAAGAAAGAAAACTGAGATCCGAGTCTCTGAGTGAGTTGTGTTCTGGAAAATTGTACACTGGAAACCACTTAATGACTCAGATCGAGTGGAGAGGGATGATTTCAACTGCTGGAGGCCTGGGGTATTTATAGCAACTTCCTGGAGTGAAAATCTCCAAATAATTCGATGTGGGACAGCTTCTGGCGGCTCGGGACGCCCGTCCCAGTTCGAGACGCCCATCCTGATTCGTTGACCAGGTTTGGGATGCCCGTCCCGGTTCAGGACGCCCGTCCTGGCGGTTTGACTGGGTCGGGACGCCCGTCCCGGACCTTTGACCGGGTCAACAATTCCAAAAATTGCGTTTTTGCCCCAGAATTTGCTGTTTTCGTCTACTTTTCACCTGACACTTCCAAAATCATAAAAACTGTGAAATCAAGTAAATAGTAAACAATTAATGTCAATTTACTCTCAATTTCAAATTAAAACATATATAAAAACATGCTAAAAATGTGATACGATTTTCGCGTATCAGATAACCCCACACTTAGCTTTTTGCTTGTCCTCAAGCAAAGTCTACATGGAGTTAGTGATTTTAAACCGTAGTGCAGTCACTTAAATTCCTAATCATGTTTTTATTCCAAAAATTCTTCAGACAATTCTTAACACAGGTCTGACTAGTTAGGTTGCTATGACAAGGTCTCAAATGTTTCTAGTAGCTTGTTATGATCAGGCAGAAAACAAATCAACAACTAGGTTGGACTTTTTTCTTAGTCACAGGGTCTTCCTGATGTGTAGTGTGTGTACTAGTCTAGACCAGATAGTCAACACAATGAACTCTTATCTTAACTGCTACCAGATAATACTTCGACCTATCGCTAGACACACTGACAATAGATAACTTTCTGAGTTCTGAGCTTTGGTGATAAGATTTTTAATGTTTTAGCACTTAGTTATTTTCTTTATAGATTCAGGGTATTTCGAGTCTGCTTAGAACACGTCAACTTCAACTACCTATGTAGCGAGTCCCACTCCGATGACTCCCAGATCTACACGACCTTAGGGCATCACGCTTTAAATTCCCCAAAGGAGTGGTGCTCGAGTAGCGAAGGCCGCTGGCAAACTACCCTATTGTAATTAACTTCCTTAATGTTCCTTTCACTTTTAGCTCAGAGTCTCATCTAGTTATTCTAACTGCCAATATTTCCACAATTGGTCTGATTTTATCTAGTTAAGTCTCGAATAGGCAATTGGTTGAGGTCTCTAATCCAGACAAGGTTGTGCTCAGTTATCAGGAATTCCCTATTCCTAATCAATTAGTCCAAGATAGCTATCGACTATCTCCTACTAACCATAACATACTACCTACATATCATAGACATAAGCAATTGTTTAACCAAGTATACTGCATTTAGAAGTCTGAAAGACGGAAAAATTTTGGAAAGGTGTGAAAATACGGGGAAAATAAGCAAAAGCATGCGAAAATTTTTTCAAACTGCTTCAAACTGCTACAGTGCACCGTGCACTGCTACTCCACACTTATTTGAAAACAAGAAATAAATGAAAACAAAATAGAAAACTCTTACCCCACACTTATTTGACTAACTAAAGGTAAGAGAGAAAATAAAACAACCAAAGAAATAACAAAACAGGACACAAAAATGAAGAAAATAAAAGTAAAGGATCATGAGGATTAGAAAAACTCCCTTCATGTCGCGAGCAGAAGGGTCTTCTCTGATTTGTCAATTGGCTCTTCACCTTAGCCATGTGCTATTGCTGAGGCGCTCTTGACTCTATAAGCTCTAGATATTGGAACGGATGACGTCACCTTCGATCCTTCATTGTCGAGCTCCAGGTAGTGGCCTATTCATTTGATGAATGGCTCGAGCCCCATGGACTGCTTCCTCGAATCATTTGTAAGATTTCTCACAATCATAGCAACGTGTCCAGGAGGAACGTGTCTAGGAATAAGATTTCTTGGGATTTGTGTGACTTCCTGCCAATGTTAGTAAAGGTATTGCATGCAAGTCTCGAATGGAAGAAAAGATACCTGAAGTTTTGGCGAAGCTGTGGTGGTAGGGGGGCTCCAGTTGTGTAGATCTGGGCCCAAGTATTTGAGACTTCCTCGGGGAAGTTTCTCACAACTGATTGGTATGCAGGGGATGCAAGCTCCTCCATTGCTATGCTCCTGATACAACGCCAAATTCCTCTATATCCTTCGACCCTTCGTTACCTCTTGGTAGATCACTTGCTTGCACTGGTCTGGCTTTAATTGTTGCCAGTATCTCATCTGTTGATTATGCGGGTAGGGGTTTTGCTGTGGTGGTATCTTCTGAAAGTTTCCAGCTTCCGAATTATTCCTCAGCTAAATCCCGTATGATTCCTCTAGCTGGGATTGTATGCATTTCCCATTGGAGCAGCATTCTGCAGTAACCTACTCCTACCTCTTTTGGAATGGTCAGTCATTCCCATAGCAATCCCTGCTAAAGTGTGGTACTTAGAAGACTTCACAGATTTGATACACAGGCTGAACATTTCTTCCTAAGACATCGGCACTCTGAATTTGGAAAACAACTAGAATCTGCACATGACTTTAACATCATTAGTAGGTAATGCCTGTGGTTCAGGCCATTTTGAAAAGTGTTCCACGACTACTATGATGTAATTATGTTTAAAGGAAGAAAGAGAAAAGGATTTGAAATACCCCTGATATCAACGGTTGCAACATTCTGTGTACGTCGCTGGGGTAGATGATCTCTGGAAGATGTGTTACCTGTTATTTGGCAAGCATCGCAGGACTGTATCAGAGATACAAAAGTCCTTGAATATGGTGGGTCAACAAGATCCTGCTTTCAACACTTTCCGGACAGTGTTGATAGTAGTCAATTGGTCTCCCGTAGATTCTTTAGGGCAATGCTCCAAAATCTTGTGTCCTTCATCTTCTGAGACACATCTTCTAATCAACTGATCTGCAAAAATTTGAAATAGAAGAGAAACTGCCCAGTAGTAATATTTCAAATCAGCAAAGAATTTCTTCTTTTGCTAATAAGTCATATCACTTGGAACTTATTCAGTGACTAGATAATTTGCAATAAACCACAGACGATAATTATTATACATAGCAAACAATGCAAATAAGTTTTCATCCAAAAATTTATCAGTATTACACTAGCCTCTAACTCGGGGTTTTCTAATCTAGACCAATGGTTTGCTTTCTAGATTTTCAACCCTTTTTCTTACCCCTTCTTTCTATATCAAACTCAGGTAACAATAAAACCTAACTTAATCAATTATGGTTCAGTATCAGTTTTATTGAACACATACATCTCAGAGTGATCAGTGTAACCTATTGTTTTTATACAAGACTAGATAAGATTAGGATTTATCATACATGAACTTTCTTATCATGTTTCTGTCTAAAACAATTCTTACTACATCACATATTCATTCAAAAAGCAGATTTCAATCAGGTGATGTCATAATGGTGCAATAATTCCTTTTGCTTTTAAAAATTCTCATGCAATCATCAGCAAAACAAAAGGAACATCCTTTTTCCAATAGAACATTCAAAGCTCTGGCTATTAAGGAAAAACTATTTCATAACTCATCCTAATAAGGCCGGCATGACTCTAAGAAAATTCTAAAATAGAGTTTCTTCCCGATAAAAATCTAAGCCAACATTTTACAACTCAGAAGAAAATATATTTTATCCTCATTTCCATTTTTATTTCTTCGAAATTAAATAAAGGAAGAAAAACACGAAAAAGAGCAACTAAGAAAACAACTAAAAAAACAAGAGATAGGGAAAAGGAACAACTCACCGTTGAGCAAGAAAGATACATTCTTTTTGGGATTTTAAATTTTTAACATTTTTTTTTCTTTTTATGTTGAAAGCAGGTAAATTTCCTTAATATGGTTTTAGAATAATTTTCTAAAATTTGATTATCCTAAGTGTCTTAATTTCAGATATTATCTAAAATTAATTAGTTATGATAATCCTATATTTAGGAAAGTGATTGTCTAACTAGTATAAGATAGGTGTAATTCAAAAGTCTAGGTTACTACCGTTACCTATCACAAGTTTCTAGAATTGTGGCCAATAATCCTAAATTCATTATGATATTTCCCCGGCAACGGCGCCAAAAATCTGATGCGATTCCGGTTGACATGCTAAATAGGTGTTATTTTACCCTATGTTGATTATGAATAATTAAGGACTGTGATTGACTAATTGTCACATTTAGTCTCTATGGTGTCACTTAATCAGCCAGAACCTAAGGCAGAGTACCTATCGTGTAGCTAGTCTATTGGAAAGTATCTACGATTTTATTAAATAAATATCGTACTCCCAGGGAAGTGGCAACGACTTAGTAGTAACTAGCCTCTTATCCTAACTCTTATCTAATGATCCAGTTATGCAATCTTCATCAATATCTTTGATGAGAGGGTGATCCATTCTCCACTAGGTTCAAGTCTAATTAATCCTAAAAGTGTTTTAAAGATGAATTCTGATTCTATGCTATACTGTTCCTATATGTTGATTGACCTGTCTTCGAGTATTTTAGATGCATCTTAGCCTGGATTGCAACTATGTTCTGTGTCTAAAGGCGTACCACATCCGAGGTCTCTAATAAACCGCCCTACCTTAATGACGGCCCTACTCACGGTTCGGGACGAAGGCATCCATGAAAGCCCTATGTCACTTCGGGGATCATACCGCTTGCCCTAGCCGCCGGCATAATCGGACTCAGCTCGACTCCTACCTAGACTACTTTAACAAGCAGGGTGATACGCGAAAATCGTATCACATTTTTAGCATGTTTTTATATATGTTTTAATGTGAAATTGAGAGTAAATTGACATTAATTCTTTACTATTTACTTGATTTCACGGTTTTTATGATTTTGGAAGTGTCAGGTGAAAAGTAAACGAAAACAGCAAATTCTGGGGCAAAAACGCAATTTTTGGAAATGTTGACCCCGTCAAAGGTCCGGGACGGGCATCCCGACCCAGTCAAACCTCCAGGACGGGCTTCCTGAATCGGGACGGGCGTCCTGAACCTGGTCAACGAATCAGGACAGGCGTCCCGAACCGGGACGGGTGTCCCGAGCCGCCAAAAGCTGTCCCACATCAAATTTTTCAAAGATTTTCACTCCGGGAAGCTGCTATAAATACCCCAGGCCTCCAGCAGTTGAATTCATCCCTCTCCACTCGATCTGAGTTATTAAGTGGTTTCCAGTGTACAATTTTCCAGTACACAACTCACTCAGAGACTCGGATCTCAGTTTTCTTTCTTATTAGTGTTTGTTTTAGTTTCTGAGAAATAGTCTCAGATCTTAGGTTTCTATAGATAGGTTCGTTTCTGGTATTCATAGAATACCCGGGATTTCGTTAGGAGATCCTAAGAGAGCTCTAGGCGTTCGAAGAGTCAGTCCACAGGGCTAGGCTTAAGCCCAGGACGTAAGGTAAAGTCTAGCTACTAGGCTGAGGAAGCGTCCTCCGAAGGTTCTGGCGAGCAGAGTCAGGGCGAGCAATACGACGTATACAGCAGTACGCTCTGTCGGGGAGACTACGTAAAGGGTGATTTCTTTATGGCATCAGTCCCCATACCCCTCTCTTATATGTTTTATTGCTTTGTCCTAAACATCAATTATGAATATCAAATTACGGTTTTTATGAATAGTTGTTTTGTATGTTGAAGTTATTATGTTTTTCCGGAAATAGCCACCTGCTAAATATTCACTATGTCTGCATGTTTAATGTGCTCTTTTAAACTAACGTTAGGGTTATAGACAATTCCTAACCACGGTCTAATCATAACCTGTTTAGTTTAACAGGCATCAATTAGTATTGGTGTCTGCCATGCTAGATAAAATAACATGCTGAACACCCTGCTTGTTAAAGTAGTCTAGGTAGAAGTCGAGCTGAGTCCGATTATGCCGGCGGCTAGGGCAAGCGGTATGATCCCCGAAGTGACATAGGGCTTTCATGGATGCCTTCGTCCCGAACCGTGAGTAGGGCCGTCATTAAGGTAGTGCGGTTTATTAGAGACCTCGGATGTGGTACGCCTTTAGACACAGAACATAGTTGCAATCCAGGCTAAGATGCATCTAAAATACTCGAAGACAGGTCAATCAACATATAGGAACAGTATAGCATAGAATCAGAACTCATCTTTAAAACACTTTTAGGATTAATTAGACTTGAACCTAGTGGAGAATGGATCACCCTCTCATCAAAGATATTGATGAAGATTGCATAACTGGATCATAAGATAAGAGTTAGGATAAGAGGCTAGTTACTACTAAGCCGTTGCCACTTTCCTGGGAGTACGATATTTATTTAATAAAATCGTAGATACTTTCCAATAGACTAGCTACACGATAGGTACTCTGCCTTAGGTTCTGGCTGATTAAGTGACACCATAGAGACTAAATGTGACAATTAGTCAATCACAGTCCTTAATTATTCATAATCAACATAGGGTAAAATAACACCTATTTAGCATGTCAACCGGAATCGCATCAGATTTTTGGCGCCGTTGCCGGGGAAATATCATAATGAATTTAGGATTATTGGCCACAATTATAGAGGCTTATGATAGGTAGCGGTAGTAACCTAGACTTTTGACTTACACTTATCTTATACTAGTTAGACAATCACTTTCCTAAATATAGGGTTATCATAACTAATTAATTTTAGATAATATCTGGAATTAAGACACTTAGGATAATCAAATTTTAGAAAATTATTCTAAAACCATATTAAGGAAATTTACCTGCTTTCTAAATAAATCAAAATCCATAAAAATATTTTTCTTACTTTCTTGTTTCACTGTCCTACTTTTTGCTATTTGTTGTTTCTAACCAGACTTTGCACTCAAAGATGAAGAGAACAAGAGCAGCTACTAATCAGGCAAAGAAGACAGAAAACCCTGACACTCCAGGACCGAAGAAGACAAAACCAGAGGGCCCCTCTAGGCCTGTACCAGAAGTACCACGAGGGACTCTTCCTTCACAACCAGTAGAAGTAAACTCGAGCCCGAATGCCAGTGAACTAGTGAGACGATTCCTGAACACCCGTGAGCATAGTCCCACGGAAGAAGATCCTTCTGAGGATACCTTCCCTCCTAGAGAAGTACCCCAGAGATCTCCAATTCACCCTCCTACCCAGAGAGTTCCTAAATCCACCCCTACTGATCAAACCCAAATTCACCGACCTCTCCTGCATACACCCCAACACCTCACGAGCGCACCCCTTCATCTGCGGGGAGTACTAACGGTTATTATTCAATGTTGTCCGTGCAGATAGACACACTAACTCAAAGGGTCTATGAGATGGACCAAGGGATTGCCAGCAGACTGTGTCATTTAGACCAACTCAGTCTGAACATCACAACTAACGTAGACCGACTCAGAGCCACGGTCAATCTCCAAGAGAACCAAGGTGCACAACTACTCCGAGAGATGGCTGATCTACGCAGTGAGCAAAACAGGCAGAGGGATGAGATGCGAACAATACGCATAGAAATGCGAAGCATTCGGACAGAACTACAGGAGATCAGAGATAGGATTCGTTAAAAAGGGAAGATTCTTTTACTTTTATTTTCAGCAAATAATAAGTTTGAACTGAAACTTGAATAATTGACCCATATTTTTCTATTTTTCAAACATTTTTAAAGGGTCCTTTATTTTCAACAATTTTCTTCAGACATTTTATTTCTATGAAAAACGAAAATTTTGCAATTGCAGTTTATTTTTCATTAACTAAATTGTATAAACTCAAATTTTTGTTTTTCTTGCTGAATTTAAATAGGAATAAAATTAGGGTAGTATGATTTTCGAAAAAGTGAGACTGAGGAATTTTTGCATAGAGTTTTTTTTAACAACTTCTGAATTTCATTGGATAAACATGAAGCCTTGTTAAAAATTATGATTATTTTTGGTATACTGAGATTTGCAGGAATTAGAAAAAAAAATATATTTTCGGAATTGGCACGCGTCCCGAGGCAACCCGGGACGGGCGTCCCGAAGGCAGCCCCTTCTATAAAATCTCAATTTTTTCATTTTTCCCTCAAAATTCACTTCCAAAAATCCCCCTCTCTCAAATAACTCTCTCCCTTTACCTTTGGCAAACTTTTCAAATTTAAAATTTCAAATTTCCCTCCAAAATTTAAATTTTAAATTTCCTTCCAAATTCGAATTTCCCTCCAAAATTCGAATTTCCCGCCAAAATTTCGAAATCTTTCCCTAGCCTAATTTCACCCTTTTGAATTCAAATTCACCTCCAGAATTCGAATTCGAACCCTCCTTCCTACCTAAAACTCCCATAATCTCTCAAACACTTTCAACCCAAATGGCTGCCAAACGTGCTCGTACCACATCTACCATGACAGTTACCTCAGTGACACTTCCTTTTATGCTGTTTCCCTCTAGCACAGCATATCAGGAGAGATGTCACGGATACATCGGACGCACGATACTGACGGGCAGAACATTGGATTGGGCAGCAGTACAGACACTGGGAGTAGAGGCTGAGGTCAGACGCATACTCGACGTACCACCTTACAGTCGAGTATTCATCGTCACAGAGCCCACATACCTGGAGCTGGTATGTGAGTTCTATGCGTCCTTTGCATGCCACCAGGAGCAGATCACATTCCGCTTAGGCGGAATAGATCGGTCGATGAGCATGGCCGAGTTCGGCGTCGCCATGAGTATCTGGCAGAGAGATGAGCTGGATACGCCCGCATACACCACAGCAGTGCGAGACTTCACGACTGCGGACGTCCCCGCTGCTTGGGCTCAGATTTGTATGACGGGTGCCCCATACCAGCACGGCTCCTCGAAAGCCACAGGTATCTATCCCGCTCTTCGCTACTTACATGCCATTATCGCACACACTTTGTCAGGACGACGGACGGCCCCCGGGAATGTCACCCAAATGGAGACATTCCTCTTGGCCAACATGCATATGGGATCCACAGTAGAGATGGCTCGACTTATCACAGTCATCATGCGGGGTTTTGCTACGGACACTCGGAAACAGTGTCTGGGGCTCGGGCCATTCATCACCAGGATAGCCCGCTACCTGGAGTTGGACATAGAGGGCTCGGAGCTTACTCTGGTCGCCCCAACCACTATTCCCACAGACGTTACCATCCTACGGAACATGGGAATGGTTGTCCGGGATGCGAGCGGCCGCTACACATCCACACAGAGCAGCCAGGACAGGCCTCGGCATCAGAAGCAGCTCCACCGCATATCCCTCCATCCGAGACGTTCGTGCCACGTACTGCCTTCGAACGACACATGTCGCACGGATTGGCAGAACTATCGGCACGATACAGTCGAGACATGGACCGGATTGACAGACGGCTGGCAATGATGGATGACAGGGTTGACAGACGACTGGCGGTGATGGATGACAGGATCGCCATGATCACCAGTAGGATTGAGGAGATACATCAGCAGACTGCCCGAGTAGCGGAGAACTTCGAGTTTGACTTAGCAGACCTCGGTCCACTGGATGGCGACCCGCCGGGTTCTTAGTCTCTCTCTCCCCTTCTTTCTTTCTTTTTCTTTTTTTTATCTTGTTCTTTGTGTATGTCTGGGCTGTATGACTATGAATCTTTGTACAAAATTGATTTATATGACATACAGAATTGTTGCATTATTTTGTTTTTTCTTGTTTTTTTTTGTTTTATTTCTTGTTTTCAAATAAGTGTGGGGTAATTAGCTATGCATGAACACTGAGGACAGTGCCAAACTTAAGTGTGGGGTAGCAGTGCACGGTGCACTGTAGCAGTTTGAAAAAAATTTTCGCATGCTTTTGCTTGTTTTCCCCGTATTTTCACACCCTTCCAAAATTTTTTCGTCTTTCAGACTTCTAAATGCAGTATGCTTGGTTAAACAATTGCTTATGTCTATGATATGTAGGTAGTATGTTTGGTTAGTAGGAGATAGTTGATAGCTATCTTGGACTAATTGATTAGGAATAGGGAATTCCTGATAACTGAGCACAACCTTTCTGGATTAGAGACCTCAACCAATTGCCCATTCGAGACTCCACTAGATAAAATTAGACCAGTTGTGGATATATTGGCAGTTAGAATGACTAGATGAGACTCTGAGCTAAAAGTGAAAGGAACATTAAGGAAGTTAATTACAATAGGGTAGTTTGCCAGCGGCCTTCGCTACTCGAGCACCACTCCTTCGGGGAATTAAAGCCTGATGCCCTAAGGTCGTGTAGATCTGGGAGTCATCGGAGTGGGACTCGCTACATGGGTAGTTGAAGTTGACGTGTTCTAAGCAGACTCGAAATACCCTGAATCTATAAAGAAAATAACCAAGTGCTAAAACATTAAAAATCTTATCACCAAAGCTCAGAACTCAGAAAGTTATCTGTTGTCAGTGTGTCTAGCGATAGGTCGAAGTATTATCTGGTAGCAGTTAAGATAAGAGTTCATTGTGTTGACTATCTGGTCTAGACTAGTACACACACTACACATCAGGAAGACCCTGTGACTAAGAAAAAGTCCAACCTAGTTGTTGATTTGTTTTCTCCTGATCATAACAAGCTACTAGAAACATTTGAGACCTTGTCATAGCAACCTAACCAGTCAGACCTGTGTTAAGAATTGTCTGAAGAATTTTTGGAATAAAAACATGATTAGGAATTTAAGTGACTGCACTACGGTTTAAAATCACTAACTCCATGTAGACTTTGCTTGAGGACAAGCAAAAAGCTAACTGTGGGGTTATCTGATACGCGAAAATCGTATCACATTTTTAGCATGTTTTTATATATGTTTTAATGTGAAATTGAGAGTAAATTGACATTAATTGTTTACTATTTACTTGATTTCACGGTTTTTATGATTTTGGAAGTGTCAGGTGAAAAGTAAACGAAAACAGCAAATTCTGGGGTAAAAACGCAATTTTTGGAATTGTTGACCCGGTCAAAGGTCCGGGACGGGCGTCCCGACCCAGTCAAACCTCCAGGATGGGCGTCCTGAACCGGGACGGGCGTCCTGAACCTGGTCAACGAATCAGGACGGGCGTCCCGAGCCACCAGAAGCTGTCCCACATCGAATTTTTCAGAGATTTTCACTCCGGGAAGCTGCTATAAATACCCCAGGCCTCCAGCAGTTGAATTCACCCCTCTCCACTCGATCTGAGTCATTAAGTGGTTTCCAATGTACAATTTTCCAGTACACAACTCACTCAGAGACTCGGATCTCAGTTTTCTTTCTTATTAGTGTTTGTTTTAGTTTCTGAGAAATAGTCTCAGATCTTAGGTTTCTATAGATAGGTTCGTTTCTGGTATTCATAGAATACCCGGGATTTCGTTAGGAGATCCTAAGAGAGCTCTAGGCGTTCGAAGAGTCAGTCCACAGGGCTAGGCTTAAGCCTAGGAAGTTAGGTAAAGTCAAGTAAGTCTAGCTACTAGGCTGAGGAAGCGTCCTCCGAAGGTTCTGGCGAGCAGAGTCAGGGCGAGCAATACGACGTATACAGCAGTACGCTCTGTCGGGGAGACTACGTAAAGGGTGATTTCTTTATGGCATCAGTCCCCATACCCCTCTCTTATATGTTTTATTGCTTTGTCCTAAACATCAATTATGAATATCAGATTACGGTTTTTATGAATAGTTGTTTTGTATGTTGAAGTTATTATGTTTTTCCGGAAATAGCCACCTGCTAAATATTCACTATGTCTGCATGTTTAATGTGCTCTTTTAAACTAACGTTAGGGTTATAGACAATTCCTAACCACGGTCTAATCATAACCTGTTTAGTTTAACAGGCATCAATTAGTATTGGTGTCTACCATGCTAGATAAAATAACTCTGCTTGCTAGAACCTTCGGAGGACGCTTCCTCAGCCTAGTAGCTAGACTTTACCTTACGTCCTGGGCTTAAGCCTAGCCCTGTGGACTGACTCTTCGAACGCCTAGAGCTCTCTTAGGATCTCCTAACGAAATCCCGGGTATTCTATGAATACCAGAAACGAACCTATCTATAGAAACCTAAGATCTGAGACTATTTCTCAGAAACTAAAACAAACACTAATAAGAAAGAAAACTGAGATCCGAGTCTCTGAGTGAGTTGTGTACTGGAAAATTGTACACTGGAAACCACTTAATGACTCAGATCGAGTGGAGAGGGATGATTTCAACTGCTGGAGGCCTGGGGTATTTATAGCAGCTTCCTGGAGTGAAAATCTCCAAAAAAGTCGATGTGGGACAGCTTCTGGCGGCTCGGGACGCCCGTCCTGATTCGTTGACCAGGTTCGGGACGCCCGTCCCGGTTCAGGACGCCCGTCCTGGCGGTTTGACTGGGTCGGGACGTCCGTCCCGGACCTTTGACCGGGTCAACAATTCAAAAAATTGCGTTTTTGCCCCAGAATTTGCTGTTTTCGTCTACTTTTCACCTGACACTTCCAAAATCATAAAAACCGTGAAATCAAGTAAATAGTAAACAATTAATGTCAATTTACTCTCAATTTCAAATTAAAACATATATAAAAACATGCTAAAAATGTGATACGATTTTCGCGTATCAACGTCAATTTCAACTACCCATGTAGCGAGTCCCACTCCGATGACTCCCAGACCTACACGACCTTAGTGCATCAGGCTTTAAGTTCCCCGAAGGAGTGGTGCTCGAGTAGCAAAGGCCGCTGGCAAACTACCCTTATTTAATTAACTCTCTTTTGTTTCTTTTCACTTTTAGCTCAGAGTCTCATCTAGTCATTCTAATTGTCAATACTTTCACAACTAGTCTAATTTTTATCTAGTTAAGTCTTGAAAAGGTAATTGGCTGAGGTTTCTAATCCAGACTAAATTGTGCTCAGTTATCAGGAATCCCCTATTCCTAATCCATAAGTTCAAAATAGTCATAAATCATCTCCTACTAATCATAATACTCTACCTACATATCATAGACATAAGCAATGTTTAACCAATCATACTGCATTTAGAAGTCTGAAAGAATGAAAAATTTTGAAAAAGTTTTGGAAGGGTGTGAAATTACGGGGAAAACATGCAAAATCATGAAATTGTTTTTCAAAAACTACTACAGTGCACCGTGCACTGCTACCCCACACTTAAGTCTGACACTGTCCTCAGTGTTCATGCATATCTAAACTACCCCACACTTATTTGAAAACAAGAAACAATAACAAAATAGAAAACTCTTACCCCACACTTATTTGACTAACTAAGGGTAAGAGAGAAAATAAAACAACCAAAGAAATAACAAAACAAGACACAAAAATGAAGAAAATAAAAGTAAAGGAAGATGAGATTAGAAAAACTCCCTTCTTGCCTCGAGCAGAAGGGTTTTCTCTGGGCTGTCAATTGACTCTTCACCTTAGCCATGTGCTATTGCTGAGGTGTTCTTGATTCTGCAATCTCTACATATTGGAACGGATGACGTCAGCTCCGATCCTTCATTGTCGAGCTCCAGGTAGTGGCATATCCATTTGAGGAATGGCTCAATCCCCAAGGACTGTTTCCTCAAATCATTTGTAAGATTTCTCATAATCATAGCAACGTGTCCAGGGGGAACGTGTCTAGGAATGAGACTTCTTGGGATTTGTGTGCCTTCTTGCCAATGTTAGTAAAGGTATTGCATGCAAGTCTCGAATGGAAGAAAAGATACCTGAAGTTTTGGCGAAGCTGTGGTGGTAGGGGCCTCCAGTTGTGTAGATCTGGGCCTAAGTATTTGAGACTTCCTCGGGGAAGTTTCTCACAGTTGATTGGTATGCAGGGAATGCAAGCTCCTCCATTGCTATGCTCCTGATACAACGCCAAATTCCTCTATATCCTTCGACCCTTCGTTACCTCTTGGTAGATCACTTGCTTGCACTGGTCTGGCTTTAATTGTTGCCAGTATCTCATCTGTTGATTCTGCGGGTAGGGGTTTTGCTGTGGTGGTATCTTCTGAAAGTTTCCAGCTTCTGAATTATTCCTCATCTAAATCCCGTATGATTCCTCTAGTTGGGATTGTATTCATTTCCCATTGGAGCAGCATTCTGCAGTAACCTACTCCTACCTCTTTAGGAATGGTCAGTTATTCCCATAGCAATCCCTGCTAAAGTGTGGTACTTAGCAGACTTCACAGATTTGATACACAGGCTGAACATTTCTTCCTAAGACATCGGCACTCTGAATCTGGAAAACAACTAGAATCTGCACATGACTTTAACATCATTAGTAGGTAATGCCTGTGGTTCAGGCCATTTTGAAAAGTGTTCCACGACTACTATGATGTAATTATGTTTAAAGGAAGAAAGAGAAAAGGATTCGAAATACCCCTGATATCAACGGTTGCAACATTCTGTGTACGTCGCTGGGGTAGATGATCTCTGGAAGATGTGTTACCTGTTATTTGGCAAGCATCGCAGGACTGTATCAGAGATACAAAAGTCCTTGAATATGGTGGGTCAACAAGATCCTGCTTTCAACACTTTCCGGACAGTGTTGATAGCAGTCAATTGGTCTCCTGTAGATCCTTGATGACAATGCTCCAAAATTTTGTGGCCTTCGTCTTTCGAGACACGTCTTCTGATCAACTGATGTGCCAAAAATTTGAAATAGAAGAGAAACTGCCCAGTAGTAATATTTCAAATCAGCAAAGAATTTCTTCTTTTGCTGATAAGTCATATCACTTGGAACTTATTCAGTGACTAGATAATTTGAAATAAACCACAGATTATTATACATAGCAAACAATGCAAATAAGTTTTCATCCAAAAATTTATCAATATTACACTAGCCTCTAACTCGGGGTTTTCTAATCTTGACCAATGGTTTGCTTTCTAGATTTTCAACCCTTTTTCTTATCCCTTTATTCTATATCAAGTTCAAGTAACAATAAAACTTAACTTAATCAACTATGGTTCAGCATTAGTTTTATTGAACACAAATATCTCAGAGTGATCAGTGTAACCTATTGTTTAGTCTAGGCATGGCATGAATGTATCATAGGCATATGCAATAACTAGTAATCCCTTTTCAGTGGTGGTAAGGTTCTACTAGGCATCAGTAAAAGGTCTTACTTGTATGAAGTTCTAATCATGCCTATTTCCTGAAACAATCATTACTACATGGTCACTAGCATCACATATTAATTCACCAAGCAAATTCCAATTAGGTGATGTCATAATGGGTGCAGTAATTGCTTTTGGTTTAAACAATCTCATGCATTTATCATCAAACAAAAGGAACATCCTTTCTCATTAGAATACTCAGAGGTCTGTCTATTAAAGAAAATTTTATTTCATGATTCCGTCTAATAAACTAAGCATGACCTAAGAAAATTCCATAATGATATTTCTTCCAGATTAAAATCTGAGCCAAAATTTGACAAATCAGAAAAATATTCTATCCTCATTTCCATTTTTATTTTTTCGAAATTAACAAATAGAAATAACACGAAAAAGAGCAACAAATGTAGAACTAAGAAAACAACTAAGAAAGAACAAGAGATAGGGAAAAGAACAACTTACCATTGAGCAAGAAAAATACATTTTTTCGGTTTTTAAATTTTAAATTTTTTTTCTTTTTATTTCAAAAGCAGTTAAATTTCCTCAATATGGTTTTAGAATAATTTTCTAAAATTTGATTATCCTAAGTGTCTTAATTCCAGATAACATCTAAAATTAATTAGTTATGATAACCCTATATTTCGGAAAGTGATTGTCTAACTAGTGTAAGATAAGTGTAGGTCTAAGGTCTAGGTTACTACCGTTACCTATCATAAGCCTCTAGAATCTTGATCAGGAATCCTAAATTCATTATGCTATTTCCCCAGCAACGGCGCCAAAAATCTGATGCGTTCCTTTTGGTATGCTAAAAGATAGGCTTTATTTACCTATGTCGATTATGAGTAATTAAGGACTGAGTCTTACTAACTGTCACTTAGCATTCAATTATTGTCACTTAATCAACCAGAACCTAAGGCAGAGTACCTATGGTGTAGCTAGTCTGTTGGAAAGTATCTACGATTTTATAAAGTTAAATATCGTACTCCCAGGGAAGTAGTAACGGCTTAGTAGTAACTAGCCTTTTATCCTAACTCTTATCTTATGATCCAGTTATGCAATCTTCATCAATGACTTTGATGAGAGGGTGATCCATTCTCCGCTAGGTTTAAGTCTAATTAATCCTAAAAGTGTTTTATAGATAGTGTCCTGATTCTATGTTATACTGTTCCTACATGTTGATTGACCTATCTTCGAGTATTTTAGATATATCTTAGCCTGGATTGCAACTATGTTCTGTGTCTAAAGGCATACCACATCCGAGGTCTCTAATAAACCGCCCTACCTTAATGACGGCCCTACTGACGGTTCGGGACGAAGGCATCCATGAAAGCCCTATGTCACTTCGGGGATCATACCGCTTGCCCTAGCCGCCGGCATAATCGGACTCAGCTCGGCCCCTACCTAGACTACTTTAACAGGCAGGGTGTTTCGCAAGTTATTTTATCTAGCATGGCAGGCACCAATTGATGCCTGTTAAACTAAACATGTTATGAATAGACCGTGGTTAGGAATTGTCTATAACCCTAACTTTAGTTTAAAAGAGCACATTAGACATGCAGACATAATGAATATTTAGCAGGTGGCTATTTCCGGAAAAACATAACAACTTCAACATATAAACAAATATTCATAAAAATCGTAATCTCGTATTCATAAATTAATATTCAGATAAAACAATTCGTAAACATACAGAACCTCGTCTAGGAGACCCATTGGCATAAAGTAATTACCGCTTTATGCAGGTCTAGCCGGTGCTGCAGCTCCTGTATGCTCCTGACTGCTCGATCCTACTCTACTCGGCAGAGCCTTCGGAGAACGCTCCTCAGACCTAGTAGCAATTGCTTTACCTTACATCCCAGGCTTAAGAAAATTGCCCTAATGTGACTAAGAACACGCACCCTATCTCTCTCTTAGGATCTCTTAACGAAATCCCGGTATTCTATGAATACAAAAAACGAACCTATCTATCGAAGCCTAAGATCTGAGACTATTTCTCAGAAACTAAGAAAATGAAACACTAAAGAAAGAAAGAAAACTGAAACTGAAACCCGAGTCTCTCAGTAACTTGTGTACTCGAGAATTGTACACTGAAGTCTCTGAATGACTCAGATCGAGTGGAGAGGGATGATTTCAACTCCTGGAGGCCTGGGGTATTTATAGCAGCTTTCTGGAGTGAAAATCTCCAAAAATTTCGATGTGGGACAACTTCTAGTGCTTCGTGACGCCCGTCCTGGATTGGGACGGCCGTCCTGGTGCTTTGACTGGGTCGTGAGGCCCGTCCCGAACTGTTGACCAAGTCAGCATTTCCAAAAATTGCGTTTTTGCCCCCAAAATTTGCTGTTTTCGTCTACTTTTCACCTGACACTTCCAAAATCATAAAAACTGTGAAATTAAGTAAATAATAATCAATTAAGATCAATTTACCCTCAATTTCACCCTAAATCATATATAAAAACATGCTAAAAAGGTGATACAATTTTCGCGTATCACCCAGCTTAAGCCTAGCCCTGTGGACTGACTCTTCGAACGCCTAGAGCCCTCTTAGGATCTCCTAACGAAATCCCGGGTATTCTATGAATACCAGAAACGAACCTATCTATCGAAGCCTAAGTTCTGAGACTAATTCTCAAAAACTAATAAAAACGAAACACTAACTAAAAATAGAAGAAAACTAAACCTGAGTCTCTAAGTGACTTATGTACTCGAGAAAATGTACAAATTAAGTCACTAAATGACTCAGATTGAGTGGAGAGGGATGAATTCAATTGAGGAAGGCCTGGGGTATTTATAGCAGCTTTCTGGAGTGAAGTTTTACAAGATTTTCGATGTGGGACTTGGACCAGGCACCCGGGACGCCCGTCCCCGTCTGTTGACCAGGTCAGGACGCCCGTCCTAATTCGGGACGCCCTCCCCGACATCTGAACTTCTGAAAATTTGCGTTTTTGCCCCAAAATTTGCCATTTTCTTCTACTTTTCACCTGACACTTCCAAAATCATAAAAACTGTGAAATTGAGTTAATAATAAACAATTAAGACCGATTTGCCCTCAATTTCACCCTAAATCATGCCTAAAAACATGCTAAAAATGTGATATGATTATGCATATAAGATAACCCCACACTTAGCTTTTTGGTTGTCCTCAAGAAAAGTCTACCTGAAATTAGTGATATGTGCAGTCATTTAAATTCCTAGTCATGTTTTTATTCCAAAAATTATTCAGAAAATTCTTAACACAGGTCTGACTGGTTAGGTTGCTATGACAAGGTCTCAAATGTCTCTAGTAGATTGTTATAATCAAGCAGACAACAACTTAACAACTAGATTGAACTCTTCTCTTAGTCACAAGGTCTTCCTAATGTGTAGTGTGTGTACTAGTCTAGACCAGATAGTCAACACAATATACTCTCGTCTTAACTACTACCAGATAACATTTTGACCCATCACTAGACATACTAACAATAGACAACTTTCTGAGTTCTGAGCCTTGGTGATCATATTTTTAATTGTTTAGCGTTTATTGATTTTCTTTCTTTTATAGATTCAGGGTATTTTGAGTCTGCTTTGAACACGTCAACTTCAACTGCCCATGTAGTGAGTCACACTCCGATGACTCCCAGACCTACACGACCTTAGGGCATCAGGCTTTAAGTTCCCCGAAGGAGTGGTGCTCGAGTAGCAAAGGCCGCTGGCAAACTACCCTATTTAATTAACGTTCTTTTGTTTCTTTTCACTTTTAGCTTAGAATCTCATCTAGTCACTCTAATTGTCCATGCATCCACAGCTGGTCTGATCTTATCTAGTTATGTCTTGAAAAGGTAATTGGCTGAGGTTTCTAATCTAGACTAAATTGTGCTCAGTTATCAGGAATTCCCTATTTCTAATCAATAAGTTCAAAATAGTCATCACATTGTCTCCTACTAACCATAACATTCTACCTACATATCATAGACATAAGCAAATGTTTAACCAATCATACTGTATTTAGGAGTCTGAAAGAATGAAAAATTTTGAAAATTTTTGGAAGGGTGTGAAAATACGGGGAAAACAAGCAAAATCATGCAAAAAATTTCTCAAACTACTACAATGCACCGTGCACTGCTACCCCACACTTAAGTCTGACACTGTCCTCAGTGTTCATTCATTTCTAATTTACCCCACACTTATTTGAAAACAAGAAACAAAAACAAAGCAGAAAAAACTCTTACCCCACAATTATTCGAATAACTATGGGTAAGAGGGAAATTAAATCAATAAATGAAATAACAAGATATCATAAAGGAAACAATGTTGTTATGTCATATCAATCAATGTTACAGAGAGATTCATATTTCATAGAGCCCAGACATGATCACACACATAGAATAAGAACAAAAGAAAAGGAAAAGGAAAAGAAAAGCTAAGAACCCGGCTCGCCGTCGTTAGGTGGACCGAAGTCTGCTGGAAAGTAGACCTCTGTGTTTTCCACCAGTTGGGAGGTATGCTGATAGATCTCCTCGATCCTGCTGGTGTTCATAGCGATTCTGTCATCCATCATAGTCATCCGTCTCTCGATCCTTTCCATATCTCGACTATATCGGGCTGAGAGTTCTGCCAATCCGTGTGACATATGTCGTTCGAAGGTAGTGCGTGGAAAGAACGTCTCGGACGGAGGTATATGTGCTGGAACTGCTCCGGGTGCTGATGCTTGTCCTGGCTGCTCCGTGTGGATGGAGTAGCACCTATTTGCATCCCGTACGACCATCCCCATGTTCCGTAGAATGGTAAGGTCCGTAGGAATGGTGGTCGGGGCAACCTGGGTCAGCTCCGAGCCCTCGATGTCCAAGCCCCAGACACTGTTTCCGAGTGTCTGTAGCGAAACCCCGCATGATGACCGTGATGAGCCGAGGTATCTCTACTGTAGAACCCATGTGCATGTTGGCCAAGAGGAATGTCTCCATTTGGGTGACATTCCCTGGGGCCGTTCGCCTTCCTGACAGAGTGTGTGCGATAATGACATTTAAATAGCGAAGGGCAGGATAAATACTTGTGGCTTTCGCAAAGCCATGCTGGTAGGGAACACCCTTCATACAGATCTGAGCCCAAGCAGTGGAGACGTCTGCTGAAGTGAAGTCTCGAACTGATGTGGTGTAGGCGGGTGTATCCAGCTCGTCTCTCTGCCAGATACCCAAGGCGATGCCGAAATCGGCCATGCTCATCGACCGATCTATTCCACCCAAGCGGAATTTGATCTACTCCTGATGGTACGTAAACGACGCATAGAACTCACATACCAGCTCTAGGTATGTCGGCTCAGTGACGATGAAGACTCGACTGTAGGGTAGTACATCGAGTATGCGTCGGACTTCCTGCTCAACCTCTAGCGTCTGTACTGCTGCCCAGTCAAGCGTTCTGCCAGTCAGTATAGTGCGTCCGATATACCCATGACATCTCTCCCGGTATGCTGGGCTGGAGTGAAATAGCATGAAAGGATGTGCCACCGATGTGACGGTCATGGTAGACGTGATACGAGCGCGTTTAGGAGCCATTTGGTTGAGAGAGTTCGAGAGACTTTGAGAATTTAGGCGGGAAGGAAGATTCAAATTTGAATTCTAGAAGTGAATTTGAATCCGGAAGGCTGGATTTTGGTTAGGGAAGGATTTTTGAGTTTTTGGCAGAAATTCGATTTTTGGAGGATAATTCGAATTTTGAAAGGAAATTTAAAATTCAAATTTTGGAGGGAAATTTGAATTTTGAAACTTTGGGGAGTTGCCAAAAATTTGTAGAGAGAAGGTAGAGAGAAAAGTTTTAGAGAGATGAATTTTTTGTGGTTGATTTGAGAGAAAATGAAAAAAATGGAATATTTGTATGAGGGGCGGCCTTCGGGACACCCGTCCCGGAGGCAGGATGCCCGTCCCGGGTTGCGTGCCAATTCTGGATTTTTTTTTCATAATTCCCTGCAAATCTCAGTACACCAAAAATAAACATAACATTCAACAAGTCTTCATGTTTAACCTATCAAATTCAGAAGCTGTTAAAAACTCTGTGCAAAAATTTCTCAATCCCTTTTTCGAAAATCATGACTACCCTAATTTTATCCTAACTTATATTCAGCAAGAATTTCAGAAAAACAAAAACTGAGTTTATACAATTTAATTAGTGAAAAATAAACTGCATTTGCAAAACCTTTGTTTTTTATAGAAATTTGAGAAATAAAATGTCTGAAGAAAAATTGTTGAATAAAATAAAAGACCCTTTTAAAAAGTTTGAAAACAAAAACGTAGAGGTCAATTATTTAATTTTAGTTCAAACAATTTATTTGATGAAAATAAGAGTAAAAGAATCTTCCATTTTTCAACGACCCTTATTTCTGATCTCTCGTATCTCTGCTTGTATGGTTCGCATTTCCACCTGCCGGTTCCTTTGTTCCTCTAAGATTCCCATCACCTCTCGGAGTATTTGCACATTTTGGCGTTCTATTGTGATTCTGAGTTGGGTTACTTCAGAACATACGGCTAGAACAACCTGATATGATTGTCTTAGTTTGCTTGGTATTGTCTGAGCCATGGCGCTTATCCTGGAGATATATCATCTACCTGGGCAGACAAGGCTGATTGGAAACTGTTAGTGCTATCCCCTAATGAAGGTGGTTGATTGTTAGGTGCTGGGGATGCAGGAGTATACTCAGGAGATTTTGGAGTGGACTTAGGGGATTTTGGAATATATTCGGGAGATGCAGGAGTTGTTTGGATCTCTGGGAAAGGATTGATGTTATTTTCTAATTCGTCCAGAATATCCTGGGCTCTTGCTCCCTTCATCTATGAGTGCAAAGTCTGGTTAGGAATAACAAATAACAAAAACAGAAATAAAACAAAATAGAAAAGCAAGAAAGAAATTTTTTTGGGTTTTTAAAAAATTTTAACATTTGTTTTTCTTTTATACTTTATTTAGAAAGCAGATAAATTTCCTCAATATGGTTTTAGAATGATTTTCTAAAATTTGATTATCCTAAATGTCTTAATTTCAGATGATATCTAAAATTAGTTAGTTATGATAACCCTATATTTCGGAAAGTGATTGTCTAACTAGCATAAGATAAGTGTAGGTCTAAAGTCTAGGTTACTACCGCTACCTATCATAAGTTTCTAGAATTGTGGCCAATAATCCTAAATTCATTATGATATTTCCCCGGCAACGGCGCCAAAAATCTGATGGCTTCCCGACTGATATGCTAAAATAGGTGTTGATTTACCCTATGTTGATTATGAGTAATTAAGGACTCGGGTTGACTAATTATCACGTTTAGTCTTTATAGTGTCACTTAATCAGTCAGAACCTAAGGCATAGTACCTATCGTGTAGCTAGTATGTTGGAAAGTATCTACGATTTTATTAAGTTAAAGATCGTACTCCCAGGGAAGTGGTAACAGCTTAGTAGTAACTAGCCTTTTATCCTAACTCTTATCTTAAGATCCAGTTATGCAATCTTCATTAATAACTTTGATGAGAGGGTGATCCATTCTCCACTAAGTTTAAGTCTAATTAAGCCTAAAAGTGTTTTATAGATAATGTCATGATTCTATGTTATACTGTTCCTATATGTTGATTGACCTATCTTCGAGTGTTTTAGACATGTCTTGGCCTGGATTGCAACTATGTTCTGAGTCTAAAGGTGTACCACATCTGAACTATCTGATAAATCGCCCTACCTTAATGACGACCCTACTCACGGTTCGAGCTAAAGGCATCCATGAAAGCCCTATGTCACTTCGGGGATCATGCCGCTCGCCCTAACGCCGGCATAAACACTCAACTCAGCCTACTTAGACTACTCTAACAAACAGGGTGTTCTGCAGGTTATTTTATCTAATATGGCAGACACCAATACTAATTGATGCCTGTTAAACTAAACAGGTTATGAATAGACCGTAGTTAGGAATTGTCTATAACCCTAATTTTAGTTTAAAAGAACACATTAGACATGCAGACATAATGAATATTTAAGCAGGTGGCCATTTCTGGAACATCATAAGAACTTCAACATATAAAACAGATACTCATAGAAATCATAAGCTCGTAAACGTAATTAGTATTTGGACAATCACAATACAAACATATAAAGAGAGGGACATGGGGACTGATGCCATAAAGAAATCACCCTTTACTTAGTCTCACCGATGGAGCAACTGCTTGTATATGTCGTACTGCTCGACCCGACTCTGCTCGCCAGAACCTTCGGAGGACGCTTCCTCAGCCTAGTAGCTGGACTTTACCTTAATACCCAGCTTAAGCCCAGCCTTGTGGACTGACTCTTAGAATGCCTAGAGCCCTCTTAGGATCTCCTAACGAAATCCCGGGTATTCTATGAATATCATAAACGAACCTATCTATCGAAGCCTAAGTTCTGAGACTAATTCTTAGAAACTAAGAAAAACGAAACACTAACTAAAAATAGAAGAAAACTAAACCTGAGTCTCTAAGTGAATTATGTACTTGAGAAAATGTACAACTTAAGTGACTAAATGACTCAGATTGAGTGGAGAGGGATGAATTCAACTGAGGAAGGCCTGGGGTATTTATAGCAGCTTTCTGGAGTGAAATTTTCGAAGATTTTCAATGTGGGACTTGGACCAGGCACCCGGGATGCCCGTCCTGGATTGGGACACCTGTCCGAGTGTGTTGACCAGGTCAAGACGACCGTCCCGACCTGTTGACCAGGTCAGGACGCCCTCCCCGACATCTGAACTTCTGAAAAATTGTGTTTTTACCCCGAAATTTGCCATTTTCTTCTACTTTTCACCTGACACTTCCAAAATCATAAAAACTGTGAAATTGAGTTAATAATAAACAATTAAGACCGATTTGCCCTCAATTTCACCCTAAATCATGCCTAACAACATGCAAAAAATGTGATATGATTTATGTATATCAGGGAACCTCTCACTGGAAGTTCGGGAAGAGATACCGCTGGCTCCTGGTGCTGAGGTTGGTGACGAAACTCCTGCAAAGGAGTCGGGTCCATCATGGCTTTGCCCGAGGTATGAAATGCCCGAAGAGGAGGAGGCTCTAAGGAAGTTGGCAACGGAAATTACATCAAGGACTCCTCCTCTCAACAATCTTCGCTTCACCAACCGATATGCGACCTCGTTTATTGGTGGTGCAATTTTGAATTGAGATGTTGATGCTGAATCTTTATCTTCGATGGGCGCGATGGGAGTAGACGAAGCTGCTAACAGAGTGGGGGCCCTTCTTGCTTGGGTAAGTGTTATACTTTTTCCCTTTTATAGTTTTGTTCGTGAGTGTTTTCTTCTGTAACTTTAACTTTCTTTTTTCTTAGCTCTCCTCTTATATCCTTTATATTTCCAACTCTCGTTTTGCTGAGATGGATGAGTGAGCTGCCGCCAATGCAGAGTGGCGAGCCACCAATGAACCTCGCATCACTGCCTTAGAAGCTTCAGTCGCTGACCAGGCTGCTCGTTTGGAGTTAGCAGTGGGAGAGAAATCCCAGATGCTTAGTGAGGCAGCTGATTTGAGGGAGAAGCTTCTTAAGGCAGAAGCAAAGGTAGTGGAGTTGGAGGCGACAAACTTGGTTTTGAACACTGCCTGGGATGAGGCTATTGCGAGCCGGATCTCTACTCAAGAAGAATTGAATTTTTGTAAGTCGGATACTTTTAAGAAGAACATCATCAATGACTTCAAAAGTTCATCTAAGTACAACGAAGAGATAGGTTGTGAAGCGGGGTCGTTTTTGGACAAGGGCTGTGTTCACATCATCCGCCAGCTTCATCCGCATTTTCAGGATAATTCTATTCTTATGCGAGCTTTTTTGTCCAACTTCGACAACGAAGCATGTAGAAGAGGGGCTGACTTTGATCCTATCACCTCGGAAGAGATGGATGCGTTGAGGGAGCGGGATGAGAAGAGAGGTGTCTGTTCTGGAAGCCTCCAACTCCTACTAAGCCGACCTTTTGGGACATGCTTGATGGCTCGAGCTCTGTTGCTCAGAAATGTTTTTTTTGCTGTACTTTGTAATTTTGATACTTTGGTTTTAACAGATGGATTTAAGTATTTTATTTTCCCAAGTTTGACCCTGCACTTCGTAGCTATTTAGAGATTTTCTAAGTTTTAACTCAGAACTTTTAACTTCGTAAACTTTAAGAATATTTTCCCAAGTTTAACTCGGTACTTTTAACTTCATGTTGTAACCACAAGATTTCACTCTGGTAATTTATTTACTCCGAGGTTGATCTCGGTACTACGTAACCACAAGATTTCACTTAATGGTAATTTACTTACTCCTGAGATTGATCTCAGTACTTCGTAACCACAAGATTTCACTTAATGGTAAATTATTTACTCCCGACATCGAACTCGGTACTTCGAAACCATAAGATTTCAGTTAATGGTAAATTATTTACTCCCGAGATCGAACTCGGTACTTCGAAACCACAAGATTTCACTTAATGGTAAATTATTTACTCCCAAGATCGAACTCGGTACTTTTATTTTGAGATTACAGCCAGATACTCTCTTGAGGCCATTTTTGCAACAACCAGAAGATAACTTGGTATTTCGGAGAATGCTCTCTAGGTGCTATTTATACATAGTACCTCTTCAAATGGTTTGTATGCCACGGGTTTGGTAGGAGTATGCCGTCTTTGTTCATGAGCTTGTAAGTGCTGGGTCTTACTTCATGTTTGACGAGATACGGTCCTTCCCAATTCGGAGTTAACTTGTTTGCCTTTATATGCCTTACCGTGCCTTCTATCTTTCGGAGTACCCAGTCCCCAATCTTTATCGGTCGTTTGAATACTTTCTTATCATGGGCTTTTTTTTGGCTTTTTGCTTGAACGACAGCGATCTTAGGCGGCTTGCTATTCTCCGTTCTTCTAGCAGATCTAGTTCCATGACTCTTATTTCCTTGTTGATATCCTCGTTGTACATTGACACTCTTATTGTGGGTAGTGCGACTTCGGCTAGTGCTACTGCTTCGGAATCGTACACTAGTGCGTATGTTGTTTCTCCCGTGGGGCCCCTAGTCGAAGTCCGAATTGCCCACAGAGCTGGATTCAACTCGTTAGCCCATTTCTTGGACTTTGCTTCCAAGTTTTTTCTTAAGCCCATAAAATCTAATTTGTTAGCGGCCTCTGCTTGACTATTCCCCTGAGGGTGTGCTACTGATGATTTCCCGTGTTTGATGTACATCCTTTGACACTCTGCAGTGAATTTGGTTGAAAATTGAACTCCATGATCAGTAACCACTGCTCTAGGTATTCCAAAACGACATACGATGTTTTCCCGGAAGAACTTAGAAACGTTTTCCTCTGTGGGATGTGTGAGAGCTTTTGCTTCTATCCATTTCGAGAAATAATCCACCGCCACTACTAAGTACTCATAGCCATTCCTTGTTTTTGGGAATTTTCCCATTAAGTCTATTCCCCACATGTGGAATGGCCAGGCTGCTACCATTGGGGTTTGATGGGGTTCCGGTTGACGTGCTAAATAGGTATTATTTTACCCTATGTTGATTATGAATAATTAAGGACTGTGATTGACTAATTGTCACATTTAGTCTATGGTGTCACTTAATCAGCCAGAACCTAAGGCAGAGTACCTATCGTGTAGCTAGTCTATTGGAAAGTATCTACGATTTTATTAAATAATTATCGTACTCCCAGGGAAGTGGCAACGACTTAGTAGTAACTAGCCTTTTATCCTAACTCCTATCTTATGATCCAGTTATGCAATCTTCATCAAATACTTTGATGAGGGGGTGATCCATTCTCCACTAGGTTCAAGTCCAATTAATCCTAAAAGTGTTTTAAAGATGAGTTCTGATTCTATGTTATACTGTTACTATACATTGATTGACCTATATTCGAGTATTTTAGACATGTCTTGGCCTGGATTGCAACTATGTTCTGTGTCTAAAGGTTACCACATCTGAGTTTCTACGCTACCGCCCATCGTTAAGGGTAACGGCCCTACTCACGGCTCGGACTAAAGTCAGCAATGACCGCCCTATGTCACTTTGGGATCATACTGCTCGTCTCATAACCGCCGGCATAATACTCAACTCAGCCTACCTAGACTACTTTCAACCAACAGGGTGTTCCGCAGATTATTTTATCTAGTATGGCAGACACCAATACTAATTGATGTCTGTTAAACTAAACAGGTTATGAATAGACCGTGGTTAGGAATTGTCTATAACCCTAATTTCAGTTTAAAAGAACGGCAATAGACATGCAGACATAATGGATATTTAAGCAGGTGGCCATTTCTAGAAAAACATAATAACTTCAACGTATATCACAAATATTCATAAAAACATAATCTGGTATTCCAATCAGTATTTGGACAAACACAATAACAACATATAAGAGAGGGACAGGGGGACCGATGCCATAAAGAATTCACCCTTTACGAAGTCTCGCCGATGGAGCGTACTGCTATATATGCCGTATTGCTTGACCCGACTCTGCTCGTCAGAACCTTCGGAGGACGCTTCCTCAGCCTAGTAGCTGGGCTTTACTTAACAACCCGGCTTAAGCCCAGCCCTGTGGACTGACTCTTCGAACGCCTCGAGCCCTCTTAGGATCTCCTAACGAAATCCCGGGTATTCTAGGAATACCAGAAACGAACCTATCTATAGAAGCCTAAGATCTGAGACTATTTCTCAGAAACTAAAACAAACACTAATAAGAAAGAAAACTGAGATCCGAGTCTCTGAGTGAGTTGTGTACTAGAAAACTGTACACTGGAAACCACTTAATGACTCAGATCGAGTGGAGAGGGATGAATTCAACTGCTGGAGGCCTGGGGTATTTATAGCAGCTTCCCGGAGTGAAAAATTCTGAAACATTCGATGTGGGACAGCTTCTGGCGGCTCGGGACGCCCGTCCTGATTCGTTGACCAGGTTCGGGACGCCCGTCCCGGACCTTTGATCGGGTCAACATTTCCAAAAATTGCGTTTTTGCCCCAGAATTTGCTGTTTTCGTCTACTTTTCACCTGACACTTCCAAAATCATAAAAACCGTGAAATCAAGTAAATAGTAAATGATTAATGTCAATTTACTCTCAATTTCACATTAAAACATATATAAAAACATGCTAAAAATGTGATACGATTTTCGCGTATCAGGGTTTGTTCAACGGAGGGCAGTTGTGGTATACTTCAAAAAATTTGGCAGGTATCACATTTCTTGACATATCTTTTGGCATCTTCTCTTAGCGTCGGCCAATAATACCCTTGGTTGATTACTCTTTTGGCCAATGCTCGGGCTCCGGGGTGTCCTCCGCATACTCCCTCATGTATCTCGGCAAGCAGCTCATTTATTTGAGATGGTGGAATGCAGCGAAGTAAATTCTTTGAGAAAGAGCGTCTGTACAAAACATCGTCATGGATTGTATACCTGGCAGACTGTCGTGGTATTTGCTTAGCCCAGATAATGTCATTCGGGAGGCTCCCTTGTTGAATAAAATTCCTTATCTCATCGTCCCAACTTTTTGAAGTGGAATGTAGGCACTGAATTAGGTCAACTTCTTTTGTTGTTGCCCTTTCTACTGGGATGCCCTCCTTGTTTTGGGTTTCTCTGGAGGCAATTTTTGCTAGTCTGTCTGCTTGCTGATTTTCTCTTCTGCTGATCAGAGATAGCATGAAAGGGCAGAATGTTTCTCTACATTGTCTGGCTCTATCCACGTATGGTTGCAGACCCTCTGACTGTACCGTATAGGTACCTTGGACCTGATTCACCACCAACTGTGAGTCGCTATAGACCTTCAAAGCTGTTATATTTGCCCCATGGGCCCATTCCAATCCAATCAACAACGCTTCATACTCTGCTTGTTTATTCGAAAGGTTGGGTTTCAACTCGATATCCCGCATTTCAGTGTATTGTTTGTTGGGCGAAGATAAGACAATTCCTGCTATGACTCCGCTAGAGTTGACCACACCATCTAATTTTAGTTCCCACAGTTCCTTCGTTGCCTCAGCTACCCCCATGTTCACTTATGTGAAGGATCCTTCCGCGAGGAAATCTGCGAGAACCTGTGCTTTGATAGCTGTTCGGGGCATGAAGGTGATTTCTTGCCCGCATAATTTGATAGACCATCAAAGCATTCTTCCGGATTGATCTAATTTATGAAAATTATGCTTTAATAGGGCATTAGTGTAGATGACTGATATGCATAAATCATATCACGTTTTTAGCATGTTTTTAGACATAATTTAGGGTGAAATTGAGGGCAAATCGGTCTTAATTGTTTATTATTAACTCAATTTTACAGTTTTCATGATTTTGGAAGTGTCAGGTGAAAAGTAGAAGAAAATGGCAAATTTCGGGGCAAAACGCAATTTTTCAGAAGATCGGACTTCGGGGAGGGCGTCCCGGTTCAGGGCGCCTGTCCTGACACTTCCAGGACTCGGGACGGGCATCCAGGACTCGGGACGGGCGTCCTGACCTGGTCAACAGACTGGGACTGGCGTCCCGAACCAGAAATTCAAGTCCCACATCGAATTTTTGATGAAAAATCACCCTAGGAAGCTGCTATAAGTACCCCAGGCCTTCCTCAGTTGAATTCATCCCTCTCCACTCGATCTGAGTCATTCAGTGGTTTCCAGTGTACAATTCTCGAGTACACAACTCACTCGGAGACTCAGATTTCAGTATAAGTTTTCTTTCTTTCCTTTTTGTGTTTCGGTTTTCTTAGTTTCTGAGAATTAGTCTCAGATCCTAGGTTTTGATAGATAGGTTCGTTTCTGGTATTCATAGAATACCCAGGATTTCGTTAGGAGATCCTAAGAGGGCTCTAGGCGTTCGAAGAGTCTGTCCACAGGGCTGGGCTTAAGCCCAGGATGTAAGGTAAAGTCCAGCTACTAGGCTGAGGAAGCGTCCTCCGAAGGTTCTGTCGAGCAGAGTCGGTCAAGCAATACGACATATACAGCAGTACACTCCATCGACGAGACTTCGTAAAGGGTGATTTCTTTATGGCATCGGTCCCCCTGTCCCTCTCTTATATGTTGTTATTGTGTTTCTCCAAATATCAATTATGAATACTGGATTATGATTGTTATGAATATTTGTTATATATGTTGAAGTTATTATGTTTTTCCGGAAATGGCCACCTGCTTAAATATTCATTATGTCTGCATGTCTAATGTAGTTTCTTTTAAACTAAAATTAGGGTTATAGCCAATTCCTAACCACGGTCTATTCATAACATGTTTAGTTTAACAGGCATCAATTAGTATTGGTGCTTGCCATACTAGATAAAATAACCTGCGGAACACCCTGTTTGTTAGAGTAGTCTAGGTAGGCTGAGTAGAGCGTTTATGCCTGCGGTAATGGGCCAGCGGCGTGATCCCCTAAATGACATAGGGCTTTCATAGATGTCTTCTGTTCGAACCGTGAGTAGGGCCGTTTACCTTGGCGATGGGCGGTAGCATAGAGACTCAGATGTGGTACACCTTTAGACTCAGAACATAGTTGCAATCCAGGCCAAGACATGTCTAAAACACTCGAATATAGGTCAATCAACATGTAGGAACAGTATAACATAGAATCAGGACCTTATCTATAAAATACTTTTAGGCTTAATTAGACTTAAACCTAGTGGAGAATGGATCACCCTCTCATCAAAGTTATTGATGATGATTGCATAACTGGATCATAAGATAAGAGTTAGAATAAAAAGGCTAGTTACTACTAAGCCGTTACCACTTTCTTGGGAGTACAATAATTATTTAATAAAATCGTAGATACTTTCCAACAGACTAGCTACACGATATGTACTCTGCCTTAGGTTCTGGCTGATTAAGTGACACCATAGAGACTAAATGTGACAATTAGTCAATCGCAGTCCTTAATTACTCATAATCAACATAGGGTAAAATAACACCTATTTAGCATATCAGTCGGGAACGCATCAATGACAATAGGATGAGCCTCGAAATATGGTCTGAGTTTCTATGTCGAAATAACTAACGCGTACGCTAGCTTTTTGATTTTTGAATATCGGGACTCAACGTCATTTAGGGCCTTACTGAAGAAGTATGCGGGATACTACTTTGTTCCATCCTCCTTTATCAACACCGATGCTACGACCAAATCGGAGAAGGATAAGTATATGAAAAGTATTACTCCCATGTTCGGAGGTCGTAGTAGAGGAAGATTTAATAGATGACCCTTCAAACTCTTCCAGGAGTGGCTGCATTCCGGAGTCCAAACAAAGTCATTCTTTGAGTCTTTAAAGGCTTTGAAGAATGGAAGACACTTCTCCGCTGATTTTAAAATAAAGCATCCTAGTGCAGCGATACACCTGTTTAGCCTCTAGATATCTTTGACACATCAAGGCTCGGTGAGCCGTGCTATAACTTCCAATTTTTACGAGTTGGCTTCGATTCCTCTCTCGGATGTCATAAAACCTAGAAATGTTTCCAAATTTTACTCCAAATATGCACTTCATTGAATTCAGCTTGAGGTTGAACTTCGCCAAGTTGGAGAAAGTTTCCTCCAGATCATCTAGGTGTGATGCTCCATATTTGGTTTTGACAACCATATCATTGGCGTAGGCTTCTATGTTCCTTCCGATTTGGCTTTAGAGGATGTGATTCATCATTCGTTGGTATGTGGCCCCTGCATTCTTCAATCCAAATGACATAACATTATAGCAATATATGGCCCCTGTAGCTTGGAACAAAGTGTGTACCTGATCACTTGGCCTCATCTTTATTTGATGGTATCCTAAAAAAGCGTCCATGAAGCTTAGAAATTCATATCCCGCTGTTGAATATACCAATGCATCAATTCGAGGTAGCGGTTAACAGTCCTTAGGACAAGCCTTGTTGAGGTCAGTGTAATCGACACACATCCTCCATTTTCCAGTGGACTTTTTGACCATTACAACGTTGGCCAGCCATGTGGGGTACTGAACCTCGTATGAATCCCGCTTTTAGCAGTTTCTCTACTTTTGCCTTCATGCCTTGTATTTTTTCTTCTCCGAACTGTCTAGACTTTTGTTTTACTGGGCGACAGGTCGAGCTTATATTCAATGCGTGTTCGGCTATAGAGGTGTTGATACCTAGCATGTCCTCCGTACACCAGGAAAAACTACATTGATGATCTTTCAGGAACATGATGATGTCCTGCCGGAGTCCGTCTGACATTTCCCTTCCGATCTTGACACACTGCTGAGGATAATTGGGATTTATGACTACTTCGTCAAACTCGCTTTCCCGCGATATTCGATAACTAGATCATAGATTTACTTTTCTAGTATCTTTTGTATCCTCAGATCGTTGTCAACTGTCACTGAGTTAATATACACGACTTCGGTGGATGATTCCCTTTTTCTTTTTATCTTCATGATCTGCCCCAATAAACTTCGGGGCTGCTTTTTACAAACCTGACACACCGCGAAGTGTTGAACTTCACCTGTTGGTGAGATGTGGAAATTACTAAGTCAAAGGCTGCGTGGAAAGGTGTCCCTACTATGACATTATAGGGGGATTCCAAATCCACAACGTAGAATTTTATCTCTTCCGTTCTTGCTTTGTCTCCCTCGTTGAGGGTGACTTGCATCTTTACCGTTCCTTTAACTGGTACTTTATGCGGTGTGAACCCCTCCAGTATCATTTTGCTTGGTTTGAGATGCTCATCTCTTAAGCTCATTTCCTCAAAACATCAAAAGTACATAATATTCTTCGTAGCTCCAGTGTCAACCAGAACTCTTTTTACTGTGCACTTATCGATTTCATCTTGGGTCATACGAATTTCAAGGACAATAGGGGTGACTTTGGCTTCCTCATTGTTCTCTAACTCCTCGTTTGTAAAGGTAATGACCTCCGACTGCTCAAATTCATACTTTGGAACAAGGTATAATTTGGTGAGGTTGTAAAATCTTTTTTTGATCTTTTTTACGAAGGTCATCTCGGGGTTTATCATGTTGATTACCCTCTCCCCTTTATCCTTCTGTTGTTGCATATTGGCAACGTACTCTTTCAAACACCCTTCTCGAATGAGCTTTTCAGTTGGATGCATTCATCTGTAGTGTGTCCATAGTCTCTGTGGAATCCACAGAAATTTGTCTTATCCTGTGTAGGGAATGACTGTGGCCTCATCGGAGCAGGATCCCTTACTCTGCATTTTTCTTTTATCACTGCTATCAGATTTTCCTTTGGGGCGTTCAAGGGTGTGAAAGTTTCGAATATCTTACCTTGACCCTTGTCTCTTCGTTCTGGGAAACTCGAGGAGACATCTTTTGGATGCTCGTGCTGCTTATCCTTCCTTTTTGTGGTGGACTCAAGTGCACTACTTTCGGCTAGTGCTACATTTTGGGCAACGCTGAACATTTCACTGATGGTTTCTGGCTTTCTTAGTTGAAGCTCGGTGTATAGCATCCTGGACCAGAATCATCCTTCAAAGCAGGTGATGACCGTGTCTTGGCTGATCCCTTCGATGTCATCATAAGTCTTCTTGAATCGTTCCAAGGAGGATAGTAGAGTCTCATCCTCTCGTTGTTTGATGTTTGCCAGGTCTCCTCTTATTTTCGGTATGGTTCCTACCGTGCTGAATTTGTTCAGGAACACCTTTTCTAGGGTGTGCCAGGAATCAATGGTACCTGCTCTTAGAGATGTAAACCAGGTTAGGGCTTTATCTGATAGAGTGCTCGGGAATGCTTTGCACAAAATGGCCTCGTCATTAGTGACCAGTCCCATGACCGATTTGTAGCGACACACGTGCTCGAGAGGCCGAGTTAGTCTGGAATAGAGGACAAACTGCGGAATCTTGAGACTTGGATCGGGGGAGACATTTTGAATCCATTTGGCGAAAGGACCTAACTCAATAGATCTTGTTTTATGGACTTTAGTCGTGCTTTTTCCTTTTTCAGGACTGTATTCAGGGTATCGCTTTTTTGTCCCACGCTTCAAAATAGGTTTTGAAGAGTGGTGACTTTCTCCTACTTCGCTGATTGTTTGTTTTCCGCATGTTCGTGTACCTCATTTTTCTTCTTTCTTAGATGCTGTCTGCTTTCATTCACTACAAGAAAAATCAAGTTTTGCGACGGTCAAATCCGTTGCAAATCCGTCGCAAATCGACTTTTGTGACGGATTTGGCTGTCGCAATATCTTCGCCGCTGATTGCGACGACACACAAAATCCGTCACAAATAGCGATGAATTTGCGACGGGTAAATCCGTCGCTATTTTGTAACAGATTTGCGATGTCAAATGGGCGTCGCTATTTTGCAACGGATTTGCAACGGCATTTGAGCGTCGCTATTTTGCAACGGATTTGCGACGAATTTGGTCGTCGCAAAATAGTGACAAATTTGAGACGGTATTTGGGCGTCGCTATTTTGCAACAGATTTGCGACGAATTTGACTATCGCAATATCTTCGTCGCTAATTGCGACGACACAAAAATCCGTCAAAAATAGCAACAAATTTGCGACGATCAAATTCGTCGCTATTTTACAATTAATTTGCGACGAATTTATTTTGATTATTTTTTATTTTTAATTAAATACATAAATTATTATATATATATATATATATATATATAATTTATTTAAATAAAAATAACAATAAAAGTCATTAATAATAATATTTCTATTACAATATATATATATATATATATATATATAAAGTCCAAATAATAAAACATTCTAAAAGGTCATTGTAATAATAATAAATATATAGTTCTTTTACTCTCTTGTAAAGTTCAGGCTTCAGCACTCCAATGTAAGGCAAGTTCCTGTACCGCTCACCAAAATCCATTCCATAACCCACTATGAAATAGTCAGGACACTGCAAAACAAAACAAAAACAATTATGTTTTTAATTCTTAACATATAAACATCAGAGATACAGAGTCTATAGTTTCTTTCTTATCAAATGGAAATTTTCTTGTTTAACAAGATCGAATTCTTAGAGCATTGAATGAAGAAGGCCTCAACAATTCTTGTTGGTCACACCTCCACTTATATACAAGGATAGAGAAGGAGAGATTACCTCAAAACCACAGTAGAACTTTCCATCTCCCAAGAGTTCGATATTAACCTTTCGTCTTGCTCGCTTATCAAGGAGAGTGCACACAGACACAGACGATGCCCCTTTAGATGCCAAGTGATTGATCAGTGTGGACAGAGTGCTTCCCGTGTCTACAATGTCTTCAACCTTCACATCAATGTATTATTATCCATAACATGAAATTGTGCTGGTCTAAATTAACATCAATTTTCAACCAGAGGTAGTATTTCAAATATCTCCAACACAAAATAATAATACATTTTGGAAGGGCCAAAATAAGCAACCTTACTTGAAAGCAAAAATTTACAGCTCTATGAAACCAACGCCTAAAGGACATAAATATAAACACATTAGTTGTTATAAACAATGAAAGGAGGAGCCAATGCAACAAAGAGTAGGTACAGTAATTGTTGTTGTTTTTTCAGCTATTCTTCATTAATTATTTCGACTCAACCATCATATATTGGCATTTAACAAGACCGAGTATAAATAGTGTAAGATGTATAAGCAATGACCTTATAATACATTGTCTCGTTTCTATCATGCAAACGGTTTAGGATTCACCACTTGGCCAAAGCATTTGGATCTAGTGGTCCATCTCTTGCGTTCATTTCAAGCCTCTTAAGATCAGCCACTGTTGTCCAGAAGAAGGCAATAAATGTGAAGGACAAAACGAAAAGCTATAAATAAAGGGATACCAGAAAATTCAAATATTTGCTAAGCACATTATCAGAAATGCTACAAGTCAAAAGCATCTAAAATGTAGAAAGAGGTAATAGAAGTAACCAAAAGTAGGAGGAAAAGATCCAGTGTGAACCTAAACAGATGTTTGGGAGTCTACTATAGGAAACATACTAATAATCACAATTAAGACAAGGCACATAAAACCTCTTCCAAGGATTGTATTTTATACTGGGAAAAAAAATCTCATTTACAACACATAATCACGTGAGGAAATTAAAAACACATAACCATTGTTTTTGGCCTTTACTTTCCAGACCATCCTAAAGCTCCCAATATAACACTTCACCTTATTATGCCAAAAACTATGACTAATGAGTACAACATGATTACTACTAATGACACACATGGTAGTTCTTTTCCATTTTACTTAAAAGTAACAATTAGATAAACAGCTTGTTGATAAAAACTTAGTGAAGTGCTCAATTTGCTGTTCAGGAGACATGACATTTGTAAGCAGAAGTCCGCGAAGATCAAGACGATCACGTTCTGTCATGGAGAATGTTGTTCCCTAACATTCAAATAATATAGTATATAATAGAAATTTCGTTCTTTCCATTTTCTATAGTTCATATTACATAAAACAGCAAGAAATTTTAAGCTGCTTTCAATAATGAATTATTAGTTTACATGCATCCAGAGAGAAGCTTTTTTTGGCAATAAAGCCATGCATTTGCCATGTCAGTTAAATTTAAGAAGCAACCATAGAGACAAACCACATGTTTAAATGAACAAATAATTGCATACTTCTACTAACTGTGTATCTTTTCTTTTCCCTTATGATTTGTATTATACAATAGTTATCATTTTCAATGAAAGGAAATAAAGATCCCCAAAACAAACACGTTTTAGAAGATAATGCCTTACTTATTCTCAATGCAATTTTTATCTGTCCCCACTTCAAAGGAACAGCAATTTCCAAGAAGCAGCAGAAACACTACTTGTTCTTTCCACATTCTCCATCAAATATGCTTTAGCTCGGATTGAGTACATTTCATTTATACTTAAAATGTTTACACTAACTAAATGTTCACCCAAAAACAACCAGCCATATAATTTAGTTACAGTGTTAAGAAAACCTCCTATCCTTTCGTCTTGCTCGCTTATCAAGGAGAGTGCATACAGATACAGATGATGCCCCTTTAGATGCCAAGTGATTGATCGTGTGGACAGAGTGCTTCCCGTGTCTACAATGTCTTCAACCTTCACATCAATGTATTATTATCCATAACATTATATTAGAAAAATGAACACGGTAGAAGGTGAAAATATAACTAAACGCAAGTGCAAAACATGTAATATCAATTAAAGAGTCATTAGATTCACACATAATTCAGTTATGAATTTGTGTATTTTGGTTACAAATACCTCCAAATTGTTTAATGAAACAGTATGCATTTTGTTCTGGAGTTTATTCTTGCCTTCTCAACAATCTCAGGGAAGTGGATAGCTAATTGAGAAGGTGTACATGACTAGCTCCCTTATGGAGCAAAGTGTACATGACCAATAAAATTTGGTTCCTTGACTCACAAAATTTCAATTCAACGGATGAATTCATGCATTTGGTATTACAGAAGTGACCAAAAGAAACTCTTAAAATATGCATAAACAACCTCCTAACATAGAGTTAGCATAAAGAATAATTTCGAGGAAAGAAAAGAAGAAAAGAACTTTTCCAGCATATGCAACAATATTAATTCTTTCCTAATTCTTCTTCTAATCACATAAAGCAGAAAACTATAAGCTCTAGAAGAAAGAAAATCAAAAGCAAAAATATTGAAAGCAGCAAAAAACTAACCAAAATCACATGTCTATCTCGAACATCGACTTTCAAATCACAAGACATTTTGGGATTGCCACTCGAAACGATACCAGAACCATATGATTCAACTCGGACAAAATCAACCGTGATTGGAAGCTTAATTTTGCAAACAAGATCAGCCAAGAACAGAAATGCACATGTGGCAACGCCGACCACAACTGGAACTGAAGAGACAGCAGCGTCCATAGAATCGTCTTTGAAATCTCTTGAAATTTCAGCACCCAATTCATATGGATTAATGCTTTCCCTTTACCATTTCTTCAAACCTATTAAAAAATACCAAAAAAAAACGATATACAATACCCCAAACCAGAAATATGTACGTGAAATAGAAGGCTTTCCCTTTACCATTTCTTCAAACCTATTAAAAGGAATATTTTTAAAAATCAAAATATGTAACTGAAATAGAAGGCTTTGAAGCTGAAGCAGCTAAATCTGCTCAATGAGCGAAAGAAGTTCCAGCGGAAGGGCCTTCAAAACCTCGAGCAAGAGCGTGAAAAATGGAGGCAAAAGCTATGGCAGCAGCCTCAAATATTAGAACTACAGCAGATGATACGCCGGGCACCACGCGGAACAAGGAAGATTTTTTAAAAATTACGGAAACTGGTCAGCTTTCTATTCTTTTTGTCCTTGGAAAGCCCCTACGAGAAACAAGAATAAATTTATTTTCATCTATATTTTGGGGGAGAAGAAGATGGGTTTGAGAGGGAAAGGTTTTTTTTTTTTGGGACGAAGATGGGTTTGGTTTGAGAGGGAAAGAAGAGGAGGATGAGTTTAGTTTGAGAGGGAAAAGAATTATTTATTTATTTATTTATTTATTTATTCCTTTTGGTAAAGGAAGTTTTTTAGTAATTCTTTCTCCCTAATCCTTAGTGTATATATTATACTTATATATAATTAGAAAGTTTTTTAACTTGAATTGAAAAAAAAATTTAATTAGAGTTGGAAGTTTTTTAAGTGTAATTAAAAAGTTTTTTAACATAAAAATTAATTGGAAAGATTTTTAATTAAAAATTTATACTTCTTTTTCATTTTCTCTTTCGATTTGTACATAATATATATATTGATTCGTCAAAACAACAGTCTGATGCCACGTGTCAAGGTTCCGGTGTCGTTTAGTGATCTCTCTCGGCCAAACACCAGTATCAATATTGTCTATGTGTTGTAGGAGGATCGTTATCTTTCAACGCTAGGCCTGCAAAACAGTAAGTTTACCCGGAGGGTGGAAGGTCTTCGGTAAATCCTCCAATGGTTAAGTCAGTGATTTGACTATGAGGTAGGTAATTTGACAGAGATGAGTAGAGTAATCTGGTCTTACCCTGCTTACCTCTATGGGGGTGGTATTTATAGGGGATAAACCACCCTTGTGTTAGGTAGATCGGGTGATTTGTTACGAGAAATCTGATGGTTACCGGATTTTGTGGAAAAGATATGAGATCCCCCCTTTTTAGTGAGACGTTAGGGGGATCTTTGACTAGGATCCCTTGTGGAGTCAAACGTTGACCATCAGAGACAGTCTGGGAGTATGATGGGTCAGTGGGTCTACACGAAGTGACCAGTGTGTGATGACTTCGTCCATGAGCTGAGGCTGGGTAGCCGCGTGGTCCATCGTGGGGTTTGGTGTGTGGCGAAGTGGGACTCGTCATGCCATGCCAGGTGGATAGACACGTGAGCCCGGTGTGTCCTATCTGCCTTGTGTCATTTGCCTTGTCAGCAGGGGGTATTTTCATACCTCTCAGTGGCCCCTCGTCGAAGTGCTCTTTTGCTTCGACGCACTTTCGTGACTCTCGTTGTGAGTTAGTTTATTCAGCAAACTCGGACCCCTTGGCGGGTAGTCAAAGTCTCTGGTGACGGTGTGCTCTCCTGGCGCGGGGTCAGGCCCCTATGATGGCGGTTCGGTTATCGAGGGGGCAGTTGACGTTTGCGTGTTTAGAGGTGGCGTCATTTGCGCTTCCCCACGCTCGAGTAATGATGGCACCGCACGTGAGCTGTCAGAGACTTGACCTTTGGTGTGACTGCGACCCGGCTGGAGTCGGGTTCGGGCTAAGCTTGCTGGGGAAGCTTCACCATTTTTGAATTTTATTTCCTCCTATAAATAGCCCGCTCTTGTCCTTTCGGGGAACTTTTTTCCTTTCTTTCTTCAACTTTCCTTTGCGAAAGTTTTGCAGTTCGACTTCAAACTTCCTAAAAATCCTTTTGTTTTCCTCAATTTCTTCTCGGTGATTCAGTTCTCCCTTTGCAATTACTTCAAGCTTTCTTCATCTCCTACATTATTTCAGGTAAAGGGGCATTATTGTTGCCTGTGTTTTTGTTTTTGCACTGTCATTACAGTTTTGTTAAAGTGTTTGAGGGTTTAGCACGTTTTTATGTTCTGTTCTTGGTGATGGGGAAATGGTTTGCGGCGGAGTATTTATTGATTTTGGTTTGACTTCGCCTTATTCTCTGTGAGAACTCAGACAAAATATTTCTTCAAGTGGTTGGCGTGCCAAGGATTGGGAAGTATTGTTCCTTCTTGGTCCATGAGGCGGAATGTTCCCCAGCGGACTTCATCTTTAATCAGGTATGGGCCTTCTCAATTCGGTGTGAGTTTGTTTGCCGTGATGTGTCTTGCAGTCCCCTCAATCTTTCGGAGTACCCAGTCTTCGACGCCTAATGGCCTGTTGACTAAATTTTTGTCGTGGGTGAGTTTGGTTGCCAGCTTGAACTTATCTGCTCTTAGGCGGGCAGTTATTCGTTTTTCTTCTAGTAAATCCAGATCTAAGCAGCGTTGGCGTTTATTACCCTCCTTGTCATATGTAGAAATTCTGTAGGATGGGAGTGCGAGTTCGGCTGGTGAGACTGCCTCTGATCCAAAAACAAGGGCATAGGCTGTTTCTCCTGTGGGGCCCCTAGCCGAAGTCCGCACTGCCCACTAGGCGGCTGGGAGTTCGTCAACCCATTTGTTGGACTTCCCTTCCAGACTTTTTTTAGTCCGACAAGGACCAATTTGTTTGTGGCTTTGGCCTGTCTGTTTCCTTGCGGGTACGCAACAGATGACTTCCAGTGTTTGATCCCTAGGCGGGTGCACTCCGTCGTAAATTTGGTGGCGAACTGAGTACCGTGATCAGATACGATGGCCCGTGGTACCACGTACCGGCACAGGACAAAGTCGTGGAGGAAGTTGAGCGTATTCTCCTCCGTGGGAGCGGCCAGGGGCTTCGCTTCGATCCACTTGGAGAAGTAGTCGACGACCACGATCAAGTATTCGTGATGTCCGCGGGCCTTAAGGAATTTTCCCATAAGGTCGATTCCCCACATATCGAAAGGCCAAGCTGCCAGTACAGGGGTTTGTGGAACTAACGGTAAGCGGGGAATTCTGCCGAACTTTTGGCAAGTATCACATTGTTTCATGTAGTTTTCGGCATCCCTTCGTAGTGTCATCCAATAATAACCCTGATTGATCACTTTTTCTGCCAGGGGTCTCGATCCGGGATGTCCACCGCAGACTCCCTCATGTAATTCTTCCAGAATTGTTCGAGTGAGGTCGGGCGGTACACAACGGAGAAGTGGTATGGAGAAGGAGCGACGGTACAGGATATTATTGAGTACAGTGTATCGGGACGCGCGTTTGTGGATTTGTCTGGCTTTAGCCTTGTCTTTTGGCAGGATATCTGAGGATATGAAGTCCTTCAGCTCGTCGATCCATGTGGGTGAGTCAAGCTTTGAAGTCAGGATTGGCGAGATGTGTTCTGGAGCGGGGATTCGAATTATCTGGACTTCAAGGTCATTGGGGGCCTCTCCGGACGCTATTTTTGCCAGCTTGTCCGCTACTTCGTTGTGGCTACGGTCTACCTTTGTAAGGGTGAAGTACTGAAACTGAGCAGCTAGCTGGGACACCCTTTCCGCGTAGGCCTTCAGGTTGTCAGAGTTGACTATGAACTCATTGTTGACCTATCCCACAACAACCTGGGAGTCGCTGAAGACTTTGAGCTATCTCACTCCCGAATCTAAGGCCCATTGCATCCCAATAACCAAGGCCTCGTACTCCGCTTGATTGTTTGACAGGGGGTAGCCGAGTTGGACGCTGCGGACTTCTTTGTGCTGCCCGGAGGGTGATTTGATGGTGGCCCCTACTCCAACTCCTTTTGTGTTTACGGCTCCGTCCACCATCATTGTCCATGCCTCATTTGCCGGGAGAGCAAGGATCATTTCTTTGTTGGGGGTGACTTCGGAGAACGACAGTTCGGCTAGAAATTCGACAAAGCTTGGGCCTTGATCGCAGTTCAGGGTGCGAAAGTGAGGTCCAAGCCGCATAGTTCGATGGACCATCGAAGCATCCTCCCTGATTGGTCCAATTTGTGAAAGATCTGCTTCAGAGGATGGTTGGTGTATACTACTATGGAGTGGGATTCGAAGTACACCTGGAGTTTCCGAGTGGTGATGACCAAAGCATAAGCTAATTTCTCGATGTATGAGTAGCGTACTTCGGCATCCCTCAGTAATCTGCTTACGAAGTATACAGGAAGCTGTTGGCCTTCCGTCTCCCGGATTAAGGCAGCTCCGATTGCTTGTTGTGAAGCTGATAGGTATAAATACAAGACTTCGCCTGAAGTGGGGGCGCTCAACAGTGGTGGGTTCGCCAAGTAGCTCATTAAATCTTCCCAAGCTTTTGTGCATTCTGCGTCCCACCGGAAGATTTTTCCAGCAGTTTTCAAGGCTTTAAAGAACGGCATTCACCTCTCGGTGGACTTGGACACAAATCTTCCCGGGGCGGCTATACAGTCGTTGAGACGTTGAATGTCCTTAACGCACCGGGGCTCAGCTAGGTTCCGTATTACTTCAATCTTTCGGGGGTTAGCTTCGATCCCGCGCTCGGACATCATAAAGCCGAGGAATTTTCCTGAATTCACTTCGAACATGCATTTCGCCGGGTTGAGCGTCAGTCCATACTCCAAAAGAGTGGCGAATGTTTCTTCCAAATCATCGAAGTGAGAATGGCCTCGTTTGGTCTTGACGACCATATCATCCACGTAAGTTTACACGTTCCGACCTATGTGACTTCGCAGGATTTTGTTCATCATCCTTTGGTAAGTGGCACCTGCGTTCTTTAGTCCGAATGGCATCATGTTGTAACAGTAGATAGCTCCTTCGGCCCGGAAGGATGTGTGGATTTGATCTTGTGGTCTCATTCGGATTTGATGATAGCCGGAAAAGGCATCCATGAAGCTGAGGAACTCAAATCCCGAAGTGGAGTCCACAAGGGCATCGATGCGGGGTAGTGGGTAATAGTCCTTTGGGCAGGCTTTGTTCAAGTCCCTGTAATCTACACACATTCTCCACTTCCTGCTTGCTTTTTTGAACATTACTACGTTGGCCAGCTACGAGGGGTATTCAACCTCGCGGATGAATTTCGATTCCAGCAGTTTCCGGACCTCGACTTGCATTCCTTTGAGTTTGTCCTCTCCGAATTGTTTGGGTTTTTGCTTCGCTGGTTTAAACGTGGGGTTGATGTTGAGCCCATGCTCTGCGATGTCGGGGGAGATCCCATGCATGTCCTGTGTGCGCCAGGCGAAGTTGTCAAGGTGGGTGGAGAGGAACCGGGTCATCTCCTCCTTCATCGACGATGGTATCTCGCTTCCTATCTGGACCTTTTGGTCGGGATAGTTAGGGTGTATCGCGACTTCGTCGAACTCTTTTATTTCAGGAGTGTCTACGACCGGTAAGAGTGTCGGCTGGGCAAGGGCGGTGACTTCCGCGTGTTTTATGATTGACCCAACTGTCGCTGGAGGATTTCAGAGTGCTGTCGGGACTTCACCATGTGAGCGAGTAGGCTTATGGGGCTGCTTTTGACGTAGCTCACTCTGCCCCGGGTGGAAAATCGAACATGTTGATGCGATGTGGAGATGACGAGCTCGAAGGCGGCGTGCGCCAGGGTTCCCAGAATGGCGTTGTAGGGGGAGTCAATGTCCACCACGTAGAATTTGATCTCCTCTTCGCGTGTGCAGGCACCAGAGCCAAGAGTGACTTTAATCTTGACCATCCCTTTCACATTGATCTTGTGAGCGGTGAAGCCTTCCAGAATCATATTGCTGGGTTTCAAGTGACTGTCATTCATCCCCATATCCTTAAAACACTTGTGGTACAGGATATTTTCGGTAGCTCTGGTGTCAATCAGTACTCTCTTGACTCGGCATTTGTCGATTCCTTGTCTGGTCATGCCACTTCGAGGATGATGGGGGTGACGCGGGCCTCTTCATTCAACTCAAGGTCTTGATCGGAGAAGACAATTGGCTCATGAGGGAACGTGCCGAAGTGAGACTCTAGAGAAGGCTTACTCAAGTTATAGATTTTCCATTTTATCTTTTTGATAGATTCGTACCGAGGGGTTATGACCTCAATTACTCGATCGGGCCTTCCCTCGGGCTGTTTGTCCGGTTCGCGCTCCTTCTGCTGCCCACCTCGGGCTAGCCTTTCGATCATCCGCTTGAACTGGTAACAGTTCTCAGTCGTATGTCTATAGTCCTGGTGAAAGCCGCAGAACTTCGCATTGTCTCGGGTAGATCGGCTGGAGGTCCGTGCCGACGCGGGCTCTCTCACTCTGAGCTTCTCCCTGACGGTGGCGATGAGGTGTTCTTTGGACTTCATCGGAGTGACCGCTTCGGTCCTTCGCGTCTTGTTCTTGCCCTATCGGCCTTGGGGGATGCTTCCTTGTACCTTTCTTTTCTCTGATAGTGTGACCCCGGAGAGCTCCCTTCGGCGAGGGCAACCTTTCGGGCAACACTGAACACTTCACCGATGGTCTCGGGCTTGCAGAGTTGGAGTTCCATGTATAGCATTTTTTATCGGAAGCCCCCCTCAAAGCAGGTGATGGCTTTGTCTTGGGTAATTCCGTCGATCTCATTGTGCACCTTCTTGAAACGCTCTAGGTATTCGAGCAGGGTTTCATCGTCCTTTTGCTTGACGTTGGCGAGGTTGCCTCTAGTCTTGGGGATTGTGCCCAATGTACTGAATTTATCCAGGAAGGCCTTCTCGAGCATCTGCCAGGAGTCAATCGAACCTGGTTTCAGGGAAGTGAACCAAGTTAGGGCTCTGTCATTTAGGGTGTCGGGGAAGGGCTTGCACAGTATCGCTTCGTCAGTCGTTACAAGGTCCATGGATGATCTGTATCTGCAAATGTGTTCGTCGGGCTTGCTTTGACCAGTGTATAGGACGAATGTTGGGATTTTCAATTGCGGGTCCGGTATGGTGTGGTGGATCCACTCCGCAAAGGGCCCGGTATAGGCTGGTCGGTTCTTCTTCGTCTCGTCCCTCCGGGTTGGCTCCGGACTCTGTTCCCGTCTATTCCGCTTCGACCGATGTCCGTTACGACGTCCCCTTTCTCTGTTTGGCTGGTCGGACTACTGGCTCTCCCCCACTTTGCTGATGGAGTGGAGTGGCTTTGTGTTCTGTCCCCTAGTCTGTCAGCTCGCCTCGTTCTTAGATCGCGGGGGTAGGATCTCTACGGGGTCCCGGTCGTCGTCGGATAAGTGAGGGGGCGAAAGGCCTTGATGACGGTACGCAGCGCGGAGTTGTTTCCATTGTTTTGAAAGATCACGCTCTGCTCGGAGTCGCTCAATATCCTTCCGTTGGTCCTTGACTTCCTCAGCCCGCCCATTCTCTGTGGTTCGCTTTCCGTTGAGATGGTCGCGGAGGTCAGGCGATTAGCGGGGTGAGCCGCGGGGGCCTAAGCGTTCCACGACTGACCGTGGCTGTGGTCTGTCGGGGACGGAGGATTGAACCGCGCGATGAGTTTCATGGTGAGACATGGGAACCGTGGTGTCAAGGCGGCTCCTCCGTTCACTCGATCGTCGTGACATTCTAATCTCTAAAAGTGGGAATGCAAGATGTTTACGATTCCTGGTAACGGAACCAAACTGATTCGTCAAAAAACGGTCTGATGTCACGTGTCAAGGTTCCGGTGTCGTTTAGCGATCTCTCTCGGCCAAACACCAGTATCAATATTGTCTATGTATTGTAGGAGGATCGCTATCTTGCAAAGCTAGGCCTGCAAAACAGTAAATTTACCCGGAGGGTGGAAGGTCTCTGGTAAACCCTCCGATGGTTAAGTCAGTGATTTGACTGTGAGGTAGGTAATTTGACAGAGATGAGTAGAGTAATTTGGTCTTAACCTGCTTACCTCTATGGGGGTGGTATTTATAGGGGATAAACCACCCTTGTGTTAGGTAGATCGGGTGATTTGTTACGAGAAATCTGATGGTTACCGGATTTTGTGGAAAAGATATGAGAACCCCCTTTTTTAGTGAGACGTTGTGGAGTCAAACGTAGACCATCAGAGACGGTCTGGGAGTATGATGTGTCAGTAGGTCTACACGAAGTAACCAGTGTGTGATGACTTCGTCCACGAGGTAAGGCGGGGTAGCCGCGTGGTCCATCGTGGGGTTTAGTGTGTGGCGAAGTGGGACTCGTCATGCCATGCCCGGTGGACAGACACGTGAGCCCGGTGGGTCCTATCTGCCTTATGTCATTTGCCTTGTCAGCAGGGGATATTTTCATACCTCTCAATATATATATATATATATATATATATATATATATATTATATATATATTAGACTTTAATTCGAATCGAAAGGTTTTGTAAGTGAATTCTCAAAATTTGTTAACTTAAAAAAGTTAATTAGAAAGATTTTTAATTTGAAATGTATATCTAATATATATATATATATTTCATATTATATATTATAATATATATATCTTATATTATACCTTAAAAAAATTAATATATATCTTATATACACTTTTATTATATATATAATATTATATTTTATAATAATATATAATCTAAAAATTATGTAATTATAAATTTGTTGTAATAATTAATTATATATAATATATATATTATAATATCATATAGTATACATTATATATTATAATGATATATATAAAATTAATATAATTGTAAATTTAAAGTAGAAAATAATTAATTATATATATATATCTTAATAGATTAATTTTCATTTAAAATTTAAATAATTAATTATATTTTTTATTCTAATTAAATAAATATTTTATTTTTTTATAAAAATAATAATATAGATAATATGTGATTATACATATATAAAGATTAAAAAAATTTGTTGTTTTTTTAAAAATAATTTTCTTGTTGTTTTAATAGTAATAAATATGTTATATTACACATATATAATATTATATATATTTTTGGAAAATTTTTATAATCTTTTTTTAAGTTAAAATGAAACATATATAAAGATAAAAAAAACTTTTATTGTTTTTTTAAAATAATTTTCTGGTTGTTTTAATAGTAATAAATATGTTATATTACATATATAATATTATATATATTTTTAGAAAATTTTTACAATCTTTTTTTAAGTTAAAATGAAACTTTTATATATAATATTATAATATTATATCTTATATAATATTATATTTAATATATATATATATATATATATATATATATATATATTATATAAGAACTAAAATCACAAATTAATTTAGGAAATAATAATAATAATAATTCAAAAATTTAAGAATTTAATATAATTATTTTTATTTTTTCTTTTTATATGTATATATTATAGACAATATATATTGTATAACTCAAATAATAGTTGAGTGTAGTTTAATGTTAATATATATATATATATTTTTTTTATTAATGATAGTTGAGTGTAGTTTAATGTTTAATTATTATTCTTAAATAATTTTCTTAACTTTTTATTTTTAATCAAATATTAGTTATTCATGATCTTATCGCATTCCAGTAACACTAATTACAACCGAGCGTCACTAACTGCAATAATTCAGAAGGTTGTCGGATATGTTTGTCCTTATTAGCAATGGTCAGAAAGATGTCTCAAATATTTGTTGATAATTGCGACGATTAAAAAGACGGTCTCAAATTTTTATAGCAAATTGCGATGACTTAGAAGGTCGTTGTAGATGTGCGTCAATAATTGTGATGACTTGGATGGTCGTCACTAATGTGCGTCACCTCATAAGACCGTCACAAATATCCATCTAGATTGTGACGACATAGAAGACCATTGCAAATTTTGTTGCAAATGATTACAATAGAAAATGTCGTCACAAATATTTGTCACTAATTGCGACGACTTAGAAATGCGTCACAACTATTTGTCGCTAATTGCAACGACTGATATGCATAAATCATATCACATTTTTAGCATGTTTTTAGGCATGATTTAGGGTGAAATTGAGGGCAAATTGGTCTTAATTGTTCATTATTAACTCAATTTCACAGTTTTTATGATTTTGGAAGTGTCAGGTGAAAAGTAGAAGAAAATGGCAAATTTCGGGGCAAAAATGCAATTTTTCAGAAGTTCGGACTTCGGGGAGGGCGTCCCGGTTCAGGACGGCCGTCCAGGACTCGGGACGGCCGTCCTGACCTGGTCAACAGATCCGGACGGGCGTCCCGAACCAGAATTCAGAATCCCACATCGAATTTTTGAGAGAAAATCACTCCAGAAAGCTGCTATAAATACCCCAGGCCTTCCTCAGTTGAAATCATCCCTCTCCACTCGATCTGAGTCATTCAGTGACTTCTAGTGTACAATTTTCTAGTACACAAATCACTCAGAGACTCAGATTTTAGTATAAGTTTTCTTTCTTTCCTTTTTAGTGTTTCGTTTTCTTAGTTTCTGAGAATTAGTCTCAGATCGTAGGGTTCGATAGATAGGTTCGTTTCTAGTATTCATAGAATACCCGGGATTTCGTTAGGAGATCCTAAGAGGGCTCTAGGCGTTTGAAGAGTCAGTCCACATGGCTGGGCTTAAGCTGGGTATTAAGGTAAAGCCCAGTTACTAGGCTGAGGAAGCATCCTCTAAAGGTTCTGGCAAGCAGAGTCGGGTCAAGCAGTACGACATATACAACAGTACGTGATACGCGAAAATCGTATCACCTTTTTAGCATGTTTTTATGTATGAATTTAGGTGAAATTGAAGGTAATTTGATCTTGATTGTTCATTATTTACGTAATTTCACAGTTTTTATGATTTTGGAAGTGCCAGGTGAAAAATAGACGAAACGGCAAATTTTGGGGCAAAAATGCAATTTTTGGAAATATTGACTTAGTCAACGGGTCAGGACGGGCGTCCCTAACCCGGGACGGGCATCCTGACCCAGTCAAACCGCCGGGACGGGCATCCAGGACTCGGGACGGGCGTCCCGACCTGGTCAACAGATCAGGACGGGCGTCCCGAACCCCCAGATCCAGTCCCACATCGAATTATTGCTGAAAAACCACCCCGGGAAGCTACTATAAATACCCTAGGCCTCCAGCAGTTGAAATCATTCTTCTCCACTCGATCTGAGTCATTAAGTGGTTCTAGTGTACAATTCTCTAGCACATAACTCACTCAGAGACTCGGATCTCAGTTTCCTTTCTTGTTAGTGTTTTGTTTTAGTTTCTGAGAAATAGTCTCAGATCTTAGGATTCTATAGATAGGTTCGTTTCTGGTATTCATAGAATACCCGGGATTTCGTTAGGAGATCCTAAGAGGGCTCTAGGCGTTCGAAGAGTCAGTCCACAGGGCTGGACTTAAGCTGGGTATTAAGGTAAAGCCCAGTTACTAGGCTGAGGAAGCGTCCTCCGAAGGTTCTGGTGAGCAAAGTCAGGGCGAGCAATACGACATATACAGCAGTACGCTCCGTCGGCGAGACTACGTAAAGGGTGATTTCTTTATGGCATCAGTCCCCATGTCCCTCTCTTATATGTTGTTATTGTATTGTTCTAAATATTTATTATGAATGCGAAATTACGATTTTTATGAATAGTTGTTTTATATGTTGACGTTGTTATGTTTTTCCGGAAATAGCCACCTGCTTAACATTCACTATGTCTGCATGTCTAATGTGCTCTTTTAAACTAAAGTTAGGGTCATAGACAATTCCTAACCACAGTCTAATCATAACCTATTTAGTTTAACAGGCATCAATTAGTATTGGTGTCTGCCATGCTAGATAAAATAACCTGCCGAACACCCTGTTTGTTAGAGTAGTCTAGGGTAAGCCGGGCCGAGTCCGATTATGCCGGTGGCTAGGGCAAGCGGTATGATCCCCCAAGTGACATAGGGCTTTCATGGATGCCTTCGTCCCGAACCGTGAGTAGGGCCGTCATTAAGGTAGGGCGGTTTATTAGAAACCTCGGATGTGGTACGCCTTTAGACACAGAACATAGTTGCAATCCAGGCTAAGACATGTCTAAAATATTTGAATTTAGGTCATTCAACATATAGGAACAGTATAACATAGAATCATAACTCATCTATAAAACACTTCTAGGATTAATTAGACTTAAACCTAGTGGAGAATGAATCACCCTCTCATCAAAGTATTTGATGAAGATTGCATAACTGGATCATAAGATAGGAGTTAGGATAAAAGGCTAGTTACTACTAAGCCGTTGCCACTTCCCTGGGAGTACGATATTTAACTTAATAAAATCGTAGATACTTTCCAACAGACTAGCTACACGCTAGGTACTCTGCCTTAGGTTCTGGCTGATTAAGTGACACCATAGAGACTAAATGTGACAATTAGTCAATCACAGTCCTTAATTATTCATAATCAACATAGGGTAAAATAACACCTATTTAGCCTGTCAACCGGATTCACATCAGATTTTAGGCGCCGTTGCCGGGGAAATATCATAATGAATTTAGGATTCCTGATCAAAATTCTAGAGGCTTATGATAGGTAGCGGTAGTAACCTAGACTTTAGACCAACACTTATGTTATACCAGTTAGACAATCAATTTCCAAAATATAGGGTTATCATAACTAATTAATTTTAGATGTTATCTGGAATTAAGACATTTAGGATAATCAAATTTTAGAAAATTATTCTGGAACCATATTGAGGGAATTTAATTGCTTTCAAAATATAAAAAAAAAGAGAAAAAAAAATTTTTAAATCTAAAAATCCGAAAAAAATTGTACTTTTTCTTGTTTAATGGTAAGTTATTCTCTTTTCCCTATCTTTTGTGTTTTCTCCTTGTGAGTAGTTGTTTTGTTTTGTTTTCTCTTCCTTCCAAGTTTGTAAGTTTTCACTCTCCCTGTAACCTCACTAACCAGTTTGCTCAGGCTAAAACGTGTTCTTCTCTGTAGTTGCATGACTCGATGTTCAGAAGCTAACCTTGAAACACCAGTTGAAAATCCTGAACGAATCATTCGCACAGCTAATAGGCGAAGAACAGAAATGGCTGCTGAAAGACCTACCCTAGAATCCTACATCCAGCCACAGACTATCCCAGTCTCATCTGCCATCCGAATCCCTGGGAACCCTCGCTATGATCTTAAACCTAATGTGATCCAGCTGATTATAAATCGAGTTCAGTTTGGAGGAACTGCAGCCGAGAATCCGCTGGAACACCTATCTGATTTTTCTTCTCTCTGCGAAGGCCTCAAGGGAGATCATACTGCAGAAATAACTAAACTCAACCTTTTTCCCTACTCACTTAGGGACAGAGCTAAGAGATGGTTGGCCCAGCTACCTACTAACTCCATCACCTCTTGGGACGAGTTAAGCAAAGCTTTCCTAGAAGAGTACTACTCTGCAGCAAGAGTCCTAGCATATCGAAGTGCTCTGTCTAGTTTCACTCAAGCTGCTGATGAGACAGTGATCGAAGCTTGGGACAGATTCAAAGAGCTACTCAGGCTCTGCCCCCAACATGGACTTACCGAGGCATTGCTGATTCAGCAATTTTACGGGGGTATGTCAGACATGGGTAAGCAAATTCTTGATGGACTCAATCCCCAGAGCGGTTTCAATGGAATGAGTGATGTAGATGCTAGAAACGCTCTGGAGAGACTCTACAGGAACAGCAAGAATTGGCGCACAAGTGGCCGAGCTAAGAAGCGACCAGTAAATGCGGTCGTTGCCTCCACTGATGATCAATTTGAGGCACTGAAGGCCAGCATTACTAATCAGCTGAATGCTTTCCAACAAGGGAAAAATATTCAGTCAGTATACCAAGTCTGCGAATTTTTCCAAGGACCACATTTCAGTGGGGATTATTATGGTAATGGGATATTAACTATTCCAGAGGAGATGGAACAAGTGGACACAGTAAATTCTGCTCCTATAGGAAATACCTACAATCCCACTTGGAAGAACCATCCGGGATTTAGCTGGAGAAACAATCCCGGGACTACTAACTTTCAGAAAAGAGTACCTCAGCAACTGCCATATCCGCAGAACCAGCAAGTCGCTCTGCCTGCACCAAGGAACTACATCGTTCCAACTGACCCCATGCAAGAATTTAGAGACATGCTGAAGAGCATTTCCGACTCTAACAAGGAAATGATAGAGTCCAACAGAAAGATTCAGGAAGCTCACGCGGAAAGAATCCAGCAGAATGAGAATAGACAGAAGCAGACCGAGTAAACAATCAGAAACACACAAGCTGCTATACAAACTTTAGAGAGGCAAATGGGTCAACTATCCACCCATTTCTCTCACAGGTCCCAGGGAACGCTACCAAGCAACACTGAGACCAACCCTCAAATTGAATGCAAGACCATCACTCTAAGATCTGGTAAAATTCTATCTCCATCTCCACCCAAACCATCTGACCCTCCTATTCTTGTGCAGGAACCAGAAGAAGGCTCCAAGTACCTTACCCTGCCAGACTTATGCACAATAAAGATAAGGAGCAATTTGAAAAGTTTCTTAAGAATTTTAGTCAGATTCATGTTAATTTACCTTTACTTGATGTTATTTCTGAAATGCCAAAGTATGCTAAGTTTTTAAAAGAAGTTGTTAGTAATAAAAGAAAATTTGACATGGACAAGGTGGATCTTAATGAAGAATGTTCGGCGGTCCTGTTGAATAAACTACCGTCTAAATAGAAGATCCTGGCTGTTTTACCTTGCCATGTACAATTGGAAATATTACTAACATACATGCATTAGCAGACTTAGGAGCTAGTATTAATCTTATGCCATCTAGTTTATTTGATAAATTAGGATTGCATGATTTGAAAACGACTAGGATGTGCATACAACTTGCAGATAGGACAGTCAAAATTCCCAAGGGAATAATTGAAGATCTCTTAGTAAAGGTCGGAAAATTTGTATTTCCTGTGGATTTCGTTGTCATGGACATGAATGGGGAAGGAGGAGTGCCCCTGATCCTAGGTCGACCATTTCTAGCTACCTCAAAAGCATTAATAGACGTCAGTAATGGTCAAATCAAGTTAAGGGTAGGAAATGATGACATCACTTTTGATCTAAATGAGACCCTTAGGTATCCCATGCATTTAGATGATACTTGTTTTTGTGTGGATGCCATGGAACACTTGATTGCAATTAACGTGACAGACCTATGCTCAAACTATCAAGTTCTAAGTGAGGACTCCCTAGAATTAGAGGAGTCTGAACTTAGCTCTTCTGAAAATGAAATTACTTCTGATAGTTTCACTGAGATAGGTGAGATGAGATGAAGAAAGAACGAACCTCGTTTGAAGATCCACCAGACTTGGAACTGAAGGAACTACCCACTCATCTGTGCTACGAATTCCTAGATGACAACAAGAAACTTCCCATTATTCTTGCAGCTGATCTGACACAGAACAAAGGAAGTGACGTGGACATGTGCAGAAAGCATAGAAGAGCCTTTGCCTACAAAATTGCAGATATCCCAGGTATTAATCCAAGCTTTTGTTCGCATAAGATTCTTCTAGAAAATGAGTATAAGCCATGTGTGCAACCTCAAAGGAGGTTGAATCCTAATGTGTGTGATGTTGTTAAGAAAGAAGTCATTAAACTGTTAGATGCAGGACTTATCTACCCTATCTCAGATAGTGAGTGGGTAAGCCCGGTGCAGGTAGTACCTAAGAAAGGCGGTATAACAGTTGTTAGGAATGAGCATAATGAACTAATCCCTACAAGAACTGTAACTGGTCATCGTGTATGCATAGACTATAGAAAATTAAATACGGCCACACGAAAAGATCACTTTCCCCTTCCTTTTATTGACCAAATGTTAGAAAGATTATCTGGATGTTTTATTGCTTTCTTGATGGGTTTTCTGGTTATTTTCAAATTCCTATTTCCCCTGAGGACCAGCATAAAACTACATTCACATGCCCTTTTGGAACATTTGCATATAGAAGGATGCCTTTTGGTTTGTGTAATGCACCTGCTACATTTCAACGTTGTATGACTGCTATCTTTGAGGACATGTTAGGAAAATCTATGGAAGTATTTATGGATGACTTTTCTGTTTTGGTAATTCATTTGAGGTTTGTCTAAAGAACTTGGAGTTAATGTTGAAACGTTGTATAAAATCTAACCTGGTTTTAAATTGGGAAAAATGCCACTTCATGGTAAAAGAGGGAATCGTTTTAGGACATAAGATCTCACACTAGGTATGGAAGTAGATAAGGCAAAAATTGAAGTTATTTCAAAACTCCTCCTCCCAAAAATGTGAGAGCGTTAGGAGTTTTTGGGACACGCTGGCTTTTATCGTAGGTTATAAAAGATTTTTCATTAATAGCCAGGCCGTTGACCAATTTACTCGGAAAAGATGTTCCATTTGTCTTTGATGAGAAATGTCTAAAAGCTTTTAATAGACTTAAGGAACTCTTAACTACTGCACCTATCATGACGTCACCAGACTGGAGTCTACCTTTTGAGCTTATGTGTGATGCTAGTGACTATGCAGTAGGAGTAGTTTTAGGACAAAGACATGATAAGAAATTTCATGTAATATATTATGCTAGTAAAACCTTAACTGATGCTCAGGAAAATTACACTACGACAGAAAAGGAATTATTAGCAGTAGTATATGCATTTGATAAGTTTCGATCTTATCTAGTCCTGTCTAAAACTATTGTTTATACTGATCATTCGGCACTAAAATACTTGTTCAATAAAACCGACGCAAAACCAAGATTGATTAGATGGGTTTTATTGCTTCAAGAATTTGACATAGAAATTCGGGATAAGAAAGGGGCAGAAAACTTAGCCGCAGACCATTTGTCTAGGTTAGAAAATCCGACCCTAGAAGCCATTGATGAGACAATCATATCTGATAAATTTCCGGATGAGAATCTATGTGCATTATCTGCTATTTTCTCACCCCCTTGGTTTGCAGATATAGCAAATTACTTGGCAGCCCGGACTCTCCCTAGTGATATCACTGCTCAACAAAGAAGAAAATTCTTTGCTGACCTGAAATATTACTATTGGGAAGATCCTTTTCTATTTCGAATATGTGTAGATCAGATGATCAGAAGATGTGTATCTCAAGAAGAAGGTTTCCAAATTCTGGAACATTGTCACTGCGGACCAACAGGCGGTCACTTAGCTGCAGCTAATACCGCCCGAAAAGTATTAGAGGTAGGCTTTTACTGGCCTACCATATTCAAAGACGCCGCAGCATTTACAGGATCGTACGATGCCTGTCAGAAAGCGGGAACCATATCTTCTCGAGATGGTCTACCCCAACAAGCAATTCAAAGTGTAGAAATATTTGACATATGGGGTATAGATTTCATGGGTCCGTTTCCTTCCTCTTTTGGTATGAAGTACATCTTAGTAGCCGTAGAATATTTTTCAAAATGGCCTGAGGCACAAGCCCTACCTACTAATGATGCTAGAGCCGTATGCAAATTCCTTAAGTAGATTTTCGCCAGGTTTGGATGTCCAAAAGCCCTAATCAGTGATCGAGGTACGCACTTCTGCAACTCTCAATTGCAGAAGGTACTCCAGCAGTACGGAATTCAGCATCGCATTTCCACAGCCTACCATCCTCAAACCAACGGGCAGGCTGAGGTAACCAATAGGGGAATAAAGAGAATCCTAGAAAAGACCGTGGGTGTTAACCGTAAGGATTGGGCCAATAAACGGGAGGATGCATTATGGGCCTTCCGTACAGCATACAAGACCACTACAGGGTTCTCACCCTACCGACTAGTCTACGGAAAAGCATGCCACCTTCCGGTTGAACTTGAACATAGAGCTTACTGGGCAGTGCAAAAATGAAATCTCGACGATAATTTAACTAAGGAACACCGGATTCTACAACTCAACGAATTGGATGAGTGGAGGCTCAAAGCCTACGAGAACTCACATCAGTTCAAAATGACGAGTAAACTCCGGCATGACAGACGACTCAGAGCCCAGAAAAATTTCGAACCAGGCGATAAGGTATTGTTGTACAACTCACATTTCAAATCTTTCCCAGGAAAGCTACGTAGTTGTTGGTCAGGACCGTTCACGATCACGGAAGTATCACCTTTCGGAGCATTTGACATCATGAATTCTGACGGCATTATTCAAAAAGTAAACGGACAACGCCTGAAGATTTACAAAGAGCCGTTTGACTCGTCCGAGCAGACTGTGGACTTCACAGACTAAGGGAGTATCTCTCTCATTTAATTTCTTGTTTTGTTATTTCTAGATTCCATCCTACCCGTAGTTAGTTGAATAAGTGTGGGGTAAGACTCTTTTCTGTTTTATTTCTTATTTTCAAATAAGTGTGGGGTAGCTTGATATGCATGAACACTGAGGACAGTGCCAGACTTAAGTGTGGGGTAGCAGTGCATGGTGCACTGTAGCAGTTTTTGTATGCTTTTTCTTGTTTTTCACGTACTTTCACACCCTTCCAAATTTTTTTCAAAATTTTTCCGTCTTTCAGACTTCTAAATGCAGTATGCTTGGTTAAACAATTGCTTATGTCTATGATATGTAGGTAGTATGTTATGGTTAGTAGGAGATAACTGATAGCTATCTTGGACTAATTGATTAGGAATAGGGAATTCCTGATAAATGAGCACAACTTTATCTGGAGTAGAGACCTCAACCAATTACCTGTTCGAGACTTAACTAGATAAAATTAGACCAGTTGTGGATATATTGGCAGTTAGAATGACTAGATGAGACTCTGAGCTAGAAGTGAAAAGAAATTAAAGGAAGTTAATCAAATAAGGGTAGTTTGCCAGCGGCCTTCGCTATTCGAGCACCACTCCTTCGGGGAACTTAAAGTCTGATGCCCTAAGGTCGTGTAGATCTGGGAGTCATCAGAGTGGGACTCGCTACATGGGTAGTTGAAGTTGACGTGTTCTAAGCAGACTCAAAATGCCCTGAATCTATAAAGAAAATAACTAAATGCTAAAACATTAAAAATCTGATCACCAAAGCTCAGAACTCAAAAAGTTGTCTGTTGTTAATATGTCTAGTGATATGCAAAAATCGTATCACTTTTTTAGCATGTTTTTATGTATGAAATTGGGTGAAATCGAGGGTAATTTGATCTTGATTGTTCATTATTCACTTAATTTCACAGTTTTTATGATTTTGGAAGTGTCAGGTGAAAAGTAGACGAAAACAGCAAATTTTGGGGCAAAAACGCAATTTTTGGAAATGTTGACTCGGTCAAAGGTTCAGGACGGGCGTCCCGAATCCGGGACGGGCGTCCCGACCAAGTCAAGGCACCAGGACGGGCGTCCCGACCTGGTCAATTGATCAGGACGGGCGTCCCGAGCCTTCCAGAAGCTGTCCCACATCGAATTTTTCAGACATTTTCACTCCAGGAAGCTGCTATAAATACCCCAGGCCTCCAGCAGTTGAATTCATTCCTCTCCACTCGATCTGAGTCATTTAGTGGTGTCCAGTGTACAATTCTCTAGTACACAACTCACTCAGAGACTCGAATCTCAGTTTTCTTTCTTATTAGTGTTTTGTTTTAGTTTCTGAGAAATAGTCTCAGATCTTAGGTTTCTATAGATAGGTTCGTTTCTGGTATTCATAGAATACCCGGGATTTCGTTAGGAGATCCTAAGAGGGCTCTAGGCGTTCGAAGAGTCAGTCCACAGGGCTGGGGTTAAGCTGGGTATTAAGGTAAAGCCCAGTTACTAGGCTGAGGAAGCGTCCTCCGAAGGTCCTAGTGAGCAGAGTCACGGCGAGCAATACGACATATACAGCAGTACGCTACGTCGGCGAGACTACGTAAAGGGTGATTTCTTTATGGCATCAGTCCCCATGTCCCTCTCTTATATGTTGTTATTGTTTTGTTCTAAATACATATTATGAATACGAGATTAAGATTTTTATGAATAGTTGTTTTATATGTTGACGTTATTATGTTTTCCCGGAAATAGCCACCTGCTAAATATTCACTATGTCTGCATGTTTAATGTGCTCTTTTAAACTAAAGTTAGGGTTATAGACAACTCCTAACCACGGTCTAATCATAACCTGTTTAGTTTAACAGGCATCAATTAGTATTGGTGTCTGCCATGCTAGATAAAATAACCTGCTAAACACCTTGCATGTTAGAGTAGTCTAGGGGAAGCCGAGCCGAGTCCGATTATGCCGACGGCTAGGGCAAGCGGTATGATCCCCGAAGTGACATAGGGCTTTCATGGATGCCTTTGTCCCGAACTGTGAGTAGGGCCGTCATTAAGGTAGGGCGGTTTATTAGAAACCTCGGATGTGGTACGCCTTTAGACACAGAACATAGTTGCAATCCAGGCTAAGACATGTCTAAAATACTCGAATTTAGGTCATTCAACATATAGGAACAGTATAACATAGAATCAGAACTCATCTATAAAACACTTCTAGGATTAATTAGACTGAAACCTAGTGGAGAATGAATCACCCTCTCATCAAAGTATTTGATGAAGATTGCATAACTGGATTATAAGATAGGAGTTAGGATAAAAGGCTAGTTACTATTAAGCCGTTGCCACTTCCCTGGGAGTACGATATTTATTTAATAAAATCGTAGATACTTTCCAACAGACTAGCTACACGATAGGTACTCTGCCTTAGGTTCTGGCTGATTAAGTGACACCATAGAGACTAAATGTGACAATTAGTCAATCACAGTCCTTAATTATTCATAATCAACATAGGGTAAAATAACACCTATTTAGCACATCGGTCGGAAACCCCATCATCTAGCGATAGGTCGAAGTGTTATCTGGTAGTAGTTAAGACAAGAGTACATTGTGTTGACTATCTGGTCTGGACTAGTACACACACTACACATCAGGAAGACCCTGTGACTAAGAAAAAAAGTTCAACCTAGTTGTTGATTTGTTTTCTGCCTAATCATAACAAGCTACTAAAAACATCTAAGACCTTGTCATAGCAACCTAACCAGTTAGACCTGTGTTAAGACTTGTCTGAAGAATTTTTGGAATAAAAACATGACTAGGAATTTAAGTAACTTCAGGTAGACTTTGCTTGAGGACAAGCAAAAAGCTAAGTGTGGGGTTATCTGATACGCGAAAATCGTATCACCTTTTTAGCATGTTGTATGAATTTAGGTGAAATTGAAGGTAATTTGATCTTGATTGTTCATTATTTACGTAATTTCACAGTTTTTATGATTTTGGAAGTGTCAGGTGAAAAGTAGACGAAAACAGCAAATTTTGGGGCAAAAACGCAATTTTTGGAAATATTGACTTAGTCAACGGGTCAGGACGGCCGTCCCGACCCAGTCAAACCACCGGGACGGGCGTCCAGGACTCGGGACGGGCATCCCAACCTGGTTAACAGATCAGGACGGGTGTCCCAATCTGGGACGGGCGTCCCGAACCCCCAGATCCAGTCCCACATCGAATTGTTGCTGAAAAATCACCCCGGGAAGCTGCTATAAATACCCTAGACCTCCAGCAGTCGAAATCATTCTTCTCCACTCGATTTGAGTCATTAAGTGGTTTCCAGTGTACAATTCTCTAGTACACAACTCACTCAGAGACTCGGATCTCAGTTTTCTTTCTTGTTAGTGTTTTGTTTTAGTTTCTGAGAAATAGTCTCAGATCGTAGGATTCTATAGATAGGTTCATTTCTGGTATTCATAGAATACCCGGGATTTCGTTAGGAGATCCTAAGAGGGCTCTAGGCGTTCGAAGAGTCAGTCCACAGTGCTGGGCTTAAGCTGGGTATTAAGGTAAAGCCCAGTTACTAGGCTGAGGAAGCGTCCTCCGAAGGTTATGGTGAGCAGAGTCAGGGCGAGCAATACGACATATACAGCAGTACGCTCCGTCGGCGAGACTACTTAAAGGGTGATTTATTTATGGCATTAGTCCGCATATCCCTCTCTTATATGTTGTTATTGTATTGTTCTAAATATTTATTATGAATGCGAGATTACGATTTTTATGAATAGTTGTTTTATATGTTGACGTTGTTATGTTTTTCCGGAAATAGCCACCTGCTTAACATTCACTATGTCTGCATGTCTAATGTGCTCTTTTAAACTAAAGTTAGGGTTATAGACAATTCCTAACCACGGTCTAATCATAACCTGTTTAGTTTAACATGCATCAATTAGTATTGGTGTGTGCCATGCTAGATAAAATAACATGCTGAACACCCTGTTTGTTAGAGTAGTCTAGGGTAAGCCGGGCCGAGTCCGATTATGCCGGCGGCTAGGGCAAGCTGTATGATCCCCGAAGTGACATAGGGCTTTCATGGATGCCTTCGTCCCGAACCGTGAGTAGGGCCGTCATTAAGGTAGGGCAGTTTATTAGAAACCTCGGATGTGGTACGCCTTTAGACACAGAACATAGTTGCAATCCAGGCTAAGACATGTCTAAAATATTCGAATTTAGGTCATTCAACATATAGGAACAGTATAACATAGAATCAGAACTCATCTATAAAACAGTTCTAGGATTAATTAGACTTAAACCTAGTGGAGAATGAATCACCTTCTCATCAAAGTATTTGATGAAGATTGCATAACTGGATCATAAGATAGGAGTTAGGATAAAAGGCTAGTTACTACTAAGCCGTTGCCACTTCCCTAGGAGTACGATATTTAACTTAATAAAATCGTAGATACTTTCCAACAGACTAGCTACACGATAGGTACTCTGCCTTAGGTTCTGGTTGATTAAGTGACACCATAGAGACTAAATGTGACAATTAGTCAATCACAGTCCTTAATTATTCATAATCAACATAGGGTAAAATAACACCTATTTAGCACGTCAACCGGAATCGCATCAGTACGCTCCATCGGCGAGACTAAGTAAATGGTGATTTCTTTATGGAATCAGTCCCCCTATCCCTCTCTTATATGTTGTTATTGTGTTTGTCCAAAGAATGATTTTGAATATCAGATTATGGTTGTTATGGATATTTGTTATATATGTTGAAGTTGTTATGTTTTTCCGGAAATAGCCACCTGCTTAAATATTCATTATGTCTGCATGTCTAATGCAGTTTCTTCTAAACTAAAATTAGGGCTATAGACAATTCCTAACTACGGTCTATTCATAACCTGTTTAGTTTAACAAGCATCAATTAGTATTGGTGTCTGCCATACTAGATAAAATAACATGTGGAACACCCTGTTTGTTAGAGTAGTCTAGGTAGGCTGAGTAGAGCGTTTATGCTTGCGGTTATGGGCAAGCGGCATGATCCCCAAAGTGACATAGGGCCTTCATAGCTGTCTTTAGTAGTAACCGTGAGTAGGGCCGTTTACCTTGGCGATGGGGCGGTATATCAGATTACTCAGATGTGGTACACCTTTAGACTCAGAACATAGTTGCATTCCAGGCTAAGATATATCTAAAACACTCGAAGATAGGTCAATCAACATATAGGAGCAGTATAACATAGAATCAGAACTTTGTCTATAAACACTTTTAGGCCTGATTAGGCTTAAACCTAGTGAAGAATGGATCACCCTCTGATCAAGATTGCATAACTGGATTATACGATAAGAGTTAGGATAAAAGGCTAGTTACTACTAAGCCGTTACCACTTTCCTGGGAGTACAATAATTATTTAATAAAATCGTAGATACTTTCCAACAAACTAGCTACACGATAGGTACTCTGCATTAAGTTCTAGCTGATTAAGTGACACCATAGAGACTAAATGTGACAATTAGTCAATCTCAGTCCTTAATTACTCATAATCAACATAGGGTAAAATAACACCTATTTAGCATATCTGCTGGAAACCCATCAGCGATCACAACGAAGTAACCCATCAGGAGATCCTAAGAGGGATCTAGGCGTTCGAAGAGTCAGTCCACAGGGCTGGGCTTAAGCTGGGTATTAAGGTAAAGCCCAGTTACTAGGCTGAGGAAGCATCCTCCGAAGGTTCTGGCAAGCAGAGTCGGGTCAAGCAGTACGACATATACAGCAGTACGCTCCATCGGCGAGACTAAGTAAAGGGTGGTTTCTTTATGGCATCAGTCCCCCTATCCCTCTCTTATATATTGTTATTGTGTTTGTCCAAAGAATAATTTTGAATATCAGATTATGGTTGTTATGGATATTTGTTATATATGTTGAAGTTGTTATGTTTTTCCGGAAATGGCCACCTGCTTAATATTTATTATGTCTGCATGTCTAATGTAGTTTCTTTTAAACTAAAATTAGGGTTATAGACAATTCCTAACTACGGTCTATTCAGAACCTGTTTAGTTTAACAAGCATCAATTAGTATTGGTGTCTGCCATACTATATAAAATAACCTGCGGAACACCCTGTTTGTTAGAGTAGTCTAGGTAGGCTGAGTTGAGCGTTATGCCGGCGGTTATGGGCCAGCGGCGTGATCCCCGAAGTGACATACGGCTTTCATAGCTGTCTTTTGTCCGAACCTTGAGTAGGGTCGTTTACCTTAGCGATGGGGCAGTAGCATAGAGACTCAGATGTGGCACACCTTTAGACTCAGAACATAGTTGCAATCCAGGCCAATACATGTCTAAAACACTCGAATATAGGTCCATCAACATGTAGGAACAGTATAACATAGAATCAGGACCTTATCTATAAAATACTTCTAGGCTGAATTAGACTTAAACCTTAGTGGAGAATGGATCACTCTCTCATCAAAATTATTGATGAAGATTGCATAACTGGATGATAAGATAAGCGTTAGGATAAAAAGGCTAGCTACTGCTAAGCCGTTACCACTTCCCTGGGAGTACGATATTTATTTAATAAAATCGTAGATACTTTCCAATAGACTAGCTACACGATAGGTACTCTGCCTTAGGTTCTGGCTGATTAAGTGACACCATAGAGTCTAAATGTGACAATTAGTCAATCTCAGTCCTTAATTACTCATAATCAACATAGGATAAAATAACACCTATTTAGCATATCAGTTGGAAACGCATCAACGACTCATATGGCCGTTGCAAATGTGTGTCGCTAATTGGAACAACTCATATGGCTGTCACAAATTACGTTGCAAATAGTGACAACTCAAACATTTGTCGCAAATATTTGTCGCTAATTACAACGACTCACAAGGTCGTCGCAAATGGGCGTAGCGAATTACAACGACTCAGAAATCCGTCACAAAATCCATTCAAAATGGCTACCATTTAGAAATTGTATGTCGCAATTCCCGACGGCTTAGTAGGCGGTCGGAAATTCTGTTGCAATTTGCGACAACTTAGTAGGCGGTCGCAAATTCTGTTGCAATTTGCGACGACATAGTAGGGAGTCGCAAATTCTGTTGCAATTTGCGACGGCTTAGTAGGGGGTCGCAAAATTTCGGTTGCAATTTGCTACGGCTTAGTTGGTAGTCGCAAATTCAGTTTCAATTTGCAAAGACTTAGTAGTCGGTCGCAAATTCGGTTGCAATTTGTGACGGCTTAGTAGTCGGTCGCAAATTTCGGTTGCAATTTGCTATGGCTTAGTTGGCAGTCGCAAATTCAGTTGCAATTTGCAACGGCTTAGTAGTCGGTCATAAATTTGGTTGCAATTTTTGACGGCTTAGTTGGCAGTCGTAAATTCGGTTGCAATTTGCGACGACTTAGTAGGCGGTCGCAAATTCGGTTGCAATTTGCGACGGCTTAGTAGGCAGTAACAAATTCTGTCGCTATTAGTAACGGCTATGAGGTCATCACAAATATCCGTCGCTAAAATTGATTTTTCTAGTAGTGGTTGCGGAATCTCAGAGGGATCATATGAGAATCTTGGGGGTGGTAATTTTGCACCTGCTTTCCGAAATTCAGCCCTTAACTTTAACTATTGTCGTGAAAGCTATTGATCTTGCTTTAATTGCTCATTTTCTTTTTGCAACCTTTGTAACTCCTTTTCTGTGTCATCTATTCTTTTGGAGTTGAGTTGTTCTCTTAAATCTCGAGAACGTCTGGAAGTCTCTTGTTGCGGTCCTAATCTTTCTGAGGCTGGACGGCGACTGGAACCGGGTGAGGCCGAAGATTGTGACATTCTTGTCCCGGTTTCCCGAAATGATGCTTGTCGCACAGTGCGACCATCTACTAAATGTCGAGACATAGGATTGTTTTCGAAGAATTCTTTCGATTCCCGGTAACGGAACTAAACTGATTCGGAAAAAATCGGTCCAAATAATTATAGGGAGAAAAAAGTAATTCAAGATGACTAGGATCTGGGAGATATTGGAACGGACTGGACTTCGGGATGCGAAGGATCAGTCAAGCTATTGGTGAGAGCGACACTTCGGGTACTCCGAAGTACCAAATACCTGCAAAATCGAAAAAGGTTCGATGGGGAGATTTATTCCCTGTGACTCTCTGATACTTAAGTCAGTAGAGTATTATATCAGTATTTTGAATATCTGGAACCTGTCTTACCTCTTATTCCCAATTCCTTTTTATAGGAGTTATTTTTTAGAGCTCTCCTCCCTTTAATGAGTTTTCCGTTGTGCTTGGGGCCGTTTCTCCCGTTGTCATAAATGGGTCTTAATTCTAGGGAGTTACGGAGAAAAGAGTTACGTTATAATGAGTAACGTCTGCTCTTTATGAACTCCGTAAATGACCTTTAACGAGTTATGGGACGATTACCCTTGTGGTTCAATTCTCATTTTACCCTCGAGGTATCTTATGGGATTATTCAAACCGCTATCACCAGTTCAACAATCACCACCCAAATTAAAAAGAGAGCCTAAATTTGGCATGCCACGTGTAAAAGGCCAGAGTAGTCTAAAGCTCAAAATAACTTATCAATTAAAAAATGGATTGTTTTCTCACATTACATATGTATATATATAAAAATACGATTAGTATATATATATAAATATATATACTTGATTGTCGCCGAAGAATCTGTACGCCAAGGCAACTAAACTATTTATTTACTTTTTTGTTCATTTTGAATAATAAGAAAGGTTAAAGCAGTCATTGAATTAAATAAATTCGTAGTAGAAATTTTCTTTAGAGTTTCATAACAAATATATATATAATTTATGTTTAATTAATTCTGTTGTTAATTAAGGAAACGACAATATAACTATTTTACATGAAATATATATGTAAATAATTGTCCCAATTCTTTGTTTAAAATACTTTAATTATTCTTTGTTTAATTGATTAAAAATCACACTAATTGTCTAAATGTTTTAAAATTTTTGTCGAAAGAAAAAAAAAATACTAAACTTATCATATATAAATTTGTTGAGATCAAATTGGTCAATTACTCTAATATAAAATTAGACAATAGTCACATTCTCCCATCATACACACATACATAACTCATTACTTCAAGTGTCCAGAAAACACTTATTTAAAACAAGAAATAAAAAACATTCAGTTCTTGATGAGGTTAAAATCGATTTCTTTGGTGACATAGTTGATGAACAGCAACTCAGCATGAGGTTCTGGAACATTCTCGTTTAGCTTCTCATACTCTATGGTCCAGGTGACAACATGATGTACACCCGTCGTGTCAATTTCACCTGTAAATGTAATCTCCTTGTACAATTTCAACAGGTCTCCTTCAATCGCCCTAAATCGAATCATCTCTTTTTCCGAATCCATAGCTTCAAGCATCTCTTTCGACACTTTTTCTTCCCCTTCTATACAATATAATATATATCCATAAATCTTAAATTCACAAAATGAATTACCTAACTACAATCTCTAATGATGAAAATAGGTTCATATGAACCCGCTAGACTACTGCTTTAGAAACCCATAATCAATTTGTCATGAGCTTAGAATGTCAGAAAATAAGAATGATTAAAGATTAGAATTTTAAGAAAATAAAGTCTGTTCAAATCTTGAAAACGTTATAAAAGTGAATAAAAAATGATTAAAGATTAGAACTTTAAGAAAACAAAGTCTACCCAAATTTCGAAAACGTTACAAAAGTGAATTAACTATTTTGAGTTTTTGTCATATATATATATTGATTCGTCAAAAAATGATCTGATGCCACGTGTCGAGGAATTATGTCGTTTAATGCTCTCTCTCTGCCAAGTACCCGTATCTTGGTTGTCTATGTGTCGTGGAAGGACTGTTATCCTGCAATGCTAGGCCTGCAAAACAGTAAAGTTTATCCGGAGGGTGGAAGGTCTCCGGTAAACCCTCTGATGCTTAAGTCAGTGATTTGACTGTAAGATAAGTAATTAGATAGAGATGAGTAGTGTGATCTGGCCTTACCCTAGTTACCAGTACGGGGGTGGTATTTATAGGGACTTAGCCACCCTTGTCAAGTAGCTTGAGTGATTTGTTAGTGAAATCTGATGGTTACCGGATTTTGTGGGAAAGATATGAGATCCCCCCTTTTTAGTAGGTTGTTAGGGGAATCTTTGACTGTGATCTTTTATATAGTCAAACGTTGACCATCAGAAATGTGGTTGATCAGTGAGTTTGATCAAAGTGAATGAAGTGTCGTGACTTCGTCACGAGGTGAGGCGAAGTGGCCTCGACATCTCTGGTAGAGTTGGATGTGTCAGCGAAGTGGGGCATGTTAAGCCATGCCAGGTGGCGGACACGTTTGCTCGGTGGGTCCCGTATGCTTAGTGTCATTTGCCTTGTCAGCGTGAGAGTATTTTCATACCTCTCAGTGGCCCCTCGCCGAAGTGGAAGAGTGACTTTTCTTTCTCTTCGACGGTACTAAAAATCAATTGTTCTCCGGGCTATTTGTTTTGTCATTAATAGTTTCCGAACAGGTGTGAGCTGAGGACGTGTAACCCGAAGAGGTGTAACCCGAGAGGGTGTAACCCGAGAGGGTGTAACCCGAGAGGGTGTAATCCGAAACGTGTGTGAGTAACCCGAAGTGGGCGTGAGCGACCCGGAGTGGGCGTGAGCAACCCGGAGTGGGCGTAAGTAACCCGAGTGGGCGTAAGTGACCCGGAGTGGGCGTAAGTGACCCGGAGTGGGCGTAAGTAACCCGAGTGGGCGTAAGTGACCCGGAGTGAGCGTAAGTAACCCGAGGAGGTGTAACCTGCCGAGGAGGTGTAACTTGGTGAGGGAGGTGGTGCGACCTGGCGAAGAGGTGCAACCTAGCGAAGAGGTGTAACTTGGCAAAGAGGTGTGTAACCTGGCGAAGTATCTTTGTGACTCGTCGTGAGTTGGTGAGCTCTGACACGTTGGCGGGGTAGTCGAAGTCTTTGGTGACGGTTGACTTTCCTGGCGCGGGGTCAGATCCCCATGATGGCGGTTTGGTTACCGAGAGAGCAGTTGGCCATTTGCATGTCCAGAGGTAGCGTCGTTCGCGCTTCCCCACGCGCGAGTAATGATGGCACCGCACGTGAGCTGTCAGAGGTATGACCTTTGGTGTGATTGCGACCCGACTGGAGTCGGGTCGGGCGAAGCTTGCTGGGGAAGCTTCACGGTTTTTGAATTCTTCCCCCCTTCTATAAATAGTTCGCTCATTTCCTTTGGAAGGACTTTTGTCTTCCTTCTTTAACCTTGTGAAATTCTGCCCTTTCTTTCTCAAACTTACTAAAACATTCTCTGCATTTTCTTCCCTAACTTTCCAAAACTCCTTTCTGCTTCCCTTACTTTCTTCTCGGTGATTCACCCTTTTCCCGAGATTACTTCAAGTTTCCTCCAACATCTACACGATTTCAGGTATTGTTGTTTGTCCTTCAGTTTTGTTCTTCTTCTTCTTCCCTTGTTTCTGGTGCTTTCAGTTTTGTTCTTCTTCTTCTTCCCTTGTTTCTGGTGCTTTGGTTGTTTTTTCCAGAGTTTGTGCTATGTTTTTGGTGTTTGGGGGAAATGGTTTTTTCCTGGGAAAAGGGGTGGTTGTAGACGCTTGGAGTAAGTTTAGGATGGGCTTTTTGGGTGAGAGTTTTTCTGGACTGATGATCTGGATGAAGGCGGAGTGAGCGGACTTTTTAGTTTTTTGAACTGGTTGAAGCCGAAGTGAGTAGACTTTAGTTTTTGATAGGATTTTTTGTTTTGTGCTTGTAGATATGTCGGATTCAGAGAGTCCCGAGGTCCCTGTTCTCGTAGTCGAGGTGGAGTCTAGCTCTTCAAGCTCCACTTCCCAAACATGCTCTGATAGATCCAGACCTGGCATCAGTGAGAGGGGGAGGAGTGCTAGTACTTCGAGTGAGGAGAGCTCCCATGTCCACCCAAATGGAGTTAGGGACTTCGTCTCCCTTACTGTACTATGTAGGAGAATAGGTGTAGAGGTCTCCGAAACATTGTTGAGGACTTTCTTCACAGTCCTTCGTATGAACAACCTTACACAGTCACTTCGTCCACGTCCTAGCGTAGTCACTTTTTTTGAACCCCCTCCAAATAAGTTAAGTCAGTGGAAGGACAAGTGGGTTTGTGTGGAGTCCAGAATGGGCTTTGCATTTTACCCTAAGTGCAGGACACTTCGTAATTGGCTCCCCGTGAAGAGGAACACTAAGTACTCCAATTCGGATCAGAGATTTTTAGATTTTGTCCGGAGTGAGTTAGGAGAGAGTCCCAAAACTCAGTCAAAAGATTTCCTGACCAGCGAACTTATCGCTGACGAGAGTCGCCACGCCTGTGGGATAGGCGGGCCGGCGGCAGACATTCTGCAGAGAGAGTTGGGCCTCGAAGACACCGAGGAGTACCTCATGTGGAGGTTGCATCCGGGGAGGGTGTTTTCGAATGAGTGCCCAGAGTGTTCTAATCCATGAAGTGCGGGCTGCCCCGTAGCAAAGGGTAGAATGGGCTGTGGGAGTCTTTTGACTTGTTGTTTGATTTTTTTTTTATTTCTCGTTTGCTAACTCCGCTTTATTCTGGTTATGGCAGATATGAGGCTCAACTTTATGGCACGTCGCCAGGCAGAGGCACGTCGCCAGGCAGAGAGGCGGGTGATGTGAACCCGCCCCGGGCTGTGGACCGATCCACCATTCCTCCATCAGGGACTCCGTTTGCGTGCGTAGGCAGCCCGAATACATCAACTCGCTCCGCTACCACGAACTCGCCTCCACTACCCCGGTCCAAAGGGAAGGAGCCCCTACATCCTCCCTCGGCGAAGCGTGGTCGTGAGGAGGAGGAAACGGGGTTGAGGATGAGGTCTTCGCAGAGGGGGAGGAGTGCTAGTACTTCGAGTGAGGAGAGCTCCAATGAAGGGGAACAGGAGGCTGACTCCGAGCAGACCCTAGGAATGGTCGATGGAATTTTAACAATAAAGGGTGTCCGAACTTCTACTGAAGGATCTCACACCGGCCCGAATATCCCCGAGGCGATCCCCTTAGACCCTAGGTCGTCTAGGCACATGGGTGGCGGAGTGATAGTCTCGTCCGGAGACTTGCATGACTCAGCATCCTCGAAAGCGAGGATGCGGACTCTGACCACTCAAAAGAACTTCCGAAAACCTAAAACAGGTTAGAGGGGGACTTCGCCCTTAAGCAGAATACTATTAGATTAGATCTTCCCTTACTGTCCAGTGGGATTGACCGGAGTAGGTTTAGGTTGATCCACCTTCAGGAGTGTGGGGTCATGTCTAACTCTTATGTACATATTCCATATGACCATTTCTTTCTGGCCTCAGTTTGCCTTTGGACCTCGCATTCTGTGATTTTTTGAACTTAGTTAGATGTCAACCCGCCCATATCCACCCAAACGGAGTTAGGTACTTCGTCTCCCTTACTGTACTATGTAGGAGAATAGGTGTAGAGGTCTCCGAAACATTGTTGAGGACTTTCTTCACAGTCCTTCGTATGAACAACCTTACACAGTCACTTCGTCCACGTCCTAGCGTAGTCACTTTTTTTGAACCCCCTCCAAATAAGTTAAGTCAGTGGAAGGACAAGAGGGTTTGTGTGGAGTCCAGAATGGGCTTCGCATTTTACCCGAAGTGCAGGACACTTCGTAATTGGCTCCCCGTGAAGAGGAACACCAAGAACTCCAATTCGGATCAGAGATTTTTAGATTTTGTCCAGAGTGAGTTAGGAGAGAGTCCCAAAACGCAGTCCAAAGTTTTCCTGACCAGCGAACTTATCGCTGACGAGAGTCGCCACGCCTGTGGGATAGGCGGGCCGGCGGCAGACATTCTGCGGAGAGACTTGGGCCTCGAAGACACCGAGGAGTACCTCATGTGGAGGTTGCATCCGGGGAGGGTGTTTTCGAATGAGTGCCCAGAGTGTTCTAATCCATGAAGTGCGGGCTGCCCCGTAGCAAAGGGTAGAATGGGCTGTCGGAGTCTTTTGACTTGTTGTTTGATTTTGTTTTATTTCTCGTTTGCTAACTCCGCTTTATTCTGGTTATGGCAGATATGAGGCTCAACTTTATGGCACGTCGCCAGGCAGAGGCACGTCGCCAGGCAGAGAGGCGGGGTGATGTGAACCCGCCCCGGGCTGTGGACCGATCCACCATTCCTCCATCAGGGACTCCGTTTGCGTGCGTAGGCAGCCCGAATACATCAACTCGCTCCGCTGCCACGAACTCGCCTCCACTACCCCGGTCCAAAGGGAAGGAGCCCCTCCATCCTCCCTCGGCGAAGCGTGGCCATGAGGAGGAGGAAACGGGGTTGAGGACGAGGTCTTCGCAGAGGGGGAGGAGTGCTAGTACTTCGAGTGAGGAGAGCTCCAATGAAGGGGAACAGGAGGCTGACTCCGAGCAGACCCTAGGAATGGTCGATGGAATTTTAACAATCAAGGGTGTCCGAACTTCTACCGAAGGATCTCACACCGGCCCGAATATCCCTGAGGCGATCCCCTTAGACCCTAGGTCATCTAGGCACATGGGTGGCGGAGTGATAGTCTCGTCCGGAGACTTGCATGACTCAGCATCCTCGAAAGCGAGGATGCGGACTCTGACCACTCAAAAGAACTTCCGAAAACCTAAAACAGGTTAGAGGGGGACTTCGCCCTTAAGAAGAATACCATTAGATTAGATCTTCCCTTACTGTCCAGTGGGATTGACCGGAGTAGGTTTAGGTTGATTCACGTTCAGGAGTGTGGGGTCATGTCCAACTCTTATGTACATATTCCATATGACCATTTCTTTCTGGCCTCAGTTTGCCTTTGGACCCCGCATTCTGTGATTTTTTGAACTTAGTTAGATGTCAACCCGCCCATGTCCATCCAAACGGAGTTAGGTACTTCGTCTCCCTTACTGTACTATGTAGGAGAATAGGTGTAGAGCTCTCCGAAACATTGTTGAGGACTTTCTTCACAGTCCTTCGTATGAACAACCTTACACAGTCACTTCGTCCACGTCCTAGCGTAGTCACTTTTTTTGAACCCCCTCCAAATAAGTTAAGTCAGTGGAGGGACAAGTGGGTTTGTGTGGAGTCCAGAATGGGCTTCGCATTTTACCCGAAGTGCAGGACACTTCGTAATTGGCTCCCCATGAAGAGGAACACCAAGTACTCCAATTCGGATCAGAGATTTTTAGATTTTGTCCGGAGTGAGTTAGGAGAGAGTCCCAAAACTCAGTCCAAAGTTTTCATGACCAGCGAACTTATCGCTGACGAGAGTCGCCACGCCTGTGGGATAGGCGGGCCGGCGGCAGACATTCTGCGGAGATAGTTGGGCCTCGAAGACACCGAGGAGTACCTCATGTGGAGGTTACATCCGGGGAGGGTGTTTTCGAATGAGTGCCCAGAGTGTTCTAATCCATGAAGTGCGGGTTACCCCGTAGCAAAGGGTAGAATGGGCTGTCGGAGTCTTTTGACTTGTTGTTTGATTTTTTTTTATTTCTCGTTTGCTAACTCCGCTTTATTCTAGTTATGGCAGATATGAGGCTCAACTTTATGGCACGTCGCCAGGCAGAGAGGCGAGGTGATGTGAACCCGCCCCGGGCTGTGGACCGATCCACCATTCCTCCATCAGGGACTCCGTTTGCGTGCGTAGGCAGCCCGAATACATCAACTCGCTCCGCTGCCATGAACTCACCTCCACTACCCCGGTCCAAAGGGAACGAGCCCCTCCATCCTCCCTCGGCGAAGCGTGGTCGTGAGGAGGAGGAAACGGGGTTGAGGATGAGGTCTTCGCAGAGGCCCAAGCTGTCGGAGTCCTCAGAATTTAGGGAGCTGGCCCCTGCCACGGCTGAACTGGTGGCACTCCAGGAGGCTCAAGGTGGTGGCTCTCCTAGGACTTCGTCCTGCCTATGGACCCAGGAGGGGTTCAAAGCTCCGGAGTCAAGGAGGGAGCTAGAGTCCTTGGCTCGCGAGGTCCATCGAGCTTCACCTCCTCTGAAGAACCTTCTAATGTCCGACCACAGGGCAGGAAGGCTCTTCGGGAAGGCGATCCTTCACCGGGCCATGGACTCCGACCTAGCTCAGAAGCTTGGGCAGGCTTCCATTGGTGCGGAGATAGCCACCGGGCACATCGGAGCCCATCTGTCTCAGGTAACTCATTAAGCCGGAGTGTTGGCACTTCTTTTTTTTTTGTTTTTCTTTTGATTCACTCCTTTGTCATTTGTTTCTCAGGTCTCCGCCTGCATCGCCCACCTCTCCAGGTTCGCTTCAGATAGCACGACTTCGCGAGTCGAGCTGGAAGCCCTGGAGAAGAAGTATGAGGAGTTAGAGAACCAGCTCTCCGCCAAGGACCATGCTCTGGTGGTCATAGAGGGCAAACTCCGATTAGCCAAAGAGAACGTTGCACTGGTGGTTGCAGAGAAGGACAAGCAGTCCTCTAGCCTGTCTGTCCTTCAGCGGGCTAATGAGGATTTGAAGGTCCAACTTCGCGACTTCGACAAGAAGCTGAAGGAGGAGTGCTCGAAGAGGCGAACTGCGGAGGCAAGGGTGGCCTTCTGGGAGTCGGCGGAGTACACTGCTCAAGTGGTGGATGAGTTCCGCAACTCCGAGAAGTGCGAGGAGGAGGTGTATGGGCTGACAAATGGATTTTACAATAGAGGGTGTGCCCATGCACTTTGCTGCTTGCACTACCTCGTCCCTGACAAGGCGCTGCTGTGCAGGATCTTCGAGGGCTCCTATGCCAACCCCGAGTTCAGGAGCGGATGCGACTTCATTCTGTTCACTAAGAATGAACTGGCGGAGATCGCAGAAGGTGACGAAAGGGAGGGAAGGCATTGGAGTCCGCCTGCACCAGTCCACCCGGTCTTGGAAGAGCTGTGTCTCCAACTACGGAGAGAGGCTGAAGGGGACGAAGTCGTCGGGACCGATGCGACTCCGATATCATATGCTGTCCCGGTCAACGTTGCTGCAGACCCTGCGGAGATAGCCATGAAAGTAGAGCCTGAAGTGGAGGAGCGGGCTATAATTGTAGTGGATGTTTCGGCCGAAGTGGCTCCTCCTTCGGCCGAAGCTCCCCCTCCTGTATAAATTCTTCTCTTTTTTTTTGTAAAATTTTGTAAGTTAATGAAGTCCGATGTCTTCTTACTTCGAACTTTTATTTACGCATATTGTCCTTCATCCAATAAGCTAAGAAAACTTCAACTTTTTATAATGACTTGAACTTATAATAATAATACTTTCACAAACTCTAACAAAATTTGAAACCATAAACTTCAAGTGCAATGACTCTGAAAGACAAAATTGAAACCATTGTCTTCAAGTGTGGTGACTCCGAAAAACCTTAGCGACTTGAAACCATAATCCTCAAGTGTGATGACTTCAAAGAACTTTAACAACTTGAAATCATAAATATTCTGGGGGCTTCGCCAGGGACCTAGCTTGTAATCGGTTGTGGTGGAGTACTTATTGAATATGGTCTTGACTTCGCCGAAATCTTTTTGAGAACTCAGATGAAATATTTCTTCAAGTGGTTGGGAAGTACTGTTCCTTCTTGGTCCATGAGGCGGAATGTTCCCCGGCGGACTTCGTCTTTGATCAAGTATGGGCCTTCCCAGTTCGGTGTGAGCTTGTTTGCTGTGATATTTCTTGTAGTTCCCTCGATTTTTTGGAGTACCCAGTCTCCGACTCCTAGTGGCCTCTTGACCAAATTTTTGTCGTGGGTGAGTTTAGTCGCCAGCTTAAACTTATTTTCCCTTAGGCGGGCAGTTATTCGCTTCTCTTCTAGTAAGTCCAAGTCTAAACAGCGTTGGCGCTTATTACTCTCCTTGTCATATGTAGAGATTCTATATGATGGGAGTGCGAGTTCGGCTGGTGAGACTGCCTCTGAACCGTAAACCAGGGCGTAGGCTGTTTCTCCTATGGGGCCCCCTAGCCGAAGTCCGTACTGCCCATAATGCGGCGGGGAGTTCGTCAACCACTTGTTAGACTTCCCTTCGAGACCTTTTCTCAGTGCGGCAAGGATCAGTTTGTTGGCTGCTTCGGCCTATCCGTTTCCTTGCGGGTGTGCAACAGATGACTTCCAGTGTTTGATCCCTAGGCGGGTGCACTCCGCTGTAAACTTAATGGCGAACTGAGTACCGTGATCGGACACGATGGTGCGTGGCACTCCGTATTGGCACAGGACGAAGTCGTGGAGGAAGTTGAGCGTATTCTCCTCTGTCGGGGCGGCCAACGGCTTCGCTTCGATCCATTTGGAGAAGTAGTCGACGGCCACGATCAAGTATTCGTGATGTCCACGGGCTTTGGGGAATTTGCCCATAAGGTTGATTCCCCACATACCGAAGGGCCAAGCTGCCAGTACAGAGGTTTGTGGAACTGATGGTAAGCGGGGAATGCTGCTGAACGTTTGGCAAGTGTCACAGTGTTTCACGTAATTCTCCGCATCCCTTCTTAGTGTCATCCAATAATAACCCTGATTGATCACCTTTTCTGCCAAGGGTCTTGATCCGGGGTGTCCACCGCAGATTCCCTCACGTAATTCTTCCAGAATTGTCTGGGTGAGGTCGGGCTGTACACAACTGAGAAGCGGCTTGGAGAAGGAGCGTAGGTACAGGATATCATTGAGCACAGTGTATCGAGCCGTGCATTTGCGAATTTGCCTTACTTTGGCCTTGTCTGCTGGCAGGATATCTGAGGATATGAAGTTCTTCAGTTCGTCGATCCATGTGGGGGAGTCAGGTGTCGAAGTCAGAATTGGCGAGATATGTTCTGGAGTAGAGATTCGAACTATCTAGATGTCGAGGTCATTGGGGGCTTCGCCAGACGCTATTATAGCCAGTTTGTCTGTTACTTCGTTGTGATCGCGATCTATTTTGGTAAGGGCGAAGTACCGAAACTGAGTGGCCAGCTGGGATACCCTTTCCGCGTAGACCTCTAGGTTGTCAGAGTTGACCGCGAACTCATTGTTGACCTGTCCCACCACGACCTGGGAGTCGCTGAATACTTCGAGCGATCTCACTCCCGAATCCAGAGCCCATTGCATCCCAATAACCAAAGCCTCGTACTCCGCTTGGTTGTTAGACAGGGGGTAGTCAAGTCGGACGCAGCGAACTTCCTTGTGTTGCCCGGAGGGGGATTCAATGGTGGCCTTACTCCGACTCCACTTGCGTTTACGGCTCCGTCCACCATCATTGTCCATACCTCCTCTGCCGGGAGTACGGGGGGCGTTTCTTCGTCGGGGGTGACTTCGGAGAACGATAATTCGGCCAAAAAATCTGAGAGAGCTTGGGCCTTGATCGTAGCTCGGGGTGCGAAGGTGAGGTCCAAGCCGCATCCTTCGATGGACCATCGAAGCATCCTTCCTGATTGATCCAGTTTGTGAAAGATCTGTTTCAGGGGATGGTTGGTGTATACTACTACGGAGTGGGATTCGAAGTATGCCCGGAGTTTCCTCATAGTGATGACCAAGGTGTAAGCTAGTTTCTCGATGTATGTGTAGCGTACTTCGACATCCCGTAGTACTCTGCTTATGAAGTATACAGGAAGTTGTTGGTCGTTCGACTCCAGAATTAAGGCGGCTGCGATTGCTTGCTGCGCAGCTGATAAGTATACATACAAGACTTTGCCCGAAGTGGGGGCACTCAGTAATGGTGGGTTCGCCAAGTAGCTCATCAGATCCTCCCAAGCCTTTGTGCATTCTTCATCCCACCGAAATGTCTTTCCAGCAATTTTTAAGGCTTTAAAGAATGGCATACACCTCTCAGCGGACTTCGACACGAATCTTCCCAGGGCGGCTATGTGGCCATTGAGACGTTGTATGTCTTTAACACACCGGGGCTCGGCTAGGTTTCGTATTACCTTTATTTTTCGGGCGTTGGCTTCGATACCCCATTCGGACATCATAAAGCCAAGGAATTTCCCTGACTTCACCCCAAACATGCATTTTGCCGAGTTGAGCTTAAGTCCGTATTCCGAATGTGTGGCGAACGTTTCGTTCAAATCATCTAAGTGAGAATGACCCCGTTTGGTCTTGACGACCATGTCATCCACATAAGTTTCGACGTTCCGGCCTATGTGACTTCGCAGGATCTTGTTCATCATCCTTTGGTAGGTGGCACCTGCATTCTTCAGTCCGAACGGCATCATGTTGTAACAGTAGATAGCTCCTACGGCTCCGAAGGATGTGTGGATTTGATCCTCTGGTCTCATCTGGATTTGATGATAGCCGGAAAAGGCATCCATGAAGTTGAGGAACTCGAATCCCGAAGTGGACTCCACAAGGGCATCAATGCGGGGTAGTGGGTAACAGTCCTTCGGGTAGGCTTTGTTCAAGTCCGTGTAGTCCACACACATTCTCCACTTCCCCGCTAGCTTTTTTGACCATTACTACGTTGGCCAGCCATGAGGGGTACTCAACCTCAGGATGAACTTCGATTCCAGCAGCTTCTGGACTTCGGCATGCATTCCTTTGAGTTTGTCCTCTCCGAATTGTCTAGGCTTTTGCTTCACTAGTTTGAACGTGGGGTCGATGTTGAGCCTGTGTTCAGCGATGTCGCGGGAGATCCCTGACATGTCTTGTGTGCTACAGGCGAAGTTGTCAAGGTGAGTGGAGAGGAAGCGGGTCATCTCCTCCTTCATCGACTGTGGCATCTCGCTTCCGATTTGGACCTTTTAGTCGGGATAGTCGGGGTGTATGGCGACCTCATCGAACTCCTTTACTCCGGGAGTGTTTGTGTCCGGTAAGGGTGTCGACTGAGCAAGGGCGGTGACTTCCGCGTGCTCTCTAGTCGTTATGACTGACCCTACCATTACCGGCGGCGGTTCGATTTCGGAGTGCTATCGGGACTTCACCATGTGGGCGAGTAGGCTTCGGGGGCTGCTTTTGACGTACCCCACTCCACCACGGGTGGCAAACCGGACTTGCTGATGTGAGGTGGAGATGACGAGGTCGAAGGCGGCGTGCGCCAAAGTCCCGAGAATGGCGTTGTAGGGGGAGTCGATGTCCACTACGTAAAACTTGATCTCCTCTTTGCGTGTTGATACGCGAAAATCGTATCACATTTTTAGCATGTTTTTATATATGTTTTAATGTGAAATTGAGAGTAAATTGACATTAATTGTTTACTATTTACTTGATTTCACGGTTTTTATGATTTTGGAAGTGTCAGGTGAAAAGTAGACGAAAACAGCAAATTCTGGGGCAAAAATGCAATTTTTGGAAATGTTGACCCGGTCAAACCGCCAGGACGGGCGTCCTGAACCGGGACGGGCGTCCCGAACCTGGTCAACGAATCAGGACGGGCGTCCCGAACCGGGACGGGCGTCCCGAGCCGCCAGAAGCTGTCCCACATCGAATTTTTCAGAATTTTTCACTCCGGGAAGCTGCTATAAATACCCCAGGCCTCCAGCAGTTGAATTCATCCCTCTCCACTCGATCTGAGTCATTCAGTGGTTTCCAGTGTGCAATTTTCTAGTACACAACTCACTCGGAAGACTCAGATTTCAGTTATAGTTTTCTTTCTTGTTAGTGTTTTGCTCTAGTTTCTGAGAAATAGTCTCAGATCTTAGGCTTCTATAGATAGGTTCGTTTCTGGTATTCATAGAATACCCGGGATTTCGTTAGGAGATCCTAAGAGGGCTCTAGGCGTTCGAAGAGTCAGTCTACAGGGCTGGGCTTAAGCTGGGTATTAAGGTAAAGCCCAGTTACTAGGCTGAGGAAGCGTCCTCCGAGGTTCTGGTGAGCAGAGTCGGGGCGAGCAATACGACGTATACAGCAGTACGCTCTGTCGGCGAGACTACGTAAAGGGTGATTTCTTTATGGCATCAGTCCCCATACCCCTCTCTTATATGTTTTATTGCTTTATCCTAAACATCAATTATGAATATCAGATTACGGTTTTTATGAATAGTTATTTTGTATGTTGAAGTTATTATGTTTTTCCGGAAATAGCCACCTGCTAAATATTCACTATGTCTGCATGTTTAATGTGCTCTTTTAAACTAACGTTAGGGTTATAGACAATTCCTAACCACGGTCTAATCATACCCTGTTTAGTTTAATAGGCATCAATTAGTATTGGTGTCTGCCATGCTAGATAAAATAACATGCTGAACACCCTGCTTGTTAAAGTAGTCTAGGTAGGAGTCGAGCTGAGTCCGATTATGCCGGCGGCTAGGGCAAGCGGTATGATCCCCGAAGTGACATAGGGCTTTCATGGATGCCTTCGTCCCGAACCGTGAGTAGGGCCGTCATTAAGGTAGGGCAGTTTATTAGAGACCTCGGATGTGGTACGCCTTTAGACACAGAACATAGTTGCAATCCAGGCTAAGATGCATCTAAATACTCGAAGACAGGTCAATCAACATATAGGAACAGTATAGCATAGAATCAGAACTCATCTTTAAAACACTTTTAGAGTTAATTAGACTTGAACCTAGTGGAGAATGGATCACCCTCTCATCAACGTATTTGATGAAGATTGCAAACTGGATAAGATAAGAGTTAGGATAAGAGGCTAGTTACTACTAAGCCGTTGCCACTTCCCTGGGAGTACGATAATTAACTTAGTAAATCGTAGATACTTTCCAATAGACTAGCTACACGATAGGTACTCTGCCTTAGATTCTGGCTGATTAAGTGACACCATAAGACTAACGTGACAATTAGTCAATCACAGTCCTTAATTAATCATAATCGACATAGGGTAAAATAACACCTATTAGTACGTCAACCGGAATCGCATAAGATTTTTGGCGCCGTTGCCGGGAAATATCATAATGAATTTAGGATTCCTGATCAAAATTCTAGAGACTTATGATAGGTAACGGTAGTAATCTAGACCTTAGACCCAACATGTTTTATACTAGTTAGACAATCAGTTTCCGAAATATAGGATTATCATAACTAATTAATTTTAGATATTATCTGGAATTAAGACATTTAGGATAATCAAATTTTAGAAAATCATTCTAAAACCATATTAAGGGAATTTAATTGCTTTCAAAATATTAAAAATCCGAAAAAATTGTACTTTTTCTTGTTAAATGGTAAGTTATTTCTTTTCCCTATCCTTTGTGTTTTCTTGTGAATAGTTGTTTTGTTTTGTTTTCTCTTTCTTCCAAGTTTTTCTTTAGTTTTCACTCTCCTGTAACCTCACTAACCAGTTTGCTCAGGCTAAAACGTGTTCTTCTCTGTAGTTGCATGACTCGATCTTCAGAAGCTAACCTTGAAACACCAGTTGAAAATCCTGAACGAATCATTCGCACAGCTAATAGGCGAAGAACAGAAATGGCTGCTGAAAGACCTACCCTTGAATCCTACATCCAGCCACAGACGATCCCAGTCTCATCTGCCATCCGAATCCCTGGGAACCCTCGCTATGATCTGAAACCGAATGTGATCCAGCTGATTATAAATCGAGTTCAGTTTGGAGGAACTGCAGCCGAGAATCCGCTGGAACACCTATCTGATTTCTCTTCTCTCTGCGAAGGCCTCAAGGGAGATCATACTGCAGAAATAACTAAACTCAACCTGTTTCCCTACTCACTTAGGGACAGAGCTAAGAGATGGTTGGCCCAGCTACCTACTAACTCCATCACCTCATGGGACGAGTTAAGCAAAGCCTTCCTAGAAGAGTACTACTCTGCAGCAAGAGTCCTAGAATATCGAAGGGCTCTGTCTAGTTTCACTCAAGCTGCTGATGAGACAGTGATCGAAGCTTGGGACAGATTCAAGGAGCTACTCAGGCTCTGCCCCCAACATGGACTTACCGAGGCATTGCTGATTCAGCAATTTTACGGGGGTATGTCAGACATGGGTAAGCAAATTCTCGATGGACTCAATCCTCAGAGCGGTTTCAATGGAATGAGTGATGTAGATGCTAGAAACGCTCTGGAGAGACTCTACAGGAACAGCAAGAATTGGCGCACAAGTGGCCGAGCTAAGAAGCAACCAGTAAATGCGGTCGTTGCCTCCACTGATGATCAATTTGAGGCACTGAAGGCCAGCATTACTAATCAGCTGAATGCTTTCCAACAAGGGAAAAGCATTCAGTCAGTATACCAAGTCTGCGAGTTTTGCCAAGGACCACATTTCAGTGGGGATTGTTATGGTAATGGGATATTAACTGTCCCAGAAGAGATGGAACAAGTGGACGCAGTAAATTCTGCTCCTATAGGAAATACCTACAATCCCACTTGGAAGAACCATCCGGGATTTAGCTGGAGAAACAATCCCGGGGCTACTAACTTCCAGAAAAGAGTACCTCAGCAGCTGCCATATCCGCAGAATCAGCAAGTTGCTCTGCCTGCACCAAGGAATTACATCGTTCCAGCTGATCCCATGCAAGAATTTAGAGACATGCTGAAGAGCATTTCCGACTCCAACAAGGAAATGATAGAGTCCAACAGAAAGATTCAGGAAGCTCACGCAGAAAGAATCCAGCAGAACGAGAATAGACAGAAGCAGACCGAGCAAACAATCAGAAACACACAAGCTGCTATACAAACTTTAGAGAGGCAGATGGGTCAACTATCCACCCATTTCTCTCACAGGTCCCAGGGAACGCTACCAAGCAACACTGAGACCAACCCTCAAACTGAATGCAAGACCATCACTCTAAGATCTGGTAAAATTCTATCTCCATCTCCACCCAAACCATCTGACCCTCCTATTCTTGTGCAGGAACCAGAAGAAGGCTCCAAGGACCCAACGCCGACGGAGGTCGAAATCGAAGTAGCAAGGAAAGGGAAGACGGAGTTTATTCCTGAGTACCGGCCAAAAGTACCTTACCCTGCCAGACTTATGCACAATAAAGATAAGGAGCAATTTGAAAAGTTTCTTAGGAATTTTAGTCAGATTCATGTTAATTTACCTTTACTTGATGTTATTTCTGAAATGCCAAAGTATGCTAAGTTTTTAAAAGAAGTTGTTAGTAATAAAAGAAAATTTGACATGGACAAGGTGGTTCTTAATGAAGAATGTTCGGCGGTTCTGTTGAATAAACTACCGTCTAAACAGAAAGATCCTGGTTGTTTTACCTTGCCATGTACAATTGGAAATATTACTAACATGCATGCATTAGCAGACTTAGGAGCTAGTATTAATCTTATGCCATCTAGTTTATTTGATAAATTAGGATTGCATGATTTGAAAACGACTAGGATGTGCATACAACTTGCAGACAGGACAGTCAAAATCCCCAAGGGAATAATTGAAGACCTCTTAGTAAAGGTCGGAAAATTTGTATTTCCTGTGGATTTCGTTGTCATGGACATGAATGGGGAAGGAGGAGTGCCCCTGATCCTAGGTCGACCATTTCTAGCCACCTCAAAAGCATTAATAGACGTCAGTAATGGTCAAATCAAGTTAAGGGTAGGAAATGATGACATCACTTTTAATCTAAATGAAACCCTTAGGTATCCCATGCATTTAGATGATACTTGTTTTTGTGTGGATGCCATGGAACACTTGATTGCAATTAACGTGACAGACCTATGCTCAAACTATCAAATTCTAAGTGAGGACTCCCTAGAATTAGAGGAGTCTGAACTTAGCTCTTCTGAAAATGAAATTACTTCTGATAGTTTCACTGAGATAGGTGATGATGAGATGAAGAAAGAGCGAACCTCGTTTGAAGATCCACCAGACTTGGAACTGAAGGAACTACCCACTCATCTGTGCTACGAATTCCTAGATGACAACAAGAAACTTCCCATTATTCTTGCAGCTGATCTGACTGCAGAACAAAGGAAGCTGACTGTGGACATGTGCAGAAAGCATAGAAGAGCCTTTGCCTACAAAATTGCGGATATCCCAGGTATTAATCCAAGCTTTTGTTCGCATAAGATTCTTCTAGAAAATGAGTATAAGCCATGTGTGCAACCTCAAAGGAGGTTGAATCCTAATGTGTGTGATGTTGTTAAGAAAGAAGTCATTAAACTGTTAGATGCAGGACTTATCTACCCTATCTCGGATAGTGAGTGGGTAAGCCCGGTGCAGGTAGTACCTAAGAAAGGCGGGGTATAACAGTTGTTAGGAATGAGCATAATGAACTAATCCCTACAAGAACTGTAACTGGTCATCGTGTATGCATAGACTATAGAAAATTAAATACGGCCACACGAAAAGATCACTTTCCCCTTCCTTTTATTGACCAAATGTTAGAAAGATTATCTGGACATATGTTTTATTGCTTTCTTGATGGGTTTTCTGGTTATTTTCAAATTCCTATTTCCCCTGAGGACCAGCATAAAACTACATTCACATGCCCTTTCGGAACATTTGCATATAGAAGGATGCCTTTTGGTTTGTGTAATGCACCTGCTACATTTCAACGTTGTATGACTGCTATCTTTGAGGACATGTTAGGAAAATCTATGGAAGTATTTATGGATGACTTTTCTGTTTTTGGAAATTCATTTGAGGTTTCTAAAGAACTTGGAGTTAATGTTGAAACGTTGTATAAAATCTAACCTGGTTTTAAATTGGGAAAAATGCCACTTCATGGTAAAAGAGGGAATCGTTTTAGGACATAAGATCTCACACCTAGGTATGGAAGTAGATAAGGCAAAAATTGAAGTAATTTCAAAACTACCTCCTCCCAAAAATGTGAGAGCCGTTAGGAGTTTTTTGGGACACGCTGGCTTTTATCGTAGGTTCATAAAAGATTTTTCATTAATAGCCAGGCCGTTGACCAATTTACTCGGAAAAGATGTTCCATCTTTGATGAGAAATGTCTAAAAGCTTTTAATAGACTTAAGGAACTCTTAACTACTGCACCTATCATGACATCACCTGATTGGAGTCTACTTTTGAGCTTATGTGTGATGCTAGTGACTATGCAGTAGGAGTAGTTTTAGGACAAAGACATGATAAGAAGTTTCATGTAATATATTATGCTAGTAAAACCTTAACTGATGCTCAGGAAAATTACACTACGACAGAAAAGGAATTATTAGCAGTAGTATATGCATTTGATAAGTTTCGATCCTATCTAGTCCTGTCTAAAACTATTGTTTATACTGATCATTCGGCACTAAAATACTTGTTTAATAAAACCGACGCAAAACCAAGATTGATTAGATGGGTTTTATTGCTTCAAGAATTTGACATAGAAATCCGGGATAAGAAAGGGGCAGAAAACTTAGCCGCAGACCATTTGTCTAGGTTAGAAAATCCGACCCTAGAAGCCATTGATGAAACAATCATATCTGATAAATTTCCGGATGAGAATCTATGTGCATTATTTGCTAGTTTCTCACCCCCTTGGTTTGCAGATATAGCAAATTACTTGGCAGCCCGGACTCTCCCTAGTAATATCACTGCTCAACAAAGAAGAAAATTCTTTGCTGACTGAAATTACTATTGGGAAGATCCTTTTCTATTTCGAATATGTGCAGATCAGATGATCAGAGATGTGTCTCAAGAAGAAGGTTTCCAAATTCTGGACACTGTCACTGCGGACCAACAGGTGGTCACTTAGCTGCAGCTAATACCGCCGAAAAGTTAGAAGCAGGCTTCTACTGGCCTACATATTCAAAGATGCCGCAGCATTCACAGATCGTGCGATGCCTCAGAAAGCTGAAACCATATCTTCTCGAGACAATCTACCCCAACAGGCGATTCAAAGTGTAGAAATATTTGACATATGGGGTATAGATTTCATGGGTCCGTTTCCTTCCTCTCTTGGTATGAAGTACATCTTAGTAGCTGTAGAATATTTTTCAAAATGGCCTGAGGCACAGGCCCTACCTACTAATGATGCTCGAGCAGTATGCAGATTCCTCAAGCAGATTTTCGCCAGGTTTGGATGTCCAAAAGCCCTAATCAGTGATCGAGGTAAGCACTTCTGTAACTCTCAATTGCAGAAAGTACTCCAGCAGTACGGAATTCAGCATCGCATTTCCACAGCCTACCATCCTCAAACCAACGGGCAGGCTGAGGTAACCAATAGGGGCATAAAGAGAATCCTAGAAAAGACCGTGGGTGTTAACCGTAAGGATTGGGCCAATAAACTGGAGGATGCATTATGGGCCTTCCGTACAGCATACAAGACCACTACGGGGTTCTCACCCTATCGACTAGTCTACGGAAAAGCATGCCACCTTCCGGTTGAACTTGAACACAGAGCTTACTGGGTAGTACAAAAATGCAATCTCGACGATAATTTGACTAAGGAACACTGGATTTTACAGCTCAACGAATTGGATGAGTGGAGGCTCAAAGCATATGAGAACTCACATAAGTTCAAAATGACAAGTAAACTCCGGCATGACAGACGACTCAAAGCCCAGAAAAATTTTGAACCAGGAGATAAGGTATTGTTGTACAACTCACGTTTCAAATTTTTCCCAGGAAAACTGCGTAGCTGTTGGTCAGGACCGTTCACGATCACGGAAGTATCACCTTTCGGAGCATGTGACATCATGGATTCTGACGGTATTGTTCAAAAAGTAAACGGACAACGCCTAAAGATTTACAGAGAGCCGTTTGACTCGTCCGAGCAGATTGTGGACTTCACAGACTAAGGGAGTATCTCTTTCATTTTATTTCTTGTTTTTGTTATTTCTATGTTCCTTCTTACCCGTAGTTAGATGAATAAGTGTGGGGTAAGAATTTTTTTTTATTTTTATGTTTTATTTCTTGTTTTCAAATAAGTGTGGGGTAATTAGCTATGCATGAACACTGAGGACAGTGCCAGATTTAAGTGTGGGGTAGCAGTGCACAGTGTACTGTAGCAGTTTGAAGTAGTTTGAAAAATTTTTCGCATGCTTTTGCTTGTTTTCCCTGTATTTTCACACCCTTCCAAATTTTTTTTTCAAATTTTTTCCGTCTTTCAGACTTCTAAATGCAGTATGCTTGGTTAAACAAATTGCTTATGTCTATGATATGTAGGTAGTATGTTATGGGTAGTAGGAGATAATTGATAGCTATCTGGGACTAATTGATTAGGAATAGGGAATTCCTGATAACTGAGCACAACCTTGTCTGGATTAGAGACCTCAACCAATTGCCTATTCGAGACTTAACTAGATAAAATTAGACCAGTTGTGGATATATTGGCAGTTAGAATGACTAGATGAGACTCTGAGCCAAAAGTGAAAAGAACTTAAGGAAGTTAATTACAATAGGGTAGTTTGCCAGCGGCCTTCGCTACTCGAGCACCACTCCTTCGGGGAACTTAAAGCCCGATGCCCTAAGGTCGTGTAGATCTGGGAGTCATCGGAGTGGGACTTGCTACATGGGTAGTTGAAGTTGACGTGTTCTAAGCAAACTCGAAATACCCTGAATCTATAAAGAAAATAACTAAGTGCTAAAACATTAAAAATCTGATCACCAAAGCTCAGAACTCAGAAAGTTATCTGTTGTCAGTATGTCTAGCGATAGGTCGAAGTATTATCTGGTAGCAGTTAAGATAAGAGTTCATTGTGTTGACTATCTGGTCTAGACTAGTACACACACTACACATCAGGAAGACCCTGTGACTAAGAAAAAAAGTCCAACCTAGTTGTTGATTTATTTTCTGCCTGATCATAACAAACTACTAGAAACATTTGAGACCTTGTCATAGCAACCTAACCAGTCAGACCTGTGTTAAGAATTGTCTGAAGAATTTTTGGAATAAAAACATGATTAGGAATTTAAGTGACTGCACTACGGTTTAAAATCACTAACTCCATGTAGACTTTGCTTGAGGACAAGCAAAAAGCTAAGTGTGGGGTTATCTGATACGCGAAAATCGTATCACATTTTTAGCATGTTTTTATATATGTTTTAATGTGAAATTGAGAGTAAATTGATATTAATTGTTTACTATTTACTTGATTTCACGGTTTTTATGATTTTGGAAGTGTCAGGTGAAAAGTAGACGAAAACAGCAAATTCTGGGGCAAAAACGCAATTTTTGGAAATGTTGACCCGGTCAAAGGTCCGGGACGGGCGTCCCGACCCGGTCAAACCGCCAGGACGGGCGTCCCGAACCTGGTCAATGAATCAGGACGGGCGTCCCGAACCGGGACGGGTGTCCCGAGCCGCCAGAAGCTGTCCCACATCGAATTTTTCAGAATGTTTCACTCCGGGAAGCTGCTATAAATACCCCAGGCCTCCAGCAGTTGAATTCATCCCTCTCCACTCGATCTGAGTCATTCAGTGGTTTCCAGTGTTCAATTTTCTAGTACACAACTCACTCGGAAGACTCAGATTTCAGTTATAGTTTTCTTTCTTGTTAGTGTTTTGCTCTAGTTTCTGAGAAATAGTCTCAGATCTTAGGCTTCTATAGATAGGTTCGTTTCTGGTATTCATAGAATACCCAGGATTTCGTTAGGAGATCCTAAGAGGGCTCTAGGCGTTCGAAGAGTCAGTCTACAGGGCTGGGCTTAAGCTGGGTATTAAGGTAAAGCCCAGTTACTAAGCTGAGGAAGCGTCCTCCAAAGGTTCTGGTGAGCAGAGTCGGGGCGAGCAATACGACGTATACAGCAGTACGCTCTGTCGGCGAGACTACGTAAAGGGTGATTTCTTTATGGCATCAGTCCCCATACCCTCTCTTATAGTTTATTGCTTTGTCCTAAACATCAATTATGAATATCAGATTACGGTTTTTATGAATAGTTGTTTTGTATGTTGAAGTTATTATGTTTTTCCGGAAATAGCCACCTGCTAAATATTCACTATGTCTGCATGTTTAATGTGCTCTTTTAAACTAATGTTAGGGTTATAGACAATTCCTAACCACGGTCTAATCATACCCTGTTTAGTTTAACAGGCATCAATTAGTATTGGTGTCTGCCATGCTAGATAAAATAACATGCTGAACACCCTGCTTGTTAAAGTAGTCTAGGTAGGAGTCGAGCTGAGTCCAATTATGCCGGCGGCTAGGGCAAGCGGTATGATCCCCGAAGTGACATAGGGCTTTCATGGATGCCTTCGTCCCGAACCGTGAGTAGGGCCGTCATTAAGGTAGGGCGGTTTATTAGAGACCTCGGATGTGGTACGCCTTTAGACACAGAACATAGTTGCAATCCAGGCTAAGATGCATCTAAAATACTCGAAGACAGGTCAATCAACATATAGGAACAGTATAGCATAGAATCAGAACTCATCTTTAAAACACTTTTAGAGTTAATTAGACTTGAACCTAGTGGAGAATGGATCACCCTCTCATCAAAGTATTTGATGAAGATTGCATAACTGGATCATAAGATAAGAGTTAGGATAAGAGGCTAGTTACTACTAAGTCGTTGCCACTTCCCTGGGAGTACGATAATTAACTTAGTAAAATCGTAGATACTTTCCAATAGACTAGCTACACTATAGGTACTCTACCTTAGATTCTGGCTGATTAAGTGACACCATAAGACTAAACGTGACAATTAGTCAATCACAGTCCTTAATTAATCATAATCGACATAGGGTAAAATAACACCTATTTAGTACGTCAACCGGAATCGCATCACGTGTGCAGGCACCGGAGCCAAGAGTGACTTTAATCTTGATTGTTCCTTTAACATTGATCTTGTGAGCGGTGAAACCTTCCAGGATCATATTGCTGGGTTTCAAGTGAGTGTCATTCATCCCCATCTCCTTGAAACACTTGTGGTACAGGATATTGTTTGTGGCTCCGGTGTCAATTAGTACTCTCCTGACTCGGCATTTGTTGATTCCCTGTCTGGTCATGCCTACTTCGAGGACGATGGGGGTTATGCGGGCCTCTTCATTCAACTCGAGGTCTTGATCAGAGAAGATGATCGGCTCATGTAGGAACGTGCCGAGGTGGGACTCCGGGGGAGGCTTACTCAAGTTATAGATTTTCCGCTTTATCATTTTGATGGATTCGTACCGAGGAGTTATTGATACGCGAAAATCGTATCACCTTTTGTAGCATGTTTTTATGTATGAATTTGGGTGAAATTGAAGGTAATTTGCTCTTGATTGTTCATTATTTACTTAATTTCACAGTTTTTATGATTTTGGAAGTGTCAGGTGAAAAGTAGACGAAAACAGCAAATTTTGAGGTAACAAACGCAATTTTTGGAAATATTGACTTAGTCAACGGGTCAGGACGGCGTCCCAACCTAGTCAACAGATCAGGACGGGCGTCCCAATCCGGGACGGGCGTCCCGAACCCCCAGATCCAGTCCCACATCGAAGTTTTGCTGAAAAATCACCCCGGGAAGCTGCTATAAATACCCCAGGCCTCCAGTAGTTGAATTCATTCCTCTCCACTCGATCTGAGTCATTAAGTGGTTTCCAGTGTACACTTCTCCAGTACACAACTCACTCAGAGACTCGGATCTCAGTTTTCTTTCTTAATAGTGTTTTGTTTTAGTTTCTGAGAAATAGTCTCAGATCTTAGGTTTCTATAGATAGGTTCGTTTATGGTATTCATAGAATACCCGGGATTTCGTTAGGAGATCCTAAGAGGGCTCTAGGCGTTCGAAGAGTCAGTCCACAGGGCTGGGGTTAAGCTGGGTATTAAGGTAAAGCCCAGTTACTAGGCTGAGGAAGCGTCCTCCGAAGGTTCTAGCGAGCAGAGTCTGGGCGAGCAATACGACATATACAGCAGTACGCTCCGTCGGCGAGACTACGTAAAGGGTGATTTCTTTATGGCATCAGTCCCCATGTCCCTCTCTTATATGTTGTTATTGTATTGTTCTAAATATTTATTATGAATGCGAGATTACTATTTTTATGAATAGTTTTTTATATGTTGACGTTGTTATGTTTTTCCGGAAATAGCCACCTGCTTAACATTCACTATGTCTGCATGTCTAATGTGCTCTTTTAAACTAAAGTTAGGGTTATAGACAATTAACCACGGTCTATAATCATAACCTGTTTAGTTTAACATGCATCAATTAGTATTGGTGTCTGCCATGCTAGATAAAATAACATACTGAACACCCTGTTTGTTAGAGTAGTCTAGGGGAAGCCGAGCCGAGTCCGATTATGCCGGTGGCTAGGGCAAGCGGTATGATCCCCGAAGTGACATATGGCTTTCATGGATGCCTTCGTCCCGAACCGTGAGTAGGGCCGTCATTAAGGTAGGGCGGTTTATTAGAAACTTCGGATGTGGTACGCCTTTAGACACAGAACATAGTTGCAATCCAGGCTAAGACATGTCTAAAATATTGGAATTTAGGTCATTCAACATATAGGAACAGTATAACTAGAATCAGGATCATCTATAAAACACTTCTAGGATTAATTAGACTTCTTAAACCTAGTGGAGAACGGATCACCCTCTCATCAAAGTATTGATGAAGATTGCATAACTGAATTATAAGATAAGAGTTAGGAATACAGGTAGTTACACTAAGTCGTTGCCACTTCCCTGGGAGTATGATATTTAACTTAATAAAATCGTAGATACTTTCCAATAGACTAGCTACACGAAGGTACTCTGCTTTAGGTTCTGGCTGATTAAGTGACACCATAGAGCTAAATGTGACAATTAGTCAATCACAGTCCTTAATTATTCATAATCAACCATAGGGTAAAATAAACAACTATTAGCACGTCAACCGGAATCCCATCAAATTTTTGGCGCCGTTGCCGGGGAAATATCATAAGAATTTAGGATTATGGCCACAATCTAGAGATTATGATAGGTAACGGTAGTAACTAGATGTGAATTACACTTATCTTATGTTAGTTAGACAATCACTTTCCTAATATAGGATTATCATAAACTAATTAATTTTAGATAATATCTGGAATTAAGACACTTAGGATAATCAAACTTTAGAAAATTATTCTAAAACCATATTAAGGAAAATTTACCCGCTTTCTAAATAAAAATCAAAATCCATAAAAAATATCTCTCTTGCTTATTATTCAATGTCCTACTTTTTGCTATGTTATTTCTACCAGACTTTGCACTCAGAAATGAAGAGAACAAGAGCAGTTACTAACCAGGCAAAGAAAACAGAAAACCTGACACTCCAGGACCGAAGAAGACAAAGCCAGAGGGCCCTCTAGGCCTGCACCAGAAGTACCACGAGGGACTCCTTCACAACCAGTGGAAGTAAACTAAAGCCCTGATGCCAATGAACTAGTGAGACGATTCCTGAACACCCGTGAGCATAGTCCCACGGAAGAAGATCCTTCTGAGGATACCTTCCCTCCTAGAGAAGAACCCAAGAGATCTCCAATTCACCCTCCTGCCCAGAGAGTTCCTATAAATCCACCCCCTACTGACCAAACCCAAAATTCACCAACCTCTCCTGCATACACCCCAACACCTAACGAGCGCACACCTTCATCTGCGGGGAGTACTAACGGTTATTATTCAATGTTGTCCGTGTAGATAGACACGTTAGCTCAAAGGGTCTATGAGATGGACCAAGGGATTGTCAGCAGACTGTGTCATTTAGACCAACTCAGTCTGAATATCACAACTAACGTGGACCGACTCAGAGCCACGGTCAGTCTTCAGGAGAACCAAGGTGCACAACTACTCCGAGAGATGGCTGATTTACGTAGTGAGCAGAACAAGCAGAGGGATGAGATGAGAACCATACGCATAGAAATGCGAAACATTCGAACAGAACTACAGGAGATCAGAGACAGGAGTCGTTAAAAAGGGAAGATTCTTTTACTCTCAACAGATAATTCGTTTGAACTGAAACGTGAATAATTGACCCATATGTTTCTATTTTTCAAACATTTTTAAAGGGTCCTTTATATTCAACAATTTTCTTCAGACATTTTATTTCGAATTTCTATGAAAAACAAGATTTTTGCACTAATTACATTGCACAAACTCAGTTTTTGTTTTTCTGAAATTTTTGCTGAATTTAAGTTGGGATAAAATTAGGGTAGTCACAATTTTCGAAAAAAAGACTGAGGAATTTTTGCATAGAGTTTTTAACAACTTCTGAATTTCATTGGATAAACATGAAGCCTTGTTAAGAATTATGATTATTTTTGGTATCTTGAGATTTTCAGGGAATTACGAAAAAAAAAAATTTTTTTTCGGAATTGGCACGCGTCCCGAAGCAACCCGGGACGGGCGTCCCGATTTTGGACAGGCGTCTAGCGGGACGGGAGTCCTGCCTCCAGGACGGGAGTCCCGAAGGCCGCCCCTTCTCTAAAAGCTCAATTTTTTTCATTTTCTCTCAAATCTACAACCAAAAATTCATCTCTCTAAATATTTCTCTCTACTTTCTCTCTACAAATTTTTGGCGAACTCTTCAAAGTTTAAAAATTCGAATTTCCCTCCAAAATTTGAATTTTAAACTTCACCTAAAAATTCGAATTTCCCTCCAAAATTCAATTTTCCTGCCAAAAATTCAAAATCCTTCCCTAACCTAATTTCATCCTTCTAAATTCAAATTCACCTCCAGAATTTGAGTTTAAAGCTTTCTTTCCCACCTAAACTCTCTCGTACGTTTTCAATGGCTCCCAAACGTGCTCGTACCACATCTACCATGACAGTTACCTCAGTGGCACATCCTTTTATGCTGTTTCCCTCCAGCAAAGCATACCAAGAAAGATGCACTGGGTACATCGGGCGTACGATACTGACGGGCAGAACGTTGGATTGGGCAGCAGTACAGACGCTGGGAGTAGAGCCGACGTGCCACCTTACAGTCGAGTATTCATCGTCACAGAGCCCACATACCTGGAGCTGGTATGTGAGTTCTATGCGTCTTTTACCTACCACCAGGAGCAGATCACATTCCGTTTAGGCGGAATAGATCGGTCGATGAGTATGGCCGAGTTCGGAATCGCCCTAGGTATCTGGCAAAGAGATGAGCTGGATACGCCCGCATACACCACAGCAGTTCGAGACTTCACGTCTGTAGACGTCTCCACTGCTTGGGCTCAGATCTGCATGACGGGTGTCCCATACCAGCATGGATTTGCAAAAGCCACAGGTATTTATCCTACTCTTCGTTACCTGCACGCTATCATTGCACACACATTGTCAGGACGACTGACAGCGCCCGGAACTGTCACCCGGATGGAGACATTCCTTCTAGCCAACATGCACATGGGATCTATAATAGAGATGGCTAGACTCATAGAGGTCGTCATGCGAGGATTCGCTACAGACACCAGGAAACAGTGTCTGGGGTTCGGACCATACATCACCAGGCTAGCCCGCTACCTGGAGTTGGACATAGAGGGCTCGGAGCTTACTCTGGTCGCCCCGACCACCATTCCCACAGATGTTACCATTCTACGAAACATGGGAATGGTTGTCCGGGATGCGAATGGCTGCGACACCATCCACACGGAGCAGACAGGACAGGCATCGGCATTGGAAGCATTTCTAGCGCATATCCCTCCGTCTGAGACGTTCGTGCCACGTACTGCCTTCGAACGACACATGTCGCACGGATTGGCAGAACTATCGGCCCGATACAGTCGAGACATGGACAGGATTGACAAACGGCTGACGATGATGGAGGACAGGATTGACAGACGGTTGGCGATGATAGATGACAGGATCGCTATGAACACCAGCAGGATTGAGGAGATACATCAGCAGACTTCCCGAGTGGCGGAAAACTTCGAGTTTGACTTAGCAGACTTAGGTCCACTGGACGACGATCCGTTGGGTTCTTAGTCTCTCTCTCCTTCTTTCCTTTTGCTTTTGTTTTTCTTGTTCTATGTGTATAAACATGTCTGGGCTGTATGACGTATGAATCTATGTACAAAATTGATTTATATGACATACAGAATTGTTTGCATTATTTTAATTTTTTTTATGTCTTGCTTACCCATACAGAATCCTTTCTTTTCTATTTTACTTCTTATTTTCAAATAAGTGTGGGGTAAGAATCTTTTCTGTTGTATTTCTTATTTTCAAATAAGTGTGGGGTAGCTAGATATGCATGAACACTGAGGACAGTGCTAGACTTAAGTGTGGGGTAGCAGTGCACGGTGCACTGTAGCAATTTGCAAATTTTTTTGCATACTTTTGCTTGTTTTCCCCGTATTTTCACACCATTCCAAAAAAATTTCAAACTTTTTCCGTCTTTTAGACGTCTAAATGCAGTATGCTTGGTTAAACAATTGCTTATGTCTATGATATGTAGGTAGTATGTTATGGTTAGTAGGAGATAATTGATAGCTATCTTGGACTAATTGATTAGGAATAGGGGAATTCCTGATAACTGAGCACAACTTTGTCTGGATTAGAGACCTCAGCCAATTGCCTATTCGAGACTTAACTAGATAAAATTAGACCAATTGTGGATATATTGGCAGTTAGAAAGACTAGATGAGACTCTGAGCTAAAAGTGAAAGGAAACAAAAGAGAGTTAATCAAATAAGGGTAGTTTGCCAGCGGCCTTCGCTATTCGAGCACCACTCCTTCGGGGAACTTAAAGCCTGATGCCCTAAGGTCGTGTAGATCTGGGAGTCATCGGAGTGGGACTCGCTACATGGGTAGTTGAAGTTGACGTGTTCTAAGCAGACTCAAAATACCCTGAATCTATAAAGAAAATAACTAAATGCTAAAATATTAAAAATCTGATCACCAAAGCTTAGAACTCAAACAGTTGTCTGTTGTTAATATGTCTAGCGATAGGTCGAAGTGTTATCTGGTAGTAGTTAAGACAAGAGTACATTGTGTTGACTATCTGGTCTGGACTAGTACACACACTACACATCAGGAAGACCCTGTGACTAAGAAAAAAGTTCAACCTAGTTGTTGATTGGTTTTCTGCCTAATCATAACAGGCTACTAAAAACATCTGAGACCTTGTCATAGCAACCTAACCAGTCAGACATGTGTTAAGACTTGTCTGAAGAATTTTTGGAATAAAAACATGACTAGGAATATAAGTAACTTCAGGTAGACTTTGCTTGAGGACAAGCAAAAAGCTAAGTGTGGGATTATCTGATACGCGAAAATCGTATCACATTTTTAGCATGTTTTTATGTATGAATTTGGGTGAAATTGAAGGTAATTTGATCTTGATTGTTCATTATTTACTTAATTTCACAGTTTTTATGATTTTGGAAGTGTCAGGTGAAAAGTAGACGAAAACAGCCAATTTTGGGGCAAAAACGCAATATTTGGAAATATTGACTTAGTCAACGGGTCAGGACGGGCGTCCTGACCTGGTCAACAGAGTCAGGGCGAGCAGAGTCAGGGCGAGCAATACGACATATACAGCAGTACGCTCCGTCGGCGAGACTACGTAAAGGGTGATTTCTTTATGGCATCAGTCCCCATGTCCCTCTCTTATATGTTGTTATTGTATTGTTCTAAATATTTATTATGAATGCGAGATTACGATTTTTATGAATAGTTGTTTTATATGTTGACGTTGTTATGTTTTTTCGGAAATAGCCACCTGCTTAACATTCACTATGTCTGCATGTCTAATGTGCTCTTTTAAACTAAAGTTAGGGTTATAGACAATTCCTAACCACAGTCTAATCATAACCTGTTTAGTTTAACAGGCATCAATTAGTATTGGTGTCTGCCATGCTAGATAAAATAACATACTGAACACCCTGTTTGTTAGAGTAGTCTAGGGGAAGCCGAGCCGAGTCCGATTATGCCGGCAGCTAGGGCAAGCGGTATGATCCCCGAAGTGACATAGGGCTTTCATGGATGCCTTCGTCCCGAACCGTAAGTAGGGCCGTCATTAAGGTAGGGCGGTTTATTAGAAATCTCGGATGTGGTACGCCTTTAGACACAGAACATAGTTGCAATCCAGGCTAAGACATGTCTAAAATATTCGAATTTAGGTCATTCAACATATAGGAACAGTATAACATAGAATCAGGACTCATCTATAAAACACTTCTAGGATTAATTAGACTTAAACCTAGTGGAGAACGGATCACCATCTCATCAAAGTTATTGATGAAGATTGCATAACTGAATTATAAGATAAGAGTTAGGAATATAGGCTAGTTACTACTAAGCCGTTGCCACTTCCCTGGGAGTACGATATTTAACTTAATAAAATCGTAGATACTTTCCAACAGACTAGCTACACGATTGGTACTCTGGCTTAGGTTCTGGCTGATTAAGTGACACCATAGAGACTAAATGTGACAATTAGTCAATTACAGTCCTTAATTATTCATAATCAACATAGGGTAAAATAACACCTATTTAGCACGTCTACCGGAATCGCATCAGTTATGACTTCGATTACTCAGTCGGGCCTTCCCTCGGGCTGTTTGTCCGGCTCACGGCCCTTTTGCTGCCCTTCTCGGGCTAGCCTTTTGATCATTTTCTTGAACTGGTAACAGTCCTCTGTGGAGTGCCCGTAGTCCTGGTGGAAGCCGCAGAACTTCGCCTTGTCACGGGCAGATCGGACGGAGGTCCTCGACGAGGCGGGCTCTCTCGCTCCGAGCCTCTCCCTGACGGTGGCAATGAGGTGTTCCTTGGACTTCATCGGAGTGACAGCTTTAGTTCTCCGTGTCCTGTTCTTGCCCTGCCGGCCTTGGGGGGATACTTCTCCGTGCCTTTCTTTTCTCCGGTAGTGCGACCCCGGAGAGCTCCCTTTGGCGAGGGCAACCTTCCGGGCTACGTTGAACACTTCGCCGATGGCTCGAGCTTGCGGAGTTGGAGCTCCATGTATAGCATTTTTGATTGGAAGTCGCTCTCAAAGCAGGTGATGGCGGTGTCTTGTGTAATTCCGTCGATCTCATCGTGCACTTTTTTGAAATGCTCTAGGTACTCGAGCAGAGTTTCATCATCCCTTTGCTTGACGTTGGCGAGGTCGTCTCTAGTCTTGGGGATTATTCCCGCTGTACTGAATTTATCCACGAAGGCTTTTTTGAGCATCTGCCAGGAGTCAATTGAACCTGGTTTCAGGGAAGAGTACCAGGCCATGGCTCTGTCACTCAGGGTGCCGGGGAAGGCTTTGCAAAGTATCGCCTCATCAGGCGTCACGAGATCCATGGATGATCTGTATCTGGTAATGTGCTCGTCGGGTTTTCTTTGACCAGTATAATGGACGAATGTGGGGATTTTCAATTGCGGATCCGGTATGGTGCGGTGGATCCACTCTGCAAAGGGTCCAGCATAGGCTGATCGGTTCTTCTTCGGTTCGTCCTTCCGGGTTGGCTCTGGACTTCGTTCCCGCTGATTCCGCTTCCACCGGTGTCCGTTACGACATTGCTTTTCTCTGTTCGGCTGGTTGGACGGCTGGCTATCCCCCACTTCGCTGATAGAGCGAAGTGGTTTGGTATTCTGGCCCCTGGTCTGCTGGCTCGCGCCGTTCCTAGATCGGAGTTGTTTCCATTGTTTTGAAAGATCACGCTCTGCTCGGAGTCGCTCAATTTCCTTTTGTAGGTCCTCGACTTCCTCAGCCCATCCGTTGTCTGTAGTCTGCTTTCCATTGAGGCGTTCGTGTAAGTCAGGCAATTTGCAGGGTGAGCCGCGGGGGCCTAGGCGTTCCACGACTGATCGTGGTTGTGGTCGATCGGGGACGGAGGATTGAGCCGCGTGCAGAGTCTCATGACGAGACGTGGGGACCGTGGTGTCAGGGTGGCTCCTCCGTTCACTTGATTGTCGTGACATCCTGAGTTTCAGAAATAGGAATGTGAGATGTTTTACATTCCCGGTAACGGAACCAAACTGATTCGTCAAAAAATGGTCTGATGTCACGTGTCGAGGAACCGTGTCGTTTAATGCTCTCTCTCTGCCAAGTACCCGTATCTTGGTTGTCTATGTGTCCTGGAAGGACTGTTATCCTGCAATGCTAGGCCTACAAAACAGTAAAGTTTATCCGGAGGGTGGAAGGTCTCCGGTAAACCCTTCGATGCTTAAGTCAGCGATTTAACTGTAAGATAAGTAATTAGACAGAGATGAGTAGTGTGATCTGGCCTTACCCTCGTTACCTGTACGGAGGTGGTATTTATAGGGACTTAGCCACCCTTGTCAAGTAGCTTGAGTGATTTGTTAGTGAAATCTGATGGTTACCGGATTTTGTGGGAGAGATATGAGATCCCCCCTTTTTAGTAGGTTGTTAGGGGAATCTTTGACTGTGATCTTTTATATAGTCAAACGTTGACCATCAGAAATGTGGTTGATCGGTGAGTTTGATCAAAGTGAATGAAGTGAAGTGACTTCGGCACGAGGTGAGGCGAAGTGGCATCAACATCCCTGGTAGAGTTGGATGTGTCAGTGAACTGGGGCATGTCAAGCCATGCCAGGTGGCGGACACGTTTACTCGGTGGATCCCATATGCTTAGTGTCATTTACCTTGTTAGCGTGAGGATATTTTCATACTATCTCAATATATATATATATATATATATATATATATATGTATTCTCATATAAAGTTCATAGAAAAAGGAATATCCACTTTCAATCACTTTTGTTTCTAATCTTCTATTATCCCCACTAATATATACATATTCTTCTTTTCATTGGCGACAATAAAGAAAAGGTTAGGGATTTATAATAATTTTTAGGGTTTAGGAGGTTTTCATGTTTGTAAAATAAAGAACCATGAAAAGAATATATAATATTAAGTGGTGAGTGAATCTTTATATATATATATATATATATATGATATCGTCTTTGTATTTTTGTTAGTAAAGGCAAGTTATTATTGGTTGTAGAACCGTAACCGCCCCAAATCATTTTGTTTCTTGCACAAATTTAAGATATATATATATATATATTTAATTTTTTTTATTCTTTCAATTTCAATCATATTATCAACTGAACTATACCTTCTTATATTTTATCATATAAGCTATAATTTACTTTGATTTTTATCTTAACCCAAAACAAATATTAATAAAACATAATTCATAAATTTATACAAATAATTTGTCTAGAACCCTTTTAAAATTATAAATGAAGATAGATATGTTTGCTTAACTCATATGTATATTTTGAAAATATAATATATTAATTATAACAAAGCAATACTCTTTAAAATAATAATAATAATAAAAAGAAATTAAAAATTAAAAGCAATAGAAAACATTATTATAAGCAAACAAGAAATAAATACATATTGAATTCAACCAATACAATACATATCTTCATGTTGCTACTTATTTATTTATTTTTCCATCATACCTGCGTGCATACATACATACATATACATATATCATTTTATTTCCGGTGTTCCAGAATAATACATATATATTCTTAGTTGTTGAGGTGGTGAGCCTCGATATCTATGGTGAGGTGGCGTAGAAACTCCAACTCAGCATAAGGTTCTGGAACATTCTGGTTTAGCTTCTCATACTCTATAGTCCAAGTAACCAGATGATTTGCACCCTTAGTATCAACATGAACTGAATTCAAGAGGTTCTTGTAATAGTTCACGAGGTCTCCTTCAATCACCCTAAATCGAACCGTCTTTGTTTCCTCATCAATAGCTTCAACAATCTCTTTCACCACCTTCTCTTTCCCATCTATACAAAATATATATAACTTAGAATCACATCTTCTGATAATAAAAAAGAATATAAATATATATGTATTTGTGTACATGTATGTGCACACTTAAGTAGCTACTTGGGACTAACTAAAAGATATATATATATTATATATATATATATATATATATATTGGAGGAATTTAATGGTTGTTACCAATGGTATATTTCCATAGGAGGACTGATCCGGCAGTTCCCCATCTACCACTGTGCAGACCACAATCTTGTATTTTCCCAGGGCTTATGTTCGGCACTTCATGTGGTGTGGATTTAAAGAGTTCATGAAACAAATCTCCATTGGACTTCACTTCAATCTCAGTTACAAGCTTACCTTTTAAGCTCATTTTGTTTCTGCCCTTTTCTTTTTCTTTGGCTAATTACTTAATACAAGTGAGATCAAAGGATGATGAAGTGATGGTGGTCTTTATACACTTGTGCGGAAAACAAAATAATTAAACACGGGTTTCTCGTACTCAAATTAAAATACTAAAAATAATCCATGTTTTAATATGAAGTTTTAAATATATGTAGGAAATAAAAACTTGATGGAATAGTACCATAGTTGAAATAAATAAATAAACAAAAATAAGAAAACATGGAAATGGTGTCACTAATTTTGGTTGTTTCCAAATGTCAAGAGAAATAACTCTAATCAAGGGGCAAAAGCAAAAAGTAAATAGTTATATCCTTTAGTTCAGAAGCTGCAATGTTTGTTTTTTTATGACTGATATTATGTTTTTCTCCTTCAACCATATAGGGTCTATTTCTTCAATAATTTTAGTTTTATTTTCTAAAATGGATAATTTTTTAATTATAAAAACATGAAATTGTGAGATACCAAAGTGAGAATAAATGTCACATATGAAGAACGAGCCAAGGTAGATATGATTCACATTATCCAGATAAAATAGCATAAACATTATTTTAAGTGTTTAAATAACTTACAATCTTCTGAATTCAAAACAAAATTGAAGGAGAACTCAAGAAAATTGAAAAACAAACATGAAAAAAATAAAACTATCCTACAAAAAGATATACAGGGTTCAATTTATTTACTAAATTAAGACAAACGATATACTTTATAGTCAACTTCTTATATTCAGCTCATACCAATCTTATATTCCTCACATTTCTTATGTTTATCTAACACATATGCACACATCGCCATTTTAAGATAAAATTCAATTCAATTATCTAAATATAAATAATATATATATTTTAAGATAAAATCCAAACTTTTACTAAATTTTATAATTCACCTTTTAAAACTTGGGAGATAATTTTATATTGCATATATACGCGCGCGCACACACACACACACACACACACACACACATATATATATATATATATTATATATATATATATATATATATATATATATTGATTCGTCAAAAAATGGTCTGGTGTCACGTGTCTGTGATCCAATGTCGTTTGATGGTTTCCCTCTGTCAAATACCCGTTGCTTGATTGTCTACGTGTCGTAGAAGTACCGCTGTCTTGCAACGTTAGGCCTGTAAAACAGTAAAGTCTAGCCGGAGGGTGGAAGGTCTCCGGTAGAACCCTCCGATGCTTAAGTCAGTGACGTGACTGTATGAGAAGTCAGTGGTGTGACTGTGAGATGGGTGATTTAGAGAGAGATTAGTAGGATAATCTCGCCTTACCCTCGTTACCTGTACGGGGGTGGTATTTATAGGGATTCCACCGCCCTTGCCAAGCAGCTTGGGTGATTCGTTAGTGAAATCTGATAGTTACCGGATTTTGTGGAAAAGATATGAGATCCCCTCCTTTTAGTAGGTTGTTACGGAGATCTCTGACTGAGATTGAGTCAAGTGTTGACCGTCAGAAATGCGGCTGATCAAGGAGTTTGATCAATGTACTGAAGTGTAGTGACTTCGTCACGGGGCAAGTCGGAGTGACCCTGCAGCCTATGGTCAGGCTTGGAGTATGGCGGAGTGGGAGCTGCCATGTCATGCCGAGTGGACCGTCACGTGTGACGGGTGGGTCCCATTTGCTTAGTGTACTTGCCTTGTCAGCGTGAGGGTATTTTCATACCTCTCAGTGGCCCCTCGTCGAAGTGGAAGAATGGTCCTTCTTTCTCTTCGGCGGTATTAGAAGTCCATTGTTCTCCGGGCTGCTTGTTTGGTCGGTAACAGTTTCCGAACAGGTGTGAGCCGAGGGCGTGTAACCTGATGAGATGTAACCCAAGAGGGTGTAATCCGCAGTGAGAGTTACCCAAGGGGGTGCAAGCAACCCGAAGTGAGCATAGCACTCCGAAGAGGTGTGACCCTGGCGAAGTGGGCGTAACACCCTGAAGAGGTGTGACCCTGGCGAAGTAGGCGTAACACCCCGAAGAGGTGTGGCCCTGCGGAATGGTGTTACATCCGGCGATGAGGTCGGAGTGTCTGATGACGTTCGGCTTCCTCGGTGTGGGGTTAGGTTCCCATGATGGAGGTTCGGCTTCCTCCAGAGGAGGCGTCTTTTGCGTTTTTCCACGCGCGTGCAATGATGGCGCCGCAGGTGAGCTGTCAGAGAGGTGACTTCTGGTGTGACTTTGACCCGGTTGGTGTCGGGTCGGGTGAAGCTTGTTGAGGAAGCTTCACGGTTTTTTCCCTCTCTCTTTTTTATTATAATCTTTTGAATTTTCTCTCCCCTATAAATAGTTCATTTGTCTTAGTGAACCTCTTTTTACCTTTTCTTCTTCAGCCAAACTCTGCCAAATTTGAAGTGCTCTCATTTTCCTTTGCTCAAGAAATCTCCTCAGACATTTCTGCCTTCTTTCTTAAACTCTTTCGGCATTTCTTCCCTGTATTCCTTGCTTTCTCTCAGGAATCTTCCCAGTGTTACCGCGTTTTCCGCAAGCTTTCCAAGTTTCTTCCATATTTCCACAGGTAAGGGATGGAATTGTTCTTGTCTTTTATTTTTTGCTTGGGGCTTTTGAGGGCGTGATTTTTGGCTGGGTCTTTGGGTAGGAGTTTCTGGGATGATGAACTGGATGAAAGCGAAGTGCGGGGACTTTTAGAATGTGAAACGGTGAGTCGGAGTGAATGATCTTGAGTTTCTGATAGGACTTCTGTTTTATGTTTGTAGATATGTCTGACTCAGAGAGTTCCGAGGTCCCAGTAGTTGCGGTGGAGTCTAGTTCTTCAAGCTCCACTTCGCAATCCAGTTCCAGCCCCGCAAACAGTGAGCATACCGAAGTGTCTGATGCCGGCCTCGATGAGATCCCATTAGCCCATAGGGTGTCTAGGCACGTGGGGGGCGGAGTGACTGTCGCGGGCTCCTCATCTGGAGACCCTCATGACCCTGGTGTCCTCAAGGATGAGGATGCGGACTCCGCCCATTCCGAAGATCTCCCGAAGACCAAGAAAAGGTTGGAGGGGGACTTCGCCCTTAGGAAGAACACCCTTAGTGTAGATCCCCCCCTTTTGTCCAGTGAGGTCGACCGGAGTAGGTTCAGGTTTTCTATCTCCGGGAGTGCGGCGTATGTCCAATTCTTTCATCCTATTCCTTACGAGCATTTCGTTTGGCCTTAGTTTGCCTTTAGACCCCGCATTTTGTAATTTTTTTGAACCTAGTCATGTCAACCCGCCCATGTACATCCAAACGGAGTTAGGTACTTGTCGCCTTTACAGTCTTTGTAGGGGTGGTAGGTGTAGTTGTAGAGGTCTCTGAAAACTGGTAGGACTTTTTTCACCGTCCTCTGCATGAATAATCTGACGTTGTCACTTCGACCTCGTCCTAGTGTAGTCACCCTCTTCGAATCCCCCCAAATAAGTTAGGTCAGTGGAGGGAGAAGTGGGTGTGGTGGAGTCCAGAACGGGCTTCGCATTTTACCCAAAGTGTAGACACTTCGTCCTTGGCTTCCCTGAAAAGAACACTAGGTACTCCGATTCGGATCGGAGGTTTCTTGATTTTGTCCGGAGTGAACTGGGAGATAATACCAAAACTCAGTCTAGAACTTTCCTGACCAGCGAACTTATCGCTGACGAGAGTCGCCATGCCTGTGGGATAGGCGGGCCGGCGGCGGATGCCCGGCAGAGAGAACTGGGACTTGAGGATTTGACAGAGTACCCAATGTGGAAGCTGCACTCGGGAGGGGGTTTCTCTTCTGAGTGCTCGGTGTGTCAAGATCCCCGGAGTGCGGGCTGTCCTGTTGCAAAGGGTAGAGAGATAGTCGAAGTAGGGTTATTTCTTCTTTTTATCTCCTTTTTCTGTTGCTGACTCCGATTTTGTCGTGTCTTTGCAGATATGAGGATTAACTTTTCTGCACTTCGCAAGGAACCAGCCCAGGGCTCTGAGGGTCGGAGTCCTGGGAATCCACCGCGGTCGGTTGACCGTTCCCCGTTACTCCGCCTGTGACAGGCGGTTCGGGGTCCGCTCGCTCTTCTCCTCCACCTCAGTCCAAGAGGAAAGAGCCAACTCGTGCCCCCCCAGCGAAGCGTGCTCGTGAGGGTGAGAGAGGGGGGACCACCAAGACTTCGCGGCCGAGATTGTCGGAGTCTTCGGACTTGAGGGAGGTGGCTCCGGCTACTGCTGCTCGGCTGGCGTCCCAGGAGATTCAGGAGACACTTCAGCAATCCTGCTCCTGGCTCCAGGAAGGCTTCAAGGCGCCGGAGTCAAAGCCGGAACACAAAGTCTTGGCCCGTGACATTATCTGCGCTTCGCCTCCCTTGGTGAACTTGTCGCTGGGGGATCGCCGTTGGGCGCGGCTCTATGGCGGAGCAGTCATACATTGGGCTATGGACTTCAGCTTGAATCGTAAGCTGGAGGAGGCGCCCGTCAGTCCGTCGAATGCCTTCGGGCAAATCAGAGCTGGGCTGTCTCAGGTAGTTCTTCAAGCCGAAGTGCCTGTACTCTTTGTCGATTCTCTTTTTTTTTTTTTTTTTTTTTAACTGTTTGTCGTTTGATCCTCAGGTAACCGCTTTTGTTGCTCATCTTTACAAACATGCCTCCGACTTTTCGGATGCGAAAGCCGATCTGGCGGACTTGGAGAAGAAGTACGTGGAGTTGGAGAACCAGCTCTCGGCCAAGGACGCAGCATTGGTTGCTGCAGAAGGCGAACTCCGCTCGGCCGAAGAAACCGTGGCGATGGCGGTTGCGGAGAAGGACAAGGAGTCTGCTCGCCTGCAGTCCCTTCAGCGAATTAATAATGAGCTGAAGGCCAAGCTTCGCGACTTCGATCAAAGGCTGAAAGAGGAGAGCCAGAAGCGGCGATCTGCGGAGTCAAGGGTGGAGTTTCTGGAATCGGAGGCCCACACTTCGCAAGTGGTGGAGGAGTTCCACAATTCGGCGGGGTGTCAGCGGGAAGTGTTTGAGCTTGCAAATGGATATTACAACAGAGGCTGTGCTCATGCTCTTCGCTGTCTTCATCACCTCGCCCCAGACAAGATGCTGCTGTGTAAGATTTTCAAGGGTTCTTATGACGACCCCGAATTCAAAAGCGGCTGTGACTTCGTCCCGTTCGATGCCAACGAACTGGAGGAGATTGCTGAGCGTGATGAAAAGGAGGGAAGACATTGGAGTCCGCCCGCACCAGTACATCCAAATCTGGATGAGTTGTGCCTCCAGCTGCGAAGTGAGGCTGAGGATGGTGAGACTACCGCAACTGACGCGACTCCGATTTCCGAGGTTGTTCCTATGGACGCTGTTGAGGCTCCGGCGGAGAACCCTGAGGATAGGGAGCCCGAAGTGGGGGATAGGGCAATTATTATTGTAGATGTTTCACCCGGAGTGGATCCTTCTTCGACCGAGGTTGCTCCCTCTTCGGTCGAAGACCCCCCCACTATGTAAATTTTCCTTTTGTATGTATTCTTGTAAGTTAATGAACATCGATTGTCTTGAAACTTCGAACTTTACTTCTTATTGTACTTCAATAATCTTTAACACGCAACAAGACAAATGACTTTGAAAATAGAGTTCCATAATAATCTTGAAAACGTAATAAGGTTAATGACTCCGGAGGAATTTGGATTGACACATTGTCTTTGAGAATAGAGTTCCGTAATGAGGATACTGACTTCAAAAAGCCTCAGTGAGACTGCAATGACCATCATAACTTGAGCCCAAATAATTTCTGATGGGCAGTCCAGTTCGGCGGGGTGCTTATTGATTGTGGTCCTCCGGACTCCACCGATATCCTTTATACGAAATATTTTTTCAAATGGTTTGCATGCCAGGGTCTAGGGAGTACTGTTCCATCTTGGTCCATGAGGCGGAATGTGCCTCGGTGGACTTTGTCTTTGATCAAGTACGGTCCTTCCCAGTTCGGAGTCAGCTTATTTGCCGTGATATGCCATGCAGTTCCCTCTATTTTTCGAAGTGCCCAGTCCCCGACTCCGAGTGGCCTATTGACCAAATTTTTATCATGTGTGTGTTTGGTTGCCAACTTGAACTTGTCTGCTCGTAGTCGGGCGATTATTCGCTTTTCTTCTAATAAGTCCAGGTCCAGTTGGCGTTGGCGTTTATTGCTTTCTTCGTCATATGTAGAGATCCTATATGATGGGAGTGCGAGTTCGGCTGGTGAGACTGCTTCTGAGCCGTAAACCAGGGCATAGGCTGTTTCTCCTGTGGGTCCCCTAGCCGAAGTCTGCACTGCCCATAATGCGGCTGGGAGTTCGTCGACCCATTTGTTGGATTTTCCTTCCAGATTTTTCCTCAGTGCGGTGAGAATTAGTTTGTTGGTGGCTTCAGCCTGTCCGTTTCCTTGCGGGTGTGCAACGGATGACTTCCAGTGTTTGATCCCTAGGCGGTTACACTCCGCTGTAAACTTAGTGGCGAACTGAGTACCGTGGTCGGAGATGATGGCTCGCGGCACTCCGTATCGACAAAGGACGAAGTCGTGGAAGAAATTGAGCACGTTTTCCTCTGTGGGGGCGGCCAGTGGCTTTGCTTCTATCCATTTGGAGAAGTAGTCGACGGCCACGACTAAATATTCATGATGCTCGCGGGCTTTGGGGAATTTTCCCATGAGGTCGATCCCCCACATATCGAAGGGCCAAGAGGCTAGCACAGGGGTCTGCGGAACCGATGGAAGACGGGGTATGCTGCCGAACTTTTGGCACGTATCACAGTGCTTTACATAGTTCGCTGCATCCCTCCGTAATGTGGTCCAATAATATCCCTGATTTATCACCTTTTCCTCCAAGGACCTCGATCTGGGGTGTCCACCGCAAATACCCTCATGTAGCTCCTCCAGGATTGACTGAGTGAGGTCGGGCGGTACACAGCGGAGAAGCGGCTTGGAGAAGGAGCGTCGGTACAGAATATTATTGAGCACAGTGTATCGGGCCGCGCGCTGGCGAATTTGTCTGGCTTTGGCCTTGTCTGTTGGTAGGATGTCTGAAGTTATAAAGTTCTTCAGCTCGTCTATCCATGTGGTGGAATTGGTCGCCGAAGTTTGGACCGTTGAGATGTGCTCTGGGGCGGAGATTTGAGTTATATGGACGTCGAGGTCGTTGGGGGCCTCGCCAGATGCTATCTTCGCGAGTTTGTCCGCCACTTCGTTGTTGCTGCGGTCAATCTTGTTGAGGACGAAATGCCGGAACTGGGCAGCCAGCCGAGGTACTATTTCTGCATAGGCTTTGAGATTGTCGGAGTTGACAGCAAATTCGTTATTGACCTGTCCGACGACGACTTGGGAATCGCTGAATACTTTTAAGGATTTGATTCCCGAGTCGAGGGCCCATCGCATTCCTATGATTAATGCTTCGTACTCCGCCTGGTTGTTTGATAAGGGATAGTTGAGTCGGACACTTCGGACTTCAGCGTGTTTGCCGGAGGGGGATGTAATGGTGGCCCCTACTCCTACTCCGTTGGCATTTACTGCTCCATCTACCATCATCGTCCACGTTTCGTTAAGAGGGTGTGTGAGAGATGCCTCTTCGTCGGTGGTGGTCTCTGAGAATGATAACTCGGCCAAGAAGTCTGAGAGGGCTTGTGCCTTGATCCCTGTGCAGGGCGCGAACGTAAGGTCTAGGCCGCATACTTCTATGGACCACCGAAGCATCCTTCCTGACTGGTCCAGCTTGTGAAAGATTTGCTTCAGGGGATGGTTGGTGTATACTACCACGGGGTGGGACTCGAAGTATGCCCGGAGCTTTCTTGTAGTGATGACCAAGGCGTATGCTAGTTTCTCGATGTATGAGTAGCGGACTTCGGCATCCCTCAGCACTCGGCTGACGAAGTATACAGGGAGCTGTTGGCCGTTGGTTTCCCGGATCAAAGCTGACGCTATGGCTTGTTGTGCGGCTGACATATACATGTAGAGGACTTCGCCCGGAGTGGGGGCACTCAGTAATGGTGGGTCTGCTAGGTAGTTCATCAAATCTTTCCAAGCTTTAGTGCATTCTTCATCCCATCGAAAAGTCTTTCCGGCGGTTTTCAATGCTTTGAAGAATGGCAGACATCTTTCAGCGGACTTCGACACGAACCTCCCCAGGGCGGCAATGCAGCCGTTAAGGCGTTGTATATCCTTGACACACCGGGGTTCGGCCAGGTTTCTTATTGCCTCTATTTTTCGGGGATTGGCTTCGATCCCTCGTTCGGAAGTCATGAAGCCGAGGAATTTCCCTAATTTTACTCCAAACGTGCACTTCGCCGGGTTGAGCTTGAGCCCGTACTCGGAGAGGGTGGTGAACGTCTCGCTCAAGTCATCTAGGTGAGAATGGCCTCGTTTGGTCTTAACGACCATGTCATCTACATAGGTTTCCACATTCCGGCCTATGTGACCTCGCAGAATCTTGTTCATCATCCTTTGGTAGGTGGCCGTTGCTCGGAAGGATGTGTGGATTTGGTCCTCTGGTTTCATCCGGATTTGGTGATAGCCGGAAAATGCGTCCATGAAGCTGAGGTACTCATATCCCGAGGTGGAGTCCACCAGAGCATCTATGCGAGGCAGTGGATAACAATCTTTTGGGCAGGCCTTGTTCAGATCCGTGTAGTCCACGCACATTCTCCACTTCCCGTTAGCTTTCTTAACCATTACTACGTTAGCGAGCCATGTAGGGTACTCTACTTTGCGGATGAATTTCGAGTCCAGGAGCTTTCGGACTTCGGATTGTATCGCCTTCTCTTTGTCGTCTCCGAATTGCCTTGTTTTCTGCCTCACCGGTTTGAACGTGGGGTCGATGTTGAGCTTGTGTTCAGCGATGTCGGGAGAGATACCTGGCATGTCCTGCGTGCTCCAGGCGAAGTTGTCGAGGTGGGTGGAGAGGAAGTGTGTTATCTCCGCCTTCATCGACTGTGGCATCTCGCTTCCAATCTGGACCTTTTGGTCGGGATAGTCAGGGTGTATGGCGACTTCGTCGAACTCATTTTCCTCGGGAGCGTCCGTATCCGGCACGCCTGCCGATTGGTCGTTGGCAGCGGCTACCGCATGCTCTCCGGTAGTTATAACTGACCCAACTATTGCCGGTGGCGGCTCGAGTTCAGAGGTCTGTCGGGACTTTACCAAATAGGCGAGTAGGCTCCTAGGGCTGCTTTTGACGTACCCTACTCCGTTGCGGGTGGTGAATCGGACTTGTTGGTGCGATGTGGAGATGACAAGTTCGAAGGCGGCGTGCGCCGGAGTCCCAAGAATTGCGTTGTAAGGGGAATCGATGTCTACAACGTAGAATTTGATCTCCTCTTCGCGGGTGCAGATGTCTGAGCCAAGTGTGACTTTAACCCTGACAGTTCCTTTGACGTCGATCTTATGAGCAGTAAAACCCTCGAGCACTGTATTACTGGGTTTCAAATGGCTGTCATTCATCCCCATTTCTTTAAAACACTTGTGATAGAGGATGTTCTTGGTGGCTCCGGTGTCGATCAGTACTCTCCTGACTCGGCATCTGTCGATCCCTTGTCTCGCCATTCCTACTTCGATGACGATGGGGGAAACGCGGGCCTCTTCGTTCAGCTCGAGGTCTTGGTCAGAGAAGGTGATCGGCTGATGAGGGAAAGTGTCGAAGTTCAACCCCGTGGAAGGTTTGCTCAAATTGTAAATTTTTCTTTTTATCTTTCTGATGGACTCGTACCGAGGAGTTATGACTTCGATCACTCGGTCGGGCCTTCCCCCAGGAGGTTTATTCGGCTCGCGATCCTTCTGTTGCCCTTCTCGTGCTAGTTTTTCGATCAGCTTTTTGAATTGGTAGCAGTCTTCGGTGGCGTGTCCATAGTCCTGGTGGTAGCAGCAGAACTTCGTCTTGTCCCAAGCAGATCTGCCGGGGTTTCGTGATGATGAGTGCTCCTTTTCCCCGAGCTTTCCCGTGACGGCGGCGATGAGATGCTCCTTCGACTTCGCCGGGACGGTAGCTTCGGTTTTCCGCATTCTGTTTTTGTCTCGACGGCCTTGGGGGGATGATTCCCTACGTTTTTCTTTTTTCCGATAGTAAGACTCCGCTGAGTTCCTTTCGGCGAGAGCAACCTTCCGGGCAACATTGAACACTTCGCCGATAGTATCTGGCTTGCGGAGTTGGAGCTCCGTGTACAGCGGTTTCGACAGGAAGCCGCTCTCGAAGCAGATGATGGCCGTATCTTGGGAAATGCCGTCGATCTGTTCGTGTATCTTCTTGAAGCGTTCTAGGTACTCGAGCAGAGTCTCGTCATCCCTTTGTTTGACGTTGGCGAGATCGCTACTAGTCTTGGGGATTATTCCCGCTGTGCTGAACTTGTCTACGAAGGCCTTTTCGAGCATCTTCCAAGATTCTATCGAACCAGGCTTCAGGGCGGAGTACCAGCTCATGGCTCTGTCTCCTAGGGTGCTGGGGAAGGCTTTGCACAAAATTGCCTCGTCAGTTGTTACGAGGTCCATGGACGATCTGTATCTGGTGATGTGCTCTTCGGGCTTGCTCTGACCGGTATATTGTGGGAGGAACGTGGGGAGCTTTAATTCTGGGTCCGCCATAGTGAGGTGGATCCACTCCGCGAAGGGTCCAGCATAGGGTGCTTTGCTCTTCTTTGGTTCGTTCTTGCAGGTCGGCTCCGGGCTTCGCTCTCGTCGATCCCATTTTGGCCTGTGGCCGTTACGGCGTTTCTTTTCTTTACTTGGCTGGTCAGACGGCTGACTTTCCCCTACTTCGCTCACCGCGCGAAGTGGCTTGGTAGTTGGGCCTCTAGTCCGCCGACTAGCGTCGTTCCGAGGCCGTTGGTGTCGGCTTTCAGCGGGATCTCGCTCGTCGTCGGAGGAGTGAGGAGGTGAGATGCCTCTACGCCGATACGCAGCGCAGAGCTGTCTCCATTGCTTTGAGAGGTCACGTTCCGCTCGGATTCGATCAAGCTCTTTTCGTAAGTCTACGACTTCTTCGGCTAGTCCGTTGTCGTCCATAGCTCTCTTGCCGTTGAGGTGCTCGCGTAGGTCCGACGACTTGCGAGGTGAGCCGCGGGGACCTAAGCACTCCACGACGGATCGCGGTTGTGGTCGGTCGGGGACGTAGGATTGAGCCGCGCGTAAAGTCTCATGTCGAGATGTGGGGACAGTGGTGTCAGGGCGGCTCCTCCGGTCACTTGAGTGTTGTGACATCTTGGATTTCAGAGGGATGTAAAATGTTTTTACGTTCCCGGTAACTGAACCAAACTGATTCGTCAAAAAATAGTCTGGTGCCACGTGTTTGTGATCCGATGTCGTTTGATGGTTTCCCTCTGTCAAATACCCGTTGCTTGATTGTCTACGTGTCGTAGAAGTACCGCTGTCTTGCAATGTTAGGCCTGCAAAATAGTAAAGTCTAGCCGGAGGGTGGAAGGTCTCCGGTAGAACCCTCCGATGCTTAAGTCAGTGACGTGACTGTATGAGAAGTCAGTGGTGTGACTGTGAGATGGGTGATTTAGAGAGAGATTAGTAGGATAATCTGGCCTTAACCTCGTTACCTGTACGGGGGTGGTATTTATAGGGATTCCACCGCCCTTGCCAAGCAGCTTGGGTGATTCGTTAGTGAAATCTGATAGTTACCGGATTTTGTGGAAAAGATATGAGATACCCTCCTTTTAGTAGGTTGTTATGGAGATCTCTGACTGAGATTGAGTCAAGTGTTGACCGTCAGAAATGCGGCTGATCAAGGAGTTTGATCAATGTACTGAAGTGTAGTGACTTCGTCACGGGGCAAGTCGGAGTGACCCTACAGCCTATGGTCCGGCTTGGAGTATGGCGGAGTGGGAGCTGCCATGTCATGCCGAGTGGACCGTCACGTGTGACGGGTGGGTCCCATTTGCTTAGTGTACTTGCTTTGTCAGCGTGAGGGTATTTTCATACCTCTCAATATATATATATAATACAAGTTCAATTATTATTCTTTTTTATAATCCTTTCCATTCAATTTATTATTTTCTAAAAGATTTTCCAAACTCACTGCAACTAATCATGACTAATTAGACAATGTTGTCGAATTAGGTAAAAACTTCCATATAAAGTCATCTTAGTTTTATTTTATGTATACTTACTAAAAAAAACCATTCTTATCCAAATCTAAAATCTAACTAATTAGGACATAATACCCATGATTCACGTTCCACTTTTTTTTTTTTTTTTTTTTCTTAAGATACGTATTTTGTACATTAATTAGGACATTTCGATTTGTCTTAGATCTCTTAACTTTCCACTAACACTCTTGACCCTTTTCTTCTCATATATATATATATATATATATATATATATGTATGTATATATATATATTTGTAATATTTAGAAAATTAAGTTGTATTGATCTTTATTTATACTTTGATACTTTTATAAATTAATATTCTATAATTTATTATTATTGATTATTCTTATTGAAGAAAGTTAGTTAAATGAAACATTATATTTTTTTTTCTAGAAAAACAAAAAAACATTAAATTTTGGGAGCACTTGTTATTTTTGTTTAAAATATGAATAAAATTTTATCTTTGGAACTTAAAAATTAATTTGTGAATTTTACTATATTTGGAAAAACGTAAATATTTTGAAGTGTTATGAAATTTATATAAATATACAATTCCACCTCTCCCCCTATTTTCGTTTTAGATAATCAAATAAGTTTAAAATCTTTGTGTATTGATAAAGGACTTTTCAGACTCTTTATAAATATAATTTTTATAAATATAATTTTTATAAATATAATTATAAATATAAATTTTCTCTAAACAATAAAAGTTTACAATTTCCGCTTTGAAATTTAAGATTACGAATCCTATTGGTTGCTTCTTCGGTGGCTGTGAAGGCTACCTCTTGCTCAAAAACTGTACACAATACTGTATAAACATATTTATAAAATCTTACAGATAAATAGTCATAGTTTATTAATAACATAAATGATGGACCCATTTTTACAAAACATTAAAAAATTAAATTATTTTTTCTTTCAATCTTGATAATAAATCGGAAATTATCCTATATATATATATATATATATATATATATATATACTAAAGTTTTATATAACACTTTTAAAAAGGTGCTCAAATATTTATAAGTAAAAATTTGAGTACGTGTAATCAAATGTTCAATGTTTTAAAAGGAAAATTACGAAACTTCCTTATTTGGACTTAAGTGATCATTTACAAAATTAAGTAAAAATAAGGAAGTTCCCTAATTTTTCTTTTAATTTACAATATTATAATAAAATATTAATTATATGAAATTTTTTAATTTAAATAAAATTAAGATTTAAATCCTAATTTAAGTAAACATAGCTGCTATTCTAGATACCTTTGCATGTTATCCAAAATCCACTATTTGTATCGGCAAACACGTTGCAATCCACAAGTTGACTCACCAACACAATTTATTATATATATATATATATATATATATATGTTCATTATTTCATACAATTCAAAAACAAACTAAAGAAAAACGAACTGAATTATTAGCTCACGCAACTGCTATTTCAGCGAGATTTGCACTTTATTCACACAATACATACATACATACATATATATATATATATAAACAAACCATGCATTGCAAACCACAAGTACTACAGCTGCGTGTCTTCTTCATTTCCAAATTTTCATTTGAGATGATGAGTCTCGATGTCTTTCGAGAAATGAAGACAAAACTCCATTAAAGTATGAGGATCTGGAATATTAGGGTTCTTCTTCTCGTATTCAAAAGTCCAGATTACCACATTGTTTACACCTTTAGTATCCACATGAACAGTTATATGAAAATTTTTGTACAATTGCATTAGATCTCCTTCTATAACTTCGAATTTCACCAATTTGTTTGCCTCATCTATGGCTCTGATAACCTCTTTCGCCACTTTCCCTTTCCCCTCTGATGAATAATAAAGTATACTGTTATTAAAACACACATATATACACAAATATATATATATATATATATATATGGAAGATTTTGAAATATTTGATTGAAGAATTAATTTATTATATGAAGAATTCTAAACTAAAAGATATCTTGCCGATCATATTAAATTGATTTGTTTTGCTTAGGACACAATATGTCCTAAATGAGTTCTAATTATGGGAAAACATTTTTTGCGGGAAAAAATTCTTATCCTAAATTTAAAACAGCTGTATGTATGAATTAAAGATTGAATCTTTGACATTAAAGAAAATTAAATTAAATTATGTGTTCTTGATGAGTTAAATTTAATTTTTTAAGTTGAAGGACATACCATGTGTATAATTCCAGCAGATGACAGATCCAACTTTTCCCCAATCACCTTTATGAAGATCAACGCTTTGGATCTTATCTGGACTCATCCCTGAAATGTGATGAGGTCTTTCCCTGAAGATTTCATGGAACACATCACCATCAGATTTTATCTCAAGTTGAGAAACGAGTTTTCCAGTTAAGGATTTAGCCATGGTTTCAGAATATTGTTTAGAAGAATTTCAAGAGAAAGAACAGAAATGATTTTAGACTGATAAAGGAAATGGTTCTTGTGGGAAATACTTCGACACTTTCTACCTATTTATAATACCAAGATCGAGCGCCAGCTGCCTTCGGTTATTGTTTTTTTAATTTTGTTACTTATTTTATTTTTAAATATATATATATATATATATATATATATATATATATATATATATATATATATATATATTGCACTTGAAGAAGGAAAATGGGATAGCGACAACACCTAATAACTGTAACAATGTCCCATGCAAATAACTCCTCAAACGCTGTAGAAAGCGTGTCAAAGACATTTTTTTTTTTGGTTTTTTTTTTCTTCTCTTTATGTTGAAGTTTTTAAATATTTATTATATTTTGGATTTATCTATTTTAAGTATGATTATTTACCTCAGTTAGTACAAGCTTCCGTTACAACTTTTGACAAGTTATAAGTTTTAGAAATCATAAATACAAAAGTACCTTAAAAACAAAAATAATAAATATATATATATATTTATATTGATTCGGCAAAAATCGATCCAAATAATTATAGGGAGAAAAAAGTAATTCAAGATGAATAGGATCTAGGAGATATTGGAATGGATTGGACTTCGGGATGCGAAGGATCAGTCAAGCTGTTGGTGAGAGTGACACTTCGGGTACTCCGAAGTACCAAATACCTGCAAAACCGAAAAAGGTTCGATGGGGAGATTTATTTCCCGTGAACTCTCCAATGCTTATGTCAGTAGAGTATTATATTAGTATTTTGCATATATGGAACCTGTCTTACCTCTTATTCCCAATTCCTTTTTATAGGAGTTATTTTTGAGAGCTCTCCCCCCTTTAATGAGTTTTCCGTTGTGCTTGGGGCCATTTCTCCCGTTGTCATAAATGGGTCTTAATTCTAGGGAGTTACGGAGAAAGGAATTACGTTATAATGAGTAACATCTGCTCTTTATGAACTCCGTAAATGGCCTTTAACGGGTTATGGGACGGTTATCCTTGTGGTTCAATTCCCATTTTACCCTCGAGGTATCTTATTGGTTGTTCAGTGGGCCCTCAGCGAAGTACCACACGGCGAGGTAGGGGTAACTTTGATGGAAGATATGTGCGATTTCTCAGTATCGGTACTTTGAAAGGTTTCGGGGTTGCTGATAGTGACTGCTGTCTCTTCAACTTCTGCGTTTGTCATAAATGGCAGAATGCCAGTAGACAGGAAACGTTTTCCGCCGTCCCCGATGCATTGGTTTTGGGGAGTAATCATAACACTGGTCAGCATGGTTTCTTTATAACCGTTATACCCTTTCATCCATTTCACTTGTCTTTCTCAGTTTCCTCTCCACATTTATTCCGCCATTACTGACTTTGCAACCTTATGAAGACTCCTCTGCTTTTCCATTTTGTTGAAAGTTCGGTCTTGCTTCAACTTTTCACACGTTTACCCCAATGATTTTCAAAAAAAGGTATGCTTTGTCTTCTTTTGGATGGTTGATTTTTGTTTTTCCGTCGTTCATGTGTGTGGGTTTGAACCTTCTTCTGTTTCTGTTTATTTATGAGGGGAAAAATGTGATTGCTTTCTATGACCGTGGTATGAGGGTGTTTAGACATTAGGAGTTTGTTTTAGGTTTCTTTTCTAGGTGGCTTTTTTCTTTGAATGGGGTTCTAAATATCGAACTTCCATTCGCAGGTAGGAAAATGGCTGCCCAGGAAGAGTATATTAGGGAAGTGGAAGGTATCATGTCTGAAGGTTTTTGGGGATCCTCAACCTGACCGACCAGAAACCGAGGTTACAGTGGCGGTTAGGAATGGTTAGCCTTTGGCTCCATTGGGTGTACCCTTCCAGCCATCTCTGCCCAGGCCCCTTGCTTCAAATTTTTCATTTTGGCGAAGTAGGGTTACTCGCGAGCAGGTGGAGTCTTTTGTTCGTAAGTACAACATAGATCCTCAAGTATATAGGGTTTTTTAGCTCCCGGAGTAGGTAGGATGTCGATTCATCATATCCCCCTTCCTTTGGCCCATTTCGAAGTAGGTCTTAGGCTTCCTATGGATCCTGCGTTCGCAGATTTTCTGGTTTTTGCTCGAGTTCAGCCTGGGCAGATTCACTCGAACACAGTTCACACTATTTTTTTCTTGATTGTTCTTTGTCGTAGATTAGGTTTTGAGCTTACTCCCAATGTCCTTAGAATGTTTTTCTCCTCACTTCGGATGTCGAACAACACTCTTTCTCTTCATCTGCGTCTGTTGACCAAATTTTTGTCGTAGGTGAGTTTGGTTGCCAACTTGAACTTATCTGCTCTTAGGCGGACATTTATTCATTTTTCTTCTAGTAAATCCAGATCTAAGCAGCGTTGGCGTTTATTACCCTCCTTGTCATATGTAGAAATTCTGTAGGATGGGAGTTATGCTGAACTTTTGGCAAGTGTCATAGTCTTTCACGTAGTATTCTGCATCCCTTCGTAGTGTCTTCCAATAATAACCCTGATTGATCACTTTTTCTGCAAAGGGTCTCGATCCGGGATGTCCACCGCAAACTCCCTCATGTAATTCTTCCAGAATTGTCTGAGTGAGGTCGGGCGGTACACAGCGGAGAAGTAGTTTGGAGAAGGAGCGACGGTACAGGATATTGTTGAGTACAGTGTATCAGGCCGCGCGTTTGCGGATTTGTCTGGCTTTAGCCCTGTCTTCTGGCACGATATCTGAGAATATGAAATTCTTCAACTCGTCGATCCATGTGGGTGAGTCAGGTGTCGAAGTCAGGATCGGCGAGATATGTTCTAGAGCGGAGATTCGAATTATCTGGACGTCGAGGTCGTTGGGGGCTTCTCCAGACGCTATTTTAGCCAGTTTGTCTACTACTTCGTTGTGGCTACGGTCTACCTTGGTAAGGGTGAAGTACTGAAATTGAGCAACCAGTTGGGACGCCCTTTCCGCGTAGGCTTTCAGGTTGTCAGAGTTGACTGTGAACTCATTGTTGGCCTGTCCTACAACAACCTGGGAGTCGCTGAATACCTTGAGCGAACTGACTCCCGAATCTAGGGCCCATTGCATCCCGATAACCAAGGCCTCGTACTCCGCTTGATTGTTGGAAAAGGGATAGTCGAGTCGGATGCAGCGGAGTTCCTCGTGCTGCCCATAGGGTGATTTAATGGTGGCCCCCACTCCGACTCCCTTTGCATTTACAACTCCGTCCACCATCATTGTCCATGCCTCTTTTGCCGGGAGAGCGAGGGTCGTTTCTTTGTCGGGGGTGAGTTCGGAGAACGATAGTTCGGCTAGAAAATACGACAGAGCTTGAGCCTTGATCGCAGTTCGGGGTGCGAAAGTGAGGTCCAGGCCGCATAGTTCGATGGACCATTGAAGCATCCTTCCTAATTGGTCTAGTTTGTGAAAGATCTACTTCAGAGGATGGTTGGTGTATACTACTACGGAATGGGATTCAAAGTACGCCCGGAGTTTCCGAGTGGTAATGACCAAAGCGTAAGCTAGTTTCTCAATGTATGAGTAGCGTACTTCGGCATCCCTCAGTACTCTGCTTACGAAGTACACAGGAAGCTGTTGGCTGTTCGTCTCCCGGATTAAGGCAGATGCGATTGCTTGTTGTGACGCTAATAGGTATAAATATAAGACTTAGCCTGAAGTGGGGGCGCTCAGTAGTGGTGGGTTCGCCAAGTAGCTCATTATATCTTCCCAAGCTTTTGTGCATTCTTCGTCCCACCGGAAGGTTTTTCCAGCAGTTTTCAAGGCTTTAAAGAACGGCATACACCTCTCGGCGGACTTGGACACAAATCTTCCCAGGGCGGCTATGCAGCCATTGAGACGTTGTATGTCCTTAACACACCGGGGCTCGGCCAGGTTCCGTATTGCTTCGATCGTTCGGGGGTTAGCTTAGATCCCGCACTCGAACATCATAAAGCCAAGGAATTTTCCTGACTTCACTCCAAACATGCATTTCGCCGGGTTGAGCTTAAGTCCGTACTCCGAAAGAGTGGCGAATGTTTCTTTCAAATCATCTAATTGAGAATGGCCCCGTTTGGTCTTGACGACCATATCATCCACATAAGTTTCCACATTCCGGCCTATGTGACTTCACAGGATTTTGTTCATCATCCTTTGGTAAGTGGCACCTGCGTTCTTCAGTCCGAACGACATCATGTTGTAGCAATAGATAGCTCCTGCGGCCCGGAAGGATGTGTGGATTTGATCTTGTGGTCTCATTCGGATTTGATGATAGCCAGAGAAGGCATCCATGAAGCTGAGGAACTCGAATCCCGAAGTGGAGTCCACAAGGGCATCGATGCGGGGTAGTGGGTAACAGTCCTTTGGGCAGGCTTGGTTCAAGTCCGTGTAATCTACACACATTCTCCACTTCCCGCTTGCTTTTTTGACCATTACTACGTTGGCCAGCCACGAGGGGTACTCAATCTCGCGGATGAATTTTGATTCCAGCAGTTTTCAGACCTCGACTTGCATTCCTTTGAGTTTGTCCTCTCCGAATTGTCTGGGTTTTTGCTTCACTGGTTTAAATGTGGGGTCGATGTTGAGCCTGTGCTTTGCGATGTCGGGGGAGATTTCGGGCATGTCCTGTGTGCACCAAGCGAAGTTGTCGAGGTGGGTGGAGAGAAACCGGGTCATTTCCTCCTTCATCGACTGTGGCATCTCGCTTCCTATATGCACTTTTTGGTCGGGATAGTTAGGGTGTCTCGAGACTTTGTCGAACTCTTTTATTTCAGGAGTGTCTACGACTGGTAAGAGTGTCGACTGGGCAAGGGCGGAGACTTCTGCGTGTTCTTTGGTCGTTATGATAGACCCAACTGTTGCTGGAGGCCGCTTGATTTCAGAGTGTTGTCGGGACTTCACCATGTGAGCGAGTAGGCTTCTGGGGCTGCTTTTGACCTAGCCCACTCCGCCCCGGGTGGCAAATCGGACTTGTTGATGTGATGTGGAGATGACAAGCTCAAAGGCGGCGTGCGCCTGGGTTCCGAGAATGGCGTTGTAGGGAGAGTTGATGTCCACCACGTAGAATTTGATCTCCTCTTCGCGTGTGCAGGGACCAGAGCCAAGAGTGACTTTAATCTTGACTGTCCCCTTCACATTGATCTTGTGAGCGGTGAAGCCTTCCAGAATCATATTGCTGGGTTTCAAGTGACTGTCATTCATCCCCATTTCTTTAAAACACTTGCGGTACAGGATATTTTTGGTGGCTCCGGTGTCAATCAGTACTCTTTTGACTCGACATTTGTCGATTCCTTGTCTGGTTATGCCCACTTCGAGGACGATGGGGGTGATGCGGGCCTCTTCGTTCAATTCAAGGTCTTGATCGGAGAAGACAATCGGCTCATGAGGGAACGTGCCGAAGTGAGAATCCAGAGAAGGCTTACTTAATTTATAGATTTTCCGCTTTATCCTTTTGATGGATTCGTACCGAGGAGTTATGACCTCAATTACTCGGTCGGGCCTTCCCTCGGGCTACTTGTTCGGTTCGCGCTCCTTCTGCTGCCCACTTCGGGCAAGCCTTTCGATCATCCTCTTGAACTGGTAACAATTCTCGATCGTGTGTCCATAGGCCTGGTGGAAGCTGCAGAACTTCGCGTTGTCACGGGCAGATCGGCTGAAGGCGCGTGCCGACGCGGGCTCTCTCACTCCAAGCTTCTCCCTGACGGTGGCGATGAGGTGTTCTTTGGACTTCATCAGAGTGACCGCTTCGGTCTTTCGCGTCCTGTTCTTGCCCTGTCGCCCTTGGGGGGATGCTTCCCTGTATCTTTCTTTTCTCCAGTAGTGTGACCCTGGAGAGCTCCCTTCGGCAAGGGCGACTTTTCGAGCCACATTGAACACTTCGCCGATGGTCTCAGGCTTGCGGAGTTTGAGTTCCGTGTATAGCATTTTTTATCGGAAGCCGCTCTTGAAGTAGGTGATGGACGACTGGCTCTCCCCCACTTCGCTGATGGAGCGAAGTGGTTTTGTGTTCTGGCCCCTAGTCTGCCGGCTCGTGCCATTTTTAGATCGCGGGGGCTGGATCTCTGCGAGGTCTCGGTCATCGTCGGAGGAGTGAGGGGCGAAAGGCCTTGAGGACGGTACGCAACGCGGAGTTATTTCCATTGTTTTGAAAGATCACGCTCTACTCGAAGTCGCTCAATCTCCTTCCGTAGGTCCTCGACCTTCTTGACTCGCCCGTTCTCCGTGGTTCGCTTTCCGTTGAGATGGTCGCGGAGGTCAAGCGATTTGCGGGGTGAGCCGCGGGGGCCTAAGCGTTCCACAATTGATCGCGGTTGTGGTCGGTAGAGGACGGAGGATTGAGCCGCGCAATGAGTTTCATGGTGAGATATGGGAACCGTGGTGTCAGCGCGGCTTCTTCGTTCGCTCGATCGTCGTGACATTCTGATTTTCAAAAGTGGGAATGTAAGATGTTTTACCTTCCCGGTAACGGAACCAAACTGATTCATCAAAAACCGGTTTGACGCCACGTGTTAGTCATCCGGCGTCGTTTGATGGTGTCTCTGCCAAATACTACTATCTGTGTTGTTTATGTGTCGTGGAAGGACTGTTATCTTGCAACGCTAGGCCTGCAAAATAGTAAAGTTTATCCGGATGGTGGGAGGTCTCCAGTAAACCCTCCGATGGTTAAGTCAGTGATTTGACTGTAAGGTAGGTAATTAGACAGAAATGAGTAGAGTGATCTGGCCTTACCTTTATTACCTCTATGAGGGTGGTATTTATAGGGGATAAACCACCCTTGTGTCAGGTAGATCGGGTGATTTGTTATGTGAAATCTGATGGTTACCGGATTTTGTGAAAAAGATATGAGATCCCCTTTTTAGTAAGACGTTAGGGGGATCTTTGACTGTGATCCTTTATGGAGTCAAACGTTGACCATCAGGGACGGTTCTAGAGGTGTGATTGGTCAGTGGGTTCGACCGAAGTGACCGATGTGTGGTGACTTCGTCCACAAGGTGAGGCGGGGTAGCCGCACGGTCCATTGTGGAGTTTGGTGTATGGCGAAATGGGACCCGTCATGCCATGTCAGCCGAGGTATTTTCATACATCTCAATATATATATATATCCAATCAAAAAATAATCTTGAAAGAGATTAATGATAATAAATAAATAATGGAAATGGGTAGTGCTTAATTAATTACCAAGCAAATAATGAACAAGAATCACACAGCCGGGTTCTCCCCATTTTCCTTTAACAAGATCAATGATGGGAACATGTTTAGGACAGATTTTCGGTAGGTTTTCTTTCTTTCTACCAAAAATTTCGAAGAAAAACATCTCCAGGGTTCATACTCCGCTCTTCCGACAAGACTCATTTTTATTTTTTTTTATTTTTTTTTTTATTTTTTTTTTTGTAAACGAGAAGAAATGGGCGTTGCTAGCAATCATGTAGTCTCTTTATATACACCTTTTATTTTATTTCTGTTATGGGTCCAGCCACTAAAAAAAAAAACAATTTTTTTTGGGGTTCATTATTATTGACCAAAAGACCAAAAAGGAAAAACAGAGTGGCTGAGAGGGAGTGAATTCCCGAGAGCAAAAGAGGAAAAAAAGAGAGGAGAGTTTTTGAACTTTTTTAAGACACTCGCCGGAATTCTGATCATTGCCGGAGATCCGACCGTTGGATTGGGCTGAAAATTTCAGAGATTGTTCCCAACACATAGGGCTTCAATCTGTACAATTTTGGTGTCAATCGGTACAGTGGATCTACTGTTATCGCAACTGGTACAGCTTGCGTTTTTTGTGGTGATATCTTCTATTTTTCCTTCTCTATTGTTGTTGGATCTTATGTATGTTATTGTTGGTGGGCTATAACATCTTTGTAAACTTGTTTGGGTGTTTTTACCCTCAACTTTCATAATAAGAGAAGAAAGGTTGGACTCCTATAAGTCCCGTGGTTTTTATCCTTCACATCGAAGGGGTTTTCCACGTATAAATTGTGTGTTGTTTGCATTGTTGTTTTGGTTCTTGGTTGTGGTATATTGATTGGTGTATTGCTGCTGTTTTATTGGTGATTATATTGGCATATTGATTTGGTGGTAAATTGGGTGAAGTGTGGTTGGTTGGTTGTTTTTGAGTTGATCCTTGTAGGTGTTGTATCCTACTTGTTGTTTCTCCTCACATTTGGTATCAGAGCATTGGTTTTTTTAAATCATAGATATGGAGTCTGGAAGTAATTCTATGGTTAAATTAACATCACCAATTACTCTATTTGGCGTCCTATGATGGAAGATTTGTTATATTGTAAAGATTTGTTTGACCCAATTGATGTTGATAAAACCAAGAAGGATGATATGCCTATTAAACCGAGAAAATAACTGATAGAGAATGGGAAAGGTTGAAGAGAAAGACTTTGGGAACTATAAGACAGTGGATTGATATTAGCATATTCAATCATGTATCCCAAGAGACTGAGCCACTTGAGTTGTGGAGAAAATTGGAGGGTCTTTATGAGAGAAAGACTGCTCATAACAAGGCCTCGTTGATTAAGAGGCTTGTTAGTCTCAAGTTGAAGCCAGGGAAGTCTGTTTCTGAACATCTTAGTGACTTTCAAGATATCATTAACAAATTGACTATGATGAAAATTGTTTTTGATGATGAGTTGCAGGCTTTATTTCTATTGAGTTCTTTACCAGATAGTTGGGAAACGTTGGTTGTGTCTATCAGCAACTCAACTCCAGATGGTGTGCTTTCATTGGATGTCCTTAAAGAGAGCATGTTCAATGAAGAGCTCAGAAGAAAGGAGATGGGTGTTGATGCTTCACAGGCACTTGTGGTAGAGAATAGAGGAAGAAGCAAAAGTAGAGGTCCCAAGGGACGTGGCAAATCAAAGTACAGGTTCAAGTCCAAAGATGGGAGAGAGCTCACGATATGTCACTATTGTAGCAAACCTGGCCATATTCAAAAGTTTTGTTATAAGATGAAAAGAGACCAGCAAAAGAAGAGAAATGATCATCCCAAAGAGGGTGATGACAAGAATACAGCAGCGACAGCTTCTACTTCAGATGACAGTATTACTTTGGTTTGTACTACAGGTGATTGTTGTCATGTTGATAATTCTGATGTTGAATGGCTTGTTGATACAGGGGCTTCTTATCATTGTGTTCCTCATAAGGAATACTTTACTAACTACCGAGCTGGAGATTTTGGTAGTGTGAAGATGGGAAACCAGAGTTCAGCAAGTATTGTTGGAATTGGAGATATTCGAGTTCAAACCAATGTTGGGTGCTATATGACTTTGAGAGATGTTCGCCACATTCCAGATTTACGCCTCAATTTATTGTCTGCTAATGTACTTGATCAAGAAGGCTACATGCATACTTTTGGTGAGGGTAAATGGAAATTGTCTAAGGGTTCTTTGATTGTTGCTCGTGGTAAGCTTTGTTGCACCTTATATAAGACACACTTGAAAGTGTGTACTAATGAGTTGAATGCTGTTGAGGAGAAAACATCTCCTAACTTATGGCATCGAAGATTGGGCCATGTTAGTGAGAAGGGTATAAAACTGTTGGCGGGTAAGTCTCTTATTCCTGCTGATGTTACTATTTCTCTTGACCCATGTGATCATTGTTTAGCAGGAAAGCAGCATAGAGTTTCTTTTCCCAAGAGATCCAGGAGAAAGAAATTGAAGCTAGAGTTGGTTTATTCTGATGTGTGTGGTCCTATGGAGGTGGAATCACTTGGTGGTAACAAATACTTTGTTACCTTTATTGACGATGCTACTCGGAGAACTTGGGTTTATATATTGAAGCACAAAAGCGATGTGTTTGGTGTCTTTCAGAAATTTCATGCCATGGTGGAAAGGGAGACAGATTGCAAATTAAAGTGTCTCCGAACTGATAATGGAGGTGAATACACTTCAAATGAGTTTAAAGCATATTGTTCAAAATATGGGATTCGGCATGAAAGAACAGAACCTGGTACCCCACAGCACAATGGTGTTGCCGAGAGGATGAACAGAACTATTGTTGAGAAAGTGAGATGCATACTTAGGATGTCCAATCTTCCTAAGTCATTTTGGGGTGAAGCAGTTGGAACAGCTGTGTACTTGATAAATAGAGCACCATCAGTTCCTTTGGAGTTTGATATTCCTGATAGAGTCTGGTTTGGGAGAGATCCTTCTTATTCCCATTTGAAGGTGTTTGGATGCAAGGCCTTCATGCATGTACCGAAGGAACAGAGATTGAAGCTTGATTTCAAGACTTCTCCTTGTGTATTTGTTGGATATGGTGATGAAGAGTTTGGTTACAGGCTTTATGATCCAACAAAGAAAAGAGTTGTGAGAAGTAGAGATGTTGTATTTTACGAGCACGAGATGGGTTTTCATCTCTTAGGTGCTGGTAATACATATTATACTGATTTATCTCACGGTGCTACTGATATGTCTCATGTTTCTGTTCCAGATGTCCAACAAACAGGTGATGCTCCCGATGATGGTCATGAATCTACTCATGAACATGATCATATTGAAGAGGTACAATCAGAGATTGTGTCACAACCTGATGATGAAGCTATTGAAAGTGAAAGTGGAGAGTTTTCTAATCAGGGGGAGCAAAACAACCCACAGGTGGAAGAGCCAACATTGAGAAGGTCAACCCGAGTTCGAGAACCTTCAAGACTTTATCCAAGTTCAGATTATATCCTTATCACTGATGAGGGGGAGCCTGAAAGCCTTAAAGAAGTCTTGTCACATCCAGACAAAGACCATTGGCTGAAGGCTATGCAAGAGGAGATGGATTCTTTGAAGAAGAATGAAACCTATAACTTGGTGAAGCGTCCAAAAGAGAAGAAAGTCTTGAAGAGCAGGTGGTTGTTCAAGAACAAGAAAGATGGCCAGAAGCTAGTGAGACGGAAGGCAAGACTGGTGGTGAAGGGATGCCATCAGAAGAAAGGCATCGACTACGATGAAATTTTTGCACCAGTGGTGAAGATGACTTCCATTCGCATGATTTTGGGACTAGCGACTTGTTTGGATCTTGAGCTTGAACAACTGGATGTAAAAACTGCATTTTTACATGGTGATTTGGATGATGAGATTTATATGGAGCAGCCGGAAGGATTTGAAGTCAGAGGAAAAGAGAATTTTGTTTGCAAGTTGAAAAAGAGTCTTTATGGGCTCAAGCAAGCACCAAGGCAATGGTACCGTAAGTTTGATTCCTTCATGAGTGGTAATGGGTACATGCATACTACTGCAGATCCTTGTGTGTATTTTAGAAAGTTCTCTGATGATAACTTCATTATTCTTTGTTTGTATGTTGATGATATGTTGATAGTGGGACACGATGTTGAGATGATTCGCAGGTTGAAAGTGGATATGTCAAAGTCCTTTGAAATGAAAGATTTGGGTCCTGCGAAGCAAATTCTTGGCATGGAAATTATTCGTGATAGAAAAGCTGGTAAGCTTTGGCTATCACAAGAGAAGTATATTGAACGAGTGCTTGAAAGGTTCAATATGAAGAATGCCAAGCCAGTCAATACACCACTTGCCAGTCATTTCAAATTGAGCAAGCGTTGTTGTCCTACTTCTGAGAAAGAGAAAGAAAGCATGTCTCATATTCCTTACTCTTCTGCTGTTGGTTCGTTGATGTACGCTATGGTGTGTACAAGGCCGGATATAGCACATGCTGTTGGATTGGTTAGCAGATTCTTGGCTAATCCAGGCAAGGTTCACTGGGAAGCTGTAAAGTGGATCTTGAGATTTTTGCGGGGCACCTCAAAGCTGAGTTTGTGTTTTGGAGGCAGTGAGCCTATTCTTGAGGGATTTACAGATGCTGACATGGCTGGAGATCTTGTTAACAGAAAGTCTACCTCAGGTTACTTGTTTACATTTGCAGGGGGAGCCATTTCATGGCAATCCAAGCTACAAAAGTGTGTAGCTTTGTCAACAACTGAGGCAGAGTATATAGCAGCAGTGGAAGCATGCAAAGAGATGATTTGGTTGAAGCGTTTCCTTCAAGAGTTGGGTTTGAAGCAAAATGAGTATGTTTGTGTTTTGCGATAGTCAAAGTGCTATAGACTTGAGCAAAAACACCATGTACCATGCTCGCACAAAGCATATTGATGTGAGGTATCATTGGTTGCGTGATATCATTGAAAAGCAACTAATGAAGTTGAAGAAGGTTCACACAAACAAGAATGGCGCTGATATGCTGACAAAGGTGGTTCCCGGAGGCAAGCTTGAGTTTTGTTCCAAGCTTGCAGGTATGTCTGCTTGACGTGGTTGGCGTATGATCTTCTCCGAATTGGGCTGGAGGGGGAGATTGTTATGGGTCCAGCCCATGTGGGCACTAAAAAAAAAAAACAATTTTTTTTGGGGTTCATTATTATTGACCAAAAGACCAAAAAGGAAAAACAGAGTGGCTGAGAGGGAGTGAATTCCCGAGAGCAAAAGAGGAAAAAAAGAGAGGAGAGTTTTTGAACTTTTTTAAGACACTCGCCGGAATTCTGATCATCGCCGGAGATCCGACCGTTGGATTGGGCTGAAAATTTCAGAGATTGTTCCCAACACATAGGGCTTCAATCTGTACAATTGTTGTGTCAATCAGCTCAGTGGATCTACTGTTATCGCAACTGGTACAGCTTGCGTTTTTTGTGGTGATATCTTCTATTTTTCCTTCTCTATTGTTGTTGGATCTTATGTATGTTATTGTTGGTGGGCTATAACATCTTTGTAAACTTGTTTGGGTGTTTTTACCCTCAACTTTCATAATAAGAGAAGAAAGGTTGGACTCCTATAAGTCCCGTGGTTTTTATCCTTCACATCGAAGGGGTTTTCCACGTATAAATTGTGTGTTGTTTGCATTGTTGTTTTGGTTCTTGGTTGTGGTATATTGATTGGTGTATTGCTGCTGTTTTATTGGTGATTATATTGGCATATTGATTTGGTGGTAAATTGGGTGAAGTGTGGTTGGTTGGTTGTTTTTGGAGTTGATCCTTGTAGGTGTTGTATCCTACTTGTTGTTTCAGCTCCTCACAATTTCTATTCTTAAATTTTTTATAAAAAAAAAATACAGGAACGTTAGGTGGAGTGTTCTTTTGTCTTAAAAAAAAATTTACGGTTGCTTGCATATTAGACTTCACCTCGAGTCACTTGAGCGTGGATCATTTCTAATCATCCCATTTTCAATGGTTTTCAAGAAATTGGCTATATCATTTTGAAACCTTTCTTGAATATTCTTGCCTAAAATTAGATTGTTTCTTAAAATTAAGTTTTTGCCTAAATTATTATTTTAAATTTATATTTAAAAGTGAAGAACATGTAACTCAATTAGTAGTCGTTTTACTTATAACTTTAAAAAATTATAAGTTTAATATATTAAAAAAAATTGTATATTTGGAAGATATTTTATAATTTACAAATAAAAATTTTGAGATTTAATTTACTAAATTCTCTTTTGGTAAATCTTAAATCATATTCGACTTTTGATCTATAAATAAGGTGTTTCTACTAAAGTTAAGAAAACAACAACACAACAAACTTAGAACCATAACTTCCTCTCCTTCCTGTGAGGATATCAATCCATGTCCCACATTTGAAAATAACGTTAGGGGTGATTAGCTTATAAGAATATTACTAACTTCATTAATATGAGGGCTTAGGAGTGGTATGATATTGTCCGCTTTGGACTTTGTTCTTGGATAACCACCTAAGTGGTAGAAGTCCAATTTTGTGGGAATATTCGGTTTGTTCTTGGATAACTACCTAAGTGGTAGAAGTCCAATCTTGTGGGAATATTCGGGTCTTGGTTTGAGGGGAGAAGTGTTGGGATGTAAACCCATGTCCTTCCGAGCTCAGTTTATTTATTAAACAAACACGAACAAAATTTTAGGCTCGATGAAATTTTAAGCTTATTCAAACATTGTTCGTGAACATCAAAGCTCGTTCAAGCTCAGTTTATTTATTAAACAAACACGAACAAAATTTCAAGCTTATTCAAACATTGTTCGCGAACATCAAAGCTCGTTCGAGCTCAGTTTATTTATTAAACAAACACGAACAAAATTTTAGGCTCGATTAAATTTCAAGCTTATTCAAACATTGTTCGCAAATATCAAAGCTCGTTCGAGCTCAGTTTATTTATTAAACAAACACGGATAAAATTTTAGACTCGATTAAATTTTAAGCTTATTCAAACATTGTTCGCAAACATACCAAGCGTTCACGAACAAATTATAAATATTTATATATATTATTAAAAATATTATTTAATATTTAAATTAGATATGTTTTTATTTTTTTTCTAATTTCCAGACGTGATTCAACTTTCCCAACGTTTTTTAAAATGTTAAAGCAATTTGTTTCTCTCATAACCATAAAAAGACTTTTGAATTCTAACTAAACTCAATCAATTTCTTTCTATATAAACCCTAAAAATTTGATCGTTCTCCTTTCTTTACCTTCTCAAAGTCCAGACTCAACTGAAAAAATAAGTTTAAAGGTAAGTATATTATTTTAATTATTATATTTAGATTTATCATTTAAAATAATATTTTATTATTATTATTAAATAGTTAAATATTTAAATTCTTTTTTTTTTATAAACTTGAAATTTTGAAAAAAAAATTAATATTTAAATTTGAATTTTTTTTAAACTTAATCGAGCGAACTCGAGCCCGAGCTCGAACAATAAAAAAAAGTCAAACAAATTCAAACAACTTTTTCTGTTCCAAATATTAAACAAGTGAATTCAAATGTGCTCGAATAATAATCAAATAAACTCAAATTATCTAATGTTCGGTTCAACTCGGTTGGTTAAGAACCCTATTTTTTTGTAAGCTATTTGGGGCAAATTAAAGGAGATTTTGAACGGCATCATCATATATTTTTTGAGGAAGCTTTCCTTACACAGTTATTATTTTATTTTTATAAGGAAAATTCTAATTCAACATTTTACAGAAAATCAAACTCTATTTGAAACCAATAAGTTTTAGTACTATTTTTCTTGTTAATGGAGTCATAAACAAAATGATGGTATGAATGGGTTTTGAAAGTTTGTTGAGAAAGACTGCCAGAACATTTTATTTTCTAAATGTGCATTAGATAGAAAATGTATACCTTATATACCGAGCTGGACTTATTTATACAAAACAAGGCCCATAAGACCAATTTTACTATGTAGAATTAAACTCTTTAGTGCTCTACATTGATGAGATATCTATATAGCCGAAGGGTTTCACGTTCCTCCAAAACCTGATGTAAAATATTTTTCTGAATAAGAGTAGATTTGTAGATATAATTTAGATTAAATTTAAATTAGTTAGAATGATAATGGTTATAAAAACTAAATAATGTTTTTTAAAGTATATAAAATGTAACCCAAACTACAAAAAAAAATAATAACTCTAGCTAACAATGTGGACGATCATCATCTTGGAGAGAAGCTAAAAATATTACTTATATAATTTGTGAAATAAAAAATTTTGAATTTGATTTAAATTAAAAACAATTTTATGTTATATTCAAGTCATGAGTTACCATCTTAAACATATTATTAGAGTTTAGAATGTAGGTTTCAAGTTTACCTTTCATTTACATGGAATTATGCGTTTTTTTTTTTTTTTTTTGGTTGAAAGTGATTGGAAAAGTATTTTATAACTAAAGTAACATTTTGGAGATGAAAAAGTCTATTAATATTGATATGATTTAGTATCCCAAAATGCAACTTTCAAAATAGTATTTTAGAGTTCAGAATTACATTAGTAAAAAGATGAAGTAGCATTCCTAAGATGGGATTTTCTATTTATAGAAACTTACATCAACATGATCCAAATTCTCAAAGGCTCAAGCTTAAAATTAACCATTTTCTTCTTTGATTCCCAAAAATTTTCTCTTCTCTGCAATATACATATACATATATATATATATATATATATATATATATATATATATAATATATTTAGGTACTTAAATCAATTATACAATGATAATAATTAGTTAATAAAGTCTCGGGAAAGATAGAGCTTGCCAACTTTATATGTTGACCAAAAGTGAGTGACACGTTGCCGTGTCCATAAATATGCATGGGATGAGAAGGCAAGCCATATAGGAATTTTTTAATTTTGGCCGGTCCTTATCTCTAATGCTCATTTTGCAAGCTATTTATATTCAATAATCTTTTTAATACGTTATAATGAATAACTCTTATGAAAATAATAATGTAGAAAACAAATAAAAGTGTATATTAGTAAAATTTCTAGCCAATGATAACATTTAATTAATTACATTTGTATTGTAATAAAATAAGCTTTTAACTTAATTAATTATATTTATATTGTAATAAAATAAGCTCTTCACTTGATAAAATAGAAAAAAAAACATTGTAATGCTTGGTAAAATAGCATGTTCGGTTATTATCGTGAGGGGTCATTTCAAGAGTTAAAGTGACGTATTTTTTCAAATAAAAATTAAACTTTACATACATAAAGATTAAATGTAGATGACTTCGAATATCATATGATTTAAATAAAAGTATAAATATTATTAAAGATGAAAAAACACACAAAAAGGAAGCTGGAATTCATCAAATTTACTGCATAAACCGATCTGATTATTATTACAGTTTTATTACATCATTCTTAAACACAAACACTCACACTCACACACACACACACAAATTTGTTCGAAAAAGAGTTATTATTTCAACTCCCAAACATATATATATATATATATATCAAACATATCACTCATCATCATCGTCCATGGATTGATGATTGACTCGTTTTTAATTAAGAGTGGTGAGCTTCGATATCTTCAACCATGTGGAGGAAGAAACTGAGGAGTGTTCCTGGATGTGGGTTGTCATCTTTCAGCTTCTCGTACTCCAGTGTCCACGTCACTAAGCTGTCCGGACCATTTGTATCCACGTGATAAATTATGTTCATCGATTTGTATAGTTCCATTAAATCTCCTTCAATCATCTTGAACTTTATTGATTGTTTCTGCTCATCGATTTCTTCTATTATCTGTTTTGCAACTCTATCTTTTCCATCTGCATGGGAATTATTATACAAAATAAATAAAAAGGAAAAAATTGTTGGAATGATAAAGCGCAAATCTTGGATCGAGGAAGAAAATAATACCCTTCATCTTTAAAGTAACATTTTTTTTTATTTTTTTTTACTCCTTAAATAGACTCCATATGTAATTACTTTAAATAAACTAATCAGAAGTCAAATAAAATCCCATCAGGATTTTTATTTATGGTACCAATAATCTTATTAGAGATAGTTGATTTATATATTTGAACTCTTTATCTTCTTGAGGAAGCATTTAGTACTATATTTACCAACTCTTCTAAGTTATTAAGTTATTCAGTTATTCATTAATGATATTGAGGTTGTAAAGAATTAACCGGGATTTTATCAACGGAATATTAATATATCAATCAAAGTCTTACGTCTGAACAGACAACTCTAATATATAAGAATTATATTTACTTTATTAATACGATACTTTTTAAAAAGATACTAAAAAATAAAATAGTGAGCGTTTAAGTCCAACGTGGACAAAGTGAGGTGATTGGCAACCCAACACGGGATTCTTTTTTAGGAAAGAAAGGATGGGTGGGATTAATTGAAATATTATTCAAACAACCATCCAAAGGTTGTGGGAGATCAAGAATCAAAGTTGAAGAAATGTGTATATATATATATATATATATATATATATATTTATGAGAAGTATAATTAAGGGTTTATTACCATGGGTGTAGTGCCAGCAGATCTTTGATCCAACAGTACCAAGTTGGCCTTCAAGAAGAGTGAAAGCTTGAACTTTACCAGGAGTCATTTTGGAAAGTTCGTGAGGTCTCTGTTTGAAAACGTCATGAAAAACATCTCCTCCAGCTTTGATCTCTGTTTGACCGATCATTTTTCCTTTGATACCCATTTTTTTCTCTTCCCTCAAACTTTTTTCTTTTTCTTTTTTCTAAAATAAATAGTAAACTGAAGACAATTGAAAACTTCTCTTACAATGATAATGAAAAAAGTATGTGGAAAGTTTGTCGAGTTGTTGGCATCTTTATATAGATCAATATTCAGTGACGTGTCCATCTCCTACAGTTGGATACAATAATTGTGGGATGAGGGAAGCTAGTATTCTTTTGGCTAATTCCAATCCAAATATCACCTAAATTTAATAATATAATACTCATAAGGAAAAAAATTAATAAAAGATGTCGGTAATCCAACTAATTATAGTTGACGGGAGAAAGAGTGTTAGGTTTGCCACATATGACTAAGTGCTTGTGTGTTTCCGGCATTAGCTATTGATGATTAAGTCTGAGATTAAGTATGGTAATAATTCTTAAGGAATTGAAGAATAAAAGATATTTTTGACGATTTTATCTTAGAAAAGTATGATAGGAAGAATTTGAATATTTAGAGCATTATGTGCATACGAGTGATTTATAGTTTTGTAATAAAAGAGTGGACTAATAGGAAATTGACACTTGAATTATATATCTACTCGATAGTTTGTATGGTTTTGTAATAAAAGAGTAGACTAACAGGAAATTGACACTTGAATTATATATCTACTCGATAGTTTGTTTAGTGTGAACCGTAGCTTCAAACAATGACTATTAGGTTAGGCGCATTTAATATTCGGGATCAAGTGTACTTTTCTTGACAGAGGTCATGTCCTTGTACTTTATAATTGCCAGCTAGTTCAGAAGTGCAACCAATTTAAATTCTAATCGGTCTCTCGCGACATCCACCTCAAATTCCACAATTTACATGAACTGATCGATCCACAGTTTACATGAAAGTTTATACTTCAAACCCTTTCAGTAATTGACAATTTATATTATTAAACTCAATATTTAAGTACAATAATAAATTTTAAGATGTTATAAAGAGAGTTAGTGATATATATAAACTTATGATTTAACTTTATTATAACTCAATTCATTATTTTGAGATGAAATAAATCGAATTGGAAAAAAGGGAAAAACATAAAAAACATACAACTTTGAGGTGGAAGAGAAGGGTAGGTATACCCAAATTTTGGCAATGGCAATTCATACTCTCGATTATGGGCTATGGGGGGGAGCTTTCAGCAATCTATACATTTAGATTAATTGTGGGTTTTTTTTATTTTTTATTTTTTATTTTTTGTTTTTTTGTTTTGAAAACAGATTAATTGTGGTTAATGTTGGATACAACTCTTGTTTTTTATTTTAAATTTTAAATATATATATATATATATATATATGAATGAATGTGAATGAGTATGAGTTGAATCTCATGACTTTACTTGTCAAGAAATTTATTTAATTTTTATTTTTTTTTATAAAATTATCTCATATATTTAGAGTTATCATACATGATTATGACTAATTCAAATTTAATTTTTATTACGCCACAAAATCAAACTTTTATTCGAGAAAAAATTCGAACTTAATTTTTGTATGACACGCATACTGAATATCAAACCTTGAACGTTATGTAACATTTACAATATGGTTTCTTTATTAACTCACTTTTATTTTGAGTTATAATTTATTCTCTCATTCATTCAATTATATAAAAATATGAAATCGTGTTAAATGTTTTGTAATAAAAGGATCTGGAATCGATGTATTGATTGGTTGGTAGAAATATTGCATTGAATACTGATGCAAATGTTATGGTTTTAGCTGTCTTGCAAACTGCTGATATTTCTTTTGTTTTGGGGTGTATTAGTGAAATTTATTGATTGGAATAGGACAGTTGAAATTCTTTTATATGTATATATATTTCCTTTGAATAATGAAGATAATATATATTATTAATATTATTTCAATTTTTAAAATTAAAAAGATATATTAAAATCATATTACTTTTGTTGTATCCTAAAATAGTTAATTTCTTGTCCAAATCTATCTATTTATCTGCCACTTTAAAGAGTAAAGCAAAACCAGAAACAGCTTTTTAAAGCTACTTTTTTCTTGTTAACACTCTCTGCTTTGTACTACTTTTTCATGTCAATCTAAAACACAAATTATGACAAACAAACATAACCTTGGTATCACATTGTGTTCAAAATAAAAATTTTGGAGATATTTTTTTTTGTTTTTTTTTTTTTTTTGGAAATTGAAAACTTTTAATATTAATAATTTCAATGATATTAAAAGAAATATAAGTATGAGATTTAAAATAAGGAAAGTAGTACTATCTGCCATCTCCAATAATTGCTTTAAATTTAATTATTTCAAGATCGTACCGTATATTTTCTGCATTAATTATTAAAATTATTGGACTGATCTCATCTACATCCAGTCAATTTTTTATTTATTCAGATCTGTTGTGGTTGCAATTAATTGATGATATCCATAACAATTAATGCTTTATCCACAAATGGCTACATATATTCAAATGCACGCATGTTTCACACTATATTAATCCACGCACAAAAATATTTTATAGTCCCAGCTTTTATATAAGTGTTACCAGTTGAATTTTAATAATACTTAATGTCATTTTTTAGTATTTGACGTTGCATTAGAGATTTTCTAAATCTTCTTCTTCAGAATTCTTGAATCTCTTATTTTCATCTGAAAAATGGTTATTTATAATAAAAAATTAGAGTGTTAATTGAATTCTAATTATTTTTTGAATAAGATAAGAAATATATTTGTAAGAGGATTTTTTTTCAAAATATTTTAAGAACGGTATATACTAAAAAATATATATATGGAGTTGACAATATATTTTATGCGTAAAATAAATAGAATCAAATTCATTAATTTTAATGTTTATCATAAAATATGAAAAAAAAACTTATTTAATCACAAGTAATCAAAATAATAATAATAATAAAAGAAAAATTGGAGTAAGATATTGAAATTGGACATAAACTAAAGTTGAGTTGTTTTGACCCAAATTTTGCATCATAAAATATTCATATTTAAATATGTTTACTATTTTTAAATTTTTTTTTGACAAATATAATATATATATATATATATATATATATATATATATATATTTTTCTTACATCATCTAGATGTCATAGAAACCGAAGCTTTTTATATCTAAATCTTTAAACCAAATATGATCGCAAAGAATGCAATATTTAGATGGTGACGAAGATTACTATTTATGGAAATAGGAAGATGATAACAATATATTTAGTTAATTAATACTTTGCCTGAAAATCTTTCAACTTTCAACCACTTTTGTATCTAACTACTCTATATCACAATATATATATATATATAGACAAATCTAATTTTGGGATTTTTTTTGTCTTAATTTATGAGCATTTGTTAATAACTTTAGGTTCTAATTAAATTAGAGTTGAGTCACATCAAACTTTATTAGAAGAAATATTTCTTTATAATATTTTTAAAAAAATTTAAATTCGAGATCATATATATGAAATACTAAACTTTTTTAATAAAAATTAATAATTTTGACGAATGAAGAAAGGGGAGGGATTGTCTTTTTTAAATCTCCTTGTACAATTTCAACAGGTCTCCTTCAATCGCCCTAAATCGAATCATCTTTGTTTCCTCATCTATAGCTTCAAGCATCTCTTTCAACACTTTTTCTTCCCCATCTACACAATATAATATATATCCATAATTCTTAAATTCACAAAATGAGTTACCTAACTACAATCTCTAATGATGAAAATAGGTTCATATGAACCCGCTAGAATACTGCTTTAGAAACCCATAATCAATTTGTCATGAGCTTAGAATGTCAAAATAAGAATGATTAAAGATTAGAATTTTAAGAAAATAAAGTCTGTTCAAATATTGAAAACGTTATAAAAGTGAATAAAAAATGATTAAAGATTAGAACTTTAAGAAAACAAAATCTACTCAAATTTTGAAAACGTTACAAAAGTGAATTAACTATTTTGAGTTTTTGTCATATATATATATGTATTCTCATATAAAGTTCATAGAAAAAGGAATATCCACTTTCAATCACTTTTGTTTCTACTCTTCTATTATTATAATTATTATTAATAATTTTGACGAATGAAGAAAGGGGAGGGATTGTCTTTTTTAAATGAACCAAGGCAACTACAACTATTTATTTACTTTTTTGCTCATTTTGATTAATAAGAAAGGTTAAAGCAGTCATTGAATTAAATAAATTCTTAGTAGAAATTTTCTTTAGAGTTTCATAACAAATATATATATATAATTAATGCGTAAATTAGATTTCAAACAAATTTATGTTTAATTAATTCTATTGTTAATTAAAGAAACTATAATATAACTATTTTACATGAAATATATACGTAAATAATTGTCCCAATTCTTTGTTTAAAATACTTTAATTATTCTTTGTTTAATTCATTAAAGATAACAGTAATTGTCTAAATTTTTTAAAATATTTGTCCAAAAACAAAACACTAAACTTGTCAAATATAAATTTTTTGAGAGTAAATTAACCAATTACTCTAATATAAAATTAGACAATAGTCAAATTCTCCCATCATACATACATACATAACTCATTATTTCAAGTGTCCAGAAAACATTTATTTAAAACAAGAAATAAAAAACATTCAGTTCTAGAGGAGGTGAGAATCGATTTCTTTGGTGACATAGTTGATGAACTGCAACTCAGCATGAGGTTCTGGAACATTCTCGTTTAGCTTCTCATACTCTGTGGTCCAGGTGACAACATGATGTGCACCCGTCGTGTTAATTTCACCTGTAAATGTAATCTCCTTGTACAACAATTTCAACAGGTCCCCTTCAATCGCCCTAAATCGAATCATCTTTGTTTCCTCATCTATAGCTTCAAGCATCTCTTTCGACACTTTTTCTTCCCCATCTACACAATATAATATATATCCATAATTCTTAAATTCAGAAAATGAATTACCTAACTACAATCTCTAATGATGAAAATAGGTTCATATGAACCCGCTAGACTACTGCTTTAGAAACCCATAATCAATTTGTCATGAGCTTAGAATGTCAAAATAAGAATGATTAAAGATTAGAATTTTAAGAAAATAAAGTCTGTTCAAATATTGAAAACGTTATAAAAGTGAATAAAAAATGATTAAAGATTAGAACTTTAAGAAAACGAAGTGTACTCAAATTTTGAAAACGTTACAAAAGTGAATTAACTATTTTGAGTTTTTGTCATATATATATATATATATATATATATTCTCATATAAAGTTCATAGAAAAAGGAATATCCACTTTCAATCACTTTTATAATAATTTTTAGGGTTTAAGAGGTTTTCATGTTTGTAAAATAAAGAATCATGAAAAGAATATATAATATTAAATGGTGAGTGAATCTTTATATATATATATGATATCGTCTTTGTATTTTTGTCAGTAAAGGCAATTTATTATTGGTTGTAGAATATTCGGTAACCGCCCCAAATCATTTTGTTTCTTGCACAAAATTTAAGATATATATATATATATATATTGTTGACTTTGGCCTAATTATTATTCCCACATCGGAAGCTTTAGGTTGTGAGAAAGGATTTGGGAGTTATAAATAAACCCCTAATCCTCCTATTAGTTTCATCCCAAAATTTGTATCTCTCCTTTTACATTAATAAAAGCGGGCTGTTTGAGCGGTACTCGGAGATTAAACTAATTCGGTTGAACTCCGTTATCAAAGTTTTCATATAGTATTCATTTGTTTTGAACTTGTTCATTTCATTAATTGTGTTGTCTTAGTGGGAAAATTATCCGATTTGATTCATTTCACTAATTGTGTTGTCTTAGTGGAAACATTGTCCGATTTTCCCAACAAGTGGTATCAAGCCAAAGGTTCGTCCTTGGGTTGTTTGTAAGTGTTATGGGAAAATTGTTCGATTTGGTTCATTTCACTAATTGTGTTGTCTTAGTGGAAAATTGTCCGATTTTCCCAACAAGTGGTATCAAGCCAAAGGTTCGTCCTTGGGTTGTTTGTAAGTGTTATAATATTGAATACTATATATTGAGTTTGTAATGGAAAATATTCCGTTGGGGGCATCAGATTCCTCGTCATCATGGTCGAGGTTCCCGCTGTCAAATTTGAAATTGGCGGTGGAAATATTTGACGGTACTAGCCATTTTGGCATGTGGCAAGGAGAGGTCTTGTACTCTCTTTTCGAGCAGGGTCTTGATGTTGCTGTTGAAGACAGGAAACCAGAAGAGGTAGAAGATAAAGACTGGAGCATCATTAATCAGTTGGCATGTGGAACTATTCAATCCTGCCTGTCCAAAGAGCAAAAATATGCTTTAAAAAATGAGACTTCTGCACATAAACTGTGGAAGGCATTAGAGGACAAGTTTCTGAAAAAGAGTGGTCAGAACAAGCTCCTTATGAAGAAAAGATTGTTCTGATTTGATTACCAGTCAGGTACTACTATGAATGAACACATCACTATATTTAATCAATTAGTAGCAGACCTATTGAATTTAGATGTGAAATTTGAGGATGAGGATCTGTCTTTGATGTTGTTATCATCTCTTCCCGATGAATTTGAACATTTGAAAATTACGTTACTTCACAGGAAAGAGAATGTGTCGTTAGATGCTGTTTGTTCTGCTTTGTATAGTCATGAACTGAGAAAGCAGGATAAGATGAAAATCAAATCATCGACATCAGAAGAAGCATTGGTGGCAAGAGGTCGTCAGCAAAGCCAGTCAAAGGGGAGAAGAGGAAGGTCCAAGTCCAAAGGCCGAGCCGTTGCCAAAGATGAGTGTCCTTTCTGTCATGAGAAAGGGCACTGGAAGAATGACTATCCAAAGCTGAAGAAGAAAGGGAAGACTCCACAAGATGCAAATGTTGCAGAATGCAAAGGTGATGCTGAATCAGATATCTCTTTGATTGTCTCACCTTCAGCATCATCGCGTCCAGATGAGTGGATATTGGATTCAGGTTGTACCTATCATATGTGCCCCATTCGAGAATGGTTCTTTGAATTTCAGGAACTCGATGGTGGGGTTGTTTACATGGGTAATGATAATCCATGTAAAATAACCGGGATAGGTTCAATCCAGCTGAGGAATCATGATGGATCCACCAGAATTCTGCGGGATGTGCGATACGTGCCAAAGTTGAAAAAGAATCTCATCTCATTGGGGGCTTTAGAATCTAAAGGCCTAGTTGTGACGATGCGAGATGGAGTTCTTAAATCAACTTCAAGAGCACTAGTGATGCTGAAAGGTGTGAGAAAGAACAATCTGTATTACTACCTAGGTAGTTCAATAGTGGGGACAGTAGCAGCAGTAGCAACTTCAAGCACTAAAAAAGATGCTGAGGCAACAAAGCTATGGCATATGCGATTGGGACATGCTAATGAAAAGTCCTTGCAAATTCTTGCCAAGCAGGGATTGTTAAAAGGTACGAAGACTTGCAAACTTGAATTTTGTGAGCATTGTGTTCTCGGAAAATAACGAAGAGTGAAGTTTGGCATTGCAATTCATAATACCAAAGGTATTCTGGATTATGTGCATTCAGATGTGTGAGGACCTGCCAAGACTCCGTCCATCGGAGGTAGGCATTATTTTGTCACTTTTGTTGATGATTTTTCCAGGAGAGTTTGGGTGTTTAATATGAAGAGTAAAGATGATGTGCTTGGAATTTTTCTTAAGTGGAATGCTCAAGTTGAAAACCAGACAGGAAGGAAGAACAAAGTTCTCCAAACAGACATTGGAGGAGAATACAAGAGTGATCCATTCCTGGAGGTATGCCAAGACTGCGACATAGTTCGGCACTTCACTGTCAGAAAAACACTGCAACAGAATGGGGTGTCGGAGCATATGAACAAGACACTTGTGGAGAAAGTTCGTTGTATGTTGTCTAATGCTGGGTTAGCCAGAAAATTTTGGGCTGAGGCTGTAACGTACGCTCAACATCTCGTCAATCGTTTGCCATCATCTGCTATAAATGGAAAAACTCCATTAGAGGTATGGTCCAGAAAACCTGCGACTGATTATGATTCTTTACATGTTTTTGGTTCTATTGCATATTATCATGTGATTGAATCAAAGTTGGATCCCCGGGAAAAGAAGGCTCTATAAATGGGCTTCAATCTTGGAGTGAAGGGATATCGTCTATGGTGTCTTGAGAAAAAGAAGACGATTATTAGCAGGGATGTTACCTTTGATGAATCTGCCTTGTTAAACAAGGTAAATCCAGAAGGAATTGATAGTACTCCGCAGGAGGTGGAGTGTGCTCCGAAGCAGGTGGAGTTCGAGCAAACAGTGGTGATCCCAGCACCAAGCACCACCAGCGACTCTACTATGACAGAAGAAGAGTCAGATGAGGAAAAGGTTCTTACCCAAGAACCTCAACAGCAATCGGCGCCAATTGCAATTAGAAGGCAGAGACGAGACATTCAGAAGCCTGCTCGTTTCACTGATATGGTAGCTTATGCACTTCCAGTTGTTGATGGCATTCCATCCACCTACCCGTAAGCCATTCTAAGTTCAGAAAGTGGAAGTTGGGCAGGTGCAATGGAAGAAGAAATGCACTCTCTCATGAAGAATAGAACGTGGAAGCTGACACAACTACCGAAAGACAAGAAGGTAATTGGGTGCAAATGGGTATTTGCAAAGAAAGAAGGATTTCCTAACAAAGAAGACGTCCGCTACAAGGCAAGGTTGGTGGCTAAAGGCTATGCTCAGAGGGAGGGAATTGATTATAATGAGGTATTTTCTCCAGTTGTTAAACATTCCTCCATTAGAATTTTGTTGGCCTTGGTAGCATAGTTGAATTTGGAGCTAGCTCAACTTGATGTGAAGACCGCGTTCCTAAACGGTGATCTGAAGGAGGAAATCTATATGACTCAGCCAGATGGATACAGTGTTGCTGGTAAAGAAGACTGGGTTTGTAAACTTAGCAAATCGTTGTATGGACTGAAACAATCTCCTAGACAGTGGTACAAACGATTCGATAGGTTCATGAAGGGTCAGAAGTACAAGAGGAGCAAATACGATCATTGTGTGTATTTGCATAGACTTCAAGACGGTTCCTACATCTACTTTTATATGTTGATGATATGTTGATTGCAGCAAAGAGCCAAGTTGAAATGGACAAATTGAAGGCTCAATTAAGTAAAGAGTTCGAGGTGAAGGATTTGGGAGAAGCCAAGAAGATTCTTGGTATGGAGATAAGTACGGACAGAGAGAGGGGCAGACTTTGGCTGCCACAGAAGTAGTATTTGCAGAAGATATTACAACATTCTGGTATGCACGAAGATACAAAGACTGTAAGTACCCCACTTGCTCCTCATTTGAAACTGAGTAGCCGTTTATCTCTATCAACTGATGAAGAACGAGAATACATGGCGAAAGTCCCGTATGCAAATGCAGTTGGAAGCTTGATGTATGCAATGGTGTGTACGAGACTAGATATTTCACAACTTGTTAGTGTTGTTAGCAGGTACATGCATGATTGATGCGATTCCGGTTGACGTGCTAAATAGGTGTTATTTTACCCTATGTTGATTATGAATAATAAAGGACTGTGATTGACTAATTGTCACATTTATTCTCTATGGTGTCACTTAATCAGCCAGAACCTAAGGCAGAGTACCTATCGTGTAGCTAGTCTGTTGGAAAGTATCTACGATTTTATTAAGTTAAATATCGTACTCCCAGGGAAGTGGCAACGGCTTAGTAGTAACTAGCCTTTTATCCTAACTCCTATCTTATGATCCAGTTATGCAATCTTCATCAAATACTTTGATGAGATGGTGATTCATTCTCCACTGGGTTTAAGTCTAATTAATCTTAGAAGTGTTTTATAGATGAGTTCTGATTCTATGTTATACTGTTCCTATATGTTGATTGACCTAAATTCAAGTATTTTAGACATGTCTTAGCCTGGATTGCAACTATGTTCTGTGTCTTAAGGCGTACCACATCCGAGGTTTCTAATAAACCGCCCTACCTTAATGACGGCCCTACTCACGGTTCGGGACGAAGGCATCCATGAAAGTCCTATGTCACTTCGGGGATCATACCGCTTGCCCTAGCCGCCGGCATAATCGGACTCAGCTCGGCTTCCCCTAGACTACTCTAACATGCAAGGTGTTCAGCAGGTTATTTTATCTAGCATGGCAGGCACCAATACTAATTGATGTCTGTTAAACTAAACAGGTTATGATTAGACCGTGGTTAGGAGTTGTCTATAACCCTAACTTTAGTTTAAAAGAGCACATTAAACATGCAGACATAGTGAATATTTAGCAGGTGGCTATTTCCGGAAAAACATAATAACGTCAACATATAAAACAACTATTCATAAACATCGTAATCTCGTATTCATAATATGTATTTAGAACAAAACAATAACAACATATAAGAGAGGGACATGGGGACTGATGCCATAAAGAAATCACCCTTTACGTAGTCTCGCCGACGGAGCGTACTGCTGTATATGTCGTATTGCTCGCCCTGACTATGCTCACCAAAACCTTCGGAGGACGCTTCCTCAGCCTAGTAACTGGGCTTTACCTTAATACCCAGCTTAAGCCCAGCCCTGTGGACTGACTCTTCGAACGCCTAGAGCCCTCTTAGGATCTCCTAACGAAATCCCGGGTATTCTATGAATACCAGAAACGAACCTATCTATAGAAACCTAAGATCTGAGACTATTTCTCAGAAACTAAAACAAAACACTAATAAGAAAGAAAACTGAGATCCGAGTCTCTGAGTGAGTTGTGTACTAGAGAATTGTACACTGGACACCACTAAATGACTCAGATCGAGTGGAGAGGAATGAATTCAACTGCTGGAGGCCTGGGGTATTTATAGCAGCTTCCCGGAGTGAAAATCTCTGAAAAATTCGATGTGGGACAGCTTCTGGCGGCTCGGGACACCCGTCCCGGATTGGGACGCCCGTCCCGGGTCCTGGACGCCCGTCCAGGTGCCTTGACTTGGTCGGGACGCCTGTCCCGACCCTTTGACCGGGTCAACATTTCCAAAAATTGCGTTTTTGCCCCAAAATTTGCTATTTTCGTCTACTTTTCACCTGACACTTCCAAAATCATAAAAACTGTGAAATTAAGTGAATAATGAACAATCAAGATCAAATTACCCTCGATTTCACCCAAATTCATACATAAAAACATGCTAAAAAAGTGATACGATTTTCGCGTATCAGATAACCCCACACTTAGCTTTTTGCTTGTCCTCAAGCAAAGTCTACCTGAAGTTACTTAAATTCCTAGTCATGTTTTTATTCCAAAAATTCTTCAGACCAGTCTTAATACAGGTCTGTCTGGTTAGGTTGCTATGACAAGGTCTCAAGTGTCTCTAGTAGCTTGTTATGATCAGGCAGAAAACAAATCAACAACTAGTTTGGACCTTTTTCTTAGTCACAGGGTCTTCCTGATGTGTAGTGTGTGTACTAGTCCAGACCAGATAGTCAACACAATGTACTCTTGTCTTAACTACTACCAGATAACACTTCGACCTATTGCTAGACATATTAACAACATACAACTTTTTGAGTTCTGAGCTTTAGTGATCAAATTTTTTATGTTTTAGCATTTAGTTATTTTCTTTATAGATTCAGGGTATTTTGAGTCTGCTTAGAACACGTCAACTTCAACTACCCATGTAGCGAGTCCCACTCCGATGACTCCCAGATCTACACGACCTTAGGGCATCAGGCCTTAAATTCCCCGAAGGAGTGGTGCTCGAGTAGCGAAGGCCGCTGGCAAACTACCCTTATTTGATTAACTTCCTTTAATTTCTTTTCACTTCTAGCTCAGAGTCTCATCTAGTCATTCTAACTGCCAATATATCCACAACTGGTCTAATTTTATTTAGTTAAGTCTCGAACAGGTAATTGGTTGAGGTCTCTAATCCAGACAAAGTTGTGCTCAGTTATCAGGAATTCCCTTATTCCTAATCAATTAGTCCAAGATAGCTATCAATTATCTCCTACTAACCATAACATACTACTTACATATCATAGACATAAGCAATTGTTTAACCAAGCATACTGCATTTAGACGTCTGAAAGACGGAAAAATTTTGAAAATTTTTTGGAAGGGTGTGAAAGTACGTGAAAACAAGCAAAAGCATGCGGAAAATTTTGCCAATTGCTACAGTGCACCGTGCACTGCTACCCCATACTTAAGTCTGACACTGTCCTCAGTGTTCATGCATAGCTAAACTACCCTACACTTATTTGCAAACAAGAAGAAATGAAAATAAAACAAAGAACTCTTACCCCACACTTATTTGACTAATTCAGGGTAAGAGAGAAATTAAAACAAGAAGGATAATAGAAATAGCAAAACAGAACACAAAACAAAGAAAACAAAAGTAAAGGATCATGAGGATTAGAAAAACTCCCTTCATGTCGCGAGCAGAAGGGTCTTCTCTGATCTGTCAATTGGCTCTTCACCTTAGCCATGTGCTATTGCTGAGGTGTTCTTGACTCTGCAAGCTCTAGATATTGGAACGGATGACATCAGCTCCGATCCTTCATTGTCGAGCTCCAGGTAGTGGCATATCCATTTGAGGAATGACTCAATCCCCAAGGACTGTTTCCTCGAATCATTTGTAAGATTTCTCATAATCATAGCAACGTGTCCAGGGGGAACGTGTCTAGGAATGAGACTTCTTGGGATTTGTGTGCCATCTTGCCAATGTTAGTAAAGGTATTGCATGCAAGTCTCGAATGGAAGAAAAGATACCTGAAGTTTTGGCGAAGCTGTGGTGGTAGGGGGCTCCAGTTGTGTAGATCTGGGCCCAAGTATTTGAGACTTCCTCGGGGAAGTTTCTCACAGCTGATTGGTATGCAGGGAATGCAAGCTCCTCCATTGCTATGCTCCTGATGCAACGCCAAATTCCTCTATATCCTTCGACCCTTCGTTACCTCTTGGTAGATCACTTGCTTGCACTAGTCTGGCTTTAATTGTTGCCAGTATCTAATCTATTGATTCTGCGAGTGTGGGTTTTGCTGTGGTGGTGTCTTCTGAAAGTTTCCAGCTTCCGAATTATTCCTCAGCTAAATCCCGTATGATTCCTCTAGCTGCGATTGTATGCATTTCCCATTGGAGCAGTATTCTGCAGTAACCTACTCCTACCTCTTTTGGAATGGTCAGTCATTCCCATAGCAATCCCTGCTAAAGTGTGGTACTTAGCAGACTTCACAGATTTGATACACAGGCTGAACATTTCTTCCTAAAACATTGGCACTCTGAATCTGGAAAACAACTAGAATCTGCACATGACTTTAACATCATTAGTAGGTAATGCCTGTGGTTCAGGCTATTTTCGAAAAGTGTTCCACGACTACTATGATGTAATTATGTTCAAAGGAAGAAAGAGAAAAGGATTCGAAATACCCCTGATATCAACGGTTGCAACATTTTGTGTACGTCGCTGGGGTAGATGATCTCTGGAAGATGTGTTACTTGTTATTTGGCAAGCATCGCAGGACTGTATCAGAGATACAAAAGTCCTTGACTATGGTGGGTCAACAAGATCCTGCTTTCAACACTTTCCGGACAGTGTTGATAGTAGTCAATTGGTTTCCCGCAGATTCTTTAGGGCAATGCTCCAAACTCTTGTGGCCTTCGTCTTCTGAGACACATCTTCTGATCAACTGATCTGTAAAAATTTGAAATAGAAGAGAAACTGCCTAGTAGTAATATTTCAAATCAGCAAAGGATTTCTTCTTTTGCTGATAAGTCATATCACTTGGAACTTATTCAGTGACTAGATAATTTGCAATAAACCACGGATGAGAATTATTATACATAGCAAACAATGCAAACAAGTTTTCATCCAGAAATTTATCAGTATTACACTAGCCTCTAACTCGGGGTTTTCTAATCTAGACCAATGGTTTGCTTTCTAGATTTTCAACCCTTTTTCTTATCCCTTTATTCTATATCAAGTTCAAGTAACAATAAAACTTAACTTAATCAAGGATGGTTCAACATTAGTTTTATTTAACACAGATATCTTGGAGCGATCAGTGTCACCTATTGTTTCTAGACAAGACTAGATAAGATTGGAATTTATCATGCATGAACTTTCTTATCATGTTTTTGTCCTAAAACAATTCGTACTACATCATTACATCACATATTCATTCAAAAAGCAGATTTTAATCAGGTGATGTCATAATGGGTGCAGTAATTCCTTTTGGTTTAAAAACTTCTCATGCAATCATTAGCAAAACAAAAGGAACATCCTTTTTCCAATAGAACATTCAAAGGTCTGGCTATTAAGGAAAAACTATTTCATAACTCATCCTAATAAGGCCGGCATGACTCTAAGAAAATTCTAAAATAGAGTTTCTTCCCGATAAAAATCAAAGCCAACATTTTACAACTCAGAAGAAAATATATTTTATCCTCATTTCCATTTTTATTTCTTCGAAATTAAATAAAGGAAGAAAAACACGAAAAAGAGCAACTAACAAAACAACTAAAACAAACAAGAGATAGGGAAAAGGAACAACTCACCGTTGAGCAAGAAAGATACATTCTTTTTGGGATTTTAAATTTTTAACATTTTTTTTCTTTTTATGTTGAAAGGAGGTAAATTTCCTTAATATGGTTTTAGAATAATTTTCTAAAATTTGATTATCCTAAGTGTCTTAATTTCAGATATTATCTAAAATTAATTAGTTATGATAACCCTATATTTCGGAAATTGATTGTCTAACTAGTATAAGGTAAGTGCAGGTCTAAGGTCTAGGTTACTACCGTTACCTATCATAAGTCTCTAGAATTGTGGCCTTTAATCCTAAATTCATTATGATATTTCCCCGGCAACGGCGCCAAAAATCTGATGGGGTTTCCGACTTACGTGCTAAATAGGTGTTATTTTACCCTATGTTGATTATGAATAATTAAGGACTGTGATTGACTAATTGTCACATTTAGTCTCTATGGTGTCACTTAATCAGCCAGAACCTAAGGCAGAGTACCTATCGTGTAGCTAGTCTGTTGGAAAGTATCTACGATTTTATTAAGTTAAATATCGTACTCCCAGGGAAGTGGCAACGACTTAGTAGTAACTAGCCTTTTATCCTAACTCCTATCTTATGATCCAGTTATGCAATCTTCATCAAATACTTTGATGAGAGGGTGATTCATTCTCCACTGGGTTTAAGTCTAATTAATCCTAGAAGTGTTTTATAGATGAGTTCTGATTTTATGTTATACTGTTCCTATATGTTGATTGACCTAAATTCGAGTATTTTAGACATGTCTTAGCCTGGATTGCAACTATGTTCTGTGTCTAAAGGCGTACCACATCCGAGGTTTCTAATAAACCGCCCTACCTTAATGACGGCCCTACTCACGGTTCGGGACGAAGGCATCCATGAAAGCCCTATGTCACTTCGGGGATCATACCGCTTGCCCTAGCCGCCGGCATAATCGGACTCGGCTCGGCTTCCCCTAGACTACTCTAACATGCAAGGTGTTCAGCAGGTTATTTTATCTAGCATGGCGGACACCAATACTAATTGATGTCTGTTAAACTAAACAGGTTATGATTAGACCGTGGTTAGGAGTTGTCTATAACCCTAACTTTAGTTTAAAAGAGCACATTAAACATGCAGACATAGTGAATATTTAGCAGGTGGCTATTTCCAGAAAAACATAATAACATCAACATATAAAACAACTATTCATAAACATCGTAATCTCGTATTCATAATATGTATTTAGAACAAAACAATAACAACATATAAGAGAGGGACATGGGGACTGATGCCATAAAGAAATCACCCTTTACGTAGTCTCGCCGACGGAGCATACTGCTGTATATGTCGTATTGCTCGCCCTGACTCTGCTCACCAGAACCTTCGGAGGACGCTTCCTCAGCCTAGTAACTGGGCTTTACCTTAATACCCAGCTTAAGCCCAGCCCTGTGGACTGACTCTTCGAACCCCTAGAGCCCTCTTAGGATCTCCTAACGAAATCCCGGGTATTCTATGAATACCAGAAACGAACCTATCTATAGAAACCTAAGATCTGAGACTATTTCTCAGAAACTAAAACAAAACACTAATAAGAAAGAAAACTGAGATCCGAGTCTCTGAGTGAGTTGTGTACTAGAGAATTGTACACTGGACACCACTAAATGACTCAGATCGAGTGGAGAGGAATGAATTCAACTGCTGGAGGCCTGGGGTATTTATAGCAGCTTCCCGGAGTGAAAATCTCTGAAAAATTCGATGTGGGACAGCTTCTGGCGGCTCGGGACACTCGTCCCGGATTGGGACCCCCGTCCTGGTCTGTTGACCAGGTCGGGACGCCCGTCCCGGGTCCTGGACGCCCGTCCAGGTGCCTTGACTTGGTCGGGACGCCCGTCCCGACCTTTGACCGGGTCAACATTTCCAAAAATTGCATTTTTGCCCCAAAATTTGCTGTTTGAGCATAAAAACTGTGAAATTAAGTGAATAATGAACAATCAAGATCAAATTACCCTCGATTTCACCCAAATTCATACATAAAAACATGCTAAAAAAGTGATACGATTTTCGCGTATCAATGATCCCGGCAAGGGTCATTGGCTAGCTGTGAAATGGATTCTTAGGTACCTCCAAAGTACCGCAGATGTTGGATTGGCATTCGAGCGGGATGAATCACTTGGTCAATGCATAGTTGGATATTGTGATTCTGATTATGCAGGAGATTTGGATAAGCGACGGTCTACAACTAGCTATTTGTTCACTTTAGCAAAAGCGCTAGTTAGTTGGAAGTCTACCTTGCAGTCAACATTGGCTTTGTCTACAACAAAAGCAGAGTATATGGCGATTACAGAGGTTCTGAAGGAAGCAATTTGGCTTCACGGGTTTCTTGAAGACTTGGGAGTTGGTAAGAAACAACTTGAGGTATATTCTGACAGTCAGAGTGCTATTCATTTAGCAAAGAATCAAGTCTTTCATGCACGGACGAAGCACATTGACGTTCGCTATCATTTTGTGCGGGAAATTCTCGAAGAAGAGGAGATACTCCTCCTGAAGATTCATACTACGGAGAATCCTGCAGATATGCTAACCAAGATGGTTACAAGGGCCAAGTTTGAACACTATTTGAACTTGGTTAACATCTGACATATTTGAGTTGGCGTCTCATGGCGCCAAATTGAAAGCACCGTGAAAACTGTTTTTTATTTTTTTTGTTTGTTTGAGAAGATTTGTATTTGGTGGGACTTGAAATTAAGATAAGGTGGAGATTTGTTGACTTTGTCCTAATTATTATTCCCACATCGGAAGCTTTAGGTTGTGAGAAGGGATTTGGGAGTTATAAATAAACCCCTCATCCTCCTACTAGTTTCATCCCAAAATTTGTATATCTCCTCCGACATTAATAAAAGCGGGCTGTTTGAGCGGTACTCGGAGATTAAGTTAATTCGGCGAACTCCATTATCAAAGTTTTCATATAGTATTCAATATTATTTGTCGAACATCTTTGATAGTGTTCTGTCCAGTTCATTTGTTCTGAACTGGTTCATTTCACTAATTGTGTTGTCTTAGTGGAAAAATTTTCCGATTTTCCCAACATATATATATATATATATATATTTGATTTTTTTTTATTCTTTCAATCTCAATCATATTATCAACTATTATCAACTGAACTACACTTTCTTATATTTTATCATATAAGCTATAATTTACTTTGATTTTTATCTTAACCCAAAACAAATATTAATAAAATATAATTCATAAATTTATACAAATAATTTATCTAGAACGCGTAACCTTTTAAAATTATAAATGAAGATAGATACATTTGCTTAACTCATATGTATATTTTGAAAAAAAGAATATATTAATTATAACAAAGCAATACTCTTTAAAATAATAATAATAATAATTAAAAGAAATTAAAAGTTAAAAGCACTAGAAAACATTATTATAAGCAAACAAGAAATAAATACATATTGAATTCAACCAATACAATACATATCTTCATGTTGCTACTTATTTATTTATTTTTCCATCATACATGCGTGCATATATACATACATACATACATATATACATATATCATTTTATTTCCGGTGTTCCAGAATAATACATATATATTCTTAGTTGTTGAGGTGGTGAGCCTCGATATCTATGGTGAGGTGGCGTAGAAACTCCAACTCAGCATAAGGTTCTGGAACATTCTGGTTTAGCTTCTCATACTCTATAGTCCAAGTAACCAGATGATTTGCACCCTTAGTATCAACATGAACTGAATTCACGAAGTTCTTGTATAAGTTCACGAGGTCTCCTTCAATCACCCTAAATCGAACCATCTTTGTTTCCTCATCAATAGCTTCAACAAGCTCTTTCGCCACCTTATCTTTCCCATCTATACAAAATATATAAAACTTAGAATCACATCTTCTGATAATAAAAAAGAATATATATATATATATATATATATATATTGGAGGAATTTAATGGTTGTTACCAATGGTATATTTCCATAGGAGGACTGATCCGGCAGTTCCCCAGCTACCATTGTGCAGACCACAATCTTGTATTTTACCAGGGCTTATGTTGGGCACTTCATGTGGTGTGGATTTAAAGAGTTCATGAAACAAATCTCCATTGGACTTCACTTCAATCTCACTTACAAGCTTACCATTTAAGCTCATTTTGTTTTTGCCCTTTTCTTTTTCTTTGGCTAATTACTTAATACAAGTGAGATCAAAGGATGATGAAGTGATGGTGGTCTTTATATACTTGTGCGGAAAACAAAATAATTGAACACGGGTTTCTCGTACTCAAATTAAAATACTAAAAATAATCCATGTTTTAATATGATGTTTTAAATTTATGTAGGAAATAAAATCTTGATGGAATAGTACCATAGTTGAAATAAATAAATAAACAAAAATAAGAAAACATGGAAATGGGTTATATCCTTTAGTTCTGAAAAAAAAAAAAAGTAAATATCCATCAAAAATTTTTAAAAAAAAAGTAATTTTCGATTAAAAATTAAAATATAGAAGTTTATATTCAAATTTCCCATCAAAATTGAAATACATTTATCCAACAAAAAGTAAATTGAAGGAGAACTCAAGAAAATTGAAAAACAAACATGAAAAAAAATAAAACTATCCTACAAAAAGATATACAGGTTCAATTTATTTATTAAATTAAGACAAACGATATACTTTATAGTCAACTTCTTATATTCAGGCTCATACCAATCTTATATTCCTCGCACTTCTTATGTTTATCTAACGCATATGCACACATCGCCATTTTAAGATAAAATCCAATTCAATTATCTAAATATAAATAATATATATATTTTAAGATAAAATCCAAACTTTTACTAAATTTTATAATTCACCTTTTAAAACTTGGGACATAATTTTATATTGCATATACACACACACACAGATATATATATATATATATATATATATATATATATATATATAATACAAGTTCAATTAATATTTATTTTTATAATCCTTTCCATTCAATTTATTATTTTCTAAAAGATTTTCCAAACTCACTGCAACTAATCATGACTAATTAGACAATGTTGTCCAATTAGGTAAAAACTTCCAAATAAAGTCATCTTAGTTTTATTTTATGTATACTTACTAAAAAAAACTATTCTTATCCAAATCTTAAATCTAACTAATTAGGACATAATACCCATGATTCACGTTCCACTTTTTTTTTTTTTTTTTTTCGTAAGATACGTATTTTGTACATTAATTAGGACATTTCGATTTGTCTTAGATCTCTTAACTTTCCACTAACACTCTTGACCCTTTTCTTCTCATACATATATATATATATATTATATATATATATATATATATATATATATATATATATATATATATATGCATGTAAATTAAATACGTGTAACTAGGGTTACCATACTGAGCTAAAATAAATTGATATTATGAGACATGGACAGTGGACCATAACATATTAACATTTAATATCCATTACTATACTGATAGTCAATTATTGAGGAGACAGCCGAATCTGATTGTTGCAGTGCAAATAAATCAACTCCATTTATTTATTTATAATAAGAAAATTAATTAAGATGACAGGTAATTTTAAAAAAAACAAATAAATTTTGATTTTAAATTTATAACCTTTTAAAGTCATAAATAATTAAGTTAACAATCAAAACTACATCTTCTTAATTTGATTTTTTTTTTGAATAAAATTATATGATACTTTTTTAATTAATATTTTTAAAAACTTTTTTTTAAGTTATCATCTTAGGAAACAACTAATATATATATATATATATATATATATATATATATATATATTTGTAATATTTAAAAAATTAAGTTGTATTGATCTTTATTTATACTTTAATACTTTTATAAATTAATATTCTATAATTCCTTATTATTGATTATTCTTATTGAAGAAATTTAGTTAAATGAAACTTTATATATTTGTTTTGTAGAAAAACAAAGAAACATTAAATTTTGGGAGCACTTGTTATTTTTGTTTAAAATATGAATAAAATTTTATCTTTCGAACTTAAAAATTAATTTGTGAATTTTACTATATTTGGAAAAACGTAAATATTTTGAAGTGTTATAAAATTTATATAAATATACAATTCAACCTCTCCCCCTATTTTCGTTTTAGATAATCAAATAAGTTTAAAATCTTTGTATATTGATAAAGGACATTTCAGACTTTATAAATATAATTTTTATAAATATAATTATAAATATAAATTTTCTCTAAAAAATAAAAGTTTACAATTTCCGATATTCGCTTTGAAATTTAAGATTACGAATGCTATTGGTTGCTTCTTCGGTGGCTGTGAAGGCTACCTGTTGTTGTGTAGTTTAATTTTACCGTCACAACTGTACAAACATATTTATAAAATCTTACAGATAAATAGTCATAGTTTATTAATAACATAAATAATATTAATAAATGATGGACCCCATTTTTACAAAACATAAAAAATTAAATTATTTTTTCTTTCAATCTTGATAATAAATCGGAAATTATAATATATATATATATATATATTATACGTATCTCTCACACTTCAGCTTTTTAAATACTAATGTTTTATATAACACTTTTAAAAAGGTGCTCAAATATTTATAAGTAAAAGTTTGAGTACGTGTAATCAAATGTTCAATGTTTTAAAAGGAAAATTACGAAACTTCCTTATTTGTACTTAAGTGAACATTTACAAAATTAAGTACAAATAAGGAAGTTTCGTAATTTCTCTTTTAATTTACAATATTATAATAAAATATTAATTATATGAATTTTTTAATTTAAATAAAATTAAGATTTAAATCCTAATTTAAGTAAACATAGCTGCTATTCTAGATACCTTTGCATGTTATCCAATTTCCATTATTTGTATCGGCAAACGCGTTGCAATCCACAAGTTGACTCACCAACACAATTTATTATATATATATATATTTGTTCATTATTTCATACAATTCAAAAACGAACTGAATTATTATTTCAGCGAGATTTGCACTTTATTCACAAACATACATATATATATATATATATATATATATATATATATAATATATATATATATATATATAAACAAACCATGCATTGCAAACCACAAGTACTACAGCTGCGTGTCTTCTTCATTTCCAAATTTTCATTTGAGATGATGAGTCTCGATGTCTTTCGTAACATGAAGACAAAACTCCACTAAAGTATGAGGATCTGAAATATTAGGGTTCTTCTTCTCATATTCAAAAGTCCAAGTTACCAGATTGTTTACACCTTCAGTATCCACATGAACAGTTATATGAAAGTTTTTGTACAATTGCATTAGATCTCCTTCTATAACTTCGAATTTCACCAATTTGTTTGCCTCATCTGTGGCGCTGATAACCTCTTTCGCCACTTTCCCTTTCCCCTCTGATCAATAATAAAGTATACCGTTATTAAAACACACATATATACACAAATATATATATATATATATATATATATATATATATGGAAGATTTTGAAATATTTGATTGAATAATTAATTTATTATATCAAGAATTCTAAACTAAAAGATATCTTGCCGATCATATTAAATTGAATTTTTTTGTGTAGGACACAAGATGCCCTAAATGAATTCTAATTATGGGAAAACATTTTTTGCGGGAGAAAGTTCTTATTCTAAATTTAAAACAGTTGTATATATAAATTAAAGATTGAATCTTTGACATTAGATAAAACTAAATTAAATTATGTGTTCTTGATGAGTTAAATTTAATTTTTTAAGTTTAAGGACATACCATGTGTATAATTCCAGCAGATGACAGATCCAACTTTTCCCCAATCACCTTCATGAAGATCAACGTTTTGGATCTTATCTGGACTCATCCCTGAAATATGATGAGGTCTTTCCCTGAAGATTTCATGGAACACATCACCATCAGATTTTATCTCAATTTGAGAAACGAGTTTTCCAGTTAAGGATTTAGCCATGGTTTCAGAATATTGTTTAGAAGAAGTTCAAGAGAAAGAAGAGAAATGATTTTAGAGTGATAAAGGAAATGATTCTTGTGGGAAATACTTCGACACTTTCTACCTATTTATAATACGAAGATCGAGCGCCAGCTGCCTTCGGTTATTGTTTCTTTAATTTTGTTAATTATTGCACTTGAAGAAGGAAAATGGGATAGCGACAACACCTAATAACTGTAACAATGTCCCATGCAAATAACTCCTCGAATGCTGTAGAAAGCGTGTCAAAGACTTTTTTTTTTTTGGTTTTTTTTTCTTCTCTTTATGTTGAAGTTTTTAAATATTTATTATATTTTGGATTTATCAATTTTAAGTATGATTATTTACCTCAGTTAGTACAAGCTTCAGTTACAACTTTTGACAAGTTATAAATTTTAGAAATGATAAATACAAAAGTACCTTAATATATATATATATATTGATTAGACGAAAATCGGTTTGGCGCCAAGTGTTGATTAACCGGCGTCGTTTGAGAGTCTCTATCAAAATATCTCTGCCTAGGTGGTTATTTCGTTGGTGCTTTGATGAAGAATTCCTCCGTGAATATCTGCAAAACAGAGAGGTTCAAAGCGGAGGGTGAGGGGTCTCCGATGAACCCTCCGAAGATTAAGTCAGTATTCTGAATATCTGACTAGAGAGATATGTGAATTTGACAGAGAGTTTGTTGAGTTATCTGGCCTTACCTTTTGTCCTCATCAGGGGGTATTTATAGGAATAAATGACCCTGAGAAATAGGTACGTAATGAAGAATCTGGTAGTTATCAGATTCTGAAATATCCCACTGTTATAGGGATATTTATGAGATATTTTTAACCGAGATAAACCGTTGGTCAAAAGATATTCTTCGAGGAATATTCCAGAAGAATCTGGTAGTTAGGATATTTTATTCCACGTCAATACAGGATATTTTTATACTTCTCAGTGGCCCCTCGTCGAAGTGAAAGAGTGACTTTCTTTTACTTCGACGTAACTGAAAATCCATTGTTCTTCGGGCTGTTTTGTCATCAACTCGAAGTAAGCGTAGATTGCATGTCTGACTCTGAAATTCGCAAGTTCCATGATTAACTCCGGAATCCAATTTTGAGGTTGGCTCAAAGTGAGGACGAGCTTCCATAGTTAACTGAAATCCAATTTCGAGGTGGGCTCGAAGTAAGCATTAATTTTGTGAAGTCCAATTTTATTTTGAAGCGAATATGGCTTATCCGCTAAAACTTCCCTTTCGAGGTGAACTCGAAGTTTGTGGATTGTGAGATCCAGTTTCGAGGCGGGTTCGAAGTGAGGAGTATATCTTAAAATCCTATTTCGAGGCGGGCTCGAAGTAATTATGGATTTTATGATGTCCCACCCTGAGGTGAGTTCGAAGTGAGGATGGTCACTTTTAATTTGGGTACCCAATTTCGAGATAGGCTCGAAGTTATTACAGATCTGTAAAGTCCGTCTTCGAGGTGAGTCGAAGGTAAGATGGACTTGTTTGAATTTCAATTTCGAGGTGAGCTCGAAGTAGACATGGATTTCGTGAAATCCAATTTGAAATCCAATTTCGAGGTGAGCTCGAAGTAGACATGGATTCGATTAGTAACTCCGAGACTTCAGAGAGATTAGCTAGGTGATAAATTTCATAGATTTCCCATCTCGGTATTTGCATCACCTCGGATGTTAGAAGCCTCTACAGCTGATTCTACAAGGTTTTCTTTGCCACTCTGTTGATCATTTTCCACATTTCCAGCCTTCAGTACAAATTGAGGGATCAAATGAAACTCAAGAATGGAGCCAGAATCATCCTTCTCAGCTCCCAACAAAAGTCCCTTCTCCTTCTACCATCCTTCACAGCTGAAGACGCATCTTGAGAGAATAAAGAAGTGATTCATGGACTGTCAAATATCATTCTGTTCACAGTAGCCACATACACGAGCAAACGTTTATTGGTTTTTCAGAGGGCGGTAGGCAGTTGTGGTTCTGCAGTAAAACAGACAGCTGCCAGCAACACCTATGAGAGAAATGTCGAGCCACCCGATATATGCGAGAATATAGCATTCGCTGCCAATGCAAACTTTTGAGCCTGGTAATTGTGAGCAGCTATTTGACGTAAAACCAAGATCCCAGAGAGACGTTGGTTATGAGAATAGCGTGATTGATTCCTGCACTGTTTGGTCTAAACAATTCTGGTGTGAGTGAAGTTGTTGTTGTCTGAGTCCTCGTGTCCGATGCTACCGAAGCTAGGGCTTTTGCTGCTGTGTTTACTGTGTTCAGAAATATGGAATTGAGAAGAGCTGATGACTTCGTGCTGGTGTAGCCGCCGTGATTCTTGATCAGAGATAATTGACGGTTATCATTTTGATAATGATGATTTTGGTAATGATCGGAATTCATATTTAGACCGCCTCTTGAATAAGCATTGAGAGCAGTCAGCATTCCCAAATTGGTATCGGGCATTCCTAATCCCAGATGCTGAGAAGGTTGTTGTTGCGGCATTAGCATCGAACCGAATCGCAGAGGACTTGCTATGTTTCCTTGATGGAAATCGAGATTCGTCGGAATATTAAATCTCGGCGTGAAATGTAACGGCGCTTGGAGAGTGTTTCCGGTGTCGGTAGTCGGAAATGGCCCTATTTGTGGCTTGGACGGACTCGGACCGGATGTGGTACTTGCTACAGAGTTAGCCAATGTCTGATGACCGTTTCTGCCACCGACGGTAGCATCCAAAACGTGATGCCAGTAGTAGTGGTCCTGCTGCTAGGTGGCGGCGTCACAACCCACATGGCAGTAGCTGCTGCTACTGTAGTTGAATCCGTTCCAGCTCCTATTCCTGATGTGTGCTCCATCTATTCCCCAGTTTCCATATTTAGTTCCAAGCAGATCCGAAGAACTCCGCATGCTCCACAACTTTGAACCGCATAATGCTGAATACATTCCTGCTGCTTTCTCGCGGTAATACACTGTTCTCTCAATACTAGGACATCAATTATGGATATGATGAAAGGAACAGCTCCATTTAGAAGAAGGTACGAACTGTTACCAGTGTTAAATGCGTTGGCAAGAAGACTATATAAAGCTGCACTCATACCATTGAAACTGGTACTAAGCGACAATGCTAATGACCTGTTTGTTGAAAGATTCTTTATGCATAAAGCATAACAAACCATATTAAGCCTGATACCAAGCACAAGAGAAATACCGGAAAATAAGGTAGAGAGATGAAGTTGGAGATGAGAACGTCGGTACCCCTGCCGGAATGACGCAGTGCAGACCCGGAGGAATTATTCGACGGGGCAAATACGGAGCTTCAGAAAATTCAAAATCCTTCGGTAAATCTACTTTGAAAATGTTCTACCATCCATCATCAGCTTGTTGAAAACAAATGGTGAAGCTGCCGGAGAAATTGCTCTCTTAACAATTGCGTGTATAGCCGCTCTGATGTTACAGCTATCTGCATAGATCAATAGATCCACAGCGATATGTGATTGCCGTCGCCGTTCATTTCCGCTGTCGCTCATGTTTTCAAATTGAGCCGCCGGAGAATCACTGCTAATCCCAGCTGGGTGCATCCCTCCTTTTTAACCGAATATAATTCAGCTTGGATTTTTGTAAGTTTCGGTTGGAAAAGGCTCTACGCTAACACAGTCGTAAATTGGATCATGTAGCTGGTGTTCAACTTCATAAGCCAAGGCATTTACTGCGTCCTCCCGTTGAGAAGCGTTCATCTCGTTTCGTGAATTCTCTTATGCTTCTGTAATCCGCTTCGTTCCTCATTCTGCATGTCGTCGAACTGTGCTTGATTGCTCGGGAGAGCTTGGTGCGGACACCATCCCTTTCATGGCAGATAACCAGTAAGGAAGCATGGCACCCATAATCAACCCGATAGGAACCTTTGGTGTCAGGACGTCGATGGTTGAAATTGCAGCTCTGCCAACAAATGCGCCGGAGAGGGCGTAGGACACAAGGGCAGCAGATCCAATGGCAGCAGCATGAGTCTTTCCATGAGTACTGCCGTTGTGGAGAACTCTAGTGGCAGGTAAAACAATTTCTTCAGGAATAGCTCTTTCAGCAACTTCTCGGTCGAGGAGGAGATTTGCCAGGGCTCACACGGCCTGCTCAGCTACCTGTAAAATTGAAGAGTTAGCAAGCATAATCAAAGAAGGTAGTGCATCCCTATCAACATTAGCCACATCACGGTTCTCCTTGATTTGAAAGAAATACTGCAGCAAGGCATCGAGAAGACTCCACTAAGATGTTCTCTGATTCGACATTTAGGAGTTTCAAAACTGAACATAGAGTCTTGATAGATACCACTTTCCCGTAAGTCTTTCCTTTGTTCAAAGATTCTAGCAAGAGCTGAAGCAGATTTAGCCTGGGTCTCTTCCTTGCTAGTGGCAACAATTTTTATCATTGTCTCAATGGCATCACTTGCAGCCCTACCTTCACGCAGCATATCACTGACTTGTGAATCAAATGATTCAATGTCTTGGCAGCAATCTCCTTTCTGTGGGAGCTACCATTTTTCAGTAGCCACAATAGAGCTGGAACCGCATCGGTACTTTCAACACATGGTCTGAAATCTTCACGGTGATTACAGAGATTACCAAGTATTGTTGCAGAATCTTCCTTTGCTCTAGCAGAACCTATTTCCAAAATTTGGACAAGTGGAGGGGTGCCACCAGCAGCAGTAATGGCCTATTTACTCTCATCATTTTCATTTGACAAAAGACAAAGTAATGCAACAGTACATTCTTGTTGTTGCTCTGATGGAAGACCAAGAAGTGATATCAACAGCTGGATCCCTTCACGCCCTTGAAGAGCATACCATAAGCTACCTTCATTCTTGCAAAGAATGAGAAGAGACCTAATCGACTCCTCTTGGATTTCATTAGTTGCCATAGTGATCAAACCAACCAGAAGACGTTTAGCATCAGAATTTGCAATCCACCAGAAAATAAAGCAAAAGAGAAATCTGATCTTTGGTTGACCAACTGAATCTTTAATGATCCTTTTCCTGAATGTTTGTACTTGGGATTGGAGTAATTTGCGTATTGGTACTTTACTGCGGCAGTACATAGCACAGGCAGGGAGACCATATGGTTTTTCAACTGGGCAGGCAGCTGTACTGAAATTAGCAGGAGAAAAATAGTCATCAACAGATGGATTTTGAATTGGAGCATTTCTTTTCCTTACATGCTATAAGAGGCAAGGTGGAAGACGCAATCTGCTCCCCATCTTGCTTCCGCGAAACATTTCCATGGACAAATTGGACGCCTATTCTGCTGAGATCTTAGGACCAGGGAGAATTTGTACGAAGATGAAAAACCTTGACTACACGAAAAGGGTGGCGCCTACAAATCCATGGCCATCAGTCACCACAAAGCTGTTATTTTCAATCCCTTCATTTTCGCTTAGATGCATATCTAGGTTTATCATTCACACCAAACCAAAAGGTTGCGGCGTTGTTCCCTCCGGCCACCGGTCTTCGTCAAAGAAGATCAATCAAAATGTATTTCTCCGATCAAATGGTGTGTGACCAGAGACTTCCCGACTGCTTCTATCTGATCTTTTCGCATAAAGCACCGCATATCAACTTACGAAGGTCACCGGTTCAAGATTGATAAAGACATTATTTAGTTAGGCAACTTCTTCCTTAGTCATGGTTTCCTTACAATGATTAATCCCAATCTTCCAATCATTAACCACTAATTTACGATTAGTGAATTGATCAGTGAGTAGAGGAAAACATATCATCGGTTTACAATACCATATACTTTCCAGTATCGAATTCCATCCACAATGAGTTAAAAACCCATCAACTGTAGGATGTGATAACACCTTAATCATTATCTGTGTCCCAAGCGTTCGTTGCATGAACGATATTGAATTCCGACACATCAAACCACCTCATCTCCGATTCGTCGGTGGCGTACCTTGGAATCACTTCGAGTTGCGGCATTTTTGCCTGATCCGCTCCTCTTTGTAATCGCGAAGTCGTGAAGAAACGACGGACGCGTCGTCGAAAAAAAATTGGGAAGTCCGATTGCTTTCTCCCGTCGGGACCGATCCTGAAAAATGTTATGAATGGAGGCATTGGTCCATATTTAAAAGCGAATGTTTCTCCGGTATCTGGATCTACTTTAAGATGAGTTGTCATGCTCATGATTAATTTTCTGCCAAAATTGTGTCGGTCGAGAGTTACTACATTGCCGTCGGGAGCCAATTTCACGGCATAAGGAAGGTCGGATTCACCAAGGGCATATAAACTTCCTCGGATCAGAGCCAAGCTAGTGTTCGCAAGGCCGACGCCGTTTGTAGGGTTGAATTGTTCGACGGCGCCAAGTGTTGATTAACCGGCGTCGTTTGAGAGTCTCTATCAAAATATCTCTGCCTAGGTGGTTATTTCGTTGGTGCTTTGATGAAGAATTCCTCCGTGAATATCTGCAAAACAGAGAGGTTCAAAGCGGAGGGTGAGGGGTCTCCGATGAACCCTCCGAAGATTAAGTCAGTATTCTGAATATCTGACTAGAGAGATATGTGAATTTGACAGAGAGTTTGTTGAGTTATCTGGCCTTACCTTTTGTCCTCATCAGGGGGGTATTTATAGGAATAAATGACCCTGAGAAATAGGTACGTAATGAAGAATCTGGTAGTTATCAGATTCTGAAATATCCCACTGTTATAGGGATATTTATGAGATATTTTTAACCGAGATAAACCGTTGGTCAAAAGATATTCTTCGAGGAATATTCCAGAAGAATCTGGTAGTCAGGATATTTTATTCCACGTCAATACAGGATATTTTTATACTTCTCAATATATATTGATTCTGCGAAAATTTGTCGGGGTAAAAAGGTAATTGAAGAGGCCGGGAATTCAGGAAACGTTTGAATGGACGGTCCTTAAGAGATTTTGAATTAGTCAAAGTCAACGAAACGGATGCTTCGGGTGAAGGCCTTTAGACGAGGTACAGGTCGGAAGGCGATACTCCGCGGAGTGGAGTTTGGATAATTATACTTCGCGCGGGTGAGTACCTGCAAAACAAGTAAGTTCGATGGGGGGTTTGTTCCTCGTGAACTCTCCGATGCTTAAGTCAGTAGAGTATTATGTGGGTGTTTTGGATATCTGGAAGTTGTTCTTACCTTTTGTTCAGATCCCCCTCTTATAGGAGTTTTGTCTTGAGGATCTCATTTATTCATGAGCTTTCCCGTTGGAGTTTTACTTGGGCCTTTTTGACCGTTGTAGAAAACGGGCCTTGAATAAGGTATTTAAAGAGTGGAAACGTCTTTATGAAGCCCATGAATTTGGGCTTATGACGTCCGGTGAGATCAGGGGTAATAATTACGTGGTGGAAGTACAATTTTGCCCCTGAGGTATTTTTCTGACTGTTCAGTGGCCCCTCGTCGAAGTTTCACATGACGAAGTATGGGGGCTTCGGCGGAATAAGTGTGTTGAGTACTTTGACTTGTGGCTGAAGTTAGGGTCTTTGAATGTGACTGGCTGTCTTTTCGTCTTCTGCCTCTGTCATTAATTGCAGAATGTCAGCCAGCAGAAGTGCCCTTTCACCTTCCCCGATGAATCAATTCTGGCAAGTAATCATTCCACAAAAGTTTTTCCGGCTATTTAATAATCTCTTCCTTCCCATATGCCTTTTTCTTTACTTTTGCTTCCTTGCTTTTATAGCTTTCTGCCATTAACGTCTTCTGAAGATTCCTTCGCCTTTGTTTTCATCGCGAGTTTAGTCACATTCTCTCAGACTTCCGTCTCGAATTCAAACACTTAAAAAGGTATGTTTTGTCTTCTTATTGCCTGGTTTTTGTTTATTCCTCCATTGTTGATATGCCATCTTCGACTGTCTTTTATTCTTCCTCTATTTGCTCTATTTTTCTGTGGGATAGTAATGGTAGAATCATGTGTTTTTCTGGGTTTAGGGTTTAGTCATGATTTAGGCTTCTCTTTCTGGGTAGCTTTTTGTTTGAATGGAGTTCTAAATGTTGAACTTCCGTTCGCAGGTAGGAAATGGCTACCCAAAGAGAAGATGAAAGGGAGGTTGAGGAGCTCATGAATGAGGGTTTTGGTGCTCCTCAGCCTGCCCAACTAGAGGTCACTGTGGCGGTTAGGGAAGGCCAGGGTGAGGTTCATGAGGGTGTCCTCTTTCAGCCGCCCATGCCTGCTCCTCCGGCTTCAGATTTTGCTTTGGGGCGAAGTAGGATTAGCCGTGAACATGCAGAGTCTTTTGCCCGTAGGTATAGTGTAGACCCTAGGACATATAGAGTTTCTGTTGCTCCTCTGGTAGGTAAAATGTCACTTCATAGTATCCCCCTTCCTTTATCTCATTTTGAAGTGGACCTTTGCCTTCCCATGGACCCTGCTTTTGTAGACTTTTTAGTTTTTGCCCTAGTTCAGCCTGGACAGGTTCATCCAAATGCTGTTCGTACCATTTCTTGTTTGATTTGCCTTTGCGTAGATTAGGTTTTGAGCTGTCTTCTAATATTCTTAGAATGTTTTTTTTCTTCACTCAGGATGTCGGACAACACTCTTTCACTCCGTCTGCGTCGAAATAGAGTCGTCCTTTTTTATTCTCCACCAAATAAGATAGACTTCAAGGGGAGGTGGTTGATGGTAGAGTCTCGCATAGGTTTCACATTTCGTCGATGTGTTAGTGAGGACTACCAGTGGTTCCAAATCCAAAATCTTTCTTCCCTCAGCTATTCTGAAAGAGCCTTCCTAGAAACCATTACCTGGGATTTAGGAGATAGTCGCCAGAACCAATCACGGGTATATTCTTCTACCGACTTACTTAGTGAGTCTAGTTTGAAGTGGTGCGGCATAGGGGCTAGTTTGTCTGAGTGGAAAAAAGAGTTAGGTTTTGCGGAAGAGACACTGAAACGGGACTGGACCATACACCCCGGGGGTGTTTTTTCTTTTCAATGTGACTTGTGCATCTCTACTACCCGTGGGTGTGGAAATGGCCGAGGTAACATATATATGTTTTTTTTTTTGCACTTCGTAAGGATTCTAACTTGGTTATTTTGTCGCAGATCCCACTATATTTAGTAAAGCTTGGGGAAACCGTGTGGAGGATAGGGGTGTCCAGCAATCACACTTGGACTCCCTACCTCAGTTTCCTCCTCGCTTGATAGATCGGGGTGCAGCGGGGGACACCCCTCTCACTTATCCATCATCTGCTGGTCCGTCTGGGTGAGGTAGAAACCTTCGTCGAGCAAGGGATGGGGGAGTGAGAGGTAGGACTCCTCGTTCTGCTTCTGAGCCTCGCCGAGAAGCAACCCCCGAGGTAGGGGAAGACGAAGAGCAACTCCGTCCGCGTCAAAGGTGGAGGACTTCTCCTCGGCGCCCCTCTACCGAATGTACTGTAATCTCTCCACCTTCTTCACCCATTCCAACGGATGCCCTAGATGCCGTGCCCTTGGCAGCTCGAAGGAATCCTGAGCCCACTCTTGCTGCTGAAGTTGAGGTTGTTCCTGTTGCCGAAGCTGAGGTGGACTCTGGGAACCCCGACCCTTCATGGCTCCAGCCGGGGTTCGAGCTACCTATTGAGGAGGGAGCCTTGCGGGCTTTGGCTTCTGAAATATCAGCCAGGACTCCTCCCCTCAACAACCTTCGTTTCAACAATATGTATGCTGCATCTCTACTCGGAGGTTCCATCCTGGACCGAGCTCATGACGCTGAGAGTTTGGCCGGGATGAGAGAGATGGGAGTTGAGGAAGCCACTAACCGGGTCGGTGCTCTGATAGCTCGGGTAAGTTCCATCCATCTTTTGCTTCTCCTTTCCTTTAAGCATTCATGAAATATCTTTTTTAACCTTTTTTTTTAACAAGTTTCCTCTGTAGTTCTTCACATTTCCAAGTCTCGAACTTCAGAGCAAACCAAGCGAGTAGCAGCTAATGAAGAGTGGCGAGTGGTCAACGAGCCTCGCTTGGCTGCTCTGGAGTCAGAAGTGGCTAGTTAAGCTTCCCGTTTGGAGTTAGTCAATTCTGAGAAGCTCCAGATGGCTAGCGAGATGACGGAGTTGAGGGGACGACTGACCAAGGCAGAGGAAAGGAATGCGGAGTTGCAGGCTGCCAACAATGACTTGAATTCAACAAGGGATGAGGTTGTTGCTAGTCGGATCTCCATGTAGGAGGAGTTGGAGCATTGTCGATAAAAAGATTTCAAGAAGAAGATAATCGATGACTTCAAGAGTTCTCCTGCATACCATGAAGATATCGGTCGTGAGGCTGGCTCTTTTCTGGATAAAGGATGCATCCATGTCATCCGACAGCTTTATCCCTACTTTCAGGACAAGTCCCTTCTCCTACAGGCCTTTAAATCAAATTTTGACTACGATCTGTGTAGGCAAGGAGCAGACTTCATTCCCTTTACTGCCGAAGAGTTAGAGGCACTCCGGGAACGGGATGAGAAAAGGAGGAGGCCATTTTTGGAAGCCACCTCAGCCTACCACTCCCACCTTCTGGGATATGTTTGATGAGGGCTCAAGTTCTGCTGCTCCTTGAGGGCCTTGTACTTAGAGATTTGTAGATTTTTGCTTCTTTTGTAAACTTTGTATTGTTTTGAAAACTTTAATAGAATACTCAAGTTCTTTATGCCTTCTATTCAATTTCTCCAACTTGTCGAATCTTTTTAACTTGATACTTTGCAGTCGCAAGGCTGCGTATTTTAATTCTTCTAAGTTCTTCAACTCGATACTTCGTAACCGCAAGCCATTATATGGCACTTAAATATTTCCAAGTTCCTTCTAACTTGGTACATCGTAACCACGAACCGTTGTGGTATTTTATTTCCCCAATTTCCTTTTAACTTGGTACCTCGTAACCACGAACTATCCCGTGGTATTTTAAATCTCCAAGTTCCTTTTAACTTGGTACTTCATAACCACGAACTATCTCGTGGTGTTTTATTTCCCCAAATTCCTTTTAACTTGGTACTTCGTAACCACGAACTATCTCGTGGTGGCAACATTCTTACTCTTGGGATTGATCCCGGTACTTCATAACCACGAGCTTTTACTCGGTGGTGATATTTTTCTCCCGAGACTGGACCTGGTACTTCGTAACCACGAGCTTTTACTCGGTGGTGCTATTTTTCTCCCGAGACTGAACCTGGTACTTCGTAACCACGAGATTTTACTCAAATAGTAATTTACTTTCTTTCGAGATCGTGCTCGATACTTCGTAACCATGAGATTTTACTCAAATGGTAGTTTTTATTTCAACAGAGTGCTTTCAGAAATAGTTCAACAACTTGTTTTCAAGATGACTTGATATTCAAAACAATGCTTTCTAGGTGTTCTTCATACATAATACCTTTTAAAGTGATTTACGTGCCACGGGTTTGGTAGGAGAATGCCATCTTTGTTCTTGAGTTTGTAAGTGTTGGGTCTCACTTCGTGTTTCACGAGGTACGGTCCTTCCCAGTTCGGAGTCAGTTTGTTTGCCTTTATATGCCTCATCGTGCCTTATATCTTCCGAAGTACCCAATCCCCAATCTTTATTGGTCGCTTGAATACTTTCTTATCATGGGTTTTTTTGGTTTTTTGCTTGAATAAATGCGATCTTAGGCGGCTTGCTATTCTCCTTTCCTCTAGCAGATCTAGTTCTATGCTTCTTCTTTCTTTGCTGATATCTTCGTTGTACATCGATACCCTTGTTGTGGGTAATGCGACTTCGACTGGTGCTACTGCTTCGGAACCGTACACCAACGCGTATGTTGTTTCTCCTGTGGGGCCCCTAGTCGAAGTGCGAATTGCCCATATAGCTGGGTTCAACTCATCAGCCCATTTGTTGGATTTTCCCTCCAAGTTTTTCCTTAGGGCCATTAATACCAATTTGGTAGCGACTTCTGCTTGACCATTCCCCTGAGGGTGTGCTACTGATGATTTCTAATGTTTGATGTACAACCTTTGACATTCTGCGGTGAACTTGGCTAAAAATTGAACTCCGTGATCGGTAATTACTGCCCTGGGTATCCCGAAGAAACATAGGACATTTTCTCGGAAGAACTTAGAAACATCTTGCTATGTTGGATGTGTGAGGGCTTTTGCTTCTACCCATTTTGAGAAATAATCCACCGCCACTGCCAAATATTCATATCCATTTCTTGTTTTCGGGAACTTTCCCATTAGATCCATACCCCATATGTCAAATGGCCATGCTGCCACCACCGGGGTTTGTTCAATCGAAGGCAATTGTGGAGTGGTTCCAAAAATTTGGCATGTCTCGCATTTCTTGACATATTTTTTGGCATCTTCTCTGAGCGTTGGCCAGTAATACCCTTGGTTGATTACTCTTTCAGCCAGAGCCCGGGCACCGGGGTGTCCTCCACATACTCCCTCATGTATCTCGGCAAGCAACTCGTTGACTTGAGGTGGAGGAATGGAATGAATTAGAGGCCTTGAAAAAGACCATCTATACAATATATCCTCATGAACTGTGTACCTGGCAGACTGCCTTCTGATTTTCCTAGCCCGAGTAGCATCATTTGGGAGGCTCCCTTGCTGAATGAAATTCTTTATTTCCTCATCCCAATTTTCCGAAGTGGAACGTAGGCATTGATTAAATATGTTTCTCTTGTACCTGTTGCTGCTCTTTCTATAGGGATGCCTTCTTCGTTGGGGGTATCTCCGGAGGCGATTTTTGCAAGCCTGTCTGCTTGTTGATTTTCTTTTCTACTGATTAAAGATAGCGTGAAAGGACAGAATTTTTCTCTCCATTTTCTTGCTTCGTCCACATATGACTGTAAAGCCTCCGATTGTACTGTATAGGTCCCTTGGACCTGATTCACCACCAATTGTGAATCGCTATATACCTTCAGAGCTTTGATATTAGCCCCATGGGCCCATTCTAATCCATTTAACAGCGCCTCGTACTCCGCTTGATTGTTCGAGAGATTGGGCTTCAATTTGATGGCCCGCATTTCCTCGTATTCTTTGTTGGGCGAAGTTAAGACAATTCCTGCTCCGACTCTACTAGAGTTGACTGCTCCGTCAACTCTCAGTTCCCATCGTTCTTTTGTAGGCTCAGCCACCTCTAGGCTTAATTCCGTGAAGGACCCTTCTGCGAGGAAGTCTGCAAGAGCCTGTGCCTTGATTGCTGTCCGGGGCTTAAATGTGATTTCTTGTCCGCATAATTCAATGGACCATCGCAACATTCTCCCGGATTGATCCAGTTTATGAAAAATTTGCTTCAGCGGGGCATTAATGTAGACCACAATAGGGTGAGATTCAATGTATGGCCTGAGTTTTCGTGTGGATATCACCAGTGCATACGCTAGCTTTTCAATGTTTGAATACCTGGACTCCGCATCATTCAAGACCTTACTGACGAAGTATACAGGGTACTGCTTTGTTCCTCCTTCTTTTATTAATACTGATGCCACTATCAAGTACGAAAAGGATAAGTATAGGAAGAGTGTTTCCCCTGTGTTGGGAGGTCGTAGCAGGGGAAGATCTAACAGATGGTCTTTCAGGCTTCTCCAGGAGTGGCTACATTCCGGAGTCCAAACAAAATCATTCTTAGAATTTTTCAAGGCTTTGAAGAACGGAAGACACTTCTCTGCCGATTTTGAAATGAATCGTCCTAATGCAGCAATACATCCATTTAGTCTTTGGATGTCTTTGACACATCAGGGCTCAATGAGCCGAGCTATAGCTTCCAATTTCTTCGGATTGGCTTCGATTCCTCACTCAGATGTCATAAAACCCAGAAATTTTCTAGATTTCACTCCAAACGTGCACTTTGTTGGATTAAGTTTGAGGTTGAACTTTGCCAGGTTGCAAAAAGTTTCCTCCAGATCTTCTAAGTGCGAAGTACCATGTTTGGTTTTGACAACCATATCATCTACATATGCTTCAATGTTCCTTCCAATTTGGCTTCGGAGGATGTGATTCATCATTCGTTGGTATGTCGCCCCTGTATTCTTCAATCCGAATGGCATAACGTTATAGCAATATATGGCCCCTACAGCTCGGAACGTAGTATGTACCTGATCACTTGGCTTCATTTTTATTTGATGGTATCCTGAAAAGGCATCCATGAAGCTTAGAAACTCGTATCCCACTGTTGAATCTACCAGTGCGTCAATTTGAGGCATCGGGTAGCAGTCTTTGGGGCAGGCTTTGTTGAGGTCAGTATAATCCACGCACATTCTCCATTTTCCAGTGGACTTTTTGACCATTACTATGTTAGCAAGCCATGTGGGATACTTTACCTCACGAATGAACCCTGCTTTCAAAAGTTTATCTACCTCCTCTTTCATGCCTTGTATTTTCTCCTCACCGAATTGTCTAGATTTCTATTTTATCGGGCGGCACGTCGGGCTTATGTTCAGTGCGTGCTCAGCAATGAAGGTGTCAATACCTGGCATATCCTCTGTACACCAGGCGAAGCTATTTTGATGATCTTTTAAGAACTTGATGATGTCTTGCCGAAGTTGATTTGGCATCTCTCTTCCAATTTTGACAAGTTGCTGAGGATAGTTCAGATTTATCGCTACTTCGTCAAACTCGCTCTCTCGCGATACTTTGATGACTAGGTCGTAGATTTGGTTTTCCAGTATTCTTTGTATCCTCAGGTCATGCTCTTTTGTCACTACATTGATGTTCCCAACTTTGGTGGGAGAATCCCTTTTCCTTTTTATCTTCATGATTTGCCCTAGCAAACTTCGTGGGTTTCTTTTCACAAACCCAACACCGTGTTGAACTTCACTTGTTGGTCGGATGTAGAGATTACTAAGTCAAAAGCTGCATGGAAAGGTGTCCCCACTATGACATTGTAGGGGGATTCTAAGTCCACAACATAGAACTTGATCTCCTTAGTCCGTGCTTTGTCCCCTTCGCCGAGGGTGACTTGTATTCTCACTGTTCCTTTAACTGGTATCTTATGTGGCGTGAACCCCTCCAATACCATTCTGCTAGTCTTGAGATGTTCTTCTTTCAAGCCCATTTCTTCGAAACATCGCAAATACATAATGTTCCTCGTAGCTCCGGTATCGACCAGAACCCTTTTCACTGTGCATTTGTCGATTCCTTCTCGGGTCATACGCATTTCGAGAACAATAGGACTGACTTTTGCTTCCTTATTATTCTCTAATTCTTCATTGGTGAAAGTAATGACTTCCGTTTGTTCAAATTCATACTTCGGAACGAGGTATGATTTGATGAGGTTGTATATCCTCTTCTTGATCTTCTTGACGGAAGTCAACTCCGGGTTAATCATATTGATTACCCTCTCTCCCTTGTCCTTCTGCTGTTGCATACCGGCAACATACTCTTTCAAGCATCCTTCCTGAATGAGTTTTTCGATTGCTCTTTTCAGTTGGAAGCATTCATCCGTGGTGTGCCCATAGTCTCTGTGGAATCAACAGAACTTGGTCTTATCCCGCGTAGCGAATGAATGTGATTTCATCGGGGCAGGATCCCTTACTCCATATTTCTCTTTGATCACTACAATCAAACTTTCCTTTGGAACATTCAAAGCTGTGAAAGTTTCGAATTTCTTACCTCGATTTTTGTCTCTTCGTTCTGAGAAGCTCGAGGCGATATCCTTTGGATGTTCGTGTTGCTTATCTTTTCTTTTTGAGGTGGATTTGAGCGCACTGCTTTCCGCTAATGCTACTTTCCTAGCGACGCTGAACATTTCATCGATGGTTTCCGGCTTTCTCAATTGAAGCTCGGTGTATAGCATCCTGGATCTGAATCCTCCTTCGAAACAGGTGATGATAGTGTCTTGGCTGATTCCTTCAATGTCATCGTATGTCTTCTTGAATCTCTCCAAGAAAGAGAGCAGAGTTTCATCTTCTCGTTGTTTGATATTGGCCAAATCCCCTCTCATTTTTTGTATGGTTCTGGCAGTACTGAATTTGTCCAGGAACACTTTCTCTAAGGTGTGCCATGAGTCGATGGTACCTGCTTTTAGAGATGTGAACCAGGTCAAAGCTTTGTTGGACAGAGTGCTCGGGAATGCTTTGCATAAGATGGCTTCGTCATTTGTGACTAGCCCCATGGCCGATTTGTAGCGGCACACGTGCTCGAGAGGTCAAGATAGCCCTGAATATAAGACGAATTGTAGAATTTTGAGGCTTGGATTTGGGGAGATATTTTGGATCCACTAGATGAAAGGTCCCAAAATGTCTCCCAAAACTAGGTGATGATGAAGAATGTGATATTCTTGTCCCAGTTCCTCGGAATGATGATTGTCGGACAGTGCGTCCCTCTCCTGAATGTCTAGACATGTTGATTTGTGAGGGAAAGATGAATATCTTGGCTGAACGTTCCCGGTAACGGAACCAAATTGATTCTGCAAAAATATATCGGGGGTAAAAAGGTAATTGAAGAGGCCGGGAATTCAGGAAACGTTTGAATGGGCTGGTCCTTAAGAGATTTTGAATTAGTCAAAGTCAACGAAATGGATGCTTCAGGTGAAGGCCTTTTGACGAGGTACAGGTCGGAAGGCGGTACTCCGCGGAGTGGAGTTTGGATAATTATACTTTGCGAGGCTGAGTACCTGCAAAACAAGTAAGTTCGATGGGGGGTTTGTTCTTCGTGAACTCTCCGATGCTTAAGTCAGTAGAGTATTATGTGGGTGTTTTGGATATCTTGAACTTGTTCTTACCTTTTGTTCAGATCCTCCTCTTATAGGAGTTTTGTCTTGAGGATCTCATTTATTCATGAGCTTTCCCGTTGGAGTTTTACTTGGGTCGTTTTGACCGTTGTAGAAAACGGGCCTTGAATAAGGTATTTAAAGAGTGGAAACGTCTACTCTTTATGAAGCCCATGAATTTGGGCTTATGACGTCTGGTGAGATCAGGGGTAATAATTACGTGGTGGAAGTACGATTTTGCCCCTGAGGTATTTTTTTGACTGTTCAATATATATATATATATATATATATATATATTGAAAGGGAAATAACACCCGCCAAGGGTAGAACTGTCATTTACATAGCGAGATAAACCGCATTACTCCCGATACTTCGCGATTTTACTCAAAAGTCAAATTGCGGGCATAAAAAGTGGAACACACAACTCCACTCATTGCAATTGTGGATTCCCACTCTCCCACTACCAAAGACCGTTTCCCACAATGGCACTCTCCTAACGACAACATCAGAAAAGCCCACGAGCGGGATAAACACGATCCCATCATCTCTTCCACTTTCTTCCCCTAAGAAGGAAGGCTATAAAAGGACGGAAATGGACAAAAGGTAGGACATTCAATCCCAGATATCCAAAACAATTACTAATTCCATACCAAACTGACTTGATCGTCGGAGAGTTCACGGGGATCCACGTCCCCACCGAACATCCTCTGTTTTGCAGGTTACATATACTTCGAGATTCTCAGGGATTTCTGGAGTCATATTTACTTTTTGACCCTCAAGTTAATCTGACCAATTTTTGACGAATCAGTTTGGTTCCGTTATCTGGAACGAAAAGTTTTCCCCATTTCGACTTTTCCCCAAAAGATATAATGTCACGACAATCGGGCGATCGCGAACATCATCCTGACACGATAATTCCTACGTCTCTCCACGAGACTCACCGAGCAGCACATTCGTTTGTTCCAGCAAACCCTCAGCGACGGACCGCTTTACAGCGCTTGGGTCCCAATGGCTCACCCCATAGGGTGCCCGACCTCTGCGGCCAGCTGAGCGAAAGGCGAACCACAGACGATTGACGTGCAAAAGAATTGGAGGAGCTACAAAGGAAAGTCGAGAAGCTCCAAAACGAGCGGAACCTCGCGGCACAGTGGACGCAACTCCAGGCAAAGTACATCAGAGAGGGCCTAACCCCTCCGGTATTTCCTAATGGAGAGAGAGCCCGCTCGGACGCACCACTGCCAAGATCCCACACTGTGGTCAGCAAACAAACCACAGCGACCAAAAAGACCGAGAAGCGAGGAGCACGAGCAGGCAGAAAACAGTATCCAGCGGTCAACGAAGTAGGAGAACGCCATCACACTTCCAAGCCTACTTCGAAGCTAGCCGATAGGAAACGGTACGTCGAGCGTAGCCTTGAGAAAGCTAAAAGCTCGATAAAAGTCCAAAGGACGAGAGCAATCGAGCTAGGCCCATTTACCAAATGGATCCAGAGCGTAACGCCCGACCCATTCCTCCAACTACCGAAGTTCGTCCTTTTCTCCAGTCAGACTCGACCCCATGAGCACATATGTCGTTACCAGACGACTATGAGCTTAGTCACAAATGATGAAGCAGTATTGTGCAAGGCGTTCTCGAGCACCCTGTCTGACAAGGCGTTAATATGGTTCACTTCTCTAAAGTCAGGTACGATAGACTCCTAGCATACTTTAGAAAAAATCTTTTTAGATAAATTCAGCATGGCAGGAACAATCCCCAAAACAAGGGGAGACCTGGCAAATATCAAACAGCGAGATGACAAGACTTTGCTATTGTTCCTGGACGATTCAAAAAGACCTATGACGATATAGAGGGTATTAGCCAAGATACAGTCATCACCTGCTTTCAAGGAGGTTTCCGATCCAGAATGCTTTATACAGAACTCTAGTTGAGGAGACCAGAAACCATAGGCGAAATGTTCAGCGTCGCTCGAAAAGTCGCGTTGGTCGAAAGCAGCACGTCAGACTTAGTCGGGACAAAGGTTAAACAGCCCGATTTTCGAAAAAACCTCTCAAACTTCTCAGAAAGAAAGGAGAAAAGTTGATTTAAGAAACCTGAGTTGTTCACACCCTTAAACGTCTCGAAAGAAAGTCTTGTGGCAGTAATAAAGGATAAATACGGAGTCCGGGATCCTGCTCCAATGAAGCCTCAGTCCTATTTCGCCAGGGATAAAACTAAATTTTACGGGTTTCACCGTGATTACAGACATACCACGGAGGACTGCTTCCAGTTAAAAAGCGCCATAGAGCAACTCATTTGAGAAGGATGCCTGAAAGAGTACGTCGCTGACGTTCAACAACAAAAGGACAAAGGAGAAAGGGTAATCTACATGATTAACCCCGAGATCTCCTCCGTCAGAAAAATCAAAAGGAAGATTTATAACCTCATAAAGTCATACCTCATCCCCGAATACGAGTTTGTGCAGCTTGAGGTCATTTCTTTTTCAAATGACGAGTTGGAGCACAACGAAGAGGCGAAAATCACTCACATCGCCCTTGAGGTGCGAATAACTATAGAAGGTATCGACAAGTGCATTATAAGGAGGATTCAGGTCGATACTGGAGCCACGAAGAATATAATGTACCTTCGGTGCTTCAAAGAGATGGGTCTAATGGACGACCACCTAAAGCCCAGTGGAATGATCCTCGAAGGATTCTCCACCCATAAGGTGCCAGTCAAAGGCACCGTGAGAGTACAGGTAACTCTCAGAGATGGAGAGCAGCTACGGACAGATGAGGTCAAGTTTTACGTGGTAGACCTAGACTCGCCATGCAATGCAATACTGGGCACCCCTTTTCACGCGACCTTTAACCTTGTGATTTCCACTTCGCACTAACAAGTAAAATTCAATACTCGCGGGGTGTAGGATTTGTCAAAAGCAGTCCCCGGAGCCTTCTGGGGCAAATTATGAAAATCAAAAGGAAACGGGAGAGTGATACGCGAAAATCGTATCACATTTTTAGCATGTTTTTATGTATATTTTAATGTGAAATCGAGAGTAAATTGACATTAATCATTTACTATTTACTTGATTTCACGGTTTTTATGATTTTGGAAGTGTCAGGTGAAAAGTAGACGAAAACAGCAAATTCTGGGGCAAAAACGCAATTTTTGGAAATATTAACACGGTCAAAGGTCCGGGACGGGCGTCCCGAACCCGGGACGGGCGTCCCGACCCAGTCAAACCTCCAGGACGGGCGTCCTGAACCAGGACGGGCATCCCGAACCTGGTCAACGAATCAGGACGGGCGTCCCGAACCGCCAGAAGTTGTCCCACATCGAATTTTTCAGAATTTTTCACTCCGGGAAGCTGCTATAAATACCCCAGGCCTCCAGCAGTTGAATTCATCCCTCTCCACTCGATCTGAGTCATTAAGTGGTTTCCAGTGTACAGTTTTCCAGTACACAACTCACTCAGAGACTCGGATCTCAGTTTTCTTTCTTATTAGTGTTTTGTTTTAGTTTCTGAGAAATAGTCTCAGATCTTAGGTTTCTATAGATAGGTTCGTTTCCGGTATTCATAGAATACCCGGGGTTTCGTTAGGAGACCCTAAGAGAGCTCTAGGCGTTCGAAGAGTCAGTCTACAGGGCTGGGCTTAAGCTGGGTATTAAGGTAAAGCCCAGTTACTAGGCTGAGGAAGCGTCCTCCAAAGGTTCTGGTGAGCAGAGTCAGGGCGAGCAATACGACATATACAGCAGTACGCTCTGTAGGCGAGACTAAGTAAAGGGTGATTTCTTTATGGCATCAGTCCCCATACCCCTCTCTTATATGTTTTATTGCTTTGTCCTAAACATCAATTATGAATATCAGATTATGATTTTATGAATAGTTGTTTTGTATGTTGAAGTTATTATGTTTTTCCGGAAATAGCCACCTGCTAAATAATCATTATGTCTGCATGTCTAATGTAGTTTCTTTTAAACTAAAATAGGGTTATAGACAATTCCTAACCACGGTCTATTCATAACCTGTTTAGTTTAACAGGAATCAATAGTTGGTGTCTGCCATACTAGAAAAATAACATGCTGAACACCTGGGTTAGAGTAGTCTAGGTAGGCTGAGTAGAGCGTTATGCCAGCGATTACGAGCCTTCAGAGTGATCCCCGAAAGTGACATAGGGCTTTATAACTGTCTCTGTTCGTACGTGAGTAGGGCCGTTTACCTTAATGATAGGGGGCGGTAGCATAGAGACTCAGATGTGGTACACCTTTAGACACAGAACATAGTTGCATTCCAGGCTAAGATATATCTAAAACACTCGAATATAGGTCAATCAACATATAGGAACAGTATAACATAGAATCAGAACTTATCTTTAAAACACTTCTAGGGTTAATTAGACTTGAACCTAGTGGAGAATGGATCACCCTCTCATCAAAGTATTTGATGAAGATTGCATAACTGGATCATAAAATAAGAGTTAGGATAAGAAGCTAGTTACTACTAAGCCGTTGCCACTTCCCTGGGAGTACGATAATTAACTTAGTAAAATCGTAGATACTTTCCAATAGACTAGCTACACGATAGGTACTCTGCCTTAGATTCTGGCTGATTAAGTGACACCATAAGACTAAACGTGACAATTAGTCAATCACAGTCCTTAATTAATCATAATCGACATAGGGTAAAATAACACCTATTTAGTACGTCAACCGGAATCGCATCAGAGAGACTCAGAGCGGTTTCAATGGAATGAGTGATGTAGATGCTAGAAACGCTCTGGAGAGACTCTACAGGAACAGCAAGAATTGGCGCACAAGTGGCCGAGCTAAGAAGCAACCAGTAAATGCGGTCGTTGCCTCCACTGATGATCAATTTGAGGCACTGAAGGCCAGCATTACTAATCAGCTGAATGCTTTCCAACAAGGGAAAAGCATTCAGTCAGTATACCATGTCTGCGAGTTTTGCCAAGGACCACATTTCAGTGGGGATTGTTATGGTAATGGGATATTAACTGTCCCAGAAGAGATGGAACAAGTGGACGCAGTAAATTCTGCTCCTATAGGAAATACCTACAATCCCACTTGGAAGAACCATCCGGGATTTAGCTGGAGAAACAATCCCGGGGCTACTAACTTCCAGAATAGAGTACCTCAGCAGCTGCCATATCCGCAGAACCAGCAAGTTGCTCTGCCTGCACCAAGGAACTACATCGTTCCAGCTGACCCCATGCAAGAATTCAGAGACATGCTGAAGAGCATTTCCGACTCCAACAAGGAAATGATAGAGTCCAACAGAAAGATCCAAGAAGCTCACGCTGAAAGAATCCAGCAGAACGAGAATAGACAGAAGCAGACCGAGCAAATAATCAGAAACACACAAGCTGCTATACAAACTTTAGAGAGGCAAATGGGTCAGCTATCTACCCATTTCTCTCACAGGTCCCAGGGAACGCTACCAAGGAACACTGAGACCAACCCTCAAACTGAATGAACCAGAAGAAGGCTCCAAGGACCCAACGCCGACAGAGGTCGAAATCGAAGTAGCAAGGAAAGGGAAGACGGAGTTTATTCCTGAGTACCGGCCAAAAGTACCTTACCCTGCCAGACTTATGCACAATAAAGATAAGGAGCAATTTGAAAAGTTTCTTAGGAATTTTAGTCAGATTCATGTTAATTCACCTTTACTTGATGTTATTTCTGAAATGCCAAAGTATGCTAAGTTTTTAAAAGAAGTTGTTAGTAATAAAAGAAAATTTGACATGGACAAGGTGGTTCTTAATGAAGAATGTTCGGCGGTTCTGTTGAATAAACTACCGTCTAAACAGAAAGATCCTGGTTGTTTTACCTTGCCATGTACAATTGGAAATATTACTAACATGCATGCATTAGCAGACTTAGGAGCTAGTATTAATCTTATGTCATCTAGTTTATTTGATAAATTAGGATTGCATGATTTGAAAACGACTAGGATGTGCATACAACTTGCAGACAGGACAGTCAAAATCCCCAAGGGAATAATTGAAGATCTCTTAGTAAAGGTCGGAAAATTTGTATTTCCTGTGGATTTCGTTGTCATGGACATGAATGGGGAAGGAGGAGTGCCCCTGATCCTAGGTCGACCATTTCTAGCTACCTCAAAAGCATTAATAGACGTCAGTAATGGTCAAATCAAGTTAAGGGTAGGAAATGATGACATCACTTTTGATCTAAATGAACCCTTAGGTATCCCATGCATTTAGATGATACTTGTTTTTGTGTGGATGCCATGGAACACTTGATTGCAATTAACGTGACAGACCTATGCTCAAACTATCAAATTCTAAGTGAGGACTCCCTAGAATTAGAGGAGTCTGAACTTAGCTCTTCTGAAAATGAAATTACTTCTGATAGTTTCACTGAGATAGGTGATGATGAGATGAAGAAAGAACGAACCTCGTTTGAAGATCCACCAGACTTGGAACTGAAGGAACTACCCACTCATCTGTGCTACGAATTCCTAGATGACAACAAGAAACTTCCCATTATTCTTGCAGCTGATCTGACTGCAGAACAAAGGAAGCTGACTGTGGACATGTGCAGAAAGCATAGAAGAGCCTTTGCCTACAAAATTGCGGATATCCCAGGTATTAATCCAAGCTTTTGTTCGCATAAGATTCTTCTAGAAAATGAGTATAAGCCATGTGTGCAACCTCAAAGGAGGTTGAATCCTAATGTGTGTGATGTTGTTAAGAAAGAAGTCATTAAACTGTTAGATGCAGGACTTATCTACCCTATCTCAGATAGTGAGTGGGTAAGCCCGGTGCAGGTAGTACCTAAGAAAGGCGGTATAACAGTTGTTAGGAATGAGCATAATGAACTAATCCCTACAAGAACTGTAACTGGTCATCGTGTATGCATAGACTATAGAAAATTAAATAGGCCACACGAAAAGATCACTTTCCCCTTCCTTTTATTTACCAAATGTTAGAAAGATTATCTGGACACATGTTTTATTGCTTTCTTGATGGGTTTTCTAGGTATTTTCAAATTCCTATTTCCCCTGAGGACCAGCATAAAACTACATTCACATGTCCTTTCGGAACATTTGCATATAGAAGGATGCCTTTTGGTTTGTGTAATGCACCTGCTACATTTCAACGTTGTATGACTGCTATCTTTGAGGACATGTTAGGAAAATCTATGGAAGTATTTATGGATGACTTTTCTGTTTTTGGTAATTCATTTGAGGTTTGTCTAAAGAACTTGGAGTTAATGTTGAAACGTTGTATAAAATCTAACCTGGTTTTAAATTGGGAAAAATGCCACTTCATGGTAAAAGAGGGAATCGTTTTAGGACATAAGATCTCACACCTAGGTATGGAAGTAGATAAGGCAAAAATTGAAGTTATTTCAAAACTACCTCCTCCCAAAAATGTGAGAGCCGTTAGGAGTTTTTTGGGACACGCTGGCTTTTATCGTAGGTTCATAAAAGATTTTTCATTAATAGCCAGGCCGTTGACCAATTTACTCGGAAAAGATGTTCCATTTGTCTTTGATGAGAAATGTCTAAAAGCTTTTAATAGACTTAAGGAACTCTTAACTACTGCACCTATCATGACATCACCTGATTGGAGTCTACCTTTTGAGCTTATGTGTGATGCTAGTGACTATGCAGTAGGAGTAGTTTTAGGACAAAGACATGATAAGAAGTTTCATGTAATATATTATGCTAGTAAAACCTTAACTGATGCTCAGGAAAATTACACTACGACAGAAAAGGAATTATTAGCATATGCATTTGATAAGTTTCGATCCTATCTAGTCCTGTCTAAAACTATTGTTTATACTGATCATTCGGCACTAAAATACTTGTTTAATAAAACCGACGCAAAACCAAGATTGATTAGATGGGTTTTATTGCTTCAAGAATTTGACATAGAAATCCGGGATAAGAAAGGGGCAGAAAACTTAGCCGCAGACCATTTGTCTAGGTTAGAAAATCCGACCCTAGAAGCCATTGATGAAACAATCATATCTGATAAATTTCCGGATGAGAATCTATGTGCATTATTTGCTAGTTTCTCACCCCCTTGGTTTGCAGATATAGCAAATTACTTGGCAGCCCGGACTCTCCCTAGTGATATCACTGCTCAACAAAGAAGAAAATTCTTTGCTGACCTGAAATATTACTATTGGGAAGATCCTTTTCTATTTAAAATATGTGCAGATCAGATGATCAGAAGATGTGTATCTCAAGAAGAAGGTTTCCAATTCTGGAACATGTCACTGCGGACCAACAGGCGGTCACTTAGCTGCAACCAATACGGCCCGAAAAGTATTAGAAGCAGGCTTTTACTGGCCCACCATATTCAAAGACGCCGCAGCATTTACAGGATCGTGCGATGCCTGTCAGAAAGCGGGAACCATATCTTCTCGAGATAATCTACCCCAACAGGTAATTCAAAGTGTAGAAATATTTGACATATGGGGTATAGATTTCATGGGTCCGTTTCCTTCCTCTTTTGGTATGAAGTACATCTTAGTAGCTGTAGAATATTTTTCAAAATGGCCTGAGGCACAGGCCCTACCTACTAATGATGCTCGAGCCGTATGCAGATTCCTTAAGCAGATTTTCGCCAGGTTTGGATGTCCAAAAGCCCTAATCAGTGATCGAGGTACGCACTTCTGCAACTCTCAATTGCAGAAAGTACTCCAGCATTACGGAATTCAGCATCGCATTTCCACAGCCTACCATCCTCAAACCAACGGGCAGGCTGAGGTAACCAATAGGGGAATAAAGAGAATCCTAGAAAAGACCGTGGGTGTTAACCGTAAGGATTGGTCCAATAAACTGGAGGATGCATTATGGGCCTTCCGTACAGCATACAAGACCACTACGGGGTTCTCACCCTATCGACTAGTCTACGGAAAAGCATGCCACCTTCCGGTTGAACTTGAACATAAAGCTTACTGGGCAGTACGAAAATGCAATCTCGACGATAATTTGACTAAGGAACACCGGATTTTACAACTCAACGAATTGGATGAATGGAGGCTCAAAGCCTATGAGAATCACATCAGTTCAAAATGACAAGTAAACTCCGGCATGACAGACGACTCAGAGCCCAGAAAAATTTGAACCAGGTGATAAGGTATTGTTGTACAACTCACGTTTAAAATTTTTCCCAGGAAAGCTGCGTAGCTGTTGGTCAGGACCGTTCACAATCACGGAAGTATCCCCTTTCGGAGCATGTGACATCATGGATTCTGACGGTATTATTCAAAAAGTAAACGGACAACGCCTAAAGATTTACAGAGAGCCGTTTGACTCGTCCGAGCAGATTGTGGACTTCACAGACTAAGGGAGTATCTCTTTCTTATTTTTTCTTCTTTTTGTTATTTCTATGTCCTTCTTACCCGTAGTTAGATGAATAAGTGTGGGGTAAGAATCTTTTTTTTATGTTTTATTTCTTGTTTTCAAATAAGTGTGGGGTAATTAGCTATGCATGAACACTGAGGACAGTGCCAGATTTAAGTGTGGGGTAGCAGTGCACGGTGCACTTAGCAGTTTGAAAAAAAAAAATTTTCGCATGCTTTTGCTTGTTTTCCCTGTATTTTCACACCCTTCCAAAATTTTTTCAAAATTTTTCCGTCTTTCAGACTTCTAAATGCAGTATGCTTGGTTAAACAAATTGCTTATGTCTATGATATGTAGGTAGTATGTTATGGTTAGTAGGAGATAATTGATAGCTATCTTGGACTAATTGATTAGGAATAGGGAATTCCTGATAACTGAGCACAACCTTGTCTGGATTAGAGACCTCAACCAATTGCCTATTCGAGACTTAACTAGATAAAATTAGACCAGTTGTGGATATATTGGCAGTTAGAATGACTAGATGAGACTCTGAGCTAAAAGTGAAAAGAACTTAAGGAAGTTAATTACAATAGGGTAGTTTGCCAGCGGCCTTCGCTACTCGAGCACCACTCCTTCGGGGAATTAAAGCCTGATGCCCTAAGGTCGTGTAGATCTGGGAGTCATCGGAGTGGGACTCGCTACATGGGTAGTTGAAGTTGACGTGTTCTAAGCAAACTCGAAATACCCTGAATCTATAAAGAAAATAACTAAGTGCTAAAACATTAAAAATCTTATCACCAAAGCTCAGAACTCAGAAAGTTATCTGTTGTCAGTATGTCTAGCGATAGGTCGAAGTATTATCTGGTAGCAGTTAAGATAAGAGTTCATTGTGTTGACTATCTGGTCTAGACTAGTACACACACTACATCAGGAAGACCCTGTGACTAAGAAAAAAGTCCAACCTAGTTGTTGATTTTTTCTGCCTGATCATAACAAACTACTAGAGACATTTGAGACCTTGTCATAGCAACCTAACCAATCAGACCTGTGTTAAGAATTGTCTGAAGAATTTTTGGAATAAAAAAATGACTAGGAATTTAAGTGACTGCACTACGGTTTAAAATCCCTAACTCCATGTAGACTTTGCTTGAGGACAAGCAAAAAGCTAAGTGTGGGGTTATCTGATACGCGAAAATCGTATCACATTTTTAGCATGTTTTTATGTATGTTTTAATGTGAAATCGAGAGTAAATTGACATTAATCATTTACTATTTACTTGATTTCACGGTTTTTTTGATTTTGGAAGTGTCAGGTGAAAAGTAGACGAAAACAGCAAATTCTGGGGCAAAAACGCAATTTTTGGAAATATTGACCCGGTCAAAGGTCCGGGACGGGCGTCCCGACCCGGTCAAACCTCCAGGACGGGCGTCCCGAACCGGGACAGGCGTCCCGAACCGCCAGAAGCTGTCCCACATCGAATTTTTCAGAATTTTTCACTCCGAGAAGCTGCTATAAATACCCCAGGCCTCCAGTAGTTGAATTCATCCCTCTCCACTCGATCTGAGTCATTAAGTGGTTTCCAGTGTACAGTTTTCCAGTACACAACTCACTCAGAGACTCGGATCTCAGTTTTCTTTCTTATTAGTGTTTTGTTTTAGTTTCTGAGAAATAGTCTCAGATCTTAGGTTTCTATAGATAGGTTCGTTTCCGGTATTCATAGAATACCCGGGGTTTCGTTAGGAGACCCTAAGAGAGCTCTAGGCGTTCGAAGAGTCAGTCTACAAGGCTGGGCTTATGCTGGGTATTAAGGTAAAGCCCAGTTACTATGCTGAGGAAGCGTCCTCCGAAGGTTCTGGTGAGCAGAGTCAGGGCGAGCAATACGACATATACAGCAGTACGCTCTGTAGGCGAGACTAAGTAAAGGGTGATTTCTTTATGGCATCAGTCCCCATACCCCTCTCTTATATGTTTTATTGCTTTGTCCTAAACATCAATTATGAATATCAGATTATGATTTTATGAATAGTTGTTTTGTATGTTGAAGTTATTATGTTTTTCCGGAAATAGCCACCTGCTAAATAATCATTATGTCTGCATGTCTAATGTAGTTTCTTTTAAACTAAAATAGGGTTATAGACAATTCCTAACCACGGTCTATTCATAACCTGTTTAGTTTAACAGGCATCAATTAGTATTGGTGTCTGCCATACTAGATAAAATAACATGCTGAACACCTGGCTTGTTAGAGTAGTCTAGGTAGGCTGAGTAGAGCGTTATGCCAGCGATTACGAGCCTTCAGAGTGATCCCCGAAAGTGACATAGGGCTTTCATAACTGTCTCTGTTCGTACCGTGAGTAGGGCCGTTTACCTTAATGATAGGGGGTTGTAGCATAGAGACTCAGATGTGGTACACCTTTAGACACAGAACATAGTTGCATTCCAGGCTAAGATATATCTAAAACACTCGAATATAGGTCAATCAACATATAGGAACAGTATAACATAGAATCAGAACTTATCTTGAAAACACTTCTAGGGTTAATTAGACTTGAACCTAGTGGAGAATGGATCACCCTCTCATCAAAGTATTTGATGAAGATTGCATAACTGGATCATAAGATAAGAGTTAGGATAAGAGGCTAGTTACTACTAAGCCGTTGCCACTTCCCTGGGAGTACGATAATTAACTTAGTAAAATCGTAGATACTTTCCAATAGACTAGCTACACGATAGGTACTCTACCTTAGATTCTGGCTGATTAAGTGACACCATAAGACTAAACGTGACAATTAGTCAATCACAGTCCTTAATTAATCATAATCGACATAGGGTAAAATAACACCTACTTAGTACGTCAACCGGAATCGCATCAGAGAGACTAGACAAAACCGGCACCGTCAATTCTATGACTAGTTACAATGATCAAAGAATTCAAAAGATTCTCGAGAAACAAATTTATGATCTAGCTATCGAAGTATCTCGAATTCAGGAGTCCGATGAGGAGATTATTATTGCGTTGTGTGCGTGTGTCACAAATTGAGAAGATAAGAAAGTAGAATAAATCAATGCAATCTTAACAAGTGCAAGTATACACCGATCAACAAGTAATATATGTACCTAAGTACAAGATTATCGATCCCACGGAGATTTAGTATGTCAATTATACATACAAACATGATTTACATTTGGTTAAAAGAATAAAGAATGATGAATAATGACGGGATAATCGGAGATTAAGCTACTGCTAAGATATTGCTGCAGCAATGGAAATGCTGCAGCATCACCAATGTCGCAGCAATACTAACTAACTACTACTACAGGATAGCCTACTGGAAAATCACCATAAGAATACAACAGGTAATACAATGCTGTAAAAATCAAGCCAAAAATGAAAATATAAACCAATAGTGAATCCAAGAATGCTAAGCATGCTTTTTAGTTTCCAAATTAACACTACAGCGGTCTGGTTCTACCCAGACTACTTAGCCTACTAGTCTAAACCCCCGATAACATCGTCTCATGGAGTACGAAGTACCATGAACCTATAACAACACAAGGCAGTGAAATTGGTAGTGTCCCCTGCAATATTGACCGCACGGTCATGCGCCTCAAGGAAGTGCCATGCAATTATCTTGTCAACTAGACCCCTTCCGGTTAGAAAGCTAGATACTAGTTCGATACATAACTTGGACAGTTGTAACCGCAAGTTATTCCTAAAACCCGTTTAAGTAATTGCATGAATAAACTAAGCATGCCCCATACAAGCATCAATAAAGAAAATGATACACAAAACTTATGCATTCTTATCATCTTATGCCACATTACGTTTTTCCACATGTTTATGATTTACTAGACTACAGCACCTTCAGGTTATGAATGTATATTTTGCTGAAATGAATCATGAAAGACAAGGATCAACGTAATAAGAAAAACAGTCCCTAGGTCCATAGTGAGACCAGTAAATCCCAAGACGGAAAACATATCAATCCCAAAACAGTATTTAATTAATCCTTGAATCCATGTAAATATTCTCATGTTACAAAGAATACTTAATCATAAAAAGTAGCAAATTGAAGAAATGGAGAGAGGATTACTCTGGGTCGGAGATCACCCTACTGCCCAAATCGAATTTAATCAACGTACTGCTGCCCTTCGTTTTCTCTGCGTGGTGCTACTGCCCTCGGTTATGCACAACCCGTAAAATTCCAGCAAAGTCGCCCCACCCTTCTCAGGTTCTTTTCCACTCGATCTAGACTCAAAGACACTCTAAAACACACTACCCACTGCCCCTAATCTAACAGACCCGACACTAGATACAAAGGAAAATAAAACTACTGCTATACTACCACTCTATCACTATAATATCTCCGTTTTCTCTCTATTTCTATCTAACCCATCTAAGTCTATCCAACCTATCTAACCCAGTCTCTTCTCTTCTTCCTTGTATTTATCTCTGTCTTTGATGCTCCTAGAATTTCAAATTGATAGTGGATAGTTGTCCCTTGCTTCAAACAAGACTTACATTGCTTCTGCCTTGCAAGTTGTACAGCTGCCGGTTTCCTTGATGATTTCTGCTGCCAGCTGGAATGTTTCTTGGATGTATATATGTATATATGTATATATATATATATAACAAACTGCTGGTGCTGCTGCTTCTTTTCCTCCTGAAAACCCGCAAGAAATAAGCCTCTACCGACTGAAAATCTCAGCACGAAATATTTGTACGTAAATATATTATATATATATATATTATATATATTTATATTTATATATGTAAATAGAGTTAACATTTCCATTCCATCATTCCTTGTCACTTGGCCTTTTTGTCTTTTTGTCCACTTGTCAACTTGCATGTATATATATATATATATATATAATACAAATTCCCATCCTTCTCGGTACAATTCCCTAATTTAGTTGACCATAATTTTGACCAGCCAACTTCCCATTTTACCCTTAGTCAATTGGTTCCAAAAATTTCATCATCTTTTATTTGAAATCCTGCACAAATTTAAATGTTAACAATGGAATAATAAAATTTAGGGATTTCTTCGATTAAAATGGCCCTTTTCAACAATTAATCCACAAAATTAAAATTGGGAGGAGAAGTATGCAATTTAACAAAATCTAACTCAAAATTATAGACAAGTCAAGCAAATGGAGTTAGAAAATAGGCAAAACAAGTGCAAATAACTCTACTATCGTAGAGTTATCACACCCCTAAAATTAAATCATTGCTCGTCCCGAGCAATGCTGCCCTAATGCATAGGAAAGAAATGTGTTAATCATCCAACAATCAGTTCAGAAGCACCTAGCTAACTTGGGACTTTGATTTCAGATTTAGAAAAGTTTGAAATTCAAGTGGATATCAAGTTCAAATTCTTCAAATACAAAATATCAACCAAATCAAGATCAAATAATCAAGTTACTCTAGTGTGTGTGTGCATAGTCTCTCCCCTACTTAATTCTTGCTCATGAATCAGCAAATGATAATCCCTAGATTCATATTGCATAATTAAACTCCAATTCATCATACCTTTCTCCACTAATGTAGTAGTCTCATTAGCAAGGATCAAAGAGGTCTTACTCTGGTTGTAATATTGGCTGAAGGTCAGGTGTGATACATTTGGGTGCATAGTAGGCTCAAACTCAGCCTCAACCTGCCCTGAACACATTAAGCACAAACAATTCTTTCTATCTACCACAATTTGCATGTAATACTCAAGAAGTAATCTCCTAATAATCAAGTAGAGAGCTTGGGTCTATTTCTCTCTTTTTTTTCTTATTAAAATATAAATCCACAAAAATAAAAAAAAATAGTTTTTTTTCACACCGAGTCAAAATGCTGCAGCAACATTAGTGCTACCGCAATACCAATGTTGCGGCGATGTTAATGCTGCAGCATTCCTACACTTCTTTTTTTTTACACAGAATTCCAAAAATATGTGTGTGTGTTTTTTTTTCATCACTGCCACAGAGTCAAAATGTTGCAGCAACATTAGTGCTGCCGCAAAACTAATGTTGGGGCGAAGTTAATGCTCCAGCATTCCTGCACCTTTTATGTTACCTTCCTGGCTCACCCCCAAACTTAATGTTTCTAAATATTTGTGTATACCTTTTCTTTGCCCTACAAGAATTTGCGTTTTAAAGTTAAAGATATCATCATCAATTTCAATCCCAAGGCTGATGCAACTAACTGACCACTAGATGAAAAAGCACAAGACATCCTACTGCAATCATTTACAGTCAAGCATTCGTACAATTCAGAATGATAGGCCAGCAGAATAGCAAAACAGAAAAAAAAATTTGCATCATACACATCCATTCATCATTCATCAAAATAAACCTTCATTCATCACTCATCCATTCATCATTCATCAAAATAAACCTTCATTCATCACTCATCAACATTCATTCATCATTCATCAACATTCATTCATCATTCATCAACATTCATCCATCCATTCATCAAAAACACATATTCATCCCTCATCCAGCAAGAGGGCACCCTCCCCCAAACTTAAAAGGGAGCAATGTCCTCATTGCATTAGGCAAAATAGAGTGTAGCAGTCATCATTCATATAGCACAGGGTCAAGCCTCAATAGTAAATCAAAATAAAGAAATACAAGTACTCAAGAATAGATAGAGAGAGAAGGGAAGAGAAATAGAACCACTCCCGAAATGCAGGGATGGTTGCTCTACAGGTCATCGTCACTGCCCACAGTGCGATCATCTGGCAGCAGTAGGTCGGGAAAAGTAGGCCAAGGTCCTCCAGCTTGTTACTGCTATGCTTGCAGTGCACGGTAGACAGCTACGTCTCGATCACGCACGTACCGCCAGTATACTTGCAGCTGAGTGTGTAGCTGCTGCATGTCGATGGCTGGAGCATCAGAAGCTGTAGGAGACTGCGGGGCAGCTAGTTTGCGTGCTGATTGCATCCGCGTGTTTGGCTCGGACGGTTGCGCTGAAGTCACGGGCACAATCTGGCTCAAGTCATGAGCGGAGATTGTGCCTTGGGGATAGAAGTCCCCGTCCTCGATGGCCACCATCACCCCAGGGCTCTACATAGCAAGCAGATGAGTGTTGGGAAGTACATCTCCCCAGTCCTCCTGTTGGCACACGCTCTGATCTGGTCACATATGATCTTGCCAACATTGATTGTCTTTCCCTTGAGAATGCACGACAGCAGCAATATCATGTCCACGTTGATGGTGGACGTGTGTGCAGTGGGCATTAAAGAGTTGCGGATGAAGTAAAACCACACCTTGGCCTCATGAGTAAGGAATTCTCGCCTGCAAGTCTTGTTCCCTTGCTGGGAACAAGTCCATTACGTCCCCAGAATAGTGACGTCATTCAGTGCCTGGTCCTGGACCTCATCCTTGAGGTTTAAAGAAAATGTATGGTAATCGTCAGTATCATTGATGAAGTCCTGTAGATCAAACAGCTGGTTTATGATCTTCGGATTCAAAGGAACCTAGCGTTCCCTGACAAAAATAGAGTAAACATTGTTAGGCCATAGATTGGAATAAAACTCCCGAACAATGGAGATGTCTAGGGTGATTCTTTGATCGACGAATTTGATCCAGCCTAAGGTTTCAATCTTGGGTCTGCACTCTGCAGGGAGAGTTAATTCACTGTATGTCCCAGTTGAGATAAAGCCCAGGTCAGCTAGAAACATCTTGTCGTGATAGATCTCCTGAAACCTGGTCTCGGCATCCAGAGATGCAAACTTAGTGATGCGATTCCGGTTGACGTGCTAAATAGGTGTTATTTTACCCTATGTTGATTATGAATAATTAAGGACTGTGATTGACTAATTGTCACATTTAGTCTCTATGGTGTCACTTAATCAGCCAGAACCTAAGGCAGAGTACCTATCGTGTAGCTAGTCTATTGGAAAGTATCTACGATTTTATTAAATAAATATCGTACTCCCAGGGAAGTGGCAACGGCTTAGTAGTAACTAGCCTCTTATCCTAATTCTTATCTTATGATCCAGTTATGCAATCTTCATCAATATCTTTGATGAGAGGGTGATCCATTCTCCACTAGGTTCAAGTCTAATTAATCCTAAAAGTGTTTTAAAGATGAGTTCTGATTCTATGCTATACTGTTCCTATATGTTGATTGACCTGTCTTCGAGTATTTTAGATGCATCTTAGCCTGGATTGCAACTATGTTCTGTGTCTAAAGGCGTACCACATCCGAGGTCTCTAATAAACCGCCCTACCTTAATGATGGCCCTACTCACGGTTCGGGACGAAGGCATCCATGAAAGCCCTATGTCACTTCGGGGATCATACCGCTTGCCCTAGCCGCCGGCATAATCGGACTCAGCTCGACTCCTACCTAGACTACTTTAACAAGCAGGGTGTTCAGCATGTTATTTTATCTAGCATGGCAGACACCAATACTAATTGATGCCTGTTAAACTAAACAGGTTATGATTAGACCGTGGTTAGGAATTGTCTATAACCCTAACTTTAGTTTAAAAGAGCACATTAAACATGTAGACATAGTGAATATTTAGCAGGTGGCTATTTCCGGAAAAACATAATAACTTCAACATACAAAACAACTATTCATAAAAACCGTAATCTGATATTCATAATTGATGTTTAGGACAAAGCAATAAAACATATAAGAGAGGGGTATGGGGACTGATGCCATAAAGAAATCACCCTTTACGTAGTCTCGCCGACAGAGCGTACTGTTGTATACGTCGTATTGCTCGCCCTGACTCTGCTCGCTAGAACCTTCGGAGGACGCTTCCTCAGCCTAGTAGCTAGACTTTACCTTACGTCCTGGGCTTAAGCCTAGCCCTATGGACTGACTCTTCGAACGCCTAGAGCTCTCTTAGGATCTCCTAAGGAAATCCCGGGTATTCTATGAATACCAGAAACGAACCTATCTATAGAAACCTAAGATCTGAGACTATTTCTCAGAAACTAAAACAAACACTAATAAGAAAGAAAACTGAGATCCGAGTCTCTGAGTGAGTTGTGTACTGGAAAATTGTACACTGGAAACCACTTAATGACTCAGATCGAGTGGAGAGGGATGAATTCAACTGCTGGAGGCCTGGGGTATTTATAGCAGCTTCCCGGAGTGAAAATCTCTGAAAAATTCGATGTGGGACAGCTTCTGGCGGCTCGGGACGCCCGTCCCGGATTGGGACGCCCGTCCTGGTCTGTTTACCAGGTCGGGACGCCCGTCCCTGGTGCTGGACGCCCGTCCCTCTAGCTTGGCTTGGTCGGGACGCCCGTCCCGGACCTTTGACCGAGTCAACATTTCCAAAAATTGCATTTTTGCCCCAAAATTTGCCGTTTTCGTCTACTTTGCACCTGACACTTCCAAAATCATAAAAACCGTGAAATCAAGTAAATAATAAACAATTAATGTCAATTTACTCTCGATTTCCCATTAAAACATACATAAAAACATGCTAAAAATGTGATACGATTTTCGCGTATCAGATAACCCCACACTTAGCTTTTTGCTTGTCCTCAAGCAAAGTCTACATGGAGTTAGTGATTCTAAACCGTAGTGCAGTCACTTAAATTCCTAGTCATGTTTTTATTCCAAAAATTCTTCAGACAATTCTTAACACAGGTCTGATTGGTTAGGTTGCTACGACAAGGTCTCAAATGTCTCTAGTAGCTTGTTATGATCAGGCAGAAAACAAATCAACAACTAGGTTGGACTTTTTTCTTAGTCACAGGGTCTTCCTGATGTGTAGTGTGTGTACTAGTCTAGACCAGATAGTCAACACAATGAACTCTTATCTTAACTGTTACCAGATAATACTTCGACCTATCGCTAGACACACTGACAACAGATAACTTTCTGAGTTCTGAGCTTTGGTGATAAGATTTTTAATGTTTTAGCACTTAGTTATTTTCTTTATGGATTCAAGGTATTTTGAGTCTGCTTAGAACACGTCAACTTCAACTACCCATGTAGCGAGTCCCACTCCGATGACTCCTAGATCTACACGACCTTAGGGCATCAGGCTTTAAATTCCCCGAAGGAGTGGTGCTCGAGTAGCGAAGGCCGCTGGCAAACTACCCTTATTTGATTAACTTCTTTTGTTTCCTTTCACTTTTAGCTCAGAGTCTCATCCAGTTATTCTAATTGTCAAAACATCCACAACTGGTCTAATTTCATCTAGTTCAGTCTTGAAAAGGTAATTGGTTGAGGTCTCTAATCCAGACAAAGCTGTGCTCAGTTATCAGGAATTCCCTATTCCTAATCAATTAGTCCAAGATAGCTATCGACTATCTCCTACTAACCATAACATACTACCTACATATCATAGACATAAGCAATTGTTTAACCAAGCATACTGCATTTAGAAGTCTGAAAGACGGAAAAAGTTTGAAAAATTTTTGGAAGGGTGTGAAAGTATGTGAAAAACAAGCAAAATCAAGCGAAAAATTTTGCAAACTGCTACAGTGCACCGTGCACTGCTACCCCACACTTAAGTCTGGCACTGTCCTCAGTGTTCATGCATATCTAATTACCCCACACTTATTTGAAAACAAGAAACAAAAACAAAACAAAGAACTCTTACCCCACACTTATTCGACTAACTAAGGGTAAGAAGAAAATAAGGCAACAAAACAAGAAGGATAGCAAAACAGAACACAAAATTGGCTCTTCACCTTAGCCATGTGCTATTGCTGAGATGTTTCTGACTCTGCAAGCTCTAGATACTGGAACGGATGACGCCAACTCCGATCCTTCATTGTCAAGCTCTAGGTAGTGGCATATCCATTTGATGAATGACTCAATCCCCAAGGACTGTTTCCTCGAATCATCCGCCAAGTCTCTCGTAATCGTAGCAACGTATTTAGAAGGAACGTGTCTAGGAATGAGACTTCTTTGGATTGGTGTGCCTACCTGCCAATGTTAGTGAAGGTATGGCATGCAAGTCTCGAATGGAAGAAAAGATACCTGAAGTTTTGGCAAAGCTGTGGTGGTAGGGGCTCCAGTTGTATAGATCTGGGCCCAAGTATTTGAGACTTCCTCGGGGAAGTTTCTCACAGCTGATTGGTATGCAGGGAATGCAAGCTCCTCCATTGCTATGCTTCCTGATACAACGCCAAATTCCTCTATATCCTTCAACCGTTCGATATCACTTGGTAGATCACTTGCTTGCACTGGTCTGGCTTTAATTGTTGCCAGTATCTCATCTGTTGATCATACGGGTAGGGGTTTTGCTGTGGTGGTATCTTCTGAAAGTCTCCAGCTTCCGAATTACTCCTCAGCCAAATCCCGTATGATTCCTCTAGTTAGGATTGTATGCATTTCCCATTGGAGTAGCATTCTGCAGTAACCTACTCCTACCTCTTTTGGAATGGTCAGTCATTCCCATAGCAATCCCTGCTAAAGTGTGGTGCTTAGCAGACTTCACAGATTTGATACACAAGCTGATATTTCTTCCTAAGACATCGGCACTCTGAATCTGGAAAACAACTAGAATCTGCACATGACTTTAACATCATTAGTAGGTAATGCCTGTGGTTCAGGCCATTTTGAAGAAGTGTTCCACGACTACTATGATGTAATTGTTTTCAAAGGAAGATTCTTACTACATCATTACCTTACATATTCATTCAGGAAGCAGATTTCAATCAGGTGATGCTATAATGGGTGCAGTAATTCCTTTTAGTTTAAAAGTTCTCATGCAATTATCAACAAAACAAAAGGAACATCCCTTTTTTTCAATAGACATTCAAAGGTCCGGCTATTAAGGAAGAATTATTTCATAACTCGTCCTAATAAAGCCGGCATGACTCTAAGAAAATTCTAAAATGGAGTTTCTTCCCAAAAAATCTAAGCCAAAGTTTTACAACCCAGAAGAAAATATGTTTTATCCTGATTTCCATTTTTATTCGAAATTAACTAATAGAAGAAAAACACGAAAAAGAGCAACTAAGAAAACAACTAAGAAAGAACAAGAGATGGGAAAAAAAACAACTTACCATTGAGCAAGAAAAGTACAATTTTTTTTTCGGATTTTAAATTTTAACATTTTTTTTCTTTTTGACATTTCGAAAGCAAGTAAATTCCCTCAATATGGTTTTAGAATAATTTTCTAAAATTTGATTATCCTAAGTGTCTTAATTCCAGATAATATCTAAAATTAATTAGTTATGATAATCCTATATTTCGGAAAGTAATTGTCTAACTAGCATAAGATAAGTGTAGGTCTAAGGTCTAGATTACTACCGTCACCTATCATAAGTCCCTAGAATTTTGATCAGGAATCCTAAATTCATTATGATAGTTCCCCGGCAACGGCGCCAAAAATCTGATGCGATTCCGGTTGACGTGCTAAATAGGTGTTATTTTACCCTATGTTGATTATGAATAATTAAGGACTGTGATTGACTAATTGTCACATTTAGTCTCTATGGTGTCACTTAATCAGCCAGAACCTAAGGCAGAGTACCTATCGTGTAGCTAGTCTATTGGAAAGTATCTACGATTTTATTAAATAAATATCATACTCCCAGGGAAGTGGCAACGGCTTAGTAGTAACTAGCCTCTTATCCTAATTCTTATCTTATGATCCAGTTATGCAATCTTCATCAATATCTTTGATGAGAGGGTGATCCATTCTCCACTAGGTTCAAGTCTAATTAATCCTAAAAGTGTTTTAAAGACGAGTTCTGATTCTATGCTATACTGTTCCTATATGTTGATTGACCTGTCTTCGAGTATTTTAGATGCATCTTAGCCTGGATTGCAACTATGTTCTGTGTCTAAAGGCGTACCACATCCGAGGTCTCTAATAAACCGTCCTACCTTAATGACGGCCCTACTCACGGTTCGGGACGAAGGCATCCATGAAAGCCCTATGTCACTTCGGGGATCATACCGCTTGCCCTAGCCGCCGGCATAATCGGACTCAGCTCGACTCCTACCTAGACTACTTTAACAAGCAGGGTGTTCAGCATGTTATTTTATCTAGCATGGCAGACACCAATACTAATTGATGCTTGTTAAACTAAACATGTTATGATTAGACCGTGGTTAGGAATTGTCTATAACCCTAACTTTAGTTTAAAAGAGCACATTAAACATGCAGACATAGTGAATATTTAGCAGGTGGCTATTTCCGGAAAAACATAATAACTTCAACATACAAAACAACTATTCATAAAAACCGTAATCTGAGAGGGGTATGGGGACTAATGCCATAAAGAAATCACCCTTTACGTAGTCTCGCCGACAGAGCGTACTGTTGTATACGTCGTATTGCTCGCCCTGACTCTGCTCGCTAGAACCTTCGGAGGACGCTTCCTCAGCCTAGTAGCTAGACTTTACCTTACGTCCTGGGCTTAAGCCTAGCCCTGTGGACTGACTCTTCGAACGCCTAGAGCTCTCTTAGGATCTCCTAAGGAAATCCCGGGTATTCTATGAATACCAGAAACGAACCTATCTATAGAAACCTAAGATCTGAGACTATTTCTCAGAAACTAAAACAAACACTAATAAGAAAGAAAACTGAGATCCGAGTCTCTGAGTGAGTTGTGTACTGGAAAATTGTACACTGGAAACCACTTAATGACTCAGATCAAGTGGAGAGGGATGAATTCAACTGCTGGAGGCCTGGGGTATTTATAGCAGCTTCCCGAAGTGAAAATCTCTGAAAAATTCGATGTGGGATAGCTTCTGGCGGCTCGGGACGCCCGTCCCGGATTGGGACGCCCGTCCTGGTCTGTTGACCAGGTCGGGACGCCCGTCCCTGGTGCTGGACGCCCGTCCCTCTGGCTTGGCTTGGTCGGGACGCCCGTCCCGGACCTTTGACCGAGTCAACATTTCCAAAAATTGCGTTTTTGCCCCAAAATTTGCCGTTTTCGTCTACTTTGCACCTGACACTTCCAAAATCATAAAAACCGTGAAATCAAGTAAATAATAAACAATTAATGTCAATTTACTCTCGATTTCCCATTAAAACATACATAAAAACATGCTAAAAATGTGATACGATTTTCGCGTATCACTTAGCCTTGGTGCATTTTCTTGCCACCTGTTTTGTCCTAGGCATCTACAACATAGGCAACCATTAGAGCTGAATGGTACAACAATTTTGAAGCAAATAAATATCAGTCTGTAGGAAGTGATGCATTAGCTCACACACACATTAAATCAAGTGAACACAGTAGGTCATAGAATCATGCATAAGGTAGAGTGTTCTTCACATGTAAGTAGTAGGCTGTCAAAAACAGGGTAGAGACAATCAACCTAGTGCAGCCTGCTATCAACAGAAATGCTGCACCATTGATGTTGCTGTAGCATTTGTGGTGCTACAAGTATACTATGCACAGACAATTGCAGATTACCTATTGTCATACTGTTTTCAACGAATTCACATAAGACTTTCAATGACAGTAAGCATCTATAGAGAAATTTATCCAGTTTCAATATTCAAACCCAACCTTTAAAAAATAGTGAGCATATTCATAGACGACAGTTGTGTGCAGCATTTGAATTTAAGCAACTAAAACTGGCAGTAGCTAATACTATGAATACAGTGGGTTATTTATCATTCAAGCAACATAACTAGAGGTAATGAGCATGAGTCAAGAAAACAGTGTGACCTATACTCACCAATTCAACAACTGACAGTAGCATGCCAATACAAATCACAAATATGTCAAGGGGCATACCAACATAATCTGAATTTCTGGCAGTACGCAAAGATCATAAAATAGAAAATTTAATCATGCATGTACCAACTCAGCAACTGACAGTATGCTTAGTTCACTAAGGCATCATGCCAACACACAATCTGATCTTGACAGTAAGCATAGAATAAGTCAAACAGTGCGTTTTCAATAGTTAAATCTCAACTTAGCAACTAGCCACAAGCACAAACCGATAAATCATCATTTCAACCAAAAATGTGAATTTTTACAGTAAGCATAGGGTGAGAAAAACAGAGTGCTTTTAAGATTTTTAAGCATAAAACATTAGAACACCCAATCTCCTAAACATGAAATGTGCTATCATGTGTTACTAAAACAGAGCATTCCCAAAAAACAAAAATGAGAACCGAGCAGAAAAAATCAGAAGCCCTAATTTTCATATTCATTTATGTTCCTCAATATAGGCAAGATCCAGTGTACGGACGTGTTCAATAGGTGAATATCATGCTAAATCAGTCCGTAGAGTAGAAAAAACATACCTTTTATGCAATATTTAGAAAGTGAGCGTGACTGAGAACAGAGAGCTTCGTCGGCAAACAGTTCGAATCGATGAATTTAAACCACTACCGGTGGGTATTTTCAAGAAGAACGGTTATGGGTAGAAGTCTTTTTCCGATTTCTTAGCTCAATAGAGGTTATTAAGAAGTAAAATAAACTCCTTTTTCCCTATCAGTTGCGTTTCAAAGTAGTGAAAACAGAGAGGTGCACCTGTTTTCTTTTGCCCGATGAGAATAAATGGGAATGCTTCAGGCAGCTTGAATTGCTGACCTTTAGTGTTCCAAATCCCATTTTCAGATTTTTTGGGATTTGCATTTATTACTTCACTGCCAGATAAATGTGGGTATCCGAAAAAAATATGAAGTGGCAAAATCTGAGAGAAAAGAATAGAGATGATAGAGCATAGATAACAGAAAAGAAGGGAAACAGTTATGAAATAAAACAAGGGAAAAGAATTTAAAAACAAACTGAAGGAAAAAAAATAGAAAGCAAAAAGAAAAGAAAAATTAAACTTCAAGTGTCACTTGGAGTTTTTCTCCTCTGTTGAGTTCAGGATGTCTTCTGCTTCAATCAATGTTAGAAGTGCACTTTGATGTTGAAAATCACCATCTCTATAATGCTTCAATCGATGCCCATTTACCTTGAATTGGACACCATTATGATCTTGGACTAGGATTGCCCCATATGGAAATACCTGTTTTATGGTGAATGGCCCTGTCCATCTTGACCTTAATTTCCCCAGAAATAGCTTTAACCTTGAATTAAAAACTAATACTTGCTACCCAACTTCAAAATTTTTCTTTTGGATGTGATTGTCATGCCATCTTTTGGTCTTCTCTTTGTATAACTTGGCATTTTCATAAGAAAATAACCTCAGCTCATCCAGTTCTGAAAGCTGTAGCATTCGCTTGTTTCCCACAGCATCCATATCCAGATTGAGATGCTGCAGCGCCCAGTATGCTTTGTGCTCTAACTCAACTGGTAAGTGGCAAGCTTTCCCAAAAATGAGTCTATAAGGAGACATACCTATTGAAGTCTTGAAAGCTGTCCGGTAAGCCCATAGAGCATCATCTAACCGTCTTGACCAATCTTTTCCATTTGGGTTAACCACCTTCTCAAGGATACCTTTGATGATTCGATTGGACAATTCAACTTGCCCATTTGTTTGAGGATGGTATTGCAAGGCAACTCGATGATGAACATGGTATTTGGCTAGCATGACTCCTATCCATTTGTTGACAAAATGAGAACCTTCATCACTGATGATTGCTCTAGGTGTTCCAAAACGTGAGAAAATGTTCTTTCGAAGGAAATTTATCACAACCTTGGAATCATTAGTGGGGAATGCTGCAGCTTCCACCCACTTAGACACATAATCCACTGCCATTAGAATGTATGAATTCCCAAAAGAAGGTGGGAAAGGTCCCATAAAATCAATGCCCCATACATCAAAGAGTTCAACTTCTAGTATATTAGTAAGTGGCATTTCCTTCCGACGGGAAAGATTTCCAACCCTTTGGCAACGGTCACACTTTGTCACAAATTGATAACAATCTTTAAATAATGAGGGCCAAAAGAAACTGGATTGTAATACCTTAGCTGCAGTTCGAGACCCTCCAAAATGTCCTCCACACGGAGAATTGTGACAATGAAAAATAATATCCTCAATTTCGCTATCATTCACACACCTTCGAATCATTTGATCTCCACATTGTTTGAACAAGAATGGTTCCTCCCAAAAGTAACTTTTTACATCGTGGAAGAACTTCTTCCTTTCTTGATATGAAAGGTCCGGTGGTAACACTCCACTAGCCAAGTAGTTTGCAAAATCAGCATACCATGGTACTTGTGCATCTTGAATTTTCAGCAGCTGTTCATCTGGAAAATGCTCATTTATGGGAATTTGACATTCCTCATCCTGCTCTAGCAGTGACAAATGGTCAGCTACTTGATTTTCTACACCCTTCTTGTCCTTGATTTCTACATCAAATTCCTGCAAGAGTAGAATCCATCTAATAAGTCTTGGTTTTGAGTCCTTCTTTGAGATTAAGTACTTTATGGCAGAATGATCGGTGTAGACTATCACTTTCGTCCCCACCAAGTAGGACCTGAACTTATCAAAAGCAAACACAACAACTAGCAATTCTTTCTCAGTAACAGTATAGTTAATTTGTGCTTCAGTGAGTGTTTTGCTAGCATAATAGATGGAATGAAAAATTTTGTTACGTCGTTGCCCTAAAACTGCACCTACTGCATAGTCACTTGCATCACACATTAATTCAAATGGTAGACTCCAATCGGGTGCTATGAAGATTGGTGTTGAAATCAATTTCTGCTTAAGATCCTCAAAGGCTGCGGCACAGGCTGCATCAAAAGAAAACACATTATCTTTTTCTAATAATTTACATAAGGGCTTAGATACCTTTGAAAAGTCCTTGATGAATCTCCGGTAGAAGCCCGCATGTCCCAAGAAGCTTCGAATGTGTTTCATAGTTGTTGGGGTTGGTAGCTTTTCAATCACTTCTATTTTTGCTCGGTCTACTTCAAGACCTTTCTTCGAAATCCTGTGACCCAACACGATTCCTTCTCTAACCATAAAGTGACACTTCTCCCAGTTGAGGACTAAATTAGTTTCCTCACAACGTTTAAGTACATTGGCCAGATTTTCTAAACAATTATCAAAAGAATCCCCAAATATGGAAAAGTCATCCATAAAAACTTCTAAATACTACTCTACCATATCCGTGAAAATGGCCATCATGCAACGTTGGAATGTTGCTGGAGCGTTGCAAAGTCCGAATGGTATCCTTCTGAATGCAAACGTACCATAGGGACAAGTGAAGGTTGTTTTGTCCTGGTCCCCCGGTGATACAACAATTTGGTTGTACCCTGAATAACCATCCAGAAAACAATAATATTCATGTCCAGCTAACATGTCCAACATTTGGTCAATGAAAGGTAATGTGAAGTGGTCTTTCCTCGTGGCGTTGTTAAGTCTCCTATAATCAATGCATATGCGCCATCCCGTGACTGTTCTGGTAGGAATCAACTCATTGCCTTCATTTTGTACCACTGTGATTCCTCCTTTCTTGGGCACACATTGTACAGGACTTACCCAAGAACTGTCAGAGATGGGGTAGATTATGCCAAAATCCAGCCACTTGATGATTTGTTCCTTCACCACTTCGTTCATAATTGGATTCAATCTTCGCTGCCCTTCTATGGAATTTTTGGAATTTTCTTCCAAAATGATTTTGTGCATGCATAAGGTTGGACTTATACCTTTTATGTCAGCTATGGTCCATCCCATTGCTCTCTTATGCTGCCTTAGTACTCCAAGCAATTTCTCCTCCTGTTCAACATCAAGGAACGCTGAAATGATCACTGATAGCGTTGAGTCTGCCCCTAGGAACCCATACTTCAAATGCTGTGGCAATTGCTTCAATTCCAGCTGTGGTGGTTCTTCAACTGAAGGTTTTGTTAACTTGAAATCTCTAGAAGACAACTCCAAGGATTCATATTGAGCTCGAAATCTGAACCTTTGGGGGTTTGCTTCTAACCAAGCTGAATGTGTTTTGGTCTCCATATTGCTATCATCATGTAGACTTTCCTCCATCAATGCATCTGTGGCATCCTCATCTTGCTCTTCATCTTTTTCTTCCCAAGAATCACTGGTGGTGATTTGAAAACACTCCTCACCTTCATCATGGAATTTCATGGCTTTGAATACGTTGAATGTGACTTTATCGTACGTAGCAAGGAAAGGTCTTCCTAAAATAATGGGAACTTCCATGTTTGCTTCATAATCAAGAACAATAAAATCAGCTGGAAAAATGAATTTATCAACTCTTACCAGGACATCCTCAATTTTCCATCTGGGTGAGCTATAGACCTATCTGCTAATTGTAATGTTACCATCGTAGGTCTTACCTTACCTATGCCCAACTGTTTAAAAACTGACATAGGCATCAAGTTGATGCTAGCACCAAGATCACATAAGGCCATACCACAATTTGAGTTTCCAATAGAGCAAGGAATATTAAAACTCCCCGGATCTTTCATTTTAGGGGGCAACTTGACCTGCAAAAAGAAACTGCATTCTTTGGTTAATGAAACAATTTCATATTCTTCCAACTTTCTCTTTTTTGTAAGGATATCCTTCACAAATTTTGCATAGTTGGGCATTTGTTCTATTGTTTCTACCAATGGAATGTTGATGTGCAGCTGCTTTAAAATGTCCAAGAACTTCTTGAACTGCTCATCCAGTTTATTTTTTGTAAACCTCTATGGAAAAGGCATTCGTTGCTATACTGGTTTGCTCTCTGGAATATTGCATTACTGCGGCATCGGTGATGCTGCAACATCAGTCGGTTCTGGAATGGTTCTTTGCTGCGGCATTTGAGATGCTGCAGCATTCGGCTATTCTGGAATGGTGCTCTGCTGCAGCATTTGGCTCCACTGATTCTGTTTCAGCTACTGGAATTTCTGCATTCTGGCTGGGCTCACTGGTCTTCTCAACAGCTCCAGACTTCATTTTTGGCTCATCCAGTATTCTGCCACTTCGTAGTGTAACCGCCTTGCAATGTTCTTTTCCTTCTCTTCTTGGATTCTCCGTATCTCTTGGAAGTGATCCTTGTGGTCTGCTCCTCATCTCCTGAGCTAACTGACCCATTTGGCTTTCCAAGTTTCGCACATGATACGCGAAAATCGTATCACATTTTTAGCATGTTTTTATATATGTTTTAATGTGAAATTGAGAGTAAATTGACATTAATTGTTTACTATTTACTTGATTTCACGGTTTTTATGATTTTGGAAGTGTCAGGTGAAAAGTAGACGAAAACAGGAAATTCTGGGGCAAAAACGCAATTTTTGGAAATGTTGACCCGGTCAAAGGTCCGGGACGGGCGTCCCGACCCAGTCAAACCGCCAGGACGGGCGTCCCGAACCTGGTCAACGAATCAGGACGGGCGTCCCGAGCCGCCAGAAGCTGTCCCACATCGAAGTTTTCAGAAATTTTCACTCCAGGAAGCTGCTATAAATACCCCAGGCCTCTAGCAGTTGAATTCATCCCTCTCCACTCGATCTGAGTCATTAAGTGGTTTCCAGTGTACAATTTTCCAGTACACAACTCACTCAGAGACTCGGATCTCAGTTTTCTTTCTTATTAGTGTTTGTTTTAGTTTCTGAGAAATAGTCTCAGATCTTAGGCTTCTATAGATACGTTCGTTTCTGGTGTTCATAGAACACCCGGGATTTCGTTAGGAGATCCTAAGAGAGCTCTAGGCGTTCGAAGAGTCAGTCCACAGGGCTAGGCTTAAGCCCAGGATGTAAGGTAAAGTCTAGCTACTAGGCTGAGGAAGCGTCCTCCGAAGGTTCTGGTGAGTAGAGTCGGGTCAAGCAATACGGCATATACAACAGTACGCTCCATCGGCGAGACTTCGTAAAGGGTGAATTCTTTATGGCATCGGTCCCCCTGTCCCTCTCTTATATGTTGTTATTGTGTTTGTCCAAATAACAGTTCTGAATACCAGATTATGATTTTTATGAATATTTGTTAGATATGTTGAAGTTATTATGTTTTTCTAGAAATAGACACCTGCTAAATATTCACTATGTCTGCATGTTTAATGTGCTCTTTTAAACTAACGTTAGGGTTATAGACAATTCCTAACCACGGTCTAATCATAACCTGTTTAGTTTAACAGGCATCATTTAGTATTGGTGTCTGCCATGCTAGATAAAATAACATGCTGAACACCCTGCTTGTTAAAGTAGTCTAGGTAGGAGTCGAGCTGAGTCCGATTATGCCGGCGGCTAGGGCAAGCGGTATGATCCCCGAAGTGACATAGGGCTTCCATGGATGCCTTCATCCCGAACCGTGAGTAGGGCCGTCATTAAGGTAGGGCGGTTTATTAGAGACCTCGGATGTGGTACGCCTTTAGACACAGAACATAGTTGCAATCTAGGCTAAGATGCATCTAAAATACTCGAAGACAGGTCAATCAACATATAGGAACAGTATAGCATAGAATCAGAACTCATCTTTAAAACACTTTTAGGATTAATTAGAATTGAACCTAGTGGAGAATGGATCACCCTCTCATCAAAGATATTGATGAAGATTGCATAACTGGATCATAAGATAAGAGTTAGGATAAGAAGCTAGTTACTACTAAGCCGTTGCCACTTCCCTGGGAGTACGATAATTAAATTAATAAAATCGTAGATACTTTCCAATAGACTAGCTACACGATAGGTACTCTACCTTAGGTTCTGGCTGATTAAGTGACACCATAGAGACTAAATGTGACAATTAGTCAATCACAGTCCTTAATTATTCATAATCAACATAGGGTAAAATAACACCTATTTAGCACGTCAGTCGGAAACGCATCAGTACAGTAGATGATAATCCCTGTATGGTTGTTTCCGTCCTTGCCATAAAGTCTCTCATCATGTTTTCTAAAGTGTTTGAAGGTGGTTGTTGTTGTTGGGGTCTTTGTTGGAATTGTTGTTGTTGATGCTGCTGAGGGTACTGATGCTGCTGGGGGTACTGATGCTGCTGGGGGTACTGCTGCTGCTGCTGCTGGAGCAGTGGTCTTGGGTTCATACCTTGATTGGGGTGCATCCCTTGATCTCTCCAAGAAAAATTTGGATGCTGCCTCCAAGTAGGGTTGTAAGTGTTTGATTGAAGACCGTTGCCCCTGTTTTGATTCCCCAGGTAACAGATTGATGCAGGATTGTGAACACAATCCTCAAATAGATGCCCCTCTCCACAATAAACACAACACACTTCCTGTACCTGGCTTACATTGGGCTGGTTTGATGGTTCTGCCACCTGCCCGCCATGTTGTTGCATACTTAGTGTCTTGAGCATGTTGGACATTGTTGACACTTGGGCTGAGGGGGAAGTGAGTGGATCCAACTCCAATACTCCAGCCACCCTTCTCCCACTAGGTAGTCTTGTTGTAGGCCACTGGTAGTTGTTGTTGGCAATCCTCTCAATTAGTTCATAGGCCTCGTTATATGTCTTTGCCAAAAGTGCTCCATTTGCTGAAGCATCAACCACCATGCGTGTCTGTGCGTTCAACCCATTATAAAATGTCTCCATTTGAATACAATGTGGAATTCCATGATGTGGGCACCTTCTTAACAACTCCTTGAATCTTTCCCATGCCTCATACAATGATTCATCTTCTAATTGTTGAAAAGAGGTGATTTCATTTCTCAACCTCGCATTTTTCGTTGGAGGAAAATATTTCATCAAAAATTTCTCAGTAAGTTGCTGCCATGTAGTCACACTACCAGAGGGTAGAGAGTTAAGCCATGTCTAGCTTTGTCTCTCAGAGAATATGGAAACAATTTCAGCCTCAAAGCATCATCCGATACCCCTATTAGCTTAAAATAGTCGCTTACTTCCATGAAGAGTCGTAGGTGCAAGTGTGGATCTTCAGCAGGTAATCCACCAAACTGCCCTACCGTTTGTAACATTTGAAACATCAGTGGTTTCAGCTCGAATTGTGCTGTAGTAATCTCTGGTCTTACAATGCTTGGATTCAATTCATTGAACATAGGGACCGCATACTGTCGAATAGCATGGTCCGTATTGTCTGCCAACACCACATGATTATAGACAGGTTCAGTTTCTACAATACGCTGCTCCGCCATGTCTACCTTATCCTTGGTTTGTTACTTTTTCCTCAATGCCTTGGCGGTTCTCTCAATCTCTAGATCAAGTGGCAGCACTGTAGCTTGAGAACCCTTGCACGTTTTACTCATGCAAAACAGCACACGTTAAGGAATGAATGATACACAAGCTGAAATTTGACAAATAATTCAGATCAATAAATTCACAAAAACAGTTCAGCCCATGCATAATTATTCATACCTCATACATCATTTCAATAATCTCATAAGCTCAAGAATGAGTATAACATAAAACATCAAAAGTAACCAAATGCAAACAATATTTACAAACAATTGACACCAAAATCCTCGGCAACGGCGCCAAAAACTTGTTGCGTTGTGTGCGTGTGTCACAAATTGAGAAGATAAGAAAATAGAATAAATTAACGCAATCTTAACAAGTGCAAGTATACACCGGTCAACAAGTAATATATGTACATAAGTACAAGATTATCGATCCCACAGAGATTTAGTATGCCAATTATACATGCAAACATGATTTACATTTGGTTAAAAGAATAAAGAATGATGAATAATGACGGGATAATCGGAGATTAAGCTACTGCTCAGATATTGTTGCAGCAACGGAACTGCTGCAGCATCACCAATGCCGCAGCAATACTAACTAACTACTACTACAGGACAGCCTACTGGAAAATCACCATAAGAATACAACAGGTAATACAATGCTGTAAAAATCAAGCCAAAAATGCAAATATAAACCAATAGTGAATCCAAGTATACTAAGCATGCTTTTCGGTTTCCAAATTAACACTACAGCGGTCTGGTTCTACCCAGACTACTTAGCCTACTAGTCTAAACCCCCGATAACATCGTCTCATGGAGTACGAAGTACCGTGAACTTAGAACAACACAAGGCAGTGAAATTGGTCATGTCCCCTGCAATATTGACCGCACGGTCATGCGCCTCAAGCAAGTGCCATGCAATTATCTTGTCAACTAGACCCCTTCCGGTTTGAAAGCCAGATACTAGTTCGATACATAACTTGGACAGTCGTAACCGCAAGTTATTCCTAATACGTTTAAGTAATTGCATGAATAAACTAAGCATGCCCCATACAAGCATCAATAAAGAAAACGATACACAAAACTTTTGCATTCTTATCATCTTATGCCACATTACATTTTTCCACATGTTTATGATTTACTAGACTACAACACCTTCAGGTTATGAATGTATATTTTACTGAAACGAATCATGAAAGACAATGATCAACGTAATAGGAAAAACAGTCCCTAGGTCCATAGTGACACCAGTCAATCCCAAGACGGAAAACATATCAATCCCAAAACATTATTTAATTAATCCTTGAATCCATGTAATTATTCTCATGTTACAAAGAATACTTAATCATAAAAAGTAGCAAATTGAAGAAATGGAGAGAGGATTACTCTGGGTCGGAGATCACCCTACTGCCCAAATCGAATTTAATCAACGTACTGCTGCCCTTCGTTTCCTCTGCGTGGTGCTGCTGCCCTCGGTTATGCACAACCCGTAAAATTCCAGCAAAGTCGCCCCAGCCTTCTCAGGTTCTTTTCCACTCGATCTAGACTCAAAGATACTCTAAAACACACTACCCACTGCCCCTAATCTAACAGACCCGACACTAGATACAAAGGAAAATAAAACTACTGCTATACTACCACTCTATCACTATAATATCTCCGTTTTCTCTCTATTTCTATCTAACCCGTCTAACTCTATCCAACCTATCTAACCCCGTATCTTCTCTTCTTCCTTGTATTTATCTTTGTCTTTGATGCTCCCAGAACTTCAGATTGATATTGGACAGCTTTCCCTTGCTTGATATCTAACCCCGTATCTTCAGATTGATATCTAACAGACCCTTGCTTGAACTTCAGATTGATATCTAACCCCGTATCTTCTCTTCTTCCTTGTATTCAAACAAGACTTACATTGCTTCTGCCCCGCAAGTTGTAAAGCTGCCGGTTTCCTTGATGATTTTTGCTGCCAGCTGGGATGTTTCTTGGATGTATATGTGTGTGTATATATGTATATTTGTATATATATACATGTATATATATATATATAACAAACTGCTGCTGCTGCTTCTTTTCCTCCTGAAAACCCGCAAGAAATAAGCCTCTACCGACAGGAAATCTCAGCAGGAAATATTCGTACGTAAATGTATATTTATATATATATTTATATATGTAAATAGAGTTAACAGTTCCATCCCATCATTCCTTGTCACTTGGCCTTTTTGTCTTTTTGTCCACTTGCCAACTTGCATGTGTATATATATATATATAATACAAATTCCCACCCTCCTCGGTACAATTCCCTAAATTAGTTGACCATAATTTTGACCAGCCAACTTCCCATTTTACCCTTAGTCAATTGGTTCCAAAAATTCCATCATCTTTTATTTGAAATCTTGCACAAATTTAAATGTTAACATTGGAATAATAAAATTTAGGGATTTCTTCAATTAAAATGGCCCTTTTCAACAATTAATCCACAAAATTAAAATTGGGAGGAGAAGTATGCACTTTAACAAAATCTAACTCAAAATCATAGACAAGTCAAGCAAATGGAGTTAGAAAATAGGCAAAACAAGTGCAAATAACTCTACTATCGTAGAGTTATCAATTATCAACCCCAAGTATCCTCAACAACCCATCAAAATTGGTAGAGATATACCAAACACTCTTCGGCAAGAGGTCATCAATTTCCTCAAGAATCACGAGGATAGCTTTGCCTGGCGCATGGAGGACATGCCTGGCATTGACACCTCGGTAGCAGAGCACGCTCTCAGCATAAACCCAGGGTGCCCCCCGGTGAGACAGAAACCCAGGCAGTTCGGAGAAGATAAAATGCGAGGAGTGAAGGAGGAGGTAGAAAAGTTGCTGAAGGTCGGCTTCATCCGCGAAATCAAATATCCCACGTGGTTGGCTAATATGGTGATGGTCAAAAAAGCCAAAGGAAAATGGAGGATGTGTGTCGACTACACCGACCTCAACAAAGCTTGTCCGAAGAACTGCTACCAGCTACCCCGGATTTACACCAACGTCAATTCAACCTCGGTGTACGAGCTCTTAAGCTTCATGGATGCTTTCTCGGGATATCATCAGATAAAAATGAAGCCTATTGATCAGGTACACACTTCGTTCCGGGCTGCAAGGGCCATATACTGTTATAATGTAATGCCCTTTGGCCTTAAGAATGCAGGGGCCACATACCAGCGAATGATGAACCACATACCAGCGAATGATGAACCACATCCTCCTAGTTCAAATGGGAAGGAACATAGAAGCATATGTAGACGATATGGTAGTCAAAACTAAGCGCAGAATGTCGCATCTAGACGATCTAGAAGAAACATTCTCCAACCTGGCCAAATTCAACCACAAGTTGAATCCCACGAAGTGTACATTCGGAGTAAAATCCAGAAAGTTCCTTGGTTTCATGACATTAGAACGAGGAATCGAAGCAAACCCAGAGAAACTGGAAGCCATAGCCTGACTCACCGAGTGATACGCGAAAATCGTATCACATTTTTAGCATGTTTTTATATATGTTTTAATGTGAAATTGAGAGTAAATTGACATTAATTGTTTACTATTTACTTGATTTCACGGTTTTTATGATTTTGGAAGTGTCAGGTGAAAAGTAAACGAAAACAACAAATTCTGGGGCAAAAACGCAATTTTTGGAAATGTTGACCCGGTCAAAGGTCCGGGACGGGCGTCCCGACCCAATCAAACCTCCAGGACGGGCGTCCTGAACCGGGACGGGCGTCCTGAACCTGGTCAACGAATCAGGACGGGCGTCCTGAACCTGGTCAACGAATCAGGACGGGCGTCCCGAGCCGCCAGAAGCTGTCCCACATCGAATTTTTCAGAGATTTTCACTCCGGGAAGCTGCTATAAATACCCCAGGCCTCCAGCAGTTGAATTCATCCCTCTCCACTCGATCTGAGTCATTAAGTGGTTTCCAGTGTACAATTTTCCAGTACACAACTCACTCAGAGACTCGGATCTCAGTTTTCTTTCTTATTAGTGTTTGTTTTAGTTTCTGAGAAATAGTCTCAGATCTTAGGTTTCTATAGATAGGTTCGTTTCTGGTATTCATAGAATACCCGGGATTTCGTTAGGAGATCCTAAGAGAGCTCTAGGCGTTCGAAGAGTCAGTCCACAGGGCTAGGCTTAAGCCCAGGACGTAAGGTAAAGTCTAGCTACTAGGCTGAGGAAGCGTCCTCCGAAGGTTCTGGTGAGCAGAGTCAGGGCGAACAATACGACGTATACAGCAGTACGCTCTGTCGGCAAGACTACGTAAAGGGTGATTTCTTTATGGCATCAGTCCCCATACCCCTCTCTTATATGTTTTATTGCTTTGTCCTAAACATCAATTATGAATATCAGATTACGGTTTTTATGAATAGTTGTTTTGTATGTTGAAGTTATTATGTTTTTCCGGAAATAGCCACCTGCTAAATATTCACTATGTCTGCATGTTTAATGTGCTCTTTTAAACTAACGTTAGGGTTATAGACAATTCCTAACCACGGTCTAATCATAACCTGTTTAGTTTAACAGGCATCAATTAGTATTGGTGTCTGCCATGCTAGATAAAATAACATGCTGAACACCCTGCTTGTTAAAGTAGTCTAGGTAGAAGTCGAGCTGAGTCCGATTATGCCGGCGGCTAGGGCAAGAGGTATGATCCCCAAAGTGACATAGGGCTTTCATGGATACCTTCGTCCCGAACCGTGAGTAGGGCCGTCATTAAGGTAGGGCGGTTTATTAGAGACCTCGGATGTGGTACGCCTTTAGACACAGAACATAGTTGCAATCCAGGCTAAGATGCATCTAAAATACTCGAAGACAGGTCAATCAACATATAGGAACAGTGTAGCATAGAATCAGAACTCATCTTTAAAACACTTTTAGGATTAATTAGACTTGAACCTAGTGGAGAATGGATCACCCTCTCATCAAAGATATTGATGAAGATTGCATAACTGGATCATAAGATAAGAGTTAGGATAAGAGGCTAGTTACTACTAAGCCGTTGCCACTTCCCTGGGAGTACGATATTTATTTAATAAAATCGTAGATACTTTCCAATAGACTAGCTACACGATAGGTACTCTGCCTTAGGTTCTGGCTGATTAAGTGACACCATAGAGACTAAATGTGACAATTAGTCAATCACAGTCCTTAATTATTCATAATCAACATAGGGTAAAATAACACCTATTTAGCATGTCAACCGGAATCGCATCAGATTTTTGGCGCCGTTGCCGGGGAAATATCATAACGAATTTAGGATTATTGGCCACAATTCTAGAGACTTATGATAGGTAGTGGTAGTAACCTAGACTTTTGACTTACACTTATCTTATACTAGTTAGACAATCACTTTCCTAAATATAGGGTTATCATAACTAATTAATTTTAGATAATATCTGGAATTAAGACACTTAGGATAATCAAATTTTAGAAAATTATTCTAAAACCATATTAAGGAAATTTACCTGCTTTCTATATAAATCAAAATCCATAAAAATATTTTTCTTACTTTCTTGTTTCACTGTCCTACTTTTTGCTATTTGTTGTTTCTAACCAGACTTTGCACTCAAAGATGAAGAGAACAAGAGCAGCTACTAATCAGGCAAAGAAGACAGAAAACCCTGACACTCCAGGACCGAAGAAGACAAAACCAGAGGGCCCCTCTAGGCCTGTACCAGAAGTACCACGAGGGACTCTTCCTTCACAACCAGTAGAAGTAAACTCGAGCCCTGATGCCAGTGAGCATAGTCCCACGGAAGAAGATCCTTCTGAGGATACCTTCCCTCCTAGAGAAGTACCCCAGAGATCTCCAATTCACCCTCCTACCCAGAGAGTTCCTCTAAATCCACCCCCTACTGATCAAACCCAAAATTCACCGACCTCTCCTGCATACACCCCAACACCTCACGAGCGCACCCCTTCATCTGCGGGGAGTACTAACGGTTATTATTCAATGTTGTCCGTGCAGATAGACACACTAACTCAAAGGGTCTATGAGATGAACCAAGGGATTGCCAGCAGACTGTGTCATTTAGACCAACTCAGTCTGAACATCACAACTAACGTAGACCGACTCAGAGCCACGGTCAATCTCCAGGAGAACCAAGGTGCACAACTACTCCGAGAGATGGCTGATCTACGCAGTGAGCAAAACAGACAGAGGGATGAGATGCGAACAATACGCATAGAAATGCGAAGCATTCGGACAGAACTACAGGAGATCAGAGATAGGATTCGTTAAAAAGGGAAGATTCTTTTACTTTTATTTTCAGCAAATAATAAGTTTGAACTGAAACTTGAATAATTGACCCATATTTTTCTATTTTTCAAACATTTTTAAAGGGTCCTTTATTTTTCAACAATTTTCTTCAGACATTTTATTTCTATGAAAAACGAAAATTTTGCAATTGCAGTTTATTTTTCATTAACTAAATTGTATAAACTCAAATTTTTGTTTTCTTGCTGAATTTAAATAGGAATAAAATTAGGGTAGTATGATTTTCGAAAAAGTGAGACTGAGGAATTTTTGCATAGAGTTTTTTTTAACAACTTCTGAATTTCATTGGATAAACATGAAGCCTTGTTAAAAATTATGATTATTTTTGGTATACTGAGATTTGCAGGAATTAGAAAAAAATATATATATTTTCGGAATTGGCACGGGTCCCGAGGCAACCTAGGATGGGCGTCCCGGTTCTGGACGGGCGTCCAGCGGGACGGGAGTCCTGCCTCCGGGACGGGCGTCCCGAAGGCAGCCCCTTCTATAAAATCTCAATTTTTTCATTTTTCCCTCAAAATTCACTTCCAAAAATCCCCCTCTCTCAAATAACTCTCTCCCTTTACCTTTGTTAAACTTTTCAAATTTAAAATTTCAAATTTCCCTCCAAAATTTAAATTTTAAATTTCCTTCCAAATTCGAATTTCCCTCCAAAATTCGAATTTCCCGCCAAAAATTTCGAAATCTTTCCCTAGCCTAATTTCACCCTTTTGAATTCAAATTCACCTCCAGAATTCGAATTCGAACCCTCCTTCCGACCTAAAACTCCCAAAATCTCTCAAACACTTTCAACCCAAATGGCTGCCAAACGTGCTCGTACCACATCTACCATGACAGTTACCTCAGTGACACATCCTTTTATGCTGTTTCCCTCCAGCACAGCATATCAGGAGAGATGTCACGGATACATCGGACGCACGATACTGACGGGCAGAACATTAGATTGGGCAGCAGTACAGACACTGGGAGTAGAGGCTGAGGTCAGACGCATACTCGACGTACCACCTTACAGTCGAGTATTCATCGTCACAGAGCCCACATACCTGGAGCTGGTATGTGAGTTCTATGCGTCCTTTGCATGCCACCAGGAGCAGATCACATTCCGCTTAGGCGGAATAGATCGGTCGATGAGCATGGCCGAGTTCGGCGTCGCCATGAGTATCTGGCAGAGAGATGAGCTGGATACGCCCGCATACACCACAGCAGTGCGAGACTTCACGACTGCGGACGTCCCCGCTACTTGGGCTCAGATTTGTATGACGGGTGCCCCATACCAGCACGGCTCCTCGAAAGCCACAGGTATCTATCTCGCTCTTCGCTACTTACATGCCATTATCGCACACACTTTGTCAGGACGATGGACGGCCCCCGGGAATGTTACCCAAATGGAGACATTCCTCTTGGCCAACATGCATATGGGATCCACAATAGAGATGGCTCGACTTATCACAGTCATCATGCGGGGTTTTGCTACGGACACTCGGAAACAGTGTCTGGGGCTCGGGCCATTCATCACCAGGATAGCCCGCTACCTGGAGTTGGACATAGAGGGCTCGGAGCTTACTCTGGTCGCCCCAACCACTATTCCCACAGACGTTACCATCCTACGGAACATGGGAATGGTTGTCCGGGATGCGAGCGGCCGCTACACCATCCACACAGAGCAGCCAGGACATGCCTCGGCATTAGAAGCAGCTCCACCGCATATCCCTCCATCCGAGACGTTCGTGCCACGTACTGCCTTCGAACGACACATGTCGCACGGATTGGCAGAACTATCGGCACGATACAGTCGAGACATGGACCGGATTGACAGACGGCTGGCAATGATGGATGACAGGGTTGACAGACGACTGGCGGTGATGGATGACAGGATCGCCATGATCACCAGTAGGATTGAGGAGATACATCAGCAGACTACCCGAGTAGCGGAGAACTTCGAGTTTGACTTAGCAGACCTCGGTCCACTGGATGGCGACCCGCCGGGTTCTTAGTCTCTCTCTCCCCTTCTTTCCTTTCTTTTGTCTTTTGTTTATCTTGTTCTTTGTGTATGTCTGGGCTGTATGACTATGAATCTTTGTACAAAATTGATTTATATGACATACAGAATTGTTGCATTATTTTGTTTTTTCTTGTTTTTTTTTGTTTTATTTCTTGTTTTCAAATAAGTGTGGGGTAATTAGCTATGCATGAACACTGAGGACAGTGCCAAACTTAAGTGTGGGGTAGCAGTGCACGGTGCACTGTAGCAGTTTGAAAAAAATTTTCGCATGCTTTTGCTTGTTTTCCCCGTATTTTCACACCCTTCCAAAATTTTTTCGTCTTTCAGACTTCTAAATGCAGTATGCTTGGTTAAACAATTGCTTATGTCTATGATATGTAGGTAGTATGTTATGGTTAGTAGGAGATAGTCGATAGCTATCTTGGACTAATTGATTAGGAATAGGGAATTCCTGATAACTGAGCACAACCTTGTCTAGATTAGAGACTTCAACCAATTGCCTATTCGAGACTCCACTAGATAAAATTAGACCAGTTGTGGATATATTGGCAGTTAGAATGACTAGATGAGACTCTGAGCTAAAAGTGAAAGGAACATTAAGGAAGTTAATTACAATAGGGTAGTTTGCCAGCGGCCTTCGCTACTCGAGCACCACTCCTTCGGGGAATTTAAAGCCTGATGCCCTAAGGTCGTGTAGATCTGGGAGTCATCGGAGTGGGACTCGCTACATGGGTAGTTGAAGTTGACGTGTTCTAAGCAGACTCGAAATACCCTGAATCTATAAAGAAAATAACTAAGTGCTAAAACATCAAAAATCTTATCACCAAACCTCAGAACTCAGAAAGTTATCTGTTGTCAGTGTGTCTAGCGATAGGTCGAAGTATTATCTGGTAGCAGTTAAGATAAGAGTTCATTGTGTTGACTATCTGGTCTAGACTAGTACACACACTACACATCAGGAAGACCCTGTGACTAAGAAAAAAGTCCAACCTAGTTGTTGATTTGTTTTCTGCCTGATCATAACAAGCTACTAGAAACATTTGAGACCTTGTCATAGCAACCTAACCAGTCAGACCTGTGTTAAGAATTGTCTGAAGAATTTTTGGAATAAAAACATGATTAGGAATTTAAGTGACTGCACTACGGTTTAAAATCACTAACTCCATGTAGACTTTGCTTGAGGACAAGCAAAAAGCTAAGTGTGGGGTTATCTGATACGCGAAAATTGTATCACATTTTTAGCATGTTTTTATATATGTTTTAATGTGAAATTGAGAGTAAATTGACATTAATTGTTTACTATTTACTTGATTTCACGGTTTTTATGATTTTGGAAGTGTCAGGTGAAAAGTAAACGAAAACAGTAAATTCTGGGGCAAAAACGCAATTTTTGGAAATGTTGACCCGGTCAAAGGTCCGGGACGGGCGTCCCGACCCAGTCAAACCTCCAGGACGGGCGTCCTGAACCGGGACGGGCGTCCTGAACCTGGTCAACGAATCAGGACGGGCGTCCCGAACCGGGACAGGCGTCCCGAGACACCAGAAGCTGTCCCACATCGAATTTTTCAGAGATTTTCACTCCGGGAAGCTGCTATAAATACCCCAGACCTCTAGCAGTTGAATTCATCCCTCTCCACTCGATCTGAGTCATTAAGTGGTTTCCAGTGTACAATTTTCCAGTACACAACTCACTCAGAGACTCGGATCTCAGTTTTCTTTCTTATTAGTGTTTGTTTTAGTTTCTGAGAAATAGTCTCAGATCTTAGGTTTCTATAGATAGGTTCGTTTTTGGTATTCATAGAATACCCGGGATTTCGTTAGGAGATCCTAAGAGAGCTCTAGGCGTTCGAAGAGTCAGTCCACAGGGCTAGGCTTAAGCCCAGGACGTAAGGTAAAGTCTAGCTACTAGGCTGAGGAAGCGTCCTCCGAAGGTTCTGGTGAGCAGAGTCAGGGCGAGCAATACGACGTATACAGCAGTACGCTCTGTCGGCGAGACTACGTAAAGGGTGATTTCTTTATGGCATCAGTCCCCATACCCCTCTCTTATATGTTTTATTGCTTTGTCCTAAACATCAATTATGAATATCAGATTACGGTTTTTATGAATAGTTGTTTTGTATGTTGAAGTTATTATGTTTTTCCGGAAATAGCCACCTGCTAAATATTCACTATGTCTGCATGTTTAATGTGCTCTTTTAAACTAACGTTAGGGTTATAGACAATTCCTAACCACGGTCTAATCATAACCTGTTTAGTTTAACAGGCATCAATTAGTATTGGTGTCTGCCATGCTAGATAAAATAACATGCTGAACACCCTGCTTGTTAAAGTAGTCTAGGTAGAAGTCGAGCTGAGTCCGATTATGCCGGCGGCTAGGGCAAGCGGTATGATCCCCGAAGTGACATAGGGCTTTCATGGATGCCTTCATCCCGAACCGTGAGTAGGGCCGTCATTAAGGTAGGGCGGTTTATTAGAGACCTCGGATGTGGTACGCCTTTAGACACAGAACATAGTTGCAATTCAGGCTAAGATGCATCTAAAATACTCGAAGACAGGTCAATCAACATATAGGAACAGTATAGCATAGAATCAGAACTCATCTTTAAAACACTTTTAGGATTAATTAGACTTGAACCTAGTGGAGAATGGATCACCCTCTCATCAAAGATATTGATGAAGATTGCATAACTGGATCATAAGATAAGAGTTAGGATAAGAGGCTAGTTACTACTAAGCCGTTGCCACTTCCCTGGGAGTACGATATTTATTTAATAAAATCGTAGATACTTTCCAATAGACTAGCTACACGATAGGTACTCTGCCTTAGGTTCTGGCTGATTAAGTGACACCATAGAGACTAAATGTGACAATTAGTCAATCACAGTCCTTAATTATTCATAATCAACATAGGGTAAAATAACACCTATTTAGCATGTCAACCGGAATCGCATCACCGAGCCCCGATGTGTTAAAGACGTCCAACGCTTAAATGGATGCATCGCCGCCCTCGGACGTTTCATCTCAAAATCGGCGGAGAGATGCCTCTTATTCTTTAAAATGCTCAAGGATTCGAAGAATGGGTTCGATGGACACCAGAGTGCAGCAAGGCATGGAGAGACCTTAGGGCCCACCTCTGGCAACTCCCCTTGTTGCGATTCCCGGCCACGGGGGAAACGTTATTCCCATATCTTTCCTTTTCTGACCTAATGGTAGCCTCGGTATTAGTCAAAGAGGAGGGATCAAAGCAACACCCCGTGTACTTCGTGAGCAAAGCCCTAAACAGTTTCGAATCTAGATACTCCAATGTCGAGAAACTAGCATACGCATTGGTAATATTATCCCGAAAGTTTAGGCCCTACTTCGAATCTCATCCAATTGTCGTCTACACCGACGCACCACAGAGACAAGTTTTTCACAAATTGGATCAGTCAGGCAGAATGTTACGGTGGTCCATCGAGCTGTGCGGACAGGATGTCACTTTCAAACCACGAACTGCTATTAAGGCCCAAGCCCTAGCCGGTTTTCTCGCGGAAGGTTCATTCAACAACTCAAAGGATGGTGAACGATTGATGGACCCATGGGAATTATGGGTGGACGGGGCAGTTAACGCCAGTGGAGTAGGTATTGGAGTAGTTTTGACTTCCCCCAATAAACAATATATCGAGATGCGGGTAGCAAAGCTAGATAGGGATCTCTCAAACAACCAAACAGAGTACGAAGCACTGCTCATGGGAATGAGATGGGCCCACGACGCAAACATCACAACCCTTAGCGTCTACAGCGACTCACAGTTGGTCGTAAATCAAGTCCAGGGTACATATGCAGTACACTCAGAAAATCTCCAAATGTACATGGAAAGAGCTAAATAGTGGAAAGAAAGGTTCAACCCCTTTAGCTTATCCTTGATTGGCCTAAAGGATAATCAAACAGCAGACCGACTAGCAAAAATATCCTCTAGAGAGACTCCCAATGAGGAAGGCATCCCGATAGAAATAATGACTAGCTGCACGGAGACACACCTGATTCAACCCATACAACTCGCATTGGAAGATTGGGTTGATGAAATCACGAAATTCATCCAGCAAGGAGCATTGTCAGACGATGAAACTCGCGCCCGACAGATAAAGTGCCAATCCGCTAGATACGGGATCCATGGGGGTATTCTGTACCGACGGTCCTTCACGAGGCCCCTACTCCGATGCATCCCGCCATCCCAAGCTAATGCATTGCTCGCTGAGATGCATGAGGGAATATGTGGAGGACACCTGGGAGCCCGAGCCCTGGCGGAAAGAGTAATCAATCAAGGGTATTACTGGCCAACCCTAAGGGACGACGCTAGACGGTATGTTAGAAATTGCAACACTTGTCAGATCTTTGGAAGTATACCACAGATGCCATCCATCGAACAGACCCCAGTCATAGCAGCATGGTTGTTCGACATGGTCGACTATTTCTCCAGATGGATCGAGGCAAAAGCCCTAAGACACCCTACGGAGAAAAACGTCACGAAATTCTTCTGTGAGCACATCCTATGCCATTTTGGAGTTCCCAGAGCGGTAGTCACTGATCACGGGACCCAGTTCTTAGCGAAATTCACCTCAGAATGTCACAGATTGCACATCAAGCATTGGAAATCTTCGGCCGCACACCTGCAAGAAAACAGCCAAGCAGAAGCCGCCAATAAATTAGTGTTACTAGCTCTACGAAAAAACTTAGAGGGGACATCCAACAAATGTGTTGATCAGCTAAACTCTGCCTTATGGACAGTTCGCACTTCGACTAGGGCCCCCATCGGTGAAACAACCTACACACTCGTGTACGGCTTAGAGGCCATAGCACCAGCCGAAGTGGCCCTGCCTACAGCGAGAGTAGCGATATACAACTAGGACAATAATAGAGGAAAAAGAAGCATGGATCTAGACTTGTTAGAGGAGCGGAGGATCACAAGTCGACTGAAATCCCAGTCTTTCAAAGACAAAATAAAATGGGCTCACGACAGGAAGGTGTTCAAAAGACCGATTAAAATCAGAGATTGGGTACTCCGTAAAATCGAAGGCACGACGAGATATATCCAGGCAAATAAATTAACCCCAAATTGGAAAGGCCCATACCTCATCAAAAACGAAGTACGACCCGACACATACCGGCTTGTAAACAAGGACGACATTCCTCTGTCAAGGCCATGGCACACAAATCACTTAAAAAGGTACTATGCATAAACGGGTACCAAACATTCGTTTAAGTTCCAAGTCAGCCTTGGGAGATTATTTTGTTATTTTTCAATTTTGAATACCGAGCTAGCCTTGGGTGATATTTGTTCCACCTTTTCTTGCAATATTAAATAAAAGTACCGAGCTACGGCTTGGGAAAATTTTGAAATTACCATAAGTGAAGACTATGGTTGAATGAAATGAAGTACTGAGCTACGGCTTGGGAAATTACAAAAGTACCATTGAGGGACCGCCTCATGGTTAAACAAGGTACCGAGCTACGGCTTGGGAAATTACAAAAGTACCATTGAGGGACCGCCTCATGGTTAAACGAAGTACCGAGCTACGACTTGGGAAATTACAAAAGTACCATTGAGGGATCGCCTCATGGTTAAACAAAGTACCGCGCTATGGCTTGGGAAATTACAAAAGTACCATTGAGGGACCGCCTCGTGGTTAAACGAAGTACTGAGCTACGGCTTGGGAAATTACAAAAGTACCATTGAGGGACCGCGTCATGGTTAAACAAAGTACCGAGTTACGGCTTGGGAAATTACAAAAGTACCATTGAGGGACCGCCTCATGGTTAAACGAAGTACCGAGTCATAACTTGGGAAGTTACAAAAATGACCATTGAGGGATCACCTCATAGCTAAACGAAGCACCGAGCTACGACTTGGGAAGATACAAAATTGCCAATGAGGGACCACCTCATGGTTAAACAGGGTACCAAGTTATGGCTTGGGAGATTGCAAAGTTATCATTGACCGCCTCTGGATTAATCGAATCTCCGAGTTCCATTTATGGAGCACCTTGGGGTTAAACAAAATGTCCGGTTTTGACTTACGAAGTTATGAAATTACCATTAATACTTGTGGTCACGGGGCGCGGAACCACACTTGGAAGATTGAGAGCCATTGAGTTAGTAATCTTGACGCATTGGATCAAACGTGGAGTTGTGCTAAGTTCGCAGTTATGAGTATGAATTCCTTGGTGAAAACACATTATGAAAACAAAATGAATTTTCATTGAAACAAAATACAAGAGATCCAAAAAAATTTTATATATATACATAAGGATTCTTTCAAGGAGTAAGCCGGGAGCCGTCGAGCATCTCCCAGAAGGTTGGGGTCGACGGAGTAGGAGGATCCTAGAGGGGCCGGCCTCTCTTTTCGTCTCTCTCCCTTAGCGCGTCCATTTCTTCTTAAGTAAAGGGGACGAAGTCAGCACCCCTCCTACAAACATCGTTGTCGAAGTTGGCAGAGAAGGCCCCCAGAAGAATGGACTTATATTTGAAGTACGGGTGGAGCTGACGGATAATGTGGACACAGCCCTTGTTTAGAAAGGATCCAGCTTCATGGCCAATCTCCTCGTGGTGCTCGGTGGAGCTCTTGAAGTCGTCAATAAAGTTTTTCTTGAAAGCATCCGACTTACAGAAGCTCAACTCTTCCAGAACGGAGATTTGTCTCTCCACAGCTTCATCCCGGGTAGTTTTAAGAGCAGAATTCGCAACCTCCAACTCCGCCACCTTCTCCTCAACATTGAGAAGCTTCGCCAGCAAGTCTGCCACCTCGTCATCCGCCTTCGATTTTCCCCCATGGCCAGCTCAAGGTGGGAAGCTTGGTCGGCGACCGTAGCCTCCAAAGTAGATAGGCAAGGCTCATTGGCTACCCACCACTATGCATCAGCCAAGGCTCGTGCTCCGGCCTCAACGGAGAGGGAGTTGGCGATGACAAGCACGTAAGAAGAAATCTACAAGAGGAGAATACATAAAAAAGAAGGGAAAAAGAGAGGGAAAGACTTAAAAGAAAAAAGGGGGGAGGGTCGACTTACCCGAGCAAGGAGAGCACTGACCCAGTTTGTGGCTTCGTCCACCCCCATCTCCCCCATCGTCGTCAGAGACTCCACGTCGGCTGCCCGGTTCAAAACAGCACCTCCGATGAAAGAGGCTGCGTACCGGTTAGTGAAACGTATGTTGTTAAGGGAACGAGTCCTATTCGAGATCTCTGAAGCCAACTCTGTCAGAGCCCCCTCCTTAGTTGGCATTTCAAATCCCGGCCGCAACCATGATGGACCAGAGTCCTCTTGAGGGGCTTCGTCATCAGCCCTGGCAACCGGAGTAGAAGGTTCGTTTGCCCGGGCCTCCAGGGGCAGATGCTCCCCTACAACTTCATCAAGGAAGGTGGGGGGAGAGCCAGCAACAAGGATCTCCGTGGAAACAGAAAGGCCACGAGGCGATGTCCTGCGCCACTGGCGAGGGCGAAGCTGCTCTTCCTCGTCTTCAATTTTTGGAGAAGCTTCGGAAGGATCACGAGCTTCCTCTCCCCGAGATCCAGTAGGAGCGGACTGTGGGGTTTTAGATCGCGGCCCCCACTCCTTGAAAGTCGAAGGTTCCTACCCCGGCGTGATGTTTGGCCAGCCCTGGAAGGGTAAGTGAGAATTGTATCTCCTGGGGCTCCTCGGTCTATCAACCTCGGGGGGAACCGGGGCAGAGAGTTCAAGTGCGACTGACGAACACCACGACCCTCCTCGCGGTTATTCCAGGAAATCCCAAACATCGTAGGCCCTGGAAAGCAAAGCCATTAGAAATGCATTCAAAAACTGATTAAAAAATAGAACAAAAAAGAAAGAAAAAGGAGAGCATAATGCTCAAACTAAGTTTACCCCGACCAGTGCGACAACCCCGGACAGTAGAGATACAATGTTCACAATGGATAGAGAAAACACCCCTAGGGTGAATCGTCCAGTCATGGTTAGGTGCCTCTACCTCAAAACCTAATTCTTCTCTTCGGGAGTCCAAGCCCGCACCTATCCCACACCACTTCAAGCTTTCCTCACTCAGTAAATCAGTAGAGGAATATACCCGGGTTTGGGTTTGACGACTATCACCTAAGTCTCGAGTAATAGCCTCTAAGAAAGCTTTCTCCGAGGGGTCAAGGGAAGATAAATATAAGATTTGGGACCATTGGTAGTCCTCATTGACGCTTGGACGAAATGGGAACCCCACCTTAGACTCTACCATCACCCACTTCCCCTTGAAATCAATCTTGTTGGGCGGGGAATCAAAAAGTTTGACCCGGTTCCTACGCAGATGAAGTGAAAGGGTGTTGTCCGACATACGAAGAGAAGAAAAGAACATCCTAAGGATATTCATTGAGAGCTCAAACCCTAACCGACGACAGAGGCAGATCAAGGAAAAAAGATTGCGAATAGCATTTGGGTGGATCTGCCCAGGTTGTACACGGGCGAAGACTAGGAAGTCCACGAAGGTAGGGTCCATTGGTAGCCTAAGACCCACCTCAAAATGAGCTAAGGGAAGTGGAATGTGACGAAGTGACATTCGACCTACTTCGGGAGTTACAAAAATCCTATACGTATTAAGGTCTATGTTATAACTACGGGCAAAGGAGTTGGCTTGTTCTTGGGTAACCCGACTACTCTAGAAAGAAAAATCAGAGCCGAGGGGTTCAGGCATCAATGGTTGGAAAGGGACTCCCACAGGAACCTCAGCTTGGATTTCCCTATTAACGGCAACTGTGACTTCGTTTTTCGGTGACTGAGGGTTAGGCTGGGGACCTCCAAACCCTTCGGCCATGAGAGCCTCGACCTCCCTAACACTCCCTTCCTGGGCAGCCATTCTTTACCTACAAATGGAAGTTCAACATTTAAGAACCCCATTCAAACAACTACCCAGAGAAACAAAATGCTAGCCTACCGCAACTAAAACAGTTTGGTTACACAAGTTCTCCTCAACTAAGAAAACGACGGGAAGGGCCAACCTACGACCGCCTTCCCAGACGGTTAATCAACCACAGCCCAAAAAGATGTTCACAAAAAACCCAGCACTCCTGTTCCATTTGCCTAAAAAACTAAAACCCTTCTCATTCCCCAATAACAACAAAATACCAGAAAGAGGATGTCTCATAAGCAAAAAGCAAGCGAGTGTCTTAAAGGCAGAGCTTACACAGAACGTCCATGGCAGAAAACAAACAAAAAAGGTAAAAAACCGTTTACAAAGAAAAGGACAAAGCATACCTTTTACAGTTGATTAGAATTTAAGTTTGCAACCCAAAATCACGAGTCTAAACTCACGACGAGAACAACGACAGAAGAATCTTCAGAAAATGTAGAGGCAGTAATGGCAGAAATAGTTTGTAGAAGAGAAAACGGTAGGAAGAAAGGAAAGAAAAATGCCTCTTCAGGGAATCATAAACCTCCCCATCGAACTTATTTCAGTTTTGTAGGCATTCAATATTTCAAAGTGTAGCTCCCCCAAGTATTGCTCCACGAAGTGTCGCTCTCCGAAGTATAGTATCCCGAAGTATCGTACCCCAAAGCGTCGCTCTCACCAACGGCTTGACCGACTCTCCATCTCCCGAAGTCCAATCCATCCCAATCTCTCCTAAATTCTTACCTTCTCAAATTACTTTTTTATCCCTTTAATTACTTTGATAGATTTTTGCCGAATCGGTTTGGTTCCTTTATCGGGAACACTATCTTTCCCGCACAAATCACAATGTCTAGATATTCAGGAGATGGACGCATTGTCCGACAAGCATCATTCTGGGGAACTGGGACAAGAATATCACAATCTTCGACCTCACCCGGTTCCAGTCACCGTCCAACCTCGGAAAGACTAGGACCACAACAAGAGACTTCCAGATGTTCTCGAGATCTAAGAGAACAACTTAATTCGAAATGAATAGAGGACACAAAAAATGAGTTACAAATATTGCAAAAAGAAAATGAACAGTTGAAACAGGATCAAGAGCTTTCGCGACAATGGTTGAAGTTAAGGGCTAAATTTTAGAAGGCTGGTGCAGACCTCCCCCCCCCCCCCCCCCCCCCCCCCCCCCCCCCCCCCCCCCCCCCCGAGATTCTCAGAGGATCCCTCGGAACTTCCGCAACGAACACAGACAGCCACTAAGAGAGATGAAAGGCGAGGTACAAGAACAGACGGAAAGTAAATGGTCAGCGAAGTAGGGGAAAGTCATCATTCCTCGAAACCTATTCCGAAGTGAGGGGCAAGAAAGCGTTACCCCGAGTACAGTCCTGAAAAAGGAAAAAGCACGACCAAAGTCCATAAAACATGGTCAATTGAGTTAGGTCATTTCGCCAAGTGGATCCAAAATATCTCCCCCGATCCAAGTCTCAAAATTCCGCAGTTCGTCCTCTATTTAGGACTAACTCGACCTCTCGAGCATATGTGCCGATACAAATCGGCCATGAGACTAGTCACAAATGATGAAGCCATCTTGTGCAAAGCGTTCCTGAGCACTCTGTCCGATAAAGTCCTAACCTAGTTTACATCTCTAAAAGCAGGTACCATTGATTCCTGGCACACCCTAGAAAAGGTGTTCCTGGACCAATTCAGCACAACGGGAACCATATCGAAAACAAGAGGAGACTTGGCTAACATCAAACAGTGAGAGGATGAGACTCTGCTATCCTTCTTGGAACGATTCAAGAAGACTTATGATGACACCGAAGGGATCAGCCAAGACACGGTCATCACCTGCTTCGAAGGAGGATTCCGGTCTAGGATACTATACACCGAGCTTCAACTGAGAAAACAAAAAACCATAGGTGAAATGTTCAGCGTTGCCCGAAAAGTAGCACTAGCCGAAAGTAGTGCACTTGAGTCCACCACAAAAAGGAAGGATAAGCAGCACGAGCATCCAAGAGATGTCTCCTTGAGCTTCTCAGAATGAAGAGACAAAAGTCAAGGTAAGAAGTTTGAAACCTTCACACCCCTGAATGTCCCAAAGGAAAGTCTGATAGCAGTAATAAAAGAAAAATACGGAGTAATGGATCCTGCCCCGATGAGGCCACACTCATTCTCTACGCAAGATAAGACCAAATTCTGCGGATTCCACAGAGACTACGGACACACCACGGATGAATGCATCCAACTGAAAAGAGCAATTGAAAAGCTCATCCGAGAAGGATGTTTAAAAGAATATGTTGTCGATGTGCAACAACAGAAGGATAAAGTGAAAGGGTAATCAACATGATAAACCCAGAGCTGACCTCCGTCAGAATGATCAAGAAGAGAATATACAATCTTACCAAATCATACCTTGTTCCAAAGTATGAATTTGAATAGTCGGAGGTCATTACTTTCACAAACGAGGAGTTAGAGAACAATAAGGAGGCAAAAGTCACCCCTATTGTCCTCGAAATTCGTATGACACGAGAAGGAATCGACAAGTGCACAGTGAAAAGAGTTCTGGTTGACACTGGAGCCACGAAGAATATTATGTATTTTCGATATTTCGAGGAAATGGGCTTGAAAGATGAGCACCTCAAGCCAAGCAAAATGGTACTAGAGGGGTTCACACCACACAAAGTACCAGTTAAAGAAACAGTAAGGATGCAAGTCACCCTCGGCGAAGGGGACAAAGCAAGAACAGAAGAGATAAAATTTTACGTTGTGCACTTAGAATCCCCCTATAATGTCATAGTGGGGACACCTTTCCATGCAGCCTTTGACTTGGTAATTTCCACATCTCACCAACAAGTTAAGTTCAACACTTCGCGGGGTGTCAGTTTTGTGAAGAGCAGCCCCCGGAGTTTGTTGGGTCAAATCATGAAGATAAAAAGGAAAAGGGACTCTCCCACCGAAGTCGGGTACATTAATTAAGTGACAGTGGACCACGACCTGAGGATACAAAGGATACTAGAAAAGCAAATTTGCGATCTAGTCATCGAAGTATCGCGAGAGAGCGAGTTTGACGAAGTAGCCATAAATCCCAACTATCCTCAACAACGTGTCAAAATCGGAAGGGAAATGCCAAACAAACTCCTGCAAGACATCATCAAGTTCCTGAAAGATCATCAACATAGTTTTGTCTGGTGTACGGAGGATATGCCAGGTATCGACACCGCCATAGCCGAACACGCACTGAACATAAGTTCGACGTGTTGCCCAATATAACAAAAGTCCAAACAGTACGGAGAAGAGAAAATACAAGGCATGAAGGAAGAGGTAGATAAACTTCTGAAAGCAGGATTCATACGCGAGGTAAAGTACCCCACATGGCTGGCCAACGTAGTAATGGTCAAAAAGTCCACCGAAAAATGGAGGATGTATGTTGATTACACTGACCTCAACAAGGCTTGTCCTAAAGACTGTTACCCGCTACCTCGAATTGATGCACTGGTAGATTCAACAGCGGGATACGAATTTTTAAGCTTCATGGATGCCTTCTCAGGATATCATCAAATAAAGATGAGGCTAAGTGATCAGGTACACACTTCGTTCCGAGCCGCAGGGGCCATATATTGCTATAATGTTATGCCATTTGGATTGAAGAATGTAGGGGCCACATACCAACGAATGATGAATCACATCCTCAAAAGCCAAATCGGAAGGAACATCGAAGCATACGTCGATGATATGGTTGTCAAAACCAAACATGGCGCATCACACCTAGATGATCTGGAGGAAACTTTCTCCAACCTAGCGAAGTTCAACCTCAAGCTGAATCCAACGAAGTGCACGTTTGGAGTAAAATCTGGAATATTCCTGGGTTTTATGATGTCCGAACGGGGAATCGAAGCCAATCCAAAAAATTTGGGGGTACTAACTTGGCTCACCGAGCCCCAATGTGTCAAAGACATCCAGAGGCTAAATGGGTGTATCGTTGCACTAGGACGCTTTATTTCAAAATTAGCAGAGAAGTGTCTTCCATTCTTCAAATCCTTGAAAAACTCAAAGAATGACTTTGTTTGGACTCCGGAATGCAGCCACTCCTGGAAGAGTTTGAAGGGCCATCTGTTAAATCTTCCTCTGCTACGACCTCCAAACACGGGAGAAACACTTTTCCTATACTTATCCTTCTCCGATTTGGTCGTAGCATCGGTGTTGATAAAAGAGAAAGGAACAAAGCAGTATCCCGTATACTTCGTCAGCAAGGTCCTAAATGACGCTAAGTCCCGATATTCAAATATCGAAAAGCTAGCGTACTCATTAGTAATTTCCACGCGGAAACTCAGACCATACTTCAAATCTCATCCTATTGTCGTCTACACTAATGCCCCGTTAAAACAAAGTTTTCATAAACTGGATCAATCTAGAAGAATGCTTCGATGGTCTATCGAATTATGCGGACAAGAAATCACATTCAAGCCCCGAACAGCTATCAAAGCACAAGCTCTCGCAGATTTCCTCGCAGAAGGGTCCTTCACGGAATTGAACATAGGAGTAACTGAGCCAACAAAGGAACCGTGGGAACTAAGAGTAGATGGAGCGGTCAACTCTAGTGGAGTCAGAGCAGGCGTTGTCTTAACTTCGCCTAACAAGCAATACACTGAAATGCGAGCCATCGAATTTAAACCCAATCTTTCAAATAATCAAGCGGAGTATGAAGCATTGCTTATTGGATTAGAATGGGCCCATGGAGTAAATATAACTGTTTTGAAGGTCTACAGCGACTTACAATTGGTGGTGAATCAGGTCCAAGGTACCTATACGGTACAATCAGAGGGTCTGCAACCATATGTGGACAAAGCCAGAAAATGGAGAGAAAAATTCTGCCCTTTCACGTTATCTTTGATCAGTAGAAGAGAAAATCAGCAAGCAGACAAACTAGCAAAAATTTCCTCCAGAGAAACTCAAAATGAGGAAGGAATCCCAATAGAAAGAGCAACAGCAAATTCGAAAGAAGTGAACTTAATTCAATGCCTACATTCCACTTCAGAAAATTGGGATGAGGAAATAAAGAATTTCATTCAAAAAGGGAGCCTCCCGAATGACATTACCCGGGCTAAGCAAATACGACGACAGTCAGCCAGGTATACAATCCATGATGGTGTCTTATACAGACGCTCTTTCTCAAAGCCTTTACTTCGTTGCATTCCACCATCTAAAATAAATGAGCTGCTCGCTTAAATACATGAGGGAGTATGCAGAGGACACCCCGGAGCCCGAGCATTGGCCGAAAGAGTAATCAACCAAGGGTATTATTGGCCGACGCTAAGAGAAGATGCCAAACGATATGTCAAGAAATGTGATACATGCCAAATTTTTGGAAGTATTCCACAACTTCCTTCAATTGAACAAACCCCAGTGGTGGTAGCCTGGCCATTGGACATGTGGGGAATGGACTTAATGGGAAAATTCCCAAAAACGAGGAATGGTTATGAATACTTAGTATTGGCGGTGGATTATTTCTCAAAATGGGTAGAAGCAAAAGCTCTCACACATCCCACAGAGAAAAATGTTTCTAAGTTCTTCCGGGAAAACATCCTATGTCATTTTGGAATACCTAGAACAGTGGTTACTCATCATGGAGTTCAATTTTCAACCAAGTTCACCGCAGAGTGTCAAAAGTTGTACATCAAACACTGGAAATCATCAGTAGCGCACCCTCAGGGGAATGGTCAAGCAGAAGCCGCCAACAAACTAGTATTAATGGCCCTAAGGAAAAACTTGGAAGGAAAGTCCAACAAATGGGCTGGCGAGTTGAATCCAACTATGTGGGCAATTCGCACTTCGACTAGGGGCCCCATAGGATAAATGGCATACGCACTGGTGTACTGTTCCGAAGTAGTAGCACCAGCCGAAGTCGCATTACCCACAGCAAGAGTGTCAATGTACATCGAAGACGTCAACAAGGAAAGAAGAGGCATGGAACTAGATCTGCTAGAAGAACGGAGAATAGCAAGCGGCCTAAGATCACAGTCGTTCAAACAAAAAGCTAAAAAAGCCCATGATAAGAAAGTATTCAAATGACTTAAAAGAATATAAAGATAGAGGGCACGACGAGGTATATAAAAGCAAACAAGTTAACTCCGAACTGGGAAGGACCGTACCTCGTGAAACACGAAGTAAGACCCGACACTCACTTGCTCATGAACAAAGACGGCATTCTCCTACCAAATCCATGGCACGCAAACCACTTGAAAAGGTACTATGTATACATAGCACCTAGAAAGCTTTTTCTTATGTACCAAGTCATCTTGGAAACAAGTTTGTTGAACAGCTTCAGAAAGCACCCGATTGAGATTTGAAAATAAAAGAACCAAGCTAGAACTTGGCAAATAAATTTCCATAAGTGAAATCTTGTGGTCACGAAGTACCGAGATCAATCTCGGGAGTGAATTACCATTGAGTGAAATCTTGTGGTTACGAAGTACCGAGATCAATCTCGGGAGTAAATGAATTACCATGGAGTGAAATCTCATGGTTACGAAGTACCAAGTTTAAGAAACTTGGGAGAATTAAACTACCACGTAGTTAACCTCGTGGTCGCGAAGTACCAAGTTAGAAAAGTGAATTAAGAAAAGCAAAATTAGCACAGGCATAAAGACCACTGGGAATTCTATTAATGTTTTCAAAATCGGAGTACAAAGTTTACATTCAAAAAAAATTCTAAGTACAAGGATTACAAGGTCAAGGAGTGATGCGTTCCGGTCGATATGCTAAATAGGTGTTATTTTACCCTATGTTGATTATGAGTAATTAAGGACTGTGATTGACTAATTGTCACATTTAGTCTCTAAGGTGTCACTTAATCAGCCAGAACCTAAGGTAGAGTACCTATCGTGTAGCTAGTCTGTTGGAAAGTATCTACGATTTTACTAAATAAATATCGTACTCCCAGGGAAGTGGTAACGGCTTAGTAGTAGCTAGCCTTTTATCCTAACTCTTATCTTATGATCAAGTTATGCAATCGTTATCAATAATCTTGATGATGGGGTGATCCATTCTTCACTAGGTTTAAGTCTAATCAAGCCTAAAAGTGTTTATAGACAAAGTTCTGATTTAATGTAACATTGTTCCTATATGTTGATTGACCTATATTCGAGTGTTTTAGATATATCTTAGCCTGGATTGCAACTATGTTCTAAGTCTAAAGGTGTACCACATCTGAGTAATCTGATATACCACCCCATCGCCAAGGTAAACGGCCCTACTCACGGTTACTACTAAAGACAGCTATGAAAGTCGATGTCACTTCGGAGATCATGCCGCTTGCCCATAACCACAGGCATAAACGCTCTACTCAGCCTACCTAGACTACTCTAACAAGCAGGGTGTTCCGTAGGTTATTTTATCTAGTATTGCAGACACCAATACTAATTGATGCATGTTAAACTAAACAGGTTATGAATAGACCGTGGTTAGGAATTTTCTATAACCCTAATTTTAGTTTAAAAGAAACTACATTAGACATGCAGACATAATGAATATTTAAGCAGGTGGCTATTTCCAGAAAAACATAATAACTTCAGCAAATATAACAAATATTCATAATAATCATAATCTCGTATTCAAATCAGTATTTGGACAAACACAGTAACAACATATAAAGAGAGGGACAGGGGGAACTGATGCCATAAAGAAATCACCCTTTACGTAGTCGCGCCGTTGGAGCGTACTGCTATATATGTCGTACTGCTTGACCCGACTCTGCTCGTCAGAACCTTCGGAGGACGCTTCCTCAGGTTCATTTCTGGTATTCATAGAATACTCGGGATTTCGTTAGGAGATCCTAAGAAGGCTCTAGGCGTTCGAAGAGTCAGTCCACAGGGTTGGGCTTAAGCTGGGTATTAAGGTAAAGCCCAGTTACTAGGCTGAGGAAGCATCCTCCGAAGGTTCTGGCGAGCAGAGTCGGGTCAAGCAATACGACATATACAGCAGTACGCTCCATCGGCGAGACTTCGTAAAGGGTGATTTCTTTATGGCATCGGTCCCCCTGTCCCTCTCTTATATGTTGTTATTGTGTTTGTCCAAATATCAATTGTGAATACTGGATTATGATTGTTATGAATATTTGTTATATATGTTGAAGTTGTTATGTTTTTTCCAGAAATGGCCACCTGCTTAATATTCACTATGTCTGCATGTCTAATGTGCTCTTTTAAACTAAAGTTAGGGTTATAGACAATTCCTAACCACGGTCTAATCATAACCTGTTTAGTTTAACATGCATGAATTAGTATTGGTGTCTGCCATGCTAGATAAAATAACTTGCGGAACACCCTGTTTGTTAGAGTAGTCTAGTTAGGGGCCGAGTTGAGCGTTTATGCCGGCGGCTAGGGCGAGCGGCATGATCCCCGAAGTGACATAAGGCTTTCATGGATGCCTTTAGCCCAAACCGTGAGTAGGGCCGTCATTAAGGTAGGGCGGTTTATTAGAGACCTCGGATGTGGTACGCCTTTAGACACAGAACATAGTTGCAATCCAGGCCAAGACATGTCTAAAATACTCAAATATAGGTCAATCAACATATAGGAACAGTATAACACAGAATCAAGACTCATCTATAAAACACTTCTAGGATTAATTAGACTTGAACCTAGTGGAGAATGGATCACCCTCTCATCAAAGTTATTGATGAAGATTGCATAACTGGATCATAAGATAGGAGTTAGGTAAAAAGGCTAGTTACTACTAAGCAGTTACCACTTTCCTGGGAGTACGATAATTATTTAATAAAATCGTAGATACTTTCCAACAGACTAGCTACACTATAGGTACTCTACCTTAGGTTCTGGCTGATTAAGTGACACCTTAGAGACTAAATGTGACAATTAGTCAATCACAGTCCTTAATTACTCATAATCAACATAGGGTAAAATAACACCTATTTAGCATATCGGCTGGAAACACATCAGATTTTTGGCACCGTTGCCGGGAAAATATCATAATGAATTTAGGACTCCTGATCAAAATTCTAGATACTGATCAAAATTCTAGATACTTATGATAGGTAGCGGTAGTAACCTAGACCTTAGACCTAACACTTATTCTATGCTAGTTAGACAATCAATTTCCAAAATATAGGATTATCATAACTAATTGATTTTAGATATTATCGGAAATTAAGACATTTAGGATAATCAAATTTTAGAAAATCATTCTAAAACCATATTGAGGAAATTTAACTGCTTTCGAGAAAAAAAAAGAAAAAAAAATTTAAAAATTTAAAAACCGAAAAAATGTATTTTTCTTGCTCAATGGTAAGTTGTTCTTTTCCCTATCTCTTGTTGTTTCTTAGTTGTTTTCTTAGTTGCTCTTTTTCGTGTTAATTAATTTCGAATAAATAAAAATGGAAATGAGGATAAAATATATTTTCTTCTGAGTTGTAAAACTTTTGGCTTAAATTTTTATCTGGAAGAAACTCCATTTTAGAATTTTCTTAGAGTCATGCCGGATTTATTAGGACGAGTTGTGAAATAATTTTTTATTAATAGCCAGACCTCTGAATGTTCTATTGAAAAAAAAGGCGTTCCTTTTGTTTTGCTGATAATTGCATGAGATCTTTTAAACCAAAAGGAATTACTGCACCCATTATGGCATCACCTGATTGAAATATGTTTTTTTAATGAATATGTGATGTAATGATGTAGTAAGAATTGTTTTAGGACAGAAACATGATAAGAAAGTTCATGTATGATAAATCCTGATCTTATCTAATCTTGTCTAAAACAATAGGTTACACTGATCACTCTGAGATATATGTGTTCAATAAAACTGATGCTGAACCGTAATTGATTAAGTTAGGTTTTATTGTCACTTGAATTTGATATAGAATGAAGGGATGAGAAAAAGGGTTAAGAATCTAGAAAGCAAACCTTTGGTCTAGATTAGGAAACCCTGAGTTAGAGGCTATTGACGAGACAGTAGTATCTGATAAATTTCTGAATGAGGATCTATTTTCATTATTTGCTATGAGTAATGATTCTCCTCCGTGGTTTACTGATATTACTAATTATCTAGCTGCTAATTATTCCTAAGTGATATGACTTATCAGCAAAAGAAGAAATTATTTCCTGATTTGAAATATTACTACTGGGTAGATTTCTCTTCTATTTCAAATTTTTGCAGAGTAAAGTGGTCAGAGGATGTATCTCGGAAGGCGAAGGCCACATGATTCTGAAGCATTGTAGGAATCTATGGGAGACCAATTAACTGCTATCAACACTGTCCGGAAAGTGTTGGAAGTAGAATCTTGTTGACCCACCATATTCAAGGATTTTGTATCTCTGATACAGTCCTGCGATGCTTGCTAAATAACAGGTAACACCTCTTCCAGAGATTGCCTACCCCAGCAAGGTATATAGAGTCTTGAAATCTTTGATATCTGGGGTATCGAATCCTTTTCCTTTCTTCCTTTGAAAAAAAATTTACATCATAGTAATCGTGGAACACTTTTCAAAAATAGCCTGAACCACAGGTGATACGCGAAAATCTTATCACTTTTTTAGCATGTTTTTATGTATGAATTTAGGTGAAATCGAGGGTAATTTGATCTTGATTGTTCATTATTCACTTAATTTCACAGTTTTTATGATTTTGGAAGTGTCAGGTGAAAAGTAGAGGAAAACAGCAAATTTTGGGGCAAAAACGCAATTTTTGGAAATGTTGACTCGGTCAAAGGTTCAGGACGGGCGTCCGGAACCCAGGACGGGCGTCCCGACCAAGTCAAGACACCAGGACGGGTGTCCAGGACCCGGGACGGGCGTCCCGAGCAGCCAGAAGCTGTCCCACATCGAATTTTTCAGAGATTTTAACTCCGGGAAGCTGCTATAAATACCCCAGGCCTCCAGCAGTTGAATTCATTCCTCTCCACTCGATCTGAGTCATTAAGTGGTTTCCAGTGTACAATTCTCTAGTACACAACTCACTCAGAGACTCGGATCTCAGTTTTCTTTCTTATTAGTATTTGTTTTAGTTTCTGAGAAATAGTCTCAGATCTTAGGCTTCTATAGATAGGTTCGCTTCTGGTATTCCTAGAATACCCGGGATTTCGTTAGGAGATCCTAAGAGGGCTCGAGGCGTTCGAAGAGTCAGTCCACAGGGCTGGGCTTAAGCCGGGTTTTTAAGTAAAGCCCAGCTACTAGGCTGAGGAAGCGTCCTCCGAAGGTTCTAACGAGCAGAGTCGGGTCAAGCAATACGGCATATACAGCAGTACGCTCCATCGGCGAGACTTCGTAAAGGGTGAATTCTTTATGGCATCGGTCCCCCTGTCCCTCTCTTATATGTTGTTATTGTGTTTGTCCAAATACTGATTGGAATACCAGATTATGTTTTTATGAATATTTGTGATATATGTTGAAGTTATTATGTTTTTCTAGAAATGGCCACCTGCTTAAATATCCATTATGTCTGCATGTCTATTGCCGTTCTTTTAAACTGAAATTAGGGTTATAGACAATTCCTAACCACGGTCTATTCATAACCTGTTTAGTTTAACAGACATCAATTAGTATTGATGTCTGCCATACTAGATAAAATAATCTGCGGAACACCCTGTTGGTTGAAAGTAGTCTAGGTAGGCTGAGTTGAGTATTATGCCGGCGGTTATGAGACGAGCAGTATGATCCCCGAAGTGACATAGGGCGGTCATTGCTGACTTTAGTCCGAGCCGTGAGTAGGGCCGTTACCCTTAACGATGGGGCGGTAGCGTAGAAACTCAGATGTGGTAGCCTTTAGACACAGAACATAGTTGCAATCCAGGCCAAGACATGTCTAAAATACTCGAATATAGGTCAATCAACGTATAGTAACAGTATAACATAAAATCAGGATCTAATCTTTAAAACACTTTCAGGTTTAGCTAGACTTAAACCTAGTGGAGAATGAATCACCCTCTCATCAAAATTATTGATGAAGATTGCATAACTGGATTATAAGATTAGAGTTAGGAAGAAAGGCTAGTTACTACTAAGCCGTTGCCACTTCCCTGGGAGTACGATATTTACTTAATAAAATCGTAGGTACTTTCCAACAGACTAGCTACACGATAGGTACTCTGCCTTAGGTTCTGGCTGATTAAGTGACATCATAGAGACTAAATGTGACAATTAGTCAATCAGAGTCCTTAATTATTCATAATCAACATAGGGTAAAATAACACCTATTTAGCACATCAGTCGGAAACGCATCATATTTTTGGCGCCGTTGCCGGGGAAATATCATAATGAATTTAGGATTATTGGCCACAATTCTGGAAACTTATGATAGGTAGCGGTAGTAACCTAGACTTTTGATTTACACTTATCTTATACTAGTTAGACAATCACTTTCCTAAATATAGGATTATCATAACTAATCAATTTTAGATAATATCTGGAATTAAGACACTTAGGATAATCAAATTTTAGAAAATTATTCTAAAACCATATTAAGGAAATTTACTTGCTTTCTAAATAAATCAAAATCCATAAAAATATTTTTCTTGCTTTCTTGTTTCACTTCCCTACTTTTGCTATTTGTTATTTCTAACCAGACTTTGCACTCAGAGATGAAGGGAACAAGAGCCCAGGATATTCTGGACGAAGTAGAACATAACACTTCCCCAGAAATCCAAACAATTCCTTCTTCACCCGAATACACTCCTGCTTCTCCCGAATATACTCCTAAATCTCCCGAGTACACCCCGAAATCTCCTGAATATACTCCTGCATCCCCCGCACCTAACGACCAACCACCTTCATCAGAGGATAGCACTGACAGTTCTCAATTAGCCTTGGCTGCCCGGGTAGATGCTATATCTCACAGGATAAGCGCTATGACTCAGACAATACCGGGCGGACTAAGACGATCATATCAGGCTGTTCTAACCTTAAGTTCTGAAGTAACCCAACTCAGAACCACAATAGAATGCCAAAATGTGCAATTACTCCGAGAGATGATGGAAATCTTAAAGGAACAAAGGAACCAGCAGGAGGAAATGCGCAACATACAAGCAGAACTGCAAGAGATGCGAAGCATTCGAACAGAACTACAGGAGATCAGAGATAGGATTCGTTAAAAAGGGAAGATTCTTTTACTTTCAACAAATAATTCGTTTGAACTGAAACTTGAATAATTGATCCTTATTTTTTCTATCTTTCAAACATTTTTAAAGGGTCCTTTATATTCAACAATTTTCTTCAGACATTTTATTTCGAATTTCTATGAAAAACAAGAGTTTTGCAAATACAGTTTATTTTCCACTAATTACATTGCACAAACTCAATTTTGTTTTCTGAAATTCTTGCTGAATTTAAGTTAGGATAAAATTAGGGTAGTCACAATTTTCGAAAAAAGACTGATGAATTTTTGCATAGAGTTTTTAACAACTTCTGAATTTCATTAGATAAACATTAAGCCTTGTTAAGAATTATGATTATTTTTGGTATCTTGAGATTTTCAGGGAATTACGAAAAAAAAAAAATATTCCGGAATTGGCACGCGTCCCGATGCAACCCGGGACGGGCGTCCCGGTTCTGGACGGGCGTCCAGTGGGACGGGAGTCCTTCCTCTGGGACGGGCGTCCCGAGGGCCACCCTTCTATAAAAGTCCAATTTTTTTTCATTTTCTCTCAAATCTACAACCAAAAATTCATCTCTCTAAATATTTCTCTCTACCTTCTCTCTACAAATTTTTGGCAAACTCTTCAAAGTCTAAAAATTCGAATTTCCCTCCAAAATTTGAATTTTCCCAAAAACTCGAATTTCCATCCAATCTAGTATGGCAGACACCAATACTAATTGATGCCTGTTAAACTAAACAGGTTATGAATAGACCGTGGTTAGGAATTGTCTATAACCCTATTTTAGTTTAAAAGAAACTACATTAGACATGCAGACATAATGATTATTTAGCAGGTGGCTATTTCCGGAAAAGCATAATAACTTCAACATACAAAACAACTATTCATAAAATCATAATCTGATATTCATAATTGATGTTTAGGACAAAGCAATAAAACAGATAAGAGAGGGGTATGGGGACTGATGGCATAAAGAAATCACCCTTTACTTAGTCTCGCCTACAGAGCGTACTGCTGTATACGTCGTATTGCCCGCCCTGACTCTGCTCGCCAGAACCTTCGGAGAACGCTTCCTCAGCCTAGTAGCTAGACTTTACCTTACGTCCTGGGCTTAAGCCTAGCCCTGTGGACTGACTCTTCGAACGCCTAGAGTTCTCTTAGGGTCTCCTAACGAAACCCTGGGTATTCTATGAATACCGGAAACGAACCTATCTATAGAAACCTAAGATCTGAGACTATTTCTCAGAAACTAAAACAAAACACTAATAAGAAAGAAAACTGAGATCCGAGTCTCTGAGTGAGTTGTGTACTGGAAAACTGTACACTGGAAACCACTTAATGACTCAGATCGAGTGGAGAGGGATGAATTCAACTGCTGGAGGCCTGGGGTATTTATAGCAGCTTCCTGGAGTGAAAAATTCTGAAAAATTCGATGTGGGACAGCTTCTGGCGGCTCGGGACGCCCGTCCTGATTCGTTGACCAGGTTCGGGACGCCCGTCCCGGTTCAGGATGCTCGTCCTGTCGGTTTGACCGGGTCGGGACGCCCGTCCCGGACCTTTGACCGGGTCAATATTTCCAAAAATTGCGTTTTTGCCCCAGAATTTGCTGTTTTCGTCTACTTTTCACCTGACACTTCCAAAATCATAAAAACCGTGAAATCAAGTAAATAGTAAATGATTAATGTCAATTTACTCTCGATTTCACATTAAAACATACATAAAAACATGCTAAAAATATGATACGATTTTAGCGTATCACTGGGGTATTGACTTCATGGGTCCTTTTCCTTCTTCCTTTGGAAACAATTACATCATAGTAGCTGTAGATTATTTTTCAAAATGGCCTGAAGCACAGGCATTGCCTACTAATGATGCTATAGCTGTGTGTAGATTCCTTAAGAAATTGTTTTCCAGATTTGGATGTCCCAAAGCCCTCATAAGCGACAGAGGTGCGCACTTCTGCAACTCACAATTGCAGAAAGCACTCAAGCAATATGGAGTTCATCATCACTTTTCCACGACCTATCACCCACAGACCAATGGGCAGGTTGAGGTAACCAATAGAGCTATCAAAAGAATTTTAGAAAAAACTGTAGGAGTTAACCGTAAAGATTGGGCCATAAAATTAGATGATGCCTTATGGGCCTTTCGTACGGCATATAGAACTTCTACAGGATTTTCACCTTACAAATTGGTTTACGGAAAAGCATGCCATTTGCCTGTCGAACTAGAGCATAAAGCATTTTGGGCTTTGCAGAAATGCAATCTAGATGATAATTTGTCTAAGGAAAATAGGATGTTACAACTCAATGAATTGGATGAGTGGAGGTTTAATGCATATGAGAATTCTCTCAATTAAAATGAGGAGTAAAATTCGACATGATAACAGACTTAGATCCCAGAAAAATTTTGAACCAGGTGATAAAGTGTTATTATACAACTCACGTTTGAAATTGTTTCCAGGAAAACTAAACAGTTGTTGGTCAGGTCCGATTACCATTACAGAGGTGTCGCCATTTGGAGCAGTCATCATCGTGGATCAAGATAACATCTCTCAGAAAGTAAACGAGCAACGTTTAAAACCATACCGAGAGCCAATGGACAGATCTGAGCAAGTTCTTCTGCTCAACTAGTAAAGGGAGTATCTCTTTCATTTTATTTCGTGTTTTGTCATATGTTATTTCTTTCAATGCTTTATTCTTACCCTTAGTTAGTCAAATAAGTGTGGGGTAAGAGTTTTTCTATTTTGTTTTTGTTTCTTGTTTTCAAATAAGTGTGGGGTAACTTAGATATGCATGAACACTGAGGACAGTGTCAGACTTAACTGTGGGGTAGCAGTGCACAGTGCACTGTAGTAGTTTGAGAAAATTTTTGCATGATTTTGCTTGTTTTTCCAGTATTTTCACACCCTTCCAAAAATTTTCAAAATTTTTCATTCTTTCAGACTTCAAAATGCAGTATGATTGGTTAAACGTTGCTTATGTCCATGATATGTAGGTAGAATGTTATGGTTAGTAGGAGACAATGTGATGACTATTTTGAACCTATTGATTAGGAATAGGGAATTCCTGATAAATGAGCACAACTTAGTCTGGATTAGAGACCTCGACCAATTACCTTTTCAAAACTTAACTAGATAAGATTAGACCAGTTGAGGATGTATTGACAATTAGAATGACTAGATGAGACTCTGAGCTAAAAGTGAAAAGAAACAAAAGAGAGTAAATTAAATAAGGGTAGTTTGCCAGCGACCTTCGCTACTCGAGCACCACTCCTTCGGGGAATTTAAAGCCTGATGCCCTAAGGTCGTGTAGATCTAGGAGTCATCAGAGTGGGACTCGCTACATGGGTAGTTGAAGTTGACGTGTTCTAAGCAGACTCAAAATACCCTGAAAGATCTATAAAAGAAAAATCAATAAAATGCTAAATAATTAAAAATATGATCACCAAAGCTCAGGACTCAGAAACTTATCTGTTGTCAGTATGTCTAGCGATAGGTCGAAGTGTTATCTGGTAATAGTTAAGACAAGAGTTTATTGTGTTGACTATCTGGTCTGGACTAGTACACACACTACACATCAGGAAGACCTTATGACTAAGAGAAGAGTTCAACCTAGTTGTTAAATTATTTTCTGCTCAATCCTAACAATCTACTAGAGACATTTGAGACCTTGTCATAGCAACCTAACCAGTCAGACATGTGTTAAGAATTATCTGAATAATTTTTGGAATAAAAACATGACTAGAAAATTTAAGTGACTGCACATATGATTTAAAATCACTAACTTCAGGTAGACTTTGCTTGAGGACAAGGAAAAAGCTAAGTGTGGGGTTATTTGATGTGCACAAATCATATACCCTTTTTAGCATGTTTTTAGACATAAATTAGGGCAATATTTGAATGTATTTGATCTTAATTGAATCAAATTGACATAAAATTGCTTAAATTTAGATTTTGGAAGTTTCAGGAGCAAATTGGACGAATACAGCAAATTTTGGGGCAAAAATGCAATTTTTGGAAGCTTCTGAGTTATGCTGACTTGGTCAACGGTCCGGGACAGGGCGTCCCGACCCAGTCAGACCACTAGGACGGGCGTCCCAATCCAGGACGGGCATCCCGGAGCACCAGAATTTGTCCCACATCGAATTTTTTGGAATTTTTCACTCCAGAAAGCTGCTATAAATACCCCAGGCCTCCAGGAGTTGAAATCATTCCTCTCCACTCGATCTGAGTCATTCAGAGACTTCCAGTGTACAATTCTCGAGTACACAAGTCACTGAGAGACTCGGGTTTCAGTTTCAGTTTTCTTTCTTTCTTTAGTGTTTCGTTTTCTTAGATTCTGAGAAATAGTCTCAGATCTTAGGCTTCGATAGATAGGTTCGTTTTTGGTATTCATAGAATACCGGGATTTCGTTAGGAGATCCTAAGAGAGAGATAGGGTGCGTGTTCTTAGTCAGATTAGGGCAATTTGCTTAAGCCCGGGATGTAAGGTTGATACGCGAAAATCGTATCACATTTTTAGCATGTTTTTATATATGTTTTAATGTGAAATTGAGAGTAAATTGACATTAATTGTTTACTATTTACTTGATTTCACGGTTTTTATGATTTTGGAAGTGTCAGGTGAAAAGTAGACGAAAACAGCAAATTCTGGGGCAAAAACGCAATTTTTGGAAATGTTGACCCGGTCAAAGGTCCGGGACGGGCGTCCCGAACCCGGTCAAACCGCCAGGACGGGCGTCCTGAACCGGGACGGGCGTCCCGAACCTGGTCAACGAATCAGGACGGGCGTCCCGAGCCGCCAGAAGCTGTCCCACATCGAATTTTTCAGAATTTTTCACTCCGGGAAGCTGCTATAAATACCCCAGGCCTCCAGCAGTTGAATTCATCCATCTCCACTCGATCTGAGTCATTAAGTGGTTTCCAGTGTACAGTTTTCCAGTACACAACTCACTCAGAGACTCAGATCTCAGTTTTCTTTCTTATTAGTGTTTTGTTTTAGTTTCTGAGAAATAGTCTCAGATCTTAGGTTTCTATAGATAGGTTCGTTTCCGGTATTCATAGAATACCCGGGGTTTCGTTAGGAGACCCTAAGAGAGCTCTAGGCGTTCGAAGAGTCAGTCCACAGGGCTAGGCTTAAGCCCAGGACGTAAGGTAAAGTCTAGCTACTAGGCTGAGGAAGCGTCCTCCGAAGGTTCTGGCGAGCAGAGTCAGGGCGGGCAATACGACGTATACAGCAGTACGCTCTGTAGGCGAGACTAAGTAAAGGGTGATTTCTTTATGGCATCAGTCCCCATACCCCTCTCTTATATGTTTTATTGCTTTGTCCTAAACATCAATTATGAATATCAGATTATGATTTTATGAATAATTGTTTTGTATGTTGAAGTTATTATGTTTTTCCGGAAATAGCCACCTGCTAAATAATCATTATGTCTGCATGTCTAATGTAGTTTCTTTTAAACTAAAATAGGGTTATAGACAATTCCTAACCACGGTCTATTCATAACCTGTTTAGTTTAACAGGCATCAATTAGTATTGGTGTCTGCCATACTAGATAAAATAACATGCTGAACACCTGGCTTGTTAGAGTAGTCTAGGTAGGCTGAGTAGAGCGTTATGCCAGCGATTACGAGCCTTCAGAGTGATCCCCGAAAGTGACATAGGGCTTTCATAACTGTCTTTGTTCGAACCGTGAGTAGGGCCGTTTACCTTAATGATAGGGGGCGGTAGCATAGAGACTCAGATGTGGTACACCTTTAGACACAGAACATAGTTGCATTCCAGGCTAAGATATATCTAAAACACTCGAATATAGGTCAATCAACATATAGGAACAGTATAACATAGAATCAGAACTTATCTTTAAAACACTTCTAGGGTTAATTAGACTTGAACCTAGTGGAGAATGGATCACCTTCTCATCAAAGTATTTGATGAAGATTGCATAACTGGATCATAAGATAAGAGTTAGGATAAGAGGCTAGTTACTACTAAGCCGTTGCCACTTCCCTGGGAGTACGATAATTAACTTAGTAAAATCGTAGATACTTTCCAATAGACTAGCTACACGATAGGTACTCTGCCTTAGATTCTGGCTGATTAAGTGACACCATAAGACTAAACGTGACAATTAGTCAATCACAGTCCTTAATTAATCATAATCGACATAGGGTAAAATAACACCTATTTAGTACGTCAACCGGAATCGCAACCAGATTTTTGGCGCCGTTGCTGGGGAAATATCATAATGAATTTAGGATTATTGGCCACAATTCTAGAGACTTATAATAGGTAACGGTAGTAACCTAGGCTTTTGATTAACACTTAAGTTATACCAGTTAGACAATCACTTTCCTGAATATAGGATTATCATAACTAATTAATTTTAGATAATATCTGGAATTAAGAGACTTAGGATAATCAAATTTTAGAAAATTATTCTAGAACCATATTGAGGAAATTTACCTGCTTTCTAAATAAATTTTAAAATCCATAAAAATATTTTTCTCGTTTTTCTTCACTTCCTATGTTTGTTATTTGTTATTTTTAACCAGACTTTGCACTCAGAAATGAAGAGAACAAGAGCAGCTACTAACCAGGCAAAGAAAACAGAAAACCCTGACACTCCAGGACCAAAGAAGACGAAACCAGAAGGCCCCTCTAGACCTGCACCTGAAGTACCACGAGGGACTCTTCCTTCACAACCAGTAGAAGTACACTCGAGCCCTGATGCCAGTGAACTAGTGAGACGATTCCTGAACACCCGTGAGCATAGTCCCACGGAAGAAGACCCTTCTGAGGATACCTTCCCTCCTAGAGAAGTACCCCAGAGATCTCCAATTCACCCTCCTACCCAGAGAGTTCCTCTAAATCCACCCCCTACTGATCAAACCCAGAATTCACCGACCTCTCCTGCATACACCCCAACACCTCACGAGCGCACCCCTTCATCTGCGGGGAGTACTAACGGTTATTATTCACTGTTGTCCGTGCAGATAGACACACTAACTCAAAGGGTCTATGAGATGGACCAAGGGATTGCCAGCAGACTGTGTCATTTAGACCAACTCAGTCTGAACATCACAACTAACGTAGACCGACTCAGAGCCACGGTCAATCTCCAGGAGAACCAAGGTGCACAACTACTCCGAGAGATGGCTGATCTACGCAGTGAGCAAAACAGGCAGAGGGATGAGATGCGAACAATACGCATAGAAATGCGAAGCATTCGGACAGAACTACAGGAGATCAGAGACAGGATTCGTTAAAAAGGGAAGATTCTTTTACTTTTATTTTCAGCAATAAATTCGTTTGAACTGAAACTTGAATAATTGACCCATATTTTTCTATTTTTCAAACATTTTTTTAAAGGGTCCTTTATTTTCAACAATTTTCTTCAGACATTTTATTTCTATGAAAAACGAAAATTTTGCAATTACAGTTTATTTTTCATTAACTAAATTGTATAAATTCAAATTTTTGTTTTTCTTGCTGAATTTAAATAAGAATAAAATTAGGGTAGTATGATTTTCGAAAAAGTGAGACTGAGGAATTTTTGCATAGAGTTTTTTTTAACAACTTCTGAATTTCATTGGATAAACAGGAAGCCTTGTTAAAAATTATGATTATTTTTGGTATACTGAGATTTGCAGGAATTAAGTAAAAAAATAAATAAATTTTCGGAATTGGCACGCGTCCCGAGGCAACCCGGGACGGGCGTCCAGCGGGACGGGAGTCCTGCCTCCGGGACGGGCATCCCGAAGGCCTCCCCTTCTATAAAATCTCAATTTTTTCATTTTTCCCTCAAAATTCACTTCCAAAAATCCACCTCTCTCAAATAACTCTCTCTCTTCACCTTTGGCAAACTTTTCAAATTTAAATTTCCCTTTCAAATTTAAATTTAAATTTCAAATTTCCCTCCAAAATTTTAAATTTCCCGCCAAAAATTTCGAAATCTTCCCTAGCCTAATTTCACCCTTTTGAATTCAAATTCACCTCCAGAATTCGAATTCGAACCTTCCTTCCTACCTAAAACTCCCAAAAGTCTCTCAAACACTTTCAAACCAAATGGCTGCCAAACGTGCTCGTACCCCATCCACTATGACAGTTACCTCAGTGACACATCCTTTTATGCTGTTTCCCTCCAGCACAGCATATCAGGAGAGATGCACTGGGTACATCGGACGCACGATCTGACGGGCAGAAGCTGGATTGGGCAGCAGTACAGACACTGGGAGTAGAGGCTGAGGTCAGACGCATACTCGATGTACTACCCTACAGTCGAGTATTCATCGTCACAGAGCCCACGTACCTGGAGCTGGTATGTGAGTTCTATGCATCCTTTGCATGCCACCAGGAGCAGATCACATTCCGCTTAGGCGGAATAGATCGGTCGATGAGCATGGCCGAGTTCGGCATCGCTTTGGGTATCTGGCAGAGAGAGGAGCTGGATACGCCCGCCTACACCACAGCAGTTCGGGACTTCACTTCTGCAGAGGTCTCCACTGCTTGGGCTCAGATCTGTATGACGGGTGTTCCCTACCAGCATGGCTTTGCGAAAGCCACAGGTATCTATCCTGCTCTTCGCTACTTACATGCCATTATTGCACACACTTTGTCAGGACGACGGACGGCCCCCGGGAATGTCACCCAGATGGAGACATTCCTCTTGGCCAACATGCATATGGGATCCACAGTAGAGATGGCTCGACTTATCACAGTCATCATGCGGGGTTTTGCTACGGACACTCGGAAACAGTGTCTGGGGCTCGGGCCATTCATCACCAGGATAGCCCGCTACCTGGAGTTGGACATAGAGGGCTCGGAGCTTACTCTGGTCGCCCCAACCACTATTCCCACAGACGTTACCATCCTACGGAACATGGGAATGGTTGTCCGGGATGCGAGCGGCCGCTACACCATCCACACAGAGCAGCCAGGACAGGCTTCGGCATCAGAAGCAGCTCCACCGCATATCCATCCATCCGAGACGTTCGTGCCACGTACTGCCTTCGAACGACACATGTCGCACGGATTGGCAGAACTATCGGCACGATACAGTCGAGACATGGACCGGATGACAGACGGCTGGCCATGATGGATGACCGGATTGACAGACGACTGGCGGTGATGGATGACAGGATCGCCATGATCACCAGTAGGATTGAGGAGATACATCAGCAGACTGCCCGAGTAGCGGAGAACTTCGAGTTTGACTAACAGACCTCGGTCCACTGGATGGCGACCCGCCGGGTTCTTAGTCTCTCTCCCCTTCTTTTCTTTCTTTTTCTTTGTCTTTTGTTTATCTTGTTCTTTGTGTATGTCTGGGCTGTATGACTATGAATCTTTGTACAAAATTGATTTATATGACATACAGAATTGTTGCATTATTTGTTTTTCTTGTTTTTATTATGTTTTATTTCTTGTCTTCAAATAAGTGTGGGGTAATTAGCTATGCATGAACACTGAGGACAGTGCCAAACTTAAGTGTGTGGGTAGCAGTGCACGTGCACTGTAGCAGTTTGAAAAAAATTTCGCATGCTTTTGCTTGTTTTCCCTGTATTTTCACACCCTTCCAAAATTTTTCAAAATTTTTCCGTCTTTCAGACTTCTAAATGCAGTATGCTTGGTTTGGTTAAAAATTGCTTATGTCTATGATATGTAGGTAGTATGTTATGGTTAGTAGGAGATATTGATAGCTATCTTGGACTAATTGATTAGGAATAGGGAATTCCTGATAACTGAGCACAACCTTGTCTGGATTAGAGACCTCAACCAATTGCCTATTCGAGACTTAACTAGATAAAATTAGACCAGTTGTGGATATATTGGCAGTTAGAATGACTAGATGAGACTCTGAGCTAAAAGTGAAAAGAACTTAAGGAAGTTAATTACAATAGGGTAGTTTGCCAGCGGCCTTCGCTACTCGAGCACCACTCCTTCGGGGAACTTAAAGCCTGATGCCCTAAGGTCGTGTAGATCTGGGAGTCATCGGAGTGGGACTCGCTACATGGGTAGTTGAAGTTGACGTGTTCTAAGCAAACTCGAAATACCCTGAATCTATAAAGAAAATAACTAAGTGCTAAAACATTAAAAATCTGATCACCAAAGCTCAGAACTCAGAAAGTTATCTGTTGTCAGTATGTCTAGCGATAGGTAAGTATTATCTGGTAGCAGTAAGATAAGAGTTCATTGTGTTGACTATCTGGTCTAGACTAGTACACACACTACACATCAGGAAGACCCTGTGACTAAGAAAAAAGTCCAACCTAGTTGTTGATTTTTTTCTGCCTGATCATAACAAACTACTAGAGACATGTGAGACCTTGTCATAGCAACCTAACCAATCAGACCTGTGTTAAGAATTGTCTGAAGAATTTTTGGAATAAAAACATGATTAGGAATTTAAGTGACTGCACTACGGTTTAAAATCACTAACTCCATGTAGACTTTGCTTGAGGACAAGCAAAAAGCTAAGTGTGGGGTTATCTGATACGCGAAAATCGTATCACATTTTTAGCATGTTTTTATATATGTTTTAATGTGAAATTGAGAGTAAATTGACATTAATTGTTTACTATTTACTTGATTTCACGGTTTTTATGATTTTGGAAGTGTCAGGTGAAAAGTAGACGAAAACAGCAAATTCTGGGGCAAAAACGCAATTTTTGGAAATGTTGACCCGGTCAAAGGTCCGGGACGGGCGTCCCGACCCGGTCAAACCGCCAGGACGGGCGTCCTGAACCGGGACGGGCGTCCCGAACCTGGTCAACGAATCAGGACGGGCGTCCCGAAGGGACGGGCGTCCCGAGCCGCCAGAAGCTGTCCCACATCGAATTTTTCAGAATTTTTCACTCCGGGAAGCTGCTATAAATACCCCAGGCCTCCAGCAGTTGAATTCATCTCCACTCGATCTGAGTCATTAAGTGGTTTCCAGTGTACAGTTTTCCAGTACACAACTCACTCAGAGACTCGGATCTCAGTTTTCTTTCTTATTAGTGTTTTGTTTTAGTTTCTGAGAAATAGTCTCAGATCTTAGGTTTCTATAGATAGGTTCGTTTCCGGTATTCATAGAATACCCGGGGTTTCGTTAGGAGACCCTAAGAGAGCTCTAGGCGTTCGAAGAGTCAGTCCACAGGGCTAGGCTTAAGCCCAGGACGTAAGGTAAAGTCTAGCTACTAGGCTGAGGAAGCGTCCTCCGAAGGTTCTGGCGAGCAGAGTCAGGGCGGGCAATACGACGTATACAGCAGTACGCTCTGTAGGCGAGACTAAGTAAAGGGTGATTTCTTTATGGCATCAGTCCCCATACCCCTCTCTTATATGTTTTATTGCTTTGTCCTAAACATCAATTATGAATATCAGATTATGATTTTATGAATAGTTTTGTATGTTGAAGTTATTATGTTTTTCCGGAAATAGCCACCTGCTAAATAATCATTATGTCTGCATGTCTAATGTAGTTTCTTTTAAACTAAAATAGGGTTATAGACAATTCCTAACCACGGTCTATTCATAACCTGTTTAGTTTAACAGGCATCAATTAGTATTGGTGTCTGCCATACTAGATAAAATAACATGCTGAACACCTGGCTTGTTAGAGTAGTCTAGGTAGGCTGAGTAGAGCGTTATGCCAGCGATTACGAGCCTTCAGAGTGATCCCCGAAAGTGACATAGGGCTTTCATAACTGTCTTTGTTCGAACCGTGAGTAGGGCCGTTTACCTTAATGATAGGGGGCGGTAGCATAGAGACTCAGATGTGGTACACCTTTAGACACAGAACATAGTTACATTCCAGGCTAAGATATATCTAAAACACTCGAATATAGGTCAATCAACATATAGGAATAGTATAACATAGAATCAGAACTTATCTTTAAAACACTTCTAGGGTTAATTAGACTTGAACCTAGTGGAGAATGGATCACCTTCTCATCAAAGTTTTTGATGAAGATTGCATAACTGGATCATAAGATAAGAGTTAGGATAAGAGGCTAGTTACTACTAAGCCGTTGCCACTTCCCTGGGAGTACGATAATTAACTTAGTAAAATCGTAGATACTTTCCAATAGACTAGCTACACGATAGGTACTCTGCCTTAGATTCTGGCTGATTAAGTGACACCATAAGACTAAACGTGACAATTAGTCAATCACAGTCCTTAATTAATCATAATCGACATAGGGTAAAATAACACCTATTTAGTACGTCAACCGGAATCGCATCAAAGGTAAAGCAATTGCTACTAGGTCTAAGGAGCGTTCTCCGAAGGCTCTGCCGAGCAGAGTAGGATCGAGCAGTCAGGAGCATACAGGAGCTGCAGCGCCGGCTGGACCTGCATAGAGTGGTGATTACTTTATGACAGTGGGTCCCCTAGACGAGGTTCTGTATGTTTATGAATTGTTTTATCTAAATATTAATTTGAATATCAGATTACGATTCTTATGAATATTTGTTTATATGTTGAAGTTGTTATGTTTTTCCGGAAATGGCCATCTGCTTAAATATTCATTATGTCTGCATGTCTATTGCCGTTCTTTTAAACTGAATTTAAGGTTATAGACAACTCCTAACCACGATCTATTCATAACCTGTTTAGTTTAACAGGCATCAATTAGTATTGGTGTCTGCCATACTAGATAAAATAATCTGCGGAACACCCTGTTGGTTGAAAGTAGTCTAGGTAGGCTGAGTAGAGTGTTATGCCGGCGGTTATGAGACGAGCAGCATGATACCGAAGTGACATAGGGTACCGTTCATTGCTGACTTTAGTCCGAGCCGTGAGTAGGGCCGTTACCCTTAACAATGGGGCAGTAGCGTAGAAACTCAGATGTGGTAGCCTTTAGACACAGAACATAGTTGCAATCCAGGCCAAGACATGTCTAAAATACTCGAATATAGGTCAATCAACATATAGGAACAGTATAACATAGAATCAGGACTCATCTATAAAACGCTTTTGGAATTAATTAGACTTAAACCTAGTGGAGAATGGATCACCCTCTCATCAAAGTATTTGATGAAGATTGCATAACTGGATCATAAGATAGGAGTTAGGATAAAAGGCTAGTTACTACTAAGTCGTTACCACTTCCCTGGGAGTACGATATTTAACTTAATAAAATCGTAGATACTTTCCAACAGACTAGCTACACGATAGGTACTCTGCCTTAGGTTCTGGTTGATTAAGTGACAATAATTGAATGCTAAGTGATAGTTAGTAAGACTCAGTCCTTAATTACTCATAATCGACAAGGGTAAAATAACACCTATTTAGCACGTCAACCGGAATCGCATCAGCAGACATAATGAATATTTAAGCAGGTGGCTATTTCCGGAAAAACATAATAACTTCAACAAATATTACAAATATTCATAATAATCATAATCTCGTATTCAAGTCAGTATTTGGACAAACATAGTAACAACATATAAAGAGAGGGACAGGGGGGACTGATGCCATAAAGAAATCACCCTTTACGTAGTCGCGTCGTTGGAGCGTACTGCTATATATGTCATACTGCTTGACCCGACTCTGCTCGTCAAAACCTTCGGAGGACGCTTCCTCAGCCTAGTAACTGGGCTTTACCTTAATACCCAGCTTAAGCCCAGCCCTATGTACTGACTCTTCGAACGCCAAGAGCCCTCTTAGGATCTCCTAACGAAATCCCAGGTATTCTATGAATACCAGAAACGAACCTATCTATCAAACCCTAGGATCTGAGACTATTTCTCAGAAACTAGAAAAACGAACACCAAAAGGAAAGAAAGAAAACTTCTACTGAAATCTGAGTCTCCGAGTGAGTTGTGTACTCGAGAATTGTACACTGGAAACCACTGAATGACTCAGATCGAGTGGAGAGGGATGATTTCAACTCTTGGAGGCCTGGGGTATTTATAGCAGCTTTCTGGAGTGAAAATCTCCAAAAGTTTCGATGTGGGACAACTTCTAGTGCTTCGGGACGCCCGTCCTGGATTGGGACGGCCGTCCTGGTGCTTTGATTGGGTCGGGACGCCCGTCCTGACCCGTTGACCAGGTCAGCATTTCCAAAAATTACATTTTTGCCCCAAAATTTGCTGTTTTCATCTACTTTTCACCTGACACTTCCAAAATCATAAAAATTGTAAAATTGAGTAAATAACAATCAATTAAGACCAATTTCCTATCAATTTCACCCTAAATTATATCTAAAAACATGCTAAAAAAGTGATATGATTTATGCATATCAAGGAGCAGAGCTTGAACCACCTAGTAGATCCCAGAAAGTTGGCTCAGACGGAGTGGGGGGATCCCATACAGGCTTTCCTCTCTTCTCATCTCGCTCTCGAAGAGCGTCCATCTCCTCTGCGGTAAAAGGAACAAAGTCTGCACCTCGTCGACAAGCCTCGTTGTCGAAGTTAGATTGAAACGCACGCAGATGGGTAGACTTATCTTCAAAATGTAGATGAAGCTTACGAATGTCATGAATACAACCCTTATCCAAAAAGGACCCGACTTTGCGACCAATCTCCTCATGATAGTCAAAGGAACTCCTAAAGTCTTCAATAATATTTTTCCTGAAGCCTTCCGTCTTGCAGTACTTGAGTTCCTCTTGAACAGAAAACTGAGCCACAATAGCCTCATCCCGAGCTGTATTCAGATCAGTATTAGCAGAATGCAACTCGACAACTTTCTCCTCAACTTTAGCCAATTTTCCCTTCAGCTCAGCAACCTCGCTAACCAGTTGGAGCTTTTCAAAGGTAGCTAACTTCAAGCGGCTAGTCTTATGAGCAACTTCGGATTCAAGTGCGGCCAAGCGAGGTTCAGTAGTTGCTCGCCATTCTTCGTTGGCAGCTGCTCATCCAGCTTGCTTCGAAGAATGGGAGTTGGAGATATAAAGAACCAAAGAGGAAACCTGCTAAAAAAGAGATGTGTTTCACATACGAAATAAGGTACTTGTAGGAAAGACAGTAAAAGAAATAAATAATACATACCCATGCCAGAAGAGCGCCAACCCAGTTAGTTGTCTCTTCAACTCCCATCTCACCCATCCCGGCCAAGCTCTCCGTATCCGCAGCCCGGTTTAGAATGGTGCCTCCAAGAAAAGAAGCCACATACCGGTTGGTAAAACTAAGGTTGTTGAGGGGAGGGTCCTGGCTGAAATCTCAGAAGCCAATGCCCGCAGGGCCTCCTCCCCAGTGGGCAATTCGAACCCCGGCTGAAGCCATAAAGGTCCGAGGCTCCTAGTATCCACCTCAGCTTCGGCGGCAGGAATCGACTCAGGTCCTCTCCGAACCACTGATACGCGAAAATCGTATCACATTTTTAGCATGTTTTTATATATGTTTTAATGTGAAATTGAGAGTAAATTGACATTAATTGTTTACTATTTACTTGATTTCACGGTTTTTATGATTTTGGAAGCGTCAGGTGAAAAGTAGACGAAAACAGCAAATTATGGGGCAAAAACGCAATTTTTGGGAATGTTAACCCGGTCAAAGGTCCGGGACGGGCGTCCCGAACCTGGTCAATGAATCAGGACGGGCGTCCCGAACCGGGACGGGTGTCCCGAGCCGCCAGAAGCTGTCCCACATCGAATTTTTCAGAATTTTTCACTCCGGGAAGCTGCTATAAATACCCCAGGCCTTCAGCAGTTGAAATCATCCCTCTCCACTCGATCTGAGTCATTATGTGGTTTCCAGTGTACAATTTTCCAGTACACAACTCACTCAGAGACTCGGATCTCAGTTTTCTTTCTTATTAGTGTTTTGTTTTAGTTTCTGAGAAATAGTCTCAGATCTTAGGTTTCTATAGATAGGTTCATTTCCGGTATTCATAGAATACCCGGGGTTTCGTTAGGAGACCCTAAGAGAGCTCTAGGCGTTCGAAGAGTCAGTCCACAGGGCTAGGCTTAAGCCCAGGACGTAAGGTAAAGTCTAGCTACTAGGCTGAGGAAGCGTCCTCCAAAGGTTCTGGCGAGCAGAGTCAGGGCGGGCAATACGACGTATACAGCAGTACGCTCTGTAGGCGAGACTAAGTAAAGGGTGATTTCTTTATGGCATCAGTCCCCATACCCCTCTCTTATATGTTTTATTGCTTTGTCCTAAACATCAATTATGAATATCAGATTATGATTTTATGAATAGTTGTTTTGTATGTTGAAGTTATTATGTTTTTCCGGAAATAGCCACCTGCTAAATAATCATTATGTCTGCATGTCTAATGTAGTTTCTTTTAAACTAAAATAGGGTTATAGACAATTCCTAACCACGGTCTATTCATAACCTGTTTAGTTTAATAGGCATCAATTAGTATTGGTGTCTGCCATACTAGATAAAATAACATGCTGAACACCTGGCTTGTTAGAGTAGTCTAGGTAGGCTGAGTAGAGCGTTATGCCAGCGATTACGAGCCTTCAGAGTGGTCCCCGAAAGTGACATAGGGCTTTCATAACTGTCTTTGTTCGTACCGTGAGTAGGGCCGTTTACCTTAATGATAGGGGGCGGTAGCATAGAGACTCAGATGTGGTACACCTTTAGACACAGAACATAGTTGCATTCCAGGCTAAGATATATCTAAAACACTCGAATATAGGTCAATCAACATATAGGAACAGTATAACATAGAATCAGAACTTATCTTTAAAACACTTCTAGGGTTAATTAGACTTGAACCTAGTGGAGAATGGATCACCCTCTCATCAAAGTATTTGATGAAGATTGCATAACTGGATCATAAGATAAGAGTTAGGATAAGAGGCTAGTTACTACTAAGCCGTTGCCACTTCCCTGGGAGTACGATAATTAACTTAGTAAAATCGTAGATACTTTCCAATAGACTAGCTACACGATAGGTACTTTGCCTTAGATTCTGGCTGATTAAGTGACACCATAAGACTAAACGTGACAATTAGTCAATCACAGTCCTTAATTAATCATAATCGACATAGGGTAAAATAACACCTATTTAGTACATCAACCGGAATCGCATCAGATTTTTGGCGCCGTTGCCGGGGAAATATCATAATGAATTTAGGATTATTGGCCACAATTCTAGAGACTTATGATAGGTAACGGTAGTAACCTAGGCTTTTGATTAACACTTATGTTATACCAGTTAGACAATCACTTTCCTGAATATAGGATTATCATAACTAATTAATTTTAGATAATATCTGGAATTAAGAGACTTAGGATAATCAAATTTTAGAAAATTATTCTAGAACCGTATTGAGGAAATTTACCTGCTTTCTAAATAAATTTTAAAATCCTTAAAAATATTTTTCTCGTTTGTCTTCACTTTCCTATGTTTGTTATTTGTTATTTTTAACCAGACTTTGCACTCAGAAATGAAGGGAACAAGAGCCCAGGATACTCTGGACGAAGTAGAACATAACACTTCCCCAGAAATCCAAACAATTCCTTCTTCTCCCGAATACACTCCTGCTTCCCCCGATACACTCCTACCCTCCTGCTTCTCCCGAATATACTCCTAATCTCCTGAGTACACCCCCGAAATCTCCTGAATATACTCCTAAATCTCCCGAGTACACCCCGAAATCTCCTGAATATACTCCTGCATCCCCCGCACCTAACGACCAACCACCTTCATCAGAGGATAGCACTGACAGTTCTCAATCAGCCTTGGCTGCCCGGGTAGATGCTATATCTCACAGGATAAGCGCTATGACTCAGACAATACCGGGCGGACTAAGACGATCATATCAGGCTGTTCTAACCTTAAGTTCTGAAGTAACCCAACTCAGAACCACAATAGAACGCCAAAATGTGAAATTACTCCGAGAGATGATGGAAATCTTGAAGGAACAAAGGAACCAGCAGGAGGAAATGCGCAACATACAAGCAGAACTGCAAGAGATGCGAAACATTCGGACAGAACTACAGGAGATCAGAGACAGGATTCGTTAAAAAGGGAAGATTCTTTTACTTTTATTTTCAGCAAATAATAAGTTTGAACTGAAACTTGAATAATTGACCCATATTTTTCTATTTTTCAAACATTTTTTTAAGGGTCCTTTATTTTCAACAATTTTCTTCAGACATTTTATTTCTATGAAAAACGAAAATTTTAGGATAAAAGGCTAGTTACTACTAAGCCGTTGCCACTTCCCTAGGAGTACGATAATTATTTAATAAAATCGTAGATACTTTCCAACAGACCAGCTACACGATAGGTACTCTGCCTTAGGTTCTGGCTGATTAAGTGACACCATAGACTAAATGTGACAATTAGTCAATCACAGTCCTTAATTAATCATAATCAACATAGGGTAAAATAATACCTATTTAGCACATCGGTCGGAAACCACATCATGTACCACATCTGAGTAACCTAATAAACCGCCCCATCGCCATTGACGGCCCTACTCACGGTTTGAGCTAATGGCATCAATGAAAGTCCTGTGTCACTCAGGAGATCATGCCGCTAGCCCTAACGCCGGCATAAACACGTAAACTCAGCCTACTTAGACTACTTTAACAAACATGGTGATCTATAGGTTATTTCATCTAATATGGTAGACTTTAATGCTTCCAACGGGAAGTCCTAAATCAAGGCCTGATAAACTAAATAGGTTATGATTAGACCATGGTTAGGAATTGTCTATAACCATTCATCTAGTTTAAAAGAGCAAGTAGACATGCAGTCATAATGATAGTTAAGCTGGTGACCATTCCGGAAAAATGTAAATGACTTCAACATACATAACACATATTCATAACATCATAATTTAATATTCAAAATAGGTATTTGGACAAACACAGTACAAGCATATAAAGAGAGGGACGTGGGGACCACCGCCATAAAGTATTCACCCTTTATTAGGTCCGCTGATGGAGTAACTGCTTGTATATACTGGACTGCTCGACCCGACTCTGCTCGACAGAACCTTCGGAGGATGCTTCCTCAGCTTAGTAGCTATGCTTTACCTTATAACCCGGCCTAAGCAAAGCCTTGTTGACTGACTCTTCGAACGCCTAGTGCTCTCTTAGGATCTCCTAATGAAATCCCCAGTATTCTATGAATAGTAAAAACGAACCTATCTAGTCGTATTCGAAGATTTGAGACAGATTCTCAGAAATGAAGAACACGAGACACTCTCGAAAACTATAAATCTACCTAAACTAAAAACACCTGAAATCACTAAGTGACTTGTATACTATAGAAAATTGTATACTTGAAGTCACTAAATAACTCAGATCGAGTGGAGAGGAATAATTTCAACTGAGGAAGGCTTGGGGTATTTATAACAGGGGAACTGGGTGAAATTCTCTTCAAAAATTGATGTGGGAGTTTGATTAGGCGTTCGGGATGCCCGTCCTAGTCTGTTGACCAGGTCAGGACGCCCGTCCTGGGTTCTGGACGCCCATCCCGACTTCCGAACTTCTGAAAATCACGTTTTGCCCCGAAATTTGTCATTTTCTTGCATATTTCACCTGACACTTCCAAAATCACAAAAAATGCAAAATTGTGTTAATAACAGTCAATTGAGAACGATTTAACACCAATTTCGACTTAAATTGTGCCTAAAAACATGCTAAAAGGTTATATGATTTGTGCATATCATATAACCCCACACTTAGCTTTTTGCTTGTCCTCAAGCAAAGTTTATATGAAATTATTGATTTTAAATCATAGGTGTAGTCACTTAAAATTCCTAGCAATGTTTTTATTTCAAAATTGATCACTGAGTCAGATAATTCACAACACAGGTCTGATTGGTTGAGTTGCCATGACAAGGTCTCAAATGTCTCTAGTAGATTATCACGGTCAGGCAGGGTTAACAACTTGATAACTAGACTGAACTCTGCTCTTAGTCACGAGGTTTTCCTGATGTGTAGTGTGTATTAGTCCAGACTAGATTGTCAACACAATATAGTCTTCTCTCGACTCTTACCAGATAATACCTCGATCGGTCGCTAGACACACCAGCAACAAACAACCTTCTGAGTTCTGAGCTTTAGTGACAAGGATTTTTCAATTAAGACTTTCAATATAAGAATACACTGGGCTATGTATTTTTAGATTGATTGTTCAGGGTATTTTGTGTTTGCTTTCACACGTCAACTTTAACTACCCATGTAGCGAGTCCCACTCCGATGACTCCCAAATCTACATGACCTTAGGGCATCAGGCTTTAAGTTCCCTTAAGGAGTGGTGCTCGAGTGGCAAAGGCGGCTTGCAAACTACCACATTTATTTAACTTTTTTTTCACTTTCAGCTTAGAGCATCATCTAGTCATTTAGATTGCTAATACATCCTCAACTAGTCTAATATTATTTAGCTAAGTCTTGAAAAGGTATTTGGTTGAGGTTTGTAATCCAAACTAAGTTGTGCTCAAGTATTAGGAATTCCTTATTTCCAATCGATGAATTCAAGAAAGTTATCACGTTGTCTCCTACAGATCATAATGCTCTACATACATATCATAGACATAAGCATTTCTTTACCAATCATAACTGCATTTTGAAGTCTGAAAGAGTGAAGGGTGTAATTCTAGTGAAAATATGGGAAAACATGCAAAAAGAAATTTACTGCTACAGTGCACTGTGCACTGCTACCCCACACTTAAGTTTGACACTGTCCTCAGTACTCATGCATATCTAACTACCCCACACTTATTTGAAAAACAAGAATAAAATAAAAACAAAACATAAAATTCTTACCCCACACTTATTTGACTAATTAAGGGGAAGAGAAAAATAAAACAACAAAAGAAATCAAACTGTATTAAAAGAAACAACCGCTGTTATGTCATATAAATCAACGTCATACAAAGTTTCATATTTCATACAGCCCAGACATGATCACACATAAAGTAGAAAAAACGAAAGAAAGAAAAAGAAAAGGAAAAGAAAAACTAAGAACCAGGCTCATCGTCATCGGGTGCACAAAAGTAGACCTCTTGGTCTTCGACCAATCGGGAAGTCTACTGAAAAATCTCCTCGACTCTGCTATTGGTCATGGTGATTCTATCTTCCATCATCGACATCCACCTCTCGATGTTTTCCATATCCCGGCTATGTTGGGCTATGAGTTCCGACAATCCTTGCTACATATGTCGCTCAAAGGCGGTGCGTGGGACCAATATCTGGGTCGGAGGTATATATGTTGGGGTCGATCCCGGTGCTGATGCCTCTCCCTGTTGCTCCGTGTGGATGGAGTAGCACCCAGTTGCATCCCGTACAACCATCCCCATGTTCCGTAGAATGGTAAGGTCCGTAGGAATGGTGGTCGGGGCAACCTGGGTCAACTCTGAGCCCTCGATGTCCAACTCCAAGTAGTGGGCTATCCTGGTGATGAACGGCCCGAGCCCCAGACACTGTTTCCTAGTGTCCGTAGCGAAACCCCGCATGATAACGGTGATGAGTCGAGCCATCTCTACTGTAGCACCCATATGCATGTTGGCCAGGAGGAATGTCTCCATCCGGGTGACATTCCCGGGGGACACCCGATGTCCTGACAGAGTATGCGCTATAATAGCATGTAAATAGCGAAGAGCAGGATGACTACCTGTGGCTTTCGCGAAGCCATGCTGGTAGGGAGTGCCCGTCGTACAAATCTGAGCCCAAGCGGTGGAGACGTCCGCAGAAGTGAAGTCTCGAACTGCTGTGGTGTAGGCGGGCGTATCCAGCTCTTCCCTCTGCCAGTTACCTAAGGCGATGCCGAACTCGGCCATGCTCATCGATTGATCCATTCCGCCCAGTCAGAATGTGATATGCTCCTGTTGGAATGTAAATGAAGTGTAGAACTCACATACCAGCTCAAGGTAGGTCGGCTCAGTGACGATGAAGACTCGACTGTAGGGTAGTACATCGAGTATGCGTCGAACCTCCTGCTCAACTCCCAGTGTCTGGACTGCTGCTTAGTCAAGCATTCTGCCAAGCAGTACGCTGCGTCCGATGTGTCCATGACACCTCTCCTGATATGCCGGAATTGAAGGAAAGAGCATAAAAGGATGTGCCACAGATGTGACGGTCACGGAAGAAGTAATACGAGCGCGTTTTAGAGCCATCTGTTTGAAAATGTTCGAGAGAATTTGAGAATTTTGGCGGGAAAGAAAATTCGAATTCTAATTCTGGAGGTAAATTCGAATTCCGAAGGATGGATTTTGGTTAGGGAAGGATTTGAGTTTTAGCTGGAAATTCGAATTTTGGAGGGAAATTCAAATTTTGGAAGGAAATTCAAAAGTTCAAATTTTGGAGGGAAATTTGAATTTTGAAATTTCAAGAGTTTGATCTGTAGAGAGAAGGTGGAGAGAATTTTGTAGAGAGATGATTTTTGGTGGTTGATTTGGGAGGAAATGGGAAAAGTTTGGGTTTTTGTAGAAGGGGGTCGCCCTCGGGACGCCCGTCCTGGCTAACTCTGGATGCGTGCCACTTCCGGATTTTTTTTTTCATAATTCCCTGCAAATCTTAATATACCAAAAACAATTATAATCTTTAACAAGTCTTCACGGTTAGCCTATAAGATTCAGAAGTTGCTAAAGACCCTTGCCAAAATTCTCAATCTCTTTTCAAAAACAATGACTACCCTAATCATATCCTAACTTCTATTCAGCAAAAATTCTATAAAAACAAAAGACTAAATTTATATAATTTAATTAATGAAAAATAAACTGTATTTTTAACACATTTGTTTTTCATAAAGAATTGAAAAATAAAATGTCTGAAGAAAAATTTCTAAATAAAATAAAAGATCCTTTTAAAAGTTTTGAAAATAAAAAGTAGGGGTCAATTATTAAACTTTAGTTCAAACAGTTTAATTGCTGAAAAATAAAAAGAATCTTCCCTTTTTTCAATGGCCTTTATTCCTTATCTCTCGCATCTCTACTCGCATAGCTCTCATCTCATCCCTTTGCCTACCCTGCTCACTTCGTATGTCAGCTAACTCCCGTAGTATCTGTGCACCTTGGCTTTCCTGGAGGCTTACTTTGGCCCTGAGTTGGTCCATGTTGGCTGTGATATTCAGAATGCTCTGTTCCGAATGACACAGTTTGCTTGCGATCGCTTGATCCATCTGGTAAATCCTGTGAATCAAAGTATCTATCTGCATGGACAAAACTGACTGAAAACCATTAGTACTTCCTCCGGATGAAGGGGTGTGCTCTTTAGGCATTGGAGTATACTCAGGAGATGTTGGTGAGATTTGGGTTTGGTCAAGGGGTTGTGGATTTCTAGGAACTCTTTGGGCAGGAGTGTGAATTGGAGATTTTTGAGGTTCTTCTCTTGGAGGAAAGGTTTCTTCAGAAGGGTCCTCTTCCGTGGGACTGGGCTCATGGGTGTTCAGTAATCTTCTAACTAAATCACTGGTGTCTAGGCTTGAGTTTATTTCTATAGGTTGTGGAGGAAGGTTCTCCCGTGGTATTTCTGGTTCAGGCCTAGATGGTCCTTCTGGTTTTGTCTTCTTTCGGCCTAGAGCGTCGGAATTTTCTATTTTCTTTGCTTGGTTTGTAGCTGCTCTTGTTCTCTTCATCTATGAGTGTAAAGTCTGGTTAGGAAAACAAATAATAGAACAAATAACAAAAACAGAAAGAAAGAAAAAAACAAAATACGAATAAATTTAAAAACAAGAAAAAAAAATATTTTTGAGTTTTAATTTTTTTTCGAAAGCAGTTAAATTTTCTCAATACGGTTTTAGAATAATTTTCTAAAATTTGATTATCCTAAATGTTTTAATTTCAGATAATGTCTAATATTAATTAGTTATGATAACCCTATATTTCAGAAACTGATTGTCTAACTAGCATAAAATAAGTGTTATGTCTAAGGTATAGATTACTACCGTTACCTATCATAAGTCTCTAGAATTTTCATCAGGAATTCTAAATTTGTTATGATATTTCCCCGGCAACGGCGTCAAAAATATGATCCGTTTCCGACTAATATGCTAAAATAGGTGTTATTTACCCTATAGCGATTATGAATAACTAAGGACTTAGAATTACTAATTGTCACATTTAGTCTCTATGTTGTCACTTAATCAATCAGAACCTAAGGCAGAGTACCTATCGTGTAGCTAGTCTGTTGGAAAGTATCTACGATTTTAATTTAATCAATTTATAGTACTCCCAGGGAAGTGGTAACGACTTAGTAGTAACTATCCTTTTACCCTAACTCTTATCTTATGATCCAGTTATGCAATCGTTCATCAAAATCTTTGATGAGAGGTTGATTCATTCTCCACTAGGTTCAAGTCTATTTAAGCCTACAAGAGTGTTTTACAGATAGTGTTCTAATTTATGTTATATTGTTCCTACATGTTGATTGACCTATCTTCGAGTAGTTTAGATATATCTTGGTCTAGATTGCAATTATGTAATGATTCTACTTGTGTACCACATCTGAGATACCTAATAAACCGCCCCATCGCCATTGACGGCCCTACTCACGGTTCAAGCTAAAGGCATCTATGAAAGTCCTGTGTCACTCAAGAGATCACCCCTCTCGCCCTAACGCCGGCATAAACACGTAAACTCAGCCTACTTAGACTACTTTAACAAACATGGTGATCTATATGTTATTTCATCTAATATGGCAGACCTTAATGCTTCCAACGGGAAGTCCTAAATCAAGGCCTGATAAACTAAATAGGTTATGATTAGACCGTGGTTAGGAGTTGTCTAGTTTAAAAGAGCAAATAGACATGCAGTCATAATGATAGTTAAGCTGGTGACCTTTCCGAAAAAATGTAAATGACTTCAACATGCATAACACATATTCATAACATCATAATTTAATATTCAAAATAGGTATTTGGACAAACACAGTACAGACATATAAAGAAAGGGACAAGGGGACCACCGCCATAAAGTATTCACCCTTTATTAGGTCCGTTGATGGAGCAACTACTTGTATATACTGGACTGCTCGACCAGACTCTGCTCGACAGAACCTTCGGAGGACGCTTCCTCAGCCTAGTAGCTATACTTTACCTTATAACCCGGCCTAAGCAAAGCTCTGTTGACTGACTCTTTGAACGCCTAGTGCTCTCTTAGGATCTCCTAACGAAATCCCCAGTATTCTATGAATAGTAAAAACGAACCTATCTAGTCGTATTCTAAGATCTGAGACATACTCTCAAAAATGAAGAACACGAGACACTCTCGAAAACTATAAATTTACCTAAACTAAAAATACCTGAAATCACTAAGTGACTTGTATACTATAGAAAATTGTATACTTGAAGTCACTAAATGACTCAAATCGAGTGGAGAGGAATAATTTCAACTAAGGAAGGCCTGGGGTATTTATAGCAGGGGAACTGGGTGAAATTCTCTTCATAAATCGATGTGGGAGTTTGATCAGGCATTCGGGACGCTCGTCCTGGTCTGTTGGCCAGGTCAGGACACCCGTCCCGGGTTTTGGACGCCCATCCCGACTTCCGAACTTTCGAAAATCACGTTTTCCCCAAAATTTGCCATTTTCTTGCATATTTCACCTGACACTTCCAAAATCACAAAAACTGCAAAATTGTGTTAATAACAGTCAATTGAGAACGATTTAACACCAATTTCGCCCTAAATTGTGCCTAAAAACATGCTAAAAGAGTGATATGATTTGTGCATATCACGAAGATGAAGGGGAGATTGCAACATATCACGACGCTCGTCAAGGTGAAGTCCTCCGTCTTTGATGCTGGCGAAGCTGCTCTTCGTCTTCCCCAACCGAAGCCTCAGGAGTTACCTCCCTACGAGACTCAGGAGCAGATCGGGGAGTCCTGTCTCTCACTCCCCCATTCCTTGCTCGACGAAGATTCCTACTTCGCCCAGACAAGGGAACAACAGAGGATGGATAAGTAAGAGGGGTATCCCCTGAGGCACCCCGATCTATCAGTCGTGGAGGAAACCGGGGTAGAGAATCCAAGTGGGACTGGCGGACATCCCTACCCTCTACACGGTTTCCCCAAGCTTTACCGAACATGGTTGGGACTGCAGCAAAATAACCAAGTCAAAACTTTATGAAGTATAAAAAAAACACCCTCGGGTTGTTTGGTCCAGTCACGGTTCAGTCTTTCCTCCTCAAAACCCAACTCCTTCTTCGGCTCAGCCAAACCAGCCCCTATACCACACCACTCTAAGCTGGACTCACTCAGTAGGTCTGTAGAAGAGTATACCCGTGATGCGATTCCGGTTGACATGCTAAATAGGTGTTATTTTACCCTATGTTGATTATGAATAATTAAGGAATGTGATTGACTATTTGTCACATTTAGTATCTATGGTGTCACTTAATCAGCCAGAACCTAAGGCAGAGTACCTATCGTGTAGCTAGTCTATTGGAAAGTATCTACGATTTTATTAAATAAATATCGTACTCCCAGGGAAGTGGCAACTGTTTAGTAGTAACTAGCCTCTTATCCTAACTCTTATCTTATGATCCAGTTATGCAATCTTCATCAATATCTTTGATGAGAGGGTGATCCATTCTCCACTAGGTTCAAGTCTAATTAATCCTAAAAGTGTTTTAAAGATGAGTTCTGATTCTATGCTATACTGTTCCTATATGTTGATTGACCTGTCTTCGAGTATTTTAGATGCATCTTAGCCTGGATTGCAACTATGTTCTGTGTCTAAAGGCGTACCACATCCGAGGTCTCTAATAAACCGCCCTACCTTAATGACGGCCCTACTCACGGTTCGGGACGAAGGCATCCATGAAAGCCCTATGTCACTTCGGGGATCATACCGCTTGCCCTAGCCGCCGGCATAATCGGACTCAGCTCGACTCCTACCTAGACTACTTTAACAAGCAGGGTGTTCAGCATGTTATTTATCTAGCATGGCAGACACCAATACTAATTGATGCCTGTTAAACTAAAAGGTTATGATTAGACCGTGGTTAGGAATTGTCTATAAACCCTAACGTTAGTTTAAAAGAGCACATTAAACATGCAGACATAGTGAATATTTAGCAGGTGGCTATTTCCGGAAAAACATAATAACTTCAACATACAAAACAACTATTCATAAAAACCGTAATCTGATATTCATAATTGATGTTAGGACAAAGCAATAAAACATATAAGAGAGGGGTATGTGGACTGATGCCATAAAGAATCACCCTTTACGTAGTCTCGCGACAGAGCGTACTGCTGTATACGTCGTATTGCTCGCCCTGACTCTGCTCGTAGAACCTTCGGAGGACGCTTCCTCAGCCTAGTAACTGGGCTTACCTTAATACCCAGCTTAAGCCCAGCCCTGTGGACTGACTCTCTTCGAACGCCTAGAGCTCTCTTAGGGTATCCTAACGAAACCCCGAGTATTCTATGAATACCGAAAACGAACCTATCTATAGAAACCTAAGATCTGAGAATTTCTCAGAAACTAAAAACAAAACTAATAAGAAAGAAAACTGAGATCCGAGTCTCTGAGTGAGTTGTGTACTGGAAAATTGTACACTGGAAACCACTTAATGACTCAGATCGAGTGGAGAGGGATGATTTCAACTGCTGGAGGCCTGGGGTATTTATAGCAGCTTCTTGGAGTAAAAATCTCCAAAAAATTCGATGTGGGACAGCTTCTGGTGGCTCGGGACGCCCGTCCTGATTCGTTGACCAGGTTCGGGACGCCCGTCCAGCCGGTTTGACTGGGTCGGGACGCCCGTCCCGGACCTTTGACCGGGTCAACATTTCCAAAAATTGCGTTTTTGCCCCAAAATTTGCTGTTTTCGTCTACTTTGCACTTGACACTTCCAAAATCATAAAAACCGTGAAATCAAGTAAATAGTAAACAATTAATGTCAATTTACTCTCAATTTCACATTAAAACATATATAAAAACATGCTAAAAATGTGATACGATTTTCGCGTATCTCCTAAATCTCGGGTAGTTGTTTCTAGGAAAGATTTCTCAGAATGGCTAAGGGAAGAAGGATTTTGGATTTGGGACCATTGATAATCTTCACTGACACATGGACGAAAAGGAAAACCTATTCGAGACTCTACCATTAACCACCTTCCTTTAAAATCTATCTTATTTGGTGGAGAATCGAAAAGGAGAACTTTAATTCGGCGCGGACGAAGAGAAAGAGTGTTGTCCGACATTCGAAGCGAAGAGAAAAACATCCTAAGTATATTAGGGGTAAGTTCAAAACCAAATCTATGACAAAGGTAGATCAAACAAAAAATAGTACGAACAACGTTTGGATGAATTTACCCAGGCTGAACCCGGGCAAAAACTAGAAAGTCTGTAAAAGCAGGATCAATGGCAAGCCAAAGTCCCACTTCGAAATGTGCTAAAGGAAGAGGGATGTTATGAATCGACATTCTGCCTACCTCGGGAACTATGAAAAGTCTATAAATACTAGGATCTATACTATATCTATGAGCAAAGGATTCCGCCTGTTCACGGGTGATACTATTTTTCCACAAAGCGAAGTCCGTAGCAGGAGGCGCATGCATAGATGGCTGAAAGGGGACACCCACAGGAACCTCGCCTTGGCCTTCCCTAATCGCTACAGTAACTTCATCTCTTGGTTGGACAGGCTGAGGATCCCCGAACCCCTCAGCCATAAGTTCCTCAACCTCCCTATCATTTCCTCCTCGGACAACCGTTTCCTACATGCGAACGGAAGTTCAACGTTTAGAACTCCATTCAAACAAAAAGCTACCTAGTAAGAGAAATGATACGCGAAAATAGTATCACCTTTTTAGCATGTTTTTATGTATGATTTCGGGTGAAATTGAGGGCAAATTGATCTTAATTGTTTGTTATTTACTCAATTTCACAGTTTTTATGATTTTGGAAGTGTCAGGTGAAAAGTAGATGAAAACAGCAAATTTTGGGGCAAAAATGCAATTTTGGAAATGTTGACTCGGTCAAAGGGTTAGGACGGGCGTCCCGAACCCGGGACGGGCGTCCAGGACTCGGGACAGGAGTCCCGACCTGGTCAACAGACCAGGACGGGCGTCCTAATCCGGGACGGGCGTCCCGAACCCCCAGATCCAGTCCTACATCGAATTTTTGATGAAACATCACCCCGGGAAGCTGCTATAAATACCCCAGGCCTCCAGCAGTTGAAATCATTCCTCTCCACTCGATCTGAGTCATTTAGTGGTTTCCAGTGTACACTTCTCTGGTACACAACTCACTCAGAGACTCGGATCTCAGTTTTCTTTCTTATTAGTGTTTTGTTTTAGTTTTTGAGAAATAGTCTCAGATCTTAGGCTTCTATAGATAGGTTCGTTTCTGGTATTCATAGAATACCAGGGATTTCGTTAGGAGATCCTAAGAGGGCTCTAGGCATTCGAAGAGTCAGTCCACATGGCTGGGCTTAAGCTGGGTATTAAGGTAAAGCCCAGTTACTAGGCTGAGGAAGCGTCCTCCGAAGGTTCTGGCGAGCAGAGTCAGGGCGAGCAATATGACATATACAGCAGTACGCTCCGTAGGCGAGACTACGTAAAGGGTGATTTCTTTATGGCATCAGTCCCCATGTCCCTCTCTTATATGTTGTTATTGTGTTGTTCTAAAGATTTATTATGAATACGAGATTACGATTTTTATGAATAGTTGTTTTATATGTTGACGTTGTTATGTTTTTCCGGAAATAGCCACCTGCTTAACATTCACTATGTCTGCATGTCTAATGTGCTCTTTTAAACTAAAGTTAGGGTTATAGAGAACTCCTAACCACGGTCTAATCATAACCTGTTTAGTTTAACAGGCATCAATTAGTATTGGTGTCTGCCATGCTAGATAAAATAACCTGCTGAACACCCTGTTCGTTAGAGTAGTCTAGGGTAAGCCGGGCTGAGTCCGATTATGCCGGCGGCTAGGGCAAGCGGTATGATCCCCGAAGTGACATAGGGCTTTCATGGATGCCTTCGTCCCGAACCGTGAGTAGGGCTGATACGCTAAAATCGTATCACATTTTTAGCTTGTTTTTATGTATGTTTTAATGTGAAATCGAGAGTAAATTGACATTAATCGTTTACTATTTACTTGATTTCACGGTTTTTATGATTTTGGAAGTGTCAGGTGAAAAGTAGACGAAAACAACAAATTCTGGTGCAAAAACGCAATTTTTGGAAATATTAACCCGGTCAAAGATCCGGGACGGGCGTCCCGACCCAGTCAAACCGCCAGGACGGGCGTCCTGAACCAGGACGGGCGTCCCGAACCTGGTCAACGAATCAGGACGGGCGTCCCGAGCCGCCAAAAGCTGTCCCACATCGAATTTTTCAGAAGTTTTCACTCCGGGAAGTTGCTATAAATACCCCAGGCCTCCAGCAGTTGAATTCATCCCTCTCCACTCGATCTGAGTCATTAAGTGGTTTCCAGTGTACAATTCTCTAGTACACAACTCACTCAGAGACTCGGATCTCAGTTTTCTTTCTTATTAGTGTTTGTTTTAGTTTATGAGAAATAGTCTCTGATCTTAGGCTTCTATAGATAGGTTCGTTTCTGGTATTCCTAGAATACCCGGGATTTCGTTAGGAGATCCTAAGAGGGCTCGAGGCGTTCGAAGAGTCAGTCCACAGGGCTGGGCTCAAGCCGGGTTGTTAAGTAAAGCCCAGCTACTAGGCTGAGGAAGCGTCCTCCGAAGGTTCTGACGAGCAGAGTCGGGTCAAGCAATACGGCATATACAGCAGTACGCTCCATCGGCGAGACTTCGTAAAGGGTGAATTCTTTATGGCATCGGTCCCCCTGTCCCTTTCTTATATGTTGTTATTGTGTTTGTCCAAATACTGATTGGAATACCAGATTATGTTTTTATGAATATTTGTGATATACGTTGAAGTTATTATGTTTTTCTAGAAATGGCCACCTGCTTAAATATCCATTATGTTTGCATGTCTATTGCCGTTCTTTTAAACTGAAATTAGGGTTATAGACAATTCTTAACCACGGTCTATTCATAACCTGTTTAGTTTAACAGACATCAATTAGTATTGATGTCTGCCATACTAGATAAAATAATCTGCAGAACACCCTGTTGGTTGAAAGTAGTCTAGGTAGGCTGAGTTGAGTATTATGCCGGCGGTTATGAGACGAGCAGTATGATCCCCAAAGTGACATAGGGCGGTCATTGCTGACTTTAGTCCGAGCCGTGAGTAGGGCCGTTACCCTTAACGATGGGGCGGTAGTGTAGAAACTCAGATGTGGTAACCTTTAGACACAGAACATAGTTGCAATCCAGGCCAAGACATGTCTAAAATACTCGAATATAGGTCAATCAATGTATAGTAACAGTATAACATAGAATCAGAACTCATCTTTAAAACACTTTTAGGATTAATTGGACTTGAACCTAGTGGAGAATGGATCACCCTCTCATCAAAGTATTTGATGAAGATTGCATAACTGGATCATAAGATAGGAGTTAGGATAAAAGGCTAGTTACTACTAAGCCGTTGCCACTTCCCTGGGAGTACGATAATTAAATTAATAAAATCGTAGATACTTTCCAATAGACTAGCTACACGATAGGTACTCTGCCTTAGGTTCTGGCTGATTAAGTGACACCATAGAGACTAAATGTGACAATTAGTCAATCACAGTCCTTAATTATTCATAATCAACATAGGGTAAAATAACACCTATTTAGCATGTCAACCGGAAACCCCATCAAGGGCCGTCGTTAAGGTAGGGTGGTTTATTAGAAACTTCGGATGTGGTACGCCTTTAGACACAGAACATAGTTGCAATCCAGGCTAAGACATGTCTAAAATACTCGAATATAGGTCAATCAACATATAGGAACAGTATAACATAGAATCAGGACTCATCTATAAAACACTTCTAGGATTAATTAGACTTAAACCTAGTGGAGAATGAATCACCCTCTCATCAAAGTATTTGATGAAGATTGCATAACTGGATCATAAGATAGGAGTTAGGATAAAAGGCTAGTTACTACTAAGCCGTTGCCACTTCCCTGGGAGTACGATATTTAACTTAATAAAATCGTAGATACTTTCCAACAGACTAGCTACACGATAGGTACTCTGCCTTAGGTTCTGGTTGATTAAGTGACAATAATTGAATGCTAAGTGACAGTTAGTAAGACTCAGTCCTTAATTACTCATAATCGACATAGGTAAATAAAGCCTATTTTAGCATACCAATCGGAACTGCATCAGATTTTTGGCGCCGTTGCCGGGGAAATATCATAATGAATTTAGGATTATTGGCCACAATTCTAGAGACTTATGATAGGTAGCGGTAGTAACCTAGACTTTTGAATTACACTTATCTTATACTAGTTAGACAATCACTTTCCTAAATATAGGATTATCATAACTAATTAATTTTAGATAATATATGGAATTAAGACACTTAGGATAATCAAATTTTAAAAAATTATTCTAAAACCATATTGAGGAAATTTACCTGCTTTCTAAATAAAACTCAAAATCCCTAAAAATATTTTTCTTGCTTTCTTATTTTACTTTCCTATTTTGTTATTTGTTATTTCTAACCAGACTTTGCACTCAGAGATGAAGAGAACAAGAGCAGCTACTAACCAGGCAAAGAAAACAGAAAACCCTGACACTCCAAGACCAAAGAAGACAAAGCCAGAAGGCCCATCTAGGCCTGCACCAGAAATACCACGAGGGACTCTTCCTTCACAACCAGTGGAAGTAAACTCAAGCCCAGATGCCAGTGACCTAGTGAGACGATTCCTGAACGCCCGTGAGCCTAGTCCCACGGAAGAAGATCCTTCTGAGGATACCTTCCCTCCTAGAGAAGAACCCCAGAGATCTCCAGTTCACCCTCCTGCCCAGAGAGTTCCTATAAATCCACCACCTACTGACCAAACCCAAAATTCACCAACATCTCCTGCATACACCCCAACACCTAACGAGCGCACCCCTTCATCCGGGGGGAGTACTAACGGTTATCATTCAATGTTGTCCGTGCAGATAGATACGTTGGCTCAAAGGGTCTATGAGATGGACCAAGGAATTACCAGCAGATTTTGTCATTTAGACCAACTCAGTCTGAATATCACAACTAACGTGGACCGACTCAGATCCATGGCCAGTCTTCAGGAGAACCAAGGTGCACAACTACTCCGGGAGATGGCTGACTTACGCAGTGAGTAGAACAGGCAGAGGGATGAGATGAGAGCCATACGCATAGAAATGCGAAGCATTCAAACGGAGATACAGGAGATCAGAGATAAGGGTCGTTGAAAAAAAGGGAAGATTCTTTTACTTTTATTCTCAGCAAATAATTCGTTTGAACTAAACCTGAATAATTGACCCATATTTTTCTATTTTTTTCAAACGTTTTAAAGGTCCTTCATATTCAACAATTTTCTTCAGACATTTTATTTCAAATTTCTAAGAAAAACAAAAGTTTTGCAAATACAGTTTATTTTTCACTAATTAAATTGTACAAACTCAGTTTTTGTTTTTTTGAAATTCTTGATGAATTTAAGTTGGGATAAAATTAGGCTAGTCATGATTTTCGAAAAAAAAAAGAGAGAGAGACTGAGGAATTTTTGCATAGAGTTTTTAACAACTTCTAAATTTGATTGGATAAACATGAAGCCTTGTTAAAAATTATGATTATTTTTGGTATCTTGAGATTTTCAAGGAATTACGAAAAAAAAAATTTCGGAATTGGCACGCGTCCCGAAGCAACCCGGGACGGGAGTCCTGCCTCCGGGACGGGCGTCCCGAAGGCCGCCCCTTCTATAAAAGCTCAATTTTTTTCATTTTCTCTCAAATCTACAACAAAAAATTCATCTCTCTAAATATTTCTCTCTACTTTCTCTCTACAAATTTTTGGCAAACTCTTCAAAGTTTAAAAATTCGAATTTCCCTCCAAAATTTGAATTTTAAACTTCACCCAAAAATTCGAATTTCCCTCCAAAATTCAATTTTCCCGCCAAAAATTTCAAAATCCTTCCCTAACCTAATTTCATCCTTCTGAATTCAAATTCACCTCCAGAATTTGAGTTTAAAGCTTTCCTTCCCACCTAAACTCTCTCGTACGTTTTTAATGGCTCCCAAACGTGCCCGTACCACATCTACCATGACAGTTACCTCAGTGGCACATCCTTTTATGTTGTTTCCCTCCAGCACAGCATACCAAGAAAGATGCCTTGGGTACATCGGGCGGACGATACTGACGGGCAGAACGTTGGATTGGGCAGCAGTACAGACGCTAGGAGTAGAGCCGGAAGTCAGACGCATACTCGACGTGCCACCTTACAGTCGAGTATTCATCGTCACAGAGCCCACATACCTGGAGCTGGTATGTGAGTTCTATGCATCTTTTACATGCCACCAAGAGCAGATCACATTCCGCTTGGGCGGAATAGATCGGTTGATGAGCATGGACGGGTTCGGCGTTGCCCTAGGTATCTGGCAGAGAGATGAGCTGGATACGCCCGCATACACCACAACAGTTCGAGACTTCACGACTGCAGACGTCTCCACTGCTTGGGCTCAGATCTGCATGACAGGTGTCCCATACCAGCATGGCTTTGAAAAAGCCACAGGTATTTATCCTACTCTTCGTTACCTGCACGCTATCATTGCACATACATTGTCAGGACGACGGACGGCTCCCGGAACTGTCACCCAGATGGAGACATTCCTTCTGGCCAACATGCACATGGGATCTAAGGTAGAGATGGCTAGACTCATCACGGTCGTCATGCGAGGATTCACTATAGATACCAGGAAACAGTGTCTGGGGCTCAGACCGTACATCACCAGGCTAGCCCGCTACCTGGAGTTGGACATAGAGGGCTCGGAGCTGACCCTAGTCGCCCCGACCACCGTTCCCACTGATCTTACTATTCTACAAAACATGGGAATGGTTGTCCGGGATGCGAATGGCCGCTACACCATCCACACGGAGCAGCCATGACATGCATCGGCATCGGAAGCATATCCAGCGCATATCCCTCCGTCTAAAACATTCATGCCACGTACTGCCTTCGAACGACACATGTCGCACAGATTGGCAGAACTATCAGCCCGATATAGTCGAGACATGGACAGGATTGACAGACGGCTGGCGATGATGGATGACAGGATCGACAGACGGCTGGCGATGATAGATGACAGGATCGCCATGAACACCAGCAGGATTGAGGAGATACATCAGCATACTTCTCAACTGGTAGAAAACTTCGAGTTTGACTTTACAATAGACCTCGATCCACTGGACGACGATCCACCGAGTTCTTAGTCTCTCTCTCCTTCTTTCCTTTCTTTTCCTTTTGTCTTTCTTGTTCTATGTGTATAAATGATGCGATTCCGGTTGACGTACTAAATAGGTGTTATTTTACCCTATGTCGATTATGATTAATTAAGGACTGTGGTTGACTAATTGTCACGTTTAGTCTTATGGTGTCACTTAATCAGCCAGAATCTAAGGCAGAGTACCTATCGTGTAGCTAGTCTATTGGAAAGTATCTACGATTTTACTAAGTTAATTATCGTACTCCCAGGGAAGTGGCAACGGCTTAGTAGTAACTAGCCTCTTATCCTAACTCTTATCTTATGATCCAGTTATGCAATCTTCATCAAATACTTTGATGAGAGGGTGATCCATTCTCCACTAGGTTCAAGTCTAATTAACTCTAAAAGTGTTTTAAAGATGAGTTCTGATTCTATGCTATACTGTTCCTATATGTTGATTGACCTGTCTTCGAGTATTTTAGATGCATCTTAGCCTGGATTGCAACTATGTTCTGTGTCTAAAGGCGTACCACATCCGAGGTCTCTAATAAACCGCCCTACCTTAATGACGGCCCTACTCACGGTTCGGGACGAAGGCATCCATGAAAGCCCTATGTCACTTCGGGGATCATACTGCTTGCCCTAGCCGCCGGCATAATCGGACTCAGCTCGACTCCTACCTAGACTACTTTAACAAGCAGGGTGTTCAGCATGTTATTTTATCTAGCATGGCAGACACCAATACTAATTGATGCCTGTTAAACTAAACAGGGTATGATTAGACCGTGGTTAGGAATTGTCTATAACCCTAACGTTAGTTTAAAAGAGCACATTAAACATGCAGACATAGTGAATATTTAGCAGGTGGCTATTTCCGGAAAAACATAATAACTTCAACATACAAAACAACTATTCATAAAAACCGTAATCTGATATTCATAATTGATGTTTAGGACAAAGCAATAAAACATATAAGAGAGGGGTATGGGGACTGATGCCATAAAGAAATCACCCTTTACGTAGTCTCGCCGACAGAGCGTACTACTGTATACGTCGTATTGCTCGCCCCGACTCTGTTCACCAGAACCTTCGGAGGACGCTTCCTCAGCCTAGTAACTGGGCTTTACCTTAATACCCAGCTTAAGCCCAGTCCCTGTAGACTGACTCTTCGAACGCCTAGAGCCTCTTAGGATCTCCTAACGAAATCCCGGGTATTCTATGAATACCAGAAACGAACCTATCTATAGAAGCCTAAGATCTGAGACTATTTCTCAGAAACTAGAGCAAAACACTAACAAGAAAGAAAACTATAACTGAAATCTGAGTCTTCCGAGTGAGTTGTGTACTAGAAAATTGCACACTGGAAACCACTGAATGACTCAGATCGAGTGGAGAGGGATGATTTCAACTCCTGGAGGCCTTGGGTATTTATAGCAGCTTTCTGGAGTGAAAATCTCCAAAACATTCGATGTGGTATAGCTTCTGGGGCTTCGGGACGCCCGTCCTGAATTGGGACGCCCATCCTGGTGGTCTGACTGGGTCGGGACGCCTGTCCCGAATTCGGGACGCCCGTCCCGGACCGTTGACCAAGTCAACATTTCCAAAAATTGCATTTTTTCCCCAAAATTTGCTGTTTTCGTCCAATTTTCACCTGACACTTCCAAAATCATAAAAACTGTGAAATTGAGTAAATAACAATCAATTAAGATCGATTTCCTATCAATTTCACCCTAAATCATACATAAAAACATGCTAAAAAAGGTATATGATTTTCGCGTATCAGATAACCCCACACTTAGCTTTTTGCTTGTCCTCAAGCAAAGTCTACCTGAAGTTAGTGATTCTAAATCATATGTGCAGTCACTTAAATTCCTAGTCATGTTTTTATTCCAAAAATTCTTCAGACAATTCTTAACACAGGTCTGACTGGTTAGGTTGCTATGACAAGGTCTCAGATGTTTTTAGTAGCTTGTTATGATCAGGCAGAAAACAAGTCAACAACTAGGTTGAACCTTTCTCTTAGTCATAAGGTCTTCCTGATGTGTAGTGTGTGTACTAGTCCAGACCAGATAGTCAACACAATGAACTCTTATCTTAACTGTTACCAGATAACACTTCGACCTATCGCTAGATACACTGACAACAGATAACTCTCTGAGTTCTGAGCTTTGGTGATCAGATTCTTAATGTTTCAGCATTTAGTTATTTTCTTTATAGATTCAGGGTATTTCGAGTCTGCTTAGAACACGTCAACTTCAACTACCCATGTAGCGAGTCCCACTCCGATGACTCCCAGGTCTACACGACCTTAGGGCATCAGGCTTTAAGTTCCCCGAAGGAGTGGTGCTCGAGTAGCGAAGGCCGCTGGCAAACTACCTTATTTTACTTAATTTTCTTTAATTCCTTTTCACTTTTGGCTCAGAGTCTCATCTAGTCATTCCAATTGTCAATGCATCCTGCAACTGGTCTAATTTTATCTAGTTAAGTTTTGAAAAGGTAATTGGTTGAGGTCTCTAATCCAGACTAAGTTGTGCGCAATTATCAGGAATTCCCTACTTCTAATCAATAGGTTCAGCAATAGTTATCAATTATCTCCTACTAACCACAACATACTACCTACATATCATAGACATAAGCAATTTTTTAACCAAGCATACTGCATTTAGAAGTCTGAAAGACAGAAAAATTTTGAAAAAAATTTTGGAAGGGTGTGAAAATACGGGGAAAACAAGCAAAAGCATGCAAAAATTTTGCAACTGCTACAGTGCACCGTGCACTGCTACCCCACACTTAAGTCTGGCACTGTCCTCAGTATTCATGCATATCTAGCTACCCCACTGATGCGATTCCGGTTGACGTACTAAATAGGTGTTATTTTACCCTATGTCGATTATGATTAATTAAGGACTGTGATTGACTAATTGTCACGTTTAGTCTTATGGTGTCACTTAATCAGCCAGAATCTAAGGCAGAGTACCTATCGTGTAGCTAGTCTATTGGAAAGTATCTACGATTTTACTAAGTTAATTATCGTACTCCCAGGGAAGTGGCAACGGCTTAGTAGTAACTAGCCTCTTATCCTAACTCTTATCTTATGATCCAGTTATGCAATCTTCATCAAATACTTTGATGAGAGGGTGATCCATTCTCCACTAGGTTCAAGTCTAATTAACCCTAGAAGTGTTTTAAAAATAAGTTCTGATTCTATGTTATACTGTTCCTATATGTTGATTGACCTATATTCGAGTGTTTTAGATATATCTTAGCCTGGAATGCAACTATGTTCTGTGTCTAAAGGTGTACCACATCTGAGTCTCTATGCTACCGCCCCCTATCATTAAGGTAAACGGCCCTACTCACGATTCGAACAAAGACAGTTATGAAAGCCCTATGTCACTTTCGGGGATCACTCTGAAGGCTCGTAATCGCTGGCATAACGCTCTACTCAGCCTACCTAGACTACTCTAACAAGCCAGGTGTTCAGCATGTTATTTTATCTAGTATGGCAGACACCAATACTAATTGATGCCTGTTAAACTAAACAGGTTATGAATAGACCGTGGTTAGGAATTGTCTATAACCCTAGTTTTAGTTTAAAAGAAACTACATTAGACATGCAGACATAATGATTATTTAGCAGGTGGCTATTTCCGGAAAAACATAATAACTTCAACATACAAAACAATTCATAAAATCATAATCTGATATTCATAATTGATGTTTAGGACAAAGCAATAAAACATATAAGAGAGGGGTATGGGGACTGATGCCATAAAGAAATCACCCTTTACTTAGTCTCGCCTACAGAGCGTACTGCTGTATACGTCGTATTGCCCGCCCTGACTCTGCTCGCCAGAACCTTCGGAGGACGCTTCCTCAGCCTAGTAGCTAGACTTTACCTTACGTCCTGGGCTTAAGCCTAGCCCTGTGGACTGACTCTTCGAACGCCTAGAGCTCTCTTAGGGTCTCCTAACGAAACCCTGGGTATTCTATGAATACCGGAAACGAACCTATCTATAGAAACCTAAGATCTGAGACTATTTCTCAGAAACTAAAACAAAACACTAATAAGAAAGAAAACTGAGATCCGAGTCTCTGAGTGAGTTGTGTACTGGAAAACTGTACACTGGAAACCACTTAATGACTCAGATCGAGTGGAGAGGGATGAATTCAACTGCTGGAGGCCTGGGGTATTTATAGCAGCTTCCCGGAGTGAAAAATTCTGAAAAATTCGATGTGGGATAGCTTCTGGCGGCTCGGGACGCCCGTCCTGATTCGTTGACCAGGTTCAGGACGCCCGTCCCGGTTCAGGACGCCCGTCCTGGTGGTTTGACCTGGTCGGGACGCCCGTCCCAGACCTTTGACCGGGTCAACATTTCCAAAATTGCGTTTTTGCCCCAGAATTTGCTGTTTTCGTCTACTTTTCACCTGACACTTCCAAAATCATAAAAACCGTGAAATCAAGTAAATAGTAAACAATTAATGTCAATTTACTCTCGATTTCACATTAAAACATACATAAAAACATGCTAAAAATGTGATACGATTTTCGCGTATCAGATAACCCCACACTTAGCTTTTTGCTTGTCCTCAAGCAAAGTCTACATGGAGTTAGTGATTTTAAACCGTAGTGCAGTCACTTAAATTCCTAATCATGTTTTTATTCCAAAAATTCTTCAGACAATTCTTAACACAGGTCTGATTGGTTAGGTTGCTATGACAAGGTCTCACATGTCTCTAGTAGTTTGTTATGATCAGGCAGAAAATAAATCAACAACTAGGTTGGACTTTTTTCTTAGTCACAGGGTCTTCCTGATGTGTAGTGTGTGTACTAGTCTAGACCAGATAGTCAACACAATGAACTCTTATCTTAACTGCTACCAGATAATACTTCGACCTATCGCTAGACATACTGACAACAGATAACTTTCTGAGTTCTGAGCTTTGGTGATCAGATTTTTAATGTTTTAGCACTTAGTTATTTTCTTTATAGATTCAGGGTATTTCGAGTTTGCTTAGAACACGTCAACTTCAACTACCCATGTAGCGAGTCCCACTCCGATGACTCCCAGATCTACACGACCTTAGGGCATCAGGCTTTAAGTTCCCCAAAGGAGTGGTGCTCGAGTAGCGAAGGCCGCTGGCAAACTACCCTATTGTAATTAACTTCCTTAAGTTCTTTTCACTTTTAGCTCAGATTCTCATCTAGTCATTCTAACTGCCAATATATCCACAACTGGTCTAATTTTATCTAGTTAATTCTCGAATAGGCAATTGGTTGAGGTCTCTAATCCAGACAAGGTTGTGCTCAGTTATCAGGAATTCCCTATTCCTAATCAATTAGTCCAAGATAGCTATCGACTATCTCCTACTAACCATAACATACTACCTACATATCATAGACATAAGCAATTGTTTAACCAAGCATACTGCATTTAGAAGTCTGAAAGACGGAAAAATTTTGAAAAAATTTTGGAAGGGTGTGAAAATACAGGGAAAACAAGCAAAAGCATGCGAAAATTTTTTCAAACTGCTACAGTGCACCGTGCACTGCTACCCCACACTTAAGTTTGGCACTGTCCTCAGTGTTCATGCATAGCTAATTACCCCACACTTATTTGAAAATAAGAACAAAAACAAAACAAAGAACTCAAGAACAAAACAAAGAACTCTTACCCCACACTTATTCGACTAACTAAGGGTAAGAGAGAAAACAAACAAGAAGGATAGCAAAACAGAACACAAAACAAAAATAAGATAAAAGTAAAGGAATATGAGGGCTAGAAAAACTCCCTTCATGTCGCGAGTAGAAGGGTCTTCTCTGATCTGTCAATTGGCTCTTCACCTTAGCCATGTGCTATTACTGAGGTGTTCTTGACTCTGCAAGCTCTAGATATTGGAACGGATGACGCCAGCTCCGATCCTTCATTGTCGAGCTCTAGGTAGTGGCATATCCATTTGATGAATGACTCAATCCCCAAGGACTGTTTCCTCGAATCATCTGCAAAGTTTCTCGTAATCGTAGCAACGTGTCCAGAAGGAACGTGTCTAGGAATGAGACTTCTTTGGATTGGTGTGCCTACCTGCCAATGTTAGTGAAGGTATGGCATGCAAGTCTCGAATGGAAGAAAAGATACCTGAAGTTTTGGCAAAGCTGTGGTGGTAGGGGCTCCAATTGTATAGATCTGGGCCCAAGTATTTGAGACTTCCTCGGGGAAGTTTCTCACAGCTAATTGGTATGCAGGGGATGCAAGCTCCTCCATTGCTATGCTCCTGATACAACACCAAATTCCTCTATATCTGTCGACCGTTCGTTACCCCTTGGTGGATCACTTGCTTGCACTGGTCTGGCTTTAATTGTTGCCAGTATCTCTTCTATTGATTCTGCTAGTGTGGGTTTTAATGTGGTGGTGTCTTCTGAAAGTTTCCAGCTTCCGAATTACTCCTCAGCTAAATCCCGTACGATTCCTCTAGTTGGGATTGTATGCGTTTCCCATTGGAGCAGCATTCTGCAGTAACCTACTCCTACCTCTTTTGGAATGGTCAGTCATTCCCATAGCAATCCTTGCTAAAGTGTGGTACTTAGCAGACTTCACAGATTTGATACACATCCTGAACATTTCTTCCTAAAACATTGGCACTCTGAATCTGGAAAACAACTAGAATCTGCACATGACTTTAACATCATTAGTAGGTAATGCCTGTGGTTCAGGCTATTTTCGAAAAGTGTTCCACGACTACTATGATGTAATTATGTTCAAAGGAAGAAAGAGAAAAAGATTCGAAATAGAGTGATCGGTGTAACCTATTGTTTTTAGACAAGACTAGATAAGATCGGAATTTATCATGCATGAATGGTTTTGTCCTAAAACAATTCGTACTGCATCATTACATCACATATTCATTCAAAAAGCAGATTTTAATTAGGTGATGTCATAATGGGTGCATTAATTCCTTTCGGTTTAAACAATCTCATGCATTTATCATCAAACAAAAGGAACATCCTTTCTCATTAGAATACTCAGACGTCTGTCTATTAAAGAAAATTTTATTTTCATGATTCTGTCTAATAGACTAAGCATGACCTAAGAAAATTCCATAATGATATGTCTTCCAGATTAAAATCTGAGCCAAAATTTGACAAATCGGAAAAATATTCTATCCTCATTTCCATTTTTATTTCTTCGAAATTAAATAAAGGAAGAAAAACACGAAAAAAAAGAGCAACTAAGAAAACAACAAAAAAAAACAAGAGATAGGGAAAAGGAACAACTCACCGTTGAGCAAGAAAGATACATTCTTTTTGGGATTTTAAATTTTAAATTTTTTTTTCTCTTTTTTATTTTTTTCGAAAGAAGTTAAATTTCCTCAATATGGTTTTAGAATGATTTTCTAAAATTTGATTATCCTAAGTGTCTTAATTTCAGATACTATCTAAAATTAATTAGTTATGATAATCCTATATTTAGGAAAGTGATTGCCTAACTGGTATAACATAAGTGTTAATCAAAAGTCTAGGTTACTACCGTTACCTATCATAAGTATCTAGAATTTTGATCAGGAATCCTAAATTCATTATGATATTTCCCCAGCAACGGCGCCAAAAATCTGATGTGATTCCGGTTGACGTACTAAATAGGTGTTATTTTACCCTATGTCGATTATGATTAATTAAGGACTGTGATTGACTAATTGTCACGTTTAGTCTTATGGTGTCACTTAATCAGCCAGAATCTAAGGCAGAGTACCTATCGTGTAGCTAGTCTATTGGAAAGTATCTACGATTTTACTAAGTTAATTATCGTACTCCCAGGGAAGTGGCAACGGCTTAGTAGTAACTAGCCTCTTATCCTAACTCTTATCTTATGATCCAGTTATGCAATCTTCATCAAATACTTTGATGAGAGGGTGATCCATTCTCCACTAGGTTCAAGTCTAATTAACCCTAGAAGTGTTTTAAAAATAAGTTCTGATTCTATGTTATACTGTTCCTATATGTTGATTGACCTATATTCGAGTGTTTTAGATATATCTTAGCCTGGAATGCAACTATGTTCTGTGTCTAAAGGTGTACCACATCTGAGTCTCTATGCTACCGCCCCCTATCATTAAGGTAAACGGCCCTACTCACGATTCGAACAAAGACAGTTATGAAAGCCCTATGTCACTTTCGGGGATCACTCTGAAGACTCGTAATCGCTGGCATAACGCTCTACTCAGCCTACCTAGACTACTCTAACAAGCCAGGTGTTCAGCATGTTATTTTATCTAGTATGGCAGACACCAATACTAATTGATGCCTGTTAAACTAAACAGGTTATGAATAGACCGTGGTTAGGAATTGTCTATAACCCTAGTTTTAGTTTAAAAGAAACTACATTAGACATGCAGACATAATGATTATTTAGCAGGTGGCTATTTCCGGAAAAACATAATAACTTCAACATACAAAACAATTATTCATAAAATCATAATCTGATATTCATAATTGATGTTTAGGACAAAGCAATAAAACATATAAGAGAGGGGTATGGGGACTGATGCCATAAAGAAATCACCCTTTACTTAGTCTCGCCTACAGAGCGTACTGCTGTATACGTCGTATTGCCCGCCCTGACTTTGCTCGCCAGAACCTTCGGAGGACGCTTCCTCAGCCTAGTAGCTAGACTTTACCTTACGTCCTGGGCTTAAGCTTAGCCCTGTGGACTGACTCTTCAAACGCCTAGAGCTCTCTTAGGGTCTCCTAACGAAACCCCGGGTATTCTATGAATACCGGAAACGAACCTATCTATAGAAACCTAAGATCTGAGACTATTTCTCAGAAACTAAAACAAAACACTAATAAGAAAGAAAACTGAGATCCGAGTCTCTGAGTGAGTTGTGTATTGGAAAACTGTACACTGGAAACCACTTAATGACTCAGATCGAGTGGAGAGGGATGAATTCAACTGCTGGAGGCCTGGGGTATTTATAGCAGCTTCCCGGAGTGAAAAATTCTGAAAAATTCGATGTGGGATAGCTTCTGGCGGCTCGGGACGCCCGTCCTGATTCGTTGACCAGGTTCAGGACGCCCGTCTCGGTTCAGGACGCCCGTCCTGGTGGTTTGACCTGGTCGGGACGCCTGTCCCGGGTTCGGGACGCCCGTCCCGGACCTTTGACCGGGTCAACATTTCCAAAATTGCGTTTTTGCCCCAGAATTTGCTGTTTTCGTCTACTTTTCACCTGACACTTCCAAAATCATAAAAACCGTGAAATCAAGTAAATAGTAAACAATTAATGTCAATTTACTCTCGATTTCACATTAAAACATACATAAAAACATGCTAAAAATGTGATACGATTTTCGCGCATCACCCATACTTATTTGAAAACAAGAAATAAAACAGAAAAGATTCTTACCCCACACTTATTCGACTAACTAAGGGTAAGAGAGAAAATCAGGCAACAAAACAGGAAGGATAGTAAAACAAAACACAAAACAAATAAAATAAAAGGAATATGAGGATTAGAAAAACTCCCTTCATGTCGCGAACAGAAGGGTCTTCTCTGATCTGTCAATTGGCTCTTCACCTTAGCCATGTGCTATTGCTGAGGTGTTCTTGACTCTGCAAGCTCTAGATATTGGAACGGATGACGCCAGCTCTGATCCTTCATTGTCGAGCTCTAGGTAGTGACATATCCATTTGATGAATGACTCAAGCCCCAAGGACTGTTTCCTCGAATCATCTACAAGGTTTCTCGTAATCGTAGCAACGTGTCCAGAAGGAACGTGTCTAGGAATGAGACTTCTTTGGATTGGTGTGCCTACCTGCCAATGTTAGTAAAGGTATTGCATGCAAGTCTCGAATGGAAGAAAAGATACCTGAAGTTTTGGCGAAGATGTGGTGGTAGGGGGCTCCAGTTGTGTAGATCTGGGCCCAAGTATTTGAGACTTCCTCGAGGAAGTTTCTCACAGCTGATTGGTATGCAGGGAATGCAAGCTCCTCCATTGCTATGCTCCCGACACAATGCCAAATTCCTCTATATCTGCCGACCGTTCGTTACCTCTTGGTAGATCACTTGCTTGCACTGATCTGGCTTTAATTGTTGCCAGTATCTCATCTATTGATTCTGTGAGTGTGGGTTTTGCTGTGGTGGTGTCTTCTGAAAGTTTCCAGCTTCCGAATTACTCCTCAGCTAAATCCCGTACAATTCCTCTAGTTGGGATTGTATGCATTTCCCATTGGAGCAGCATTCTGCAGTAACCTACTCCTACCTCTTTTGGAATGGTCAGTCATTCCCATAGCAATCCCTGCTAAAGTGTGGTACTTAGCAAACTTCACAGATTTGATACACAGGCTGAACGTTTCTTCCTAAAACATTGGCACTCTGAATCTGGAAAACAACTAGAATCTGCACATGACTTTAACATCATTAGTAGGTAATGCCTGTGGTTCAGGCTATTTTCGAAAAGTGTTCCACGACTACTATGATGTAATTATGTTCAAAGGAAGAAAGGAAAAAGATTCGAAATAGAGTGATCGGTGTAACCTATTGTTTTTAGACAAGACTAGATAAGATCGGAATTTATCATGCATGAATGTTTTTGTCCTAAAACAATTCGTACTACATCATTACATCACATATTCATTCAAAAAGCAGATTTTAATTAGGTGATGTCATAATGGGTGCATTAATTCCTTTCGGTTTAAACAATCTCATGCATTTATCATCAAACAAAAGGAACATCCTTTCTCATTAGAATACTCAGAGGTCTGTCTATTAAAGAAAATTTTATTTCAGGATTCTGTCTAATAGACTAAGCATGACCTAAGAAAACTCCACAATGAGATTTCTTCCAGATTAAAACCTTAGCCAAAAATTGACAACTCAGAAAAATATTCTATCCTCATTTCCATTTTTATTTTTTTCGAAAAAGAGCAACAAATGTACAACTAAGAAAACAACTAAGAAAGAACAAGAGATAGGGAAAAAAACAACTTACCATTGAGCAAGAAAAATACATTCTTTTTGGATTTTAAATTTTTAACATTTTTTTTTATTTCGAAAGCAATTAAATTTCCTCAATACGGTTTTAGAATAATTTTCTAAAATTTGATTATCCTAAGTGTCTTAATTCTAGATAACATCTAAAATTAATTAGTTATGATAATCCTATATTTCGGAAACTGATTGTCTAACTAGCATAAAACAAGTGTTAGGTCTAAGGTCTAGGTTACTACCGCTACCTATCATAAGTATCTAGAATTTTGATCAGGAATCCTAAATTCATTATGATATTTCCCCGGCAACGGCGCCAAAAATTTGATGCGATTCCGGTTGACGTACTAAATAGGTGTTATTTTACCCTATGTCGATTATGATTAATTAAGGACTGTGATTGACTAATTGTCACGTTTAGTCTTATGGTGTCACTTAATCAGCCAGAATCTAAGGCAGAGTACCTATCGTGTAGCTAGTCTATTGGAAAGTATCTACGATTTTACTAAGTTAATTATCGTACTCCCAGGGAAGTGGCAACGGCTTAGTAGTAACTAGCCTCTTATCCTAACTCTTATCTTATGATCCAGTTATGCAATCTTCATCAAATACTTTGATGAGAGGGTGATCCATTCTCCACTAGGTTCAAGTCTAATTAACTCTAAAAGTGTTTTAAAGATGAGTTCTGATTCTATGCTATACTGTTCCTATATGTTGATTGACCTGTCTTCGAGTATTTTAGATGCATCTTAGCCTGGATTGCAACTATGTTCTGTGTCTAAGGCGTACCACATCCGAGGTCTCTAATAAACCGCCCTACCTTAATGACGGCCCTACTCACGGTTCGGGACGAAGGCATCCATGAAAGCCCTATGTCACTTCGGGGATCATACCGCTTGCCCTAGCCGCCGGCATAATCGGACTCAGCTCGACTCCTACCTAGACTACTTTAACAAGCAGGGTGTTCAGCATGTTATTTTATCTAGCATGGCAGACACCAATACTAATTGATGCCTGTTAAACTAAACAGGGTATGATTAGACCGTGGTTAGGAATTGTCTATAACCCTAACGTTAGTTTAAAAGAGCACATTAAACATGCAGACATAGTGAATATTTAGCAGGTGGCTATTTCCGGAAAAACTAATAACTTCAACATACAAAACTATTCATAAAAACCGTAATCTGATATTCATAATTGATGTTTAGGACAAAGCAATAAAACATATAAGAGAGGGGTATGGGGACTGATGCCATAAAGAAATCACCCTTTACGTAGTCTCGCCGACAGAGCGTACTGCTGTATACGTCGTATTGCTCGCCCCGACTCTGCTCACCAGAACCTTCGGAGGACGCTTCCTCAGCCTAGTAACTGGTCTTTACCTTAATACCCAGCTTAAGCCCAGCCCTGTAGACTGACTCTTCGAACGCCTAGAGCCCTCTTAGGATCTCCTAACGAAATCCCGGGTATTCTATGAATACCAGAAACGAACCTATCTATAGAAGCCTAAGATCTGAAACTATTTCTCAGAAACTAGAGCAAAACACTAACAAGAAAGAAAACTATAACTGAAATCTGAGTCTTCCGAGTGAGTTGTGTACTAGAAAATTGCACACTTGAAACCACTGAATGACTCAGATCGAGTGGAGAGGGATGATTTCAACTCCTGGAGGCATTGGGTATTTATAGCAGCTTTCTGGAGTGAAAATCTCCAAAAAATTCGATGTGGTACAGCTTCTGGGGCTTCGGGACGCCCGTCCTGGTGGTCTGACTGGGTCGGGACGCCCGTCCCGAATTCGGGACGCCCGTCCCGGACCGTTGACCAAGTCAACATTTCCAAAAATTGCATTTTTGCCCCAAAATTTGCTGTTTTCGTCCAATTTTCACCTGACACTTCCAAAATCATAAAAACTGTGTAATTGAGTAAATAACAATCAATTAAGATCGATTTCCTATCAATTTCACCCTAAATCATACATAAAAACATGCTAAAAAAGGTATATGATTTTCGCGTATCAATAAACATGTCTGGGCTGTATGACGTATGAATCTATGTACAAAGTTGATTTATATGACATACAGAATTGTTTGCATTATTTTGTTTTTTTTTTCTTACCCATAGTGTGGGTACGAATCTTTTCTTTGTGTTTTATTTCTTGTTTTCAAATAAGTGTGGAGTAATTAGATATGCATGAACACTGAGGACAGTGCCAGACTTAATTGTGGGGTAGCAGTGCACTGTGTACTGTAGCAGTTTGCAAAATGTTTTGCATGATTTTGCTTGTTTTCCCCATATTTTCACACCCTTCCAAAAATTTTCAAAATTTTCCGTCTTTCAGACTTCTAAATGCAGTATGCTTGGTTAAACAATTGCTTATGTCTATGATATGTAGGTAGTATGTTATGGTTAGTAGGAGATAATTGATGAATATTGCTGAACCTATTGATTAGGAATAGGGAATTCCTGATAATTGAGCACAACTTAGTCTGGATTAGAGACCTCAGCCAATTACCTTTTCAAAACTGAACTAGATAAAATTAGACCAGTTGTAGGATGCATTGACAATTGGAATGACTAGATGAGACTCTGAGCCAAAAGTGAAAAAGGAAAAAAAAAGTGAGCTAATTAAAATAGGGTAGTTTGCCAGCGGCCTTCGCTACTCGAGCACCACTCCTTCGGGGAACTTAAAGCCTGATGCCCTAAGGTCGTATAGATCTGGGAGTCATCGGAGTGGGACTCGCTACATGGGTAGTTGAAGTTGACGTGTTCTAAGCAGACTCAAAATACCCTAGAAAATCTATAAACGAAAGAAATCAATAAATGCTAAATAGAATCTGATCACCAAAGCTCAGAACTCAGAAAGTTATCTGTTGTCAGTGTGTCTAGCAATAGGTTGAAGTGTTATCTGGTAATAGTTAAGACAAGAGTTTGTTATGTTGACTATCTTGTCTGGACTAGTACACACACTACACATCAGGAAGACCTTAGGACTAAGAGAAAAGTTCAACCTAGTTGTTAAGTTACTTTCTGCTCAACCCTAACGAACTACTAGAGACATTTGAGACCTTGTCATAGCAACCCAACCAGTCAGACCTGAGTTAAGAATTGTTTGAAGAATTTTTGGAATAAAAACATGACTAGGAATGCACATATGGTTTAGAATCACTAACTTCGGATAGACTTTGCATGAGGACAAGCAAAAAGCTAAGTGTGGGTTATCTGATACGCGAAAATCGTATCACCTTTTTAGCATGTTTTTATGTATGATTTCGGGTGAAATTGAGGGCAAATTGATCTTAATTGTTTGTTATTTACTCAATTTCACAGTTTTTATGATTTTGGAAGTGTCACGTGAAAAGTAGACAAAAACAGCAAATTTTGGGGCAAAAACGCAATTTTTTGGAAATGTTGACTCTGTCAAAGGGTCCGGACGGGCGTCCCGACCCAGTCAAAGCACCGGGACGGGCATCCAGGACTCGGGACGAGCGTCCTGACCTGGTCAACAGATCAGGACGGGCATCCCGAACCCCCAGATCCAGTCCCACATCGAATTTTTGTTGAAAAATCAGCCCGGGAAGCTGCTATAAATACCCCAGGCCTCCAGGAGTTGAAATCATTCCTCTCCACTCAATCTGAGTCATTTAGTGGTTTCCAGTGTACACTTCTCTAGTACACAACTCACTCAGAGACTCGGATCTCAGTTTTCTTTCTTATAAGTGTTTTGTTTTAGTTTCTGAGAAATAGTCTCAGATCTTAGGCTTCTATAGATAGGTTTGTTTCTAGTATTCATAGAATACCCGGGATTTCGTTAGGAGATCCTAAAAGGGCTCTAGGCGTTCGAAGAGTCAGTCCACAGGGCTGGGCTTAAGCTGGGTATTAAGGTAAAGCCCAGTTACTAGGCTGAGGAAGCGTCCTCCGAAGGTTCTGGCGAGCAGAGTCAGGGCGAGCAATACGACATATACAGCAGTACGCTCCGTAGGCGAGACTACGTTAAGGGTGATTTCTTTATGGCATCAGTCCCCATGTCCCTCTCTTATATGTTGTTATTGTGTTGTTCTAAAGATTTATTATGAATACGAGATTACAATTTTTATGAATAGTTGTTTTATATGTTGACGTTGTTAGGTTTTTCTGGAAATAGCCACCTGCTTAACATTCACTATGTCTGCATGTCTAATGTGCTCTTTTAAACTAAAGTTAGGGTTATAGAGAACTCCTAACCACGGTCTAATCATAACCTATTTAGTTTAACAGGCATCAATTAGTATTCGTGTCTGCCATGCTAGATAAAATAACCTGCTGAACACCCTGTTTGTTAGAGTAGTCTAGGGTAAGCCGGGCCGAGTCCGATTATGCCGGCGGCTAGGGCAAGCGGTATGATCCCTGAAGTGACATAGGGCTTTCATGGATGCCTTCGTCCCGAACCGTGAGTAGGGCCGTCATTAAGGTAGGGTGGTTTATTAGAAACCTCGGATGTGGTACGTCTTTAGACACAGAACATAGTTGCAATCCAGGCTAAGACATGTCTAAAATACTCGAATATAGGTCAATCAACATATAGGAACAGTATAACATAGAATCAGGACTCATCTATAAAACACTTCTAGGATTAATTAGACTTAAACCTAGTGGAGAATGAATCACCCTCTCATCAAAGTATTTGATGAAGATTGCATAACTGGATCATAAGATAGGAGTTAGGATAAAAAGCTAGTTACTACTAAGTCGTTGCCACTTCCCCGGGAGTACGATATTTAACTTAATAAAATCGTAGATACTTTCCAACAGACTAGCTACACGATAGGTACTCTGCCTTAGGTTCTCGTTGGTTAAGTGACAATAATTGAATGCTAAGCGACAGTTAGTAAGACTCAGTCCTTAATTACTCATAATCGACATAGGTAAATAAAGCCTATCTTTTAGCATACCAATCGGACTGGTTAGGTTGCTATGACAAGGTCTCAAATGTTTTTAGTAGATTGTTATAATCAAGCAGTTAACAACTTAGCAACTAGATTGAACTCTTCTCTCAGTCACAAGGTCTTCCAGATGTGTAGTGTGTGTACTAGTCTAGACCATATAGTCAGCACAATATACTCTCGTCTTAACTACTACCAGATAACACCTCAACCCGTCGCTAGACATACTAACAACAGACAACTTTCTGAGTTCTGAGCCTTGGTGATCAGATTTTTAATTATTTAGCATTTATTGATTTTTCTTTCTTTTATAGATTCAGGGTATTTTGAGTCTGCTTTGAACACGTCAACTTCAACTACCCACGTAGCGAGTCCCACTCAGATGACTCCCAGACCTACACGACCTTAGGGCATCAGGCTTTAAGTTCCCCTAAGGAGTGGTGCTCGAGTAGCAAAGGCCGCTGGCAGACTACCCTATTTAATTAATTCTCTTTTTTTTCTTTTCACTTTCAGCTCAGAGTCTCATCTAGTCATTCTAATTGTCAATACATCCTTGACTGATCTAATCTTATCTAGTTAAGTTTTGAAAAGGTAATTGGCTGAGGTCTCTAATCCAGACTAAGTTGTGCTCATTTATCAGGAATTCCCTATTCCTAATCAATAAGTTCAAAATAGTCATCACATTGTCTCCTACTAACCATAACCTTCTACCTACATATCATAGACATCAGCAATGTTTAACCAATCATACTGCATTTAGAAGTCTGAAAGAATGAAAAATTTTGAAATTTTTTGGAAGGGTGTGAAAATACGGGGAAAACATGCAAAATCATGCAAAACGTTTCTCAAACTAACTACTATAGTGCACCGTGCACTGCTACCCCACACTTAAGTCTGACATTGTCCTCAGTGTTCATGCATATCTAAACTACCCCACACTTATTTGAAAATAAGAAACAAAAACAAAACAGAAAACTCTTACCCCACACTTATTCGAATAACTATGGGTAAGAAGGAAAATAAAGCAATGAAAGAAATCAAAACAGGAAGGTAATAGAAATAAAAAAACATAAAATGAAGATAAAAATTAAAAGAACATAAAAGTAGAGGAAGATTAAGATTAGAAAAACTCCCTTCTTGTCTCGAGCAGAAGGGTTTTCTGTGAGCTGTCAATTGGCTCTTCACCTTAGCCATGTTCTATTGCTCAGGCGCCCTTGACTCTGAAAGCTCTAGATACTGGAACGGATGACGTCAGCTCCGATCCTTCATTGTCGAGCTCCAGGTAGTGGCCTATCCATTTGATGAATGACTCAAGCCCCAAGGACTATTTCCTCGAATCATTTGCAAAGTTTCTCGTAATCGTAGCAATGTGTCCAGAAGGAACGTGTCTAGGAATGAGACTTCTTTGGATTGGTGTGCCTACTTGCCAGTGTCAGTAAAGGTATTGCATGCAATTTTCGAATGGCAGAAAAGATACCTGAGGCTTTGGCGAAGCCGTGGTGGTAGGAGGCTCCAGTGGTGTAGATCTGGGCCCAAGTATTTGAAACTTCCTCGGGGAAATTTCTCACAGCTGATTGTATGCAGAGGATGCAAGCTCCTCCATTGCTATGCTCCTGATACAATGCCAAATTCCTTTATATCCTTCGACCGTTCGATATCACTTGGTAGATCACTTGCTTGCACTGGTCTAGCTTTAATTGTTGCCAGTATCTCATCTGTTGATTCTGTGGGTAGGGGTTTTACTGTGGTGGTATATTCTGAAAGTTTCCAGCTTCCGAATTATTCCTCAGCTAAATCCCGTATGATTTCTCCAGCTGAGATTGTATGCGTCTCCCATTGGAATAGCATTCTGCAGTAACCTACTCCTACATCTTTTTGGAATGGTTCGTATTTCATTCCCATAGCAATCCCTGCTAAAGTGTGGTACTTGGCAGACTTCACAGATTTGATACATAGGCACATCTGAATCTAGAAAACAATTTCTCAAAATCTGCACATGATTTTAACATCATTAGTAGGTAATGCCTGTGCTTTAGGCTATTTTTGAAAAGTGTTCCGTGACTACTATGATGTAAATGTTTTCACAGGAAGAAAAAGAAAAGGGTTCAATCAATACCGACATAGAATGACATTTCTTCCTAATTAAAACCTGAGCCAAAATTGACAGCTCAAATATTCTTTCCTCATTTCCATTTTTATTTTTTCGAAATTAAATAAAAACAAACAAACAGGAAAACTGTAAACACGAAAAATTTATTTCTTTTATCTTCTGGAAAATAATATTTTTCAGAAAACCTTTATAGAAGAAAAGAAAAGAAAAGAAAAAAATTGAAAGAAAACAAATGTTCAACTATGAAAGAAAAAGAACAAATAGTACAAGAGATAGGAAAAAGAACAACTTACCATTGAACAAGAAAAATACATTCTTTTTTTCGGTTTTTAAATTTTAACATTTTTTTATATTTCGGAAGCAATTAAATTCCCTCAATATGGTTTTAGAATAATTTTCTAAAACTTGATTATCCTAAGTGTCTTAATTCCAGATAATATCTAAAATTAATTAGTTATGATAACCCTATATTTCGGAAATTGATTATCTAACTAGCGTAAGATAAGTGTTGGGTCTAAGATCTAGGTTACTACCGTTACCTATCATAATTCTCTAGAATTTTGATCAGGAATCCTAAATTTATTATGATATTTCCCCGGCAACGGCACCAAAAATATGATGCGTTCCGATTGGTATGCTAAAAGATAGGCTTTTATTTACCTATGTCGATTATGAGTAATTAAGGACTGAGTCTTACTAACTGTCACTTTAGCATTCAATTGTTGTCACTTAATCAATCAAAACCTAAGACAGAGTACCTATCGTGTAGCTAGTTCTTGGAAAGTATCTACGATTTTAATTTATTAATATCGTACTCCCAGGGAACTGGTAACGGCTTAGTAGCAACTATCCCTTAATCCTAACATTCATCTTATTATCTAATCAGTCAATCGATAATCAATACTTTGAGATTGATTGGTGATCCCAATCACCCATAACAAGCAAATAGCATTCAAGAGTAGATAGGTATTCATCAGTTTAAGCTCAGTTATTACAATTTGTTTGACCTTCTCTTCGAACATTTTAGATATATCTTGATCTCTAAGGCAATTATGAAATGTAACCATCTGTTTACCATATCCGAGTTACCTGATGTATTCACCCCTACCTTGGGATGATCCTTCTCATCTGTCGGATTAAAGTATCCATGAACGGTACCCTATGTCACTTCGGTATCATGCCACTTAACCCTAGGATTGGCCTAGCATACAAACTCAGCTTTATTAGGGTACTCTAACAAATATGGTGATCTGTTTTGTTATTTCTTCCTAATCTTGCAGACCTTTTACAGTCTGTTAAACTAAACCAGTTATGATTCAGACTTTGGTTAGGAATTGTGATACGCGAAAATCGTATCACCTTTTTAGCATGTTTTTATGCATGAATTTGGGTGAAATTGAAGGTAATTTGATCTTGATTATTCATTATTTACTTAATTTCACAGTTTTTATGATTTTGGAAGTGTCAGGTGAAAAGTAGACGAAAACAGCAAATTTTGGGGCAAAAACGCAATTTTTGGAAATATTAACTTAGTCAACGGGTCAGGACGGGCGTCCCAACCCAGTCAACCCGCCGGGACGGGCGTCCCGACCTGGTCAACAGATCAGGACGGGCGTCCCGAACCCCCAGATCCAGTTCCACTTCGAATTGTTGCTGAAAAATCACCCCGGGAAGCTGCTATAAATACCCCAGGCCTCCAGCAGTTGAATTCATTCCTCTCCACTCGATCTGAGTCATTAAGTGGTTTCCAGTGTACACTTCTCCAGTACACAACTCACTCAGAGACTCGGATCTCAGTTTTCTTTCTTATTAGTGTTTTGTTTTAGTTTCTGAGAAATAGTCTCAGATCTTAGGCTTACATAGATAGGTTCGTTTCTGGTATTCATAGAATACCCGAGATTTCGTTAGGAGATCCTAAGAGGGCTCTAGGCGTTCGAAGAGTCAGTCCACAGGGTTGGGCTTAAGCTGGGTATTAAGGTAAAGCCCAGTTACTAGGCTGAGGAAGCGTCCTCCGAAGGTTCTAGCGAGCAGAGTCAGGGCGAGCAATACGACATATACAGCAGTACGCTCCGTCGGCGAGACTACGTAAAGGGTGATTTCTTTATGGCATCAGTCCCCATGTCCCTCTCTTATATGTTGTTATTGTATTGTTCTTAATATTTATTATGAATGCGAGATTACGATTTTTATGAATAGTTGTTTTATATGTTGACGTTGTTATGTTTTTCCGGAAATAGCCACCTGCTTAACATTCACTATGTCTGCATGTCTAATGTGCTCTTTTAAACTAAAGTTAGGGTTATAGACTGATGCGGTTTCCGACCGACGTGCTAAATAGGTGTTATTTTACCCTATGTTGATTATGAATAATTAAGGACTGTGAATTAACTAATTGTCACATTTAGTCTATGGTGTCACTTAATCAGCCAGAACCTAAGGCAGAGTACCTATCGTGTAGCTAGTCTATTGGAAAGTATCTACGATTTTATTAAATAATTATCGTACTCCCAGGGAAGTGGCAACGGCTTAGTAGTAACTAGCCTTTTATCCTAACTCCTATCTTATGATCCAGTTATGCAATCTTCATCAAATACTTTGATGAGAGGGTGATCCATTCTCCACTAGGTTCAAGTCCAATTAATCCTAAAAGTGTTTTAAAGATGAGTTCTGATTCTATGTTATACTGTTACTATACATTGATTGACCTATATTCGAGTATTTTAGACATGTCTTGGCTTGGATTGCAACTATGTTCTGTGTCTAAAGGTTACCACATCTGAGTTTCTACGCAACCGCCCCATCGTTAAGGGTAACGGCCCTACTCACGGCTCGGACTAAAGTCAGCAATGACCGCCCTATGTCACTTTGGGGATCATACTGCTCGTCTCATAACCGCCGGCATAATACTCAACTCAGCCTACCTAGACTACTTTCAACCAACAGGGTGTTCCGCAGATTATTTTATCTAGTATGGCAGACACCAATACTAATTGATGTCTGTTAAACTAAACAGGTTATGAATAGACCGTGGTTAGGAATTGTCTATAACCCTAATTTCAGTTTAAAAGAACGGCAATAGACATGCAGACATAATGGATATTTAAGCAGGTGGCCATTTCTAGAAAAACATAATAACTTCAACGTATATCACAAATATTCATAAAAACATAATCTGGTATTCCAATCAGTATTTGGACAAACACAATAACAACATATAAGAGAGGGACAGGGGGACCGATGCCATAAAGAATTCACCCTTTACGAAGTCTGGCCGATGGAGCGTACTGCTGTATATGCCGTATTGCTTGACCCGACTCTGCTCGTCAGAACCTTCGGAGGACGCTTCCTCAGCCTAGTAGCTGGGCTTTACTTAACAACCCGGCTTAAGCCCAGCCCTGTGGACTGACTCTTCGAACGCCTCGAGCCCTCTTAGGATCTCCTAACGAAATCCCGGGTATTCTAGGAATACCAGAAACGAACCTATCTATATAAGCCTAAGATCTGAGACTATTTCTCAGAAACTAAAACAAACACTAATAAGAAAGAAAACTGAGATCCGAGTCTCTGAGTGAGTTGTGTACTGGAAAACTGTACACTGGAAACCACTTAATGACTCAGATCGAGTGGAGAGGGATGAATTCAACAGCTGGAGGCCTGGGGTATTTATAGAAGCTTCCCGGAGTGAAAAATTCTGAAAAATTCGATGTGGGACAGCTTCTGGCGGCTCGGGACGCCCGTCTCGGTTCGGGACGCCCGTCCTGATTCGTTGACCAGGTTCAGGACGCCCGTCCCGGACCTTTGACCGGGTCAACATTTCCAAAAATTACATTTTTGCCCCAGAATTTGCTGTTTTCGTCTACTTTTCACGTGACACTTCCAAAATCATAAAAACCGTGAAATCAAGTAAATAGTAAACAATTAATGTCAATTTACTCTCGATTTCACATTAAAACATACATAAAAACATGCTAAAAATGTGATACGATTTTCGCGTATCAGATAACCCCACACTTAGGTTTTTGCTTGTCCTCAAGCAAAGTCTACATGGAGTTAGTGATTTTAAACCGTAGTGCAGTCACTTAAATTCCTAATCATGTTTTTATTCCAAAAATTCTTCAGACAATTCTTAACACAGGTCTGACTGGTTAGGTTGCTATGACAAGGTCTCAAATGTTTCTAGTAGCTTGTTATGATCAGGCAGAAAATAAATCAACAACTAGGTTGGACTTTTTTCTTAGTCACAGGGTCTTCCTGATGTGTAGTGTGTGTACTAGTCTAGGCCAGATAGTCAACACAATGAACTTTTATCTTAACTGCTACCAGATAATACTTCGACCTATCGCTAGACATACTGACAACAGATAACTTTCTGAGTTCTGAGCTTTGGTGATCACATTTTTAATGTTTTAGCACTTAGTTATTTTCTTTATAGATTCAAGGTATTTCGAGTTTGCTTAGAACACGTCAACTTCAACTACCCATGTAGCGAGTCCCACTCCGATGACTCCCAGATCTACACGACCTTAGGGCATCGGGCTTTAAATTCCCCGAAGGAGTGGTGCTCGAGTAGCGAAGGCCGCTGGCAAACTACCCTATTGTAATTAAGTTCTTTTCACTTTTAGCTCAGAGTCTCATCTAGTCATTCTAACTGCCAATATATCCACAACTGGTCTAATTTTATCTAGTTAAGTCTCGAATAGGCAATTGGTTGAGGTCTCTAATCCAGACAAGGTTGTGCTCAGTTATCAGGAATTCCCTATTCCTAATCAATTAGTCCAAGATAGCTATCAATTATCTCCTACTAACCATAACATACTACCTACATATCATAGACAAAAGCAATTTGTTTAACGAAGCATACTGCATTTAGAAGTCTGAAAGACGAAAAAATTTTGAAAAAATTTTGGAAGGGTGTGAAAATACAGGGAAAACAAGCAAAAGCATGCGAAAAATTTTGCAAACTGCTACAGTGCACCGTGCACTGCTACCCCACACTTAAGTCTGGCACTGTCCTCAGTGTTCATGCATAGCTAATTACCCCACACTTATTTGAAAACAAGAAATAATGAAAATAAAACAAAGAACTCTTACCCCACACTTATTCGACTAACTAAGGGTAAGAGAGAAAATAAAACAACCAAAGAAATAACAAAACATGACACCACACAAAGAAAATAAAAGTAAAGGAACATGAGGATTAGATAAACTCCCTTCATGTCGCGAGCAGAAGGGTCTTCTCTGGTCTGTCAATTGGCTCTTCGCCTTAGCCATGTGCTATTGCTGAGGCGCTCTTGACTCTGTAAGCTCTAGATATTGGAACGGATGACGTCAGCTTCGATCCTTCATCGTCGAGCTCTAGGTAGTGGCCTATTCATTTGATGAATGGCTCGAGCCCCACGAACTGCTTCCTTGAATCATTTGTAAGATTTCTCACAATCATAGCAACGTGTCCAGGAGGAACGTGTCTAGGAATGAGATTTCTTGGGATTTGTGTGTCTTCCTGCCAATGTTAGTAAAGGTATTGCATGCAAGTCTCGAATGGAAGAAAAGATACCTGAAGTTTTGGCGAAGCTGTGGTGGTAGGGGGCTCCAGTTGTGTAGATCTAGGCCCAAGTATTTGAGACTTCCTCGGGGAAGTTTCTCACAGCTGATTGGTATGCAGGGAATGCAAGCTCCTCCATTGCTATGCTCCCGACACAATGCCAAATTCCTCTATATCTGTCGACCGTTCGTTACCTCTTGGTAGATCACTTGCTTGCACTGGTCTGGCTTTAATTGTTGCCAGTATCTCATCTGTTGATTCTACGGGTAGGGGTTTTGCTGTGGTGGTATCTTCTGAAAGTTTCCAGCTTCCGAATTATTCCTCAGCTAAGTCCCGTATCATTCCTCCAGCTGGAATTGTATGCATTTCCCATTGGAGTAGCATTCTGCAGTAACCTACTCCTACCTCTTTTTGGAATGGTACGTATTCCATTCCCATAGCAATCCCTGCTAAAGTGTGGTACTTAGCAGACTTCACAGATTTGATACACATGCTGAACATTTCTTCCTAAAACATTGGCACTCTGAATTTGGAAAACAGCTAGAATCTATTATTTGGCAAGCATCGCAGGACTGTATCAGAGATACAAAAGTCCTTGACTATGGTGGGTCAACAAGATCCTGCTTTCAACACTTTCCGGACAGTGTTGATAGCCATCAATTGGTCTTCCGTGGATTCTTTAGGGCAATGCTCCAAAATCTTGTGTCCTTCATCTTCTGAGACACATCTTCTGATCAACTGATCTGCAAAAATTTGAAATAGAAGAGAAACTGCCCAGTGGTAATATTTCAAATCAGCAAAGAATTTTTTCTTTTGCTGATAAGTCATATCACTTGGAACTTATTCAGTGACTAGATAATTTGCAATAAACCACAGATGAGAATTATTATACATAGCAAACAATGCAAATAAGTTTTCATCCAAAAATTTATCAGTATTACACTAGCCTCTAACTCGGGGTTTTCTAATCTAGACCAATGGTTTGCTTTCTAGATTTTCAACCCTTTTTCTTACCCCTTCTTTCTATATCAAACTCAGGTAACAATAAAACCTAACTTAATCAATTATGGTTCAGTATCAGTTTTATTGAACACAGACATCTCAGAGTGATCAGTGTATCCTATTGTTTTTAGACAAGACTAGATAATATTAGGATTTATCATACATGACTTTCTTATCATGTTTCTGTCTAAAACAATTCTTACTACATCACATATTCATTCAAAAAGCAGATTTCAATCAGGTGATGTCATAATGGGTGCAATAATTCCTTTTGGTTTTAAAAATTCTCATGCAATCATCAGCAAAACAAAAGGAACATCCTTTTTCCAATAGAACATTCAAAGGTCTGGCTATTAAGGAAAAACTATTTCATAACTCATCCTAATAAGGCCGGCATGACTCTAAGAAAATTCTAAAATAGAGTTTCTTCCAGATAAAAATCTAAGCCAACATTTTACAACTCAGAAGAAAATATATTTTATCCTCATTTCCATGTTTATTTCTTCGAAAATAAAGGAAGAAAAACACGAAAAAGAGCAACTAAGAAAACAACTAAAACAAACAAGAGATAGGGAAAAGGAACAACTCACCGTTGAGCAAGAAAGATACATTCTTTTTGGGATTTTAAATTTTTAACTCTTTTTTTTTTCTTTTTATGTTGAAAGCAGGTAAATTTCCTTAATACGGTTTTAGAATAATTTTCTAAAATTTGATTATCCTAAGTGTCTTAATTTCAGATATTATCTAAAATTAATTAGTTATGATAACCCTATATTTCGGAAATTGATTGTCTAACTAGTATAAGAGAAGTGTTGGGTTAAGGTCTAGGTTACTACCGTTACCTATCATAAGTCTCTAGAATTTTGATCAGGAATCCTATATTCATTATGATATTTCCCCGGCAACGGCACCAAAAATCTGATGCGGTTTCCGACCGACGTGCTAAATAGGTGTTATTTTACCCTATGTTGATTATGAATAATTAAGGACTGTGAATTAACTAATTGTCACATTTAGTCTATGGTGTCACTTAATCAGCCAGAACCTAAGGCAGAGTACCTATCGTGTAGCTAGTCTATAGGAAAGTATCTACGATTTTATTAAATAATTATCGTACTCCCAGGGAAGTGGCAACGACTTAGTAGTAACTAGCCTTTTATCCTAACTCCTATCTTATGATCCAGTTATGCAATCTTCATCAAATACTTTGATGAGAGGGTGATCCATTCTCCACTAGGTTCAAGTAATCCTAAAAGTGTTTTAAAGATGAGTTCTGATTCTATGTTATACTGTTACTATACATTGATTGACCTATATTCGAGTATTTTAGACATGTCTTGGCCTGGATTGCAACTATGTTCTGTGTCTAAAGGTTACCACATCTGAGTTTCTACGCTACCGCCCCATCGTTAAGGGTAACGGCCCTACTCACGGCTCGGACTAAAGTCAGCAATGACCGCCCTATGTCACTTTGGGGATCATACTGCTCGTCTCATAACCGCCGACATAATACTCAACTCAGCCTACCTAGACTACTTTCAACCAATAGGGTGTTCCGCAGATTATTTTATCTAGTATGGCAGACACCAATACTAATTGATGTCTGTTAAACTAAACAGGTTATGAATAGACCGTGGTTAGGAATTGTCTATAACCCTAATTTCAGTTTAAAAGAACGGCAATAGACATGCAGACATAATGGATATTTAAGCAGGTGGCCATTTCTAGAAAAACATAATAACTTCAACGTATATCACAAATATTCATAAAAACATAATCTGGTATTCCAATCAGTATTTGGACAAACATAATAACAACATATAAGAGAGGGACAGGGGGACCGATGCCATAAAGAATTCACCCTTTACGAAGTCTCGCCGATGGAGCGTACTGCTGTATATGCCGTATTGCTTGACCCGACTCTGCTCGTCAGAACCTTCGGAGGACGCTTCCTCAGCCTAGTAGCTGGGCTTTACTTAACAACCCGGCTTAAGCCCAGCCCTGTGGACTGACTCTTCGAACGCCTCGAGCCCTCTTAGGATCTCCTAACGAAATCCCGGGTATTCTAGGAATACCAGAAACGAACCTATCTATAGAAGCCTAAGATCTGAGACTATTTCTCAGAAACTAAAACAAACACTAATAAGAAAGAAAACTGAGATCCGAGTCTCTGAGTGAGTTGTGTACTGGAAAACTGTACACTGGAAACCACTTAATGACTCAGATCGAGTGGAGAGGGATGAATTCAACTGCTGGAGGCCTGGGGTATTTATAGCAGCTTCCCGAGTGAAAAATTTTGAAAAATTCGATGTGGGACAGCTTCTGGCGGCTCGGGACGCCCGTCCCGGTTCGGGACGCCCATCCTGATTCGTTGACCAGGTTCAGGACGCCCGTCCCGGTTCAGGACGCCCGTCCTGGCGGTTTGACCGGGTCGGGACGCCCGTCCCGGACCTTTGACCGGGTCTACATTTCCAAAAATTGCGTTTTTGCCCCAGAATTTGCTGTTTTCGTCTACTTTTCACCTGACACTTCCAAAATCATAAAAACCGTGAAATCAAGTAAATAGTAAACAATTAATGTCAATTTACTCTCGATTTCACATTAAAACATACATAAAAACATGCTAAAAATGTGATACGATTTTCGCGTATCATAGACAATTCCTAACCACGGTCTAATCATAACCTGTTTAGTTTAACAAGCATCAATTAGTATTGGTGTCTACCATGCTAGATAAAATAACATACTGAACACCCTGTTTGTTAGAGTAGTCTAGGGGAAGCCGAGTCGAGTCCGATTTTGCCGGCGGCTAGGGCAAGCGGTATGATCCCCGAAGTGACATAGGGCTTTCATGGATGCCTTCGTCCCGAACCGTGAGTAGGGCCGTCATTAAGGTAGGGCGGTTTATTAGAAACCTCGGATGTGGTACGCCTTTAGACACAGAACATAGTTGCAATCCAGGCTAAGACATGTCTAAAATATTCGAACATAGGTCATTCAACATATAGGAACAGTATAACATAGAATCAGAACTCATCTATAAAACACTTCTAGGATTAATTAGACTTAAACCTAGTGGAGAATGAATCACCCTCTCATCAAAGTATTTGATGAAGATTGCATAACTGGATCATAAGATAAGAGTTAGGATAAAAGGCTAGTTACTACTAAGTTGTTGCCACTTCCCTGGGAGTACGATATTTAACTTAATAAAATCGTAGATACTTTCCAACATACTAGCTACACGATAGGTACTCTGCCTTAGGTTCTGGCTGATTAAGTGACACCATAGAGACTAAATGTGACAATTAGTCAATCACATTCCTTAATTATTCATAATCAACATAGGGTAAAATAACACCTATTTAGCACGTCAACCGGAATCCCATCAGAATTTTGGCGCCGTTGCCGGGGAAATATCATAATGAATTTAGGATTATTGGCCACAATTCTAGAGACTTATGATAGGTAACGGTAGTAACCTAGACTTTAGACCCAACACTTATGTTATACCAGTTAGACAATCACTTTCCTAAATATAGGATTATCATAACTAATTAATTTTGGATAATATCTGAAATTAAGACACTTAGGATAATCAAATTTTAGAAAATTATTCTAAAACCATATTAAGGAAATTTACCTGCTTTCTAAATAAAACTCAAAATCCCTAAAAATATTTTTCTTGCTTTCTTATTCACTTTCCTATTTTTGTTATTTGTTATTTCTAACCAGACTTTGCACTCAGAGATGAAGGGAACAAGAGCCCAGGATATTCTGGACGAAGTAGAACATAACACTTCCCCAGAGATCCAAACAACTCCTGCTTCTCCCGAATATACTCCTGCTTCTCCAGAGTATACTCCTGAATCCCCCGAATACACCCCGAAATTTCCTGAGTATACTCCTGCATCCCCCGCACCTAACAACCAACCACCTTCATCAGGGGACAGCACTAACAGTTCTCAATCAGCCTTGGCTGCCCGGGTAGATGCTATATCTCACAGGATAAGCGCTATGACTCAGACAATACCGGGCGGACTAAGACGATCATATCAGGCTGTTCTAACCTTAAGTTCTGAAGTAACCCAACTCAGAACCACAATAGAATGCCAAAATGTGCAATTACTCCGAGAGATGATGGAAATCTTAAAGGAACAAAGGAACCAGCAGGAGGAAATGCGCAACATACAAGCAGAACTGCAAGAGATGCGAAACATTCAGGCCGTTACAGGAGATTAGAGATAGGAGTCGTTAAAAAGGAAAGATTCTTTTACTCTCAACAGATAATTCGTTTGAACTGAAACATGAATAATTGACCCATATTTTTCTATTTTTCAAACATTTTTAAATGGGTCCTTTAGATTCAACAATTTTCTTCAGACATTTTATTTCGAATTTCTATGAAAAACAAGAGTTTTGCAAATACAGTTTATTTTCCACTAATTACATTGCACAAACTCAGTTTTTGTTTTTCTGAAATTCTTGCTGAATTTAAGTTGGGATAAAATTAGGGTAGTCACAATTTTCGGAAAAAAAGACTGAGGAATTTTTGCATAGAGTTTTTAACAACTTCTGAATTTCATTGGATAAACATGAAGCCTTGTTAAGAATTATGATTATTTTTGGTATCTTGAGATTTTCAGGGAATTACGAAAAAAAAAATTTGTTTTTTTTTTGAATTGGCACGCGTCCCGATGCAACCCGGGATGGGCGTCCAGCGGGACGGGAGTCCTACCTCCGGGACGGGCATCCCGAAGGCCCGCCCCTTCTATAAAAGCTCAATTTTTTTCATTTTCTCTCAAATCTACAACAAAAAATTCATCTCTCTAAATATTTCTCTCTACTTTCTCTCTACAAATTTTTGGCAAACTCTTCAAAGTTTAAAAATTCGAATTTCCCTCCAAAATTTGAATTTTAAACTTCACCCAAAAATTTGAATTTCCCTCCAAAATTCGATTTTCCCGCCAAAAATTCAAAATCCTTCCCTAACATGATTTCATCCTTCTGAATTCAAATTCACCTCCAGAATATGAGTTTAAAGCTTTCTTTCCCACCTAAACTCTCTCATACGTTTTCAATGGCTCCCAAACGTGCTCGTACCACATCTACCATGACAGTTACCTCAGTGGCACATCCTTTTATGCTGTTTCCCTCTAGCACAGCATACCAAGAGAGATGCACTGGGTACATCGGGCGTACGATACTGATGGGCAGAACGCTGGATTGGGCAGCAGTACAGACGCTGGGAGTAGAGCCGGAAGTCAGACGCATACTCGACGTGCCACCTTACAGTCGAGTATTCATCGTCACGGAGCCCACGTACCTGGAGCTGGTATGTGAGTTCTATGCGTCTTTTACCTGCCACCAGGAGCAGATCACATTCCGTTTAGGCGGAATAGATCGGTCGATGAGTATGGCCAAGTTCGGAATCCCCTTAGGTATCTGGCAGAGAGATGAGCTGGATACGCCCGCATACACCACAGCAGTTCGACACTTCACGTCTGTAGACGTCTCCACTGCTTGGGCTCAGATCTGCATGACGGGTGTCCCATACAAGCATGGCTTTGCAAAAGCCACAGGTATTTATCCTACTCTTCGTTACCTGCACGCTATCATTGCACACACATTGTCAGGACGACTGACAGCGCCCGGAACTGTCACCTGGATGGAGACATTCCTTCTAGCCAACATGCACATGGGATCTACAGTAGAGATGGCTAGACTCATAGCGGTCGTCATGCGAGGATTCGCTACAGACACCAGGAAACAGTGTCTGGGGCTCGGACCATACATCACCAGGCTAGCCCGCTACCTGGAGTTGGACATAGAGGGCTCGGAGCTTACTCTGGTCGCCCCAACCACCATTCCCACAGATGTTACCATTCTACGGAACATGGGAATGGTTGTCCGGGATGCGAATGGCCGCGACACCATCCACACGGAGCAGACAAGACAGGCATCGGCATCGGAAGCATTTCCAGCGCATATCCCTCCGTCCGAGACGTTCGTGCCACGTACTGCCTTCGAACGACACATGTCGCACGAATTGGCAGAACTATCGGCACGATACAGTCGAGACATGGACAGGATTGACAGACGGCTGACGATGATGGAGGACAGGATTGACAGACGGTTGGCGATGATAGATGACAGGATCGCCATGAACACTAGCAGGATTGAGGAGATACATCAGCAGACTTCCCGAGTGGCGGAAAACTTCGAGTTTGACTTAGCAGACTTAGGTCCACTGAACGACGATCCGCCGGGTTCTTAGTCTCTCTCTCCTTCTTTCCTTTCCTTTCCTTCCTTTTGCTTTTGTTTCTCTTGTTCTATGTGTATAAACATGTCTGGGCTGTATGACGTATGAATCTATGTACAAAATTGATTTATATGACATACAGAATTGTTTGCATTATTTTAATTTTTTTTATGTCTTACTTCCCCATACAGAATCCTTTCTTTTCTGTTTTACTTCTTATTTTCAAATAAGTGTGGGGTAAGAATCTTTTCTATTTTATTTCTTATTTTCAAATAAGTGTGGGGTAGCTAGATATGCATGAACACTGAGGACAGTGCCAGACTTAAGTGTGGGGTAGCAGTGCACGGTGCACTGCAGCAGTTTTTGTATGCTTTTGCTTGTTTTTCACGTACTTTCACACCCTTCCAAAAAAATTTCAAAATTTTTCCGTCTTTCAGACTTCTAAATGCAGTATGCTTGGTTAAACAATTGCTTATGTCTATGATATGCAGGTAGTATGTTATGGTTAGTAGGAGATAATTGATAGCTATCTTGGACTAATTGATTAGGAATAAGGGAATTCCTGATAACTGAGCACAACTTTGTCTGGATTAGAGACCTCAACCAGTTACCTGTTCGAGACTTAACCAGATAAAATTAGATCAGTTGTGGATATATTGGCAGTTAGAATGACTAGATGAGACTCTGAGCTAGAAGTGAAAAGAAATTAAAGGAAGTTAATCAAATAAGGGTAGTTTGCCAGCAGCCTTCACTACTCGAGCACCACTCCTTCGGGGAATTTAAAGCCTGATGCCCTAAGGTCGTGTAGATCTGGGAGTCATCGGAGTGGGACTCGCTACATGGGTAGTTGAAGTTGACGTGTTCTAAGCAGACTCAAAATACCCTGAATCTATAAAGAAAATAACTAAATGCTAAAACATTAAAAATCTGATCACCAAAGCTCAGAACTCAAACAGTTGTATGTTGTTAATATGTCTAGCGATAGGTCGAAGTGTTATCTGGTAGTAGTTAAGACAAGAGTACATTGTGTTGACTATTTGGTCTAGACTAGTACACACACTACACATCAGGAAGACCCTGTGACTAAGAAAAAAGTCCAACCTAGTTGTTGATTTGTTTTCTGCCTGATCATAACAAGCTACTAGAGACATTTGAGACCTTGTCATAGCAACCTAACCAGACAGACCTGTGTTAAGACTTGTCTGAAGAATTTTTGGAATAAAAACATGGCTAGGAATTTAAGTGACTGCACTACGGTTTAGAATCACTAACTTCAGGTAGACTTTGCTTGAGGACAAGCAAAAAGCTAAGTGTGGGGTTATCTGATACGCGAAAATCGTATCACCTTTTTAGCATGTTTTTATGCATAAATTTGGGTGAAATTGAACGTAATTTGATTTTGATTGTTCATTATTTACTTAATTTCACAGTTTTTATGATTTTGGAAGTGTCAGGTGAAAAGTAGACGAAAACAGCAAATTTTGGGGCAAAAACGCAATTTTTGGAAATATTGACTTAGTCAACGGGTCAGGACGGGCGTCCCGACCCAGTCAACCCGCCGGGACGGGCGTCCAGGACTCAGGACGGGTATCCCGACCTGGTCAACAGATCAGGACGGGCGTCCCGAACCCCCAGATCCAGTCCCACATCAAATGTTTGCTAAAAAATCACCCCGGGAAGCTACTATAAATACCCCAGGCCTCCAGCAGTTGAATTCATTCCTCTCCACTCGATTTGAGTCATTAAGTGGTTTCCAGTGTACACTTCTCTAGTACACAACTCACTCAGAGACTCGGATCTCAGTTTTCTTTCTTATTAGTGTTTTGTTTTAGTTTCTGAGAAATAGTCTCAGATCTTATGCTTACATAGATAGGTTCGTTTCTGGTATTCATAGAATACCCGGGATTTCGTTAGGAGATCCTAAGAGGGCTCTAGGCGTTCGAAGAGTCAGTCCACAAGGCTGGGCTTAAGCTGGGTATTAAGGTAAAGCCCAGTTACTAGGCTGAGGAAGCGTCCTCTGAAGGTTCTAGCGAACAGAGTCAGGGCGAGCAATACGACATATACAGCAGTACGCTCCGTCGGCGAGACTACGTAAAGGGTGATTTCTTTATGACATGAGTCCCCATGTCCCTCTATTATATGTTGTTATTGTATTGTTCTAAATATTTATTATGAATGCGAGATTACAATTTTTATGAATAGTTGTTTTATATGTTGACGTTGTTATGTTTTTCCGGAAATAGCCACCTGCTTAACATTCACTATGTCTGCATGTCTAATGTGCTCTTTTAAACTAAAGTTAGGGTTATAGACAATTCCTAACCACGGTCTAATCATAACCTGTTTAGTTTAACAGGCATCAATTAGTATTGGTGTCTGCCATGCTAGATAAAATAACATACTGAACACCCTGTTTGTTAGAGTAGTCTAGGGGAAGCCGAGCCGAGTCCGATTATGCCGGCGGCTAGGGCAAGCGGTATGATCCCCGAAGTGACATAGGGCTTTCATGGATGCCTTCGTCCCGAACCGTGAGTAGGGCCGTCATTAAGGTAGGGCGGTTTATTAGAAAACTCGGATGTGGTATGCCTTTAGACACAGAACATAGTTGCAATCCAGGCTAAGACATGCCTGAAATATTCGAACTTAGGTCATTCAACATATAGGAACAGTATAACATAGAATCAGAACTCATCTATAAAACACTTCTAGGATTAATTAGACTTAAACCCAGTGGAGAATGAATCACCCTCTCATCAAAGTATTTGATGAAGATTGCATAACTGGATCATAAGATAAGAGTTAGAATAAAAGGCTAGTTACTACTAAGCCGTTGCCACTTCCCTGGGAGTACGATATTTAACTTAATAAAATCGTAGATACTTTCCAACAGACTAGCTACACGATAGGTACTCTGCCTTAGGTTCTGGCTGATTAAATGACACCATAGAGACTAAATGTGACAATTAGTCAATCACAGTCCTTAATTATTCATAATGAACATAGGGTAAAATAACACCTATTTAGCACGTCAACCGGAATCCCATCAAGTTGTCTATAACCCTAGTTTAATTTAAAAGGACACAACAGTTCAACATTCATAATGATAATTCTAGCTCTATGATCTTCCCGGGAAAATGAACAACATCTCAAATTGTAAAACATGTATGATATATAAAATTCAGTATCAAATTAATATTCAGATAAAATAATTCAAAAACATACAGAACCTCGTCTAGGGGACCCACTATCATAAAGTAGTCACCGCTTTATGCAGGTCCAGCTGGCGCTGCAGCTCCTGTATGCTTCGGACTGCTCGATCCTACTCTGCTCGGTAGAGCCTTCGGAGAACGCTCCTCAGACCTAGTAGCAATTGCTTTACCTTACATCCCGGGCTTAAGCAAATTGCCCTAATCTGACTAAGAACACGCACCCTATCTCTCTCTTAGGATCTCCTAACGAAATCCCGATATTTTGTGATACCGAACACGAACCCTATCTAGTCGTAATCTAAGATCTGAGGCTAATTCTCAAAAACTAAGAAACGAAACACTAACAAGAAAGAAAGAAAACTTTTACTAAAATCTGAGTCTCTGAGTGAGTTGTGTACTCGAGAATTGTACACTGGAAACTACTGAATGACTCAGATCGAGTGGAGAGGGATGCTTTCAACTCTTGGAGGCCTAGGGTATTTATAGCAGCTTTCTTAAGTGAAAATCTCCAAAAATTTCGATGTGGGACAACTTCTGGTGCTCGGGACGCCCGTCCTGAGCTTGGGACGGCCGTCCTGGTGCTTTGACTGGGTCGGGATGCCCGTCCCGAACTCAGCATTTCCAAAAATTACATTTTTGCCCCAAAATTTGCTGTTTTCTTGCAATTTGCTCCTGAAACTTCCAAAATCAAAATTTAAGCAATTTTATGTCAATTTGATTTAAGTAAGATCAAATACATTCAAATATTGCCCTAATTTATGTCTAAAAACATGCTAAAAAGGGTATATGATTTGTGCATATCATTACTTACCAATTGTATACTTCCAATTGAGAATTGATCCAACAGTTCCCCAAGTACCTTTGTCAAGATCACAATCTTGAATGTTACCGGAACTTATGTTGGGAACATCATGGGGTGTGGATTTATAGAGTTCATGAAACAAATCTCCGTTGGACTTCACTTCAATCTGTGTAGAAAGCTTACCTTTTAAGCTCACTTTTTTTTTCTTTTTTTCCTTTTCACTTCTTTCTTTAACTTACTGCTTGTGATGAGTTCAAAGGATTCAGACAGAGTTCTTTATATATACTTTGCATTATCTGGTTGTATAATTGTATGTAATCAAATAATTAATTTAACTATTTTGAGTTTTTGATATATATATATATATATATATATATATATATATATATATATGTATTCTCATATAAAGTTCATAGAAAAAGGAATATCCACTTTCAATCGCTTTTGTTTCTACTCTTCTATTATCCCCAATAATATATACATATTCTTCTTTTCATTGGCGACAATAAAGAAAAGGTTAGGGATTTATAATAATTTTTAGGGTTTTGGAGGTTTTCATGTTTGTAAAATAAAGAACCATGAAAAGAATATATAATATTAAATGGTGAGTGAATCTTTATATATATGATATCGTCTCTGTATTTTTGCCAGTAAAGGCAAGTTATTATTGGTTGTAGAATATTTGGTAACCCCCCCCAAATCATTTTGTTTCTTGCACAAAATTTAAGATATATATATATATATATATATATTTCTTGCACAAAATTTAAGATATATATATATATATATATAATTTTTTTTTTTTTGATTTTTTTTTATTCTTTCAATCTCAATCATATTATCAACTATTATTACACCTTCCTATATTTTATCATATAAGCTATAATTTACTTTGATTTTTATCTTAACCCAAAACAAATATTAATAAAACATAATTCATAAATTTATACAAATAATTTATCTAGAACTCATAACCTTTTAAAATTATAAATAAAGATAAATACGTTTGCTTAACTCATATGTATATTTTGAAAAAAGAATATATTAATTATAACAAAGCAATACTCTTTAAAATAATAATAATAAAAAAAAGAAATTAAAAGTTAAAAGCACTAGAAAACATTATTATAAGCAAACAAGAAATAAATACATATTGAATTCAACCAATACAATACATATCTTCATGTTGCTACTTATTTATTTATTTTTCCATCATACATGCGTGCATACATACATACATACATACATACATATATCATTTTATTTCCGGTGTTCCAGAATAATACATATATATTCTTAGTTGTTGAGGTGGTGAGCCTCGATATCTATGGTGAAGTGGCGTAGAAACTCCAACTCAGCATAAGGTTCTGGAACATTCTGGTTTAGCTTCTCATACTCTATAGTCCAAGTAACCAGATGATTTGCACCCTTAGTATCAACATGAACTGAATTCACGAAGTTCTTGTATAAGTTCACGAGGTCTCCTTCAATCACCCTAAATCGAACCATCTTTGTTTCCTCATCAATAGCTTCAACAAGCTCTTTCGCCACCTTCTCTTTCCCATCTATACAAAATATATATAACTTAGAATCACATCTTCTGATAATAAAAAAGAATATATATATTTATATATTGGAGGAATTTAATGATTGTTACCAATGGTATTGAACAGTCAGAAAAGTGTCTCAGGGACGAAACAGTAATTTCTTCACTCATTAATTACCTCTAATCTCACCTGACGTCATAAACACAAATTAAGGGGTCTCATCAATGCCAAACGTTACATCTTTAATTCCACATTTATGACCCGTTACTCATAACGGTCAAAACGGTCCAAATCCACAACGGTAAATTCATTATCAGACTCCTATAAAAGAGAGATCTGAATATGAGGTAAGGACTTTTTTCCTAATTTCCAGATATCCAAAAATACTCTACTGACTTAAGTATCAGAGAGTTCACGGGGCACAAACTCCCCATTGAGCATACTTGTTTTGCAGGCTTTCGAGACGCTAAGTGTGGTACCCTAAAGTACTAAGAGCGCCTAGCGAAGTACCGCTCCCCAAGAGTTATACTTCGCCTTCCCAGAAAACGGTCTTCTTTGACTTTGACCAACCTAAAAAGCCTTCTTAACGAGTCAATCATAAAGCTTCCCAAATTCCTGGCACTTCAATTTAGTCTTTTACCCTTTGACACATTCGTGCAGAATCCGTTTGGTTCCGTTACCAGGAAACTTCAGAAATTTTACTCCCCCAAAAACAAAAACATGTCTAGGCAGTCCGAAGACTGACTCACCGTGCGATAATCTTCTTTCCGTGAGATTGGGACGAGGATATCACGTTCCTCGTCATCACCCAGCTCCAGTCGCCGTCCCATCTCAAAGAGGTTGGGACCCCAACCAGAGACTTCCCGACGCTCCCAAGATCTACGGGAGCAACTCAATTCTAAAAGAATTGTGGAAACAGAAAGGGAGCTACAACGACTACAACGAGAAAACGAACAACTGAAGCGGGATCAAGAGCTCTCACAGCAATGGCTAAAGCTGAGGGCTGAATTCAGAAAGGTTGGTGCAGATCTTCCCCCACCAAGATTGTCCGGAGCCCCCTCAGAGCTTCCACAACGAACACAAACGGCCACCAGGAAAGATGAAAGGCGTGGAACATGGACGAGCAGGAAACAGGCAATCAGCGAAGTAGGGGAAAGCCATCATTCCTCTAAGCCAGTTCACAAAAGATGGGCAAAAAAACGGTCCCCGGAAGGTAGTCCAGAGACTGGAAAGAACCCCACCAAAGTTCACAAATCCAGATCAATTGAACTGGGGCCTTTCACCAAATGGATTCAAAATGTTTCCCCGGATTCAAACCTTAAAATCCCACAGTTCGTCCTGTACGCGGTGTCATCCCGACCTCTCGAGCACGTATGCCGTTATAAATCGGCAATGGGGCTAGTCACTAATGACGAAGCCATTTTATGCAAGGCGTTCCCGAGCACGCTATCAGACAAAGCTCTAACCTGGTTCACGTCCCTCAAAGCAGGTACTATCGACTCCTGGCACACATTAGAAAAAATGTTCTTGGATAAGTTCAGCACTGCAGGAACCATACCCAAGACCAGAGGAGACTTGGCTAACATCAAGCAGCGAGAAGATGAGACTCTCCTCTCTTTCTTGGAACGATTCAAGAAAACTTATGATGACATCGAGGGAATTAGCCAAGACACTGTCATTACCTGCTTCGAGGGAGGATTCAGATTCCGGATGCTGTACACCGAGCTTCAATTGAGAAAGCCGGAAACCATTAGAGAAATGTTCAGTGTTGCTCGGAAAGTAGCACTGGTAGAGAGAAGTGCACTTGAATCTACCACCAGAAGGAAAGATAAACAACCCGAACAACCAAAACATGTGGCCTCAAATTTCCCAGAATGGAGGGACAAAATCGAGGTAAGAAATTTGAAACGTTCACACCTTTGAATGTTCCAAAGGAAAGTTTGATTGCAGTTATAAAGGAGAAGCACAGAGTAAGGGATCCCGCTCTGATGAAGGCACAAACGTACGCTTCACGGGATAAGACCAAGTTCTGTGGATTCCACAGAGACTACGGTCATACGACGGAAGAATGCTTCCAACTGAAGAGAGCCATCGAAAAGCTCATTCAGGAAGGATTCTTGAAGGAGTACATTACTGGTATACAACAGTAGAAAGACAAGGCGGAAAGGGTAATCAACATGATTAACCCAGAATTGAGCTCGGTGAGAAGAATTAAGAAGAGAATCTACAATCTTACCAAATCATACCTCATCCCGAGGTATGAATTTGAGCAAAAGGAAGTCATTACTTTCACCAACGAAGAGCTAGAAAGTAATTAGGAGGCCAGAGTCAGTCCTATAGTCATCGAGATGCGGATGACCAGAGAGGGGATTGACAAATGTACAGTCAGAAGGGTTCTAGTCAACACTGGAGCCACAAGGAATATCATGTACTGGAGGTGTTTCGAGGAAATGGGCCTGAAGGAGGAACATCTCAATACCAGCAGAATGGTGTTGGAGGGGTTCACACCTCACAAGGTGCCCGTCAGAGGAACAGTGAGAATGCAGGTCACCCTAGGCGAAGGGGATAAAGCCAGGACCGAGGAGATCAAATTCTATGTCGTGGACTTGGAATCACCCTACAATATCATAGTAGGGACGCCTTTCCACGCGGCTTTCGACCTAGTCATCTCTACATCCCACCAACAGGTGAAGTTCAACACTTCGCGAGGAGTTGGTTTTGTGAGAAGCAATCCACGAAGTCTGCTGGGACAGATAATGAAAATAAAAAGGAAAAGGGATTCTCCCGACAAAGTCGAGAGTGTCAACATGGTGATAGAGGACCCCGACCTGAGGATATAGCGGGTCATGGAGAAACAGATCTACGACCTGGTCCGCGAAGCATCACGCAAGAGCGAATTCGACGAGGTGTCGATAAATCCGAAGTATCTTCAACAACTTGTCAAAATTGGAAGGGAAATTGCAAATCAACTTCGGCAAGATATCATCCAATTTTTAAAAGATCATCAAAATAGCTTCGCATGGTGTACAGAAGATATGCCGGGCATTGACACCTCCATCGCCGAGCATGCCCTGAACATAAGCCCGACATGCAACCCGATCAAACAGAAGTCCAGGCAGTTTGGTGAGGAAAAAATACTAGGCATGAAAGACGAGGTAAATAAACTCTTGAAAGCAGGGTTTATCCCACTTGGCTCGCTAATGTGTTAATGGTTAAGAAGTCCACTAGCAAATGGAGAATGTGTGTGGACTACACCGACCTCATTAAAGCATACCCCAAAGACTGCTACCCGTTACCCCGAATCGATGCACTAGTAGATTCAACAGTGGGGTACGAGTACCTGAGCTTCATGGACGCCTTTTCAGGATACCACCAGATAAAAATGAAGCCAAGTGATCAGGTACATACTTCGTTCCGAGCTGCAGGGGCCATTTACTATTATAATGTCATGCCGTTCAGATCAAAAAATACTGGAGCGACATACCAGCGCATGATGAATCATATCCTCCGAAGCTAAATCGGAAGGAATATTGAAGCGTATGTCGATGATATGGTGGTTAAGACCAGGCATGGCACCTCACACCTGGAGGACTTAGAGGAAACCTTCTCCAACTTGGCGAAGTACAACCTCAAGCTCAATCCAACGAAGTGTACATTTGGAGTGAAATCCGGTAAATTTCTGGGCTTCATGACATCAGAACGGGGAATAGAAGCCAACCCGGAGAAATTGGAGGCCATAGCTCGGCTCACTGAGCCCCGATGTGTCAAAGACATCCAATGGCTAAATGGGTGTATTGCGGCACTGTGCCGATTTATCTCAAAATCAGCGGAAAGATGCCTCCCTTTCTTCAAAACCCTGAAGAATTCGAAGAATAATTTTTTCTGGACCCTGGAATGCAGCCGCTCCTAGAGAGAGCAAAAAGATCATCTCCTAGACCTTCCCTTGCTGCGACCTCCGAGCTACGGGTAAACACTCTGCCTATACTTGTCCTTCTCAGACGTGTAGCATCAGTACTAATAAAGGAAGAAGGGAAGCACCCCGTATACTTCGTCAGCAAGGTATTGAATGATGCGGAATCCAGGTATTCAAATATTGAGAAGTTAGCCTATGCCTTGGTGATTTCCGCACGGAAACTGAGGCCATACTTCAAGTCTCATCCTATTGTTGTTGATACGCGAAAATCGTATCACCTTTTTAGCATGTTTTTATGTATGAATTTGGGTGAAATTAAGGGTAATTTGATCTTGATTGTTCATTATTCACTTAATTTCACAGTCTTTATGATTTTGGAAGTGTCAGGTGAAAAGTAGACGAAAACAGTAAATTTCGGGCAAAAACGCAATTTTTTGAAATGTTGACTCGGTCAAAGGGTCGGGACGGGCGTCCCGACCAAGTCAAGGCACCTGGACGGGCGTCCCGACCTGGTCAACAGACCAGGACGGGCGTCCCAATCCGGGACGGGCGTCCCGAGCTGCCAGAAGCTGTCCCACATCGAAGTTTTCAGAGATTTTCACTCCAGGAAGCTGCTATAAATACCCCAGGCCTCCAGCAGTTGAATTCATTCCTCTCCACTCGATCTGAGTCATTTAGTGGTGTCCAGTGTACAATTCTCTAGTACACAACTCACTCAGAGACTCAGATCTCAGTTTTCTTTCTTGTTAGTGTTTTGTTTTAGTTTCTGAGAAATAGTCTCAGATCTTAGGTCTCTATAGATAGGTTCGTTTTTGGTATTCATAGAATACCCGGGATTTCGTTAGGAGATCCTAAGAGGGCTCTAGGCGTTCGAAGAGTCAGTCCACAGGGCTGGGCTTAAGCTGGGTATTAAGGTAAAGCCCAGTTACTAGGCTGAGGAAGCGTCCTCCGACGGTTCTGGCGAGCAGAGTCGGGTCAAGCAATACGGCATATACAACAGTACGCTCCATCGGCGAGACTTCGTGAAGGGTGAATTCTTTATGGCATCGGTCCCCCTGTCCCTCTCTTATATGTTGTTATTGTGTTTGTCCAAATAACTGTTTGAATACCAGATTATGTTTTTATGAATATTTGTTATTTATGTTGAAGTATTATGTTTTTCTAGAAATGGCCACCTGTTTAAATATCCATTATGTCTGCATGTTTATTGCCGTTCTTTTAAACTGAAATTAGGGTTATAGACAATTCCTAACCACGGTCTATTCATAACCTGTTTAGTTTAACAGACATCAATTAGTATTGGTGTTTGCCATACTAGATAAAATAATCTGCGGAACACCCCGTTGGTTGAAAGTAGTCTAGGTAGGCTGAGTAGAGTTTTATGCCGGCGGTTATGCGACGAGCAGTATGATCCCCAAAGTGACATAGGGCGGTCATTGCTGACTTTAGTCTGAGCCGTGAGTAGGGCCGTTACCCTTAACGATGGGGCGGTAGCGTAGAAACTCAGATGTGGTAGCCTTTAAACACAGAACATAATTGCAATCCAGGCCAAGACATGTCTAAAACACTCGAATATAGGTCAATCAACGTATAGTAACAGTATAACATAAAATCAGGATCTAATCTTTAAAACACTTTCAGGTTTGGCTAGACTTAAACCTAGTGGAGAATGAATCACCCTCTCATCAAAATTATTGATGAAGATTGCATAACTGGGTTATAAGATAAGAGTTAGGAAGAAAGGCTAGTTACTACTAAGTCGTTGCCACTTCCCTGTGATACGCGAAAATCATATACCTTTTTTAGCATGTTTTTATGTATGATTTAGGGTGAAATTGATAGGAAATCGATCTTAATTGATTGTTATTTACTCAATTTCACAATGTTTATGATTTTGGAAGTGTCAGGTGAAAATTGGACGAAAACAGCAAATTTTGGGGCAAAAATGCAATTTTTGGAAATGTTGACTTAGTCAACGGTCCGGGACGGGCGTCCCGACCCAGTCAGACCACCAGGACGGGCATCCCAATTCAGGACGGGCGTCCCGAAGCCCCAGAAGTTGTACCACATCGAATTTTTTGGAGATTTTCACTCCAGAAAGCTGCTATAAATACCCTAGGCCTCCAGGAGTTGAAATCATCCCTCTCCACTCGATCTGAGTCATTAAGTGGTTTCCAGTGTACAGGTTTCCAGTACACAACTCACTCAGAGACTCGGATCTCAGTTTTCTTTCTTATTAGTGTTTGTTTTAGTTTTTGAGAAATAGTCTCAGATCTTAGGTTTCTATAGATAGGTTCGTTTCCGGTATTCATAGAATACCCGGGATTTCGTTAGGAGATCCTAAGAGAGCACTAGGCGTTCGAAGAGTCAGTCCACAGGGCTAGGCTTAAGCCCAGGATGTAAGGTAAAGTCTAGCTACTAGGCTGAGGAAGCGTCCTCCGAAGGTTCTGGCGAGCAGAGTCAGGGCGGGCAATACGACGTATACAGCAGTACGCTCTGTAGGCGAGACTAAGTAAAGGGTGATTTCTTTATGGCATCAGTCCCCATACCCCTCTCTTATATGTTTTATTGCTTTATCCTAAATATCAATTATGAATATCAGATTATGATTTTATGAATAGTTGTTTTGTATGTTGAAGTTATTATGTTTTTCCGGAAATAGCCACCTGCTAAATAATCATTATGTCTGCATGTCTAATGTAGTTTCTTTTAAACTAAAATAGGGTTATAGACAATTCCTAACCACGGTCTATTCATAACCTGTTTAGTTTAACAGGCATCAATTAGTATTGGTGTCTGCCATACTAGATAAAATAACATGCTGAACACCTGGCTTGTTAGAGTAGTCTAGGTAGGCTGAGTAGAGCGTTATGCCAGCGATTACGAGCCTTCAGAGTGATCCCCGAAAGTGACATAGGGCTTTCATAACTGTCTTTGTTCGTACCGTGAGTAGGGCCGTTTACCTTAATGATAGGGGGCGGTAGCATAGAAACTCAGATGTGGTACACCTTTAGACACAGAACATAGTTGCATTCCAGGCTAAGATGCATCTAAAATACTCGAAGACAGGTCAATCAACATATAGGAACAGTATAGCATAGAATCAGAACTTCTCTTTAAAACACTTCTAGGGTTAATTAGACTTGAACCTAGTGGAGAATGGATCACCCTCTCATCAAAGTATTTGATGAAGATTGCATAACTGGATCATAAGATAAGAGTTAGGATAAGAGGCTAGTTACTACTAAGCCGTTGCCACTTCCCTGGGAGTACGATATTTATTTAATAAAATCGTAGATACTTTCCAATAGACTAGCTACACGATAGGTACTCTGCCTTAGGTTCTGGCTGATTAAGTGACACCTTAGAGACTAAATGTGACAATTAGTCAATCACAGTCCTTAATTATTCATAATCAACATAGGGTAAAATAACACCTATTTAGCATGTCAACCGGAATCGCATCAGATTTTTGGCACCTTTGCCGGGGAAATATCATAATGAATTTAGGACTCCTGATCAAAATTCTAGACACCGATCAAAATTCTAGATACTTATGATAGGTAACGGTAGTAACCTAGACTTTAGACCCAACACTTATGTTATACTAGTTAGACAATCAATTTCCGAAATATAGGGTTATCATAACTAATTAATTTTAGATAATATCTGAAATTAAGACACTTAGGATAATCAAATTTTAGAAAATCATTCTAAAACCATATTGAGGAAATTTAACTGCTTTCGAAAAAAAAAAAACAGAGGAAAAAAAAAATTTTTAAAATTTAAAATCCCAAAAAGAATGTATCTTTCTTGCTCAATGGTGAGTTGTTCCTTTTCCCTATCTCTTGTTTTTTTTTTAGTTGTTTTCTTAGTTGTTCTTTTTCGTGTTTTTCTTCCTTTATTTAATTTCGAAGAAATAAAAATGGAAATGAGGATAAAATATATTTTGTTCTGAGTTGTAAAATGTTGGCTCAGGTTTTAATCTGGAAAGAAATTCCATTTTAGAATTTTTCTTAGAGTCATACCGGCTTTATTAGGACGAGTTATGAAATAATTTTTCCTTAGTAGCCAGACCTTTGAATGTTCTATTGAAAAAAGGATGTTCCTTTTATTTTGCTGATAATTGCATGAGATCTTTTAAACCAAAAGGAACTACTACACCCATTATGACATCACCTGATTGAAATATGTTTTTTGAATATGTGATGTAATTATGTAGTAAGAATTGTTTTAGGACAGAAACATGATAAGAAAGTTCATATGTGATAAAATTCCGATCTTATGTGGTCTTGTCTAAAAATAATAGGTTTCTTATGAAAATAATTACATCATAGTAGTCGTGGAACACTTTTCGAAACTAGCCTGAACCACAGGCATTACCTACTAATGATGTTAAAGTCATGTGCAGATTCTAGTTGTTTTCCAGATTCAGAGTGCCAATGTTTTAGGAAGAAATGTTCAGCATGTGTATCAAATCTGTGAAGTCTGCTAAGTACCACACTTTAGCAGGGATTGCTATGGGAATGACTGACCATTCCAAAAGAGGTAGGAGTAGGTTACTGCAGAATGCTGCTCCAATGGGAAATGCATACAATCCCAGCTAGAGGAATCATACGAGATTTAGCTGAGGAATAATTCGGAAGCTAGAAACTTTCAGAAGATACCACCACAGCAAAACCCCTACCCGCAGAATCAATAGATGAGATACTGGCAACAATTAAAGCCAGATCAGTGCAAGCAAGTGATCTACCAAGAGGTAACGAACGGTCGGCAGATATAGAGGAATTTGGCATTGTGTCGGGAGCATAGCAATGGAGGAGCTTGCATTCCCTGCATACCAATCAGCTGTGAGAAACTTCCCCGAGGAAGTCTCAAATACTTGGGCGCAGATCTATACAACTGGAGCCCCTACCACCACAGCTTTGCCAAAACTTTAGGTATCTTTTCTTCCATTCGAGACTTGCATGCCATACCTTCACTAACATTGGCAGGTAGGCACACCAATCCAAAGAAGTCTCATTCCTAGACACGTTCCTTCTGGACACGTTGCTACGATTATGAGAAACTTTGCAGATGATTCGAGAAAACAGTCCTTGGGGCTTGAGTCATTCATCATATGGATATGCCACTACCTAGAGCTCGACAATGAAGGATCGGAGATGGCGTTATCCGTTCCAATATCTAGAGCTTGCAGAATCAAGAATACCTCAGCAATAGCACATGGCTAAGGTGAAGAGCCAATTGACAGATCAGAGAAGACCCTTCTGCTCGCGACAGGAAGGGAGTTTTTCTAATCCTCATATTCCTTTTATTTGTTTTGTGTTCTGTTTTGCTATCCTTCTTGTTTTGCTGCCTTATTTTCTTTCTTACCCTTAGTTAGTCGAATCAGTGTGGGGTAAGAATCTTTTCTGTTTTATTTCTTGTTTTCAAATAAGTGTGGGGTAGCTAGATATGCATGAACACTGAGGACAGTGCTAGACTTAAGTGTGGGGTAGCAGTGCACGGTGCACTGTAGCAGTTGCAAAATTTTTGCATGCTTTTGCTTGTTTTCCCCGTATTTTCACACCATTCCAAAAAAAAATTTTCAAAATTTTTCCATCTTTCAGACTTCTAAATGCAGTATGATTGGTTAAACAATTGCTTATGTCTATGATATGTAGGTAGTATGTTGTGGATAGTAGGAGATAATTGATAACTATTGCTGAACCTATTGATTAGAAGTAGGGAATTCCTGATAATTGCGCACAACTTAGTCTGGATTAGAGACCTCAACCAATTACCTTTTCAAAACTTAACTAGATAAAATTAGACCAGTTGCAGGATGCATTGACAATTGGAATGACTAGATGAGACTCTGAGCCAAAAGTGAAAAGAAATTAAAGAAAATTAAGTAAAATAGGGTAGTTTGCCAGCGGCCTTCGCTACTCGAGCACCACTCCTTCGGGGAACTTAAAGCCTGATGCCCTAAGGTCGTGTAGATCTGGGAGTCATCGGAGTGGGACTCGCTACATGGGTAGTTGAAGTTGACGTGTTCTAAGCAGACTCAAAATACCCTAGAAAATCTATAAACGAAAGAAATCAATAAATGCTAAATGATAGAATCTGATCACCAAAACTCAGAACTCATAAAGTTATCTGTTGTCAGTGTGTCTAGCGATAGGTCGAAGTGTTATCTGGTAATAGTTAAGACAAAAGTTTATTGTGTTGACTATCTGGTCTGGACCAGTACACACACTACACATCAGGAAGACCTTATGACTAAGAAAAGAGTTCAACCTAGTTGTTAATTTGTTTTCTACTCAATCCTAACAATCTACTAGAGACATTTGAGACCTTGTCATAGCAACCTAACCAGTCAGACCTGTGTTAAGAATTATCTGAATAATTTTTGGAATAAAAACATGACTAGAAATTTAAGTGACTGCACATATGATTTAGAATCACTAACTTCAGGTAGACTTTGCTTGAGGACAAGCAAAAAGCTAAGTGTGGGGTTATCTGATACGCGAAAATCATATACCTTTTTTAGCATGTTTTTATGTATGATTTAGGGTGAAATTGATAGGAAATCGATCTTAATTGATTGTTATTTACTCAATTTCACAGTTTTTATGATTTTGGAAGTGTCAGGTGAAAATTGGACGAAAACAGCAAATTTTGGGGCAAAAATGCAATTTTTGGAAATGTTGACTTGGTCAACGGTCCGGGACGGGCGTCCCGACCCAGTCAGACCACCATGACGGGCGTCCCAATTCAGGACGGGCGTCCCGAAGCCCCAGAAGCTGTACCACATCGAATTTTTTGGAGATTTTCACTCCAGAAAGCTGCTATAAATACCCCAGGCCTCCAGGAGTTGAAATCATCCCTCTCCACTCGATCTGAGTCATTAAGTGGTTTCCAGTGTACAGGTTTCCAGTACACAACTCACTCAGAGACTCGGATCTCAGTTTTCTTTCTTATTAGTGTTTGTTTTAGTTTCTGAGAAATAGTCTCAGATCTTAGGTTTCTATAGATAGGTTCGTTTCCGGTATTCATAGAATACCCGAGGTTTCGTTAGGAGATCCTAAGAGAGCTCTAGGCGTTCGAAGAGTCAGTCCACAGGGCTAGGCTTAAGCCCAGGATGTAAGGTAAAGTCTAGCTACTAGGCTGAGGAAGCGTCCTCCGAAGGTTCTGGCGAGCAGAGTCAGGGCGGGCAATACGACGTATACAGCAGTACGCTCTGTAGGCGAGACTAAGTAAAAGGTGATTTCTTTATGGCATCAGTCCTCATACCCCTCTCTTATATGTTTTATTGCTTTGTCCTAAATATCAATTATGAATATCAGATTATGATTTTATGAATAGTTGTTTTGTATGTTGAAGTTATTATGTTTTTCCGGAAATAGCCACCTGCTAAATAATCATTATGTCTGCATGTCTAATGTAGTTTCTTTTAAACTAAAATAGGGTTATAGACAATTCCTAACCACGGTCTATTCATAACCTGTTTAGTTTAACAGGCATCAATTAGTATTGGTGTCTGCCATACTAGATAAAATAACATGCTGAACACCTGGCTTGTTAGAGTAGTCTAGGTAGGCTGAGTAGAGCGTTATGCCAGCGATTACGAGCCTTCAGAGTGATCCCCGAAAGTGACATAGGGCTTTCATAACTGTCTTTGTTCGTACCGTGAGTAGGGCTGTTTACCTTAATGATAGGGGGCGGTAGCATAGAGACTCAGATGTGGTACACCTTTAGACACAGAACATAGTTGCATTCCAGGCTAAGATGCATCTAAAATACTCGAAGACAGGTCAATCAACATATAGGAACAGTATAGCATAGAATCAGAACTTCTCTTTAAAACACTTCTAGGGTTAATTAGACTTGAACCTAGTGGAGAATGGATCACCCTCTCATCAAAGTATTTGATGAAGATTGCATAACTGGATCATAAGATAAGAGTTAGGATAAGAGGCTAGTTACTACTAAGCCGTTGCCACTTCCCTGGGAGTACGATATTTATTTAATAAAATCGTAGATACTTTCCAATAGACTAGCTACACGATAGGTACTCTGCCTTAGGTTCTGGCTGATTAAGTGACACCTTAGAGACTAAATGTGACAATTAGTCAATCACAGTCCTTAATTATTCATAATCAACATAGGGTAAAATAACACCTATTTAGCATGTCAACCGGAATTGCATCACCCTGGGAGTACGATATTTATTTAATAAAATCGTAGATACTTTCCAACAGACTAGCTACACGATAGGTACTCTGCCTTAGGTTCTGGCTGATTAAGTGACACCATAGAGACTAAATGTGACAATTAGTCAATCACAGTCCTTAATTATTCATAATCAACATAGGGTAAAATAACACCTATTTAGCACATCGGTCGGAAACCGCATCAGATTTTTGGCGCCGTTGCCGGGGAAATATCATAATGAATTTAGGATTCCTGATCAAAATTCTAGAGACCTATGATAGGTAACGGTAGTAACCTAGACCTTAGACTTACACTTATCTTACACTAGTTAGACAATCACTTTCCTGAATATAGGGTTAACATAACTAATTAATTTTAGATGTTATCTGGAATTAAGACATTTAGGATAATCAAATTTTAGAAAATCATTCTAAAACCATATTGAGGGAACTTAATTGCTTTCGAAAAAGAAAAAAATTTAAAAACTTAAAAATCCGAAAAAAATTGTACCTTTTCTTGTTTAATGGTAAGTTGTTCTCTTTTCCCTATCTTTTGTGTTTTCTTCTTTTGAATAGTTGTTTTCTCTTTCTTCCAAGTTTTTTTAAGTTTTCACTTTCCCTGTAACCCCACTAACCAGTTTGCTCAGGCTAAAACGTGTTCTTCTCTGTAGTTGCATGACTCGATCTTCAGAAGCTAACCTTGAAACACCAGTTGAAAATCCTGAACGAATCATTCGCACAGCTAATAGGCGAAGAACAGAAAGGGCTGCTGAAAGACCCACCCTAGAATCCTACATCCAGCCACAGACTATCCCAGTCTCATCTGCCATCCGAATCCCTGGGAACCCTCGCTATGATCTTAAACCTAATGTGATCCAGCTGATTATAAATCGAGTTCAGTTTGGAGGAACTGCAGCCGAAAATCCGCTGGAACACCTATCTGATTTCTCTTCTCTCTGCGAAGGCCTCAAGGGAGATCATACTGCAGAAATAACTAAACTCAACCTTTTTCCCTACTCACTGAGGGACAGAGCTAAGAGATGGTTGGCTCAACTACCTACTAATGATTCTAGAGCCGTGTGCAGATTCCTTAAGCAGATTTTCGCCAGGTTTGGATGTCCAAAAGCCTTAATCAGTGATCGAGGTACGCACTTCTGCAACTCTCAATTGTAGAAGGTACTCCAGCAGTACGGAGTTCAGCATCGCATTTCCACAGCCTACCATCCCCAAACCAATGGACAGGCTGAGGTAACCAATAGGGGAATAAAGAGAATTTTAGAAAAGACTGTGGGTGTTAACCGTAAGGATTGGGCCAATAAGCTGGAGGACGCATTATGGGCCTTCCGTATAGCATACAAGACCACTACAGGATTCTCACCCTATCGATTAGTCTATGGAAAAGCATGTCACCTTGTAGTTGAACTTGAACACAGAGCTTATTGGGCGGTACAAAAGTGCAACCTCGACGATAAATTAACTAAGGAACGCCGGATTCTACAACTCAATGAATTGGATGAGTGGAGGCTCAAAGCCTATGAAAACTCACACCAATTCAAGATGACAAGTAAACTCCAGCATGACAGGCGACTCAGAACCCAGAAGATTTTTGAACCAGGAGATAAGGTATTACTATACAACTCACGGTTGAGATTGTTCCCAGGAAAGCTGCGTAGCTGTTGGTGAGGACCATTCACAATCACGAAAGTATCACATTTCGGAGCATGTGACATCATGGATTCTGATGGCATTATTCAAAAAGTAAACGGACAACGCCTGATGATTTACAGAGAGCCGTTTGACTCGTCCGAGCAGACTGTGTACTTCACAGACTAAGGGAGTATCTCTTTCATTTTGTTTTTTGTTTTGTTATTTCTATGTTCCTTCTTACCCGTAGTTAGTTGAATAAGTGTGGGGTAAGAATCTTTTCTGTTTTATTTCTTATTTTCAAATAAGTGTGGGGTAATTAGATATGCATGAACACTGAGGACAGTGCCAGACTTAAGTGTGGGGTAGCAGTGCACGGTGCACTGTACCAGAATGAAAACTTTTTCGCATGATTTTGCTTGTTTTCACGTACTTTCACACCCTTCCAAAAAAATTTCAAAATTTTTCCGTCTTTCAGACGTCTAAATGCAGTATGCTTGGTTAAACAATTGTTTATGTCTATGATATGTAGGTAGTATGTTATGGTTAGTAGGAGATAATTGATAGCTATCTTGGACTAATTGCTTAGGAATAAGGGAATTCCTGATAACTGAGCACAACTTTGTCTGGATTAGAGACCTCAACCAATTACCTATTCGAGACTTAACTAGATAAAATTAGACCAGTTGTGGATATATTGGCAGTTAGGATGACTAGATGAGACTCTGAGCTAGAAGTGAAAAGAAATTAAAAGAAGTTAATCAAATAAGGGTAGTTTGCCAGCGGCCTTCGCTACTCGAGCACCACTCCTTCGGGGAATTTAAAGCCTGATGCCCTAAGGTCATGTAGATCTGGGAGTCATCGGAGTGGGACTCGCTACATGGGTAGTTGAAGTTGACGTGTTCTAAGCAGACTCAAAATACCCTGAATCTATAAAGAAAATAACTAAATGCTAAAACAGTAAGAATTTTATCACCAAAGCTCAGAACTCAAAAAGTTGTCTGTTGTTAATATGTCTAGCGATAGGTCGAAGTGTTATCTGGTAGTAGTTAAGACAAGAGTACATTGTGTTGACTATCTGGTCTGGACTAGTACACACACTACACATCAGGAAGACCTTGTGACTAAGAAAAAGGTCCAAACTAGTTGTTGATTTATTTTCTGCCTGATCATAACAAGCTACTAGAGACATTTGAGACCTTGTCATAGCAACCTAACCAGACAGACCTGTATTAAGACTGGTCTGAAGAATTTTTGGAATAAAAACATGACTAGGAATTTAAGTAACTTCAGGTAGACTTTGCTTGAGGACAAGCAAAAAGCTAAGTGTGGGGTTATCTGATACGCGAAAATCGTATCACCTTTTTAGCATGTTTTTATGTATGAATTTGGGTGAAATTAAGGGTAATTTGATATTGATTGTTCATTATTCACTTAATTTCACAATCTTTATGATTTTGGAAGTGTCAGGTGAAAAGTAGACGAAAACAGCAAATTTTGGGGCAAAAACGCAATTTTTGGAAATGTTGACTCGGTCAAAGGGTCGGGACGGGCGAGACATGCAAATGTTCGGAACTATTCCACAGCTACCTTCAGTAGAACAAACCCCGGTAGTGGCAGCCTGGCTATTCGACATGTGGGGTATGGATTTAATGGGAAAATTCCCGAAGACAAGAAATGGATGTGAATACTTGGTCGTAGCGGTGAATTATTTTTCAAAATGGATAGAAGCAAAATCCCTCACACATCCAACAGAGGAAAATGTTTCTAAGTTCTTCCGAGAGCAAGTTTTATGTCGCTTTGGGATACCAAGGGCAGTCATCACAGATCACGGAGTGCAATTTTCAGCAAAATTCACCGCGGAATGCCAAAGGCTGCACATCAAGCACTGGAAGTCGTCAGTTGCTCACCCTCAGGGAAACGGTCAAGCAGAAGTGGCCAACAAGTTAGTGTTGACAGCGCTAAGGAAAAATTTAGAGGGAAAATCCAATAAGTGGGATGACGAATTAAACCCAACCCTATGGGCAATCCGCACTTCGACTAGGGGCCCCACAGGAGAAACGGCTTACGCACTGGTGTAAGGGTCTGAAGCAGTAGCACCAGCCGAAGTAGCATTGCCCACAGCCAGAGTAGCGATGTACAGCGAGGATTCCAACAAAGAAAGCAGAAACATGGAGCTAGATCTACTAGAGGAAAGAAGAATAGCAAGCCGCCTAAGGTCGCAATCATTCAAAGAAAAGATGAAAAGGGCCCATGATAAAAAATTATTCAAGCGGCCAATAAACATTGGGGACTGGTGATACGCGAAAATCGTATCACTTTTTTAGCATGTTTTTATGTATGAATTTGGGTGAAATCAAGGGTAATTTGATCTTGATTGTTCATTATTCACTTAATTTCACAGTTTTTATGATTTTGGAAGTGTCAGGTGAAAAGTAGACGAAAACAACAAATTTTGGGGCAAAAACCCAATTTTTTGAAATGTTGACCCGGTCTAATCATAACCTGTTTAGTTTAACAGACATCAATTAGTATTGGTGTCTGCCATGCTAGATAAAATAACCTGCTGAACACCTTGCATGTTAGAGTAGTCTAGGGGAAGCCGAGCCGAGTCCGATTATGCCGGCGGCTAGGGCAAGCGGTATGATCCCCGAAGTGACATAGGGCTTTCATGGATGCCTTCGTCCCGAACCGTGAGTAGGGCCGTCATTAAGGTAGGGTGGTTTATTAGAAACCTCGGATGTGGTACGCCTTTAGACACAGAACATAGTTGCAATCCAGGCCAAGACATGTCTAAAATACTCGAATTTAGGTCAATCAACATATAGGAACAGTATAACATAGAATCAGAACTCATCTATAAAACACTTCTAGGATTAATTAGACTTAAACCCAGTGGAGAATGAATCACCCTCTCATCAAAGTATTTGATGAAGATTGCATAACTGGATCATAAGATAGGAGTTAGGATAAAAGGCTAGTTACTACTAAGCCGTTGCCACTTCCCTGGGAGTATGATATTTAACTTAATAAAATCGTAGATACTTTCCAACAGACTAGCTACACGATAGGTACTCTGCCTTAGGTTCTGGCTGATTAAGTGACACCATAGAGACTAAATGTGACAATTAGTCAATCACAGTCCTTAATTATTCATAATCAACATAGGGTAAAATAACACCTATTTAGCATGTCAACCGGAATCGCATCAGATTTTTTGCGCCGTTGCCGGGGAAATATCATAATGAATTTAGGATTATTGGCCACAATTCTAGAAACATATGATAGGTAGCGGTAGTAACCTAGACTTTTGACTTACACTTATCTTATACTAGTTAGACAATCACTTTCCTTAATATAGGGTTATCATAACTAATTAATTTTAGATAATATCTGAAATTAAGACACTTAGGATAATAAAATTTTAGAAAATTATTCTAAAACCATATTAAGGAAATTTACCTGCTTTCAACATAAAAAGAAAAAAAATGTTAAAAATTTAAAATCCCAAAAAGAATGTATCTTTCTTGCTCAACGGTGAGTTGTTCCTTTTCCCTATCTCTTGTTTGTTTTAGTTGTTTTCTTAGTTGCTCTTTTTCGTGTTTTTCTTCCTTTATTTAATTTCGAAGAAATAAAAATGGAAATGAGGATAAAATATATTTTCTTCTGAGTTGTAAAATGTTGGCTTAGATTTTTATCGGGAAGAAACTCTATTTTAGAATTTTCTTAGAGTCATGCCGGCCTTATTAGGATGAGTTATGAAATAGTTTTTCCTTAATAGCTAGACCTTTGAATGTTCTATTGAAAAAAAGGATGTTCCTTTTGTTTTGCTGATGATTGCATGAGATTTTTTTTTAAAACCAAAAGGAATTATTGCACCCATTATGACATCACCTGATTGAAATCTGCTTTTTGAATGAATATGTGATGTAATAAGAATTGTTTTAGGACAGAAACATGATAAGAAAGTTCATGTATGATAAATCCTAATCTTATCTAGTATTATCTAAAAACAATAGGTGACACTGATCACTCCAAGATATCTCTGTTCAATAAAACTAATGCTGACTCATACTTGATTAAGTTAGGTTTTATTGTTACTTGAACTTGATATAGAATGAAAGGATAAGAAAAAGGGTTGAAAATCTAGAAAGCAAACCATTGGTCTAGATTAGAAAACCCCGAGTTAGAGGCTAGTGTAATACTGATAAATTTTTGGATGAAAACTTATTTGCATTGTTTGCTATGTATAATAATTCGCATTTGTGGTTTATTTCAAATTATCTAGTCACTGAATAAGTTCCAAGTGATATGACTTATCAGCAAAAGAAGAAATTCTTTGCTGATTTGAAATATTACTACTGGGCAGTTTCTCTTCTATTTCAAATTTTTGCAGATCAGTTGATCAGAAGATGTATCTCAGAAGATGAAGGACACAAGATTTTGGAGCATTGCCCTAAAGCATCTACGGGAAACCAATTGATGGCTATCAACACTGTCCGGAAAGTGTTGAAAGCAGGATCTTGTTGACCCACTATATTCAAGGATTTTGTATCTCTGATACAGTCTTGCGATGCTTGCCAAATAACAGGTAACACATCCTTCAGAGATCATCTACCCCAACAAGGTACACAAAGTTTTACAATCTTTTTGATATTTGGGGGTATTCATTAAATCCTTTCTTTTTCTTTCCTTTGAAAATAATTACATCATAGTAGTCGTGGAACACTTTTCGAAAATAGCCTGAACCACAGGCATTACCTACTAATGATGTTAAAGTCATGTGCAGATTCTAGTTGTTTTCCAGATTCAGAGTGCCAATGTTTTAGGAAGAAATGTTCAGCCTGTGTATCAAATCTGTGAAGTCTGCTAAGTACCACACTTTAGCAGGGATTGCTATGGGAATGAGTGACCATTCCAAAAGAGGTAGGAGTAGGTTACTGCAGAATACTGCTCCAATGGGAAATGCATACAATCCCAGCTAGAGGAATCATACGAGATTTAGCTGAGGAATAATTCGGAAGCTGGAAACTTTCAGAAGACACCACCACAGCAAAACCCACACTCGCAGAATCAATAGATGAGATACTGGCAACAATTAAAGCCAGACCAGTGCAAGCAAGTGATCTACCAAGAGGTAACGAAGGGTCGGAGGATATAGAGGAATTTGGCATTGTATCAGGAGCATAGCAATGGAGGAGCTTGCATTCCCTGCATACCAATCAGCTGTGAGAAACTTCCCCGAGGAAGTCTCAAATACTTGGGCCTAGATCTACACAACTGGAGCCCCCTACCACCACAGCTTCGCCAAAACTTCAGGTATCTTTTCTTCCATTCGAGACTTGCATGCAATACCTTTACTAACATTGGCAAGATGGCACACAAATCCCAAGAAGTCTCATTCCTAGACACGTTCCCCCTGGACACGTTGCTATGATTATGAGAAATCTTACAAATGATTCGAGGAAACAGTCCTTAGGGATTGAGCCATTCCTCAAATGGATATGCCACTACCTTGAGCTCGACAATGAAGGATCGGAGCTGATGTCATCCGTTCCAATATCTAGAGCTTGCAGAGTCAAGAACACCTCAGCAATAGCACATGGCTAAGGTGAAGAGCCAATTGACAGATCAGACAAGACCCTTCTGCTCGCGACATGAAGGGAGTTTTTCTAATCCTCATGATCCTTTACTTTTGTTTTCTTTGTTTTGTGTTCTGTTTTGCTATTTCTATTATCCTTCTTGTTTTATTTTCTCTCTTACCCTGAATTAGTCAAATAAGTGTGGGGTAAGAGTTCTTTGTTTTATTTTCATTTCTTCTTGTTTGCAAATAAGTGTGGGGTAGTTTAGCTATGCATGAACACTGAGGACAGTGCCAGAATTAAGTGTGGGGTAGCAGTGCACGGTGCACTGTAGCAGAGTGCAAAATTTTTCGCATGATTTTGCTTGTTTTCACGTACTTTCACACCCTTCCAAAAAACATTTTCAAAATTTTTTCCGTCTTTCAGACGTCTATATACAGTATGCTTGGTTAAACAATTGCTTATGTCTATGATATGTAGGTAGTATGTTATGGTTAGTAGGAGATAATTGATAGCTATCTTGGACTAATTGATTAGGAATAGGGAATTCATGATAACTGAGCACAACTTTGTCTGGATTAGAGACCTCAACCAATTACCTGTTCGAGACTTAACTAGATAAAATTAGACCAGTTGTGGATATATTGGCAGTTAGGATGACTAGATGAGACTCTGAGCTAGAAGTGAAAAGAAATTAAAAGAAGTTAATTGATGCGATTCCGGTTGACATGCTAAATAGGTGTTATTTTACCCTATGTTGATTATGAATAATTAAGGACTGTGATTGACTAATTGTCACATTTAGTCTCTAAGGTGTCACTTAATCAGCCAGAACCTAAGGCAGAGTACCTATCGTGTAGCTAGTCTATTGGAAAGTATCTACGATTTTATTAAATAAATATCGTACTCCCAGGGAAGTGGCAACGGCTTAGTAGTAACTAGCCTCTTATCCTAACTCTTATCTTATGATCCAGTTATGCAATCTTCATCAATATCTTTGATGAGAGGGTGATCCATTCTCCACTAGGTTCAAGTCTAATTAATCCTAAAAGTGTTTTAAAGATGAGTTCTGATTCTATGCTATACTGTCCCTATATGTTGATTGACCTGTCTTCGAGTATTTTAGATGCATCTTAGCCTGGAATGCAACTATGTTCTGTGTCTAAAGGTGTACCACATCTGAGGTCTCTACACTACCGCCCCATCGTTAAGGTAAACGACCCTACTCACGGCCCGGACTAAAGTCAGCAATGAACGGTACCCTATGTCACTTCGGGGTCATGCTGCTCGTCGCAAAACCGCCGGCATAACTCTCTACTCAACCTACCTAGACTACTCTAACAAACAAGGTGTTTCGTTGGTTATTTTATCTAGTATGGCAGACACCAATACTAATTGATGCCTGTTAAACTAAACAGGTTATGAATAGACCGTGGTTAGGAATTGTCTATAACCCTAGTTTTAGTTTAAAAGAGACTTACATTAGACATGCAGACATAATGAATATTTAGCAGGTGGCTATTTCCGGAAAAACATAATAACTTCAACATACAAAACAACTATTCATAAAATCATAATCTGATATTCATAATTGATGTTTAGGACAAAGCAATAAAACATATAAGAGAGGGATATGGGGACTGATGCCATAAAGAAATCACCCTTTACTTAGTCTCGCCTACAGAGCATACTGCTGTATACGTCGTATTGCCCGCCCTGACTCTGCTCGCCAGAACCTTCGGAGGACGCTTTCTCAGCCTAGTAGCTAGACTTTACCTTACGTCCTGGGCTTAAGCCTAGCCCTGTGGACTGACTCTTCGAACGCCTAGAGCTCTCTTAGGGTCTCCTAACGAAACCCCGGGTATTCTATGAATACCGGAAACGAACCTATCTATAGAAGCCTAAGATCTGAGACTATTTCTCAGAAACTAAAACAAAACACTAATAAGAAAGAAAACTAAGATCCGAGTCTCTGAGTGAGTTGTGTACTGGAAAACTGTACACTGGAAACCACTTAATGACTCAGATCGAGTGGAGAGGGATGAATTCAACTGCTGGAGGCCTGGGGTATTTATAGCAGCTTCCCGGAGTGAAAAATTCTGAAAAATTCGATGTGGGACAGCTTCTGGCGGCTCGGGACGCCCGTCCCGGTTCGGGATGCCCGTCCTGATTCGTTGACCAGGTTCGGGACGCCCGTCCCGGTTCAGGACACCCGTCCTGGAGGTTTGACCGGGTCGGGACGCCCGTCCCGGGTTCGGGACGCCCGTCCCGGACCTTTGACCGGGTCAACATTTCCAAAAATTGCGTTTTTGCCCCAGAATTTGCTGTTTTCGTCTACTTTTCACCTGACACTTCCAAAATCATAAAAACCGTGAAATCAAGTAAATAGTAAACAATTAATGTCAATTTACTCTCAATTTCACATTAAAACATACATAAAAACATGCTAAAAATGTGATACGATTTTAGCGTATCAGATAACCCCACACTTAGCTTTTTGCTTGTCCTCAAGCAAAGTCTACATGGAGTTAGTGATTTTAAACCGTAGTGCAGTCACTTAAATTCCTAATCATGTTTTTATTCCAAAAATTCTTCAGACAATTCTTAACACAGGTCTGATTGGTTAGGTTGCTATGACAAGGTCTCACATGTCTCTAGTAGTTTGTTATGATCATGCAAAAAATAAATCAACAACTAGGTTGGACTTTTTTCTTAGTCACAGGGTCTTCCTGATGTGTAGTGTGTGTACTACTCTAGACCAGATAGTCAACACAATGAACTCTTATCTTAACTGCTACCAGATAATACTTCGACCTATTGCTAGACATACTGACAACAGATAACTTTCTGAGTTCTGAGCTCTGGTGACCAGATTTTTAATGTTTTAGCACTTAGTTATTTTCTTTATAGATTCAGGGTATTTCGAGTTTGCTTAGAACACGTCAACTTCAACTACCCATGTAGCGAGTCCCACTCCGATGACTCCCAGATCTACACGACCTTAGGGCATCAGGCTTTAAGTTCCCCGAAGGAGTGGTGCTCGAGTAGCGAAGGCCGCTGGCAAACTACCCTATTGTAATCAACTTCCTTAAGTTCTTTTCACTTTTAGCTCAGAGTCTCATCTAGTCATTCTAACTGCCAATATATCCACAACTGGTCTAATTTTATCTAGTGGAGTCTCGAATGGGCAATTGGTTGAGGTCTCTAATCCAGACAAGGTTGTGCTCAGTTATCAGGAATTCCCTATTCCTAATCAATTAGTCCAAGATAGCTATCGACTATCTCCTACTAACCATAACATACTACCTACATATCATAGACATAAGCAATTTGTTTAACCAAGCATACTGCATTTAGAAGTCTGAAAGACAGAAAAATTTTGAAAAAATTTTGGAAGGGTGTGAAAATACAGGGAAAACAAGCAAAAGCATGCGAAAATTTTTTCAAACTGCTTCAAACTGCTACAGTGCACCGTGCACTGCTACCCCACACTTAAGTTTGGCACTGTCCTCAGTGTTCATGCATAGCTAATTACCCCACACTTATTTGAAGACAAGAAATAAAACATAAAAAAACAAGAAAAGACAGAATAATGCAACAATTCTGTATGTCATATAAATCAATTTTGTACAAAGATTCATAGTCATACAGCCCAGACATACACAAAGAACAAGATAAACAAAAGACAAAAGAAAAAGAAAGAAAAGAAGGGGAGAGAGAGACTAAGAACCCGGCGGGTCGCCATCCAGTGGACCGAGGTCTGTTAGGTCAAACTCGAGGTTCTCCGCTACTCGGGCAGTCTGCTGATGTATCTCCTCAATCCTACTGGTGATCATGGCGATCCTGTCATCCATCACCGCCAGTCGTCTGTCAATCCGGTCATCCATCATGGCCAGCCGGTTGTCAATCCGGTCCATGTCTCGACTGTATCGTGCCGATAGTTCTTATTTTTTTTTTTTCTTGCAATCCGTGCGACATGTGTCGTTCGAAGGCAGTACGTGGCACGAACGTCTCGGATGGATGGATATGCGGTGGAGCTGCTTCTGATGCCGAAGCCTGTCCTGGCTGCTCTGTGTGGAGTGTGTGTAGCGGCCGCTCGCATCCCGGACAACCATTCCCATGTTCCGTAGGATGGTAACGTCTGTGGGAATAGTGGTTGGGGCGACCAGAGTAAGCTCCGAGCCCTCTATGTCCAACTCCAGGTAGCGGGCTATCCTGGTGATGAATGGCCCGAGCCCCAGACACTGTTTCCGAGTGTCCGTAGCAAAACCCCGCATGATGACTGTGATAAGTCGAGCCATCTCTACTGTGGATCCCATATGCATGTTGGCCAAGAGGAATGTCTCCATCTGGGTGACATTCCCGGGGGCCGTCCGTCGTCCTGACAAAGTGTGTGCAATAATGGCATGTAAGTAGCGAAGAGCAGGATAGATACCTGTGGCTTTCGCAAAGCCATGCTGGTAGGGAACACCCGTCATACAGATCTGAGCCCAAGCAGTGGAGACCTCTGCAGAAGTGAAGTCCCGAACTGCTGTGGTGTAGGCGGGCGTATCCAGCTCTCTCTGCCAGATACCCAAAGCGATGCCGAACTCGGCCATGCTCATCGACCGATCTATTCCGCCTAAGCGGAATGTGATCTGCTCCTGATGGCATGCAAAGGATGCATAGAACTCACATACCAGCTCCAGGTACGTGGGCTCTGTGACGATGAATACTCGACTGTAGGGTAGTACATCGAGTATGCGTCTGACCTCAGCCTCTACTCCCAGTGTCTGTACTGCTGCCCAATCCAGCGTTCTGCCCGTCAGTATCGTGCGTCCGATGTACCCAGTGCATCTCTCCTGATATGCTGTGCTGGAGGGAAACAGCATAAAAGGATGTGTCACTGAGGTAACTGTCATAGTGGATGGGGTACGAGCACGTTTGGCAGCCATTTGGTTTGAAAGTGTTTGAGAGACTTTTGGGAGTTTTAGGTAGGAAGGAAGGTTCGAATTCGAATTCTGGAGGTGAATTTGAATTCAAAAGGGTGAAATTAGGCTAGGGAAAGATTTCGAAATTTTTGGCGGGAAATTCGAATTTTGGAGGGAAATTCGAATTTGGAAGGAAATTTAAAATTTAAATTTTGGAGGGAAATTTGAAATTTTAAATTTGAAAAGTTTGCCAAAGGTAAAGAGAGAGAGTTATTTGAGAGAGGTGGATTTTTGGAAGTGAATTTTGAGGGAAAAATGAAAAAATTGAGATTTTATAGAAGGGGAGGCCTTCGGGACGCCCGTCCCGGAGGCAGGACTCCCGTCCCGCTAGACGCCCGTCCAGAACCGGGACGCCCATCCCGGGTTTCCTCGGGACGCGTGCCAATTCCGAAAATTTATTTTTTTTTTCTTAATTCCTGCAAATCTCAGTATACCAAAAATAATCATAATTTTTAACAAGGCTTCATGTTTATCCAATGAAATTCAGAAGTTGTTAAAAAAAACACTCTATGCAAAAATTCCTCAGTCTCACTTTTTCGAAAATCATACTACCCTAATTTTATTCCTATTTAAATTCAGCAAGAAAAACAAAAATTTGAATTTATACAATTTAGTTAATGAAAAATAAACTGTAATTGCAAAATTTTCGTTTTTCATAGAAATAAAATGTCTGAAGAAAATTGTTGAAAATAAAGGACCCTTTAAAAATGTTTGAAAAATAGAAAAATATGGGTCAATTATTCAAGTTTCAGTTCAAACGAATTATTTGCTGAAAATAAAAGTAAAAGAATCTTCCCTTTTTAACGAATCCTGTCTCTGATCTCCTGTAGTTCTGTCCGAATGCTTCGCATTTCTATGCGTATTGTTCGCATCTCATCCCTCTGCCTGTTTTGCTCACTGCGTAGATCAGCCATCTCTCGGAGTAGTTGTGCACCTTGGTTCTCCTGGAGATTGACCGTGGCTCTGAGTCGGTCTACGTTAGTTGTGATGTTCAGACTGAGTTGGTCTAAATGACACAGTCTGCTGGCAATCCCTTGGTCCATCTCATAGACCCTTTGAGTTAGTGTGTCTATCTGCACGGACAACAGTGAATAATAACCGTTAGTACTCCCCGCAGATGAAGGGGTGCGCTCGTGAGGTGTTGGGGTGTATGCAGGAGAGGTCGGTGAATTCTGGGTTTGATCAGTAGGGGGTGGATTTAGAGGAACTCTCTGGGTAGGAGGGTGAATTGGAGATCTCTGGGGTACTTCTCTAGGAGGGAAGGTATCCTCAGAAGGATCTTCTTCCGTGGGACTATGCTCACGGGTGTTCAGGAATCGTCTCACTAGTTCACTGGCATCAGGGCTCGAGTTACTTCTACTGGTTGTGAAGGAAGAGTCCCTCGTGGTACTTCTGGTGCGGGTCTAGAGGGGCCTTCTGGTTTCGTCTTCTTTGGTCCTGGAGTGTCAGGGTTTTCTGTTTTCTTTGCCTGGTTAGTAGCTGCTCTTGTTCTCTTCATCTCTGAGTGCAAAGTCTGGTTAGAAATAACAAATAACAAACATAGGAAAGTGAAGACAACGAGAAAAATATTTTTATGGATTTTAAAATTTATTAGAAAGCAGGTAAATTTCCTCAATATTCTAGAATAATTTTCTAAAATTTGATTATCCTAAGTCTCTTAATTCCAGATATTATCTAAAATTAATTAGTTATGATAATCCTATATTCAGGAAAGTGATTGTCTAACTGGTATAACATAAGTGTAATCAAAAGTCTAGGTTACTACCGTTACCTATCATAAGTCTCTAGAATTGTGGCCAATAATCCTAAATTCATTATGATATTTCCCCGGCAACGGCGCCAAAAATCTGATGCGATTCCGGTTGACGCTAAATAGGTGTTATTTTACCCTATGTCGATTATGATTAATTAAGGACTGTGATTGACTAATTGTCACGTTTAGTCTTATGGTGTCACTTAATCAGCCAGAATCTAAGGCAGAGTACCTATCGTGTAGCTAGTCTATTGGAAAGTATCTACGATTTTATTAATAATATCGTACTCCCAGGGAAGTGGCAACGGCTTAGTAGTAACTAGCCTCTTATCCTAACTCTTATCTTATGATCCAGTTATGCAATCTTCATCAAATACTTTGATGAGAGGGTGATCCATTCTCCACTAGGTTCAAGTCTAATTAATCCTAAAAGTGTTTTAAAGATGAGTTCTGATTCTATGCTATACTGTCCTATATGTTGATTGACCTGTCTTCGAGTTTTAGATGCATCTTAGCCTGGAATGCAACTATGTTCTGTGTCTAAAGGTGTACCACATCTGAGGTCTCTACACTACCGCCCCATCGTTAAGGTAAACGGCCCTACTCACGGCCCGGACTAAAGTCAGCAATGAACGGTACCCTATGTCACTTCGGGGTCATGCTGCTCGTCGCAAAACCGCCGGCATAACTCTCTACTCAGCCTACCAAGACTACTCTAACAAACAAGGTGTTTCATTGGTTATTTTATCTAGTATGGCAGACACCAATACTAATTGATGCCTGTTAAACTAAACAGCTTATGAATAGACCGTGGTTAGGAATTGTCTATAACCCTAGTTTTAGTTTAAAAGAGACTTACATTAGACATGCAGACATAATGAATATTTAGCAGGTGGCTATTTCCGGAAAAACATTAACTTCAACATACAAAACAACTATTCATAAAATCATAATCTGATATTCATAATTGATGTTAGGACAAAGCAATAAAACATATAAGAGAGGGGTATGGGGACTGATGCCATAAAGAAATCACCCTTTACTTAGTCTCGCCTACAGAGCGTACTGCTGTATAGGTCGTATTGCCCGCACTGACTCTGCTCGCCAGAACCTTCGGAGGACGCTTCCTCAGCCTAGTAGCTAGACTTTACCTTACGTCCTGGGCTTAAGCCTAGCCCTGTGGACTGACTCTTCGAACGCCTAGAGCTCTCTTAGGGTCTCCTAACGAAACCCCGGGTATTCTATGAATACCAGAAACGAACCTATCTATAGAAACCTAAGATCTGAGATTATTTCTCAGAAACTAAAACAAACACATAAGAAAGAAAACTGAGATCCGAGTCTCTGAGTGAGTTATGTACTGGAAAACTGTACACTGGAAACCACTTAATGACTCAGATCGAGTGGAGAGGGATGAATTCAACTGCTGGAGGCCTGGGGTATTTATAGCAGCTTCCCGGAGTGAAAAATTCTGAAAAATTCGATGTGGGACAGCTTCTGGCGGCTCGGGACGCCCGTCCCGGTTCGGGACGCCCGTCCTGATTCGTTGACCAGGTTCGGGACGCCCGTCCCGGTTCAGGACGCCCGTCCTGGCGGTTTGACCGGGTCGGGACGCCCGTCCCGGACCTTTGACCGGGTCAACATTTCCAAAAATTGCGTTTTTGCCCCAGAATTTGCTGTTTTCGTCTACTTTTCACCTGACACTTCCAAAATCATAAAAACCGTGAAATCAAGTAAATAGTAAACAATTAATGTCAATTTACTCTCAATTTCACATTAAAACATACATAAAAACATGCTAAAAATGTGATACGATTTTAGCGTATCATTAATCAAATAAGGGTAGTTTGCCAGCAGCCTTCGCTACTCGAGCACCACTCCTTCGGGGAATTTAAGGCCTGATGCCCTAAGGTCGTGTAGATCTGGGAGTCATCGGAGTGGGACTCGCTACATGGGTAGTTGAAGTTGACGTGTTCTAAGCAGACTCAAAATACCCTGAATCTATAAAGAAAATAACTAAATGCTAAAACATTAAGAATCTGATCACCAAAGCTCAGAACTCAAAAAGTTGTCTATTGTTAATATGTCTAGCGATAGGTCGAAGTGTTATCTGGTAGTAGTTAAGACAAGAGTACATTGTGTTGACTATCTGGTCTGGACTAGTACACACACTACACATCAGGAAGACCCTGTGACTAAGAAAAAGGTCCAAACTAGTTGTTGATTTGTTTTCTGCCTGATCATAACAAGCTACTAGAGACACTTGAGACCTTGTCATAGCAACCTAACCAGACAAACCTGTATTAAGACTGGTCTGAAGAATTTTTGGAATAAAAACATGACTAGGAATTTAACTTTAGGTAGACTTTGCTTGAGGACAAGCAAAAAGCTAAGTGTGGGGTTATTTGATACGCGAAAATCGTATCACTTTTTTAGCATGTTTTTATGTATGAATTTGGGTGAAATCAAGGGTAATTTGATCTTGATTGTTCATTATTCACTTAATTTCACAGTTTTTATGATTTTGGAAGTGTGTGGTGAAAAGTAGACGAAAACAGCAAATTTTGGGGCAAAAACGCAATGTTTGGAAATGTTGACCCGGTCAAATGGTCGGGACAGGCGTCCCGACCATGTCAAGGCACCTGGACGGGCGTCCAGGACCCGGGACGGGCGTCCCGAGCCGCCAAAAGCTGTCCCACATCGAATTTTTCAGAGATTTTCACTCCGGGAAGCTGCTATAAATACCCCAGGCCTCCAGCAGTTGAATTCATTCCTCTCCACTCGATCTAAGTCATTTAGTGGTGTCCAGTGTACAATTCTCTAGTACACAACTCACTCAGAGACTCGGATCTCAGTTTTCTTTCTTATTAGTGTTTTGTTTTAGTTTCTGAGAAATAGTCTCAGATCTTAGGTTTCTATAGATAGGTTCGTTTCTGGTATTCATAGAATACCCGGGATTTCGTTAGGAGATCCTAAGAGGGCTCTAGGCGTTCGAAGAGTCAGTCCACAGGGCTGGGCTTAAGCTGGGTATTAAGGTAAAACCCAGTTACTAGGTTGAGGAAGCGTCCTCCGAAGGTTCTGGTGAGCAGAGTCAGGGCGAGCAATACGACATATACAGCGGTACGCTCCGTCGGCGAGACTACGTAAAGGGTGATTTCTTTATGGCATCAGTCCCCATGTCCCTCTCTTATATGTTGTTATTGTTTTGTTCTAAATACATATTATGAATACGAGATTACGATGTTTATGAATAGTTGTTTTATATGTTGACGTTATTATGTTTTTCCGAAAATAGCCACCTGCTAAATATTCACTATGTCTGCATGTTTAATGTGCTCTTTTAAACTAAAGTTAGGGTTATAGACAACTCCTAACCACGGTCTAATCATAACCTGTTTAGTTTAACAGACATCAATTAGTATTGGTGTCTGCCATGCTAGATAAAATAACCTGCTGAACACCTTGCATGTTAGAGTAGTCTAGGGGAAGCCGAGCCGAGTCCGATTATGCCGGCGGCTAGGGCAAGCGGTATGATCCCCGAAGTGACATAGGGCTTTCATGGATGCCTTCGTCCCGAACCGTGAGTAGGGCCGTCATTAAGGTAGGGTGGTTTATTAAAACCTCGGATGTGGTACGCCTTTAGACACAGAACATAGTTGCAATCCAGGCCAAGACATGTCTAAAATACTCGAATTTAGGTCAATCAACATATAGGAACAGTATAACATAGAATCAAAACTCATCTATAAAACACTTCTAGGATTAATTAGACTTAAACCCAGTGGAGAATGAATCACCCTCTCATCAAAGTATTTGATGAAGATTGCATAACTGGATCATAAGATAGGAGTTAGGATAAAAGGCTAGTTACTACTAAGCCGTTGCCACTTCCCTGGGAGTACGATATTTAACTTAATAAAATCGTAGATACTTTCCAACAGACTAGCTACACGATAGGTACTCTGCCTTAGGTTCTGTCTGATTAAGTGACACCATAGAGACTAAATGTGACAATTAGTCAATCACATTCCTTAATTATTCATAATCAACATAGGGTAAAATAACACCTATTTAGCACGTCAACCGGAATCGCATCAACTGGGTACTTCGAAATATAGAAGGCACGGCAAGACATATAAAAGCAAACAAGCTGACCCCAAACTGGGAAGGACCGTACCTCGTGAAACATGAAGTAAGACCCAACACCTACAAACTCATGAATAAGGATGGTATTCTCCTACCAAATCCGTAGCACGTAAATCATCTAAAAAGGTACTATGTATGAGATACATTTGGGCAAACTTTGTTTTGAATATCAAGTCGTCATTAAGGCAAGTTGTTGATTCAAATTCCAAAAAATGTTCTACTGAAAAATAAAGTTATTATTCAAGTACAGCTTCGAGCACGACCTCTATTATTATTCAAGTTTAAATTCGAGCACGATCTCGAAAGATACTAAAAACCCATGAGTAAGGTCGTGGTCACAAAATACCAAGTTAAGACTTGGAAAATCAAAAACCCACGAGAAAGGTCGTGGTAACGAATTACCAGGCTAAGGCTTGGAAACAATCCACGAAAAATGTCGTGGTGATGAATTACCAGGCTAAGGCTTGGAGAAAACCCACGAGAAAGGTCGTGGTTACGAAGCACCAAGTTAAGGCTTGGAAAATTGAAAACTACCCCAAGAAAGGTCATGGTCACAAAGTGGTCCCGGAATACCAAGTTAAAAGTATACTTGGAGATTGGAAATACGAGGTAATTTATTGCTACGAGGTAACAAGTTGAAGACTTAAAGAAAATATTCGTTGTTACGAAGTATAAAGAGACGATAAAGACTTGAAGGAAAGATTTGTAATCACGGAGTATGAAGTTAGAAGAATTCAGGATTCAAACAACCCCTAGAGACGCGAGGTTCATAAGTTAAGAAAATTTCATTGAAGTTATCAAAAAGAAGAAGTACAAAGTACGAAAGAATTACATCAAGTCTAAGTACAAAAAATATCTAAGGCCTAAAGTACAAAAGTGGTCAAGGAGGAACTGCCGAGGTTGAGCCCCCATCAAGCATGTCCCAAAAAGTGGGAGTAGTAGGCCGCGACATCCTCCAAAAAGGCCTCCCTCTCTTCTCGTCCCTCTCCCGGAGTGCCTCTAGCTCCTTAGTGGTGAAAGGGACAAAGTCCGCTCCTTGCCTGCACAAGTCATTGTCAAAGTTTGATTTAAAGGCTTGCAAAAGGATGGACTTATCTTCGAAGTATGGGTGAAGCTGCCGGATAATATGCACACATCCTTTGTCCAAATAAGAGCCAGCTTCACGACCAATCTCTTCATGATACGCAGGAGAGCTAAAGTCATCAATGATTTTCTTTTTAAAATCCTCCGAACGACAATATTCAAGCTCCTCCTGCAGGGAAATCTGGCTAGCCACAGCTGCATCCCTAGCTGAGTTCAATTCATTATTCGCAACTCTCAGCTCAGCATTCCGCTCCTTCATATTGGCCAACAGTCTCCCCAACTCGGCTACCTCACTGGACAGTTGTAGCTTTTCAGAGTTAATCAATTCTAGATGAGTTGCTTGGTTGGTCACTTCTTGCTCCAAAGAGAGTAGGCGAGGTTCATGGACTGCCTGCCATTCAGCGTCCTCTGCTGCTCGTCCGGATCGCTCCGAAGTTTGGGCACTTAGAGATGTGCTTAACTAAGGAGGAAACCTTGAAAAAAAAAGAGGAAAGGTGAGACAAAGCATACAACAAGAGATTTTCTAAGGACAAAGAAAGAAGTAGAAGGAGACTCACCCGAGCTATCAAGGCGCCTACCCGGTTAGTGGCCTCCTCAACCCCATGTCCTTCATCCCAATCAAGCTCTCAGGGTCGTGAGCTCGATCCAAGACTGCAGCCCCAAGCATGGCTACCGCATACTTGTTGTTGAAGCAGAGGTTGTTGAGGGGAGGAGTTCGGGCAGTGATTTCAGTAGCCAAAGCCCTCAAGGGCTCTTCTTCTGTTGGCAGTTGGAACCCCGGCTGGAGCCAAGAAGGACCGGACTTCCCAGAGTTCACCTCAGCTTCGGCAGCAGGAGCAGCCTCAGCTTCGGCAGTTGGAGCAGACTCTTCCATGGGAGCCGGCTCTGAGTCCCTTCGGGATGCCAAGGGGACAACATCCAAGGCATCCGTGGAAGTAGGCGAAGGAGGAGGAGAAGGAGAAGAAGAGGTTACTTCGACCTAAGGACGGCGAGGAGAAGTTCTCCGCCTTTGACGAGGACGGAGTTGCTCCTCATCTTCTGCCACCTCGGGAGTGGCTTCCTGGCGAAGTCCGGGTGCAGAACGAGGAGTCCTGCCCCTTACTTCCCCACCCCTCGCTCGGCGAAGGGTCCTACCCCGCCGGCGCGGACTGGCGAAGGATGGGTAAGTAAGGGGTGTCTCCCCCACAGCACCACGGTCTATCAGACGCGAGGGAAACCGAGGTAGGGAGTCTAGATGTGACTGCCGGACATCCCTTTCCTCAACTCTATTCCCCCAGGCCTTGCTAAACATGGTGGGACCTACAACAAAACAATTAAGTCAATTTCCCTTACGAAGTACGAAGATCAATAACAAAAAAAAACAACACAAAACAACATATTACCCCGGCCTCTGCCACACCCACGTCTAGTAAGACTACACGGGCACATTGAAAAGAAAAAACAGTGTCGGGGTGTATAGTCCAGTCTTCGTTTGGACTTTCCTCAGCAAACCCCAGCTCCCTCTTCCTCTCAGCCAAATCAGCCCCTATGCCGCACCATTTCAGGCTGGCCTCACTCAACAAATCCACGGAAGAGTATACCCGGGTTTGGTTTTGACGGCTATCTCTTAAATCCCGGGTAATAACCTCTAGGAAGGCTTTTTCAGAGTGGCTAAGGGAAAAAGGACCCTCTATCTGAGTCCACTGAAAGTTTTCACTAACACAGGGACGGAAAGGAAAGCCTATACGCGACTCAACATTCATCCACCTACCCTTAAAATCTACCTTATTGGGCGGGGAGTCCAAAAGAACAACCTTATTTCGGCGTGGACGAAGAGAAAGAGTATTGTCCAACATCCGAAGTGAAGAGAAAAACATTCTAAGAATGTTAGAAGATAGCTCGAAGCCTAATCTACGATAAAGACAGATAAGACAAAAAATGGTGCGGACAGCATTTGGGTGCACCTGCCCGGGTTGAATTCGAGCAAATACCAAAAAATCTACAAAGGAGGGGTCCATGGGAAGACGAAGACCCAATTCGAAGTGAGCCAGGGGAATAGGAATACAACGAAGAGACATTCTCCCTGGTAAAGGAGCAACGGAGACTCTATAAGTCCTAGGGTCTATACTATACTTACGGGCAAATGACTCTGCTTGCTCACGGGTTATCCTATTTCTATCTAAGGGAAAATCAGGAGGAGGCGGCGGCATAGAAGGCTGGAACGACACTCCCTCAAGAACCTCACCTTCACCAGCCCTAGCCGCCACTGTCACCTCTGGCTGGGCAGGTTGAGGATCACCAAAACCCTCATTCATCAGATCCTCAACCTCCCTTTCATCTTCTCTCTGGGCAGCCATTACCTGCGAATGGAAGTCCAACACTTAGAACCCCATTCAAACAAAGGAGCTACCCAGAAAGATAAACCCTAAATCCCAGAATAAATACAGTTCTACCCTTATCAACCCACAGAAAAAATAGAGCATACAGAACAAGAAAACAGAAACCAGACCATAAGATGACAAAACATACCTTTTTTTGTGTCTGAACTTGAAGTAAAATTCGAAGGAACGTGATTGAATTCGCGAAGGAAACGAAGACAAAGGGAATCTTCAGAAAGCTTTAATGGCGGAAAACTATGAAGACAAGGGAATCTTCAGAAAGCGTTAATAGCAGAAAACTATAAAGGCAAGGAAGCGAAAGTAAAAGAAAAAGCTTATGAAAGGGAGAAGATCACTAAATAAATGAGGGGAAGCTTTTTGAAATGATTACTTGCCAGAATCGATGCACGGGGAAAGCGAAAAAGTAACTCTGGCGGCTGACATTCTGTAATTAATGACAGGCGCAGAAGACGAAAAGACAGCCAGTCCAATCAAAGACTCTAACTTCAGCCACAAGTCAAAGTACTCAACACGCTTATCCCGCCAAAGCTCCCCTACTTGGTCAGATGGAACTTCGACGAGGGGCCACTGAACAGTCAGAAAAGTACCTCGGGGACGAAATAGTAATTTCGTCACTCATTAATTACCCCTAATCTCACCTGACGTCATAAACACAAATTAAGGGGCCTCATCAAGGCCAGACGTTACATCTTTAATTCCACATTTATGACCCATTACTCATAACGGTCAAAATGGTCCAAATCCACAACGGTAAATTCATCATCAGACTCCTATAAAAGAGAGATCTGAATATGAGGTAAGGACTTTTTTTCCAATTTCCAGATATCAAAAAATACTCTACTGACTTAAGCATCGGAGAGTTCACGGGGCACAAACTCCCCATTGAACGTACTTGTTTTGCAGGCTTTCGAGACGCTAAGTGTGGTACCCCGAAGTACTAAGAGCGCCCAGCGAAGTACCGCTCCCCAAGAGTTATACTTCGCCTTCCCAGAAAACGGTCTTCTTTGACTTTGACCAACCTAAAATCCTTCTTAACGAGTCAATCATAAAACTTCCCAAATTCCCGGCACTTCAATTTACTCTTTTACCCTTTGACAGATTCGTGCAGAATCAGGTATATTTCCATAGGAGGACTGATCCGGCAGTTCCCCAACTACCATTGTGCAGACCACAATCTTGTATTTTACCAGGGCTTATGTTGGGCACTTCATGTGGTGTGGATTTAAAGAGTTCATGAAACAAATCTCCATTGGACTTCACTTCAATCTCAGTTACAAGCTTACCTTTTAAGCTCATTTTGTTTTTGCCCTTTTCTTTTTCTTTGGCTAATTACTTAATACAAGTGAGATCAAAGGATGATGAAGTGATGGTGGTCTTTATATACTTGTGCGGAAAACAAAATAATTAAACACGGGTTTCTCGTACTCAAATTTAAATACTAAAAATAATCCATGTTTTAATATGAAGTTTTAAATATATGTAGGAAATAAAAACTTGATGGAATAGTACCATAGTTGAAATAAATAAATAAACAAAAATAAGAAAACATGGAAATGGTGTCCCCAATTTTGGTTGTTTCCAAAAGTCAAGTGAAATAACTCTAATCAAGGGCAAGCGCAAAAAGTAAATAGTTATATCCTTTAGTTCAGAAGTTGCAATTTTTTTTTTTTTATGATTGATATTATGCTTTTCTCCTTCAACCATATAGGGTCTATTTCTTCAATAATTTTAGTTTTATTTTCTAAAATGGATAAATTTTTAATTATAAAAACATGAAATTGTGAGACACCAAACTGGTGAGAATAAATGTCACATATGAAGAAGGAGCCAAGGTAGATATGATATCACATGTTGCACTGTCTAGTCCCGAGTAACGATTAGAGAAGTCATAAAGAGGGCATGGCCTCCGACACGAAAATATGCTCAATACATGATCGTTAAATGATTCTGATCAACAAACGCTCGTAGTGTTCTTGTTTTAGGTGTAATCCCGCTATTAGTTGAATCTCTTAAATATAAATGATAACATTCACATTATTCGGACAAAATAACGTAAACATTATTTTAAGTGTTTAAGTAACTTACAATCTTCTGAACTCAAGAAAATTGAAGGAGAACTCAAGAAAATTGAAAAAAAAACATGAAAAAAAATAAAACTATCCTACAAAAAGATATACAGGGTTCAATTTATTTACTAAATTAAGACAAACAATATACTTTATAGTCAACTTATTATATTCAGCTCATACCAAACTTATATTCCTCGCACTTCTTATGTTTATCTAACACATATGCACACATCGCCATTTTAAGATAAAATCCAATTCAATTATCTAAATATAAATGATATATATATTTTAAGATAAAATCCAAACTTTTACTAAATTTTATAATTCACCTTTTAAAACTAGGGACATAATTTTATATTGCATATATATATAATACAAGTTCAATTAATATTTTTTTAAAAATCCTTTCCATTCAATTTATTATTTTCTAAAAGATTTTCCAATCTCACTGCAACTAATCATGACTAATTAGACAATGTTGTCGTATTAGGTAAAAACTTCCATATAAAGTCATCTTAGTTTTATTTTATGTATACTTACTAAAAAACCCATTCTTATCCAAATCGTAAATCTAACTAATTAGGACATAATACCCATGATTCACGTTCCACTTTTTTTTTAATTTGTTTTTCTTAAGATACGTATTTTGTACATTAATTAGGACATTTCGATTTGTCTTAGATCTCTTAACTTTCCACTAATACTCTTGACCCTTTTCTTCTCATACAGTTTTGATTATTATTATATATATATTGATTCGACGAAAATCGGTCTGACGTCACGTGTCGATTAACTGGCGTCGTCTGATGGTCTCTGTTAAAATATCTCTGCCTAGGTGGCTATTTCGCTGGTCCTTTGATGAAGATTTCCTCTGTGAATATCTGCAAAATAAAGAAGTTCGAAGTGGAGAGTGAGGGATCTCCGATGAACCCTCCGAAGCTTAAGTCAATATTCTGAATATCTGACTGAGATGTATGAAATTGAAAGAGAGTTTGTTGAGTTATCTGGCCTTACATGTTGTCTCCATGTGGGGGTATTTATAGGAATAAATGACCCTGAGAAATAGGTACGTAGAGAGGAATCTGATATTTGTCAGATTCCAATGTAGCTGCTTTCGTGATATCCCACCGTTGTAGGGATATTTTGCGAGATGTTTTTTACCGAATGATCTTGAGTCAACAGATATTCTTGGGTAATATCCTAGGTGAACTTTGACTAGCCGGTAATCAGGACTTTGGCGTCGTGAATAACCCGAGGTGACACTTGGACTTCAAAACTCTGCGTGGCAGAGTCGTGGACCCTACCATGGACGTACACGTCAAATTCCTCATACCACGTCATGATTGGACATTTTTGTACTTCTCAGTGGCCCCTCGTCGAAGTGGAAGAATTTTCTTTAACTTCGACGTAAGAAATGACACAATTATCGCTCTCATGTGGTCTTGTGGGGGTGAAGTGGGAAAAGTTATACCGCTATTAATGCTGACGGGATTCCCTAAGTTACGGCCGTAATGACGTTACTTCCGCTTCTCGAGGTTGGAGTAATGATGACTGTTGCACTTTTCAGAACGAACGTGACGTTTGGTGTGACTTGTTCTGAACACAGATATGGGCGAAGCGTGTTTGAGAAACTTCCTCGAATTATTTATTATTTTATTCGTCCTTTTGACTTCCTTCCTACCTATAAATGCTCTTCCTCCTCTCTTTCGAAAGTTTTCCACTTTCATTCTTCTGCGGTTTCATATATCCTTCTTCATCCTTCCTCACTCTTAAACTTGTTCATGTGCTTCCTCCCGTCTTTTTTCAGTAACTCTTCAACCTACCGTCGTCAGGTAATGGCTTTTTCATGTCTTGGATTCTATCTTTATACGAACTCTATTTTTCCAGGGCTCTGGTCATGATTTTTTGTTTTTGTCTTCGAGAGAATGGTCGAGGTATTCTGGTGTTCTTGTTTTTCTTTTTCTATTATTTTATTTTGAGAAAGGAGGGTGATGTTTGCGAAAATAGGGTAGGATTTCTGTGATGGTTATCGGCGGAACTCACTGGGTTTTAGGATTTTTATTGAAGGCGAAGTGGGACTGATAGGGTTTTTGTTCTTCAAGTTAGAATGTCGCAGCCAGGAAGCCCCTTAGTTGACGTAGGATCTAGCTCTTCGATATCCACCTCAGTGCAAAGGACAACCAACCAGAACTCCAGCACTTCAAGTAGTACGAGTGATGAGAGTTTGAGTGCTAGACAAGGACAAGGTCCTCAGACAGCCTTGGAGATGGATGATGGTGTCTTTAGGGTCCCAACCGTCCATACTTCGACCAGTGGTGTTGAGGACTCCACCGTTCCCGCGTCAACCCTAAGGAATTTAGCCGTAGCGAGAGCCCTCCATGGGGAGGACTCCGACTCTGATAGCGTAGAAGACGTCCCATCAACCAAAAGACAACTATTCAGAGACTTCGCCCTAAAAACCAACACCATTAGCCTTGAATACTGTATGTTATCCGTAGAGGTCGACCGAAGAAGGTTTAAGCCTTTTATAATAAAGTCGTGCGGACTCATGGCTGATGCTTACATCCACATCCCTTTTGATCACTTTACTTCCGGCCTTGCCCTGCCCTTAGACCCTACATTTTTCAATTTCCTGAATTTGGTTTAAGTGTCAGCCCGCTCATGTCCATCCTAACGGAGTTCGATACTTTTTTGCCTTAACCATTTTGTGTAGGAGAATAGGGGTAGAAATTTCGGAGTTGATCCTGAGAACCTTCTTTACCGTACTTAGGATGAATAACATAACCTTATCTTTGAGACCTCGCCCAAATAAGGTCACCCTTTTTAACCACCCCCAAACAAAGTTAGCCAGTAGAGAGAGCGATGGGTTTGCTTGGAGTCCAGATTGGGCTTCCTATTTTACCCGAAGTGTAAGGCACTTCGCACCTGGAAACCCATTGATAAAAATACCCAGTACTCTGACTCCGACATTAAATTTTTAGACTATGTCCGGAGTGAATTAGGTGATAACCCTAGGACCCAAACAAAAGTCTTCTTATCCAGCGAACTTATCGCTAATGCCAGTCGGAACCCCTGCAGGATCGGTGGGTGTTCGATAGATGCTCATCGGAGGGAGTTGGGTTTAGAAGACAATAATGAGTACCATGTGTGGAGATTGCACCCAGGGAGGGTATTCTATGATGAATGCCCAGAGTGCACTGATCTGACCAAAGAAGGTTGTCCTGTAGCAAAGGGTAGATCAGTAGTTCTTAAGTAAGTTGCGTACCTTATTTTTACTTTGATGACTTTATTCCTTCCTTTTTGGCAGATATGCCTATGGATTTTGGTGAACGACGTGAAGCAGAGAGGCGTGCGCGAGGTAACGCCTTCCGGCAGGCGGGTCTTACTCTAGCGAGGGTAGTCGATCGTGCAACAATCTCTACGGCAGCTGCTGCTTCGTCGGAGGGCACGGCCTCTCCTTCGGCTACCTCCCAAGTCCAAACAATGCAAAGTCCTCCACCGCCCAGGGCCGGAGACCGTCAGAAGGGGAAGGAGCCCGTTGTTGTGACATCGAAGTGGACTCACGATGACAACGAAGACAAGCCCCCAAGGAAAAGGCCTTCAGGTATCCGGCTGTCGGAGCCCTAGGACTTGCACGATGAGGCCCCCCCTCAGAGCCCTATCCCTGGCACTTCGTGCCTCCCGAAGAGAAGACTCTCTGGGGTCTTCTTCTTATTCTTGGATAAAGGAAGGGTTCAAACTTTCGGAATCTAGGAGGGACCAGGAAAGCCTCGCCCAAGAGATTCAACCAGCCTCCCCACCTTTGACCAACCTGCAGCTAAATGACCATCGGGTGGGGAGAATATTTGGCAAGACTGTGCTGCATAGGCTGATGGACCATGATATGTCCCAAAATCTCCGTCGAGCTTCAATGGGGGTTGATAATACAATGGGGCATATCAGGGCCCACATATCACAGGTACGCCCACTTCATACTTAAATATACGGCAATTATTTATTTATTTATTTATTTGTTCTAACCTTTTTAATTTTTTTTAGATTGGTGCTTACGTCGGGCACCTCAACACGGTAGCTGTGTCGGCGAACACTTCTCGGACGATGTTGGTGAGTATGGAGAAGAAGTATGCTGATATGGAGGAACAACTGTCGGCAAAAGGCAAGACCCTTGACTCCGTCGAAGAGAGACTTCGATCTGCTGAGGAGAATGTAGCCCTGGTTGTTGCAGAGAAGGACAAACAGTCCTGAGATTTGATGTCTTATCAAAAGGCAAATGAGGATCTGAAAGCTAAGCTGTGAGACTTCGACCGGCGGCTAAAAGATGCGGAGTTAAGGTGTAAAGCTTCGGACTCCAAGGTGACATATTATGAATCCGCCGACTACACCGCCAAGGTGGTGGACATCTACCGCACTGATGCGATTCCGGTTGACATGCTAAATAGGTGTTATTTTACCCTATGTTGATTATGAATAATTAAGGACTGTGATTGACTAATTGTCACATTTAGTCTCTATGGTGTCACTTAATCAGCCAGAACCTAAGGCAGAGTACCTATCGTGTAGCTAGTCTATTGGAAAGTATCTACGATTTTATTAAATAAATATCGTACTCCCAGGGAAGTGGCAACGGCTTAGTAGTAACTAGCCTCTTATCCTAACTCTTATCTTATGATCCAGTTATGCAATCTTCATCAATATCTTTGATGAGAGGGTGATCCATTCTCCACTAGGTTCAAGTCTAATTAATCCTAAAAAGTGTTTTAAAGATGAGTTCTGATTCTATGCTATAGTGTTCCTATATGTTGATTGACCTGTCTTCGAGTATTTTAGATGCATCTTAGCCTGGATTGCAACTATGTTCTGTGTCTAAAGGCGTACCACATCCGAGGTCTCTAATAAACCGCCCTACCTTAATGACGGCCCTACTCACGGTTCGGGACGAAGGCATCCATGAAAGCCCTATGTCACTTCGGGGATCATACCGCTTGCCCTAGCCGCCGGCATAATCGGACTCAACTCGACTCCTACCTAGACTACTTTAACAAGCAGGGTGTTCAGCATGTTATTTTATCTAGCATGGCAGACACCAATACTAATTGATGCCTGTTAAACTAAACAGGTTATGATTAGACCATGGTTAGGAATTGTCTATAACCCTAACGTTAGTTTAAAAGAGCACATTAAACATGCAGACATAGTGAATATTTAGCAGGTGGCTATTTCCGGAAAAACATAATAACTTCAACATACAAAACAACTATTCATAAAAACCGTAATCTGATATTCATAATTGATGTTTAGGACAAAGCAATAAAACATATAAGAGAGGGGTATGGGGACTGATGCCATAAAGAAATCACCCTTTACGTAGTCTCGCCGACAGAGCGTACTGCTGTATATGTCGTATTGCTCGCCCTGACTCTGCTCACTAGAACCTTCGGAGGACGCTTCCTCAGCCTAGTAACTGGGCTTTACCTTAATACACAGCTTAAGCCCAGCCCTGTGGACTGACTCTTCGAACGCCTAGAGCTCTCTTAGGGTCTCCTAACGAAACCCCGGGTATTCTATGAATACCGGAAACGAACCTATCTATAGAAACCTAAGATCTGAGACTATTTCTCAGAAACTAAAACAAACACTAATAAGAAAGAAAATTGAGATCCGAGTCTCTAAGTGAGTTGTGTACTGGAAAATTGTACACTGGAAACCACTTAATGACTCAGATCGAGTGGAGAGGGATGATTTCAACTGCTGGAGGCCTGGGGTATTTATAGCAGCTTCCTGGAGTGAAAATCTCCAAAAAATTCGATGTGGGACAGCTTCTGGCGGCTCGGGATGCCCGTCCCGGTTCGGGACGCCCGTCCTGATTCGTTGACCAGGTTCGGGACGCCCGTCCCGGTTCAGGACGCCCGTCCTGGCGGTTTGACTGGGTTGGGACGCCCGTCCCGGACCTTTGACCGGGTCAACATTTCCAAAAATTGCGTTTTTGCCCCAGAATTTGTTGTTTTCGTCTACTTTTCACCTGACACTTCCAAAATCATAAAAACCGTGAAATCAAGTAAATAGTAAACAATTAATGTCAATTTACTCTCAATTTCAAATTAAAACATATATAAAAACATGCTAAAAATGTGATACGATTTTCGCGTATCAGATAACCCCACACTTAGCTTTTTGCTTGTCCTCAAGCAAAGTCTACACGGAGTTAGTGATTTTAAACCGTAGTGCAGTCACTTAAATTCCTAATCATGTTTTTATTCCAAAAATTCTTCAGACAATTCTTAACACAGGTCTGACTGGTTAGGTTGCTATGACAAGGTCTCAAATGTCTCTAGTAGATTGTTAGGATTGAGCAGAAAACAATTTAACAACTAGGTTGAACTCTTCTCTTAGTCATAAGGTCTTCCTGATGTGTAGTGTGTATACTAGTCTAGACTAGATAGTCAACACAATGAACTCTTATCTTAACTGCTACCAGATAATACTTCGACCTATCGCTAGACTCACTAACAACAGATAACTTTCTGAGTTCTGAGCTTTGGTGATAAGATTTTTAATGTTTTAGCACTTAGTTATTTTCTTTATAGATTCAGGGTATTTCGAGTCTGCTTAGAACACGTCAACTTCAACTACCCATGTAGCGAGTCCCACTCCGATGACTCCCAGATCTACACGACCTTAGGGCATCAGGCTTTAAATTCCCCGAAGGAGTGGTGCTCGAGTAGCGAAGGCCGCTGGCAAACTACCCTATTGTAATTAACTTCCTTAATGTTCCTTTCACTTTTAGCTCATAGTCTCATCTAGTTATTCTAACTGCCAATATATCCACAATTGGTCTGATTTTATCTAGTTAAGTCTCGAATAGGCAATTGGTTGAGGTCTCTAATCCAGACAAGGTTGTGCTCAGTTATCAGGAATTCCCTATTCCTAATTAATTAGTCCAAGATAGCTATCGACTATCTCCTACTAACCATAACATACTACCTACATATCATAGACATAAGCAATTGTTTAACCAAGCATACTGCATTTAGAAGTCTGAAAGACGGAAAAATTTTGGAAGGGTGTGAAAATACGGGGAAAACAAGCAAAAGCATGCGAAAATTTTTTCAAACTGCTTCAAACTGCTACAGTGCACCGTGCACTGCTACCCCACACTTAAGTTTGGCACTGTCCTCAGTGTTCATGCATAGCTAATTACCCCACACTTATTTGAAAACAAGAAATAAATCAAAACAAGAAAAGAACACAAAGAATTCCTACCCCACACTTATTTAACTAACTACGGGTAAGAAGGAACATAGAATACTGAAAGAAAAGAAAATGAAAGAGATACTCCCCTATTCTGTGAAGTCCACAATCTGCTCAGACGAGTCAAATGGTTCTCTGTAAATTTTCAGGCGTTGTCCGTTTACTTTCTGAATAATGCCGTCAGAATCCATAATGTCACATGCTCCGAAAGGTGATACTTCCATGATCGTGAACGGTCCTGACCAACAGCTACGCAGTTTTCCTAGGAAAATTTTGAAATGTGAGTTGTACAATAATACCTTATCTCCTGGTTCAAAATTTTTCTGGGCTCTGAGTCGTCTGTCATGCCGGAGTTTACTTGTCATTTTGAACTGATGCGAGTTTTCATAGGCTTTGAACCTCCACTCATCCAGTTCGTTGAGTTGTGGAATCCGGTGTTCCTTAGTTAAATTATCGTCGAGATTGCATTTCTGCACTGCCCAGTAAGCTCTGTGTTCAAGTTCAACTGGAAGGTGGCATGCTTTTCCGTAGACTAGTCGATAGGGTGAGAACCCCGTAGTGGTCTTGTATGCTGTACGGAAGGCCCATAATGCATCCTCCAGTTTATTGGCCCAATCCTTACGGTTAACACCCACGGTCTTTTGTAGGATTCTCTTTATTCCCCTATTGGTTACCTCAGCCTGCCCGTTGGTTTGAGGATGGTAGGCTGTGGAAATGCGATGCTGAATTCCGTACTGCTGGAGCACCTTCTGCATTTGAGAGTTGCAGAAGTGCGTGCCTCGATCACTGATTAGGGCTTTTGGACATCCAAACCTGGCGAAAATCTGCTTAAGGAATTTGCATACGGCTCTAGCATCATTAGTGGGTAGGGCCTGTGCCTCAGGCCATTTCGAAAAATATTCTACGGCCACTAAGATGTACTTCATACCAAGAGAGGAAGGAAACGGACCCATGAAATCTATACCCCATATGTCAAATATTTCTACACTTTGAATCGCCTGTTGGGGTAGATTGTCTCGAGAAGATATGGTTTCAGCTTTCTGGCAGGCATCGCACGATCTTGTGAATGCTGCGGCATCTTTGAATATTGTAGGCCAGTAGAAGCCTGCTTCTAACACTTTTCGGGCGGTATTAGCTGCAGCTAAGTGACCACCTGTTGGTCCGCAGTGACAGTGCTCCAGAATTTGGAAACCTTCTTCTTGAGAGACACATCTCCTGATCATCTGATCTGCACATATTCGAAATAGAAAAGGATCTTCCCAATAGTAACATTTCAAGTCAGCAAAGATTTTCTTCTTTGTTGAGCAGTGATATTACTAGGGAGAGTCCGGGCTGCCAAGTAATTTGCTATATCTGCAAACCAAGGGGGTGAGAGGATAGCAAATAATGCACATAAATTCTCATCCGGAAATTTATCAGATATAATGGTTTCATCAATGGCTTCTATGGTCGGATTCTCCAGCCTGGACAGGTGGTCTGCGGCTAGGTTTTCTGCCCCTTTCTTATCCCGAATTTCTATGTCGAATTCTTGGAGCAATAAAACCCATCTAATTAATCTTGGTTTTGCGTCGGTTTTATTGAACAGGTATTTTAATGCAGAATGATCAGTATAAACAATAGTTTGGACAGGACTAGATAGGATCGAAACTTATCAAATGCATATACTACTGCTAATAATTCCTTTTCTGTCGTAGTGTAATTTTCCTGAGCATCAGTTAAGGTTTTACTAGCATAATATATTACATGAAATTTCTTATCATGTCTTTGTCCTAAAACTACTCCTACTGCATAGTCACTAGCATCACACATAAGCTCAAAAGGTAAACTCCAGTCAGGTGACGTCATGATAGGTGCAGTAGTTAAGAGTTCCTTAAGTCTATTAAAAGCTTTTAGACATTTCTCATCAAAGACAAATGGAACATCTTTTCCGAGTAAATTGGTCAACGGTCTGGCTATTAATGAAAAATCTTTTATGAACCTACGATAAAAGCCAGCGTGTCCCAAAAAACTCCTAACGGCTCTCACATTTTTGGGAGGAGGTAGTTTCGAAATAACTTCAATTTTGCCTTGTCTACTTCCATACCTAGGTGTGAGATCTTATGTCCTAAAACGATTCCCTCTTTTACCATGAAGTGGCATTTTTCCCAATTTAAAACCAGGTTAGATTTTATACAACGCTTCAACATTAACTCCAAGTTCTTTAGACAAACCTCAAATGAATTACCAAAAACAGAAAAGTCATCCATAAACACTTCCATAGATTTTCCTAACATGTCCTCAAAGATAGCAGTCATACAACGTTGAAATGTAGCAGGTGCATTACACAAACCAAAAGGCATCCTTCTATATGAAAATGTTCCAAAAGGGCATGTGAATGTAGTTTTATGCTGGTCCTCAGGGGAAATAGGAATTTGAAAATAACCAGAAAACCCATCAAGAAAGCAATAAAACATGTGTCCAGATAATCTTTCTAACATTTGGTCAATAAAGGGAAGGGGAAAGTGATCTTTTCGTGTGGCCGTATTTAATTTTCTATAGTCTATGCATACACGATGACCAGTTACAGTTCTTGTAGGGATTAGTTCATTATGCTCATTCCTAACAACTGTTATACCGCCTTTCTTAGGTACTACCTGCACCGGGCTTACCCACTCACTATCTGAGATAGGGTAGATAAGTCCTGCATCTAACAGTTTAATGACTTCTTTCTTAACAACATCACACACATTAGGATTCAACCTCCTTTGAGGCTGCACGCATGGCTTATACTCATTTTCTAGAAGAATCTTATGCGAACAAAAGCTTGGATTAATACCTGGAATATCTGCAATTTTGTAGGCAAAGGCTCGTCTATACTTTCTGCACATGTCCACGGTCAGCTTCCTTTGTTCTGCAGTCAGATCAGCTGCAAGAATGATGGGAAGTTTCTTGTTGTCATCTAGGAATTCGTAGCACAGATGAGTGGGTAGTTCCTTCAGTTCCAAGTCTGGTGGATCTTCAAACGAGGTTCGTTCTTTCTTCATCTCATCATCACCTATCTCAGTGAAACTATCAGAAGTAATTTCTTTTTCAGAAGAGCTAAGTTCAGACTCCTCTAATTCTAGGGAGTCCTCACTTAGAATTTGATAGTTTGAGCATAGGTCTGTCACGTTAATTGCAATCAAGTGTTCCATGGCATCCACACAAAAACAAGTATCATCTAAATGCATGGGATACCTAAGGGTCTCATTTAGATCAAAAGTGACGTCATCATTTCCTACCCTTAACTTGATTTGACCATTACTGACGTCTATTAATGCTTTTGAGGTGGCTAGAAATGGTCGACCTAGGATCAGGGGCACTCCTCCTTCCCCATTCATGTCCATGACAACGAAATCCACAGGAAATACAAATTTTCCGACCTTTACTAAGAGGTCTTCAATTATTCCCTTGGGGATTTTGACTGTCCTGTCTGCAAGTTGTATGCACATCCTAGTCGTTTTCAAATCATGCAATCCTAATTTATCAAATAAACTAGATGGCATAAGATTAATACTAGCTCCTAAGTCTGCTAATGCATGCATGTTAGTAATATTTCCAATTGTACATGGCAAGGTAAAACAACCAGGATCTTTCTGTTTAGACGGTAGTTTATTCAACAGAACCGCCGAACATTCTTCATTAAGAACCACCTTGTCCATGTCAAATTTTCTTTTATTACTAACAACTTCTTTTAAAAACTTAGCATACTTTGGCATTTCAGAAATAACATCAAGTAAAGGTAAATTAACATGAATCTGACTAAAATTCCTAAGAAACTTTTCAAATTGCTCCTTATCTTTATTGTGCATAAGTCTGGCAGGGTAAGGTACTTTTGGCCGGTACTCAGGAATAAACTCCGTCTTCCCTTTCCTTGCTACTTCGATTCGACATCCGTCGGCGTTGGGTCCTTGGAGCCTTCTTCTGGTTCCTGCACAAGAATAGGAGGGTCAGATGGTTTGGGTGGAGATGGAGATAGAATTTTACCAGATCTTAGAGTGATGGTCTTGCATTCAGTTTGAGGGTTGGTCTCAGTGTTGCTTGGTAGCGTTCCCTGGGACCTGTGAGAGAAATGGGTGGATAGCTGACCCATTTGCCTCTCTAAAGTTTGTATAGCAGCTTGTGTGTTTCTGATTGTTTGCTCGGTCTGCTTCTGTCTATTCTCGTTCTGCTGGATTCTTTCCGCGTGAGCTTCTTGGATCTTTCTGTTGGACTCTATCATTTCCTTATTGGAGTCGGAAATGCTTTTCAGCATGTCTCTGAATTCTTGCATGGGGTCAGCTGGAACGACGATGTAGTTCCTTGGTGCAGGCAGAGCGACTTGCTGGTTCTGCGGATATGGCAGTTGCTGGGGTACTCTTTTCTGGAAGTTGGTAGTCCCGGGATTGTTTCTCCAGCTAAATCCCGGATGGTTCTTCCAAGTGGGATTGTAGGTATTTCCTATAGGAGCAGAATTTACTGCGTCCACTTGTTCCATCTCTTCTGGGACAGTTAATATCCCATTACCATAACAATCCCCACTGAAATGTGGTCCTTGGCAAAACTCGCAGACTTGGTATACTGACTGAATGCTTTTCCCTTGTTGGAAAGCATTCAGCTGATTAGTAATGCTGGCCTTCAGTGCCTCAAATTGATCATCGGTGGAGGCAACGACCGCATTTACTGGTTGCTTCTTAGCTCGGCCACTTGTGCGCCAATTCTTGCTGTTCCTGTAGAGTCTCTCCAGAGCGTTTCTAGCATCTACATCACTCATTCCATTGAAACCGCTCTGGGGATTGAGTCCATCGAGAATTTGCTTACCCATGTCTGACATACCCCCGTAAATTGCTGAATCAGCATGCCTCGGTAAGTCCATGTTGGGGGCAGAGCCTGAGTAGCTCCTTGAATCTGTCCCAAGCTTCGATCACTGTCTCATCAGCAGCTTGAGTGAAACTAGACAGAGCCCTTCGATATTCTAGGACTCTTGCTGCAGAGTAGTACTCTTCTAGGAAGGCTTTGCTTAACTCGTCCCAAGAGGTGATGGAGTTAGTAGGTAGCTGGGCCAACCATCTCTTAGCTCTGTCCCTAAGTGAGTAGGGAAAAAGGTTGAGTTTAGTTATTTCTGCAGTATGATCTCCCTTGAGGCCTTCGCAGAGAGAAGAGAAATCAGATAGGTGTTCCAGCGGATTTTCGGCTGCAGTTCCTCCAAACTGAACCCGATTTATAATCAGCTGGATCACATTTGGTTTCAGATCATAGCGAGGGTTCCCAGGGATTCGGATGGCAGATGAGACTGGGATAGTCTGTGGCTGGATGTAGGATTCAAGGGTAGGTCTTTCAGTAGCCATTTCTGTTCTTCGCCTATTAGCTGTGCGAATGATTCGTTCAGGATTTTCAACTGGTGTTTCAAGGTTAGCTTCTGAAGATCGAGTCATGCAACTACAGAGAAGAACACGTTTTAGCCTGAGCAAACTGGTTAGTGAGGTTACAGGGAGAGTGAAACTAAAGAAAAAACTTGGAAGAAAGAGAAAACAAAACAAAACAACTATTCACAAGGAGAAAACACAAAAGATAGGGAAAAGAGAATAACTTACCGTTTAAACAAGAGAAAAAAAAAATACAATTTTTTTCGGATTTTTAGATTTTAAAATTTTTTCTTTTAATATTTGAAAGCAATTAAATTCCCTCAATATGGTTTTAGAATGATTTCTAAAATTTGATTATCCTAAATGTCTTAATTCCAGATAACATCTAAAATTAATTAGTTATGATAATCCTATATTTCGGAAACTGATTGTCTAACTGTATAACATAAGTGTTGGGTCTAAAGTCTAGGTTACTACCGTTACCTATCATAAGTCTCTAGAATTTTGATCAGGAATCCTAAATTCATTATGATTTCCCCGGCAACGGCGCCAAAAATCTGATGCGATTCCGGTTGACATGCTAAATAGGTGTTATTTTACCCTATGTTGATTATGAATAATTAAGGACTGTGATTGACTAATTGTCACATTTAGTCTCTATGGTGTCACTTAATCAGCCAGAACCTAAGGCAGAGTACCTATCGTGTAGTCTATTGGAAAGTATCTACGATTTTATTAAATAATATCGTACTCCCAGGGAAGTGGCAACGGCTTAGTAGTAACTAGCCTCTTATCCTAACTCTTATCTTATGATCCAGTTATGCAATCTTCATCAATATCTTTGATGAGAGGGTGATCCATTCTCCACTAGGTTCAAGTCTAATTAATCCTAAAAGTGTTTTAAAGATGAGTTCTGATTCTATGCTATACTGTTCCTATATGTTGATTGACCTGTCTTCGAGTTTTAGATGCATCTTAGCCTGGATTGCAACTATGTTCTGTGTCTAAAGGCGTACCACATCCGAGGTCTCTAATAAACCGCCCTACCTTAATGACGGCCCTACTCACGGTTCGGGACGAAGGCATCCATGAAAGCCCTATGTCACTTCGGGGATCATACCGCTTGCCCTAGCCGCCGGCATAATCGGACTCAGCTCGACTCCTACCTAGACTACTTTAACAAGCAGGGTGTTCAGCATGTTATTTTATCTAGCATGGCAGACACCAATACTAATTGATGCCTGTTAAACTAAACAGGTTATGATTAGACCGTGGTTAGGAATTGTCTATAACCCTAACGTTAGTTTAAAAGAGCACATTAAACATGCAGACATAGTGAATATTTAGCAGGTGGCTATTTCCGGAAAAACATAATAACTTCAACATACAAAACAACTATTCATAAAAACCGTAATCTGATATTCATAATTGATGTTTAGGACAAAGCAATAAAACATATAAGAGAGGGGTATGGGGACTGATGCCATAAAGAAATCACCCTTTACGTAGTCTCGCCGACAGAGCGTACTGCTGTATACGTCGTATTGCTCGCCCTGACTCTGCTCTCTAGAACCTTCGGAGGACGCTTCCTCAGCCTAGTAACTGGGCTTTACCTTAATACCCAGCTTAAGCCCAGCCCTGTGGACTGACTCTTCGAACGCCTAGAGCTCTCTTAGGGTCTCCTAACGAAACCCCGGGTATTCTATGAATACCGGAAACGAACCTATCTATAGAAACCTAAGATCTGAGACTATTTCTCAGAAACTAAAACAAACACTAATAAGAAAGAAAACTGAGATCCGAGTCTCTGAGTGAGTTGTGTACTGGAAAATTGTACACTGGAAACCACTTAATGACTCAGATCGAGTGGAGAGGGATGATTTCAACTGCTGGAGGCCTGGGGTATTTATAGCAGCTTCCTGGAGTGAAAATCTCCAAAACATTCGATGTGGGACAGCTTCTGGCGGCTCGGGACGCCCGTCCCGGTTCAGGACGCCTGTCCTGACGGTATGACTGGGTCGGGACGCCCGTCCCGGACCTTTGACCGGGTCAACATTTCCAAAAATTGCGTTTTTGCCCCAGAATTTGCTGTTTTCGTCTACTTTTCACCTGACACTTCCAAAATCATAAAAACCGTGAAATCAAGTAAATAGTAAACAATTAATGTCAATTTACTCTCAATTTCAAATTAAAACATATATAAAAACATGCTAAAAATGTGATACGATTTTCGCGTATCACGCACCTCCACAACATTTGAGGATGAGCTCTACTCAAGATGCAGTGGATTCTACGAAAGGGGGTGTGCGGACATACTTCGACAATTTCACCATCTTATCAGTGACAAGGCGTTGATGTGCAGGGCCTTCGTGGAGTCCTATACCAACCCCGAGTTCAGGAGTGGTTGCGAGTTCGTCCCGTTCATAGAGAGTGAATTGGCAGAGATAGCGGCTACTGACCGAAAAGTGGGTAGGCAATGGACTCCGCCTGCACCAGCGCACTCAAATTTGGCAGAATTATGCGATCAACTTCTAGAGCAACCAGAGGAGTCCGAAGCCATTCAAGCAGAGCCCCTGTCGGCTGTTTGCCCAACTCCAGAGGCCGAGGTTGCTGAAGACGTTAGGCCTACCCCGGTGGTGGAGGGGGTAGTTTTAGGAAGTGAGGGTGCTTCGGCTGAGGCTGCTCCTTCAACCGAGGCTCCTCCAACTGTAATAGAATAGGCTCTTTTTTTTGTTTAATGGAATTTTGTTAACTTTTGTCTTTGTTATTTCGTTCATGCTTGAAGTATTCTGATTTAAAAAGACGTAATAAAAAGGAACTTCTAACCTTGAACGAAACAATCCTCCATGTTAAACTTCTACTTCAAACTTAATAAACTTTAACAATGTTGTGAATAGCTTGCGATTGAGATCAACTCGTAGATTGACTTCAACATTGACAAATTCCATGATTAACTCTGGCATCCGATTTCAAGGTTAGCTCGAAGTGAGGATGAGCGCTTATGATTAACTTTGGAATCCTATTTCGAGGTTGGCTCGAAGTGAGGATGGGTTTCCGTGGTTAACTCTGGAATCCAATTTCGAGGTTGGCTTGAAGTGATGTAGGATTCCCTGGATGATTGAAGTCCAATTTCGAGGTGGGCTCGAAGTAAGGATGGACTCCTTGAATGATTGAAGTCCAATTTCGAGGTGGTCTCGAAGTAAGGATGGACTCCCTGGATGACTAAGTCCAATTTCGAGGTGGGCTCGAAGTAAGGATGGACTCCCTGAATGACTGAAGTCCAATTTCGAAGTGGGCTCGAAGTAAGGATGGACTCCTTGAGTGACTGAAATACAATTCGAGGTTAGCTCGAAGTGAGGATGGATTTTCTAAATAACTGAAGTCCAATTTCGAGGTGGGCTCGAACTGAGGATGGACTCCTGGAGTAACTGAGATCCGATTTCGAGGTTAGCTCGAAGTGAGGATGGTAAAACTGGTACTCTTGGTATCAACACAAGATATATTTCACATTAATTGTGTTGAAAGAAACTAGTATTGCTTTTACCTCATTTATACAAAATATCTTTTCAAATGGTTGGCATGCCAAGGGTTGGGTAGTAATTTTCCTTCCTGGTCTATGAGACGGAAAGTCCCTGGGCGTACTTCGCTCTTGATTAGGTAGGGACCTTCCCAGTTTGGTGATAGTTTGTTTGCCTTGATCTGTCTGGCTGTCCCTTCGATCTTTCTTAATACCCAGTCACCAATGCGCAATGGTCTTTTGACCAGACTCCTATCATGGGATAGCTTGGTTTTTTGCTTAAAATCTTCCATCTTCAGTCGAGCGGCTATCCTCCTTTCCTCCAATAGATCCAGATCTAAGCATCGCTGTCGTTTGTTGCTTTCAGCATCGTAGGTGGACGCTCTGTATGATGGGAGTGCGAGTTCGGCTGGAGATATGGCTTCGGAATTGAATATTAAGGCATACGCTGTCTCTCCTATAGGGCCTCTAGCCGAAGTTCGGACTGCCCACAGAGTTGTTGGGAGCTCGTCGACCCATTTGTTGGACTTCCCTTCTAAGTTTTTCTTTAATGTCGTAAGGACTATTTTATTTACCGCTTCTACCTGTCCATTGCCTTGGGGATGGGCAACCAATGACTTACAATGTTTGATTCCCAAGCGGGTACACTCCGTCTTGAATTTAGTGGAAAACTAGGTACCATGGTCGGTTACCACAGCTCGCGGGTGATACGCGAAAATCGTATCACCTTTTTAGCATGTTTTTATGTATGAATTTGGGTGAAATCGAGGGTAATTTGATCTTGATTGTTCATTATTCACTTAATTTCACAGTTTTTATGATTTTGGAAGTGTCAGGTGAAAAGTAGACGAAAACAGCAAATTTTGGGGCAAAAACGCAATTTTTGGAAATGTTGACCCGGTAAAGGGTCGGGACGGGCGTCCCGACCAAGTCAAGGCACCTGGACGGGCATCCCGACCTGGTCAACTGATCAGGACGGGCGTCCCGAGCCGCCAGAAGCTGTCCCACATCGAATTTTTCAGAAATTTTCACTCCGGGAAGCTGCTATAAATACCCAGGCCTCCAGCAGTTGAATTCATTCCTCCACTCGATCTGAGTCATTTGTGGTCCAGTGTACAATTCTAGTACACAACTCACTCAGAGACTCGGATCTCAGTTTTCTTTCTTATTAGTGTTTTCTTTAGTTCTGAGAAATAGTCTCAGATCTTAGGTTTCTATAGATAGGTTCGTTTCTGGTATTCATAGAATACCCGAGATTTCGTTAGGAGATCCTAAGGGCTCTAGGCATTCGAAGAGTCAGTCCACAGGGCTGGGCTTAAGCTGGGTATTAAGGTAAAGCCCAGTTACTAGGCTAAGGAAGCGTCCTCCGAAGGTTCTGGTGAGCAGAGTCAGGGCGAGCAATACGACATATACAGCAGTACGCTCTGTCGGCGAGACTAAGTAAAGGGTGATTTCTTTATGGCATCAGTCCCATACCCCTCTCTTATATGTTTTATTGTTTTGTCCTAAATACTTATTATGAATATCAGATTACGATTTTTATGAATAGTTGTTATATGTAACGTATTATGTTTTTCCGAAAATAGCCACCTGCTAAATATTTCACTATGTTGCATGTTTAATGTGCTCTTTTAAACTAAAGTTAGGGTTATAGACAATTCCTAACCACGGTCTAATCATAACATGTTTAGTTTAACAGGCATCAATTAGTATTGGTGTCTGCCAGCCTAGATAAAATAACATGTGAACACCCTGCTGTTAAAGTAGTCTAGGTAGGGGTCGAGCTGAGTCCGATTATGCCGGGGCTAGGGCAAGCGGTATATCCCCGAAGTGACATAGGGCTTTCATGGATGCCTTCGTCCCGAACTTGAGTAGGGCCGTCATTAAGGTAGGCGGGTTATTAGAGACCTCGGATGTGGTACGCCTTTAGACACAGAACTAGTTGCAATCCAGGCTAAGATGCCTCTAAAATACTCGAAGATAGGTCAATCAACATATAGGAACAGTATAACATAGAATCAGGACTCGTCTATAAAACACTTCTTGGATTAATTAGACTTAAACCTAGTGGAGAACGGATCACCCTCTCATCAAAGTATTTGATGAAGATTGCATAACTGGATCATAAGATAGGAGTTAGGATAAAAGGTTAGTTACTACTAAGCCGTTGCCACTCCTGGGAGTACGATATTATTTAATAAAATCGTAGATACTTTCCAACAGACTAGCTACACGATAGTACTCTGCCTTAGGTTGGCTGATTAAGTGACACCATAGAGACTAAATGTGACAATTAGTCAATCACAGTCCTTAATTATTCATAATCAACATAGGGTAAAATAACACATATTTAGCACATCGGTCGGAAACCCCATCAGCGAGGCTCCATACCTGCATAGTACAAAGTCATGCATGAAATTAAGGGTGTTTTCTTCTCTTGGAGCTGCTAACGACTTCACCTCTATCCATTTGGAGAAATAGTCTATAGCTACTATCAAATATTCACTTCCTCTGGACTTGGGAAACTTGCCCATCAAGTCAATTCCCCACATGTCAAAGAGCCACGCGGCTAAGACGGGAACTTGAGGTATGGAAGGTAGGTGAGGCATCTTGCCAAACCTCTGGCAGACCTTGCAGCGTTTGAAGAAGTCCTCCGCGTCCTTATGCAGTGTTATCCAATAGAATCCTTAGTTTATGATTTTCTCTGCGAGGGGTCTTGATCCGGGATGTCCGCCACAAATCCCATCGTGCATTTCTTTTAATACGGACTGAGTAAGAGCTAGCGGGATGCAGCGAAGTAAGGGCCTAGTGAACGATCGGCGATATAGAATGTCTTTAATTACTGTGTGCCAAGCAGCTCGTTTCCGTATCTTCCTCGCCTTGTTTTTATCTTCGGGCAAAACGTCTAAGGCTATAAAATCCCTTAACTCATCGATCCATGTAGGGATGCTGGTTGATTGTTGTAATGGTAGGATAGGCTTTGGAGCGGAAAAAAGCTCTATTGTCACTCCCAGGTTGTTAGGGGATTCTCCTGAAGCTATCTTCGCTAATTTATCTGCTGCTTCGTTCTGACTTCGATCTATTTTCTTGAGCAAAAAACGGTGAAATTGAGCGACCAGACGGTCGATCTTCTCCGCGTATCCCTTTAAGTTATCAGAGTTCACAGAGTCTTCGCGACTTACTTGTCCTACTACGACTTGAGAGTCTCTAAAAACCTCCAAAGCTTCTACGCCAACCTCTAAGCCCATTGTAAGCCGAAGATAAGGGTTTCGTATTCAGCCTGGTTATTGGACAAAGGGTAATCGAGCCTTATACTTCGAACTTCTTCGTAGTGTCCTGAGGGGGATTTTATTGTGATATCGACTCCGGTGCCTTGAGAATTGACTGCTCCATCTACCATCATGGTCTAGGTGTTCTCTTGTACAGGGGTCGGTACGAGATTTTCAGGGGGGGAGGCTTTCGTGAAAGAGAGCTCGGCAAAAAAATCCAACAAGGCTTGTGCTTTAATTGCTGTTCGCGGTGCGAACTTGAGATCATATCCGCATAACTCGATGGACCAGCGCAGCATTCTTCCTGATTGGTCTAATTTGTGGAAAACTTGTTTTAGTGGGTGATTAGTGTAGACGACGACAGTGTGAGATTCAAAATACGTGCGAAGCTTGCGTGAGCTAATGACTAATGCGTAAGCAAGTTTTTCAACCCTCGAATAATGTACTTCAGCATCTCGAAAACCTAGCTAACGAAGTAAATCGGTATCTATTTATCCTCTGAGTTTCTCACCAGTACTGACGCTATCGCTTGTTGTGAGATAGAGAGGTATATATATAATACTTCGTCGGTCACAAGCGCGCTCAGCAAGGGCAGCCTTGCTAAGTAATCCTTCAAGTCTGCCCAAGCCTTGGCGCATTCTTCGCTCCATAAGAATGCCTTTCCTGAAGTTTTTAGGATTTTGAAAAATGGTATGCACCTTTCAGTGGATTTCGAGATAAACCTTCCGAATGCAGCTATGCACCCATTAAGGCGTTGAATGTCCTTGATGCATCGAGGTTCGGCGAGCGTTAACACGACTTTGACTTTGTGTGGGTTGGCTTCGATGCCCCGTTCTGACATCATAACCCTAAGAACTTTCCAGATTTTACCCTGAAGTTGCACTTCGATGGATTGAGCATTAACCCGTACTCTGACAAAGTCATGAACTTTTCCCTCAGGTCTTCGAGGTGGGAACCTCCACATTTGGTCTTGATGACCATGTCGTCTACATATGTCTCCACGTTCCTCCCAACTTGTTGTCGTAGGATTTTATTCATCATTCTTTGGTAGGTTGCTCCAACGTTCTTGAGTCCGAAAGGCATCACGTTGTAGCAATAGATACCTCCAGCTGCCCAGAAATAGGTGTGAATCTGATCCTGTGGCCACATGCTTATTTGGTGATAGCTTGAAAAGGCGTCCATAAAACTGAGGAACTCATATCCCGAAGTTGAATCTACAAGAGCATTGATGCGGGGGAGTGGATAACAATCCTTAGGGCAGTCTTTATTCAAGTCTGTGTAATCCACACACATCCTCCATTTCCCATTGGATTTCTTCACCATTACTACATTTGCTAACCAAGAGGGGTAATCTATTTCTCTTATGAAGTTGGATGCCAACAACTTCTGTATTTCGTCTTGCATACCCTTGATCTTGTCGTCGCCGAATTGCCTTACTTTCTGTCTAACGGGCTTAAACGCGGGATCGATGTTGAGCTTGTGCTCCGCGATATCTGGTGATATTCCTCGCATGTCTCCGGTTCGCCAAGCGAAGTTGCAAAGATGTTCTGAGAGGAAATGTATCATATGTTCCTTAATAGGTGTCGGCATATCCCTTCCTATTCGGATTTTTTTATCAGGGTGATCGGGATGACTTGGGACTTCATCGTACTCTTCTAAATCCGGTTTAATCTTGTCAGTGTAAATTGCTCGGGATGAGGTGGCGTTTGGTCCTGCTTCCATTATTGCCGACATGGGTGCCATAGTCGATGGTGGAGTGGTTTATTGTTTTCGGGATTTGAAGATGTGAGCAAGAAGGCTTTTTGGGTTGCTCTTCACGTGGCCAATCCCGTTCCTTGTCGTGAATCGTACCTGCTGATGTGAGGTTGATATTATTAATTCGAAGGCGGAGTGCACCGGCGTGCCCAGGATGGCGTTATAGGGAGAGTCAACGTCCACCACGTAGAATTTGACTTCTTCTTCGCGGGAACAGATATCGGAGCCTAAGGTTACGTTAATTCTAACCATTCTTTTGACCCCAATTTTATGCGTTGTGAAGCCCTCTAGGACCATATTGCTGGGCTTCAAATGTGTATCTTCTGCGCCCATTTCTTTGAAACATTTGTAATAGAGTATGTTTTTATTTGTGCCGGTGTCGATCAATACTCTCCTCACATAACACTTGTCGATGCCATTCACAGCCATGCCGACCTCCAGTATGATGGGGGTAACTCACGCTTCTTCGTTTAGTTCCAGGTCTTGGTCGGAGAACGTTATGGGTTAGAGGGACGGCATGTCGAAGCGAAACATCAGCACAGGCTTGTTTAGATTGTGGATTTTCCACTTTATTTGCTTGATGGAAGAGAACTGGGGTGTTATGACTTTGATTACTTTCTCCGTCCTTCTGTCGGGCTGTTCTGCGAGATAATTTTTTAGATGTCCTTCCCGCACCAGTTTTTCAATCGTACGCTTCAGCTGATAGCAATTCTCAGTTGTGTGGCCACAATCCCGATGGAAGTCACAGTATTTTGATTTGTCTCTAGTGGAAGTATTCTGAGTCCGCATAGGCGGGAGGTCCTACACTCCGTATTTTTGCTTAATGACGGTGACGAGGTTGCCTTTCGAGATGTTTAGTGAATGACTCAGTTTTCCTTGTTATATTTTTGCCCTTTCGATCTCGGGGGGAAGTTTTTGAGTGTCTCTCCTTCCTTTTACTCTGCACCCCATGTGCACTATCTTCATCCAGTGCCTCTTTTCGTGCCACGTAGAACACTTCGCCAATGGTTTCAGGCTTTTGAAGTTGAAGTTCTATGAATAACATTTTTGACCGGAATCCTACCTCGAAACAGATGATCATTGTGTCCTGAATGATTTCTTTTATTTCGTCATATGTGCGTTTGAAACGCTCCAAGTATGCTAGGAGAGTCTCGTCTTCCCTCTGCTTGATGTTGGTGAGGTCCCCTCTCGTCTTCGAAATCTTCCCAACGGTACTGAATTTGTTTAAAAAGGATTTTTCCAACTCGCGCCATGAGTCTATTGTTCTGAGTTTGAGCGACGTGAACCAAGTCAGAGCTTTATCGGACAAGCTGCTGGGAAAAGCTTTACATACAACGACCTAGTCATTGCTCACCAGCCCCATGGCGTACTTGAAACGACAGATGTGTTCTTGGGGTCTGCTCGATCCGGAGTACAAGACGAACTGGGGAATTTTAAGCGAAGGGTCCGGGATCGCTGATACGCGAAAATCGTATCACTTTTTTAGCATGTTTTTATGTATGAATTTGGGTGAAATAGAGGGTAATTTGATCTTGATTGTTCGTTATTCACTTAATTTCACAGTTTTTATGATTTTGGAAGTGTCAGGTGAAAAGTAGACGAAAACAGCAAATTTTGGGGCAAAAACGCAATTTTTGGAAATGTTGACCCGGTCAAAGGGTTGGGACGGGCGTCCCGAAGCCGGGACGGGCGTCCCGACCTGGTCAACAGACCAGGACGGGCATCCCAATCCGGGACGGGCATCCCAATCCGGGAAGGGCGTCCCGAGCTGCCAGAAGCTGTCCCACATCGAATTTTTCAGAGATTTTCACTCCGGGAAGCTGCTATAAATACCCCAGGCCTCCAGCAATTGAATTCATTCATCTCCACTCGATCTGAGTCATTTAGTGGTGTCCAGTGTACAATTCTCTAGTACACAACTCACTCAGAGACTCGGATCTCAGTTTTCTTTCTTATTAGTGTTTTGTTTTAGTTTCTGAGAAATAGTCTCAGATCTTAGGTTTCTATAGATAGGTTCGTCTTTGGTATTCATAGAATACCGGGATTTCGTTAGGAGATCCTAAGAGAGAGATAGGGTGCGTGTTCTTAGTCAGATTAGGGCAATTTGCTTAAGCTCGGGATGTAAGGTAAAGCAGTTGCTACTAGGTGTAAGGAGCGTTCTCCGAAGGCTCTGCTGAGCAGAGTAGGATCGAGCAGTCAGGAGCATACAGGAGCTGCAGCGCCGACTGGACCTACATAGAGTGGTGATTACTTTATGACAGTGGGTCCCCTAGACGAGGTTCTGTATGTTTACGAATTGTTTTATCTAAATATTAATTTGAATATCATATTACGATTCTTATGAATATCTGTTTTATATCTTGAAGTTGTTATGTTTTTCCGGAAATAGCCACCTGCTAAATATTCACTATGTCTGCATGTTTAATGTGCTCTTTTAAACTAAAGTTAGGGTTATAGACAACTCCTAACCACGGTCTAATCAGAACCTGTTTAGTTTAACAGGCATCAATTAGTATTGGTGTCTGCCATGCTAGATAAAATAACCTGCTGAACACCTTGCATGTTAGAGTAGTCTAGGGGAAGCCGAGCTGAGTCCGATTATGTCGGCGGCTAGGGCAAGCGGTATGATCCCCGAAGTGACATAGGGCTTTCATGGATGCCTTCGTCCCGAACCGTGAGTAGGGCCCTCATTAAGGTAGGGCAGTTTATTAGAAACCTCGGATGTGGTACGCCTTTAGACACAGAACATAGTTGCAATCCAGGCTAAGACATGTCTAAAATACTCGAATTTAGGTCTATCAACATATAGGAACAGTATAACATAGAATCAGAACTCATCTATAAAACACTTCTAGGATTAATTAGACTTAAACCTAGTGGAGAATGAATCACCCTCTCATCAAAGTACTTGATGAAGATTGCATAACTGGATCATAAGATAGGAGTTAGGATAAAAGGCTAGTTACTACTAAGCCGTTGCCACTTCCCTGGGAGTACGATATTTAACTTAATAAAATCGTAGATACTTTCCAACAGACTAGCTACACGATAGGTACTCTGCCTTAGGTTCTGGCTGATTAAGTGACACCATAGAGACTAAATGTGACAATTAGTCAATCACAGTCCTTAATTATTCATAATCAACATAGGGTAAAATAACACCTATTTAGCACGTCAACCGGAATCGCATCAATCGCGGAGTGGATCTACTTGGTGAATGGGCCTATTTCCGCTAAGGTACTCTTTCTGGATTGGTCTTCGTGTGTTCTTTTTGGACTATGTCTTCTTCTGTGTCTCTTGGTGCGGTGTGTCCGTTGGTCGCGTCTTGGTTGGCTCTCGCCGACTTCGCTCATTGACCAAAATGTCGTTTTCTTGGAAGGGACATTTCGGCCCCTGTTGTGCTTGCTTAATAAGGTGGGCGATTTATGCAGTTGGGGCTGGTAACTTCCCTCGTTATCGACCTGGAGAGCCGGCTGTGCTAGGGTTTGTTTGAGGAATTCTGCCCGAAATTGGGCCCATTGCTGCGAGAGGTCCCGCTCCCTCCGAAGTTGTTCGACTTCTTTGTGTATATCGTCAAAGTCTTTATTATACTCCATGTTGCGGTACTGCTTCTCTTTTGATTTTTCACGAAATTTCGGGACTTCGCGGGATGTGTCCTCGGGCCCGACCTTCTCTATGACGGAGCGGCATCGAGGCTTTTCGAGGGCAGATGTCTACATTGCCCTGTGGACCTCTTGTTGGGCAGTCATCACTGTGGTACTGAATGGGTGTCCCCGCTCCGCATATCGTCTGGACATCCTTGCTGTATTGGTTAGAGAGATTTTACTCGTTCCCAGTAACGAAACCAAACTGATTCGACGAAAATCGGTCTGACGCCACGTGTCGATTAACCAGCGTCATCTGATGGTCTCTGTTAAAATATCTCCGGCCAGGTGGCTATTTCGCTGGTGCTTTGATGAAGATTTCCTTCGTGAATATCTGCAAAACAGATATTCTGAATATCAATATTCTGAATATCTGACTAGAGATGTATAAAAGGGACTAGAGATGTTGTCTCCATGTGGGGGTATTTATAAGAATAAACGACCTTGAGAAATAGGTACGTAGTGAGGAATCTGATATTTGTCAGATTCCAAAGTATCCCATTGCTTCCGTGATATCCCACCGTTGTAGGGTGATGCGATTCCGGTTGACGTACTAAATAGGTGTTATTTTACCCTATGTCGATTATGATTAATTAAGGACTGTGATTGACTAATTGTCACGTTTAGTCTTATGGTGTCACTTAATCAGCCAGAATCTAAGGCAGAGTACCTATCGTGTAGCTAGTCTATTGGAAAGTATCTACGATTTTACTAAGTTAATTATCGTACTCCCAGGGAAGTGGCAACGGCTTAGTAGTAACTAGCCTCTTATCCTAACTCTTATCTTATGATCCAGTTATGCAATCTTCATCAAATACTTTGATGAGAGGGTGATCCATTCTCCACTAGGTTCAAGTCTAATTAACCCTAGAAGTGTTTTAAAGATAAGTTCTGATTCTATGTTATACTGTTCCTATATGTTGATTGACCTATATTCGAGTGTTTTAGATATATCTTAGCCTGGAATGCAACTATGTTCTGTGTCTAAAGGTGTACCACATCTGAGTCTCTATGCTACCGCCCCCTATCATTAAGGTAAACGGCCCTACTCACGGTACGAACAAAGACAGTTATGAAAGCCCTATGTCACTTTCGGGGATCACTCTGAAGGCTCGTAATCGCTGGCATAACGCTCTACTCAGCCTACCTAGACTACTCTAACAAGCCAGGTGTTCAGCATGTTATTTTATCTAGTATGGCAGACACCAATACTAATTGATGCTTGTTAAACTAAACAGGTTATGAATAGACCGTGGTTAGGAATTGTCTATAACCCTATTTTAGTTTAAAAGAAACTACATTAGACATGCAGACATAATGATTATTTAGCAGGTGGCTATTTCCGGAAAAACATAATAACTTCAACATACAAAACAACTATTCATAAAATCAGAATCTGATATTCATAATTGATGTTTAGGACAAAGCAATAAAACATATAAGAGAGGGGTATGGGGACTGATGCCATAAAGAAATCACCCTTTACTTAGTCTCGCCTACAGAGCGTACTGCTGTATACGTCGTATTGCTCGCCCTGACTCTGCTCGCCAGAACCTTCGGAGGACGCTTCCTCAGCCTAGTAGCTAGACTTTACCTTACATCCTGGGCTTAAGCCTAGCCTTGTGGACTGACTCTTCGACCGCCTAGAGCTCTCTTAGGGTCTCCTAACGAAACCCCGGGTATTCTATGAATACCGGAAACGAACCTATCTATAGAAACCTAAGATCTGAGACTATTTCTCAGAAACTAAAACAAAACACTAATAAGAAAGAAAACTGAGATCCGAGTCTCTGAGTGAGTTGTGTACTGGAAAATTGTACACTGGAAACCACTTAATGACTCAGATCGAGTGGAGAGGGATGAATTCAACTGCTGGAGGCCTGGGGTATTTATAGCAGCTTCCCGGAGTGAAAAATTCGATGTGGGACAGCTTTTGGCGGCTCGGGATGCCCGTCCTGATTCGTTGACCAGGTTCGGGACGCCCGTCCCGGTTCAGGACGCCCGTCCTGGCGGTTTGACCGGGTCGGGACGCCCGTTCCGGGTTCGGGACGCCCGTTCCGGGTTCGGGACGCCCGTCCCGGACCTTTGACCGGGTCAACATTTCCAAAAATTGCGTTTTTGCTCCAGAATTTGCTGTTTTCGTCTACTTTTCACCTGACACTTCCAAAATCATAAAAACCGTGAAATCAAGTAAATAGTAAACAATTAATGTCAATTTACTCTCAATTTCACATTAAAACATATATAAAAACATGCTAAAAATGTGATACGATTTTCGCGTATCATAGGGATATTTTGCGAGATGTTTTTAATCGAATGATCTTGGGTCAACATATATTCTTTGGGTAATATCCTGAGTGAAGTTTGACTAGCTGGTAATCAGGACTTCGGCGTCGTGAATAACCCGAGGTGACACCTGGACTTCGGAACTCTGTGTGGCGGAATCGTGGACCCTACCATGGACGTACACGTCAGATTCCTCATACCACGTCATGATTGGACATTTTTGTACTTCTCAATATATATATATATATATATATTATATATATATATATTTGCATGTAAATTAAATACGTGTAACTAGGGTTACCCTACTGAGCTAAAATAAATTGATATTATGAGACATGGAGAGTGGACCATAACATATTAACATTTAATATCATTACTATACTAATAGTCAATTATTGAGGAGACAGCCGCATCTGATTGTTGCAGTGCAAATAAATCAACTCCATTTATTTATTTATAATAAGAAAATTAATTAAGATGACAGTTAATTTAAAAAAAACAAATAAATTTTGATTTTGAATTTATAACCTTTTAAAGTCATAAATAATTAAGTTACCAATCAAAACTACACCTTCTTAATTTGATATATATTTTTTTTGAATAAAATTATATGATACTTTTTTAATTAATATTTTTAAAAACATTTTTTTAAGTTATCATCTTAGGAAACAACTAATATGTATATATATATATATTGAACATCCAGAAAAATACCTCAGGGGCAAAATCGTATTTCTACCCCGTAATAATTACCCCTGATCTTACCGGACGTCATAAGTACAAATTCATGGGTGATATGCATAAATCATATCACATTTTTAGCATGTTTTTAGGCATAATTTAGGGTGAAATTGATGGTAAATTGGTCTTAATTGATTGTTATTAACTTAATTTCACAGTTTGTGTGATTTTGGAAGTGTCAGGTGAAAAGTAGAAGAAAATGGAAAATTTCGGGGCAAAAACGTGATTTTCAGAAGTTCAGAAATCAGGGTGGGCGTCTCGAAGTCAGGATGGGCGTCCTGACCTGGTCAACAGGCCGGGAAGGGCGTCCCGAGCCGCAGTTCAGAATCCCACATCGAAATTCTGAGAGAAATTCACTCCATAAAGCTACTATAAATACCCCAGGCCTTCCTTAGTTGAAATCATTCCTCTCCACTCTATCTGAGTCATTTAGTGACTTCAAGTATACAGTTTTCCATAGTATACAAGTCACTTAGCGACTCAGGTTTCAGTATAAGTTTCTTTATATTCTTAGATAGTGTCCCGTGTTCTTTGTTTCTGAGAGTTAGTCTCAGATCCTAGGATACGACTAGATAGGTTCGTTTCTGGTATTCATAGAATGCCCGGGGTTTCGTTAGGAGATCCTAAGAGGGCTCTAGGCGTTCGAAGAGTCAATCAATAGGGCTGGGCTTAAGCTGGGTATTAAGGTAAAGTCCAGCTACTAGGCTGAGGAAGCGTCCTCTGATGGGGTTTCCGACCGATGTGCTAAATAGGTGTTATTTTACCCTATGTTGATTATGAATAATTAAGGGCTGTGATTGACTAATTGTCACATTTAGTCTCTATGGTGTCACTTAATCAGCCAGAACCTAAGGCAGAGTACCTATCGTGTAGCTAGTCTGTTGGAAAGTATCTATGATTTTATTAAATAAATATCGTACTCCCAGGGAAGTGGCAACGGCTTAGTAGTAACTAGCCTTTTATCCTAATTCCTATCTTATGATCCAGTTATGCAATCTTCATCAAATACTTTGATGAGAGGGTGATCCGTTCTCCACTAGGTTTAAGTCTAATTAATCATAGAAGTGTTTTATAGATGAGTCATGATTCTATGTTAAACTGTTCCTATATGTTGATTGACCTATCTTCGAGTATTTTAGATGCATCTTAGCCTGGATTGCAACTATGTTCTGTGTCTAAAGGCGTACCACATCCGAGGTCTCTAATAAACCGCCCTACCTTAATGACAGCCCTACTCACGGTTCGGGACGAAGGCATCCATGAAAGCCCTATGTCACTTCGGGGATCATACCGCTTGCCCTAGCCGCCGGCATAATCGGACTCAACTCGGCCCCTACCTAGACTACTTTAACAGGCAGGGTGTTCAACATGTTATTTTATCTAGCATGGCAGACACCAATACTAATTGATGCCTGTTAAACTAAACAGGTTATGATTAGACCGTGGTTAGGAATTGTCTATAACCCTAACTTTAGTTTAAAAGAGCACATTAAACATGCAGACATAGTGAATATTTAGCTGGTGGCTATTTCTGGAAAAACATAATAACGTCAACATATAAAACAACTATTCATAAAAATCGTAATCTGATATTCATAATAAGTATTTAGGACAAAACAATAACAACATATAAGAGAGGGGTATGGGGACTGATGCCATAAAGAAATCACCATTTACTTAGTCTCGCCGACAGAGCGTACTGCTGTATATGTCGTATTGCTCGCCCTGACTCTGCTCACCAGAACCTTCGGAGGACGCTTCCTCAGCCTAGTAACTGGGCTTTACCTTAATACCCAGCTTAAGCCCAGCCCTGTGGACTGACTCTTCGAACGCCTAGAGCCCTCTTAGGATTTCCTAAAGAAATCCCGGGTATTCTATGAATACCAGAAATGAACCTATCTATAGAAACCTAAGATCTGAGACTATTTCTCAGAAACTAAAACAAAACACTAATAAGAAAGAAAACTGAGATCCGAGTCTCTGAGTGAGTTGTGTACTAGAGAATTGTACACTGGACACCACTAAATGACTCAGATCGAGTGGAGAGGAATGAATTCAACTGCTGGGGGCCTGGGGTATTTATAGCAGCTTCCCGGAGTGAAAATCTCTGAAAAATTCGATGTGGGACAGCTTCTGGCGGCTCGGGACTCCCGTCCTGATCAATTGACCAGGTCGGGATGCCCGTCCCGGGTCCTGGACACCCGTCCAGGTGCCTTGACTTGGTCGGGACGCCCGTCCCGACCCTTTGACCGGGTCAACATTTCCAAAAATTGCGTTTTTGCCCCAAAATTTGCTGTTTTCGTCTACTTTTCACCTGACACTTCCAAAATCATAAAAAATGTGAAATTAAGTGAATAATGAACAATCAAGATCAAATTACCCTCGATTTCACCCAAATTCATACATAAAAACATGCTAAAAAGGTGATACGATTTTCGCGTATCAGATAACCCCACACTTAGCTTTTTGCTTGTCCTCAAGCAAAGTCTACCTGAAGTTACTTAAATTCCTAGTCATGTTTTTATTCCAAAAATTCTTCAGACCAGTCTTAATACAGGTCTGTCTAGTTAGGTTGCTATGACAAGGTCTCAAGTGTCTCTAGTAGCTTGTTATGATCAGGCAGAAAATAAATCAACAACTAGTTTGGACCTTTTTCTTAGTCACAGGGTCTTCCTGATGTGTAGTGTGTGTACTAGTCCAGACCAGATAGTCAACACAATGTACTCTTGTCTTAACTACTACCAGATAACACTTCGACCTATCGCTAGACATATTAACAGACAACCTTTTGAGTTCTGAGCTTTGGTGATCAGATTCTTAATGTTTTAGCATTTAGTTATTTCTTTATAGATTCAGGGTATTTTGAGTCTGCTTAGAACACGTCAACTTCAACTACCCATGTAGCGAGTCCCACCCGATGACTCCCAGATCTACACGACCTTAGGGCATCAGGCTTTAAATTCCCGAAGGAGTGGTGCTCGAGTAGCGAAGGCCGCTAGCAAACTACCCTTATTTGATTAACTTCTTTTAATTTCTTTTCACTTCTAGCTCAGAGTCTCATCTAGTCATCCTAACTGCCAATATACCCACAACTGGTCTAATTTTATCTAGTTAAGTCTCGAACAGGTAATTGGTTGAGGTCTCTAATCCAGACAAACTTGTGCTCAGTTATCAGGAATTCCCTATTCCTAATCAATTAGTCCAAGATAGCTATCAATTATCTCCTACTAACCATAACATACTACCTACATATCATAGACATAAGCAATTGTTTAACCAAGCATACTGCATTTAGACGTCTGAAAGACGGAAAAAATTTTGAAATTTTTTTTTTGGAAGGGTGTGAAAGTACGTGAAAACAAGCAAGATCATGCGAAAAAATTTTCACTCTGCGATAGTGCACCGTGCACTGCTACCCCACACTTAAGTATGGCACTGTCCTCAGTGTTCATGCATATCTAATTACCCCACACTTATTTGAAAATAAGAAATAAAACAGAAAAGATTCTTACCCCACACTTATTCAACTAACTACGTGTAAGATGGAATCTAGAAATAACAAAACAAGAAAAAAAGAGATACTCCCTTAGTCTGTGAAGTCCACAATCTGCTCGGATGAGTCAAACGGCTCTTTGTAAATCTTCAGGCGTTGTCCGTTTACTTTCTGAATAATGCCGTCAGAATCCATGATGTCACATGCTCCGAAAGGTGATACTTCCGTGATCGTGAACGGTCCTGACCAACAGCTACGCAGCTTTCCTGGGAAGAATTTGAAACGTGAGTTGTACAACAATACCTTGTCTCCCGGTTCAAAATTTTTCTGGGCTCTGAGTCGTCTGTCATGTCGGAGTTTACTTGTCATTTTGAACTGATGTGAGTTCTCATAGGCTTTGAGCCTCCACTCATCCAATTCATTGAGTTGTAGAATCCGGTGTTCCTTAGCTAAATTATCGTCGAGATTGCATTTTTGCACTGCCCAATAAGCTCTATGCTCCAGTTCAACCGGAAGGTGGCATGCTTTTCCGTAGACTAGTCGATAGGGTGAGAACCCCGTAGTGGTCTTGTATGCTGTACGGAAAGCCCATAATGCATCCTCCAGTTTATTGGCCCAATCCTTACGGTTAACACCCACGGTCTTTTCTAGGATTCTCTTTATTCCCTTATTGGTTACCTCAGCCTGCCCGTTGGTTTGAGGATGGTAGGCCGTGGAAATGCGATGCTGAATTCCGTATTGCTGGAGTACCTTCTGCAATTGAGAGTTGCAGAAGTGCGTACCTCGATCACTAATTAGGGCTTTTGGACATCCAAACCTGGAGAAAATCTGCTTAAGGAATTTACATACAGCTCTAGCATCATTAGTAGGTAGGGCCTGTGCCTCAGGCCATTTTGAAAAATATTCTACGGCTATTAAGATGTACTTCATACCAAAAGAGGAAGGAAACGGACCCATGAAATCTATACCCCACATGTCAAATATTTCTACACTTTGAATTGCCTGTTGGGGTAGATTATCTCGAGAAGATAAGGTTCCTGCTTTCTGACAGGCATCGCACGATCCTGTAAATGCTGCGGCGTCTTTGAATATGGTAGGCCAGTAAAAGCCTGCTTCTAATACTTTTCGGGCGGTATTAGCTGCATCTAAGTGACCGCCTGTTGGTCCGCAGTGACAATGTTCCAGAATTTGGAAACCTTCTTCTTGAGATACACATCTTCTGATCATCTGATCTGCACATATTTGAAATAGAAAAGGATCTTCCCAATAGTAATATTTAGGTCAGCAAAGAATTTTCTTTTTGTTGAGCAGTGATCACTAGGGAGAGTCCGGGCTGCCAAGTAATTTGCTATATCTACAAACCAAGGGGGTGAGAAAATAGCAGATAATGCACATAGATCTCATCCGGAAATTTATCAGATATGATTGTCTCATCAATGGCTTCTAGGGTCGGATTTCTAACCTAGACAAATGGTCTGCGGCTAAACTTTCCGCCCCTTTCTTATCCCGAATTTCTATGTCAAATCTTGAAGCATAAAACCCATCTAATCAATCTTGGTTTTGCGTCGGTTTTATTGAACAAGTATTTTAGTGCCGAGTGATCAGTATAAACAATAGTTTTAGACAGGACTAGATAAGATCGAAACTTATCAAATGCATATACTACTGCTAATAATTCCTTTTCCGTCGTAGTGTAATTTTCCTGAGCATCAGTTAAGGTTTTACTAGCATAATATATTACATGAAATTTCTTATCATGTCTTTGTCCTAAAACTACTCCTACTGCATAGTCACTAGCATCACACATAAGCTCAAAAGGGAGACTCCAGTCTGGTGACGTCATGATGGGTGCAGTAGTTAAGAGTTCCTTAAGTCTATTAAAAGCTTTTAGACATTTCTCATCAAAGACAAATGGAACATCTTTTCCGAGTAAATTGGTCAACGGCCTGGCTATTGATGAAAAATCTTTTATAAACCTACGATAAAAGCCAGCGTGTCCCAAAAAACTCCTAACGGCTCTCACATTTTTGGGAGGAGGTAGTTTCGAAATAACTTCAATTTTTGCCTTATCTACTTCCATACCTAGGTGTGATATCTTATGTCCTAAAACAATTCCCTCTTTTACCATGAAGTGGCATTTTTCCCAATTTAAAACCAGGTTAGATTTTATACAACGTTTCAACATTAACTCCAAATTCTTTAGACAAACCTCAAATGAATTACCAAAAACAGAAAAGTCATCCATAAATACTTCCATAGACTTTCCTAACATGTCCTCAAAGATAGCAGTCATACAACGTTGAAATGTAGCAGGTGCATTACACAAACCAAAAGGCATCCTTCTATATGCAAATGTTCCAAAAGGGCATGTGAATGTAGTTTTATGCTGGTCCTCAGGGGAATAGGAATTTGAAAATAACCAGAAAACCCATCAAGAAAGCAATAAAACATGTGTCCAGATAATCTTTCTAACATTTGGTCAATAAAAGGAAGGGGAACGTGATCTTTTCGTGTGGTGGTATTTAGTTTTCTATAGTCTATGCATACACGATGACCAGTTACAGTTCTTGTAGGGATTAGTTCATTATGCTCATTCCTAACAACTGTTATACCGCCTTTCTTAGGTACTACCTGCACCGGGCTTACCCACTCACTATCTGAGATAGGGTAGATAAGTCCTGCATCTAACAGTTTAATGACTTCTTTCTTGACAACATCACACACATTAGGATTCAACCTCCTTTGAGGTTGCACACATGGCTTATACTCATTTTCTAGAAGAATCTTATGCGAACAAAAGCTTGGATTAATACCTGGGATATCTGCAATTTTGTAGGCAAAGGCTCTTCTATGCTTTCTGCACATGTCCACTGTCAACTTCCTTTGTTCTGCAGTCAGATCAGCTGCAAGAATAATGGGAAGTTTCTTGTTGTCATCTAGGAATTCGTAGCACAGATGAGTGGGTAGTTCCTTCAGTTCCAAGTCTGGTGGATCTTCAAACGAGGTTCGTTCTTTCTTCATCTCTCATCATCACCTATCTCAGTGAAACTATCAGAAGTAATTTCATTTTCAGAAGAGCTAAGTTCAGGTTCCTCTAATTCTAGGGAGTCCTCACTTAGAACTTGATAGTTTGAGCATAGGTCTGTCACGTTAATTGCAATCAAGTGTTCCATGGCATCCACACAAAAACAAGTATCATCTAAATGCATGGGATACCTAAGGGTCTCATTTAGATCAAAAGTGACGTCGTCATTTCCTACCCTTAACTTGATTTGACCATTACTGACGTCTATTAATGCTTTTGAGGTGGCTAGAAATGGTCGACCTAGGATCAGGGGTACTCCTCCTTCCCCATTCATGTCCATGACAACGAAATCCACAGGAAATACAAATTTTCCGATTTACTAAGAGGTCTTCAATTATTCCCTTGGGGATTTTGACTGTCTATCTGCAAGTTGTATGCACATCCTAGTCGTTTTCAAATCATGCAATCCTAATTTATCAAATAAACTAGATGGCATAAGATTAATACTAGCTCCTAAGTCTGCTAATGCATGCATGTTAGTAAGATTTCCAATTGTACATGGCAAGGTAAAACAACCAGGATCTTTCTGTTTAGACGGTAGTTTATTCAACAGGACCGCCGAACATTCTTCATTAAGAACCACCTTGTCCATGTCAAATTTTCTTTTATTACTAACAACTTCTTTTAAAAACTTAGCATACTTTGGCATTTCAGAAATAACATCAAGTAAAGGTAAATTAACATGAATCTGACTAAAATTCCTAAGAAACTTTTCAAATTGCTCCTTATCTTTATTGTGCATAAGTCTGGCAGGGTAAGGTACTTTTGGCCGGTACTCAGGAATAAACTCCGTCTTCCCTTTCCTTGCTACTTCGATCTCGACATCCGTCGGCGTTGGGTCCTTGGAGCCTTCTTCTGGTTCCTGCACAAGAATAGGAGGGTCAGATGGTTTGGGTGGAGATGGAGATAGAATTTTACCAGATCTTAGAGTGATGGTCTTGCATTCAGTTTGAGGGTTGGTCTCAGTGTTGCTTGGTAGCGTTCCCTGGGACCTGTGAGAGAAATGGGTGGATAGCTGACCCATCTGCCTTTCTAAAGTTTGTATAGCAGCTTGTGTGTTTCTGATTGTTTGCTCGGTCTGCTTCTGTCTATTCTCGTTCTGCTGGATTCTTTCTGCGTGAGCTTCCTGAATCTTTCTGTTGGACTCTATCATTTCCTTGTTGGAGTCGGAAATGCTCTTCAGCATGTCTCTGAATTCTTGCATGGGATCAGCTGGAACGATGTAGTTCCTTGGTGCAGGCAGAGCGACTTGCTGGTTCTGCGGATATGGCAGTTGCGGAGGTACTCTTTTCTGAAAGTTAGTAGTCCCGGGATTGTTTCTCCAGCTAAATCCCGGATAGTTCTTGATGTGCACAAATCATATACCCTTTTTAGCATGTTTTTAGACATAAATTAGGGCAATATTTGAATGTATTTGATCTTAATTGAATCAAATTGACATAAAATTGCTTAAATTTCGATTTTGGAAGTTTCAGGAGCAAATTGGACGAAAACAGCAAATTTTGGGGCAAAAATGCAATTTTTGGAAATGTTGACTTGGTCAACGGTCTGGGACGGGCGTCCCGACCCAGTCAATCCACCAGGACGGGCGTCCCAATCCAGGACGGGCGTCCCGAAGCGCCAGAATTTGTCCCACATCGAATTTTTTGGAATTTTTCACTCCAGAAAGCTGCTATAAATACCTCAGGCCTCCAGGAGTTGAAATCATTCCTCTCCACTCGATCTGAGTCATTTAGAGACTTCCAGTGTACAATTCTCGAGTACACAAGTCACTGAGAGACTCGGGTTTCAGTTTCAGTTTTCTTTCTTTCTTTAGTGTTTCGTTTTCTTAGTTTCTGAGAAATAGTCTCAGATCTTAGGCTTCGATAGATAGGTTCGTTTTTGGTATTCATAGAATACCGGGATTTCGTTAGGAGATCCTAAGAGAGAGATAGGGTGCGTGTTCTTAGTCAGATTAGGGCAATTTGCTTAAGCCCAGGATGTAAGGTAAAGCAATTGCTACTAGGTCTGAGGAGCGTTCTCCGAAGGCTCTGCCGAGCAGAGTAGGATCGAGCAGTCAGGAGCATACAGGAGCTACAGCGCCGGCTGGACCTGCATAGAGTGGTGATTACTTTATGACAGTGGGTCCCCTAGACGAGGTTCTGTATGTTTACTAATTGTTTTATCTAAATATTAATTTGAATATCAGATTACGATTCTTATGAATATTTGTTTATATGTTGAAGTTGTTATGTTTTTCCGGAAATGGCCACCTGCTTAAATATTCATTATGTCTGCATGTCTAATGCCGTTCTTTTAAACTAAAATTAAGGTTATAGACAATTCCTAACCACGGTCTATTCATAACCTGTTTAGTTTAACAGACATCAATTAGTATTGGTGTCTGCCATACTAGATAAAATAATCTGCGGAACACCCTGTTGGTTGAAAGTAGTCTAGGTAGGCTGAGTAGAGTGTTATGCCGGCGGTTATGAGACGAGCAGCATGATACCGAAGTGACATAGGGTACCGTTCATTGCTGACTTTAGTCCGAGCCGTGAGTAGGGCCGTTACCCTTAACGATGGGGCGGTAGCGTAGAAACTCAGATGTGGTAGCCTTTAGACACAGAACATAGTTGCAATCCAGGCCAAGATGATGTGCACAAATCATATACCCTTTTTAGCATGTTTTTAGACATATATTAGGGCAATATTTGAATGTATTTGATCTTAATTGAATCAAATTGACATAAAATTGCTTAAATTTCGATTCTGGAAGTTTCAGGAGCAAATTGGACGAAAACAACAAATTTTGGGGCAAAAATGCAATTTTTGGAAATGTTGACTTGGTCAACGGTCCGGGACGGGCGTCCCGACCCAGTCAAGCCACTAGGAAGGGCGTCCTAATCCAGGACGGGCGTCCCGAAGCGCCAGAATTTGTCCCACATCGATTTTTTTGGAATGTTTCACTCCAGAAAGCTGCTATAAATACCCCAGGCCTCCAGGAGTTGAAATCATTCCTCTCCACTCGATCTGAGTCATTCGTAGACTTCCAGTGTACAGTTCTCGAGTACACAAGTCACTGAGAGACTCGGGTTTCAGTTTCAGTTTTCTTTCTTTCTTTAGTGTTTCGTTTTCTTAGATTCTGAGAAATAGTCTCAGATCTTAGGCTTCGATAGATAGGTTCGTTTTTGGTATTCATAGAATACCGGGATTTCGTTAGGAGATCCTAAGAGAGAGATAGGGTGCGTGTTCTTAGTCAGATTAGGGCAATTTGCTTAAGCCCGGGATGTAAGGTAAAGCAATTGCTACTAGGTCTAAGGAGCGTTCTCCGAAGGCTCTGCCGAGCAGAGTAGGATCGAGCAGTCAGGAGCATACAGGAGCTGCAGCGCCGGCTGGACCTGCATAGAGTGGTGATTACTTTATGACATCGTACTCCCAGGGAACTGGTAACGGCTTAGTAGTAACTAGCCTTTTCTCCTAACTCCTATCTTATGATCCAGTTATGCAATCTTCATCAAATACTTTGATGAGAGGGTGATTCATTCTCCACTAGGTTTAAGTCTAATTAATCCTAAAAGTGTTTTATAGATGAGTCCTGATTCTATGTTATACTGTTCCTATATGTTGATTGACCTATATTCGAGTATTTTAGACATGTCTTGGCCTGGATTGCAACTATGTTCTGTGTCTAAAGGCTACCACATCTGAGTTTCTACGCTACCGCCCCATCGTTAAGGGTAACGGCCCTACTCACGGCTCGGACTATGATAGGTAACGGTAGTAACCTAGACCTTAGATCTACACTTATCTTACACTAGTTAGGCAATCACTTTCCGAAATATAGGGTTATCACAACTAATTAATTTTAGATATTATCTGGAATTAAGACACTTAGGATAATCAAATTTTAGAAAATTATTCTAAAACCATATTGAGGGAATTTAATTGCTTTCGAAATTAAACATAAAAAGAAAAAAAAATGTTAAAAATTTAAAATCCAAAAAGATTGTATTTTTTTTTATCAATGGTAAGTTTCCTATCTTTTATATTATTTTTCTTTTTCCCCTTTCATAGTTAAATAGTTGTTTTTCTTCCGAATTTTTTTTAATTTTCACTTCCCGTGTAACTCCACTAACCAGTTTGCTCAGGCTCAAACATATTTTTCTCTATAGTTGCATGACTCGGACTTCAGAAGCTAACCTTGAAACACCAGTTGAGAATCCTGAACGTCTCATTCGTACAGCTAATAGACGAAGAACAGAAATGGCTGCTGAAAGACCTCCCCTCGAATCCTACATCCAGCCACAGACTGTTCCAGTATCATCAGCCATCCAAATCCCTGGGAACCCTCGCTATGATCTTAAACCGAATGTGATCCAGTTGATCATTAATCGAGTTCAGTTTGGAGGAACTGCAACCGAGAATCCACTGGAACACCTATCTGATTTCTCTTCTCTCTGCGAAGGCCTCAAGGGAGATCATACTGCAGAAGTAACCAAACTCAACCTTTTTCCCTACTCACTGAGGGACAGAGCTAAGAGATGGTTGGCCCAGCTACCCAATAACTCCATCACCTCTTGGGACGAGTTAAGCAAAGCCTTCCTAGAAGAGTACTACTCTACAGCAAGAGTCCTAGAATACCGAAGGGCTTTGTCTAGTTTTACTCAAGCTGCTGATGAGACAATGATCGAAGCTTGGGACAGATTCAAGGAGCTACTCAGGCTCTGCCCCCAACATGGACTTACCGAAGCCTTGCTGATCCAGCAATTCTACGGGGGTATGACGGACATGGGCAAGCAAGTTCTTGATAGACTCAATCCCCAGAGCGGTTTCAATGGAATGAGTGATGTAGATGCTAGAAACGCTCTGGAGAGACTATATAGGAATAGCAAGAACTGGCGGACAAGTGATCGAGCTAAGAAGCAACTAGTAAATGCGGCCATCGCCTCCACTGATGATCAATTTGAGGCGCTGAAGGCCAGCATTACTAATCAATTGAATGCTTTTCAACAAGGGAAAAGCGTTCAACCAGTATATCAAGTCGCCCTGCCCGCACCAAGGAATTACATCATTCCAATCGACCCCATGCAAGAATTCAGGGACATACTGCAAGGCATTGCCGACTCTAACAAGGAGATGATAGAGTCAAACAGGAAGGTCCAGGAAGCTCATGCAGAAAGAATTCAACAAAATGAGAATAGGCAGACGCAGATTGAGCAGATAGTCAGGGACACACAAGCCTCCTTGCAGACATTAGAAAGACAAATGGGACAGTTATCAACCCATCAGTCACAAGGAACGCTATTCAGCAACACTAGGACCGACCCATTAAATGATTGCAAGACCTTAACTCTGAGATCTGGTAAAACTCTAAATCCTTCTTTCCCAAAATCTTCTCACACTTCTACTTTTGTACAGGAAAAAGAAGATAGCTCCGAGGAATTAACGCCGACAGTAGTTGAAAACAAAGTAGCAGAGAAAGAGAAGAAAGAGTCCATCCTTGAGTACCGGCCAAGAGTACCTTACCCTACAAGACTAATGCAGAATAAAGATAAGGAGCAACTTGAGAAGTTTCTCAAAACTTTTGGTAAAATTCAGGTTAATTTACCTTTTCTTGATGTTATTTCTGAAATGCCTAAATATGCTAAATTTCTGAAGGATATTATTAGTAATAAAAGAAAGATTGACATGGACAAAGTAATTCTTAATGAAGGATGTTCGGCAGTTCTCTTGAACAAATTGCCTTCCAAAAAGAAGGATCCAGGTTGGTTCACTTTGCCATGTACAATAGGCAATATTACTAATATGCATGCGTTAGCAGACTTAGGAGCTAGCATAAATGTAATGCCATCTAGTTTATTTGATAAATTAGGTTTGCATGATTTGAAAACGACTAGAATGTGCATACAACTTGCTGATAGGACAGTAAAAATTCCTAGGGGGATAATTGAAGATCTCTTAGTAAAGGTTGGAAAATTTGTCTTTCCTGTGGATTTTGTTGTCATGGATATGAATGGTGAAAGTGATGTACCCTTGATTCTAGGTCGACCTTTTCTAGCTACCTCTAAGGCATTGATTGACGTCAACAATGGTCAAATAAAACTAAGGGTAGAAAATGAAGATATGACTTTCAACTTGAATGAAACCCTTAAGTATCCTATGCATTTAGATGATGATTGTTATTCTGTGGATGCATTTGACCATTTGATTGGAACTAACCTGTTGGACTTAATCTCCGATTATCCAGTCTTAAATATAGACTCTTTGGCCCTGGAAAAACCTGACTTTGACACTTCTGATTATGAAACCAGTACTAACGATTTCGTTGAGATAGGTGCTCATGAGTTGGGATTAGAAAAGATCTCTTTAGAAGAGCCCCCAGAAGTGGAATTGAAGGAATTACCAAGCCATCTGTGTTACGACTTCCTAGACGCTGAACAAAAGCTTCCCATTATTCTTGCAGCAGACCTGACTGCAGAACAAAGAAGTCAACATGGACATACTCAGAAGGAATAAAAGAGCCTTTGCATACAAAATTGCGGATATACCAGGTATAAATCCTAGTTTTTGTTCGCATAAGATCCTTTTAGAAAATGAGTATAAGCCTTGTGTGCAACCTCAAAGGAGGTTGAATCCTAATGTGTGTGATGTGGTTAAGAAAGAGGTAATTAAATTACTAGATGCCGGATTAATCTATCCTATTTCTGATAGTGAATGGGTTAGCCCAGTGCAAGTAGTACCCAAAAAGGGAGGAATAACAGTTATTAGGAATGAAAATGATGAACTAATTCCTACTAGAACTGTCACTGGTCATCGTGTATGCATTGATTATAGGAAACTAAACTGCCACACGAAAAGATCACTTCCCCCTTCCTTTTATTGACCAAATGTTAGAAAGGTTATCGGGACACATGTTTTATTGCTTTCTTGATGGATTTTCTGGTTATTTTCAAATTCCTATCTTCCTGAAGATCAGCATAAAACTACGTTTACTTGCCCTTTTGGAACATTTGCATATAGAAGGATGCCTTTTGGATTATGTAATGCCCCTGCTACATTTCAGCGTTGCATGACCTCTATTTTTGATGACATGTTAGGAGAGTCTATGGAAGTATTTATGGATGATTTCTCAGTGTTCGGTGACTCATTTGTTATCTGTTTGAATAACCTGGAATCTATGCTTAAACGTTGTATAAAATCTAATTTGGTTCTAAACTGGGAGAAATGTCATTTCATGGTTAAAGAAGGAATTGTTTTAGGACATAAGATTTCGCAGAGAGGTATGGAGGTAGATAAAGCTAAAATTGAAGTGATCTCAAAACTACCTCCGCCTAAATCTGTAAGATCTGTGAGAAGTTTCTTAGGTCATGCTGGCTTTTATAGGCGTTTCATAAAAGATTTTTCAGTAATAGCCAGACCTTTGACAAACTTATTGGGTAAAGATGTTCCTTTCGTTTTTGATGAGAAATGCATGAAATCATTTAATAAACTTAAGGAACTATTAACTACTGCACCTATTATGACATCACCTGATTGGAGTTTGCCCTTCGAATTGATGTGTGATGCTAGTGATTATGCAATAGGAGTTGTTTTAGGACAAAGACGTGATAAGAAATTTCATGTAATTTACTATGCTAGTAAAACCTTAACTGATGCTCAGGAGAATTACACAACTACCGAAAAGGAATTACTAGCTGTAGTATATGCTTTTGATAAATTTAGATCTTATCTAATCTTGTCTAAAACAATAGTTTACACTGATCATTCTGCTTTGAAATACCTGTTCAATAAAACTGATGCAAAACCAAGATTGATTAGATGGGTTTTATTGCTACAGGAATTTGATATAGAAATAAGAGATAAGAAAGGGGCTGAAAATTTAGCTGCAGATCATCTGTCTAGATTAGAAAACCCTGGATTAGGAGCAATAGATGAAACAGTAATATCAGATAAATTTCCGGATGAGAACTTATTTGCATTATCTACTATCCTTTCTCCTCCGTGGTTTGCTGACATTGCCAATTACTTAGTTGCTCACTCCCTCCCAAGTAATATGGATAAGCAGCAAAGAAAGAAATTCTTTGCTGAATTGAAAAATTACTATTGGGAAGATCCTTTTCTATTTCGAATTTGTAAAGATCAGATGATCAGAAGGTGCGTTTCAGAAGAAGAAGGATATAAGATCCTGGAGCATTGTCATTGTGGACCTACTGGAGGCCATCTGGCTGCCACCAACACTACCAGGAAAGTGTTGGAAGCAGGATTCTATTGGCCTACTATTTTCAAGGATGCAGCAGCATACATTCAGTCCTGTGATGCTTGCCAGAGAACAGGTAATATTTCTTCTAGAGACGGTCTACCCCAGCAGGTGATACAAAGTGTCGAAATATTTGATATCTGGGGTATTGACTTCATGGGTCCTTTTCCTTCTTCCTTTGGAAATAATTACATCATAGTAGTAGATTATTTTTCAAAATGGCCTGAAGCACAGGCATTGCCTACTAATGATGCTATAGCTGTGTGTAGATTCCTTAAGAAATTGTTTTCCAGATTTGGATGTCCCAAAGCCCTCATAAGCGACAGAGGTGCGCACTTCTGCAACTCACAATTGCAGAAAGCACTCAAGCAATATGGAGTTCATCATCACTTTTCCACGGCCTATCACCCACAGACCAATGGGCAGGTTGAGGTAACCAATAGAGGTATCAAAAGAATTTTAGAAAAAACTGTAGGAGTTAACCGTAAAGATTGGGCCATAAAATTAGATGATGCCTTATGGGCCTTCGTACGGCATATAGAACCTCTACAGGATTTTCACCTTACAAATTGGTTTACGGAAAAGCATGCCATTTGCCTGTTGAACTAGAGCATAAAGCATTTTGGGCTTTGCAGAAATGCAATCTAGATGATAATTTGTCTAAGGAAAATAGGATGTTACAACTCAATGAATTGGATGAGTGGAGGTTTAATGCATATGAGAATTCTCTCCAATTTAAAATGAGGAGTAAAATTCGACATGATAACAGACTTAGATCCCAGAAAAATTTTGAACCAGGTGATAAAGTGTTATTATACAACTCACGTTTGAAATTGTTTCCAGGAAAACTAAACAGTTATTGGTCAGGTCCGTTTACCATTACAGAGGTGTCGCCATTTGGAGCAGTCATCATCGTGGATCAAGATAACATCTCTCAGAAAGTAAACGGGCAACGTTTAAAACCATACCGAGAGCCAATGGACAGATCTGAGCAAGTCCTTCTGCTCAACTAGTAAAGGGAGTGTCTCTTTCATTTTATTTCGTGTTTTGTCATTTGTTATCTCTTTCAATGCTTTATTCTTACCCTTAGTTAGTCAAATAAGTGTGGGGTAAGAGTTTTTCTATTCTGTTTTTGTTTCTTGTTTTCAAATAAGTGTGGGGTAACTTAAATATGCATGAACACTGAGGACAGTGCCAGACTTCAGTGTGGGGTAGCAGTGCACAGTGCACTGTAGTAGTTTGAGAAAATTTTTGCATGATTTTGCTTGTTTTTCCCCGTATTTTCACACCCTTCCAAAATTTTTCAAAATTTTTCATTCTTTCAGACTTCAAAATGCAGTATGATTGGTTAAACGTTGCTTATGTCCATGATATGTAGGTAGAATGTTATGGTTAGTAGGAGACAATGTGATGACTATTTTGAACTTATTGATTAGGAATAGGGAATTCCTGATAAATGAGCACAACTTAGTCTGGATTAGAGACCTCAGCCAATTACCTTTTCAAAACTTAACTAGATAAGATTAGACCAGTTGAGGATGTATTGACAATTAGAATGACTAGATGAGACTCTGAGCTAAAAGTGAAAAGAAACAAAAGAGAGTAAATTAAATAAGGGTAGTTTGCCAGCGGCCTTCGCTACTCGAGCACCACTCCTTCGGGGAACTTAAAGCCTGATGCCCTAAGGTCGTGTAGATCTGGGAGTCATCGGAGTGGGACTCGCTACATGGGTAGTTGAAGTTGACGTGTTCTAAGCAGACTCAAAATACCCTGAAAGATCTATAAAGAAAAATCAATAAATGCTAAATAATTAAAATCTGATCACCAAAGCTCAGAACTCAGAAAGTTATCTGTTGTCAGTATGTCTAGCGATAGGTCGAAGTGTTATCTGGTAATAGTTAAGACAAGAGTTTATTGTGTTGACTATCTGGTCTGGACTAGTACACACACTACACATCAGGAAGACCTTGACTAAGAGAAGAGTTCAACCTAGTTGTTAAATTGTTTTTGCTCAATCCTAACAATCTACTAGAGACATTTGAGACCTTGTCATAGCAACCTAACCAGTCAGACCTGTGTTAAGAATTATCTGAATAATTTTTGGAATAAAAACATGACTAGAAATTTAAGTGACTGCACATATGATTTAAAATCACTAACTTCAGGTAGACTTTGCTTGAGGACAAGCAAAAAGCTAAGTGTGGGGTTATTTGATGTGCACAAATCATATACCCTTTTTAGCATGTTTTTAGACATAAATTAGGGCAATATTTGAATGTATTTGATCTTAATTGAATCAAATTGACATAAAATTGCTTAAATTTCGATTTTGGAAGTTTCAGGAGCAAATTGGACGAAAACAGCAAATTTTGGGGCAAAAATGCAATTTTTGGAAATGTTGACTTGGTCAACGGTCCGGGACGGGTCCCGACCCAGTCAACCACCAGGACGGGCGTCCCAATCCAGGACGGGCGTCCCGAAGCCCAGAATTTGTCCCACATCGAATTTTTTGGAATTTTTCACTCCAGAAAGCTGCTATAAATACCCCAGGCCTCCAGGAGTTGAAATCATTCCTCTCCACTCGATCTGAGTCATTCAGAGACTTCCAGTGTACAATTCTCGAGTACACAAGTCACTGAGAGACTCGGGTTTCAGTTTCAGTTTTCTTTCTTTCTTTAGTGTTTCGTTTTCTTAGTTTCTGAGAAATAGTCTCAGATCTTAGGCTTCGATAGATAGGTTCGTTTTTGGTATTCATAGAATACCGGGATTTCGTTAGGAGATCCTAAGAGAGAGATAGGGTGCGTGTTCTTAGTCAGATTAGGGCAATTTGCTTAAGCCCGGGATGTAAGGTAAAGCAATTGCTACTAGGTCTAAGGAGCGTTCTCCGAAGGCTCTGCCGAGCAGAGTAGGATCGAGCAGTCAGGAGCATACAGGAGCTGCAGCGCCGGCTGGACCTGCATAGAGTGGTGATTACTTTATGACAGTGGGTCCCCTAGACGAGGTTCTGTATGTTTACGAATTGTTTTATCTAAATATTAATTTGAATATCAGATTACGATTCTTATGAATATTTGTTTATATGTTGAAGTTGTTATATTTTTCCGGAAATGGCCACCTCCTTAAATATTCATTATGTCTGCATGTCTAATGTCGTTCTTTTAAACTGAAATTAGGGTTATAGACAATTCCTAACCACGGTCTATTCATAACATGTTTAGTTTAACAGGCATCAATTAGTATTGGTGTCTGCCATACTAGATAAAATAATCTGCGGAACACCCTGTTGGTTGAAAGTAGTCTAGGTAGGCTGAGTAGAGTGTTATGGCGGCGGTTATGAGACGAGCAGCATGATACCGAAGTGACATAGGGTACCGTTCTTTGCTGACTTTAGTCCGAGCCGTGAGTAGGGCCGTTACCCTTAACGATGGGGCGGTAGCGTAGAAACTCAGATGTGGTAGCCTTTAGACACAGAACATAGTTGCAATCCAGGCCAAGACATGTCTAAAATACTCGAATATAGGTCAATCAACATATAGGAACAGTATAACATAGAATCAGGACTCATCTATAAAACACTTTTAGGATTAATTAGACTTAAACCTAGTGGAGAATGAATCACCCTCTCATCAAAGTATTTGATGAAGATTGCATAACTGGATCATAAGATAGGAGTTAGGAAAAGGCTAGTTACTACTAAGCCTTACCACTTCCCTGGGAGTACGATATTAATAATAAAATCGTAGATACTTTCCAAGAACTAGCTACACGATAGGTACTCTGCCTTAGGTTCTGATTGATTAAGTGACAACAATTGAATGCTAAAGTGACAGTTAGTAAGACTAAGTCCTAAATTACTCATAATCGACATAGGTAAATAAAGCCTATCTTTTAGCATACCAATCGGAACGCATCACAAGACATGTCTAAAATATTCGAATATAGGTCAATCAACATATAGGAACAGTATAACATAGAATCAGGACTCATCTATAAAACACTTCTAGGATTAATTAGACTTAAACCTAGTGGAGAATGAATCACCCTCTCATCAAAGTATTTGACGAAGATTGCATAACTGGATCATAAGATAAGAGTTAGGATTAAAAGGCTAGTTACTACTAAGCCGTTACCAGTTCCCTGGGAGTACGATATTAATAAATTAAAATCGTAGATACTTTCCAAGAACTAGCTACACGATAGGTACTCTGCCTTAGGTTCTGATTGATTAACTGACAACAATTGAATGCTAAAGTGACAGTTAGTAAGACTCAGTCCTTAATTACTCATAATCGACATAGGTAAATAAAGCCTATCTTTTAGCATACCAATCGGAACGCATCAGATTTTTGGCGCCGTTGCCGGGGAAATATCATAATGAATTTAGGATTCCTGATCAAAATTCTAGAGGCTTATGATAGGTAACGGTAGTAACCTAGACCTTAGACCTACACTTATCTTATACTAGTTAGATAATCAATTTCCAAAATATAGGGTTATCATAACTAATTAATTTTAGACATTATCTAAAATTAAGACATTTAGGATAATCAAATTTTAGAAAATCATTCTAAAACCATATTGAGGGAATTTAAGTGCTTTCGAAATATATAAAAAAAAGAAAAAAAAATGTTAAAAATCCGAAAACAATTGTCCTTTTCTTGTTCAATGGTAAGTTGTTCTTTTCCCCATCTCTTATTCTTTCTTAATTGTTTTCTTAGTTGCTCTTTTTCGTGTTTTTTCTATTATTTAATTTCGAATAAAAATGGAAATGAGGATAAAATATGTTTTCTTCTGAGTTGTAAAATTTTGGCTTAGATTTTTATTGGGAAGAAACTCCATTTTAGAATTTTCTTAGAGTCATACCGGCTTTATTAGGACGAGTTATGAAATAATTTTTCCTTAATAGCTAGACCTTTGAATGCTCTATTGAAAAAAAAAGATGTTCCTTTTGTTATGTTGATAATTGCATGAGATCTTTTAAACCAAAAGGACTTACTGCACCCATTAGGGCATCACCTGATTGAAATCTGCTTTTTGAATGAATATGTGATGTAATGATTGTTTTAGGACAGAAAGATGATAATAAAGTTCATGCATGATAAATTCCGATCTTATCTAGTCTTGTCTAAAACAATAGGTTACATGATCACTCTGAGATATCCGTGTTCAATAAAATGATACTGAACATACTTGATTTAGTTAAGTTTTATTGTTACTTGACTTGATAGAATAAAGGGATAAGAAAAAGGGTTGAAAATCTAGAAAGCAAACCATTGGTCTAGATTAGAAAACCCCGAGTTAGAGGCTGGTGAAATACTGATAAATTTTTGGATGAAAACTTATTTGCAATGTTTGTTATGTATAATAATTCTCGTCTATGGTTTATTTCAAATTATCTAGTCACTGCATAAGTTCCAAGTGATATGACTTATCAGCAAAAGAAGAAATTCTTTGCTGATTTGAAATATTACTACTGGGCAGTTTCTCTTCTATTTCAAATTTTTGCAGATCAGTTGATCAGAAGAGGTGTCTCAGAAGATGAAGGACACAAGGTTTTGGAGCATTTCCCTAAAGAATCTACGGGAGACCAATTGATGGCTATCAACACTGTCCGGAAAGTGTTGAAAGCAGGATCTTGTTGACCCACCATATTCAAGGATTTTGTATCTCTGATACAGTCCTGCGATGCTTGCCAAATAACAGGTAACACATCTTTGAAAGATCATCTACCCCAGCGACATACACAGAATGTTGCAACCGTTGATATCATGGGTATTTCGAATCCTTTTCTCTTTCTTCCTTTGAACATAATTACATCATAGTAGTCGTGGAACACTTTTCAAAATGGCCTGAACCACAGGCATTACCTACTAATGATGTTAAAGTCATGTGCAGATTCTAGTTGTTTTCCCAGATTCAGAGTGCCGATGTCTTAGGAAGAAAGGCTCAGTCTATGTATCTAATCTGTGAAGTCTGCCAAGTACCACACTTTAGCAGGGATTGCTATGGGAATGAGATACGAACCATTCCAAAAGAGGTAGGAGTAGGTTACTGCAGAATACTGCTCCAATGGGAAATGCATACAATCCCAGCTAGAGGAATCATACGGGATTTAGCTGAGGAATAATTCGGAAGCTGGAAACTTTCAGAAGACACCACCACAGCAAAACCCACACTCGCAGAATCAATAGATGAGATACTGGCAACAATTAAAGCCAGACCAGTGCAAGCAAGTGATCTACCAAGAGGTAACGAAGGGTCGAAGGATATAGAGGAATTTGGCGTTGTATCAGGAGCATAGCAATGGAGGAGCTTGCATTCCCTGCATACCAATCAGCTGTGAGAAACTTCCCCGAGGAAGTCTCAAATACTTGGGCCCAGATCTACACAACTGGAGCCCCCTACCACCACAGCTTCGCCAAAACTTCAGTCTCATTCCTAGACATGTTCCCCCTGGACACGTTGCTATGATTATGAGAAATCTTACAAATGATTCGAGGAAACAGTCCTTGGGGATTGAGCCATTCCTCAAATGGATATGCCACTACCTGGAGCTCGACAATGAAAGATCGGAGCTGATGTCATCTGTTCCAATATCTAGAGCTTGTAGAGTCAAGAACACCTCAGCAATAGCACATGGCTAAGGTGAAGAGCCAATTGACAGATCAGAGAAGACCCTTCTGCTCGCGACATGAAGGGAGTTTTTCTAATCCTCATGATCCTTTACTTTTGTTTTCTTTGTTTTGTGTTCTGTTTTGCTATTTCTATTATCCTTCTTGTTTTATTCTCTCTTACCCTGAATTAGTCAAATAAGTGTGGGGTAAGAGTTCTTGGTTTTATTTTCATTTCTTCTTGTTTGCAAATAAGTGTGGGGTAGTTTAGCTATGCATGAACACTGAGGGCAGTGTCAAACTTAAGTGTGGGGTAGCAGTGCACGGTGCACTGTAGTAGTTATTGAAAAACTTTTTGCATGATTTTGCTTGTTTTCACCGTATTTTCACACCCTTCCAAAATTTTTCATTCTTTCAGACTTCTAAATGCAGTATGATTGGTTAAACAATTGCTTATGTCTATGATATGTAGGTAGTATGTTGTGGTTAGTAGGAGATAATTAATAACTATTGCTGAACCTATTGATTAGGAGTAGGGAATTCCTGATAATTGAGCACAACTTAGTCTGGATTAGAGACCTCAACCAATTACCTTTTCAAAACTTAACTAGATAAAATTAGACCAGTTGCAGGATGCATTGACAATTGGAATGACTAGATGAGACTCTGAGCCAAAAGTGAAAAAGAAAAAAAATGAGCTAATTAAAATAGGGTAGTTTGCCAGCGGCCTTCGCTACTCGAGCACCACTCCTTCGGGGAACTTAAAGCCTGATGCCCTAAGGTCGTGTAGATCTGGGAGTCATCGGAGTGGGACTCGCTACATGGGTAGTTGAAGTTGACGTGTTCTAAGAAGACTCAAAATACCCTGAAAGATCTATAAAAGAAAAAATCAATGAAATGCTAAATAATTAAAAATCTTATCACCAAGGCTCAGAACTCAGAAAGTTGTCTGTTGTTAGTATGTCTAGCGACGGGTCGAAATATTATCTGGTAATAGTTAAGACAATAGTTTATTGTGTTGACTATCTGGTCTGGACTAGTACACACACTACACATCAGGAAGACCTTGTGACTAAGAAAGGAGTTCAGCCTAGTTGTTAAGTTGTTTTCTGCTTGACTATAACAATCTACTAGAGACATTTGAGACCTTGTGATAGCAACCTAACCAGTCAAACCTGTGTTAAGAATTATCTGAGTAATTTTTGGAATAAAAACATGACTAGGATATTTAAGTGACTTCACATATGATTTAAAATCACTAACTTCAGGTAGACTTTGCTTGAGGACAAGCAAAAAGCTAAGTGTGGGGTTATTTGATGTGCACAAATCATATACCCTTTTTAGCATGTTTTTAGACATAAATTAGGGCAATATTTGAATGTATTTGATCTTAATTGAATCAAATTGACATAAAATTGCTTAAATTTCGATTTTGGAAGTTTCAGGAGCAAATTGGACGAAAACAGCAAATTTTGGGGCAAAAATGCAATTTTTGGAAATGTTGACTTGGTCAACGGTCCGGGACGGGCGTCCCGACCCAGTCAAGCCACCAGGACGGGGGTCCCGAAGCGCCAGAATTTGTCCCACATCGAAGTTTTTGGAATTTTTCACTCCAGAAAGCTGCTATAAATACCCCAGGCCTCCAGGAGTTGAAATCATTCCTCTCCACTCGATCTGAGTCATTTAGAGACTTCCAGTGTACAATTTCGAGTACACAAGTCACTGAGAGACTCGGGTTTCAGTTTCAGTTTCTTTCTTTCTTTTAGTGTTTCGTTTTCTTAGTTTCTGAGAAATAGTCTCAGATCTTAGGCTTCGATAGATAGGTTCGTTTTTGGTATTTAATAGAATACCGAGATTTCGTTAGGAGATCCTAAGAGAGAGATAGGGTGCGTGTTCTTAGTCAGAGGGCAATTTGCTTAAGCCCGGGATGTAAGGTAAAGCAATGCTACTAGTCTGAGGAGCGTTCTCTAAGGCTCTGCCGAGCAGAGTAGGATCGAGCAGTTAGGAGCATACAGGAGCTGCAGCGCCGGCTGGACCTACATAGAGTGTGATTGATTACTTTATGACAGTGGGTCCCTAGACGGGTTCTGTATGTTTACGAATTGTTTATCTAAATATTAATTTGAATATCAGATTACGATTCTTATGAATATTTGTTTATATGTTGAAGTTGTATGTTTTTCCGGAAATGGCCACCTGCTTAAATATTCATTATGTCTGCATGTCTAATGCCGTTCATTTAAACTAAAATTAAGGTTATAGACAATTCCTAACCACGGTCTATTCATAACCTGTTTAGTTTAACAGACATCAATTAGTATTGGTGTCTGCCATAGAGAAAATAATCTGCGGAACACCTGTTGGTTGAAAGTAGTCTAGGTAGGCTGAGTAGAGTGTTATGCCGGCGGTTATGAGACGAGCAGCATGATACCGAAGTGACATAGGGTACCGTTCATTGCTGACTTTAGTCCGAGCCGTGAGTAGGGCCGTTACCCTTAACGATGGGGCGGTAGCGTAGAAACTCAGATGTGGTAGCCTTTAGACACAGAACATAGTTGCAATCCAGGCCAAGACATGTCTAAAATATTCGAATATAGGTCAATCAACATATAGGAACAGTATAACATAGAATCAGGACTCATCTATAAAACACTTCTAGGATTAATTAGACTTAAACCTAGTGGAGAATGAATCACCCTCTCATCAAAGTATTTGACGAAGATTGCATAACTGGATCATAAGATAAGAGTTAGGATTAATAGGCTAGTTACTACTAAGCCGTTACCAGTTCCCTGGGAGTACGATATTAATAAATTAAAATCGTAGATACTTTCCAAGAACTAGCTACACGATAGGTACTCTGCCTTAGGTTCTGATTGATTAAGTGACAACAATTGAATGCTAAAGTGACAGTTAGTAAGACTCAGTCCTTAATTACTCATAATCGACATAGGTAAATAAAGCCTATCTTTTAGCATACCAATGGGAACGCATCAGTTCTTCCAAGTGGGATTGTAGGTATTTCCTATAGGAGCAGAATTCACTGCATCCACTTGTTCCATATCTTCTGGGATAGTTAATATCCCATTATCATAACAATCCCCACTGAAATGTGGTCCTTGGCAAAATTCGCAGACTTGTTATACTGACTGAATGCTTTTCCCTTGTTGGAAAGCATTTAGCTGATTAGTAATGCTGGCCTTCAGTGCCTCAAATTGATCATCAGTGGAGGCAACGACCGCATTTACTGGTTGCTTCTTAGCTCGGCCACTTGTGCGCCAATTCTTGTTGTTCCTGTAGAGTCTCTCCAGAGCGTTTCTAGCATCTACATCACTCATTCCATTGAAACCGCTCTGGGGATTGAGTCCATCAAGAATTTGCTTACCCATGTCTGACATACCCCCATAAAATTGGTGAATCAGCAATGCCTCGGTAAGTCCATGTTGGGGGCAGAGCCTGAGTAGTTCTTTGAATCTGTCCCAAGCTTCGATCACTGTCTCATCAGCAGCTTGAGTGAAACTAGACAGAACCCTTCGATATTCTAGGACTCTTGCTGCAGAGTAGTACTCTTCAAGGAAGGCTTTGCTTAACTCGTCCCAAGAGGTGATGGAGTTAGTAGGTAGCTGGGCCAACCATCTCTTAGCTCTGTCCCTAAGTGAGTAGGGAAAAAGGTTGAGTTTAGTTATTTCTGCAGTATGATCTCCCTTGAGGCCTTCGCAGAGAGAAGAGAAATCAGATAGGTGTTCCAGCGGATTTTCGGCTGCAGTTCCTCCAAACTGAACTCGATTTATAATCAGCTGGATCACATTAGGTTTAAGATCATAGTGAGGGTTCCCAGGGATTCGGATGGCAGATGAGACTGGGATAGTCTGTGGTTGGATGTAGGATTCTAGGGTAGGTCTTTCAGCAGCCATTTCTGTTCTTCGCCTATTAGCTGTGCGAATGATTCGTTCAGGATTTTCAACTGGTGTTTCAAGGTTAGCTTCTGAAGATTGAGTCATGCAACTACAGAGAAGAACACGTTTTAGCCTGAGCAAACTGGTTAGTAAGGTTACAGGGAAAGTAAAAATTTACAAACTTGGAAGGAAGAGAAAACAAAACAAAACAACTACTCACAAGGAGAAAATACAAAATATAGGGAAAAGAGAATAACTTACCATCAAACAAGAAAAAGTACAATTTTTTTTTTCGGATTTTTAGATTTTTTATTTAGAAAGCAGGTAAATTTCCTTAATATGGTTTTAGAATAATTTTCTAAAATTTGATTATCCTAAATGTCTTAATTCCAGAATTAATTAGTTATGATAACCCTATATTTCGGAAATTGATTGTCTAACCGGTATAAGACAAGTGTTGGGTCTAAGGTCTAGGTCACTACCGTTACCTATCATAAGTCTCTAGAATTTTGATCAGGAATCCTAAATTGATTATGATATGTCCCCGGCAACGGCGCCAAAAATCTGATGGGGTTTCCGACCGATGTGCTAAATAGGTGTTATTTTACCCTATGTTGATTATGAATAATTAAGGACTGTGATTGACTAATTGTCACATTTAGTCTCTATGGTGTCACTTAATCAGCCAGAACCTAAGGCAGAGTACCTATCGTGTAGCTAGTCTATTGGAAAGTATCTACGATTTTATTAAATAAATATCGTACTCCCAGGGAAGTGGCAACGACTTAGTAGTAACTAGCCTTTTATCCTAACTCCTATCTTATGATCCAGTTATGCAATCTTCATCAAATACTTTGATGAGAGGGTGATCCGTTCTCCACTAGGTTTAAGTCTAATTAATCCTAGAAGTGTTTTATAGATGAGTCCTGATTCTATGTTATACTGTTCCTGTATGTTGATTGACCTATCTTCGAGTATTTTAGATGCATCTTAGCCTGGATTGCAACTATGTTCTGTGTCTAAAGGCGTACCACATCCGAGGTCTCTAATAAACTGCCCTACCTTAATGACGGCCCTACTCACGGTTCGGGACGAAAGCATCCATGAAAGCCCTATGTCACTTCGGGGATCATACCGCTTGCCCTAGCCGCCGGCATAATCAGACTCAGCTCGGCCCCTACCTAGACTACTTTAACAGGCAGGGTGTTCAACATGCAAGGTGTTCAGCAGGTTATTTTGTCTAGCATGGCAGACACCAATACTAATTGATGCCTGTTAAACTAAACAGGTTATGATTAGACCGTGGTTAGGAATTGTCTATAACCCTAACTTTAGTTTAAAAGAGCACATTAAACATGCAGACATAGTGAATATTTAGCAAGTGGCTATTTCCGGAAAAACATAATAACGTCAACATATAAAACAACTATTCATAAACATCGTAATCTCGTATTCATAATATGTATTTAGAACAAAACAATAACAACATATAAGAGAGGGACATGGGGACTGATGCCATAAAGAAATCACCCTTTACGTAGTCTCGCCGATGGAGCGTACTGCTGTATATGTCGTATTGCTCGCCCTGACTCTGCTCACCAGAACCTTCGGAGGATACTTCCTCAGCCTAGTAACTGGGCTTTACCTTAATACCCAGCTTAAGCCCAGCCGTGTGGGCTGACTCTTCGAACGCCTAGAGCCCTCTTAGGATCTCCTAACGAAATCCCGGGTGTTCTATGAATACCAGAAACGAACCTATCTATAGAAACCTAAGATCTGAGACTATTTCTCAGAAACTAAAACAAAACACTAATAAGAAAGAAAACTTAGATCCGAGTCTCTAAGTGAGTTGTGTACTAGAGAATTGTAGACTGGACACCACTAAATGACTCAGATCGAGTGGAGAGGAATGAATTCAATTGCTGGAGGCCTGGGGTATTTATAGCAGCTTCCCGGAGTGAAAATTTCTAAAAAATTCGATGTGGGACAGCTTCTGGCAGCTCGGGACGCCCGTCCTGATCAGTTGACCAGGTCGGGACGCCCGTCCTGGGTCCTGGACACCCGTCCAGGTGCCTTCACTTGGTCGGGATGCCCGTCCCGGCTTCGGGACGCCCGTCCCGACCCTTTGACAGGGTCAACATTTCCAAAAATTGCGTTTTTGCCCCAAAATTTTCTGTTTTCGTCTACTTTTCACCTGACACTTCCAAAATCATAAAAACTGTGAAATTAAGTGAATAATGAACAATCAAGATCAAATTACCCTCGATTTCACCCAAATTCATACATAAAAACATGCTAAAAAGGTGATACGATTTTCGCATATCAACAGGGCTGGGCTTAAGCTGGGTATTAAGGTAAAGCCCAGTTACTAGGCTGAGGAAGTATCCTCCGAAGGTTCTGGTGAGCAGAGTCAGGGCGAGCAATACGACATATACAGCAGTACGCTCCATCGGCGAGACTACGTAAAGGGTGATTTCTTTATGGCATCAGTCCCCATGTCCCTCTCTTATATGTTGTTATTGTTTTGTTCTAAATACATATTATGAATACGAGATTACGATGTTTATGAATAGTTGTTTTATATGTTGACGTTATTATGTTTTTCCGGAAATAGCCACTTGCTAAATATTCACTATGTCTGCATGTTAATGTGCTCTTTTAAACTAAAGGGTTATAGACAACTCCTAACCACGGTCTAATCATAACATGTTGTTTAACAGACATCAATTAGTATTGGTGTCTGCCATGCTAGATAAAATAACCTGCTGAACACCTTGCATGTTAGAGTAGTCTAGGGGAAGCCGAGCCGAGTCCGATTATACCGGCGGCTAGGGCAAGCGGTATGATCCCGAAGTGACATAGGGCTTTCATGGATGCCTTCGTCCCGAACCGTGAGTAGGGCCGTCATTAAGGTAGGGGCGGTTTATTAGAAACCTCGGATGTGGTACGCCTTTAGACACAGAACATAGTTGCAATCCAGGCTAAGACATGTCTAAATACTCGAATTTAGGTCAATCAACATATAGGAACAGTATAACATAGAATCAGAACTCATCTATAAAACACTTCTAGGATTAATTAGACTTAAACCCAGTGGAGAATGAATCACCTCTCATCAAGTATTTGATGAAGATTGCATAACTGGATCATAAGATAGGAGTTAGGATAAAAGGCTAGTTACTACTAAGCCGTTGCCACTTCCCTGGGAGTACGATATTTAACTTAATAAAATCGTAGATACTTTCCAACAGACTAGCTACACGATAGGTACTCTGCCTTAGGTTCTGGCTGATTAAGTGACACCATAGAGACTAAATGTGACAATTAGTCAATCACAGTCCTTAATTATTCATAATCAACATAGGGTAAAATAACACATATTTAGCACGTCAACCGGAATCGCATCAGATTTTAGGCGCCGTTGCCGGGGAAATATCATAATGAATTTAGGATTAAAGGCCACAATTCTAGAGACTTATGATAGGTAACGGTAGTAACCTAGACATTTGACCTACACTTATCTTATGCTAGTTAGACAATCAGTTTCCGAAATATAGGATTATCATAACTAATTAATTTTAAACATTATCCAAAATTAAGACATTTAGGATAATCAAATTTTAGAAAATCATTCTAGAACCATATTGAGGAGATTTACCTGCTTTCTAAATTAAACATAAAAAGAAAAAAAATGTTAAAAATTTAAAATCCCAAAAAGAATGTATTTTTCTTGTTCAATGGTAAGTTGTTCTTTTCCCCATCTCTTGTTCTTTCTTAATTGTTTTCTTAGTTGCTCTTTTTCGTGTTTTTCTTCCTTTATTTCTTCAAAGAAATAAAAATGGAAATGAGGATAAAATATATTTTCTTCTGAGTTGTAAAATGTTGGCTTAGATTTTTATCGGGAAGAAACTCTATTTTAGAATTTTCGTAGAGTCATGCCGGCCTTATTAGGATAAGTTATGAAATAGTTTTTCCTTAATAGCTAGTCCTTTGAATGTTCTATTAAAAAAAAAAGGGATGTTCCTTTTGTTATGTTGATAATTGCATGAGATCTTTTAAACCAAAAGGAATTACTGCACCCATTAGGGCATCACCTGATTGAAATCTGTTTTTTTATGATGTAATAGTGTAGTAATGATGCGTTTCCGACTGACGTGCTAAATAGGTGTTATTTTACCCTATATTGATTATGAATAATTAAGGACTGTGATTGACTAATTGTCACATTTAGTCTCTATGGTGTCACTTAATCAGCCAGAACCTAAGGCAGAGTACCTATCGTGTAGCTAGTCTATTGGAAAGTATCTACGATTTTATTAATTTAATTATCGTACTCCCAGGGAAGTGGCAACGGCTTAGTAGTAACTAGCCACTTATCCTAACTCTTATCTTATGATCCAGTTATGCAATCTTCATCAATATCTTTGATGAGAGGGTGATCCATTCTCCACTAGGTTCAAGTCTAATTAATCCTAAAAGTTTTAAAGATGAGTTCTGATTCTATGCTATACTGTTACTATATGTTGATTGACCTGTCTTCGAGTTTTTAGATGCATCTTAGCCTGGATTGCAACTATGTTCTGTGTCTAAAGGCGTACCACATCCGAGGTCTCTAAAAACCGCCCTACCTTAATGACGGCCCTACTCACGGTTCGGGACGAAGGCATCCATGAAAGCCCTATGTCACTTCGGGGATCATACCGCTTGCCCTAGCCGCCGGCATATCGGACTCAGCTCGATCCTACTTAACAAGCAGGGTGTTCAGCATGTTATTTTATCTAGCATGGCAGACACCAATACTAATTGATGCCTGTTAAACTAAACAGGTTACGATTAGACCGTGGTTAGGAATTGTCTATAACCCTAACGTTAGTTTAAAAGAGCACATTAAACATGCAGACATAGTGAATATTTAGCAGGTGGCTATTTCTAGAAAAACATAATAACTTCAACATATCTAACAATATTCAAAAATCATAATCTGGTATTCAGAACTGTTATTTGGACAAACACAATAACAAAATATAAGAGAGGGACAGTGGGACCGATGCCATAAAGAATTCACCCTTTACGAAGTCTCGCCGATGGAGCGTACTGTTGATATGCCGTTATGCTTGACCCGACTCTACTCACCAGAACCTTCGGAGGACGCTTCCTCAGCTAGTAGCTAGACTTTACCTTACATCCTGGGCTTAAGCCTAGCCCTGTGGACTGACTCTTCGAACGCCTAGAGCTTCTTAGGATCTCCTAACGAAATCCGGGTGTTCTATGAACACCAGAAACGAACCTATCTATAGAAGCCTAAGATCTAGACTATTTCTCAGAAACTAAACAAACACTAATAAGAAAGAAAACTGAGATCCGAGTCTATGAGTGAGTTGTGTACTGGAAAATTGTACACTGGAAACCACTTAATGACTCAGATCGAGTGGAGAGGGATGAATTCAACTGCTGGAGGCCTCGGGTATTTATAGCAGCTTCCTGGAGTGAAAATTTCTGAAAAATTTGATGTGAGACAGCTTCTGGCGGCTCGAGACGCCCATCCCGGTTCGGGACACCCGTCCTGATTCGTTGACCAGGTTCAGGACGCCCGTCTCGGTTCAGGACGCCCGTCCCGGGTTCGGGACGCCCGTCCCGGACCTTTGACCAGGTCAACATTTCCAAAAATTGCGTTTTTGCCCCAGAATTTGCTGTTTTCGTCTACTTTTCACCTGACACTTCCAAAATCATAAAAACTGTGAAATCAAGTAAATAGTAAACAATTAATGTCAATTTACTCTCAATTTCACATTAAAACATTATAAAAAACATGCTAAAAATGTGATACGATTTTCCGCGTATCAGATAACCCCACACTTAGCTTTTTGCTTGTCCTCAAGCAAAGTCTACATGGAGTTAGTGATTTTAAACCGTAGTGCAGTCACTTAAATTCCTAATCATGTTTTTATTCCAAAAATTCTTCAGACAATTCTTAACACAGGTCTGACTGGTTAGGTTGCTATGACAAGGTCTCAAATGTCTCTAGTAGATTGTTAGGATTGAGCAGAAAACAATTTAACAACTAGGTTGAACTCTTCTCTTAGTCATAAGGTCTTCCTGATGTGTAGTGTGTGTACTAGTCCAGACCAGATAGTCAACACAATAAACTCTTGTCTTAACTATTACCAGATAACACTTTGACCTATCGCTAGACATACTGACAACAGATAACTTTCTGAGTTCTGAGCTTTGGTGATCAGATTCTATCATTTAGCATTTATTGATTCCTTTCGTTTATAGATTTTCTAGGGTATTTTTGAGTCTGCTTAGAACACGTCAACTTCAACTACCCATGTAGCGAGTCCCACTCCGATGACTCCCAGATCTACACGATCTTAGGGCATCAGGCTTTAAGTTCCCCGAAGGAGTGGTGCTCGAGTAGCGAAGGCCGCTGGCCAACTACCCTAATTTAATTAGCTCATTTTTTTTTCTTTTTCACTTTTGGCTCAGAGTCTCATCTAGTCATTCCAATTGTCAATGCATCCTGCAACTGGTCTAATTTTATCTAGTTAAGTTTTGAAAAGATAATTGGTTGAGGTCTCTAATCCAGACTAAGTTGTGCTCAATTATCAGGAATTCCCTACTTCTAATCAATGGGTTCAGCAATAGTTATCAATTATCTCCTACTAACCATAACATTCTACCTACATATCATAGACATAAGCAATTGTTTAACCAAGCATACTGCATTTAGAAGTCTGAAAGACGGAAAAATTTTGAAAAACTTTTGGAAGGGTGTGAAAATACGGTGAAAACAAGCAAAATCATGCAAAAATTTTGCCAACTGCTACAGTGCACCGTGCACTACTACCCCACACTTAAGTCTGACACTGTCCTCAGTGTTCATGCATAGCTAAACTACCCCACACTTATTTGCAAACAAGAAGAAATGAAAATAAAACAAAGAATCTTACCCCACACTTATTTGACTAATTCTGGGTAAGAGAGAAAATAAAATAGGAAGGATAATAGAAATAGCAAAACAGAACACAAAACAAAGAAAACAAAAGTAAAGGATCATGAGGATTAGAAAAACTCCCTTCATGTCGCGAGCAGAAGGGTCTTCTCTGATCTGTCAATTGGCTCTTCACCTTAGCCATGTGCTATTGCTGAGGTGTTCTTGACTCTGCAAGCTCTAGATATTGGAACGGATGACGCCAGCTCCGATCCTTCATTGTCGAGCTCTAGGTAGTGGCATATCCATTTGATGAATTACTCAAGCCCCAAGGACTGTTTCCTCGAATCATCTATAAGGTTTCTCGTAATCGTAGCAACGTGTCCAGAAGGAACGTGTCTAGGAATGAGACTTCTTTGGATTGGTGTGCCTACCTGCCAATGTTAGTAAAGGTATTGCATGCAAGTCTCGAATGGAAGAAAAGATACCTAAAGTTTTGGCGAAGCTGCGGTGGTAGGGGGCTCCAGTTGTGTAGATCTGGGCCCAAGTATTTGAGACTTCCTCGAGGAAGTTTCTCACAGCTGATTGGTATGCAGGGAATGCAAGCTCCTCCATTGCTATGCTCCCGACACAATGCCAAATTCCTCTATATCTGCCGACCGTTCGTTACCTCTTGGTAGATCACTTGCTTGCACTGATCTGGCTTTAATTGTTGCCAGTATCTCATCTATTGATTCTGCGAGTGTGGGTTTTGCTGTGGTGGTGTCTTCTGAAAGTTTCCAGCTTCCGAATTACTCCTCAGCTAAATCCCGTACGATTCCTCTAGTTGGGATTGTATGCGTTTCCCATTGGAGCAGCATTCTGCAGTAACCTACTCCTACCTCTTTTGGAATGGTTCGTATCTCATTCCCATAGCAATCCCTGCTAAAGTGTGGTACTTGGCAGACTTCACAGATTAGATACATAGACTGAACATTTCTTCCTAAAACAGTGGCACTCTGAATCTGGAAAACAACTAGAATCTGCACATGACTTTAACATCATTAGTAGGTAATGCCTGTGGTTCAGGCCATTTTGAAAAGTGTTCCACGACTACTATAATGTAATTATGTTCAAAGGAAGAAAGGAAAAGGATTCGAAATACCCCTGATATCAACGGTTGCAACATTCTGTGTATGTCGCTGGGGTAGATGATCTTTGGAAGATGTGTTACCTATGGCAAGCATCGCAGGATTGTATCAGAGATACAAAAGTCCTTGAATATGGTGGGTCAACAAGATTCTGCTTTCAACACTCTCCGGACAGTGTTGATAGCCATCAATTGGTCTCCTGTAGATTCTTTTAGGGCAATGCTCCAAAATCTTGTGTCCTTCATCTTCTGAGACACATCTTCTGATCAACTGATCTGCAAAAATTTGAAATAGAAGAGAAACTGCCCAATAGTAATATTTCAAATCAGCAAAGAATTTCTTCTTTTGCTGATAAGTCATATCACTTGGAACTTATTCAGTGACTAGATAATTTGCAATAAACCACAGATGAGAATTATTATACATAGCAAACAATGCAAATAAGTTTTCATCCAAAACTTTATCAGTATTATACTAGCCTCTACCTCGGGGTTTTCTAATCTAGACCAATGGTTTGCTTTCTAGATTTTCAACCCTTTTTCTTACCCCTACTTTCTATATCAAACTCAGGTAACAATAAAACCTAACTTAATCAATTATGGTTCAGTATCAGTTTTATTGAACACAGACATCTCAGAGTGATCAGTGTAACCTATTGTTTTTAAACAAGACTAGATAAGATTAGGATTTATCATACATGAACTTTCTTATCATGTTTCTGTCTAAAACAATTCTTACTACATCACATATTCATTCAAAAAGCAGATTTCAATCAGGTGATGTCATAATGGGTGCAATAATTCCTTTTGGTTTTAAAAATTCTCATGCAATCATCAGCAAAACAAAAGGAACATCCTTTTTCCAATAGAACATTCAAAGGTCTGGCTATTAAGGAAAAACTATTTCATAACTCATCCTAATAAGGCCGGCATGACTCTAAGAAAATTCTAAAATAGAGTTTCTTCCCGATAGAAATCTAAGCCAACATTTTACAACTTAGAAGAAAATATATTTTATCCTCATTTCCATTTTTATTTCTTCGAAATTAACTAAAGGAAGAAAAACACGAAAAAGAGCAACTAAGAAAACAACTATAAAAAAAACAAGAGATAGGGAAAAGGAGCAACTCACCGTTGAGCAAGAAAGATACATTCTTTTTGGGATTTTAAATTTTAAAATTTTTTTTCTCTTTTTTTTTCGAAAGCAGTTAAATTTCCTCAATATGGTTTTAGAATAATTTTCTAAAATTGGGTTATCCTAAGTGTCTTAATTCCAGATAATATCTAAAATGAATTAGTTATGATAACCCTATATTTCGGAAATTGATTGTCTAACTAGTATAAGATAAGTGTAGGTCTAAGGTCTAGGTTACTACCGTTACCTATCATAAGTCTCTAGAATTGTGGCCTTTAATCCTAAATTCATTATGATATTTCCCCGGCAACGGCGCCAAAAATCTGATGCATTTCCGACTGACGTGCTAAATATGTGTTATTTTACCCTATGTTGATTATGAATAATTAAGGACTGTGATTGACTAATTGTCACATTTAGTCTCTATGGTGTCACTTAATCAGCCAGAACCTAAGGCAGAGTACCTATCGTGTAGCTAGTCTATTGGAAAGTATCTACGATTTTATTAATTTAATTATCGTACTCCCAGGGAAGTGGCAACGGCTTAGTAGTAACTAGCCTCTTATCCTAACTCTTATCTTATGATCCAGTTATGCAATCTTCATCAATATCTTTGATGAGAGGGTGATCCATTCTCCACTAGGTTCAAGTCTAATTAATCCTAAAAGTGTTTTAAAGATGAGTTCTGATTCTATGCTATACTGTTCCTATATGTTGATTGACCTGTCTTCGAGTATTTTAGATGCATCTTAGCCTGGATTGCAACTATGTTCTGTGTCTAAAGGCGTACCACATCCGAGGTCTCTAATAAACCGCCCTACCTTAATGACGGCCCTACTCACGGTTCGGGACGAAGGCATCCATGAAAGCCCTATGTCACTTCGGGGATCATACCGCTTGCCCTAGCCGCCGGCATAATCGGACTCAGCTCGACTCCTACCTAGACTACTTTAACAAGCAGGGTGTTCAGCATGTTATTTTATCTAGCATGGCAGACACCAATACTAATTGATGCCTGTTAAACTAAACAGGTTATGATTAGACCGTGGTTAGGAATTGTCTATAACCCTAACGTTAGTTTAAAAGAGCACATTAAACATGCAGACATAGTGAATATTTAGCAGGTGGCTATTTCTAGAAAAACATAATAACTTCAACATATCTAACAAATATTCATAAAAATTATAATCTGGTATTCAGAACTGTTATTTGGACAAACACAATAACAAAATATAAGTCTCGCCGATGGAGCGTACTGCTGTATATGCCGTATTGCTTGACCCGACTCTACTCACCAGAACCTTCGGAGGACGCTTCGTCAGCCTAGTAGCTAGACTTTACCTTACATCCTGGGCATAAGCCTAGCCCTGTGGACTGACTCTTCGAACGCCTAGAGCTCTCTTAGGATCTCCTAACGAAATCCCGGGTGTTCTATGAACACCAGAAACGAACCTATCTATAGAAGCCTAAGATCTGAGACTATTTCTCAGAAACTAAAACAAACACTAATAAGAAAGAAAACTGAGATCTGAGTCTCCGAGTGAGTTGTGTACTGGAAAATTGTACACTGGAAACCACTTAATGACTCTGATCGAGTGGAGAGGGATGAATTCAACTGCTGGAGGCCTGGGGTATTTATAGCAGCTTCCTGGAGTGAAAATTTCTAAAAACTTCGTTGTGGGACAGCTTCTGGCGGCTCGGGACGCCCGTCCTGATTCGTTGACCAGGTTCAGGACGCCCGTCCTGGCGGTTTGACTGGGTCGGGACGCTCGTCCCGGGTTCGGGACGCCCGTCCCGGACCTTTGACCGGGTCAACATTTCCAAAAATTGCGTTTTTGCCCCAGAATTTGCTGTTTTCGTCTACTTTTCACCTAACACTTCCAAAATCATAAAAACCGTGAAATCAAGTAAATAGTAAACAATTAATGTCAATTTACTCTCAATTTCACATTAAAACATATATAAAAACATGCTAAAAATGTGATACGATTTTCGCGTATCAAGTAAGAATTGTTTTAGGACAGAAAGATGATAAGAAAGTTCATGCATGATAAATTCCGATCTTATCTAGTCTTGTCTAGAAACAATAGGTGACACTGATCACTCCAAAATATCTGTGTTCAATAAAACTAATGCTGAGCCATAGTTGATTAAGTTAGGTTTTATTGTTACTTGAATTTGATATAGAATGAAGGGATAAGAAAAAGGGTTGAAAATCTAGAAAGCAAAACATTTGTCTAGATTAGGAAACCCTGAGTTTGAGGCTAGTTTAATACTGATGAATTTTTGGATGAAAACTTATTTGCATTGTTTGCTATGTATAATAATTCTCATCTACGGTTTATTGTTGTTGCAAATTATCTAGTCAATGAATAAGTTCCAAGTGATATGACTTATCAGTAAAAGAAGAAATTCTTTGCTGATTTGAAATATTACTATTGGGCAGTTTCTCTCCTATTTCAAATTCTTGCAGATCAGTTGATCAGAAGATGTGTCTCAGAAGATGAAGGACACAAGATTTTGGAGCATTGTCCTAAAGAATCTACGGGAGACCAATTGATGGCTATCAACACTGTCCGGAAAGTGTTGAAAGCAGGATCTTGTTGACCCACTATATTCAAGGATTTTGTATCTCTGATACAGTCTTGCGATGCTTGCCAAATAACAGGTAACACATCCTTCAGAGATCATCTTCCCCAACAAGGTATACAAAGTTTTACAATCTTTTTGATATCTGGGGGTATTCATTAAATCCTTTCTTTTTCTTTCCTTTGAAAATAATTACATCATAGTAGTCGTGGAACACTTTTCGAAAATAGCCTGAACCACATGCATTACCTACTAATGATGTTAAAGTCATGTGCAAATTCTAGTTGTCTTCCAGATTCAGAGTGACGATGTCTTAGGAAGAAATGTTCAGCCTGTGTATCAAATCTGTGAAGTCTGCTAAGTACCACACTTTAGCAGGGATTGCTATGGGAATGATTGACCATTCCAAAAGAGGTAGGAGTAGGTTACTGCAGAATGCTGCTCCAATGGGAAATGCATACAATCCCAGCTGGAGGAATCATACGGGATTTAGCTGAGGAGTAATTCGGAAGCTGGAAACTTTCAGAAGACACCACCACAGCAAAACCCACACTCGTAGAATCAATAGATGAGATACTGGCAACAATTAAAGCCAGACCAGTGCAAGCAGGTGATCTACCAAGAGGTAACGAACGGACGACAGATATAGAGGAATTTGGCATTGTGTCGGGAGCATAGCAATGGAGGAGCTTGCATTCCCTGCATACCAATCAGCTGTGAGAAACTTCCCTGAGGAAGTCTCAAATACTTGGGCCCAGATCTACACAACTGGAGCCCCCTACCACCATAGCTTCGCCAAAACTTCAGGGTGCTATGATTGTGAGAAATCTTACAAATGATTCGAGGAAGCAGTCCGTGGGGATTGAGCCATTCCTCAAATGGATATGCCACTACCTGGAGCTCGATAATGAAGGATCGGAGCTGACATCATCCGTTCCAATATCTAGAGCTTGCAGAGTCAAGAACACCTCAGCAATAGCACATGGCTAAGGTGAAGTGCCAATTGACAAATCAGAGAAGACCCTTCTGCTCGCGACAGGAAGGGAGTTTTTCTAATCCTCATATTCCTTTTATTTTATTTGTTTTGTGTTCTGTTTTGCTATCCTTTTGTTGCCTTATTTTCTTTCTTACCCTTAGTTAGTCAAATAAGTGTGGGGTAAGAAATTTCTGTTTTGTTTGTATTTCTCCTTGTTTTCAAATAAGTGTGGGGTAGTCTAGATATGCATGAACACTGAGGACAGTGTCAGAAATAAGTGTGGGGTAGCAGTGCACGGTGCTCTGTAGCAGTTTGCAAAATTTTTCGCATGCTTTTGCTTGTTTTCCCCGTATTTTCACACCCTTACAAAAAAATTTCAAAATTTTTCCGTCTTTCAGACTTCTAAATGCAGTATGCTTGGTTAAACAATTGCTTATGTCTATGATATGTAGGTAGTATGTTATGGTTAGTAGGAGATAATTGATAGCTATCTTGGACTAATTGATTAGGAATAAGGGAATTCCTAATAACTGAGCACAACTTTGTCTGGATTAGAGACCTCAACCAATTACCTGTTCGAGACTTAACTAGATAAAATTAGACCAGTTGTGGATATATTGGCAGTTAGGATGACTAGATGAGACTCTGAGCTAGAAGTGAAAAGAAATTAAAAGAAGTTAATCATATAAGGGTAGTTTGCCAGCGGCCTTCGCTACTCGAGCACCACTCCTTCAGGGAATTTTAAGCCTGATGCCCTAAGGTCGTGTAGATCTGGGAGTCATCGGAGTGGGACTTGATACATGGGTAGTTGAAGTTGACATGTTCTAAGCAGACTCAAAATACCTTGAATCTATAAAGAAAATAACTAAATGCTAAAACATTAAGAATCTGATCACCAAAGCTCAGAACTCAAAAAGTTGTCTGTTGTTAATATGTCTAGCGATAGGTCGAAGTGTTATCTGGTAGTAGTTAAGACAAGAGTACATTGTGTTGACTATCTGGTCTGGACTAGTACACACACTACACATCAGGAAGACCCTGTGACTAAGAAAAAAGGTCCAAACTAGTTGTTGATTTGTTTTCTGCCTGATCATAACAAGCTACTAGAGACACTTGAGACCTTGTCATAGCAACCTAACCAGACAGACCTGTATTAAGACTGGTCTGAAGAATTTTTGGAATAAAAACATGACTAGGAATTTAAGTAACTTCAGGTAGACTTTGCTTGAGGACAAACAAAAAGCTAAGTGTGGGGTTATCTGATACGCGAAAATCGTATCACTTTTTTAGCATGTTTTTATGTATGAATTTGGGTGAAATCGAGGGTAATTTGATCTTGATTGTTCATTATTCACTTAATTTCACAGTTTTTATGATTTTGGAAGTGTCAGGTGAAAAGTAGACGAAGACAGCAAATTTTGGGGCAAAAACGCAATTTTTGGAAATGTTAACCCGGTCAAAGGGTCGGGACGGGCGTCCCGACCAAGTCAAGGCACCTGGACGGGCGTCCAGGACCCGGGACGGGCGTCCCGAGCCCCCAGAAGCTGTCCCACATCGAATTTTTCAGAAATTTTCACTCCGGGAAGCTGCTATAAATACCCCAAGCCTCCAGCAGTTGAATTCATTCCTCTCCACTCGATCTGAGTCATTTAGTGGTGTCCAGTGTACAATTCTCTAGTACACAACTCACTCAGAGACTCGGATCTCAGTTTTCTTTCTTATTAGTGTTTTGTTTTAGTTTCTGAGAAATAGTCTCGGATCTTAGGTTTCTATAGATAGGTTCGTTTCTAGTATTCATAGAATACCTGGGATTTCGTTAGGAGATCCTAAGAGGGCTCTAGGCGTTCGAAGAGTCAGTCCACAGGGCTGGGCTTAAGCTGGGTATTAAGGTAAAGCCCAGTTACTAGGCTGAGGAAGCGTCCTCCGAAGGTTCTGGTGAGCAGAGTCAGAGCGAGCAATACGACATATACAGTAGTACGCTCCGTCGGCGAGACTACGTAAAGGGTGATTTCTTTATGGCATCAGTCCCCATGTCCCTCTCTTATATGTTGTTATTGTTTTGTTCTAAATACATATTATGAATACGAGATTACGATGTTTATGAATAGTTGTTTTATATGTTGACGTTATTATGTTTTTCCGAAAATAGCCACCTGTTAAATATTCACTATGTCTGCATGTTTAATGTGCTCTTTTAAACTAAAGTTAGGGTTATAGACAACTCCTAACCACGGTCTAATCATAACCTGTTTAGTTTAACAGACATCAATTAGTATTGGTGTCTGCCATGCTAGATAAAATAATCTGCTGAACACATGGCATGTTAGAGTAGTCTAGGGGAAGCCGAGCCGAGTCCGATTATGCCGGCGGCTAGGGCAAGCGGTATGATCCCCGAAGTGACATAGGGCTTTCATGGATGCCTTCGTCCCAAACCGTGAGTAGGGCCGTCATTAAGGTAGGGCGGTTTATTAGAAACCTCGGATGTGGTACGCCTTTAGACACAGAACATAGTTGCAATTCAGGCTAAGACATGTCTAAAATACTCGAATTTAGGTCAATCAACATATAGGAACAGTATAACATAGAATCAGAACTCATCTATAAAACACTTCTAGGATTAATTAGACTTAAACCCAGTGGAGAATGAATCACCCTCTCATCAAAGTATTTGATGAAGATTGCATAACTGGATCATAAGATAGGAGTTAGGATAAAAGGCTAGTTACTACTAAGCCGTTGCCACTTCCCTGGGAGTACGATATTTAACTTAATAAAATCGTAGATACTTTCCAACAGACTAGCTACACGATAGGTACTCTGCCTTAGGTTCTGGCTGATTAAGTGACACCATAGAGACTAAATGTGACAATTAGTCAATCACAGTCCTTAATTATTCATAATCAACATAGGGTAAAATAACACCTATTTAGCACGTCAACCGGAATCCCATCATAAGAGTTTTCTATTTTGTTTTCATTTCTTCTTGTTTGCAAATAAGTGTGGGGTAGTTTGGATATGCATGAACACTGAGGACAGTGTCAGACTTAAGTGTGGGGTAGCAGTGCACAGTGCACTGTAGTAGTTTGAGAAAATGTTTGCATGATTTTGCTTGTTTTCCCTGTATTTTCACACCCTTCCAAAATTTTTCAAAATTTTTCCGTCTTTCAGACTTCTAAATGCAGTATGCTTGGTTAAACAATTGCTTATATCTATGATATGTAGGTAGAATGTTATGGTTAGTAGGAGATAATTGATGACTATTTTTGAATTTATTGATTAGGAGTAAGGAATTCCTGATAATTAAGCACAACTTAGTCTGGATAAGAGACCTCAACCAATTACCTTTTCAAAACTTAACTAGATAAAATTAGACCAGTTGAAGGATGCATTGACAATTGGAATGACTAGATGAGACTCTGAGCCAAAAGTGAAAAAGAAAAAAAAAAGTGAGCTAATTAAAATAGGGTAGTTTGCCAGCAGCCTTCGCTACTCGAGCACCACTCCTTCGGGGAACTTAAAGCTTGTTGCCCTAAGGTCGTGTAGATCTGGGAGTCATCGGAGTGGGACTCGCTACATGGGTAGTTGAAGTTGACGTGTTCTAAGGAGAGTCAAAATACCCTAGAAAATCTATAAACGAAAGAAATCAATAAATGCTAAATGATAGAATCTGATCACCAAAGCTCAGAAATCAGAAAGTTATCTGTTGTCGGTGTGTCTAGTGACATGTCGAAGTGTTATCTGGTAATAGTTAAGACAAGAGTTTATTGTGTTGACTATCTGGTCTGGACTAGTACACACACTACACATCAGGAAGACCTTATGACTAAGAGAAGAGTTCAACCTAGTTGTTAAATTGTTTTCTGCTCAATATTAACAATCTACTAGAGACATTTGAGACCTTGTCATAGCAACCTAACCAGTCAGACCTGTGTTAAGAATTATCTGAATAATTTTTGGAATAAAAACATGACTAGAAATTTAAGTGACTGCACATATGATTTAGAATCACTAACTTCAGGTAGACTTTGCTTGAGGACAAGCAAAAAGCTAAGTGTGGGGTTATCTGATACGCGAAAATCATATACCTTTTTAGCATGTTTTTATGTATGATTTAGGATGAAATTGATAGGAAATTGATCTTAATTGATTGTTATTTACTCAATTTCACATTTTTTATGATTTTGGAAGTGTCAGGTGAAAAGTAGACGAAAACAGCAAATTTTGGGGTAAAATGCAATTTTTGGAAATGTTGACTTGGTCAACGATCCGGGACGGGCGTCCTGAATTCGGGAAGGGCATCTCGACCCAGTCAAACCACCAGGACGGGCGTCCCAATCCAGGACTGGCGTCCCGAAGCACTAGAATTTGTCCCACATCTAATTTTTTGGAATTTTTCACTCCAGAAAGCTGCTATAAATACCCCAGGCCTCCAGGAGTTGAAATCATCCCTCTCCACTCGATCTGAGTCATTCAGAGACTTCCAGTGTACAATTCTCGAGTACACAAGTCACTGAGAGACTCGGGTTTCAGTTTCAGTTTTCTTTCTTTCTTTAGTGTTTCGTTTTCTTAGATTCTGAGAAATAGTCTCAGATCTTAGGCTTCGATAGATAGGTTCGTTTTTGGTATTCATAGAATACCGGGATTTCGTTAGGAGATCCTAAGAGAGAGATAGGGTGCATGTTCTTAGTCAGATTAGGGCAGTTTGCTTAAGCCCGGGATGTAAGGTAAAGTAATTGCTACTAGGTCTAAGGAGCATTCTCCGAAGGCTCTGCCGAGCAGAGTAGGATCGAGCAGTCAGGAGCATACAGGAGCTGCAGCGCCGGCTGGACCTGCATAGAGTGGTGATTACTTTATGACAGTGGGTCCCCTAGACGAGGTTCTGTATGTTTACGAATTATTTTATCTAAATATTAATTTGAATATCAGATTACGATTCTTATGAATATCTGTTTTATATGTTGAAGTTGTTATGATTTTCCGGAAATGGCCACCTGCTTAAATATTCATTATGTCTGCATGTCTAATGCTGTTCTTTTAAACTGAAATTAGGGTTATAGACAATTCCTAACCACGGTCTATTCATAACCTGTTTAGTTTAACAGGCATCAATTAGTATTGGTGTCTGCCATACTAGATAGAATAATCTGCGGAACACCCCGTTGGTTGAAAGTAGTCTAGGTAGGCTGAGTAGAGTTTTATGCCGGCGGTTATGCGACGAGCAGTATGATCCCCAAAGTGACATAGGGCGGTCATTGCTGACTTTAGTCCGAGCCGTGAGTAGGGCCGTTACCCTTAACGATGGGGTGGTAGCGTAGAAACTCAGATGTGGTAGCCTTTAGACACAGAACATAATTGCAATCCAGGCCAAGACATGTCTAAAATACTCGAATATAGGTCAATCAACGTATAGTAACAGTATAACATAAAATCAGGATCTAATCTTTAAAACACTTTCAGGTTTAGCTAGACTTAAACCCAGTGGAGAATGAATCACCCTCTCATCAAAATTATTGATGAAGATTGCATAACTTGATTATAAGATAAGAGTTAGGAAGAAAGGCTAGTTACTACTAAGCCGTTGCCACTTCCCTGGGAGTACGATATTTATTTAATAAAATTGTAGATACTTTCCAACAGACTAGCTACACGATAGGTACTCTGCCTTAGGTTCTGGCTGATTAAGTGACACCATAGAGACTAAATGTGACAATTAGTCAATCACATTCCTTAATTATTCATAATCAACATAGGGTAAAATAACACCTATTTAGCACATCGGTCGGAAACCCATCACTATGTCACTTAGGAGATCATGCCTCTCGCCCTAACGCCGACATAAACACAAATACTCAGCCTACTTAGACTACTCTAACAAACATGGTGTTCTGTAGGTTATTTTATCTAATATGGCAGACATTAATGCATCCCGACGGGGAAGTCCTAAATTAATGCTTGTTAAACTAAACAAGTTATGATTAGACCATGGTTAGGAATTGTCTATAACCCTACATTTAGTTTAAAAGAAACTACATTAAACATACAGACATAATGAAAGTTAAGATGGTGGCCATTTCCAGAAAATCATAAAGAACTTCAACATGGATAACAAATATCCATAAAATCATAATCCAATATACATAACAAATGTTTCGACGAACATAGTACATACATATAAAGAGAGTGACAGGGGGACCAATGCCATAAAGTAATCACCCTTTACGAAGTCTCGTCGATGGAGCAACTGCTTGTATATGTTGGACTGCTCGACCCGACTCTGCTCGACAGAACCTTCGGAGGATGCTTCCTCAGCCTAGTAGTTGGACTTTACCTTAATACCAGCTTAAGCCCAGCCCTGTGGACTGACTCTTTGAACATGCCTAAACACATGCTAAAAATGTGATATGATTTATGCATATCAGTTGTATAAACTTAATCTTTTGTTTTTCTTGCTGAACAGAGGTTAGGATAAGATTAGGGTAGTAATGATTTTCGAAAAAGAGATTGAGAAATTTTTGCAAAGAGTTTTTAATAGCTTCTGAATTTGATAGGTTAAACATGAAGACTTGTTAAATATTATGATTGTTTTTGGTGTACTGAGATTTGCAGGGAATTATGAAAAGAAAAAGAAAAAAAATCCGGAAGTGGAACGCATCCCGATGCAACCTGGGACGGGCGTCCCGAAGGCCGCCCCTTCTACAAATATGTTATTTTTCTTCATTTTCTCTCAAACCAACCACCAAAAATTCATCTCTCTACAAAATTCTCTCCACCTTCTCTCTACAAATTTTTGGCAACTCCCCAAAGTTTCAAAATTCGAATTTCCTTCCAAAATTTGAACTTTTAAATTTGCTTCCAAAACTCGAATTTGCCTCCAAAATTCGAATTTCCAACCAAAAATTCAAAATCCTTCCCTAACCAAAATCCATCCTTCCGAATTCAAATTCACCTCCAGAATTCGAATTCGAATCTTCTTTCCCGCCTAAATTATCAAAGTCTCTCGAACGTTCTCAACCAAATGGCTCCCAAACGCGCTCGTATCACTTCTTCCATGACCGTCACATCGGTGGCACACCCTTTTATGTTGTTTCCTTCCATTCCAGCATACCAGGAGAGATGCACCATACTGATTGGCAGAACGCTTGACTGGGCAGCGGTACAGACACTAGAAGTTGAGCAGGAGGTCCGACGCATACTCGACGTACTACCCTACAGTCGAGTCTTCATCGTCACTGAGCCGACCTACCTAGAGCTGGTATGTGAGTTCTATGCTTCATTTACATTCCAGCAAGAGCACATCACATTCCGTTTGGGCGGAATGGATCAATCGATGAGCATGGCCGAGTTTGGCATCGCCTTAGGTGTCTGGCAGAGGGACGAGCTGGATACGCCCGCCTATACCACAGCAGTTCAAGACTTCACTTCTGCAGACGTCTCCACCGCTTGGGCTCAGATTTGTACGACGGGTGCTCCCTACCAGCATGGGTTTGCGAAAGCCACAGGTATTCATCCTACTCTTTGCTATTTACATGCTATTATAGCACACACTCTGTCAGGACGTCGGGCGGCTCCCGGGAATGTCACCTAGATGGAGACATTCCTCCTGGCCAACATGCATATGGGTTCTACAGTGGAGATGGCTCGACTCATCACTGTCATCATGCGGGGTTTCGCTACGGACACTCGGAAATAGTGTCTGGGGCTTGGGCCGTTCATCACCAGGATTGCCCACTACTTGGAGTTGGACATCGAGGGCTCGGAGCTGACCCAGGTTGCCCCGACCACCATTCCTACGGACCTTACCATTCTATGGAACATGGGGATGGTCATACGGGATGCAACTGGGCGCTACTCCATCCACACGGAGCAGCAAGGACAGGCATCGACACCAGGAGCAGTTCCAGCACATATACCTCTGACCGAGACATTCGTTCCATGCACTGCCTTTGAACGACATATGTCGCACGGATTGGCGGAACTTTCAGCCCGACATAACCAGGATATGAAAAGAATCGAGAGATGGATGTCGATGATGGACGACAGAATCACCATGAACACCAGCAGGATTGAGGAGATCTTTCAGCATACATCCCAACTGGTTGAAAACACAAAGGTCTACTTTACAGCAGACTTCCGTCCACCTGACGACGATGAGCCGGGTTCCTAGTTTTTCTTTTCCTTTTCTTTTTCTTTTGTTGTTTTTACTCTATGTGTGTGATCATGTCCGAGTTGTATGAAATATGAATCTCTGTATGACATTGATTGATATAACATAACAACATTTGTTTCTTTTACTATATTTTGTTATTTCGTTTATTATTTTATTTTCCTTCTTACCCTTAGTTAGTCGAATAAGTGTGGGGTAAGAGTTCTTTGTTTTGTTTTTATTTCTCCTTGTTTTCAAATAAGTGTGGGGTAATTTAGATATGAATGAACACTGAGGACAGTGTCAAACTTAAGTGTGGGGTAGCAGTGCATAGTGCATTGTAGTAGAAAAAACATTTTGCATGATTTTTGCATGTTTTCCCCGTATTTTCACACCCTTCCAAAATTTTTTCATTTTTTCAAAATTTTTCATTCTTTCAGACATCAAAATGCAGTATGATTGGTAAAACATTGCTGACGTCTATGATATTTAGGTAGAATTTTATGATCAGTAGGAGACAATGTGATGATTATCTTGAACTTATTGATTAGGAATAGGGAATTCCTGATAATTGAGCACAACTTAGTTTGGATTAGATACCTCAGCCAATTACCTTTTCAAAACTTAACTAGATAAGATTAGACCAGTTGAAGATGCATTGGCAATCAAAATGACTAGATGATACTCTGAGCTGAAAGTGAAAAGAAAAATAAAGAGAGTTAATTAAATAGGGTAGTTTGCTAGCGGCCTTTGCTACTTGAGCACCACTCCTTAGGGGAACTTAAAGCCTGATGCCCTAAGGTTGTGTAGGTCTGGGAGTCATCGGAGTGGGACTCGCTACATGGGTAGTTGAAGTTGACGTGTGAAAGCAGACACAAAATACCCTGAAAAATCTATAAAAGAAAAATCAATAAAATGCTCAATTAAAAATCTTGTCACCCAGGCTCAAGACTCAGAAAGTTGTTTGTTGTTAGTATGTCTAGCGACGGGTCGAAGGATTATCTGGTAATAGTCGAGATGAGAGTATATTGTGTTGACTATCTGGTCTAGACTAGTACACACACTACACACCAGGAAGACCTTGTGACTGAGAGAAGAGTTCAATCTAGTTGTTAAGTTGTTAAACCTGCTTGATCATGATAATCTACTAGAGACATTTGAGACCTTGTCATAGCAACCTAACCAGTCAATCCTGTGTTGTGAATTGTCTGATTCAATGAAGAATTTTGGAGTAAAAACATGACTAGAAAATTTAAGTGACTGCACATATGATATAAAATCACTAACCTCAGGTAGACTTTGCTTGAGGACAAGCAAAAAGCTAAGTGTGGGGTTATATGATATGCATAAATCATATCACATTTTTAGCATGTTTTTAGGCATAATTTAGGGTGAAATTGATGGTAAATTCTTCTTAATTGATTGTTAATAACTTAATTTCACAGTTTGTGTGATTTTGGAAGTGTCAGGTGAAAAGTAGAAGAAAATGGAAAATTTCGGGGCAAAAACGTGATTTTCAGAAGTTCAGAAATCGGGGTGGGCGTCCCGAAGTCAGGATGGGCGTTCTGACCTGGTCAACAGGCCAGGACGGGCGTCCAGGACTCGGGACGGCCGTCCTGGCCTGGTCAACAGGCCGGGAAGGGCGTCCCGAGCTGCAGTTCAGAATCCCACATCGAAATTCTGAGAGAAATTCACTCCAGAAAGCTACTATAAATACCCCAGGCCTTCCTCAGTTGAAATCATTCCTCTCCACTCGATCTGAGTCATTTAGTGACTTCAAGTATACAGTTTTCCATAGTATACAAGTCACTTAGCGACTCAGGTTTCAGTATAAGTTTCTTTATATTCTTAGATAGTGTCCCGTATTCTTTGTTTCTGAGAGTTAGTCTCAGATCCTAGGATACGACTAGATAGGTTCGTTTCTGGTATTCATAGAATGCCCGGGGTTTCGTTAGGAGATCCTAAGAGGGCTCTAGGCGTTCGAAGAGTCAATCAATAAGGCTGGGCTTAAGTTGGGTATTAAGGTAAAGTCCAGCTACTAGGCTGAGGAAGCGTCCTCCGAAGGTTCTGTCGAGCAGAGTCGGGTCGAGCAGTCCAACATATACAAGCAGTTGCTCCATCGGTGAGACTAAGTAACGGGTGAATTCTTTTTGGCATCAGTTCCCCTGTCCCTCTCTTTATATGTCTGTACTGTGTTCGTCCAAACATTTGTTATAATTATTGGATTATGATTTTATGAATATTTGTTATGCATGTTGAAGTACTTTATGATTTTCCGGAAATGGCCACCAGCTTAACTTTCATTATGTCTGCATGTCTAATGTAGTCTCTTTTAAACTAAATGTAGGGTTATAGACAATTCCTAACCATGGTCTAATCATAACCTGTTTAGTTTAACATGCATTAATTTAGGACTTCCCCGTCGGGATGCATTAATGTCTGCCATATTAGATGAAATAACCTATAGATCACCATGTTTGTTAGAGTAGTCTAAGTAGGCTGAGTTTGTGTGTTTATGCTGGCGTTAGGGTGAGCGGCATGATCACCGAAGTGACATAGGGCTTTCATGGATGCCTTTAGCTCGAACCGTGAGTAGGGCCGTCATTAAGGTATGGCGGTTTATCAGGTAACTCAGATGTGGTACACCTTTAGACTGAGTACATAATTGCAATCTAGGCCAAGACATGTCTAAAATACTCGAAGATAGGTCAATCAACATGTAGGAACAATATAACATAGAATCAGGACATTATCTGTAAAACACTTTTAGGCTTAAATAGACTTAAACCTAATGGAGAATGAATCACACTCTCATAAAAGATATTGATGAACGATTGCATAACTGGATCATAAGATAAGAGTTAGGGTAAGAGGATAGTTACTACTAAGCCGTTACCACTTCCCTAGGAGTACGATATTTGATTTAATTAAAATCGTAGATACTTTCCAATAGACTAGCTACACGATAGGCACTCTGCCTTAGGTTCTGATTGATTAAGTGACAGTATAGAGGCTAAATGTGACAATTAGTCAGGATAAGTCCTTAATTACTCATAATCAACATAGGGTAAAACAACACCTATTTTAGTATATCAGTCGGAACGCATCAGATTTTTGGCGCCTTTGCCGGGGAAATATCATAATGAATTTAGGACTATTGGCCACAATTCTAGAGACTTATGATAGGTAACGGTAGTAACCTAGACCTTAGACCTACACTTATTTTATGCTAGTTAGACAATCAATTTCCGAAATATAGGGTTATCATAACTAATTGATTTTAGATATCATCTGAAATTAAGACATTTAGGATAATCAAATTTTAGAAAATTATTCTAAAACCATATTGAGGAACTTTATCGGCTTTCTAAATAAAGTATAAAAAGAAAAAAAAATGTTAAAAATTTAAAAACCCGAAAAATATCTTTCTTACTTTTTTTTCTATTTTGTTTTATTTCTGTCTCTGTTATTTGTTATTCCTAACCAGACTTTGCACTCATAGATGAAGAGAACAAGAGTAGCTACAAATCAAGCAAAGAAAACAGAAAACCCTGACACTCCAGGACGAAAGAAGACAAAACCAGAAGGACCATCTAGGCCTGAACCAGAAATACCACGGGGGAACCCTCTTCCACAACCTATAGAAATAAACTCAAGCCTAGACACCAGTGACTTAGTGAGAAGATTACTGAACACCCGTGAGCCAAGTCCCACGGAAGAAGATCCTTCTGAAGATACTTTTCCTCCAAGAGAAGAACCTCAAAGATCTCCAGTTCACACTCATGCCCAGAGAGTTCCTATAAATCCACCACCCCTTGACCAAACCCAAAACTCACCAACATCTCCTGAGTACACTCCAACGCCTAACGAGCACACCCCTTCATCCGGGGGAAGTACTAACGGTTATCATTCAGTTTTGTCCATGCAGATAGATACTTTTGCTCAAAGGATCTATGAGATGGATCAAGGAATTACACGCAGACTGTGTCATTCAGACCAAAGTATCCTGAATATCACAACCAACATGGACCGACTCAGGGCCACAGTAAGTCTCCAGGAAAGCCAAGGTGCACAGATACTCCGGGATTAGCTGACTTACGAAGTGAGCAGGGCAGGCAAAGGGATGAGATGAGAGCCATGTGCATAGAGATGCGAACCATGCAAGCAGAAATACGAGAGATCAGAAATAAGGGCCATTGAAAAAGGGAAGATTCTTTTTACTATTCTTTTCAGCAAATAAATTGTTTGAACTAAAATTAAATAATTGACCCCTACTTTTTATTTTCAAACTTTTTAAAATGGTCTCTTATTTTATTCAGTAATTTTTTCTTAAAACATTTTATTTCAAATTTTTACGAAAAACAAATGTGTTACAAATACAGTTTATTTTTTTTGATAAGTTGTTGATGTGATTTCGACTGATATGCTAAAATAGGTGTTGTTTTACCCTATGTTGATTATGAGTAATTAAGGACTTGTCCTGACTAATTGTCACATTTACTCTCTATAGTGTCACTTAATCAATCAGAACCTAAGGCAGAGTACCTATTGTGTAGCTAGTCTGTTGGAAAGTATCTACGATTTTAATTAATTCAAATATCGTACTCCCAGAGAAGTGGTAACGGCTTAGTAGTAACTATCCTCTTACCCTAACTCTTATCTTATGATCCAGTTATGCAATCGTTCATCAATATCTTTGATGAGAAGGTGATTCATTCTCCACTAGGTGTAAGTCTATTTAAGCCTAAAAGTGTTTTACAGATAATGTCCTGATTCTATGTTATACTGTTCCTACATGTTGATTGACCTATCTTCGAGTATTTTAGACATGTCTTGGCCTAGATTGCAACTATGTACTGAGTCTAAAGGTGTACCATATCTGAGTTACCTGATAAACCGCCCTACCTTAATGACGGCCCTACTCACGATTCGAGCTAAAGGCATCCATGAAAACCTATGTCACTTAGGAGATCATGCCGCTCGCCCTAACGCCGACATAAACACACAAACTCAGCCTACTTAGACTACTCTAACAAACATGGTGTTCTGTAGGTTATTTTATCTAATATGGCAGACATTAATGCATCCTGACGGGGAAGTCCTAAATTAATGCTTGTTAAACTAAACAGGTTATGATTAGACCATGGTTAGGAATTGTCTATAACCCTACATTTAGTTTAATAGAAACTACATTAGACATGCAGACATAATGAAAGTTAAGCTGGTGGCCATTTTCGGAAAATCATAAAGAACTTCAACATGCATAACAAATATCCATAAAATCATAATCCAATATACATAACAAATGTTTGGACGAACACAGTACAGACATATAAAGAGAGTGACAGGGGGACCAATGCCATAAAGTAATCACCCTTTACGAAGTCTCGCCGATGGAGCAACTGCTTGTATATGTTGGACTGCTCGACCCGACTCTGCTCGACAGAACCTTCGGAGGACGCTTCCTCAGCCTAGTAGTTGGACTTTACCTTAATACCCAGCTTAAGCCCAGCCCTGTGGACTGACTCTTCGAACGCCTAGAGCCCTCTTAGGATCTCCTAACGAAACCCCGGGTATTCTATGAATACCAGAAACGAACCTATCTAGTTGTATCCTAGGATCTGAGACTAACTCTCAGAAACAAAGAACACGAAAAAACTATCTAGAAATAAAAAGAAACTTATACTGAAACCTGAGTCTCTAAGTAACTTGTATACTTGAAAACTGTATACTTGAAGGAAACTTATACTTGAAGTAACTAAATGACTCAGATCGAGTGGAGAGGAATGAATTCAACTGAGGAAGGCCTGGGGTATTTATAGCAGCTTTCTGGAGTGAATTTCTCTCATAAATTCGATGTGGGACTCTGAACTGCAGCTCGGGATGCCCGTCCCGGCCTATTGACCAGGTCATGACGGCTGTCCCAAGTCCTGGCTTGTTGACCAGGTCAGGACGCCCATCTTGACTTCGGGACGCCCACCCTAACTTCTGAATTTCTGAAAATCACGTTTTTACCCCAAAATTTGCCATTTTCTTCTACTTTTCACCCGACACTTCCAAAATCACAAAACCTGTGAAATTGAGTTAATAACAATCAATTAAGACCGATTTACCATCAATTTCACCCTAAATTATGCCTAAAAATATGCTAAAAATGTGATATGATTTATGCATATCATATAACCCCACACTTAGCTTTTTGCTAGTCCTCAAGCAAAGTCTACCTGAAGTTAGTGATTTTAAATCATTTGTGCAGTCACTTAAATTTTGTAGTCATGTTTTTATTCCAAAAATTATTCAGACAATTCACAACACAGGTCTGACTGGTTAGGTTGCTATGACAAGGTCTCAAATGTCTCTAGTAGATTATTATGATCAAGCATGTTTAACAACTTAACAACTAGATTGAACTCTTCTCTCAATCACAAGGTCTTCTTGATGTGTAGTGTGTGTACTAGTCTAGACCAGATAGTCAACACAATATACTTTCATCTTAACTACTACCAGATAACACTTCGACCTGTCGCTAGACATACTAACAACAGACAACTTTCTGAGTTCTGAGCCTCGGTGACAAGATTTTTAATTATTTAGAATTTATTGATTTTTTTCTTTTATAGATTTTTTCCAGGGTATTTTGAGTCTGCTTTAACACGTCAACTTTAGCTCCCATGTAGCGAGTCCCACTCCGATGACTCCCAGACCTACACGACCTTAGGGCTTCAGGCTTTAAGTTCCCATGAGGAGTAGTGCTCGAGTAGCAAAGGCCGCTAGCAAACTACCCTATTTAATTAACTCTCTCCTTTTTTTTCTTTTCACTTTCAGCTCAGAGTCTCATCTAGTCATTTTAATTGCCAATACATCCTCAACTGGTCTAATCTTATCTAGTTAAGTTTTGAAAAGGTAATTGGCTGAGGTCTCTAATCCAGACTAAGTTGTGCTCAATTACCAGGAATTCCCTATTCCTAATAAGTTCAAGATAATCATCACATTGTCTCCTACTGATCATAACATTCTACCTACATATCATATACATCAGCAATGTTTAACCAATCATACTGCATTTTGAAGTCTAAAAGATTGAAAAGTTTTGAAATGTTTTTTGGAAGGGTGTGAAAATAAGGGGAAAACATGCAAAGATCATGCAACTCATGCAAAAATTTTCTTTCTACTACTACAGTGCACAATGCACTGCTACCCCACACTTAAGTCTGACACTGTCCTCAGTGTTCATGCATATCTAAATTACCCCACACTTATTTGAAAACAAGAAGAAATAAACAAAACAGAAAAACTTTTACCCCACACTTATTCGACTAACTAAGGGTAAGAAGGAAAATAAAGCAATGAAAGAAAAAACAAATAACAAAACACAAAATAAAATGAAAGAGATACTCCCTTATTCTGCGAATTCAACAGTCTGCTCGGACAAGTCAAAAGGTTTTATGTAGATCTTTAAGCGTGAGCTTCCTGGACTTTCCTGTTAGACTCTATCATTTCCTTGTTATAGTCGGCAATGCTTTTCAGCATGTCCCTGAATTCTTGCATGGGGTCAACTGGAACGATGTAGTTCCTAGGTGCGAGCAGAGCGACTTGCTGGTTCTACGGATATGGCAGTTGCTGAGGCACCCTTTTCTGGAAGTTAGCAGTCCCAGAATTGTTTCTCCAGCTGAATCCCGGATGGTTCTTCCAAGTGGGATTGTAGGTATTTCCTATAGGAGCAGAGTTAACTGCATCCACTTGTTCCATATCTTCTGGAATAGTCAATATTCCATTACCGTAACAATCTCCACTAAAATGCGGTCCTTGGCAAAATTCGCAGACTTGATACACTGGCTGAACGCTTTTCCCTTGTTGGAAAGCATTTAGTTGATTAGTAATGTTGGCCTTCAGTGCCTCAAATTGATCATCAGTGGAGGCGAGGGCCGCATTTACTGGTTGCTTCTTAGCTCGGCCACTTGTGCGCCAGTTCTTGCTATTCCTATAGAGCCTCTCCAGAGCGTTTCTAGCATCTACATCACTCATTCCATTGAAACCGCTCTGGGGATTGAGTCCATCAAGAACTTGCTTGCCCATGTCCGTCATACCCCCGTAAAATTGCTGGATCAGTAGTGCTTCGGTAAGTCCATGTTAGGGGCAGAGCCTGAGTAGCTCCTTGAATTTGTCCCAAGCTTCGATCACTGTCTCATCAGCAGCTTGAGTAAAAGTGGATAGAGCCCTTCGATATTCTAGGACCCTTGCTGCAGAGTAGTACTCTTCCAGGAAGGCTTTGCTTAACTCATCCCATGAGGTTATGGAGTTATTAGGTAGTTGGGCCAACCATCTCTTAACTCTGTCCCTCAGTGAGTAGGGAAAGAGGTTTAGTTTGGTTACTTCTGCAGTATGATCTCCCTTGAGGCCTTCGTAGAGAGAGGAGAAATCAGACAAGTGTTCTAGCGGATTCTCGGCTGCAGTTCCTCCAAACTAGACCCGATTAATAATCAACTGGATCACATTCGGTTTAAGATCATAGCGAGGGTTTCCAGGGATTTGAATGGCTGATGTTACCGGAACAGTCTGTGGCTGGATGTAGGATTCGAGGGGAGGTCTTTCAGCAGCCATCTCTGTTCTTCGTCTATTAGCTGTACGGATGAGACGTTCGGGATTCTCAACTGGGGATTCAAGGTTAGCTTCTGAAGATCGAGTCATGCAACTATAGAGAAGAATACGTTTAAGCCTGAGCAAACTGGTTAGTGGAGTAACACAGGAAGTGAAAGATTAGAAAAATTTGGAAGAAAACAAATATTCACCTATGAAAGAGAAAAAGAAAACAAATAATACAAGAGATAGGAAAAAGAACAACTCACCATTGAGCAAGAAAAATACATTCTTTTTTTCGGATTTTAAATTTTAACATTTTTATTCTTTTTATATTTCGAAAACAATTAAATTCTCTTAATATGGTTTTAGAATAATTTTCTAAAATTTGATTATCCTAAGTGTCTTAATTCTAGATAATATCTAAAATTAATTAGTTATGATAAACCTATATTTCGGAAATTGATTGTCTAACTAGCAAAAAATAAGTGTTAGGTCTAAGGTCTAGGTTACTATCGTTACCTATCAAAAGCCTCTAGAATTTTGATAAGGAATCCTAAATTCATTATGATATGTCCCCGGCAACGCCGCCAAAAATCTGATGTGATTCCGACTGATATGCTAAAATAGGTGTTGTTTTACCCTATGTTTATTATGAGTAATTAAGGACTTGTCCTGACTAATTGTCACATTTACTCTCTATAATGTCACTTAATCAATCAGAACCTAAGGCAGAGTACCTATCGTGTAGCTAGTCTGTTGGAAAGTATCTACGATTTTAATTAATTCAAATATCGTACTCCCAGAGAAGTGGTAACGGCTTAGTAGTAACTATCCTCTTACCCTAACTCTTATCTTATGATCCAGTTATGCAATTGTTCATCAATATCTTTGATGAGAGGGTGATTCATTCTCCACTAGGTGTAAGTCTATTTAAGCCTAAAAGTGTTTTACAGATAATGTCCTGATTCTATGTTATACTGTTCCTACATGTTGATTGACCTATCTTCGAGTATTTTAGACATGTCTTGGCCTAGATTGCAACTATGTACTGAGTCTAAAGGTGTAACACATCTGAGTTATCTGATAAACCGCCCTACCTTAATGACGGCCCTACTCACGGTTCGAGCTAAAGGCATCCATGAAAACCTATGTCACTTAGGAGATCATGTCGCTCGCCCTAACGCCGACATAAACACACAAACTCAGCCTACTTAGACTACTCTAACAAACATGGTGTTCTGTAGGTTATTTTATCTAATATGGCAGACATTAATGCATCCCGACGGGGAAGTCCTAAATTAATGCTTGTTAAACTAAACAGGTTATGATTAGACCATGGTTAGGAATTATCTATAACCCTACATTTAGTTTAAAAGAAACTACATTAGACATGCAGACATAATGAAAGTTAAGCTGGTGGCCATTTCCAGAAAATCATAAAGAACTTCAACATGGATAACAAATATCCATAAAATCATAATCCAATATACATAACAAATGTTTCGACGAACACAGTACAGACATATAAAGAGAGTGACAGGGGGACCGATGCCATAAAGTAATCACTCTTTACGAAGTCTCATCGATGGAGCAACTGCTTGTATATGTTGGACTGCTCGACCCGACTCTGCTGGACAGAACCTTCGGAGGACGCTTCCTCAGCCTAGTAGTTGGACTTTACCTTAATACCCAGCTTAAGCCCAGCCCTGTGGACTGACTCTTCGAACATGCCTAAACACATGCTAAAAATGTGATATGATTTATGCATATCAGTTGTATAAACTTAATCTTTTGTTTTTCTTGTTGAACAGAGGTTAGGATAAGATTAGGGTAGTAATGATTTTCGAAAAAGAGATTGAGAAATTTTTGCAAAGAGTTTTTAACAGCTTCTGAATTTGATAGGTTAAACATGAAGACTTGTTAAATATTATGATTGTTTTTGGTGTACTGAGATTTGCAGGGAATTATGAAAAGAAAAAGAAAAAAATCCGGAAGTGGCATGCATCCCGATGCAACCCGGGACGGGCGTCCCGAAGGCCGCCCCTTCTACAAATATGTTATTTTTCTTCATTTTCTCTCAAACCAACCACCAAAAATTCATCTCTCTACAAAATTCTCTCCACCTTCTCTCTACAAATTTTTGGCAACTCCCCAAAGTTTCAAAATTCGAATTTCCTTCCAAAATTTGAACTTTAAAATTTGCTTCCAAAACTCGAATTTCCCTCCAAAATTCGAATTTCCAGCCAAAAATTCAAAATCCTTCCCTAACCAAAATCCATCCTTCCGAATTCAAATTCACCTCCAGAATTCGAATTCGAATCTTCTTTCCCGCCTAAATTCTCAAAGTCTCTCGAACGTTCTCAACCAAATGGCTCCCAAACGTGCTCGTATCACTTCTTCCATGACCGTCACATCGGTGGCACACCCTTTTATGTTGTTTCCCTCCATTCCAGCATACCAGGAGAGATGTCATGTGATGCGATTCCGATTGACGTACTAAATAGGTGTTATTTTACCCTATGTCGATTATGATTAATTAAGGACTGTGATTGACTAATTGTCACGTTTAGTCTTATGGTGTCACTTAATCAGCCAGAATCTAAGGCAGAGTACCTATCGTGTAGCTAGTCTATTGGAAAGTATCTACGATCTTACTAAGTTAATTATCGTACTCCTAGGGAAGTGGCAACGGCTTAGTAGTAACTCTTATCTTATGATCCAGTTATGCAATCTTCATCAAATACTTTGATGAGAGGGTGATCCATTCTCCACTAGGTTCAAGTCTAATTAACCCTAGAAGTGTTTTAAAGATAAGTTATGATTCTATGTTATACTGTTCCTATATGTTGATTGACCTATATTCGAGTGTTTTATATATATCTTAGTCTGGAATGCAACTATGTTCTATGTCTAAAGGTGTACCACATCTGAGTCTCTATGCTACCGCCCCCTATCATTAAGGTAAACGGCCCTACTCACGGTACGAACAGAGACAGTTATGAAAGCCCTATGTCACTTTCGGGGATCACTCTGAAGGCTCGTAATCGCTGGCATAACGCTCTACTCAGCCTACCTAGACTACTCTAACAAGCCAGGTGTTCAGCATGTTATTTTATCTAGTATGGCAGACACCAATACTAATTGATGCCTGTTAAACTAAACAGGTTATGAATAGACCGTGGTTAGGAATTGTCTATAAACCTATTTTAGTTTAAAAGAAACTGCATTAGACATGCAGACATAATGATTATTTAGCAGGTGGCTATTTCTGGAAAAACATAATAACTTCAACATACAAAACAACTATTTATAAAATCATAATCTGATATTCATAATTGATGTTTAGGACAAAGCAATAAAACATATAAGAGAGGGGTATGGGGACTGATGCCATAAAGAAATCACCCTTTACTTAGTCTCGCCTACAGAGCGTACTGCTGTATATATCATATTGCTCGCCCTGACTCTGCTCACCAGAACCTTCGGAGGACGCTTCCTCAGCCTAGTAACTGGGCTTTACCTTAATACCCAGCTTAAGCCCAGCCCTGTAGACTGACTCTTCGAATGCCTAGAGCTCTCTTAGGGTCTCCTAACGAAACCCCGGGTATTCTATGAATACCGGAAACGAACCTATCTATAGAAACCTAAGATCTGAGACTATTTCTTATAAACTAAAACAAAACACTAATAAGAAAGAAAACTGAGATCCGAGTCTCTGAGTGAGTTGTGTACTGGAAAACTGTACACTGGAAACCACTTAATGACTCAGATCGAGTGGAGAGTGATGAATTCAACTGCTGGAGGCCTGGGGTATTTATAGCAGCTTCCCGGAGTGAAAAATTCTGAAAAATTCGATGTGGGACAGCTTCTGGCGGTTCGGGACGCCTGTCCTGATTCGTTGACCAGGTTCGGGACGCCCGTCCCGGTTCAGGACGCCCGTCCTGGAGGTTTGACCGGGTCAATATTTCCAAAAATTGCGTTTTTGCCCCAGAATTTGCTGTTTTCGTCTACTTTTCACCTGACACTTCCAAAATCATAAAAACCGTGAAATCAAGTAAATAGTAAATGATTAATGTCAATTTACTCTCGATTTCACATTAAAACATACATAAAAACATGCTAAAAATGTGATACGATTTTCGCGTATCAGATAACCCCACACTTAGCTTTTTGCTTGTCCTCAAGCAAAGTCTACATGGAGTTAGTGATTTTAAACCGTAGTGCAGTCACTTAAATTCCTAGTCATGTTTTTATTCCAAAAATTCTTCAGACAATTCTTAACACATGTCTGATTGGTTAGGTTGCTATGACAAGGTCTCAAATGTCTCTAGTAGTTTGTTATGATCAGGCAGAAAACAAATCAACAACTAGGTTGGACTTTTTTCTTAGTCACAGGGTCTTCCTGATGTGTAGTGTGTGTACTAGTCTAGACCAGATAGTCAACACAATGAACTCTTATCTTAACTGCTACCAGATAATACTTCGACCTATCGCTAGACATACTGACAACAGATAACTTTCTGAGTTCTGAGCTTTGGTGATAGATTTTTAATGTTTTAGCACTTAGTTATTTTCTTTATAGATTCAGGGTATTTCGAGTTGCTTAGAACACGTCAACTTCAACTACCCATGTAGCGAGTCCCACTCCGATGACTCCCAGATCTACACGACCTTAGGGCATCAGGCTTTAAGTTCCCCGAAGGAGTGGTGCTCGAGTAGCGAAGGCCGCTGGCAAACTACCCTATTGTAATTAACTTCCTTAAGTTCTTTTCACTTTTAGCTCAGAGTCTCATCTAGTCATTCTAACTGCCAATATATCCACAACTGGTCTAATTTTATCTAGTTAAGTCTCGAATAGGCAATTGGTTGAGGTCTCTAATCCAGACAAGGTTGTGCTCAGTTATCAGGAATTCCCTATTCCTAATCAATTAGTCCAAGATAGCTATCAATTATCTCCTACTAACCATAACATACTACCTACATATCATAGACATAAGCAATTTGTTTAACCAAGCATACTGCATTTAGAAGTCTGAAAGATGGAAAAATTTTGAAAAATTTTTGGAAGGGTGTGAAAATACAGGGAAAACAAGCAAAAGCATGCGGAAAAAAAATTTCAAACTGCTTCAAACTGCTAAGTGCACCGTGCACTGCTACCCCACACTTAAATCTGGCATTGTCCTCAGTGTTCATGCATAGCTAATTACCCCACACTTATTTGAAAACAAGAAATAAAACATAAAAAAAAGATTCTTACCCCACACTTATTCATCTAACTACGGGTAAGAAGGAACATAGAAATAACAAAAAAGAAGAAACAAAATGAAAGAAAGAGATACTCCCTTAGTCTGTGAAGTCACAATCTGCTCGGACGAGTCAAACGGCTCTCTGTAAATCTTTAGGCGTTGTCCGTTTACTTTTTGAATAATACCGTCAGAATCCATGATGTCACATGCTCCGAAAGGATACTTCCTGATTGTGAACGGTCCTGACCAAGCTACGCAGCTTTCCTGGGAAAAATTTTAAACGTGAGTTGTACAACAATACCTTATCACCTGGTTCAAAGTTTTTCTGGGCTCTGAGTCGTCTGTCATGCCGGAGTTTACTTGTCATTTTGAACTGATGTGAATTCTCATAGCTTTGAGCCTCCATCATCCAATTCGTTGAGTTGTAAAATCCGGTGTTCCTTAGTCAAATTATCGTCGAGATTGCATTTTCGTACTGCCCAGTAAGCTTTATGTTCAAGTTCAACCGGAAGGTGGCATGCTTTTCCGTAGACTAGTCGATAGGGTGAGAACCCCGTAGTGGTCTTGTATGCTGTACGGAAGGCCCATAATGCATCCTCCAGTTTATTGGACCAATCCTTACGGTTAACACCCACGGTCTTTTCTAGGATTCTCTTTTTCCCCTATTGGTTACCTCAGCCTGCCCGTTGGTTTGAGGATGGTAGGCTGTGGAAATGCGATGCTGAATTCCGTAATGCTGGAGTACTTTCTGCAATTGAGAGTTGCAGAAGTGCGTACCTCGATCACTGATTAGGGCTTTTGGACATCCAAACCTGGCGAAAATCTGCTTAAGGAATCTGCATACGGCTCGAGCATCATTAGTAGGTAGGGCCTGTGCCTCAGGCCATTTTGAAAAATATTCTACAGCTACTAAGATGTACTTCATACCAAAAGAGGAAGGAAACGGACCCATGAAATCTATACCCCATATGTCAAATATTTCTACACTTTGAATTACCTGTTGGGGTAGATTATCTCGAGAAGATATGGTTCCCGCTTTCTGACAGGCATCGCACGATCCTGTAAATGCTGCGGCGTCTTTGAATATGGTGGGCCAGTAAAAGCCTGCTTCTAATACTTTTCGGGCCGTATTGGTTGCAGCTAAGTGACCGCCTGTTGGTCCGCAGTGACAGTGTTCCAGAATTTGGAAACCTTCTTCTTGAGATACACATCTTCTGATCATCTGATCTGCACATATTTTAAATAGAAAAGGATCTTCCCAATAGTAATATTTCAGGTCAGCAAAGAATTTTCTTCTTTGTTGAGCAGTGATATCACTAGGGAGAGTCCGGGCTGCCAAGTAATTTGCTATATCTGCAAACCAAGGGGGTGAGAAACTAGCAAATAATGCACATAGATTCTCATCCGGAAATTTATCAGATATGATTGTTTCATCAATGGCTTCTAGGGTCGGATTTTCTAACCTAGACAAATGGTCTGCGGCTAAGTTTTCTGCCCCTTTCTTATCCCGGATTTCTATGTCAAATTCTTGAAGCAATAAAACCCATCTAATCAATCTTGGTTTTGCGTCGGTTTTATTAAACAAGTATTTTAGTGCCGAATGATCAGTATAAACAATAGTTTTAGACAGGACTAGATAGGATCGAAACTTATCAAATGCATATACTACTGCTAATAATTCCTTTTCTGTCGTAGTGTAATTTTCCTGAGCATCAGTTAAGGTTTTACTAGCATAATATATTACATGAAACTTCTTATCATGTCTTTGTCCTAAAACTACTCCTACTGCATAGTCACTAGCATCACACATAAGCTCAAAAGGTAGACTCCAATCAGGTGATGTCATGATAGGTGCAGTAGTTAAGAGTTCCTTAAGTCTATTAAAAGCTTTTAGACATTTCTCATCAAAGACAAATGGAACATCTTTTCCGAGTAAATTGGTCAACGACCTGGCTATTAATGAAAAATCTTTTATGAACCTACGATAAAAGCCAGCGTGTCCCAAAAAACTCCTAACGACTCTCACATTTTTGGGAGGAGGTAGTTTTGAAATTACTTCAATTTTTGCCTTATCTACTTCCATACCTAGGTGTGAGATCTTATGTCCTAAAACGATTCCCTCTTTTACCATGAAGTGGCATTTTTCCCAATTTAAAACCAGGTTAGATTTTATACAACGTTTCAACATTAAATCCAAGTTCTTTAGACAAACCTCAAATAAATTTCCAAAAACAGAAAAGTCATCCATAAATACTTCCATAGATTTTCCTAACATGTCCTCAAAGATAGCAGTCATACAACGTTGAAATGTAGCAGGTGCATTACACAAACCAAAAGGCATCCTTCTATATGCAAATGTTCCGAAAGGGCATGTGAATGTAGTTTTATGCTGGTCCTCAGGGGAAATAGGAATTTGAAAATACCTAGAAAACCCATCAAGAAAGCAATAAAACATGTGTCCAGATAGCCTTTCTAACATTTGGTCAATAAAAGGAAGGGGAAAGTGATCTTTTCGTGTGGCCGTATTTAATTTTCTATAGTCTATGCATACACGATGACCAGTTACAGTTCTTGTAGGGATTAGTTCATTATGCTCATTCCTAACAACTGTTATACCGCCTTTCTTAGGTACTACCTGCACCGGGCTTACCCACTCACTATCTGAGATAGGGTAGATAAGTCCTGCATCTAACAGTTTAATGACTTCTTTCTTAACAACATCACACACATTAGGATTCAACCTCCTTTGAGGTTGCACACATGGCTTATACTCATTTTCTAGAAGAATCTTATGCGAACAAAAGCTTGGATTAATACCTGGGATATCCGCAATTTTGTAGGCAAAGGCTCTTCTATGCTTTCTGCACATGTCCACAGTCAGCTTCCTTTGTTCTGCAGTCAGATCAGCTGCAAGAATAATGGGAAGTTTCTTGTTGTCATCTAGGAATTCGTAGCACAGATGAGTGGGTAGTTCCTTCAGTTCCAAGTCTGGTGGATCTTCAAACGAGGTTCGTCTTTCTTCATCTCATCATCACCTATCTCAGTGAAACTATCAGAAGTAATTTCATTTTCAGAAGAGCTAAGTTCAGACTCCTCTAATTCTAGGGAGTCCTCACTTAGAATTTGATAGTTTGAGCATAGGTCTGTCACGTTAATTGCAATCAAGTGTTCCATGGCATCCACACAAAAACAAGTATCATCTAAATGCATGGGATACCTAAGGGTTCATTTAGATAAAAGTGATGTCATCATTTCCTACCCTTAACTTGATTTGACCATTACTGACGTCTATTAATGCTTTTGAGGTGGCTAGAAATGGTCGACCTAGGATCAGGGGCACTCCTCCTTCCCCATTCATGTCCATGACAACGAAATCCACAGGAAATACAAATTTTCCGACCTTTACTAAGAGGTCTTCAATTATTCCCTTGGGGATTTTGACTGTCCTGTCTGCAAGTTGTATGCACATCCTAGTCGTTTTCAAATCATGCAATCCTAATTTATCAAATAAACTAGATGGCATAAGATTAATACTAGCTCCTAAGTCTGCTAATGCATGCATGTTAGTAATATTTCCAATTGTACATGGCAAGGTAAAACAACCAGGATCTTTCTGTTTAGACGGTAGTTTATTCAACAGAACCGCCGAACATTCTTCATTAAGAACCACCTTGTCCATGTCAAATTTTCTTTTATTACTAACAACTTCTTTTAAAAACTTAGCATACTTTGGCATTTCAGAAATAACATCAAGTAAAGGTAAATTAACATGAATCTGACTAAAATTCCTAAGAAACTTTTCAAATTGCTCCTTATCTTTATTGTGCATAAGTCTGGCAGGGTAAGGTAGGCTTTTGGCCGGTACTCAGGAATAAACTCCGTCTTCCCTTTCCTTGCTACTTCGATTTCGACTCCGTCGGCGTTGGGTCCTTGGAGCCTTCTTCTGGTTCCTGCACAAGAATAGGAGGGTCAGATGGTTTGGGTGGAGATGGAGATAGAATTTTACCAGATCTTAGAGTGATGGTCTTGCATTCAGTTTGAGGGTTGGTCTCAGTGTTGCTTGGTAGCGTTCCCTGGGACCTGTGAGAGAAATGGGTGGATAGCTGACCCATTGCCTCTCTAAAGTTTGTATAGCAGCTTGTGTGTTTCTGATTGTTTGCTCGGTCTGTCTGTCTATTCTCGTTCTGCTGGATTCTTTCTGCGTGAGCTTCCTGAATCTTTCTGTTGGACTCTATCATTTCCTTGTTGGAGTCGGAAATGCTCTTCAGCATGTCTCTAAATTCTTGCATGGGATCAGCTGGAACGATGTAGTTCCTTGGTGCAGGCAGAGCAACTTGCTGGTTCTGCGGATATGGCAGCTGCTGAGGTACTCTTTTCTGGAAGTTAGTAGCCCCGGGATTGTTTCTCCAGCTAAATCCCGGATGGTTCTTCCAAGTGGGATTGTAGGTATTTCCTATAGGAGCAGAATTTACTGCGTCCACTTGTTCCATCTCTTCTGGGACAGTTAATATCCCATTACCATAACAATCCCCACTGAAATGTGGTCCTTGGCAAAACTCGCAGACTTGGTATACTGACTGAATGCTTTTCCCTTGTTGGAAAGCATTCAGCTGATTAGTAATGCTGGCCTTCAGTGCCTCAAATTGATCATCAGTGGAGGCAACGACCGCATTTACTGGTTGCTTCTTAGCTCGGCCACTTGTGCGCCAATTCTTGCTGTTCCTGTAGAGTCTCTCCAGAGCGTTTCTAGCATCTACATCACTCATTCCATTGAAACCGCTCTGAGGATTGAGTCCATCGAGAATTTGCTTACCCATGTCTGACATACCCCCGTAAAATTGCTGAATCAGCAATGCCTCGGTAAGTCCATGTTGGGGGCAGAGCCTGAGTAGCTCCTTGAATCTGTCCCAAGCTTCGATCACTGTCTCATCAGCAGCTTGAGTGAAACTAGACAGAGCCCTTCGATATTCTAGGACTCTTGCTGCAGAGTAGTACTCTTCTAGGAAGGCTTTGCTTAACTCGTCCCATGAGGTGATGGAGTTAGTAGGTAGCTGGGCCAACCATCTCTTAGCTCTGTCCCTAAGTGAGTAGGGAAACAGGTTGAGTTTAGTTATTTCTGCAGTATGATCTCCCTTGAGGCCTTCGCAGAGAGAAGAGAAATCAGATAGGTGTTCCAGCGGATTCTCGGCTGCAGTTCCTCCAAACTGAACCGATTTATAATCAGCTGGATCACATTCGGTTTCAGATCATAGCGAGGGTTCCCAGGGATTCGGATGGCAGATGAGACTGGGATAGTCTGTGGCTGGATGTAGGATTCAAGGGTAGGTCTTTCAGCAGCCATTTCTGTTCTTCGCCTATTAGCTGTGCGAATGATTCGTTCAGGATTTTCAACTGGTGTTTCAAGGTTAGCTTCTGAAGATCGAGTCATGCAAAAGAGAACACGTTTTAGCCTGAGCAAACTGGTTAGTGAGGTTACAGGGAGAGTGAAAACTAAAGAAAAACTTGGAAGAAAGAGAAAACAAAACAAAACAACTATTCACAGGGAGAAAACACAAAAAGAGGGAAAAGAGAATAACTTACCGTTAAACAAGAAAAAGTACAATTTTTTTCGGATTTTTAGATTTAAAATTTTCTTTTAATATTTGAAAGCAATTAAATTCCCTCAATATGGTTTTAGAATGATTTTCTAAAATTTGATTATCCTAAATGTCTTAATTCCAGATAACATCTAAAATTAATTAGTTATGATAATCCTATATTTCGGAAACTGATTGTCTAACTGGTATAAGATAAGTGTAGATCTAAGGTCTAGGTTACTACCGTTACCTATCATAAGTCTCTAGAATTTTGATCAGGAATCCTAAATTCATTATGATATTTCCCCGGCAACGGCGCCAAAAATCTGATGCGATTCCGGTTGACGTACTAAATAGGTGTTATTTTACCCTATGTCGATTATGATTAATTAAGGACTGTGATTGACTAATTGTCACGTTTAGTCTTATGGTGTCACTTAATCAGCCAGAATCTAAGGCAGAGTACCTATCGTGTAGCTAGTCTATTGGAAAGTATCTACGATTTACTAAGTTAATTATCGTACTCCCAGGGAAGTGGCAACGGCTTAGTAGTAACTAGCCTCTTATCCTAACTCTTATCTTATGATCCAGTTATGCAATTCATCAAATACTTTGATGAGAGGGTGATCCATTCTCCACTAGGTTCAAGTCTAATTAACCCTAGAAGTGTTTTAAAGATAAGTTCTGATTCTATGTTATACTGTTCCTATATGTTGATTGACCTATATTCGAGTGTTTTAGATATATCTTAGCCTGGAATGCAACTATGTTCTGTGTCTAAAGGTGTACCACATCTGAGTCTCTATGCTACCGCCCCCTATCATTAAGGTAAACGGCCCTACTCACGGTACGAACAAGACAGTTATGAAAGCCCTATGTCACTTTCGGGGATCACTCTGAAGGCTCGTAATCGCTGGCATAACGCTCTACTCACCTACCTAGACTACCAACAAGCCAGGTGTTCAGCATGTTATTTTATCTAGTATGGCAGACACCAATACTAATTGATGCCTGTTAAACTAAACAGGTTATGAATAGACCGTGGTTAGGAATTGTCTATAACCCTATTTTAGTTTAAAAGAAACTACATTAGACATGCAGACATAATGATTATTTAGCAGGTGGTTATTTCCGGAAAAACATAATAACTTCAACATACAAAACAACTATTCATAAAATCATAATCTGATATTCATAATTGATGTTTAGGACAAAGCAATAAAACATATAAGAGAGGGGTATGGGGACTGATGCCATAAAGAAATCACCATTTACTTAGTCTCGCCTACAGAGCGTACTGCTGTATAGGTCGTATTGCCCGCACTGACTCTGCTCGCCAGAACCTTCGGAGGACGCTTCCTCAGCCTAGTAGCTAGACTTTACCTTACGTCCTGGGCTTAAGCCTAGCCCTGTGGACTGACTCTTCGAACGCCTAGAGCTCTCTTAGGGTCTCCTAACGAAACCCCGGGTATTCTATGAATACCGGAAACGAACCTATCTATAGAAACCTAAGATCTGAGATTATTTCTCAGAAACTAAAACAAAACACTAATAAGAAAGAAAACTGAGATCCGAGTCTCTGAGTGAGTTGTGTACTGGAAAACTGTACACTGGAAACCACTTAATGACTCAGATCGAGTGGAGAGGGATGAATTCAACTGCTGGAGGCCTGGGGTATCTATAGCAGCTTCCCGGAGTGAAAAATTCTGAAAAATTCGATGTGGGACAGCTTCTGGCGGTTCGGGACGCCCGTCCCGGTTCGGGATGCCCGTCCTGATTCGTTGACCAGGTTCGGGACGCCCGTCCCGGTTCAAGACGCCCGTCCCGGTTCAGGACACCCATCCTGGAGGTTTGACCGGGTCGGGACGCCCGTCCCGGACCTTTGACCGGGTCAATATTTCCAAAAATTGCGTTTTTGCCCTAGAATTTGTTGTTTTCGTCTACTTTTCACCTGACACTTCCAAAATCATAAAAACCGTGAAATCAAGTAAATAGTAAATGATTAATGTCAATTTACTCTCGATTTCACATTAAAACATACATAAAAACATGCTAAAAATGTGATACGATTTTCGCGTATCATCATGGATATATCGGATGCACCATACTGATTGGCAGAACGCTTGACTGGGTAGCAGTACAGACACTAGAAGTTGAGCAGGAGGTCCGACGCATACTCGACGTACTACCCTACAGTCCAGTCTTCATCGTCACTAAGCCGACCTACCTAGAGCTGGTATGTGAGTTCTATGCTTCATTTACATTCCAGCAAGAGCACATCACATTCCGTTTGGGTGGAATGGATCAATCGAGGAGCATGGCCGAGTTCGGCATCGCCTTAGGTGTCTGGCAGAGGGACGAGCTGGATACGCCCCCCTACACCACAGCAGTTCAAGACTTCACTTCTGCAGACGTCTCCACTGCTTGGGCTCAGATTTGTACGACGGGTGCTCCCTACCAGCATGGGTTTGCGAAAGCCACAGGTATTCATCCTGCTCTTTGCTATTTACATGCTATTATAGCACACACTCTGTCAGGACGTCGGGCGGCTCCCGGGAATGTCACCGAGATGGAGACATTCCTCCTGGCCAACATGCATATGGGTTCTACAGTGGAGATGGCTCGACTCATCACTGTCATCATGCGGGGTTTCGCTACGGACACTCGGAAATAGTGTCTGGGGCTCGGGCCGTTCATCACCAGGATAGCCCACTACTTGGAGTTGGACATCGAGGGCTCGGAGACACCATTCCTACGGACCTTACCATTCTACGGAACATGGGGATGGTCATACGGGATGCAACTGGGCGCTACTCCATCCACACGGAGCAGCAAGGACAGGCATCGACACTAGGAGCAGTTCCAGCACATATACCTCCGACCGAGACATTCGTTCCATGCACTGCCTTTGAACGACATATGTCGCACGGATTGGCGGAACTTTCAGCCCGACATAACCGGGATATGGAAAGAATCGAGAGACGGATGTCGATGATGGACGATAGAATCGCCATGAACACCAGCAGGATTGAGGAGATCTTTCAGCATACCTCCCAACTGGTTGAAAACACAAAGGTCTACTTTACAGCAGACTTCCGTCCACCTAACGACGATGAGCCGGGTTCCTAGTTTTTCTTTTCCTTTTCTTTTCCTTTTGTTGTTTTTACTCTATGTGTGTGACTATGTCTGAGCTGTATGAAATATGAATCTCTGTATGACATTGATTGATATGACATAACAATATTTGTTTCTTTTACTATATTTTGTTATTTCGTTTATTATTTTATTTTCCTTCTTACCCTTAGTTAGTCGAATAAGTGTGGGGTAAGAGTTCATTGTTTTGTTTTTATTTCTCCTTGTTTTCAAATAAGTGTGGGGTAATTTAGATATGCATGAACACTGAGGACAGTGTCAAACTTAAGTGTGGGGTAGCAGTGCATAGTGCACTGTAGTAGAAAAAACATTTTGCATGATTTTTGCATGTTTTCCCCGTATTTTCACACCCTTCCAAAAAATTTTCATTTTTTCAAAATTTTTCATTCTTTTAGACATCAAAATGCAGTATGATTGGTAAAACATTGCTGACGTCTATGATATTTAGGTAGAATTTTATGATCAGTAGGAGACAATGTGATGATTATCTTGAACTTATTGATTAGGAATAGGGAATTCCTGATAATTGAGCACAACTTAGTTTAGATTAGATACCTCAGCCAATTACCTTTTCAAAACTTAACTAGATAAGATTAGACCTGTTGAAGATGTATTGGCAATCAAAATGACTAGATGATACTCTGAGCTGAAAGTGAAAAGAAAAATAAAGAGAGTTAATTAAATAGGGTAGTTTGCTAGCGGCCTTTGCTACTCGAGCACCACTCCTTAGGGGAACTTAAAGCCTGATGCCCTAATGTTGTATAGGTCTGGGAGTCATCGGAGTGGGACTCGCTACATGGGTAGTTGAAGTTGACGTGTGAAAGCAGACACAAAATACCCTGAAAAATCTATAAAAGAAAAATCAATAAAATGCTTAATTAAAAATCTTGTCACCCAGGCTCAAGACTCAGAAAGTTGTTTGTTGTTAGTAGGCCTAGCGACGGGTCGAAGAATTATCTGGTAATAGTCGAGATGAGAGTATATTGTGTTGACTATCTGGTCTAGACTAGTACACACACTACACACCAGGAAGACCTTGTGACTGAGAGAAGAGTTCAATCTAGTTGTTAAGTTGTTAAACCTGCTTGATCATGATAATCTACTAGAGACATTTGAGACCTTGTCATATCAACCTAACTAGTCAATCCTGTGTTGTGAATTGTCTGATTCAATGACGAATTTTGGAGTAAAAACATGACTAGAAAATTTAAGTGACTGCACATATGATTTAAAATCACTAACTTCAGGTAGACTTTGCTTGAGGACAAGCAAAAAGCTAAGTGTGGGGTTATATGATATGCATAAATCATATCACATTTTTAGCATGTTTTTAGGCATAATTTAGGGTGAAATTGATGGTAAATCGGTCTTAATTGATTGTTATTAACTCAATTTCACAGTTTGTGTGATTTTGGAAGTGTCAGGTGAAAAGTAGAAGAAAATGGCAAATTTCGGGGCAAAAACGTGATTTTCAAAAGTTCAGAAATCGGGGTGGGCGTCCCGAAGTCAGGATGGGCGTCCTGACCTGGTCAACAAGCCAGGACGGGCGTCCAGGACTCGGGACGACCATCCTGACCTGGTCAATAGGCCGGGATGGGCGTCCCGAGCCGCAGTTCAGAATCCCACATCGAAATTCTGAGAGAAATTCACTCCAGAAAGCTACTATAAATACCCCAGGCCTTCCTTAGTTGAAATCATTCTTCTCCACTCGATCTGAGTCATTTAGTGACTTCAAGTATACAGTTTTCCATAGTATACAAGTCACTTAGCGACTCAGGTTTCAGTATAAGTTTCTTTATATTCTTAGATTGTGTCTCGTGTTCTTTGTTTCTGAGAGTTAGTCTCAGATCCTAGGATACGACTAGATAGGTTCGTTTCTGGTATTCATAAAATACCTGGGGTTTCGTTAGGAGTTCCTAAGAGGGCTCTAGGCATTCGAAGAGTCAGTCAACATGGCTGGGCATAAGCTGGGTATTAAGGTAAAGTCCAGCTACTAGGCTGAGGAAGTGTCCTCCGAAGGTTCTGTCGAGCACAGTCGGGTCGAGCAGTCCAACATATACAAGAAGTTGCTCCATCGGCGAGACTAAGTAAAGGGTGAATTCTTTATGGCATCAGTCCCCCTGTCCCTCTCTTTATATGTATGTACTGTGTTCGTCCACACATTTGTTATGATTATTGGATTATGATTTTATGAATATTTGTTATGCATGTTGAAGTATTTTATGATTTTCCAGAAATGGCCACCAGCTTAACTTTCATTATGTCTGCATGTCTAATGTAGTCTCTTTTAAACTAAATGTAGGGTTATAGATAATTCCTAACCATGGTCTAATCATAACATGTTTAGTTTAACATGCATTAATTTAGGACTTCCCCATCGCGATGCTTTAATGTCTGCCATATTAGATGAAATAACCTATAGATCACCATATTTGTTAGAGTAGTCTAAGTAGGCTGAGTTTGTGTGTTTATGCCGGCGTTAGGGCGAGCGGCATGATCCCCGAAGTGACATAGGGTTTTCATGGATGCCTTTAGCTCGAACCGTGAGTAGGGCCGTCATTAAGGTAGGGCGGTTTATCAGGTAACTCAGATGTGGTAAACCTTTAGATTCAGTACATAATTGCAATCTAGGCCAAGACATGTCTAAAATACTCGAAGATAGGTCAATCAACATGTAGGAACAGTATAACATAGAATCAGGACATTATCTGTAAAACACTTTTAGGCTTAAATAGACTTAAACCTAGTGGAGAATGAATCACCCTCTCATCAAAGATATTGATGAACGATTGCATAACTGGATCATAAGATAAGAGTTAGGGTAAGAGGATAGTTACTACTGAGCCGTTACCACTTCCATGGGAGTACGATATTTGATTTAATTAAAATCGTAGATACTTTCCAACAGACTAGCTACACGATAGGTACTCTGCCTTCGGTTCTGATTGATTAAGTGACAGTATTGAGACTAAATATGACAATTAGTCACGATAAGTCCTTAATTACTCATAATCAACATAGGGTAAAACAACACATATTTTAGTATATCAGTCGGAACGCATCAATGGGCTTTATAAAGAGCGGACATTACCACTCTTTAAATATCACATTCAAAGCCCGTTTCCTACAACGGTCAAAACGGCCCAAGAAACTCCAACGAGAAGCTCATGAGTAAATGAGATCCTCAAGACAAACTCCTATAAGAGGGGGATCTGATCAAAAGGTAAGACAGGTTCCAGATATCCAACATACACACATAAAACTCTACTGACTTAAGAATCGGAGAGTTCACGGGGAACAAACCCCCCATTGAACTTGCTTGTTTTGTAGGTACTTGCCATTGGGAAGTTCAGCATCACGAAGTATAGTTACTCCAGCTCCACATCGCGAAGTACAACTTCTGGACTTATAGCTCATCAAGGGGCCACTATTCGAAGTACCCATTCCATTGACTTTGACCGATTCAAAATCTCCTAAATACGAATCCATCCAAACGTTTTTCAAATTCCTGGCCTTTTAAATTACTCTTTTACCCCTGACAGATTTTTGTAGAATCAGTTTGGTTCCGTTACCGGGAATGTTCAGCCAGGATATTCATCTTCCTTTCACAAATACAAAATGTCTAGGCATTCAGGAGAGGGACGCACTGTCCGACAATCCCCATTTCGAGGAACTGGGACAAGGATATCACACTCTTCATCCTCCCCTAGTTCTAGTCGCCGACCAATCTCAGAAAGGTTGGGACCCCTGCCAGGAGTTTCCAGACGTTCTCAAGATCTGAGAGAACAACTCAATTCAAAAAGAATTGAGGAAATAGAAAAAGAGTTACAACGGTTGCAAAGAGAAAATGAACAACTGAAATAGGATCAAGAACTTTCACGACAATGGTTAAAGTTAAGGGCTGAGTTTCGGAAAGCCGGCGCGGATTTACCCCCTCCAAGATTCTCAAGGGATCCCTCGGAGCTTCCACAGCAAACACAAACAGCCACAAAAAAAGATGAAAGGCATGGTACGCGGACTGGCAGAAAATAAACGATCAGCGAAGTAGGGGAAAGTCATCATTCCTCAAAACCTGTCCACAAGCGAGGAACCAGAAAGCGTTCTCCTGAATATAGTCCAGAAAAAGGAAAAAACACCACTAAAGTTCATAAATCAAGGTTGATCGAGTTGGGACCTTTCACCAAGTGGATCCAAAATGTCTCCCCCGATCCAAGCCTCAAAATCTTGCAGTTCGTCCTATACTCGGGGTTATCCCAATCCCTCGAGCATGTATGCCGCTACAAATTGGCCATGGGGCTAGTCACAAATGACGAAGCCATTTTATGCAAAGCATTCCCGAGCACTCTGTCCGACAAAGCTTTGACCTGGTTCACATCTCTAAAAGCAGGCACCATCGACTCATGGTATACCTTAGAGAAAGTGTTCCTGGACAAATTCAGTACTACAGGAACCATACCAAAAACAAGAGACTTGGCTAATATCAAGCAGCGAGAGGATGAAACTCTACTCTCCTTCCTGGAGCGATTCAAGAAGACCTACGACGACATCGAAGGAATCAACCAAGATACTGTCATCACCTGTTTCGAAGGAGGATTCAGATCTAGGATGCTATACACAGAGCTTCAACCGAGAAAGCCGGAAACCATTGGTGAAATGTTCAGCATTGCTCGAAAAGTAGTATTAGCGGAGAGCAATACGCTCGAATCTACTACAAAAAGGAAGGATAAGCAACACGAGCATCCAAAGGACGTTGCCTTGGGCTTTTCCGAACGAAGAGAAAAAAATCAAGGTAAGAAATTCGAAACTTTCACACCTTTGAATGTTCCAAAAGAAAGTTTGATAGCAGTAATCAAAGAGAAATACGGAGTAAGGGATCCTGCACCGATGAAGTCGCATTCATTCTCCACGCTGGATAAGACCAAGTTCTGTGGATTCCACCGAGACTATGGTCACACTATGGAGGAATGCTTCCAACTAAAAAGGGCGATCGAAAAGCTCATTCAGGAAGGATGCTTGAAAGAATATGTTGCCGGTATCCAACAACAGAAGGACAAGGAAGAAAGGGTAATCAACATGATTAACCCAGAGCTGACTTCTGTCAAGAAGACCAAGAAGAGGATATACAACCTCACCAAATCATACCTTGTCCCTAAGTATGAATTTGAACAAACGGAAGTCATTACTTTCACCAATGAGGAGTTAGAGAACAATGAGGAGGCAAAAGTTAGTCCTATCGTTCTCGAAATGCGTATGACGCGAGAAGGAATCGACAAATGCACCGTAAAAAGGGCTATGGTCCACACCGGAGCAACGAGGAGCATTATGTATTTGCGATATTTCGAAGAAATGGGCTTGAGAGAAGAACATCTCAAAACTAGCATAATGGTACTGGAGGGATTCACGCCACATAAGGTACCAGTTAAAGGAACAGTAAGGTTGCAAGTCACCCTCGGCGAAGGGGACAAAGCACGAACAGAAGATGTCAAGTTCTATGTTGTGGACTTGGAATCCCCCTACAATGTCATAGTGGGGACACCTTTCCACACAGCTTTTGACTTAGTAATCTCTACATCTCACCAACAGGTGAAGTTCAATACTTCACGAGGTGTTGGTTTTGTGAAAAGTAGCCCACGAAGTCTGCTAGGGCAAATCATGAATATAAAAAGAAAAAGAGATTCACCCTCCGAAGTGGGGTACATCAATGCATTGACGAAAGATCATGACATGAGGATACAAAGGATATTAGAAAAAGAAATCAGTGACCTAGTCATCGAAGTATCGCGGGAGAGCAAATTTGACGATGTAGCAATAAATCCAAACTATCCTCAGCCACTTTTCAAAATTGGAAGGGAGTTGCCGGATCAACTCCGGCAAGACATCATCAAGTTCTTAAAAGAGCATCAACACAGCTTCGCCTGGTGTACAGAGGATATGCCAGGTATTGATACCTCCATTGCCGAGCAAGCGCTGAACATAAGCCCAACGTGCCGCCCGATAAAACAGAAATCCACACAATTCAGAGAGGAGAAAATACAAGGCATGAAGGAGGAGGTAGATAAACTGTTAAAAGCAGGATTCATACGCGAAGTAAAGTACCCCACGTGGCTTGCTAACATGGTAATGGTCAAAACATCCACTGGAAAATGGAGGATGTGCGTGGATTATACCGACCTCAACAAAGCTTGTCCTAAAGACTGCTACCCGCTGCCTCGAATTGATACATTGGTAGATTCAACAGCGGGGTACGAGTTTCTAAGCTTCATGGACGCCTTTGCAGGATACCATCAAATAAAAATGAAGCCAAGTGATCAGGTACACACTTCATTCCGAGCTGCAGGGGCCATATATTGCTATAACGTTATGCCCTTCGGGTTGAAGAATGCAGGGGCCACATACCAACGAATGATGAATCACATCCTTCGAAGCCAAATCGGAAGGAACATAGAAGCATATGTCGATGATATGGTGGTCAAAACCAAACATGGCACTTCGCACCTAGACGATCTAGAAGAAACTTTTCTAACCTGGCGAAGTTCAACCTCAAATTTCTGGGTTAAGTCTGGCAAATTTTGGAGTTAAGTCTGGCAAATGTTTGGGCTTTATGATGTCTGAGCGAGGAATCGAAGCCAATCCGGAGAAATTAGAGGCTATAGCACGGCTCGCGAAGCCCCGATGTGTCAAAGACATCCAGAGGCTAAACTGATGCATTGCGGCATTAGGATGCTTCATTTCTAAATCGGCAAAAAAGTTTCTTCCATTCTTGAAAGCCTTGAAAATTTTGAAGAATGATTTTGTGTGGACTCAAGAATGCAGCTATTCTTGGAAAAGTTTGAAGGACCATCTGTTAGATCTTCCCCTGCTGCGATCTCCGAGCACAGGGGAAACACTCTTCCTATACTTGTCCTTCTCTACTTGATCGTGGCATCAGTATTGATAAAGGAGGAAGGAACGAAACAGCACCTTGTATACTTCGTCAGCAAAGTTTTGAATGATGCGGAGTCCAGTTATTCTAATATTGAGAAGCTAGCATACGCATTAGTGATTTCCGCACGAAAACTAAGGCCATACTTCGAATCTCACCCTATTGTGGTCTACACTAATGCCCCACTCAAATAAATTTTTCATAAACTGGATCAATCTGGGAGAATGTTGCGATGGTCTATCAAGTTATGCGAGCAGAAAATCACGTTTAAGCCCCGAACAACGATCAAGGCATAGGCTCTGACAGACTTCCTCGAAGAAGGGTCCTTCACGAAATTAAACACAGACAAGGATGACCCTGCAAAAGAGCCATGGGAGCTGAGAGTGGATGGAGCAGTCAACTCCAGTGGAGTAGGAGCATGAATTGTCTTAACTTCCCCTAACAAAGAATGCGGGCCATCAAATTGAAGCCCAATCTTTCGAACAATCAAGCGGAGTATGAGGCGTTGTTGATAGGATTAGAGTGGGCTCATGGAGCTAACATAAAAGCATTGAAAGTATTCAGCGATTCCCAGCTGGTGGTAAATCAAGTCCAAGGCACCTATGCAGTACAATCGGAGGGTCTACAAGCATATGTAGACGAGGCCAGAAAATGGAGAGAGAAATTATGTTCTTTCATATTATCTTTGATCATCAGAAAGGAAAATCAGCAAGCAGATAGACTCGCAAAAATCGCCTCTGGGGAAACTCCAAACGAAGAAGGCATCCCCATAGAAAGAGTAGCAACATGTACCAAAGAGCAGGATTTCATTCAATGCCTACATTCCACTTCGGAGAATTGGGATGAGGAAATAAAGAGCTTCATTCAGCAAGGGAACCTCCCAGATGATGCTACTCGGGCTAGACAAATCAGAAGACAGTCTGCGAGGTACATAATCCATGAGGATGTATTATATAGACGGTCTTTTTCGAGGCCTTTACTTCGTTGCATTCCTCCATCTCAAGTCAACGACCTACTAGTTGAGATACACCAGGAGAGTATGCGGAGGACACCCCGATGCTCGAGCTCTAGCTGAAAGAGTAATCAACCAAGGGTATTACTGGCCAATACTCAGAGAAGATGCCAAAAATTATGTCAAAAAATGCGATACATGCCAAAGTTTTGGAACCATTCCACAATTACCTTCGATTGAACAAACACCGGTGGTGGCAGCCTGGCGATTCGACATGTGGGGTATGGATCTAATAGGAAAGTTCCCAAAAATAAGAAATGGATATGAATACTTGGAGGTAGCGGTGGATTATTTCTCAAAATGGGTTGAAGCGAAAGCTCTCACACATCCAACAGAGGAAAATGTTTCTAAGTTCTTCCGGGAACATGTCCTATGCCGCTTCGGGATACCCAGGGCAGTAATTACCGATCACGGAGTTCAATTTTCAGCTAAGTTCACCGCAGAATGTCAAAGGTTGCACATCAAACATTGGAAATCATCAGTAGCACACCCTCAGGGGAATGGTCAAGCAGAAGCTGCCAACAAATTGGTGTTAATGGCTCTATGGAAAAACATGGAAGGAAAATCCAACAAATGAGCTGATGAATTAAACCCCGCTCTATGGGCAATCCGCACTTTGACTAGGGCCCCACGGGAGAAACAACTTACGCATTGGTATACGGTTCCGAGACGGTAGCACCAGCCGAAGTCGCATTGCCCACAGCAAGGGTATCGATGTACAACAAGGATGTCAACAAAGAAAGAAGAGGCATGGAACTAGATCTGCTAGAGGAAAGGAGAATAGCAAGCCGCCTAAGATCGCAGTCATTCAAGCAAAAAACCAAAAAAGCCCATGATAAGAAAGTATTCAAGCGACCTATAAAGATTGGGGATTGGGTACTTCGGAAGATAGAGGGCACGACGAGACATATAAAAGCAAACAAATTGACTCCGAACTAGGAAGGACCATACCTCGTGAAACATGAAGTAAAGCCCGACACTTATAGGCTCATGAACAAAGACGGTATTCTCCTACCAAACATGTGGCACGCAAATCACTTGAAAAGGTACTATGTATAAATAGCACCTAGAAAGTATTGTTTTAAGTACCAATTCATCTTGGATATGAGATTGTTGAACAGCTTCAGAAAGCATCTCGTTGAAATTCCAAAATAAAATATTACCACTGAACGAGATAGTTCGTGGTTACGAAGTACCAAGTTAAAAGGGAACTTGGAAATTTAAAAAATACCACGAGATAGTTCGTTGTTACAAAGTACCAAGTCAAAAGGGAACTTGGAAATTAAAAAAATACCACGAGATAGTTCGTGGTTACGAAGTACCAAGTTAAAAGGGAACATGGAAATTTAAAAAATACCACGAGATAGTTCGTGGTTACGAAGTACCAAGTTAAAAGGGAACTTGGAAATTTAAAAAATACCACGAGATAGTTCGTGGTTACGAAGTACCAAGTTAAAAGGAAACTTGGAAATTTAAAAATACCACGAAATAGTTCGTGGTTACGAAGTACCCAGCTAAAAGGAACTTGGAGATTTAGAATTACCATGAGATAGTTCGTGGCTACGAAGTGTCAATATAAAGGAAATTTGGAGAAGAAAGCTACCGCGAGTAAAAGCTTATGATTACGAAGTATCGAATTGAAGAACTTAGAAGAATTCAAGTTATCAAGTACAGAACCTTATAATCACGAAGTTTAAAGTTAGAAAGTTTCAACAAGTGGGAAAAATTAAACAAAGACACAAGACAATGAAAATTCTATTAAAGCTTCCAAAAAATGCAGTACAAATTACAAGAAGAAGTTTACATCCAAAAATCTCTACAAAAACTACGAAGTCAAGAAGCAGAAGATGGACCACCCAACATGTCCAAGAAATTTGGCACAAATGGAGTAGGGGGATCCCAGGCTGACCTTCCTCTCTTCTCATCTCGCTCCCGAAGAGCATCCATCTCCTCTGCGGTAAATGGGACGAAGTCTACACCCTGCCGACAGGCCTCGTTTTCAAAATTAGACTGAAATGCACACAAAAGAATGGACTTGCCTTCAAAAAATGGATGAAGCTGGCGAATGATATGAATACAACCCTTATCTAAAAAGGACCCAGCTTCACGTCCAATCTCATCATGATAAGTAGAGGAACTCCTGAAGCCGTCAATAATATTTTTCTTGAAATCTTCCGACTTACAGTATTTGAGCTCCTCTTGGACAGAAAGCTGAGCCGCAATAGCTTCATCCCGGGCTGTATTCAAATCAGTGTTAGCAGTCTGCAACTCGGCAACTTTCTCCTCAACCTTGGCTAACTTTCCCTTGAGCTCAGCAACCTCGCTAACCAGTTGGAGCTTTTCAAAGGCAGCTAACTCCAAGCGGCTAGCCTTATCAGCAACTTCGGACTCAAGGGTGGCCAGGCGAGGCTCATTAGTTGCTCGCCATTCTTCGTTGGCTGCGGCTCAGCCAGCTTGCTCCGAAGATCGAGAGTTAGAGATGTAGAGAATTAAAGACGAAACCTACTCAAAAGGGGAATATTTTACGCGAGGTAAGACACTTAGAAAATTATAAAAAATATTTCAAGGCAAAAATAAAGATGAAGAATATTACTTACCCGAGCTATTAGAGCACCAACCCGGTTAGTGGCTTCCTCAACCCCCATCTCACCCATCCCGGCCAAGCTCTCTGCATCATGAGCTCGGTGCAGGATGGTACCACCAAGAAAAGTTGCAGCTTACATATTGGTGAAGCGAAGATGGTTGAGGGGAGGAGTCCTGACAGAAATTTTTTAAGCCAAACCCTGTAAGGCTCCTTCCTCAGTAGGCAGCTCGAACCCCGGCTGAAGTCATGAAGGGTCGGGGCTCCCAGTGTCCACCTCAGCTTCGGCAACAGGAACGGCCTCAGCTTCAGCAGCAGGAATGGGCTCAGGATCCCTTCGGGCTACCAAGGGCACAACATCCAAGGCATCCGTTGGGGTGGGTGAAGATGGTGGAGAGAGTACAGCACACTCGGTGGAGGGGCGCCGAGGAGAAGTCCTCCGCCTTTAACGCGGACGAAGTTGTTCTTCATCGTCCCCTACCTCGGGGGTTGCTTCCCGGTGAGGCTGAGGAGCAGAACGGGGAGTCCTACCTCTCACTCCCGCATCCCTCGCACGACGAAGATTCCTACTTCGCCCAGACGAAGGAACGGCAGAGGATGGATAAGTGAGAGGGGTGTCCCCCGCTGCACCCCTATCTATCAAGTGAGGAGGAAACCGAGGTAGGGAGTCCAAGTGTGATTGCCGGACATCCCTATCCTCCACGCGGTTTCCCCAAGCTTTACTAAACATAGTGGGACCTACAACAAAATAACCAAGTTAGAATCCTTACGAAGTGCAAAAAAATAAATAAAAACACATGTATGTGTTACCCCGGCCATTTCCACATCCACGGGCAGTAGATATGCACAAGTCACATTGAAAATAGAAAACACCCTCGGGGTGTGATACCCGAAAATCGTATCACCTTTTTAGCATGTTTTTATATATGATTTAGGGTGAAATTGAGGGTAAATTGATCTTAATTGTTTATTATTTACTTAATTTCACAGTTTTTATGATTTTGGAAGTGTCAGGTGAAAAGTAGATGAAAACAGCAAATTTTGGGGCAAAAACGCAATTTTTGGAAATGCTGACTTGGTCAAAGGCTCAGGACGGGCGTCCCGACCCAGTCAAAGAACCAGGACGGGCGTCCAGGACTCGGGACGGGCGTCCCGAACCCCCAGATCAAATCCCACATCGAATGTTTGATGAAAAATCACTGCGGGAAGCTGCTATAAATAGCCTAGGCCTCCAGCAGTTGATTTCATTCCTCTCCACTCGATCTGAGTCATTAAGTGGTTTTCAGTGTACATGATGCAGTTCCGATTGGTATGCTAAAAGATAGGCTTTATTTACCTATGTCGTTTATGAGTAATTAAGGACTGAGTCTTACTAACTGTCACTTAGCATTCAATTATTGTCACTTAATCAAACAGAACCTAAGGCAGAGTACCTATCGTGTAGCTAGTCTGTTGGAAAGTATCTACAATTTTATTAAGTTAAATATCGTACTCCCAGGGAAGTGGTAACGACTTAGTAGTAACTAGCCTTTTATCCTAACTCCTATCCTATGATCCAGTTATGCAATCTTCATCAATGACTTTGATGAGAGGGTGATTCGTTCTCCACTAGGTTTAAGTCTAATTAATCCTAGAAGTATTTTATAGATGAGTCCTGATTTTATGTTATACTGTTCCTATATGTTGATTGACCTATATTCGAGTATTTTAGACATGTCTTGGCCTGGATTGCAACTATGTTCTGTGTCTAAAGGCGTACCACATCCGAGGTTTCTAATAAACCGCCCTACCTTAATGACGGCCCTACTCACGGTTCAGGACGAAGGCATCCATGAAAGCCCTATGTCACTTCGGGGATCATACCGCTTGCCCTAGCCGCCGGCATAATCGGACTCAGCTCGACTTACCTAGACCACTCTAACAAACAGGGTGTTCAGTAAGTTATTTTATCTAGCATGGCAGACACCAATACTAATTGATGCCTGTTATACTAAACAGGTTATGATTAGACCGTGGTTAGGAATTGTCTATAACCCTAACTTTAGTTTAAAAGAGCACATTAGACATGCAGACATAGTGAATATTAAGCAGGTGGCTATTTCTGGAAAAACATAACAACGTCAACATATAAAACAAATATTCATAAAAATTGTAATCTTGTATTCATAATAAATCTTTAGAACAACACAATAACAACATATAAGAGAGGGACATGGGGACTGATGCCATAAAGAAATCACCCTTTACGTAGTCTCGCCGATGGAGAGTACTGTTGTATATGTCGTATTGCTCGCCCTGACTCTGCTCGCCAGAACCTTCGGAGGACGCTTCCTCAGCCTAGTAACTGGGCTTTACCTTAATACCCAGCTTAAGCCCAGCCCTGTGGACTGACTCTTCAAACGCCTAGAGCCCTCTTAGGATCTCCTAACGAAATCCCAGGTATTCTATGAAAACCAGAAATGAACCTATCTATAGAAGCCTAAGATCTGAGACTATTTCTCAAAAACTAAAACAAAACACTAATAAGAAACAAAACTGAGATCCGAGTCTCTGAGTGAGTTGTGTACTAGAGAAGTGTACACAGGAAACCTCTTAATGACTTAGATCGAGTGGAGAGGAATGATTTCAACTGCTGGAGGCCTGGGGTATTTATTGCAGCTTCCCGGGGTGATTTTTCATCAAAAATTCGATGTGGGACTTGATCTGGGGGTTCGGGACGCCCGTCTTGGTTTGTTGACCAAGTCGGGATGCCCGTCCCGAGTCCTGGATGCCCGTCCCGAGCCTTTGACCGAGTCAGCATTTCCAAAAATTGCGTTTTTGCCCCAAAATTTGCTATTTTCGTCTACTTTTCACCTGATACTTCCAAAATCATAAAAACTGTGAAATTGAATAAATAACAAACAATTAAGATCAATTTGCCCTCAATTTCACCCGAAATCATACATAAAAACATGCTAAAAAGGTGATACGATTTTCGCGTATCAGTACACTTCTCTAGTACACAACTCACTCAGAGACTCGGATCTCAGTTTTCTTTCTTGTTAGTGTTTTGTTTTAGTTTCTGAGAAATAGTCTCAGATCTTAGGCTTCTATAGATAGGTTCGTTTCTGGTATTCATAGAATACCCGGGATTTCGTTAGGAGATCCTAAGAGGGCTCTAGGCGTTCGAAGAGTCAGTCCACAGCACTAGGCTTAAGCTGGGTATTAAGGTAAAGCCCAGTTACTAGGCTGAGGAAGCGTACTCCGAAGGTTTTGGCGAGCAGAGTCGGGGCGAGCAATACGACATATACAGCAGTACGCTCCATCGGCGAGACTACGTAAAGGGTGATTTCTTTATGGCATCAGTGATGCGATTCCGGTTGACGTACTAAATAGGTGTTATTTTACCCTATGTTGATTATGAATAATTAAGGACTGTGATTGACTAATTGTCACATTTAGTCTCTAAGGTGTCACTTAATCAGCCAGAACCTAAGGCAGAGTACCTATCGTGTAGCTAGTCTATTGGAAAGTATCTACGATTTTATTAAATAAATATCGTACTCCCAGGGAAGTGGCAACGGCTTAATAGTAACTAGCCTCTTATCCTAACTCTTATCTTATGATCCAGTTATGCAATCTTCATCAATATCTTTGATGAGAGGGTGATCCATTCTCCACTAGGTTCAAGTCTAATTAATCCTAAAAGTGTTTTAAAGACGAGTTCTGATTCTATGCTATACTGTCCCTATATGTTGATTGACCTGTCTTCGAGTATTTTAGATGCATCTTAGCCTGGAATGCAACTATGTTCTGTGTCTAAAGGTGTACCACATCTGAGGTCTCTACACTACCGCCCCATCGTTAAGGTAAACGGCCCTACTCACGGCCCGGACTAAAGTCAGCAATGAACGGTACCCTATGTCACTTCGGGGTCATGCTGCTCGTCGCAAAACCGCCGGCATAACTCTCTACTCAGCCTACCTAGACTACTCTAACAAGCCAGGTGTTCAGCATGTTATTTTATCTAGTATGGCAGACACCAATACTAATTGATGCCTGTTAAACTAAACAGGTTATGAATAGACCGTGGTTAGGAATTGTCTATAACCCTAGTTTTTAGTTTAAAAGAGACTTACATTAGACATGCAGACATAATGAATATTTAGCAGGTGGCTATTTCCGGAAAAACATAATAACTTCAACATACAAAACAATTGATGTTCATAATTGATGTTTAGGACAAAGCAATAAAACATATAAGAGAGGGGTATGGGGACTGATGCCATAAAGAAATCACCCTTTACTTAGTCTCGCCTACAGAGCGTACTGCTGTATACGTCGTATTGCCCGCCCTGACTCTGCTCGCCAGAACCTTCGGAGGACGCTTCCTCAGCCTAGTAGCTAGACTTTACCTTACATCCTGGGCTTAAGCCTAGCCCTGTGGACTGACTCTTCGAACGCCTAGAGCTCTCTTAGGGTCTCCTAACGAAACCCCGGGTATTCTATGAATACCAGAAACGAACCTATCTATAGAAACCTAAGATCTGAGACTATTTCTCAGAAACTAAAACAAACACTAATAAGAAAGAAAACTGAGATCCGAGTCTCTGAGTGAGTTGTGTACTGGAAAACTGTACACTAGAAACCACTTAATGACTCAGATCGAGTGGAGAGGGATGATTTCAACTGCTGAAGGCCTGGGGTATTTATAGCAGCTTCCCGGAGTGAAAAATTCTGAAAAATTCGATGTGGGACAGCTTCTGGCGGCTCGGGACGCCCGTCCTGATTCGTTGACCAGGTTCGGGACGCCCGTCCCGGTTCAGGACGCCCGTCCTGGCGGTTTGACCGGGTCGGGACGCCCGTCCCGGACCTTTGACCGGGTCAACATTCCCAAAAATTGCGTTTTTGCCCCAGAATTTGCTGTTTTCGTCTACTTTTCACCTGACACTTCCAAAATCATAAAAACCGTGAAATCAAGTAAATAGTAAACAATTAATGTCAATTTACTCTCAATTTCACATTAAAACATATATAAAAACATGCTAAAAATGTGATACGATTTTCGCGTATCAATCAGTCCCCATGTGCCTCTCTTATATGTTGTGATTGTGTTGTTCCAAAAATTTATTATGAATACGAGATTACGATTTTTTTAGGAATATTTGTTTTATATGTTGACGTTGTTATGTTTTTCTGGAAATAGCCACCTGCTTAATATTCACTATGTCTGCATGTATAATGTGCTCTTTTAAACTAAAGTTAGGGTTATAGACAATTCCTAACCACAGTCTAATCATAACCTGTTTAGTTTAACAGGCATCAATTAGTATTGGTGTCTGCCATGCTAGATAAAATAACCTGCTGAACACCCTGCTTGTTAAGAGTAGTCTAGGTAAGCCGAGCCGAGTCCGATTATGCCGGCGGCTAGGGCAAGTGACATAGGGCTTTCATGGATGCCTTCGTCCCGAACCGTGAGTAGGGCCGTCAATAAGGTAGGGCGGTTTATTAGAAACCTCGAATGTGGTACGCCTTTAGACACAGAACATAGTTGCAATCCAGGCTAAGATGTATCTAAAATACTCGAATATAGGTCAATCAACATATAGGAACAGTATAACATAAAATCAGGACCTCCTCTATAAAACACTTTTGGGATTAATTAGACTTAAACCTAGTGGAGAATGGATCACCCTCTCATCAAAGTCATTGATGAAGATTGCATAACTGGATCATAAGATAGGAGTTAGGATAAAAGGCTAGTTACTACTAAGTCGTTACCACTTCCTTGGGAGTACGATATTTAACTTAATAAAATCGTAGATACTTTCCAACAGACTAGCTACACGATAGGTACTCTGCCTTAGGTTCTGGTTGATTAAGTGACAATAATTGAATGCTAAGTGACAGTTAGTAAGACTCAGTCCTTAATTACTCATAATCGACATAGGTAAATAAAGCCTATCTTTTAGCATACCAATCGGAACGCATCAGGGTGTATGGTCCAGTCCCGGTTCAGTCTCTCCTCCACGAAACCGAACTCTTTTTTCCTCTCAGACAAGCCAGCCCCTATGCCACACGACTTCAAACTAGGCTCACTAAGTAAGTCGATAGAAGAATATACCCGGGATTGGTTCTGGCGACTATCTCCTAAATCCCGAGTAATGGTTTCTAGGAATGCTTTTTCAGAATAGTTGAGGGAAGAAAGATTTTGGATTTGGGACCACTGGTAGCCCTCGCTAACACAGGGACGAAAGGGGAAACCTATGCGAGACTCTACCATCAACCACCTCCCCTTGAAGTCTATCTTATTAGGTGGAGAATAAACAAGGAGGACTCTATTTCGACGCGGACGGAGTGAAAGAGTGTTGTCCGACATTCGAATTGAAGAAAAAAACATTCTAAGAAAATTAGAAGACGACTTAAAACCTAATCTATGGCAAAGGCAAATCAAATAAAAAATGGTACGAACAGCATTTGGATGAACCTGTCTAGGCTGAACTCGGGCAAAAACTAAAAAATCTACAAACTGATACGCGAAAATCGTATCACATTTTTAGCATGTTTTTATATATGTTTTAATGTGAAATTGAGAGTAAATTGACATTAATTGTTTACTATTTACTTGATATAACGGTTTTTATAATTTTGGAAGTGTCAGGTGAAAAGTAGACGAAAACAGCAAATTCTGGGGCAAAAACGCAATTTTTGGAAATGTTGACCCGGTCAAAGGTCCGGGACGGGCGTCCCGAACCCGGGAGGGGCGTCCCGACCCGGTCAAACCGCCAGGACGGGCGTCCTGAACCGGGACGGGCGTCCCGAACCTGGTCAACGAATCAGGACGGGCGTCCCGAACCGGGACGGGCGTCCCGAGCCGCCAGAAGCTATCCCACATCGAATTTTTCAGAATTTTTCACTCCGGGAAGCTGCTATAAATACCCCAGGCCTCCAGCAGTTGAATTCATCTCTCTCCACTCGATCTGAGTTATTAAGTGGTTTCCAGTGTACAGTTTTCTAGTACACAACTCACTCAGAGACTCGGATCTCAGTTTTCTTTCTTATTAGTGTTTTGTTTTAGTTTCTGAGAAATAGTCTCAGATCTTAGGTTTCTATAGATAGGTTCGTTTCCTGTATTCATAGAATACCCGGGGTTTCGTTAGGAGACCCTAAGAGATCTCTAGGCGTTCGAAGAGTCAGTCCACAGGGCTAGGCTTAAGCCCAGGACGTAAGGTAAAGTCTAGCTACTAGGCTGAGGAAGCGTCCTCCGAAGGTTCTGGCGAGCAGAGTCAGGGCGGGCAATACGACGTATACAGCAGTACGCTCTGTAGGCGAGACTAAGTAAAGGGTGATTTCTTTATGGCATCAGTCCCCATACCCCTCTCTTATATATTTTATTGCTTTGTCCTAAACATCAATTATGAATATCAGATTATGATTTTATGAATAGTTGTTTTGTATGTTGAAGTTATTATGTTTTTCTGGAAATAGCCACCTGCTAAATAATCATTATGTCTGCATGTCTAATGTAGTTTCTTTTAAACTAAAATAGGGTTATAGACAATTCCTAACCACGGTCTATTCATAACCTGTTTAGTTTAACAGGCATCAATTAGTATTGGTGTCTGCCATACTAGATAAAATAACATGCTGAACACCTGGCTTGTTAGAGTAGTCTAGGTAGGCTGTAGTAGAGCGTTATGCCAGCGATTACGAGCCTTCAGAGTGATCCCCGAAAGTGACATAGGGCTTTCATAACTGTCTTTGTTCGTACCGTGAGTAGGGCCGTTTACCTTAATGATAGGGGGCGGTAGCATAGAGACTCAGATGTGGTACACCTTTAGACACAGAACATAGTTGCATTCCAGGCTAAGATATATCTAAAACACTCGAATATAGGTCAATCAACATATAGGAACAGTATAACATAGAATCAGAACTTATCTTTAAAACACTTCTAGGGTTAATTAGACTTGAACCTAGTGGAGAATGGATCACCCTCTCATCAAAGTATTTGATGAAGATTGCATAACTGGATCATAAGATAAGAGTTAGGATAAGAGGCTAGTTACTACTAAGCCGTTGCCACTTCCCTGGGAGTACGATAATTAACTTAGTAAAATCGTAGATACTTTCCAATAGACTAGCTACACGATAGGTACTCTGCCTTAGATTCTGGCTGATTAAGTGACACCATAAGACTAAACGTGACAATTAGTCAATCACAGTCCTTAATTAATCATAATCGACATAGGGTAAAATAACACCTATTTAGTACGTCAACCGGAATCGCATCAGATTTTTGGCGCCGTTGCCGAGGAAATATCATAATGAATTTAGGATTATTGGCCACAATTCTAGAGACTTATGATAGGTAACGGTAGTAACCTAGACTTGATTACACTTATGTTATACCAGTTAGACAATCACTTTCCTGAATATAGGATTATCATAACTAATTAATTTTAGATAATATCTGGAATTAAGACACTTAGGATAATCAAATTTTAGAAAATTATTCTAAAGCCATATTAAGGAAATTTACCTGCTTTCTAAATAAATCAAAATCCATAAAAATATTTTCCTTACTTTCTTGTTTCACTTTCCTATGTTTGTTATTTGTTATTTTTAACCAGACTTTGCACTCAGAAATGAAGGGAACAAGAGCCCAGGATACTCTGGACGAAGTAGAACATAACACTTCCCCAGAAATCCAAACAATTCCTTCTTCTCCCGAATACACTCCTGCCTCTCCCGAATACACTCCTGCTTCTCCCGAATATACTCCTAAATCTCCCGAGTACACCCCGAAATCTCCTGAATATACTCCTGCATCCCCCGCACCTAACGACCAACCACCTTCATCAGAGGATAGCACTGACAGTTCTCAATCAGCCTTGGCTGCCCGGGTAGATGCTATATCTCACAGGATAAGCGCTATGACTCAGACTATACCGGGCGGACTAAGACGATCATATCAGGCTGTTCTAACCTTAAGTTCTGAAGTAACCCAACTTAGAACCACAATAGAACGCCAAAATGTGCAATTACTCGGAGAGATGATGGAAATCTTGAAGGAACAAAGGAACCAGCAGGAGGAAATGCGCAACATACAAGCAGAACTGCAAGAGATGCGAAACATTCGGATAGAACTACAGGAGATCAGAGACAGGATTCGTTAAAAAGGGAAGATTCTTTTACTTTTATTTTCAGCAAATAATGAGTTTGAACTGAAACTTGAATAATTGACCCATATTTTTCTATTTTTCAAACATTTTTAAAGGGTCCTTTATTTTCAACAATTTTCTTCAGACATTTTATTTCAATGAAAAACGAAAAATTTGCAATTACAGTTTATTTTTCATTAACTAAATTGTATAAATTCAAATTTTTGTTTTTCTTGCTGAATTTAAATAGGAATAAAATTAGGGTAGTATGATTTTCGAAAAAGTGAGACTGAGGAATTTTTGCATAGAGTGTTTTTTTTTAACAACTTCTGAATTTCATTGGATAAACATGAAGCCTTGTTAATACTGAGATTTGCAGGAATTAGAAAAAAAAATAATAATAATATTTTCGGAATTGGCATGCGTCCCGAGGCAACCCGGGACGGGCATCCCGATTCTGGACGGGCGTCCAGCGGGACGGGAGTCCTGCCTCCGGGACGGGCGTCCCGAAGGCCTCCCCTTCTATAAAATCTCAATTTTTTCATTTTTCCCTCAAAATTCACTTCCAAAAATCCACCTCTCTCAAATAACTCTCTCTCTTTACCTTTGGCAAACTTTTCAAATTTAAAATTTCAAATTTCCCTCCAAAATTTAAATTTTAAATTTCCTTCCAAATTCGAATTTCCCTCCAAAATTTGAATTTCCCGCCAAAAAATTTCAAAATCTTTCCCTAGCCTAATTTCATCCTTTGGAATTCAAATTCACCTCCAGAATTCGAATTCGAACCTTCCTTCCTACCTAAAACTCCCAAAAGTCTCTCAAACACTTTCAAACCAAATGGCTGCCAAACGTGCTCGTACCACATCTACCATGACAGTTACCTCAGTGACACATCCTTTTATGCTGTTTCCCTCCAGCACAGCATATCAGGAGAGATGTCACGGATACATCGGACGCACGATACTGACGGACAGAACGCTGGATTGGGCAGCAGTACAGACACTGGGAGTAGAGGCTGAGGTCAGATGCATACTCGATGTACTACCCTACAGTCGAGTATTCGTCGTCACAGAGCCCACGTACCTGGAGCTGGTATGTGAGTTCTATGCATCCTTTGCATGCCATCAGGAGCAGATCACATTCCGCTTAGGCGGAATAGATTGGTCGATGAGCATGGCCGAGTTCGGCATTGCTTTGGGTATCTGGCAGAGAGAGGAGCTGGATACGCCCGCCTACACCACAGCAGTTCGGGACTTCACTTCTGCAAATGTCTCCACTGCTTGGGCTCAGATCTGTATGACGGGTGTTCCCTACCAACATGGCTTTGCGAAAGCCACAGGTATCTATCCTGCTCTTCGCTACTTACATGCCATTATTGCACACACTTTGTCAGGACGACGGACGGCCCCCGGGAATATCACCCAGATGGAGACATTCCTCTTGGCCAACATGCATATGGGATCCACAGTAGAGATGGCTCGACTTATCACAGTCATCATGCGGGGTTTTGCTACGGACACTCGGAAACAGTACCTGGGGCTCGGGCCATTCATCACCAGGATATCCCGCTACCTGGAGTTGGACATAGAGGGCTCGGAGCTTACTCTGGTCGCCCCAACCACTATTCCCACAGACGTTACCATCCTACGGAACATAGGAATGGTTGTCCGGGATGCGAGCGGCCGCTACACCATCCACACAGAGCAGCCAGGACAGGCTTCGGCATCAGAAGCAGCTCCACCGCATATCCATCCATCCGAGACGTTCGTGCCACGTACTGCCTTCGAACGACACATGTCGCACGGATTGGCAGAACTATCGGCACGATACAGTCGAGACATGGACCGGATCAACAGACGGCTGGCAATGATGGATGACAGGATTGACAGACGACTGGCGGTGATGGATGACAGGATCGCCATGATCACCAGTAGGATTGAGGAGATACATCAGCAGACTGCCCGAGTAGCGGAGAACTTCGAGTTTGACCTAACAGACCTCGGTCCACTGGATGGCGACCCGCCGGGTTCTTAGTCTCTCTCTCCCCTTCTTTCCTTTCTTTTGTCTTTTGTTTATCTTGTTCTTTGTGTATGTCTGGGCTGTATGACTATGAATCTTTGTACAAAATTGATTTATATGACATACAGAATTATTGCATTATTGTTTTCTTGTTTTTTTTATTTTTATTTCTTTTTTCAAATAAGTGTGGGGTAATTAGCTATGCATGAACACTGAGGACAGTGCCAAACTTAAGTGTGGGGTAGCAGTGTGCAGTGCACGGTACAGTTTGTAGCAGTTTGAAAAATTTTCGCATGCTTTTGCTTGTTTTCCCTGTATTTTCACACCCTTCCAAAAAATTTTCAAAATTTTTCCGTCTTTCAGACTTCTAAATGCAGTATGCTTGGTTAAACAAATTGCTTATGTCTATGATATGTAGGTAGTATGTTATGGTTAGTAGGAGATAATTGATAGCTATCTTGGACTAATTGATTAGGAATAGGGAATTCCTGATAACTGAGCACAACCTTGTCTGGATTAGAGACCTCAACCAATTGCCTATTCGAGACTTAACTAGATAAAATTAGACCAGTTGTGGATATATTGGCAGTTAGAATGACTAGATGAGACTCTGAGCTAAAAGTGAAAAGAACTTAAGGAAGTTAATTACAATAGGGTAGTTTGCCAGCGGCCTTCGCTACTCGAGCACCACTCCTTCGGGGAACTTAAAGCCTGATGCCCTAAGGTCGTGTAGATCTGGGAGTCATCGGAGTGGGACTCGCTACATGGGTAGTTGAAGTTGACGTGTTCTAAGCAAACTCGAAATACCCTGAATCTATAAAGAAAATAACTAAGTGCTAAAACATTAAAAATCTGATCACCAAAGCTCAGAACTCAGAAAGTTATCTGTTGTCAGTATGTCTAGCGATAGGTCGAAGTATTATCTGGTAGCAGTTAAGATAAGAGTTCATTGTGTTGACTATCTGGTCTAGACTAGTACACACACTACACATCAGGAAGACCCTGTGACTAAAAAAAGTCCAACCTAGTTGTTGATTTTTTTCTGCCTGATCATAACAAACTACTAGAGACATTGAGACCTTGTCATAGCAACCTAACCAATCAGACCTGTGTTAAGAATTGTCTGAAGAATTTTTGGAATAAAAACATGATTAGGAATTTAAGTGACTGCACTACGGTTTAAAATCACTAACTCCATGTAGACTTTGCTTGAGGACAAGCAAAAAGCTAAGTGTGGGGTTATCTGATACGCGAAAATCGTATCACATTTTTAGCATGTTTTTATATATGTTTTAATGTGAAATTGAGAGTAAATTGACATTAATTGTTTACTATTTACTTGATTTCACGGTTTTTATGATTTTGGAAGTGTCAGGTGAAAAGTAGACGAAAACAGCAAATTCTGGGGCAAAAACGCAATTTTTGGAAATGTTGACCCGGTCAAAGGTCCGGGACGGGCGTCCCGAACCCGGGAGGGCGTCCCGACCGGTCAAACCGCAGGACGGGCGTCCTGAACCGGGACGGGCGTCCCGAACCTGGTCAACGAATCAGGACGGGCGTCCCGAGGCCAGAAGCTGTCCCACATCGAATTTTTCAGAATTTTTCACTCCGGGAAGCTGCTATAAATACCCCAGGCCTCCAGCAGTTGAATTCATCCCTCTCCACTCGATCTGAGTCATTAAGTGGTTTCCAGTGTACAGTTTTCCAGTACACAACTCACTCAGAGACTCGGATCTCAGTTTTCTTTCTTATTAGTGTTTTGTTTTAGTTTCTGAGAAATAGTCTCAGATCTTAGGTTTCTATAGATAGGTTCGTTTCCGGTATTCATAGAATACCCGGGGTTTCGTTAGGAGACCCTAAGAGAGCTCTAGGCGTTCGAAGAGTCAGTCCACAGGGCTAGGCTTAAGCCCAGGACGTAAGGTAAAGTCTAGCTACTAGGCTGAGGAAGCGTCCTCCGAAGGTTCTGGCGAGCAGAGTCAGGGCGGGCAATACGACGTATACAGCAGTACGCTCTGTAGGCGAGACTAAGTAAAGGGTGATTTCTTTATGGCATCAGTCCCCATACCCCTCTCTTATATATTTTATTGCTTTGTCCTAAACATCAATTATGAATATCAGATTATGATTTTATGAATAGTTGTTTTGTATGTTGAAGTTATTATGTTTTTCCGGAAATAGCCACCTGCTAAATAATCATTATGTCTGCATGTCTAATGTAGTTTCTTTTAAACTAAAATAGGGTTATAGACAATTCCTAACCACGGTCTATTCATAACCTGTTTAGTTTAACAGGCATCAATTAGTATTGGTGTCTGCCATACTAGATAAAATAACATGCTGAACACCTGGCTTGTTAGAGTAGTCTAGGTAGGCTGAGTAGAGCGTTATGCCAGCGATTACGAGCCTTCAGAGTGATCCCCGAAAGTGACATAGGGCTTTCATAACTGTCTTTGTTCATACCGTGAGTAGGGCCGTTTACCTTAATGATAGGGGGCGGTAGGCGGTAGCATAGAGACTCAGATGTGGTACACCTTTAGACACAGAACATAGTTGCATTCCAGGCTAAGATATATCTAAAACACTCGAATATAGGTCAATCAACATATAGGAACAGTATAACATAGAATCAGAACTTATCTTTAAAACACTTCTAGGGTTAATTAGACTTGAACCTAGTGGAGAATGGATCACCCTCTCATCAAAGTATTTGATGAAGATTGCATAACTGGATCATAAGATAAGAGTTAGGATAAGAGGCTAGTTACTACTAAGCCGTTGCCACTTCCCTGGGAGTACGATAATTAACTTAGTAAAATCGTAGATACTTTCCAATAGACTAGCTACACGATAGGTACTCTGCGTTAGATTCTGGCTGATTAAGTGACACCATAAGACTAAACGTGACAATTAGTCAATCACAGTCCTTAATTAATCATAATCGACATAGGGTAAAATAACACCTATTTAGTACGTCAACCGGAATCGCATCAGCGGGGTCAATGGGAAGGCGAAGGCCCACTTCAAAATGAGCTAGAGGAAGGGGGATGCTGCGAAGTGACATTTTACCTACCAGAGGAGCAACAGAAACTCTATAAGTCCTAGGGTCAACACTATACCTACGAGCAAAAGACTCTGCTTGTTCACGGCTAATCCAACTTCGCCCTAAAGAAAAATCTGAAGTAGGAGGAGCAGGCATGGGCGGCTGAAAGGGGACACCCTCATGAACCTCACCCTGGCCTTCCCTAATCGCCACAGTGACCTCTGGTTGGGCAGGCTGAGGATCACCAAAACCCTCATTCATGAGCTCCTCAACCTCCCTTTCATCTTCTCTCTAGGCAGCCATTTCCTACTTGCACACAGAAGTTCAACATTTAGAACTCCATTCAAACAAAAAGCTATCCAGAAAGAGAAGCCTAAATCATGACTAAACCCTAAACCCAGAAGAACACATGATTCTACCATTACTATCCCATAGAAAAAAAGAGCAAATAGAGGAGGCATAAAAGACAGTCGAAGATGGCATCTCAACAATGGAGGAATAAACAAAAACTGGGCAATAAAAAGTCAAAAGATACCTTTTTAAGTGTCTGAATTCGAGATGGAAGTCTGAGAAAATGTGACTGAACTAGCAATGAAAATAAGGGCAAAGGAATCTTCAGAGGGCGTTAATGACAGAAAACTATAAAGCAAGGAAGCAAAAGTAAAGAAAAAGGCATATGGAAAGGAGGAGGTTATTAAATAACCGGGAAAAAACTTTTGCGGAATGATTACTTGCGAGAATCGATGCATCGGGGAAGGTGAAAGGACGCTTCTACTGGCTGACATTCTGCCATTAATGTCAGAGACAGAAGACGAAAAGACGGCCAGTCACAATCAAAGACCCTAACTTTAGACGCAAGTCAAAGTACTCTTGACACACCTAGTCCGCCGAAGCCCCCATACTTCGTCATGTGGCACTCCGACGAGGGGCCACTGAACATCTAGAAAAATACCTCAGGGGCAAAATCGTATTTCTACCACGTAATAATTACCCCTGATCTCATCGGACGTCATAAGTACAAATTCATGGGCTTTATAAAGAGCAGACGTTACCACTCTTTAAATATCACATTCAAAGCCCGTTTCCTACAACGGTCAAAACGGCCCAAGAAACTCCAACGGGAAGCTCATGAGTAAATGAGATCCTCAAGACAAACTCCTATAAGAGGGGGATCTGAACAAAAGGTAAGACAGGTTCCAGATATCCAACATACACACATAAAACTCTACTAACTTAAGCATCGGAGAGTTCACGGGGAACAAACTCCCCCCCCCCATTGAACTTGCTTGTTTTGTAGGTACTTGCCATTGGGAAGTTCAGCATCACGAAGTATAGTTACTTCAGCTCCACATCGCGAAATACAGCTTCCGGACTTATAGCTCGTCAAGGGGCCACTATCCGAAGTACCCATTCCTAAATACGAATTCATCCAAACATTTCTCGAATTCCCGGCCTTTTAAATTACTCTTTTACCCCCAACAGATTTTTGCAGAATTAGTATATATATATATATTTGTAATATTTAGAAAATTAAGTTGTATTGATCTTTATTTATACTTTGATACATTTATAAAATAATATTCTATAATTTATTATTATTGATTATTTTTATTGAAGAAAGTTAGTTAAATGAAAGTTTATATTTTTTTTTCTAGAAAAACAAAAAAACATTAAATTTTGGGAGCACTTGTTATTTTTGTTTAAAATATGAATAAAATTTTTTCTTTCGAACTTAAAAATTAATTTGTGAATTTGACTATATTTGGAAAAACGTAAATTTTTTGAAGTGTTATAAAATTTATATAAATATACAATTCCACCTCTCCCCCTATTTTCGTTTTAGATAATCAAATAAGTTTAAAATCTTTGTGTATTGATGAAGGACTTTTCAGACTCTTTATAAATATAATTTTTATAAATATAATTATAAATATAAATTTTCTCTAAAAAATAAAAGTTTACAAATTTTTTAATTTAAATAAAATTAAGATTTAAATCCTAATTTACGTAAACATAGCTGCTATTCTAGATACCTTTGCATGTTATCCAAAATCCACTATTTGTATCGGCAAACACGTTGCAATCCACAAGTTGACTCACCAACACAATTTATTATATATATATATATATATATGTTCATTATTTCATACAATTCAAAAACAAACTAAAGAAAAACAAACTGAATTATTAGCTCACGCAACTGCTATTTCAGCGAGATTTGCACTTTATTCACACAATACATACATATATATATAAAATCAAACCATGCATTGCAAACCACAAGTACTACAGCTGCGTGTCTTCTTCATTTCCAAATTTTCATTTGAGATGATGAGTCTCGATGTCTTTCGAGAAATCAAGACAAAACTCCATTAAAGTATGAGGATCTGAAATATTAGGGTTTTTCTTCTCGTATTCAAAAGTCCAGATTACCAGATTGTTTACACCTTTAGTATCCACATGAACAGTTATATGAAAGTTTTTGTACAATTGCATTAGATCTCCTTCTATAACTTCAAATTTCACCAATTTGTTTGCCTCATCTATGGCGCTGATAACCTCTTTCGCCACTTTCCCTTTCCCCTCTGATCAATAATAAAGTATACCGTTATTAAAACACACATATATAGACAAATATATATATATATATATATATATATATATATATATATATATGGAAGATTTTGAAATATTTGATTGAAGAATTAATTTATTAAATCAAGAATTCTAAACTAAAAGATATCTTGCCGATCATATTAAATTGAATTTTTTTGCTTAGGACACAAGATGTCCTAAATGAGTTCTAATTATGGAAAAATATTTTTTGCAGGAAAAAGTTCTTATCCTAAATTTAAAATAGCTGTATATATGAATTAAATATTGAATCTTTGACATTAGAAAAAACTAAATTAAATTATGTGTTCTTGATGAGTTAAATTTAATTTTTTAAGTTGAAGGACATACCATGTGTATAATTCCAACAAATGACAGATCCAACTTTTCCCCAATCACCTTCATGAAGATCAACGTTTTGGATCTTATCTGGACTCATCCTTGAAATATGATGAGGTCTTTCCCGAAAGATTTCATGGAACACATCACCATCAGATTTTATCTCAATTTGAGAAACGAGTTTTCCAGTTAAGGATTTAGCCATGGTTTCAGAATATTGTTTAGAAGAAGTTCAAGAGAAAGAAGAGAAATGATTTTAGAGTGATAAAGGAAATGATACTTGTGGGAAATACTTCGACACTTTCTACCTATTTATAATACGAAGATCGATCGCCAGCCGCCTTCGGTTATTGTTTTTTTAATTTTGTTAATTATTTTATTTTTAAATATATATATATATATATATTGCACTTGAAGAAGGAAAATGGGATAGCGACAACACCTAATAACTGTAACAATGTCCCATGCAAATAACTCCTCGAACGCTGTAGAAAGCGTGTCAAAGAATTTTTTTTTTTGGTTTTTTTTTTCTTCTCTTTATGTTGAAGTTTTTAAATATTTATTATATTTTGGATTTATCAATTTTAAGTATGATTATTTACCTCAGTTAGTACAAGCTTCAGTTACAACATTTGACAAGTTATAAATTTTAGAAATGATAAATACAAAAGTACCTTAAAATATATATATATATATATTATATATAATATATATATATATATATTGAGACATATATAGATATCACATGCTGACACGGACAGAAGGGTGACCCACCTGTGCTGACGTGTCAGTTCGGCCGACGTGGCACAACACACCACTTCGCAATTCATCAGCTCCCCACTGTGGGCCATGCCGTCACCCGGCTACACCTTAACGGCGAAGTCAGCAACGTCCGCGGAGACAGTCCTTGTGCCGGTCACTCCGCTGGCGACCCGCTGGTCAATCATATCTCCAGAACCCTGTCCAAAAGTCAAAACCTGACTCCATAGTGGGTCTGAGTCAAAGATCCTCCCCAACGCGTTGCTAAAAAGGGGGATCTCACAATATTCGATAACTACTAGATTCTCCGTAACAAATCACCCGACCTACCTATTTCCAGGGCGGTTTATCCTATAAATACGACCCCCGGGAAGGTAAGAAGGGTAAGGCCAGATTACTCCATTAATCTCTGTCAAACTATCTACTCTCAAATCACTGACTTTACCATCGGAGGGTTCATCGGAGACCTTCCACCTTCCGTGAACTTTTCTATTTTGCAGGCCTAGCATTACCAGGTAGCAATCCCCCCACGATACATAAACAACACAGATTGTGACATTTGACAGAGAAACCATCAAATAGCGTCGGATAATCGACACGTGGCATCAAACCAATTTTAGACGAATCAGTTTGGTTCCGTTACTGAGAAAACGTAAATACCTTACTTTTCCACTTTTCCATAACTCAAGTTCAAGATGTCACGACGATCGAGTGATCGTAGATATCGCCCCGATACCACAGTCCCCATGTCCCACCATGAGACTTATTGCGCGGCTCAATCCTCCATTCCCGATCGACCACAACCACAGTCAGTCATTGAACATTTGGGTCCCCGCGGCTCGCCCCACAAATCGCTTGACCTCCGCGACCATCTCAGCGAAAAGCGGACCACGGATAACGGACAAGCCGAGGAAGTGGAGGACCTAAGGAAAGAGATTGAATGGCTCTGAGCGGAGCGCGACCTTTCAAAACAGTGGCAGCAACTCTGTTCCACATACTGTCACCAAGGCCTTTCGCCCCCTCCCTTTCCCGACGACGACCGGGACCCCATAGAGACTCTACCCTTGCGGTCCAGGAATGGAGCGAGTCGACAGACGAGGGCCAGAACACAGCCGCCAAAAAACCGCTTCGCTCAATCAGCGAAGTGGGAGAGAGCTAACCGTCTAGTCAGCTGAACAGAGAAAGAGGTCGTCGTAACGGGCATCGTCCAAAGCGGAATAGGCGAGAGCGGAGTCCTGAACAAACCCGAAGAAATGAGACGAAGAAGAACCGACCGGCGCACACCGGACCCTTTGAGGAATGGATCCACCTCACCGTGCCGGACCTACAACTGAAAATTCCATCGTTTATCCTATACTCCGGTCAAAGCAGACCTGAGGAACACATTTGCAGATACAATTCGTCCATGGACCTCGTAACGACCAACGAAGCATACTATGCAAGGCCTTCCCCGGCACCCTGTCCGACAGAGCCCTGACTTGGTTCACTTCTCGGAAACCATGTACGATAGACTCCTGGCAAGCACTCGAGAAGACTTCCTTGGATAAATTTAGCACAGCGGGCACAATCCCCTAAACGAGAGGAGACCTCGCCAACGTTAAGCAGAAGGATGACGAAACTTTACTCGAATACCTGGAGCGTTTCAAGAAGGTACATGTCGAGATCGACAGAGTTACCCAGGACACAGCCATCGCTTGCTTCGAAGGTGGTTTTTGGTCGAAGATGCTGTACACTGAACTCCAACTCCGCAAGCCCGAAACCATTGGCGAAGTATTCAGTGTAGCCCAAAATGTCACCCTAGCCGAAGGAAGCTCTCAAGGATCACGTTACCGGAAAAAAGAAAGGTACAGAGAAACATCCCCCCCGGGCCGACAAGGCAAGAACAAGACACGAAGGACCGAAGCGGTCACTCCGATGAAGTCCAAGGAAAACCTCATCGTCACCGTTAGGGAGAAGCTCGGAGTACGCGAGCCCGCACTCGCGCGGACCTCCAACCGACCTATCCGGGACAATTCGAAGTTTTGTGCCTTTCACCAGGACTATAACCACACGACTGAGAACTGCTATCAGCTCAAGCGGATGATCGAAAGGCTAGCTCGAGGTGAGCAGCAGAAAGAGCGTGAACCGGACAAATAGCCCGAGGAAAAGACCAAACGTGTAATCGAAGTCATAACCCCTCACTATGAGTCCATCAGGAAGATAAAATGGAAGATCTATAATTTGAGTAAGCCTTCTCTAGGGTCCCACTTCGACACATTCCCTCGCGAACCAATCATCTTTTCGGATCAAGACCTCTAGCTGAACGAAGAGGCCCGCTGATGCGTTCCGATTGGTATGCTAAAAGATAGGCTTTATTTACCTATGTCGATTATGAGTAATTAAGGACCGAGTCTTACTAACTGTCACTTAGCATTCAATTATTGTCACTTAATCAACCAGAACCAAAGGCAGAGTACCTATCGTGTAGCTAGTCTGTTGGAAAGTATCTCGGATTTTATTAAGTTAAATATCGTACTCCCAGGGAAGTGGCAACGGCTTAGTAGTAACTAGCCTTTATCCTAACTCCTATTTTATGATCCAGTTATGCAATCTTCATCAATGACTTTGATGAGAGGGTGATCCATTCTCCACTAGGTTTAAGTCTAATTAATCCCAAAATTGTTTTATAGATGAGGTCCTGATTTTATGTTATAGTGTTCCTATATGTTGATTGACCTATATTCGAGTATTTTAGATATATCTTAGCCTGGATTGCAACTACGCTCTGTGTCTAAAGGCGTACCACATCCGAGGTTTCTAATAAACCGCCCTACCTTATTGACGGCCCTACTCACGGTTCGGGACGAAGGTATCCATGAAAGCCCTATGTCACTTCGGGGATCATGCCGCTTGCCCTAGCCGCCAGCATAATCGGACTCGGCTCGGCTTACCTAGACTACTCTTAACAAGCAGGGTGTTCAGCAGGTTATTTTATCTAGCATGGCAGACACCAATACTAATTGATGCCTGTTAAACTAAACAGGTTATGATTAGACCGTGGTTAGGAATTGTCTATAACCCTAACTTTAGTTCAAAAGAGCACATTAGACATGCAGACATAGTGAATATTAAGCAGGTGGCTATTTCCGAAAAAACATAACAACGTCAACATATAAAACAAATATTCATAAAAATCGTAATCTCGTATTCATAATCAATTTTTGGAACAACACAATAACAACATATAAGAGAGGGACATGGGGACTGATGCCATAAAGAAATCAACCTTTACGTAGTCTCGCTGATGCAGCGTACTGCTGTATATGTCGTATTGCTCACCCCGACTCTGCTCGCCAGAACCTTCGGAGGACGCTTCCTTAGCCTAGTAACTGGGCTTTACCTTAATACCCAGCTTAAACCCAGCCCTGTGGACTGACTCTTCGAACGCCTAGAGCCCTCTGAGGATCTCCTAACGAAATCCCGGGTATTCTATGAATACCAGAAACGAACCTATCTATAGAAGCCTAAGATCTGAGACTATTTCTCAGAAACTAAAACAAAACACTAACAAGAAAGAAAACTGAGATCCGAGTCTCTTAGTGAGTTGTGTACTAGAGAAGTGTACACTGAGAACCACTTAATGACTCAGATCTAGTGGAGATGAATGAATTCAACTGCTGGAGGCCTGGGGTATTTATAGCAGCTTCCCGGGGTGAGTTTTCATCAAAAATTCGATGTGGGACTTGATTTGGGGGTTCGGGATGCCCGTCCCGGATTGGGACGCCCGTCCTGGTCTGTTTTCGTCTACTTTTCACCTGACACTTCCAAAATCATAAAAACTGTGAAATTAAGTAAATAATAAACAATTAAGATCAATTTACCCTCAATTTCACCCTAAATCATATATAAAAACATGCTAAAAAGGTGATACGATTTTCGCGTATCAGATAACCCCACACTTAGCTTTTTGCTTGTCCTCAAGCAAAGTCTACCTGAAGTTAGTGATTCTAAACCATATGTGCATTCCTAGTCATGTTTTTATTTCAAAAATTCTTCAGACAATTCTTAACACGCGTCTGACTGGTTAGGTTGCTATGACAAGGTCTCAAATGTCTCTAGTAGTTTGTTAGGGTTGAGCAGAAAGTAACTTAACAACTAGGTTGAACTTTTCTCTTAGTCATAGGGTCTTCCTGATGTGTAGTGTGTGTACTAGTCCAGACCAGATAGTCAACACAATAAACTCTTGTCTTAACTGTTACCAGATAACACTTCGACCTATTGCTAGACACACTGACAACAGATAACTTTCTGAGTTCTGAACTTTGGTGATCAGATTCTATTTAGCATTTATTGATTTCTTTCGTTTATAGATTTTCTAGGGTATTTTGAGTCTACTTAGAACACGTCAACTTCAACTACCCATGTAGCGAGTCCCAGTCCGATGACTCCCAGATCTACACGACCTTAGGGCATCAGGCTTTAAGTTCCCCGAAGGAGTGGTGCTCGAGTAGCGAAGGCCGCTGGCAAACTACCCTATTTTAATTAGCTTACTTTTTTTTTCTTTTTCACTTTTGGCTCAGAGTCTATCTAGTCATTCCAATTGTCAATGCATCCTACAACTGGTCTAATTTTATCTAGTTAAGTCTCTAAAAGGTAATTGGTTGAGGTCTCTAATCGAGACTAAGTTGTGCTCAATTATCAGGACTTCCCTATTTCTAATCAATAGGTTCAACAATAGTCATCAATTATCTCCTACTAACCATAACATACTACCTACATATCATAGACATAAGCAATTGTTTAACCGGGCATACTGCATTTAGAAGTCTGAAAGACGGAAAATTTTGAAAAATTTTGGAAGGGTGTGAAAATATCGGAAAAACAATCAAAAGCATGCAAAAAATTTTGCAAACTGCTACATTGCACCATGCACTGCTACCCCACACTTAATTCTGGCACTGTCTTCAGTGTTCATGCATAGCTAAACTACCCCACACTTATTTGAAAACAAGAAATAAAACACAAAGAAAAGATTCTTACCCATACTATGGGTAAGAAAGAAAATAAAATATTGCAAACAATTCTGTATGTCATATAACTCAACTTTGTACATAGATTCATACGTCATACAGCCCAGACATGTTTATACACATAGAACAAGAAAAACAAAAGCAAAAGAAAGGAAAGGAAAGAAGGAGAGAGAGACTAAGAACCCGGCGGGTCGTCATCCAGTGGACCAAAGTCTGCTGTAAAGTCAAACTCGAAGTTTTCCGCCAGTCGGGAAGTATGCTGATGTATCTCCTCAATCCTGCTGGTGTTCATGGCGATCCTGTCATCCATCATCGCGAGCCGTCTGTCAATCCTGTCCATGTCTCGACTGTATCGGGCCGATAGTTCTGCCAATCTGTGCGACATGTGTCGTTCGAAGGCAGTACGTGGCACGAACGTCTCGGACGGAGGGATATGCGCTGGATATGCTTCCGATGCCGATGCCTGTCATGGCTGCTCCGTGTGGATGGTGTAGCGGCCATTCGCATCCCGGACAACCATTCCTATGTTCCGTAGAATAGTAAGATCAGTGGGAACGGTGGTCGGGGCGACCAGGGTCAGCTCCGAGCCCTCTATGTCCAACTCCAGGTAGCGGGCTAGCCTGGTGATATACGGTCCGAGCCCTAGATACTGTTTCCGGGTGTCTATAGCGAATCCTCGCATGACGACCGTGATGAGTCTAGCCATCTTTATCGTAGATCCCATGTGCATATTGGCCAAAAGGAATGTCTCCATCTGGGTGACAGTTCCGGGAGCCGTCCGTCGTCCTGACAATGTATGTGCAACGATAGTGTGCAGGTAACGAAGAGTAGGATAAATACCTGTGGCTTTAGCAAAGCCATGCTGGTATGGGACACCCGTCATGCAGATCTGAGCCCAAGCAGTGGAGACGTCTGCAGACGTGAAGTCTCGAACTGCTATGGTGTATGCGGGCGTATCCAGCTCATCTCTCTGCCAGATACCTAGGGCGACGCCGAACTCGGCCATGCTCATCGACCGATCTATTCCGCCCAAGCGGAATGTGATATGCTCCTGGTGGCATGTAAAAGACGCACAGAACTCACATACCAGCTCCAGGTATGTGGGCTTTGTGACGACGAATACTCGACTGTAAGGTGGTACGTCGAGTATGCGTCTGACTTCTGGCTCTACTCCTAGCGTCTGTACTGCTGCCCAATCCAACGTTCTGCCAATCAGTATCGTACGCCCGATGTACCCAAGGCATCTTTCTTGGTATGCTGTGCTGGAGGGAAACAGCATAAAAGGATGTGCCACTGATGCGATTCCGGTTGACGTGCTAAATAGGTGTTATTTTACCCTATGTTGATTATGAATAATTAAGTACTGTGATTGACTAAATGTCACATTTAGTCTCTATGGTGTCACTTAATCAGCCAAAACCTAAGGCAGAGTACCTATCGTGTAGCTAGTCTGTTGGAAAGTATCTACGATTTTATTAAGTTAAATATCGTACTCCCAGGGAAGTGGCAACGGCTTAGTAGTAACTAGCCTTTTATCCTAACTCCTATCTTATCATCCAGTTATGCAATCTTCATCAAATACTTTGATGAGAGGGTGATTCATTCTCCACTGGGTTTAAGTCTAATTAATCGTAGAAGTGTTTTATAGATGAGTTCTGATTCTATGTTATACTGTTCCTATATGTTGATTGACCTAAATTCGAGTATTTTAGACATGTCTTAGCCTGGATTGCAACTATGTTCTGTGTCTAAAGGCGTACCACATCCGAGGTTTCTAATAAACCGCCCTACCTTAATGACGGCCCTACTCACGGTTCGGGACGAAGGCATCCATGAAAGCCCTATGTCACTTCGGGGATCATACCGCTTGCCCTAGCCGCCGGCATAATCGGACTCGGCTCGGCTTCCCCTAGACTACTCTAACATGCAAGGTGTTCAGCAGGTTATTTTATCTAGCATGGCAGACACCAATACTAATTGATGTCTGTTAAACTAAGCAGGTTATGATTAGACCGTGGTTAGGAGTTGTCTATAACCCTAACTTTAGTTTAAAAGAGCACATTAAACATGCAGACATAGTGAATATTTAGCAGGTGGCTATTTCCGGAAAAACATAATAACGTCAACATATAAAATAACTATTCATAAACATCGTAATCTCGTATTCATAATATGTATTTAGAACAAAACAATAACAACATATAAGAGAGGGACATGGGGATTGATGCCATAAAGAAATCACCCTTTACGTAGTCTCGCCGACGGAGCGTACTGCTGTATATGTCGTATTGCTCGCCCTGACTCTGCTCACCAGAACCTTCGGAGGACGCTTCCTCAGCCTAGTAACTGGGCTTTACCTTCATACCCAGCTTAAGCCCAGCCCTGTGGACTGACTCTTCGAACGCCTAGAGCCCTCTTAGGATTTCCTAACGAAATCCTGGGTATTCTATGAATACCAGAAAAGAACCTATCTATAGAAACCTAAGATCTGAGACTATTTCTCAGAAACTAAAACAAAACACTAATAAGAAAGAAAACTGAGATCCGAGTCTCTGAGTGAGTTGTGTACTAGAGAATTGTACACTGGACACCACTAAATGACTCAGATCGAGTGGAGAGGAATGAATTCAACTGCTGGAGGCCTGGGGTATTTATAGCAGCTTCCCGGAGTGAAAATCTCTAAAAAATTCGATGTGGGACAGCTTCTGGCGGCTCGGGACGTCCGTCCCGGATTGGGACGCCCGTCCTGGTCTGTTGACCAGGTCGGGACGCCCGTCCCGGGTCCTGGACGCCCGTCCAAGTGCCTTGACTTGGTCGGGACGCCCGTCCCGACCCTTTGACCGGGTCAACATTTCCAAAAATTGCGTTTTTGCCCCAAAATTTGCTGTTTTCATCTACTTTTCACCTGACACTTCCAAAATCATAAAAACTATGAAATTAAGTGAATAATGAACAATCAAGATCAAATTACCCTCGATTTCACCCAAATTCATACATAAAAACATGCTAAAAAGTGATACGATTTTCGCGTATCAGATAACCCCACACTTAGCTTTTTCCTTGTCCTCAAGCAAAGTCTACCTGAAGTTACTTAAATTCCTAGTCATGTTTTTATTCCAAAAATCTTCAGACCAGTCTTAATACGGGTGATGTGCACAAATCATATACCCTTTTTAGCATGTTTTTAGACATAAATTAGGGCAATATTTGAATGTATTTGATCTTAATTTAATCAAATTGACATAAAATTGCTTAAATTTCGATTTTGGAAGTTTCAGGAGCAAATTGGACGAAAACAGCAAATTTTGGGGCAAAAATGCAATTTTTGGAAATGTTGACTTGGTCAACGGTCCGGGACGGGCGTCCCGACCCAGTCAAGCCACCAGGACGGGCGTCCCAATCCAGGACGGGCGTCCCGAAGCACCAGAATTTGTCCCACATCGAATGTTTTGGAATTTTTCACTCCAGAAAGCTGCTATAAATACCCCAGGCCTCCAGGAGTTGAAATCATCCCTCTCCACTCGATCTGAGTCATTCAGAGACTTCCAGTGTACAATTCTCGAGTACACAAGTCACTGAGAGACTCGGGTTTCAGTTTTAGTTTTCTTTCTTTCCTTTTTTTTTGTTTTCGTTTTTCTAGTTTCTGAGAAATAGTCTCAGATCCTAGGGTTCGATAGATAGGTTCTTTTTTGGTATTCATAGAATACCGGGATTTCGTTAGGAGATCCTAAGAGAGAGATAGGGTGCGTGTTCTTAGTCAGATTAGGGCAATTTGCTTAAGCCCGGGATGTAAGGTAAAGCAATTGCTACTAGGTCTGAGAAGCGTTCTCCGAAGGCTCTGCCGAGCAGAGTAGGATCGAGCAGTCAGGAGCATACAGGAGCTGCAGCGCCGGCTGGACCTGCATAGAGTGGTGGTTACTTTATGACAGTGGGTCCCCTAGACGAGGTTCTGTATGTTTACGAATTGTTTTATCTAAATATTAATTTGAATATCAGATTACGATTCTTATGAATATCTGTTTTATATGTTGAAGTTCTTATGATTTTCCGGAAATGGCCACCTGCTTAAATATTCATTATGTCTGCATGTCTAATGTCGTTCTTTTAAACTGAAATTAGGGTTATAGACAATTCCTAACCACGGTCTAATCATAACCTGTTTAGTTTAACAGGCATCAATTAGTATTGGTGTCTGCCATACTAGATAAAATAATCTGCGGAACACCCTGTTGGTTGAAAGTAGTCTAGGTAGGCTGAGTAGAGTGTTATGCCGGCGGTTTTGAGACGAGCAGCATGATACCGAAGTGACATAGGGTACCGTTCATTGCTGACTTTAGTCCGAGCCGTGAGTAGGGCCGTTACCCTTAACGATGGGGCGGTAGCGTAGAAACTCAGATGTGGTAGCCTTTAGACACAGAACATAGTTGCAATCCAGGCCAAGACATGTCTAAAATATTCGAATATAGGTCAATCAACATATAGGAACAGTATAACATAGAATCAGGACTCATCTATAAAACACTTTTAAGATTAATTAGACTTAAACCTAGTGGAGAATGAATCACCCTCTCATCAAAGTATTTGATGAAGATTGCATAACTGGATCATAAGATAGGAGTTAGGATAAAAGGCTAGTTACTACTAAGCCGTTGCCACTTTCCTGGGAGTACAATATTAGTAAAATAAAATCGTAGATACTTTCCAATAGACTAGCTACACGATAGGTACTCTGCCTTAGGTTCTGGCTGATTAAGTGACACCTTAGAGACTAAATGTGACAATTAGTCAATCACAGTCCTTAATTATTCATAATCAACATAGGGTAAAATAACACCTATTTAGCATGTCAACCGGAATCGCATCAGATTTTTGGCGCCGTTGCCGGGGAAATATCATAATGAATTTAGGATTCCTGATCAAAATTCTAGAGACTTATGATAGGTAACGGTAGTAACCTAGACTTTAGACTTACACTTATCTTACACTAGTTAGACAATCACTTTCCTAAATATAGGGTTATCATAACTAATTAATTTTAGATGTTATCTGGAATTAAGACACTTAGGATAATCAAAATTTTAGAAAATTATTCTAAAACCATATTAAGGAAATTTACTTGCTTTCTAAATTAAACATAAAAAGAAAAAAATGTTAAAAATTTAAAATCCCAAAAAGAATGTATCTTTCTTGCTCAACGGTGAGTCGTTCCTTTTCCCTATCTCTTGTTTTTTCTAGTTGTTTTCTTAGTTGCTCTTTTTCGTGTTTTTCTTCTTTTATTTAATTTCGAATAAAAATGGAATTGAGGATAAAATATGTTTTCTTCTGAGTTGTAAAATTTTGGCTTAGATTTTTATCGGAAAGAAATTCCATTTTAGAATTTTCTTAGAGTCATGCCTGCTTTATTAGGATGAGTTATGAAATAATTTTTCCTTAATAGCCAGACCTTTGAATGTTCTATTGAAAAAAAAAAGGATGTTCCTTTTGTTTTGCTGATAATTGCATGAGAACTTTTAAACCAAAAGGAATTACTGCACCCATTATGGCATCACCTGATTGAAATCTGCTTTTTGAATAATATGCGATGTAATGATGTAGTACGAATTGTTTTAGGACAGAAACATGATAAGAAAGTTCATGCATGATAAATTCCGATCTTATCTAGTCTTGTCTAAAAACAATAGGTTACACTGATCACTCTGAGATATCTTTGTTCAATAAAACTAATGCTGAACCATAATTGATTATGTTAGGTTTTATTGTCACTTGAACTTGATATAGAATTGAAAATCTAGAAAGCAAAACATTTGTCTAGAATAGGAAACCCTGAGTTTGAGGCTAGTTTAATACTGATGAATTTTTGGATGAAAACTTATTTGCATTGTTTGCTATGTATAATAATTCTCATCTGTGGTTTATTGCAAATTATCTAGTCACTGAATAAGTTCCAAGTGATATGACTTATCAGCAAAAGAAGAAATTCTTTGCTGATTTGAAATATTACTACTGGGTAGTTTCTCTTCTATTTCAAATTTTTACAGATCAGTTGATCAGAAGATGTGTCTCAGAAGATGAAGGACACAAGATTTTGGAGCATTGCCCTAAAGAATCTACGGGAGACCAATTGATGGCTATCAACACTATCCGGAAAATGTTGAAAGCAGGATCTTGTTGACCCACTATATTCAAGGATTTTGTATCTCTGATACAATCTCGCGATGCTTGCCAAATAACAAGCAACACATCCTTCAGAGATCATCTACTCCAACAAGATTCTAGTTGTTTTCCAGATTCAGAGTGCCAATGTTTTAGGAAGAAATGTTCAGCATGTGTATCAAATCTGTGAAGTCTGCTAAGTACCACACTTTAGCAGGGATTACTATGGGAATGACTGACCATTCCAAAAGAGGTAGGAGTAGGTTACTGCAGAATGCTGCTCCAATGGGAAACGCATGCAATCCCAACTAGAGGAATCGTACGGGATTTAGCTGAGGAGTAATTCGGAAGCTGGAAACTTTCAGAAGACACCACCACAGCAAAACCCACACTTGCAGAATCAATAGATGAGATACTGGCAACAATTAAAGCCAGACCAGTGCAAGCAAGTGATATACCAAGTGGTATCGAACGGTCGAAGGATATAGAGGAATTTAGCATTGTATCAGGAGCATAGCAATGGAGGAGCTTGCATTCCCTGCATACCAATCAGCTGTGAGAAACTTCCCCGAGGAAGTCTCAAATACTTGGGCCCAGATCTATACAACTGGAGCCCCTACCACCACAGCTTTGCCAAAACTTCAGGTATCTTTTCTTCCATTCGAGACTTGCATGCCATACCTTCACTAACATTGGCAGGTAGGCACACCAATCCAAAGAAGTCTCATTCCTAGACACGTTCCTTCTGGACACGTTGCTACGATTACGAGAAACTTTGCAGATGATTCGAGGAAATAGTCCTTGGGGCTTGAGTCATTCATCAAATGGATATGCCACTACCTAGAGCTCGACAATGAAGGATCGGAGCTGGCGTCATCCGTTCCAATATCTAGAGCTTGCAGAGTCAAGAACACCTCAACAATAGCACATGGCTAAGGTGAAGAGCCAATTGACAGATCAGAGAAGACCCTTCTGCTCGCGACATGAAGGGAGTTTTTCTAACCCTCATATTCCTTTACTTTACTTTTATTTTATTTGTTTTGTGTTCTGTTTTGCTATCCTTCTTGTTTTGTTGCCTTATTTTCTTCTTACCCTTAGTTAGTCGAATAAGTGTGGGGTAAGAGTTCTTTGTTTTGTTTTTGTTTCTTGTTTTCAAATAAGTGTGGGGTAACTTAGATATGCATGAACACTGAGGACAGTGCCAGACTTAAGTGTGGGGTAGCAGTGCACAGTGCACTGTAGTAGTTTGAGAAAATTTTTGCATGATTTTGCTTGTTTTCCCCGTATTTTCACACCCTTCCAAAATTTTTCAAAATTTTTCATTCTTTCAGACTTCAAAATGCAGTATGATTGGTTAAACGTTGCTTATGTCCATGATATGTAGGTAGAATGTTATGGTTAGTAGGAGACAATGTGATGACTATTTTGAACTTATTGATTAGGAATAGGGAATTCCTAATAAATGAGCACAACTTAGTCTAGATTAGAGACCTCAGCCAATTACCTTTTCAAAACTTAACTAGATAAGATTAGACCAGTTGAGGATGTATTGACAATTAGAATGACTAGATGAGACTCTGAGCTAAAAGTGAAAAGAAACAAAAGAGAGTAAATTAAATAAGGGTAGTTTGCCAGCGGCCTTCGCTACTCGAGCACCACTCCTTCGGGGAACTTAAAGCCTGATGCCCTAAGGTCGTGTAGATCTGGGAGTCATCGGAGTGGGACTCGCTACATGGGTAGTTGAAGTTGACGTGTTCTAAGCAGACTCAAAATACCCTGAAAGATCTATAAAAGAAAAAAATCAATAAAATGCTAAATAATTAAAAATCTGATCACCAAGGCTCAGAACTCAAAAAGTTGTCTGTTGTTAGTATGTCTAGCGACGGGTCAAAATATTATCTGGTAGTAGTTAAAGACGAGAGTTTATTGTGTTGACTATCTGGTCTAGGCTAGTACACACACTACACATCAGAAAGACCTTGTGACTGAGAAAAAGTTCAACCTAGTTGTTAAGTTGTTTCCTGCTTGATTGTAACAATCTGCTAGAGACATTTGAGACCTTGTCATAGCAACCTAACCAGTCAGACCTGTGTTAAGAATTATCTGAATAATTTTTGGAATAAAAACATGACTAGAAAATTTAAGTGACTGCACATATGATTTAAAATCACTAACTTTAGGTAGACTTTGCTTGAGGACAAGCAAAAAGCTAAGTGTGGGGTTATTTGATGTGCACAAATCATATACCCTTTTTAGCATGTTTTTAGACATAAATTAGGGCAATATTTGAATGTATTTGATCTTAATTGAATCAAATTGACATAAAATTGCTTAAATTTCGATTTTGGAAGTTTCAGGAGCAAATTGGACGAAAACAGCAAAATTTGGGGCAAAAATGCAATTTTTGGAAATGTTGACTTGGTCAACGGTCTGGGACGGGCGTCCCGAATTCGGGACGGGCGTCCCGACCCAGTCAAGCCACCAGGACGGGCGTCCCAATCCAGGACGGGCGTCCCGAAGCACCAGAATTTGTCCCACATCGAATTTTTTGGAATTTTTCACTCCAGAAAGCTGCTATAAATACCCCAGGCCTCCAGGAGTTGAAATCATCCCTCTCCACTCAATCTGAGTCATTCAGAGACTTCCAGTATACAATTCTCGAGTACACAAGTCACTGAGAGACTCGGGTTTCAGTTTTAGTTTTCTTTCTTTCCTTTTTTTGTTTTCATTTTTCTAGTTTCTGAGAAATAGTCTCAGATCCTAGGGTTCGATAGATAGGTTCTTTTTTGGTATTCATAGAATACCGGGATTTCGTTAGGAGATCCTAAGAGAGAGATAGGGTGCGTGTTCTTAGTCAGATTAGGGCAATTTGCTTAAGCCCGGGATGTAAGGTAAAGCAATTGCTACTAGGTCTGAGAAGCGTTCTCCGAAGGCTCTGCCGAGAAGAGTAGGATCGAGCAGTCAGGAGCATACAGGAGCTGCAGCGCCGGCTGGACCTGCATAGAGTGGTGGTTACTTTATGACAGTGGGTCCCCTAGACGAGGTTCTGTATGTTTACGAATTGTTTTATCTAAATATTAATTTGAATATCAGATTACGATTCTTATGAATATCTGTTTTATATGTTGAAGTTCTTATGATTTTCCGGAAATGGCCACCTGCTTAAATATTCATTATGTCTGCATGTCTAATGTCGTTCTTTTAAACTGAAATTAGGGTTATAGACAATTCCTAACCACGGTCTAATCATAACCTGTTTAGTTTAACAGGCATCAATTAGTATTGGTGTCTGCCATACTAGATAAAATAATCTGCAGAACACCCTGTTGGTTGAAAGTAGTCTAGGTAGGCTGAGTAGAGTGTTATGCCGGCAGTTTTGAGACGAGCAGCATGATACCGAAGTGACATAGGGTACCGTTCATTGCTGACTTTAGTCCGAGCCGTGAGTAGGGCCGTTACCCTTAACGATGGGGCGGTAGCGTAGAAACTCAGATGTGGTAGCCTTTAGACACAGAACATAGTTGCAATCCAGGCCAAGACATGTCTAAAATATTCGAATATAGGTCAATCAACATATAGGAACAGTATAACATAGAATCAGGACTCATCTATAAAACACTTTTAAGATTAATTAGACTTAAACCTAGTGGAGAATGAATCACCCTCTCATCAATGTATTTGATGAAGATTGCATAACTGGATCATAAGATAGGAGTTAGGATAAAAGGCTAGTTACTACTAAGCCGTTGCCACTTTCCTGGGAGTACGATATTAGTAAAATAAAATCGTAGATACTTTCCAATAGACTAGCTACACGATAGGTACTCTGCCTTAGGTTCTGGCTGATTAAGTGACACCTTAGAGACTAAATGTGACAATTAGTCAATCACAGTCCTTAATTATTCATAATCAACATAGGGTAAAATAACACCTATTTAGCATGTCAACCGGAATCGCATCAACGGGTCTGTCTGGTTAGGTTGCTATGACAAGGTCCCAAGTGTCTCTAGTAGCTTGTTATGATCAGGCAGAAAACAAATCAACAACTAGTTTGGACCTTTTTCTTAGTCACAGGGTCTTCCTGATGTGTAGTGTGTGTACTAGTCCAGACCAGATAGTCAACACAATGTACTCTTGTCTTAACTACTACCAGATAACACTTCGACCTATCGCTAGACATATTAACAACAGACAACTTTTTGAGTTCTGAGCTTTGGTGATCAGATTCTTAATGTTTTAGCATTTAGTTATTTTCTTTATAGATTCAGGGTATTTTGAGTCTGCTTAGGGCATCAGGCTTTAAATTCCTCGAAGGAGTGGTGCTCGAGTAGCGAAGGCCGCTGGCAAACTACCCTTATTTGATTAACTTCTTTTAATTTCTTTTCACTTCTAGCTCAGAGTCTCATCTAGTCATCCTAACTGCCAATATATCCACAACTGGTCTATTTTATCTAGTTAAGTCTCGAACAGGTAATTGGTTGAGGTCTCTAATCCAGACAAAGTTGTGCTCAGTTATCAGGAATTCCCTTATTCCTAATCAATTAGTCCAAGATAGCTATCAATTATCTCCTACTAACCATAACATACTACCTACATATCATAGACATAAGCAATTGTTTGACCAAGCATACTGCATTTAGAAGTCTGAAAGACGGAAAAATTTTGAAAATTTTTTGGAAGGGTGTGAAAATACGGGGAAAACAAGCAAAAGCATGCGAACAATTTTGCAAACTGCTACAGTGCACCGTGCACTGCTACCCCACACTTATTTCTAACACTGTCCTCAGTGTTCATGCATATCTAGACTACCCCACACTTATTTGAAAACAAGGAGAAATACAAACAAAACAGAAATTTCTTACCCCACACTTATTTGACTGACTAAGGGTAAGAAAGAAAATAAGGCAACAAAAGGATAGCAAAACAGAACACAAAACAAATAAAATAAAAGGAATATGAGGATTAGAAAAACTCCCTTCCTGTAGCGAGCAGAAGGGTCTTCTCTGATCTGTCAATTGGCTCTTCACCTTAGCCATGTGCTATTGCTGAGGTGTTCTTGACTCTGCAAGCTCTAGATATTGGAATGGATGATGTCAGCTCCGATCCTTCATTGTCGAGCTCCAGGTAGTGGCATATCCATTTGAGGAATGGCTCAATCCCCACGGACTGCTTCATCGAATCATTTGTAAGATTTCTCACAATCATAGCACCCTGAAGTTTTGGCGAAGCTGTGGTGGTAGGGGGCTCCAGTTGTGTAGATCTGGGCCCAAGTATTTGAGACTTCCTCGGGGAAGTTTCTCACAGCTGATTGGTATGCAGGGAATGCAAGCTCCTCCATTGCTATGCTCCCGACACAATGCCAAATTCCTCTATATCTGTCGTCCGTTCGTTACCTCTTGGTAGATCACCTGCTTGCACTGGTCTGGCTTTAATTGTTGCCAGTATCTCATCTATTGATTCTGCGAGTGTGGGTTTTGCTGTGGTGGTGTCTTCTGAAAGTTTCCAGCTTCCGAATTACTCCTCAGCTAAATCCCGTATGATTCCTCCAGCTGGGATTGTATGCATTTCCCATTGGAGCAGCATTCTGCAGTAACCTACTCCTACCTCTTTTGGAATGGTCAGTCATTCCCATAGCAATCCCTGCTAAAGTGTGGTACTTAGCAGACTTCACAGATTTGATACACAGGCTGAACATTTCTTCCTAAGACATCGGCACTCTGAATTTGGAAGACAACTAGAATTTGCATATGACTTTAACATCATTAGTAGGTAATGCTTGTGGTTCAGGCTATTTTCGAAAAGTGTTCCACGACTACTATGATGTAATTATTTTCAAAGGAAAGAAAAAGAAAGGATTTAATGAATACCCCCAGATATCAAAAAGATTGTAAAACTTTGTATACCTTGTTGGGGAAGATGATCTCTGAAGGATGTGTTACCTGTTATTTGGCAAGCATCGCAAGACTGTATCAGAGATACAAAATCCTTGAATATAGTGGGTCAACAAGATCCTGCTTTCAACACTTTCCGGACAGTGTTGATAGCCATCAATTGGTCTCCCGTAGATTCTTTAGGGCAATGCTCCAAAATCTTGTGTCCTTCATCTTCTGAGACACATCTTCTGATCAACTGATCTGCAAGAATTTGAAATAGAAGAGAAACTGCCCAATAGTAATATTTCAAATCAGCAAAGAATTTCTTCTTTTACTGATAAGTCATATCACTTGGAACTTATTCATTGACTAGATAATTTGCAACAACAATAAACCGTAGATGAGAATTATTATACATAGCAAACAATGCAAATAAGTTTTCATCCAAAAATTCATCAGTATTAAACTAGCCTCAAACTCAGGGTTTCCTAATCTAGACAAATGTTTTGCTTTCTAGATTTTCAACCCTTTTTCTTATCCCTTCATTCTATATCAAATTCAAGTAACAATAAAACCTAACTTAATCAACTATGGCTCAGCATTAGTTTTATTGAACACGGATATTTTGGAGTGATCAGTGTCACCTATTGTTTCTAGACAAGACTAGATATGATCGGAATTTATCATGCATGAACTTTCTTTTCATCTTTCTGTCCTAAAACAATTCTTACTACACCATTACATCATAAAAAAACAGATTTCAATCAGGTGATGCCCTAATGGGTGCAGTAATTCCTTTTGGTTTAAAAGATCTCATGCAATTATCAACATAACAAAAGGAACATCCCTTTTTTCCCGATAAAAATCTAAGCCAACATTTTTATGCCAAAATAAAAATGCTGATGTATCTCCTCAATCCTGCTGGTGTTCATGGCGATCCTGTCATCCATCATCGCCAGCCGTCTGTCAATCCTGTCCATGTCTCGACTGTATCGGGCCGATAGTTCTGCCAATCTGTGCGACATGTGTCGTTCGAAGGCAGTACGTAGCACGAACGTCTCGGACGGAGGGATATGCGCTGGATATGCTTCCGATGCCGATGCCTGTCATGGCTGCTCCGTGTGGATGGTGTAGCGGCCATTCGCATCCCGGACAACCATTCGCATGTTCCGTAGAATAGTAAGATCAGTGGGAACGGTGGTCGGGGCGACCAGGGTCAGCTCTGAGCCCTCTATGTCCAACTCCAGGTAGCGGGCTAGCCTGGTGATATACGGTCCGAGCCCTAGACACTGTTTCCGGGTGTCTATAGCGAATCCTCGCATGACGACCGTGATGAGTCTAGCCATCTCTACCGTAGATCCCATGTGCATGTTGGCCAGAAGGAATGTCTCCATCTGGGTGACAGTTCCGGGAGCCGTCCGTCGTCCTGACAATGTATGTGCAACGATAGTGTGCAGGTAACGAAGAGTAGGATAAATACCTGTGGCTTTAGCAAAGCCATGCTGGTATGGGACACCCGTCATGCAGATCTGAGCCCAAGCAGTGGAAACTTCTGCAGACGTGAAGTCTCGAACTGCTATGGTGTATGCGGGCGTATCCAGCTCATCTCTCTGCCAGATACCTAGGGCGACGCCGAACTCGGCCATGCTCATCGACCGATCTATTCCGCCCAAGCGGAATGTGATCTGCTCCTGGTGGCATGTAAAAGACGCATAGAACTCACATACCAGCTCCAGGTATGTGGGCTTTATGACGACGAATACTCGACTGTAAGGTGGTACGTCGAGTATGCGTCTGACTTCCGACTCTACTCCTAGCGTCTGTACTGCTGCCCAATCCAACGTTCTGCCAGTCAGTATCGTACGCCCGATGTACCCAAGGCATCTTTCTTGGTATGCTGTGCTGGAGGGAAACAGCATAAAAGGATGTGCCACTGATGCGATTCTGGTTGACATGCTAAATAGGTGTTATTTTACCCTATGTTGATTATGAATAATTAAGGACTGTGATTGACTAATTGTCACATTTAGTCTCTATGGTGTCACTTAATCAGCCAGAACCTAAGGCAGAGTACCTATCGTGTAGCTAGTCTATTGGAAAGTATCTACGATTTTATTAAATAAATATCGTACTCCCAGGGAAGTGGCAACGGCTTAGTAGTAACTAGCCTCTTATCCTAACTCTTATCTTATGATCCAGTTATGCAATCTTCATCAATATCTTTGATGAGAGGGTGATCCATTCTCCACTAGGTTCAAGTCTAATTAATCCTAAAAGTGTTTTAAAGATGAGTCCTGATTCTATGCTATACTGTTCCTATATGTTGATTGACCTGTCTTCGAGTATTTTAGATGCATCTTAGCCTGGATTGCAACTATGTTCTGTGTCTAAAGGCGTACCACATCCGAGGTCTCTAATAAACCGCCCTACCTTAATGACGGCCCTACTCACGGTTCGGGACGAAGGCATCCATGAAAGCCCTATGTCACTTCGGGGATCATACCGCTTGCCCTAGCCGCCGGCATAATCGGACTCAGCTCGACTCCTACCCAGACTACTTTAACAAGTAGGGTGTTCAGCATGTTATTTTATCTAGCATGGCAGACACCAATACTAATTGATGCCTGTTAAACTAAACAGGTTATGATTAGACCGTGGTTAGGAATTGTCTATAACCCTAACGTTAGTTTAAAAGAGCACATTAAACATGCAGACATAGTGAATATTTAGCAGGTGGCTATTTCCGGAAAAACATAATAACTTCAACATACAAAACAACTATTCATAAAAACCGTAATCTGATATTCATAATTGATGTTTAGGACAAAGCAATAAAACATATAAGAGAGGGGTATGGGGACTGATGCCATAAAGAAATCACCCTTTACGTAGTCTCGCCGACAGAGCGTACTGCTGTATACGTCGTATTGCTCGCCCTGACTCTGCTCGCTAGAACCTTCGGAGGACGCTTCCTCAGCCTAGTAGCTAGACTTTACCTTACGTCCTAGGCTTAAGCCTAGCCCTGTGGACTGACTCTTCGAATGCCTAGAGCTCTCTTAGGATCTCCTAACGAAATCTCGGGTATTCTATGAATACCAGAAACGAACCTATCTATAGAAACCTAAGATCTGAGATTATTTCTCAGAAACTAAAACAAACACTAATAAGAAAGAAAACTGAGATCCGAGTCTCTGAGTGAGTTGTGTACTGGAAAATTGTACACTGGAAACCACTTAATGACTCAGATCGAGTGGAGAGGGATGATTTCAACTGCTGGAGGCCTGGGGTATTTATAGCAGCTTCCTGTAGTGAAAATCTCCAAAAAATTCGATGTGGGACAGCTTCTGGCGGCTCGGGACGCCCGTCCCGGTTCGGGACGCCTGTCCTAATTCGTTGACCAGGTTCAGGACGCCCGTCCTGGCGGTTTGACTGGGTCGGGACGCCCGTCCCGGACCTTTGACCGGGTCAACATTTCCAAAAATTGCGTTTTTGCCCCAGAATTTGCTATTTTCGTCTACTTTTCACCTGACACTTCCAAAATCATAAAAACCGTGAAATCAAGTAAATAGTAAACAATTAATGTCAATTTATTCTCAATTTCAAATTAAAACATATATAAAAACATGCTAAAAATGTGATACGATTTTCGCGTATCACGGCCCTACTCACGGTTCGGGACGAAGGCATCCATGAAAGCCCTATGTCACTTCGGGGATCATGTCGCTTGCCCTAGCCGCCGGCATAATCGGACTCGGCTCGGCTTACCTAGACTACTCTTAACAAGCAGGGTGTTCAACAGGTTATTTTATCTAGCATGGCAGACACCAATACTAATTGATGCCTGTTAAACTAAACAGGTTATGATTAGACCGTGGTTAGGAATTGTCTATAACCCTAACATTAGTTTAAAAGAGCACATTACACATGCAGACATAGTGAATATTAAGCAGGTGGCTATTTCCGGAAAAACATAACAACGTAAACATATAAAACAAATATTCATAAAAATCGTAATCTCGTATTCATAATCAATTTTTGGAACAACACAATAACAACATATAAGAGAGGGACATGGGGACTGATGCCATAAAGAAATCACCCTTTACGTAGTATCACCGATGGAGCGTACTGCTGTATATGTCGTATTGCTCGCCCCGACTCTGCTCGCCAGAACCTTCGGAGGACGCTTCCTCAGCCTAGTAACTGGGCTTTACCTTAATACCCAGCTTAAGCCCAGCCCTGTGGACTGACTCTTCAAACGCCTAGAGCCCTCTTAGGATCTCCTAACAAAATCCCGGGTATTCTATGAATACCAGAAACGAACCTATCTATAGAAGCCTAAGATCTGAGACTATTTCTCAGAAACTAAAACAAAACACTAACAAGAAAGAAAACTGAGATCGGAGTCTCTTAGTGAGTTGTGTACTAGAGAAGTGTACACTGAAAACCACTTAATGACTCAGATCGAGTGGAGAGGAATGAATTCAACTGCTGGAGGCCTGGGGTATTTGTAGCAGCTTCCCGGGGTGATTTTTCATCAAACTTTCGATGTGGGACTTGATCTGGGGGTTCGGGACACCCGTCCCGGATTGGGACGCCCGTCCTGGTCTGTTGACCAAGTCGGGACGCCCGTCCCGATGCTTTGACTGGGTCGGGACACCCGTCCTGAGCCTTTGACCAAGTCAGCATTTCCAAAAATTGCGTTTTTGCCCCAAAATTTGCTGTTTCCGAAATCTCCTGAATATACTCCTGCATCCCCCGCACCTAACGACCAACCACCTTCATCAGAGGATAGCACTGACAGTTCTCAATCAGCCTTGGCTGCCCGGGTAGATGCTATATCTCACAGGATAAGCGCTATGACTCAGACAATACCGGGCGGACTAAGACGATCATATCAGGCTGTTCTAACCTTAAGTTCTGAAGTAACCCAACTCAGAACCACAATAGAACGCCCAAATGTGCAATTACTCCGAGAGATGATGGAAATCTTGGAGGAACAAAGGAACCAGCAGGAGGAAATGCACAACATACAAGCAGAACTACAAGAGATGCGAAACATTCAGACCGAACTACAGGAGATCAGAGATAGGATTCGTTAAAAAGGGAAGATTCTCTTACTTTCAACAAATAATTCGTTTGAACTGAAACTTGAATAATTGACCCTTATTTTTCTATTTTTTTTTCAAACATTTTTAAAGGGTCCTTTATATTCAACAATTTTCTTCAGACATTTTATTTCGAATTTCTATGAAAAACAAGAGTTTTGCAAATACAGTTTATTTTCCACTAATTACATTGCACAAACTCAGTTTTGTTTTTCTGAAATTCTTGCTGAATTTAAGTTAGGATAAAATTAGGGTTGTCACAATTTTCGAAAAGAGACTGAGGAATTTTTGCATAGAGTTTTTAACAACTTCTGAATTTCATTGGATAAACAAGAAGCCTTGTTAAGAATTATGATTATTTTTGGTATCTTGAGATTTTCAGGGAATTACGAAGAAAAAAAAAATTTTCCCGGAATTGGCACGTGTCCCAATGCAAACCGGGACCGGCGTCCAGTGGGACGGGAGTCCTGCCTCCGGGACGGGCGTCCCGAAGGCCGCCCCTTCTATAAAAATTCAATTTTTTTCATTTTCTCTCAAATCTCCAACCAAAAATACATCTCTCTAAAAACATTTCTCTCTAGCCTATCTCTACAAATTTTTGGCAAACTCCTCAAAGTTTTAAAAATTCGAATTTCCCTCCAAAATTTGAATTTTAAACTTCACCCAAAAATTCGAATTTCCCTCCAAAATTCGATTTTCCCGCCAAAAATTCAAAATCTGTCCCTAACCTAATTTCATCCTTCTGAATTCAAATTCACCTCCAGAATTTGAGTTTAAAGCTTTCTTTCCCACCTACACTCTCTCATACGTTTTAAATGGCTCCCAAACGTGCTCGTACCACATCTACCATGACAGTTACCTCAGTGACACATCCTTTTATGCTGTTTCCCTCCAGCACAGCATACCAAGAGAGATGCACTGGGTACATCGGGCGTACGATACTAACGGGCAGAACGCTGTATTGGGCAGCAGTACAGACACTGGGAGTAGAGCCGGAAGTCAGACGCATACTCGACGTGCCACCCTACAGTCGAGTATTCATCGTCACCGAGCCCACATACCTGGAGCTGGTATGTGAGTTCTATGCGTCTTTTACCTGCCACCAGGAGCAGATCACATTCCGTTTAGGCGGAATAGATCGATCGATGAGCATGGCCGAGTTCGGCATCGCCCTAGGCATCTGGCAGAGAGATGAGCTGGATACGCCCGCATACACCACAGCAGTTCGAGACTTCACGTCTGCAGACGTCTCCACTGCTTGGGCTCAGATCTGCATGACGGGTGTCCCATACCAGCATGGCTTTGCAAAAGCCACAGGTATTTATCCTACGCTTCGTTACCTGCATGCTATCATTGCACACACATTGTCAGGACGACTGACAGCGCCCGGAACTGTCACCCGGATGGAGACATTCCTTCTAGCCAACATGCACATGGGATCTACAGTAGAGATGGCTAGACTCATAGCGGTCGTCATGCGAGGATTCGCTACAGACACTAGGAAATAGTGTCTGGGACTCGGACCCTACATCACCAGGCTAGCCCACTACCTGGAGTTGGACATAGAGGGCTCGGAGCTTACTCTGGTCGCCCCAACCACCATTCCCACAGACGTTACCATTCTACGGAACATGGGAATGGTTGTACGGGATGCGAATGGCCGCGACACCATCCACATGGAGCAGACAGGACAGGCATCGGCATCAGAAGCATTTCCAGCGCATATCCCTCCATCCGAGACGTTCGTGCCACGTACTGCCTTCGAATGACACATGTCGCACGGATTGGTAGAACTATCGGCCCGATACAGTAGAGATATGGACAGGATTGACAGATGGCTGACGATGATGGAGGACGGATTGACAACGGTTGGCGTGATAGATGATAGGATCGCCATGAACACCAGCAGGATGAGGAGATACATCAGCAGACTTCCCGAGTAGCGGAAACTTGAGTTTGTTGACTTAGCAGACTTAGGTCCACTGGACAACGATCCGCCGGGTTCTTAGTCTCTCTCTCCTTTCTTTCTTTCTTTCTTTTCTTTTGTTTTGTTTTTTTGTCTATGTGTATAAAATGTCTGGGCTGTATGACGTATGATCTATGTAAAATTTGATTTATATGACATACAGAATTGTTTTGAATTATTTTTTTTTTATGTCTTACTTACCCATACAGAATCCTTTATTTTCTGTTTTACTTCTTATTTTCAAATAAGTGTGGGGTAAGAATCTTTTTGTTTTATTCTATTTTCAAATAAGTGTGGGGTAATTAGATATGCATGAACACTGAGGACAGTGCCAGACTTAAGTGTTTGGGGTAGCAGTGCACGTGCACTCGTAGCAGAGTGAAAATTTTTCGCTGATTTTGCTTGTTTCAACAACTTTCACACCCTTCCAAAAAATTCAAATTTTTCCGTCTTTCAGACGTTAAATGCAGTATGCTTGGTTAAACAATTGCTTATGTCTATGATATGTAGGTAGTATGTTATGGTTAGTAAGAGATAATTGATAGATCTTGACTAATTGATGGAATAGGGATTCTGATAATGAGCACAATTTGTTGGATTAGAGACTCAACCAATTACCTGTTCGAGACTTAACTAGATAAATTAGACAGTTGTGGTTATATTGGCAGTTAGGATGACTAGATGAGACTCTGAGCTAGAAGTGAAAGAAATTAAAGAAGTTAATCAAATAAGGGTAGTTTGCCAGCGGCCTTCGCTACTCGAGCACACTCCTTCGGGGAATTTAAAGCCTGATGCCCTAAGGTCGTGTAGATCTGGGAGTCATCAGAGTGGGACTCGCTACATGGGTAGTTGAAGTTGACGTGTTCTAAGCAGACTCAAAATACCCTGAATCTATAAAGAAAATAACTAAATGCTAAAACATTAAGAATCTGATCACCAAAGCTCAGAACTCAAAAGTTGTTCGTTGTTAATATGTCTAGCGATAGGTCGAAGTTATCTGGTAGTAGTTAAGACAAGAGTACATTGTGTTGACTATCTGGTCTGGACAAGTACACACACTACACATCAGGAAGACCCTGTGACTAAGAAAAAGGTCCAAATTAGTTGTTGATTTGTTTTCTGCCTGATCATAACAAGCTACTAGAGACACTTGAGACCTTGTCATAGCAACCTAACCAGACAAACCTGTATTAAGACTGGTCTGAAGAATTTTTGGAATAAAAACATGACTAGGAATTTAAGTAACTTCAGGTAGACTTTGCTTGAGGACAAGCAAAAAGCTAAGTGTGGGGTTATCTGATACGCGAAAATCGTATCACCTTTTTAGCATGTTTTTATGTATGAATTTGGGTGAAATCGAGGGTAATTTGATCTTGATTGTTCATTATTCACTTAATTTCACAATTTTTATGATTTTGGAAGTGTCAGGTGAAAAGTAGACGAAAACAGCAAATTTTGGGGCAAAAACGCAATTTTTGGAAATGTTGACCCGGTCAAAGGGTCGGGACGGGCGTCCCGACCAAGTCAAGGCACCTGGACGGGCGTCCCGACCTGGTCAACAGACCAGGACGGGCGTCCCAATCCGGGATGGGCGTCCCGAGCCGCCAGAAGCTGTCCCACATCGAATGTTTCAGAGATTTTCACTCCGGGAAGCTGCTATAAATACCCCAGGCCTCCAGCAGTTGAATTCATTCCTCTCCACTCGATCTGAGTCATTTAGTGGTGTCCAGTGTACAATTCTCTAGTACACAACTCACTCAGAGACTCGGATCTCAGTTTTCTTTCTTTTTAGTGTTTTGTTTTAGTTTCTGAGAAATAGTCTCAGATCTTAGGTTTCTATAGATAGGTTCGTTTCTGGTATTCATAGAATACCCGGGATTTCGTTAGGAGATCCTAAGAGGGCTCTAGGCGTTCGAAGAGTCAGTCCACAGGGCTGGGCTTAAGCTGGGTATTAAGGTAAAGCCCAGTTACTAGGCTGAGGAAGCGTCCTCCGAAGGTTCTGGTGAGCAGAGTCAGGGCGAGCAATACGACATATACAGCAGTACGCTCTGTCGGCGAGACTAAGTAAAGGGTGATTTCTTTATGGCATCAGTCCCCATACCCCTCTCTTATATGTTGTTATTGTTTTGTCCTAAATACTTATTATGAATATCATATTACGATTTTTAATAGTTTTTTATATGTTGACGTTATTATGTTTTTCCGGAAATAGCCACCTGCTAAATATTCACTATGTCTGCATGTTTAATGTGCTCTTTTAAACTAAAGTTAGGGTTATAGACAATTCCTAACCACGGTCTAATCATAACCTGTTTAGTTTAACAGGCATCAATTAGTATTGGTGTCTGCCATGCTAGATAAAATAACATGTTGAACACCCTGCCTGTTAAAGTAGTCTATGGTAGGGGGCCGATCTGATCCGATTATGCCGACGGCTAGGGCAAGCGGTATGATCCCCGAAGTGACATCGGGCTTTCATTGCCTTCGTCTCCCGAACCGTGAGTAGGGCCGTCATTAAGGTAGGGCGGTTTATTAGAGACCTCGGATGTGGTACGCCTTTAGACACAGAACATAGTTGCAATCCAGGCTAAGATGCATCTAAAATACTCGAAGATAGGTCAATCAACATATAGGAACAGTATAACATAGAATCAGGACTCATCTATAAAACACTTCTAGGATTAATTAGACTTAAACCTAGTGGAGAACGGATCACCCTCTCATCAAAGTATTTGATGAAGATTGCATAACTGGATCATAAGATAGGAGTTAGGATAAAAGGCTAGTTACTACTAAGCCGTTGCCACTTCCCTGGGAGTACGATATTTATTTAATAAAATCGTAGATACTTTCCAACAGACTAGCTACACGATAGGTACTCTGCCTTAGGTTCTAGCTGATTAAGTGACACCATAGAGACTAAATGTGACAATTAGTCAATCACAGTCCTTAATTATTCATAATCAACATAGGGTAAAATAACACCTATTTAGCACATCGGTCGGAAACCCCATCAATGACCGTCTTAGTCCACCCGGTATTTTCTGAGTTATAGCGCTTATCCTGTGAGATATATCATCTACCCGGGCAGCCAAGGCTGATTGAGAACTGTTAGTGCTATCCTCTGATGAAGGTGGTTGGTTGTTAGGTGCGGGGGATGCAGGAGTATACTCAGGAGATTTCGGAGTGTATTCGGGAGATGCAGGAGTATATTCGGGAGAAGCTGGAGTATATTCGGGAGAAGCAGGAGTTGTTTGGATTTCTGGGAAAGGATTGATGTTATTTTCTAATTCGTCCAGAATATACTGGGCTCTTGTTCCCTTCATCTATGCGTGTAAAGTCTGGTTAGAAATAACAAATAACAAAAAGAGGAAAGTAAAATAGAAAAGCAAGAAAAATACTTTTATGGATTTTGAATTTTATTTAGAAAGCATGTAAATTTCCTCAATATGGTTTTAGAATAATTTTCTAAAATTTGATTATCCTAAGTGTCTTAATTTCAGATATTATCTAAAATTAATTAGTTGTGGCAATCCTATATTTTGGAAAGTGGTTGTCTAACTAGTATAAGATAAGTGTAAATCAAAAGTCTAGGTTACTACCGCTACCTATCATAAGTCTCTAGAATTGTGGCCAATAATCCTAAATTCATTATGATATTTCCCCGGCAACTGCGCCAAAAATCCGATGCGTTCCGATTGGTATGCTAAAAGATAGGCTTTATTTACCTATGTCGATTATGAGTAATTAAGGACTGACTCTTACTAACTGTCACTTGGCATTCAATTATTGTCACTTAATCAACCAGAACCTAAGGCAGAGTACCTATCGTGTAGCTAGTCTGTTGGAAAGTATCTACGATTTTATTAAGTTAAATATCGTACTCCCAGGGAAATGGCAACGACTTAGTAGTAACTAGCCTTTATCCTAACTCCTATCTTATGATCCAGTTATGCAATCTTCATCAATGACTTTGATGAGAGGGTGATCCATTCTCCACTAGGCTTAAGTCTAATTAATCCCAAAAGAGTTTTATAGATGAGGTCCTGATTTTATGTTATACTGTTCCTATATGTTGATTGACCTATATTCGAGTATTTTAGATATATCTTAACCTGAATTGCAACTATGCACTGTGTCTAAAGGCGTACCACATCCGAGGTTTCTAATAAACCGCCCAACCTTATTGACGGCCCTACTCACGGTTCGGGACGAAGGCATCCATGAAAGCCCTATGTCACTTCGGGGATCATGCCACTTGCCCTAGCCGCCGGCATAATCGGACTCATGGCAGGTTGTTCAGCAGGTTATTTTATCTAGCATGGTAGACACCAATACTAATTGATGCCTGTTAAACTAAACAGGTTATGATTAGACCGTGGTTAGGAATTGTCTATAACCCTAACATTAGTTTAAAAGAGCACATTAGACATGCAGACATAGTGAATATTAAGCAAGTGGCTATTTCCGGAAAAACATAACAACGTCAACATATAAAACAAATATTCATAAAAATCGTAATCTCGTATTCATAATCAATTTTTGGAACAACACAATAACAACATATAAGAGAGGGACATGGGGATTGATGCCATAAAGAAATCACCCTTTACGTAGTCTCGCCGATGGAGCGTACTGCTGTATATGTCGTATTGCTCGCCCCGACTCTGCTCGCCAGAACCTTTGGAGGACGCTTCCTCAGCCTAGTAGCTGGGCTTTACCTTAATACCCAGCTTAAGCCCAGCCTTGTGGACTGACTCTTCAAACGCCTAGAGCCCTCTTACGATCTCCTAACGAAATGCCGGGTATTCCATGAATACCAGAAATGAACCTATCTATAGAAGCCTAAGATCTGAGACTATTTCTCAGAAACTAAAATAAAACACTAACAAGAAAGAAAACTGAGATCCGAGTCTCTGAGTGAGTTGTGTACTAGAGAAATGTACACTGAAAACCACTTAATGACTCAGATCGAGTGGAGAGGTATGAATTCAACTGCTGGAGGCCTGGGTATTTATAACAGCTTCCCGGGGTGATTTTTCATCAAAATTCGTTGTGGGACTTGATTTGGGGGTTCGGGACGCCCGTCCTGAGCCTTTGACCAAGTCAGCATTTCCAAAAATTGCATTTTTGCCCCAAAATTTGCTGTTTTCGTCTACTTTTCACCTGACACTTCCAAAATCATAAAAACTTTGAAATTAAGTAAATAATAAATAATTAAGATCAATTTACCCTCAATTTCACCCTAAATCATATATAAAAACATGCTAAAAAGGTGATACGATTTTCGCGTATCACCCGCGTCACTCCCATCGTCCTTGAAGTTGGCATGACCAAATGAGGAATCGATAAGTGCCGAGTCAAAAGGGTACTGGTCGACACCGGAGCCACCAAAAATATCTTGTACCACAAGTGTTTCAAGGAAATGGGGATGAATTACAGACACTTAAAACCCAGTAATATGATCCTGATAATAAAAACGAATATAAATATATATGTATTTGTGTACATGTATGTGCACACTTAAGTAGCTACTTGGGACTAACTAAAAGAATATATATATATATATATATTGATTCTACACGAATCTGTCAAGGGGTAAAAAAGTAATTTAAAATGCCGGGAACTCGGAGAACTTTGTAGCTGGGTTTGCTAAGAAGGCTTTTTGAGAGGGCGAAGTATGATGTGATACTTCGCTGAGCGTATGTGGTACTTCGGGGTAACACACTTAGCTACTGATAGGCTTGCAAAACAAGTAGGTCCGGTGGGGAGTTTGTCCCCGTGAACTCTCCGATACTTAAGTCAGTAGAGTATATTTAGGATATCTGGAAATTAGGAAAAAGATCCTTACCTTATCTTCAGACCTCTCTTTTATAGGAGTCTGGTATTGATTGTACCATTATGATTCTGGACCGTTTTAACCGTTTAGGTGTAATGGAATATAAATGGGGGAATAATTATGTAACGTCCCACATTATGAGGTCCATAAAGTGATATTTATGTCGCCATGGAGGTTTTCCTGGCTTCTCGGATCAGTTACTTTCTAGGAGGAGTTTATGTCGACTCAGTGGCCCCTCATCGAAGTATCGAAGAGCAAAGTGGAAGATGTTTCGGTGCAATGTTGACACTTAGCAATTTTTCAGATGTTGAAATGGTTAAGGCTTCTGATGTGGACTAGCCGTCTTTTCGATTAGCTGCCTTTTCGTCTGTCTCCAGCCATAAATGTCAGAATGTCAGCCGGCAGAAAGCTTTTTATCTTCCCAACGTCTTGATCCTAGTAAGTGATCATTGTAGAGACTTCCTCAAAGCGTTTTAGTTTCCCCTTTCCCCTATATAATTTTGTTTACACTTACCTGCGTAACCTTTGTCTGCTTATGGTTTTAGGTTTAATATTGTATGGATTTGAACTGTTCATTTCTGTTTTTTGGGATGGTATTGGTTCTGTATTTTTGTAAGATTTGAGGGGTTTTAGGATGTTAGTTTCGGGTGGCTTTGTACTTGCATGGAGTTCTAAGTATTGGGCTTCCATTCGTAGGTAGGATATGGCTGCTCGAAAGGGAAATAATAGGGAGGTTGAGGACTTAATGGAGGAAGGTTTTGGGAGCCCTCGACCTATTCGACCAAAAGTGACAGTGGCCAAAAGGGCAACCCGGGGTGAAATTCCTGAAGGGGTTCCTTTTCAACCACCCATGTCTGGTCCTCCTCCATATGACTTTCCCTTAAGTAGAAATAGGATTACTAGGGAACAAGTTGTGTCTTTTGCCCGCAAGTATAGTCTCGACTTAGGGGATGATCCTGCGACTGAGCCGGAGGTAAGTTCGAAGTCTCCTGGCCCCTCATGGCTCCAACCGGGATTCGAGCTGCCCACCGAAGAGGAGGATTTCAAATCCTTGGCTCTAGAGATTGTTGAGAAGACTCCTCCCCTTACCAACCTTCGGTTCAACAATCCTTATGTTGCGGCTTTGGTTGGCGGAGCCGTTTTGGAGCAGGCTCATGATCCCAGCAGTTTAGCCAGAATGAGCGAAATGGGGGTGGAGGAGGCAATCAATAGAATTAGGGCTTTGTTTGCTCGGGTAAGTTCCTTGTTTTATTCTATTTTGCTTCCACTTGGGATGGTTTCTGACTTGTTTCTTTTTGTAGGCTTCTTATTTAGTTCTCCATGTGTCTAAGTCCCGAGCAACAAAGCAAACTGAGCAGGCGGCGGCTGATGCAGAATGGCGAAGTGTCAACGAGCCTCGACTGCTTTCATTGGAGCAAGAAGTAACTAAACAAGCTGAACTTATAGAGTCGCTGACTGTTGAGAAGCAGTACTACTCCAAAGAAGCAGAAGAGGTGAGGAGGTTGTTGCATGGTCTGAAGGCGCAGACCTATGATTTGAAGGTTCACAATGGCAGGTTGCAAGCTGAGAAAGCTAAGCTGAGCTCGGCTAGAGATGAAGCTGTTGCTAGTCGGCTTTCCCTGCAGGAGGAACTTGATCGCTGCCGCTCAGAGGAGTTTAAGAAGAAAATTATTGACTACTTCAAGAATTCTTCTGAGTATCAAAAGGAGGTTAGCCGCGAAGCTAGTTCTTTCCTGGACAAGGGATGTGTCCATGTCATTAGGTAGCTGCATCCGTACATCGAAGATATGTACGTTCTCCTTCAGGCCTTCAAATCCAATTTTGACAATGACTTCTGCCGTCAGGGAGCTGACTTTGTCCCTTTCACTTCTGAAGAATTAGAGGCGCTTCGGGAAAGGGATCAAAGGAAAGGTAAACCTGTTTGGACCCCGCCACAGCCTTCTACCCCCACCTTCTGGGATTTGTTGGGCGAAGGACCTAGTTCTGCTGCCCCGGGCTCCAGCTCTACTGCCCCTTAAACTTGTAATCATTTTTTGTAATTGTTGACTTGATTTTTGTTTCAATACCGTGAATTTTACCAGATGCTGTTTATTTTGACTTTTCGACCTTGATAATTTTACAGTAACAAAATTCACCAATTAAAAATATGGGTCCCATACTTCGAACTGTGATACTTCTAATAAAATTTACCAAGTATAAACTAGGATCCGATACTTCGTAATAGACAAGGCCTTCAAACTTTATAGGCTGTCTTTATACCTCATACCAGTTGGTATTTACCTCCAGTGCTTACAGTAATTCTCGGTAGTCAAAGATTACTTCGTACTTCAGAACTCTGAGTATGATTTTAACTCGGTGTTTTCAACTTTCCAAGCCTTGACTTGGTGCTTCGTAACCACGACCTTTCTCGCAGATTTCTTTCAAGCCTTAGCCTGGTAGTTTGTTACCGCGATCTTACTCGCGGTTTTTAGCATCTTTTCGAGATCGTGCTCGAGTTTAGACTTGGATAATAACTGAGATCATGCTCAAAGTTAAATTTAAACAATAAACTTCACTTTTTGGAAATTTAAGGACTTGCCTAAATTTGATATTCAGGACAAAGTTTGCCCAAATGTATTTCATACAAAGTACCTTTTTAGGTGATTTACATGCCAGGGATTTGGGAGAAGAATGTCGTCCTTGTTCATGAGTTTGTATGTGTCGGGTCTTACTTCGTGCTTCACGAGGTACGGGCCTTCCCAATTTGGGGTCAGCTTGTTTGCTTGTATGTGTCGTGTCGTGCCTTCAATTTTCCGAAGTACCCAATCTCCGACTTTTATGGGTCGTTTGAACAACCTCCTGTCATGAACGTTTTTGGTCCTTTCCTTGAATAATTGTGACCTTAGGTGGCTTGCTATTCTTCTTTCTTCCAGTAGGTCTAACTCCAGACTTCTTCTTTCTTTGTTGGCATCGTCGTTGTACATTGCTACTCTGGCTGTGGGTAGTGCTACTTCGGCTGGTGCTACTGCCTCTGATCCATACACCAATGCGTAGGCTGTTTCCCCAGTGGGGCCCCTGATCGAAGTGCGCACTGCCCATAGAGCAGCGTTCAATTCATCGGCCCACTTGTTAGACTTCCCTTCTAAATTCTTCCTTAGTGCCGTTAACACCAATTTATTGGCAACTTCTTCTTGTCTATTCCCCTGAGGGTGTGCTACGGATGACTTCCAGTGCTTGATATGCAATTGCTGGCATTCTGCAGTAAATTTTGCTGAGAATTGCACTCCGTGATCTGTGATGACTGCCTTGGGTATCCCGAAGCGACATAAGAGTTGTTCTCGGAAGAACTTAGAAACATTTTCCTCTGTGGGATGTGTGAGGGCCTTCGCTTCAATCCACTTCGAAAAGTAGTCCACTGCTACCACCAAATATTCACATCCGTTCCTTGTCTTTGGGAACTTTCCCATTAGATCCATGCCCCACATGTCAAATGGCCAAGCTGCCACGACCGGGGTTTGTTCAACCGAGGGTAATTGAGGGATAGTTCCAAAAAATTGACAAGTTTCACATTTTTTCACATATTTCCTAGCGTCCTCCCTGAGCGTCGGCCAGTAATAACCTTGGTTAATGACTCGTTCTGCCATAGCTCAGGCCCCTGGGTGTCCTCCACACACTCCCTCATGTACTTCGGGTAACAGGTCCTCTACTTGAGAGGGAGGGATACAATGAAGTAGAGGCCTTGTGAAAGACCGTCTATATAATACATCTTCGTGAATCGTGTATCTTGCAGACTGTCTTTTGACCTATCGTGCTCGGGTAGCGTCGTTTGGAAGAGTCCCATGTTGGATGAAATCTTTTATCTCCTCATCCCAGCTTGCCGATGTAGGTTGTAGGCACTAGATAGCCTCCGTCTTAACATCCGTGGATGTTACTTCAATGGGAATGTCCTCTTCGTTGGGCGTTTCGCCTGATGCAATCTTTACCAACCTATCTGCTTGCTGGTTGTCTTTCCTGTTGATCAGGGATAGCGAGAAAGAAGGAAATTTATCTCTCCAATTTCTGGCCTTATCAACATAAGACTGTAATCCGTCTGATTGTAACGCGTAGGTTCCTTGGACTTGATTCACCACCAGTTGTGAATCACTGTATACTTTAAGGGATCAGATGTTTGCCCCATGGGCCCATTCTAATCCGTGCAGCAGTGCTTCGTACTCCGCTTGGTTGTTCGAAAGATCGGGCTTTAATTTGATAGCCCGCATTTCTGAGTACTCTTTTTTTGGTGATGTCAATACAAGTCCAGCACCGACTCCACTGGAGTTTACTGCTGATGCGATTCCGGTTGACGTACTAAATAGGTGTTATTTTACCCTATGTCGATTATGATTAATTAAGGACTGTGATTGACTAATTGTCACGTTTAGTCTTATGGTGTCACTTAATCAGCCAGAATCTAAGGCAGAGTACCTATCGTGTAGCTAGTCTATTGGAAAGTATCTACGATTTTACTAAGTTAATTATCGTACTCCCAGGGACGTGGCAACGGCTTAGTACTAACTAGCCTCTTATCCTAACTCTTATCTTATGATCCAGTTATGCAATCTTCATCAAATACTTTGATGAGAAGGTGATCCATTCTCCACTAGGTTCAAGTCTAATTAACCCTAGAAGTGTTTTAAAGATAAGTTCTGATTCTATGTTATACTGTTCCTATATGTTGATTGACCTATATTCGAGTGTTTTACATATATCTTAGCCTGGAATGCAACTATGTTCTGTGTCTAAAGGTGTACCACATCTGAGTCTCTATGCTACCGCCCCCTATCATTAAGGTAAACGGCCCTACTCACGGTACGAACAAAGACAGTTATGAAAGCCCTATGTCACTTTCGGGGATCACTCTGAAGGCTCGTAATCGCTGGCATAACGCTCTACTCAGCCTACCTAGACTACTCTAACAAGCCAGGTGTTCAGCATGTTATTTTATCTAGTATGGCAGACACCAATACTAATTGATGCCTGTTAAACTAAACAGGTTATGAATAGACCGTGGTTAGGAATTGTCTATAACCCTATTTTAGTTTAAAGAGAAACTACAAGACATGCAGACATAATGATTATTTAGCAGGTGGCTATTTCCGGAAAAACATAATAACTTCAACATACAAAACAACTATTCATAAAATCATAATCTGATATTCATAATTGATGTTTAGGACAAAGCAATAAAACATATAAGAGAGGGGTATGGGGACTGATGCCATAAAGAAATCACCCTTTACTTAGTCTCGCCTACAGAGCGTACTGCTGTATACGTCGTATTGCCCGCCCTGACTCTGCTCGCCAGAACCTTCGGAGGACGCTTCCTCAGCCTAGTAGCTAGACTTTACCTTACGTCCTGGGCTTAAGCCTAGCCCTGTGGACTGACTCTTCGAACGCCTAGAGCTCTCTTAGGGTCTCCTAACGAAACCCCGGGTATTCTATGAATACCGGAAACGAACCTATCTATAGAAACCTAAGATCTGAGACTATTTCTCAGAAACTAAAACAAAACACTAATAAGAAAGAAAACTGAGATCCGAGTCTCTGAGTGAGTTGTGTACTGGAAAACTGTACACTGGAAACCACTTAATGACTCAGATCGAGTGGAGAGGGATGAATTCAACTGCTGGAGGCCTGGGGTATTTATAGCAGCTTCCCGGAGTGAAAAATTCTGAAAAATTCGATGTGGGACAGCTTCTGGCGGCTCGGGACGCCCGTCCTGATTCGTTGACCAGGTTCGGGACGCCCGTCCCGGTTCAGGACGCCCGTCCTGGCGGTTTGACCGGGTCGGGACGCCCGTCCCGGACCTTTGACCGGGTCAACATTTCCAAAAATTGCTTTTTGCCCCAGAATTTGCTGTTTTCGTCTACTTTTCACCTGACACTTCCAAAATCATAAAAACCGTGAAATCAAGTAAATAGTAAACAATTAATGTCAATTTACTCTCAATTTCACATTAAAACATATAAAAACATGCTAAAAATGTGATACGATTTTCGCGTATCAGATAACCCCACACTTAGCTTTTTGCTTGTCCTCAAGCAAAGTCTACATGGAGTTAGTGATTTTAAACCGTAGTGCAGTCACTTAAATTCCTAATCATGTTTTATTCCAAAAATTCTTCAGACAATTCTTAACACAGGTCTGATTGGTTAGGTTGCTATGACAAGGTCTCACATGTCTCTAGTAGTTTGTTATGATCAGGCAAAAATAAATCAACAACTAGGTTGGACTTTTTTCTTAGTCACAGGGTCTTCCTGATGTAGTGTGTGTGTACTAGTCTAGACCAGATAGTCAACACAATGAACTCTTATCTTAACTGCTACCAGATAATACTTCGACCTATCGCTAGACATACTGACAACAGATAACTTTCTGAGTTCTGAGCTTTGGTGATCAGATTTTTAATGTTTTAGCACTTAGTTATTTTCTTTATAGATTCAGGGTATTTCGAGTTTGCTTAGAACACGTCAACTTCAACTACCCATGTAGCGAGTCCCACTCCGATGACTCCCAGATCTACACGACCTTAGGGCATCAGGCTTTAAGTTCCCCGAAGGAGTGGTGCTCGAGTAGCGAAGGCCGCTGGCAAACTACCCTATTGTAATTAACTTCCTTAAGTTCTTTTCACTTTTAGCTCAGAGTCTCATCTAGTCATTCTAACTGCCAATATATCCACAACTGGTCTAATTTTATCTAGTTAAGTCTCGAATAGGCAATTGGTTGAGGTCTCTAATCCAGACAAGGTTGTGCTCAGTTATCAGGAATTCCCTATTCCTAATCAATTAGTCCAAGATAGCTATCGACTATCTCCTACTAACCATAACATACTACCTACATATCATAGACATAAGCAATTTGTTTAACCAAGCATACTGCATTTAGAAGTCTGAAAAGAAAAATTTTGAAAAATTTTGGAAGGGTGTGAAAATACAGGGAAAACAAGCAAAAGCATGCGAAAATTTTTCAAACTGCTTCAAACTGCTACAGTGCACCGTGCACTGCTACCCCACACTTAAGTTTGGCACTGTCCTCAGTGTTCATGCATAGCTAATTACCCCACACTTATTTGAAGACAAGAAATAAAACATAAAAAAACAAGAAAAACAATAATGCAACAATTCTGTATGTCATATAAATCAATTTTGTACAAAGATTCATAGTCATACAGCCCAGACATACACAAAGAACAAGATAAACAAAAGACAAAAGAAAAAGAAAGAAAAGAAGGGGAGAGAGAGACTAAGAACCCGGCGGGTCGCCATCCAGTGGACCGAGGTCTGTTAGTCAAACTCGAAGTTCTCCGCTACTCGGGCAGTCTGCTGATGTATCTCCTCAATCCTACTGGTGATCATGGCGATCCTGTCATCCATCACCGCCAGTCGTCTGTCAATCCGGTCATCCATCATGGCCAGCCGCTGTCAATCCGGTCCATGTCTCGACTGTATCGTGCCGATAGTTCTGCCAATCCGTGCGACATGTGTCGTTCGAAGGCAGTACGTGGCACGAACGTCTCGGATGGATGGATATGCGGTGGAGCTGCTTCTGATGCCGAAGCCTGTCCTGGCTGCTCTGTGTGGATGGGTGTAGCGGCCGCTCGCATCCCGGACAACCATTCCCATGTTCCGTAGGATGGTAACGTCTGTGGGAATAGTGGTTGGGGCGACCAGAGTAAGCTCCGAGCCCTCTATGTCCAACTCCAGGTAGCGGGCTATCCTGGTGATGAATGGCCCGAGCCCCAGACACTGTTTCCGAGTGTCCGTAGCAAAACCCCGCATGATGACTGTGATAAGTCGAGCCATCTCTACTGTGGATCCCATATGCATGTTGGCCAAGAGGAATGTCTCCATCTGGGTGACATTCCCGGGGGCCGTCCGTCGTCCTGACAAAGTGTGTGCAATAATGGCATGTAAGTAGCGAAGAGCAGGATAGATACCTGTGGCTTTCGCAAAGCCATGCTGGTAGGGAACACCCGTCATACAGATCTGAGCCCAAGCAGTGGAGACCTCTGCAGAAGTGAAGTCCCGAACTGCTGTGGTGTAGGCGGGCGTATCCAGCTCCTCTCTCTGCCAGATACCCAAAGCGATGCCGAACTCGGCCATGCTCATCGACCGATCTATTCCGCCTAAGCGGAATGTGATCTGCTCCTGATGGCATGCAAAGGATGCATAGAACTCACATACCAGCTCCAGGTACGTGGGCTCTGTGACGATGAATACTCGACTGTAGGGTAGTACATCGAGTATGCGTCTGACCTCAGTGTCTGTACTGCTGCCCAATCCAGCGTTCTGCCCGTCAGTATCGTGCGTCCGATGTACCCAGTGCATCTCTCCTGATATGCTGTGCTGGAGGGAAACAGCATAAAAGGATGTGTCACTGAGGTAACTGTCATAGTGGATGGGGTACGAGCACGTTTGGCAGCCATTTGGTTTGAAAGTGTTTGAGAGACTTTTGGGAGTTTTAGGTAGGAAGGAAGGTTCGAATTCGAATTCTGGAGGTGAATTTGAATTCAAAAGGGTGAAATTAGGCTAGGGAAAGATTTCAAAATTTTTGGCGGGAAATTCGAATTTTGGAGGGAAATTCGAATTTGGAAGGAAATTTAAAATTTAAATTTTGGAGGGAAATTTGAAATTTTAAATTTGAAAAGTTTGCCAAAGGTAAAGAGAGAGAGTTATTTGAGAGAGGTGGATTTTTTTGGAAGTGAATTTTGAGGGAAAAATGAAAAAATTGAGATTTTATAGAAGGGGAAGCCTTCGGGACGCCCGTCCCGGGTTGCCTCGGGACGCGTGCCAATTCCGAAAATTTTATTATTTTTTTTTCTAATTCCTGCAAATCTCAGTATACCAAAAATAATCATAATTTTTAACAATGCTTCATGTTTATCCAACGAAATTCAGAAGTTGTTAAAAAAAACTCTATGCAAAAATTCCTCAGTCTCACTTTTTCGAAAATCATACTACCCTAATTTTATTCCTATTTAAATTCAGCAAGAAAAACAAAAATTTGAATTTATACAATTTAGTTAATGAAAAATAAACTGTAATTGCAAAATTTTCATTTTTCATAGAAATGAAATGTCTGAAGAAAATTGTTGAAAATAAAGGACCCTTTAAAAATGTTTGAAAAATAGAAAAATATGGGTCAATTATTCAAGTTTCAGTTCAAACTTATTATTTGCTGAAAATAAAAGTAAAAGAATCTTCCCTTTTTAACGAATCCTGTCTCTGATCTCCTGTAGTTCTGTCCGAATGCTTCGCATTTCTATGCGTATTGTTCGCATCTCATCCCTCTGCCTGTTTTGCTCACTGCGTAGATCAGCCATCTCTCGGAGTAGTTGTGCACCTTGGTTCTCCTGGAGATTGACCGTGGCTCTGAGTCGGTCTACGTTAGTTGTGATGTTCAGACTGAGTTGGTCTAAATGACACAGTCTGCTGGCAATCCCTTGGTCCATCTCATAGACCCTTTGAGTTAGTGTGTCTATCTGCACGGACAACAGTGAATAATAACCGTTAGTACTCCCCGCAGATGAAGGGGTGCGCTCGTGAGGTGTTGGGGTGTATGCAGGAGAGGTCGGTGAATTCTGGGTTTGATCAGTAGGGGGTGGATTTAGAGGAACTCTCTGGGTAGGAGGGTGAATTGGAGATCTCTGGGGTACTTCTCTAGGAGGGAAGGTATCCTCAGAAGGATCTTCTTCCGTGGGACTATGCTCACGGGTGTTCAGGAATCGTCTCACTAGTTCACTGGCATCAGGGCTCGAGTTACTTCTACTGGTTGTGAAGGAAGAGTCCCTCGTGGTACTTCTGGTGCGGGTCTAGAGGGGCCTTCTGGTTTCGTCTTCTTTGGTCCTGGAGTGTCAGGGTTTTCTGTTTTCTTTGCCTGGTTAGTAGCTGCTCTTGTTCTCTTCATCTCTGAGTGCAAAGTCTGGTTAGAAATAACAAATAACAAACATAGGAAAGTGAAGACAAACGAGAAAATATTTTTATGGATTTTAAAATTTATTTAGAAAGCAGGTAAATTTCCTCAATATGGTTCTAGAATAATTTTCTAAAATTTGATTATCCTAAGTCTCTTAATTCCAGATATTATCTAAAATTAATTAGTTATGATAATCCTATATTCAGGAAAGTGATTGTCTAACTGGTATAAATAAGTGTCAAAAGTCTAGGTTACTACCGTTACCTATCATAAGTCTCTAGAATTGTGGCCAATAATCCTAAATTCATTATGATATTCCCCGGCAACGGCGCCAAAAATCTGATGCGATTCCGGTTGACGTACTAAATAGGGTTATTTTACCCTATGTCGATTATGATTAATTAAGGACTGTGATTGACTAATTGTCACGTTTAGTCTTATGGTGTCACTTAATCAGCCAGAATCTAAGGCAGAGTACCTATCGTGTAGCTAGTCTATTGGAAAGTATCTACGATTTTACTAAGTTAATTATCGTACTCCCAGGGAAGTGGCAACGGCTTAGTAGTAACTAGCCTCTTATCCTAACTCTTATCTTATGATCCAGTTATGCAATCTTCATCAAATACTTTGATGAGAGGGTGATCCATTCTCCACTAGGTTCAAGTCTAATTAACCCTAGAAGTGTTTTAAAGATAAGTTCTGATTCTATGTTATACTGTTCCTATATGTTGATTGACCTATATTCGAGTGTTTTAGATATATCTTAGCCTGGAATGCAACTATGTTCTGTGTCTAAAGGTGTACCACATCTGAGTCTCTATGCTACCGCCCCCTATCATTAAGGTAAACGGCCCTACTCACGGTACGAACAAAGACAGTTATGAAAGCCCTATGTCACTTTCGGGGATCACTCTGAAGGCTCGTAATCGCTGGCATAACGCTCTACTCAGCCTACCTAGACTACTCTAACAAGCCAGGTGTTCAGCATGTTTTTTATCTAGTATGGCAGACACCAATACTAATTGATGCCTGTTAAACTAAACAGGTTATGAATAGACCGTGGTTAGGAATTGTCTATAACCCTATTTTAGTTTAAAAGAAACTACATTAGACATGCAGACATAATGATTATTTAGCAGGTGGCTATTTCCGGAAAAACATAATAACTTCAACATACAAAACAACTATTCATAAAATCATAATCTGATATTCATAATTGATGTTTAGGACAAAGCAATAAAACATATAAGAGAGGGGTATGGGGACTGATGCCATAAAGAAATCACCCTTTACTTAGTCTCGCCTACAGAGCGTACTGCTGTATACGTCGTATTGCCCGCCCCGACTCTGCTCGCCAGAACCTTCGGAGGACGCTTCCTCAGCCTAGTAGCTAGACTTTACCTTACGTCCTGGGCTTAAGCCTAGCCCTGTGGACTGACTCTTCGAACGCCTAGAGCTCTCTTAGGGTCTCCTAACGAAATCCCGGGTATTCTATGAATACCGGAAACGAACCTATCTATAGAAACCTAAGATCTGAGACTATTTCTCAAAAACTAAAACAAAACACTAATAAGAAAGAAAACTGAGATCCGAGTCTCTGAGTGAGTTGTGTACTGGAAAACTGTACACTGGAAACCACTTAATGACTCAGATCGAGTGGAGATGGATCAATTCAACTGCTGGAGGCCTGGGGTATTTATAGCAGCTTCCCGGAGTGAAAAATTCGATGTGGGACAGCTTATGGCGGCTCGGGACGCCCGTCCCGGTTCGGGACGCCCGTCCTGATTCGTTGACCAGGTTCGGGACGCCCGTCCCAGTTCAGGACGCCCGTCCCGGTTCAGGACGCCCGTCCTGGCGGTTTGACCGGGTCGGGACGCCCGTCCCGGACCTTTGATCGGGTCAACATTTCCAAAAATTGCGTTTTTGCCCCAGAATTTGCTGTTTTCGTCTACTTTTCACCCGACACTTCCAAAATCATAAAAACCGTGAAATCAAGTAAATAGTAAACAATTAATGTCAATTTACTCTCAATTTCACATTAAAACATACATAAAAACATGCTAAAAATGTGATACGATTTTAGCGTATCAACTGCCCCATCAACTTTCAGCTCCCATGGTTCTCTGGTAGGCTCGGCCATCTCCAAGCTATTTTCTGTGAACGAACCTTCTGCAAGGAAATCCGCCAGGGCTTCTGCTTTGATGGCTGTGCGAGGATTGAACGTAATGTCTTGCCCGCACAGCTCGATGGACCAAGGCAGCATTCTTCCAGATTGGTCCAGTTTATGAAATACTTGCTTTAACGGAGAGTTAGTGTAGACCACAATATGATGAGACTCAAAGTATGGTCTCAATTTCCGTGCAGAAATAACTAAGGCATACGCTAATTTCTCAATGTTAGAGTATCTAGACTCTGCTTCATTTAACACTTTGCAGATGAAGTATACAGGATGTTGTTTCGTCCCATCTTCCTTGATTAAAACCGACGCCACAATCACATCCGAAAATGATAAATACAAGAAGAGCGTTTCTCCGCAGCTCAGAGGTCGCAGTATAGGAAGATTTAGCAGATAATCCTTCAGGTTTTTCCAGGCTTGGCTGCACTCCGGGGTCCATACGAAGCCATTCTTCGAATTCTTCAAAGCTTTGAAGAAAGGAAAGCATCTTTCTGCCGATTTTGAAACAAATCTCCCCAATGCCGCGATGAATCCATTCAGCCTTTGGATGTCTTTGACACATTTGGGCTCAGTGAGCCGGGCTATAGCCTCCAGTTTCTCCGGGTTAGCCTCAATCCCTCGTTCGGATGTCATGAAGCCTAAAAACTTACCGGATTTTACCCCGAACGTGCACTTCGTAGGATTGAGTTTGAGGTTGTACTTCGCTTGGTTGGGGAAGGTTTCCTCCAAGTCCTCCAAGTGTGAAGTGTCGTGCTTGGTTTTGACCACCATGTCATCGACATATGCTTCGATATTCCTTCCGATTTGACTTCGGAGGATATAATTCATCATTCGCTAATATGTTGTCCCTGCATTCTTTAATCCGAAGGGCATGACATTATAGCAGTAAACGGCCCATGCAGCTCGGAACGAAGTATGTACCTGATCGTTGGGCTTCATTTTGATTTGATGGTACCCAGAGAAAGCATCCATGAAGCTCAAGTACTCGTATCCTGCTGTCGAGTCTACCAGTGCGTCGATCCGAGGCAGAGGGTAGCAATCCTTGGGGCAGGCCTTGTTGAGGTCTGTGTAGTCTACACACATTCTCCATTTGCCAGTAGACTTTTTAACCATTACCACATTGGCTAGCCAAGTGGGATACTTTACCTCGCGAATGAACCCCGCTTGCAACAGCTTATTAACTTCTTCCTTCATGCCTTGTATTTTATCTTCGCCAAATTGTCTGGACTTTTGTTTAATCGGGCGATACGTCAGATCAATATTCAAGGCATGCTCGGCTACCGAGGTGTCAATTCCGGGCATATCCTCCGTGCACCATGCGAAGCTTTGTTGATGATCCTTGAGAAATTTGATGAGGTCTTGCCTGAGTTGATTTGGCATGTCTCTCCCGATTTTGACGAGTTGCTTGGGATAGTCGGGATTTATTTCCACCTCATCATATTCCTTTTCTCGTGTTGCTTCGGGAGCTAGGCTGCGATTTTGTTCCTCCTGCGTCTCCTTGCCCCCTTGGATCGCGATCCTCTGTTACCACATTGCGGTCTTCTGTCACCATGTTGACTCTTTCAATTTTTTCGGGAGATTCTCTCTTTCTTTTTATTTTCATTATCTGCCCTAGTAGGCTCTGAGGGCTCTGCTCCTTACAAATCCAACACCTCGCGAAGTGTGAAACTTCACTTGCTGAGATTACCAAATCAAAGGTCGCGTGGAACGGTGTTCCCACTATGGCGTTGTAAGGAGATTCTAAATCCACCACGTAGAATTTGACCTCCTCTGTCTGGGACTTGTCCCCTTCACCAAGGGTGACATGCAGTCTTACTGTTCCTCTAACTGGTACTTTCTGTGGTGTGAACCCTTCCAGCACCATTCGACTTGTCTTGAGATGCTTCTCTCTCAAGCCCATTTCTTCGAAACATCGCCAGTACATGATGTTTCTCGTGGCTCCAGTGTCAACCAGAACTCTCTTTACTGTGCATTTGTCAATCCCTTCTCTGGTCATACCCACTTCGATAACTATGGGACTAACTTTAGCCTCCTCATTACTTTCCAGCTCTTCGTTGGTGGAAGTAATGACTTCCTGATGCTCAAACTCATACTTCGGGATGAGGTATGACTTGGTGAGATTGTAGATTCTTTTATTTATTTTTCTCACCGAGCCCAGTTCCGGGTTAATCATGTTGATTACCCTTTTTCCCTTATCTTTCTGTTGCTGTACACCCGTGATGTACTCCTTCAAACATCCTTCCTGAATGAGCTTTTCGATGGCTCGTTTCAGTTGGAAGCACTCCTCCGTTGTGTGACCATAGTCCCTGTGGAATCCACAGAACTTGGTCTTATCCCGCGATGTATACGTCTGTGCTTTCATTGGTGCAGGGTCCTGAACTCCGTGTTTCTCCTTCAAAACTGCAATCAAACTTTCCTTTGAGACATTCAAAGGTGTAAACGTCTCAGATTTCTTACCTCGATTTTTGTCCTTCCATTCTGGGAAGTTCGAGGCCACCTGTTTCGGTTGTTCGGGCTGTTTATCCTTTCTTCGCCAGGTCGATTCAATTTCACTGCCTTCAGCCAGGGCTACTTTCCTGGCTACATTGAACATTTCTCCAATTGTCTCTGGCCTGCAGAGTTGGAGTTCGGTGTATAACATCCGCGATCTGAATCCTCCTTCAAAACACGTGATCACCGTGTCTTGACTGATCCCTTCAATCTCCTCATAGGTTTTCTTGAACCTAGCTAAAAATGAGAGCAACGATTCGCCTTCCCGTTGCTTGATGTTGGCGAGATCTCCCCTGGTTTTTGGAATTGTTCCTGCAGTGATAAATTTATCCAGGAATTGCTTCTCCATTGTATTCCATGAATCAATGGAATCCTTTTTCAGAGATGTGAACCAAGTTACCGCCTTGTCGGATAATGTAGTCAGAAAAGCTCGGCATAGGATAGCCTTGTCATTTGTGGCCAATCCCATGGCTGCCTTGTACCGACATATGTGCTCAATGGGCTTTGATGAGCCTGAGTATAGAACAAACTGCGGAAGCTTTAGATTTGGATCTGGGGTAACGTCTTGGATCCATTTGACAAAAGGTCCCAGTTCAATTGGATCTTGTTTGAGCTGTTCGTTCTCTTTCTGCAACCTTATCAATTCCTTTTTTGTATCTTCTATGCGCTTGGAATTGAGTTGCTCTCGTAGGTTTGAGGAACGTCTGGAAGTTCCTGGTTGTGGCCCCAACCGTTCCGATATTGGACGGCTACCGGAACTTGGAGATCCAGAAAAGACGGACATCCTCGTCCTTTCTTGTCGGTGAGAAGACTGACAAACAGTGTGTCCTTCAGATCGAGACATGATGACAGTGACTGAGAATTATGAAAGTGAAATGACTGTTCCCGGTAACGGAACCAAACTGATTCTACACGAATCTGTCAAGGGGTAAAAAAGTAATTTAAAATGCCGGGAACTCGGAGAACTTTGTAGCTGGGTTTGCTAAGAAGGCTTTTCTGAGAGGGCGAAGTATGATGTGATACTTCGCTGAGCGTATGTGGTACTTCGGGGTAACACACTTAGCTACTAATAGGCTTGCAAAACAAGTAGGTTCGGTGGGGAGTTTGTCCCCGTGAACTCTCCGATACTTAAGTCAGTAGAGTATATTTAGGATATCTGGAAATTAGGAAAAAGAATCTTACCTTATCTTTAGACCTCTCTTTTATAGGAGTCTGGTATTGATTGTACCGTTATGATTCTGGACCGTTTTAACCGTTTAGGTGTAACGGAATATAAATGGAGGAATAATTGTGTAACGTCCCACTTTATGAGGTCCATAAAGTGATATTTATGTCGCCATGGAGGTTTTCCTAGCTTCTCGGATAAGTTACTTTCTAGGAGGAGTTTATGTCGACTCAATATATATATATATATATATATATATATATATATATATTGGAGGAATTTAATGGTTGTTACCAATGGTATATTTCCATAGGAGGACTGATCCGGCAGTTCCCCAGCTACCATTGTGCAGACCACAATCTTGTATTTTACCAGGGCTTATGTTGGGCACTTCATGTGGTGTGGATTTAAAGAGTTAATGAAACAAATCTCCATTGGACTTCACTTCAATCTCAGTTACAAGCTTACCTTTTAAGCTCATTTTGTTTTTGCCCTTTTCTTTTTCTTTGGCTAATTACTTAATACAAGTGATATCAAAATATGATGAAGTGATGGTGGTCTTTATATACTTGTGCGGAAAACAAAATAATTAAACACGGGTTTCTCGTACTCAAATTAAAATACTAAATATAATCCATGTTTTAATATGAAGTTTTAAATATATGTAGGAAATAAAAACTTGATGGAATAGTACAATAGTTGAAATAAATAAATAAACAAATATAAGAAAACATGGAAATTGTGTCACCAATTTGGGTTGTTTTCCCAAAAGTCAAGTGAAATAACTCTAATCAAGGGCAAAAGCAAAAAGTAAATAGTTATATCCTTTAGTTCAGAAGCTGCAATTTTTGTTTTTTTATGATTGATATTATGCTTTTCTCCTTCAACCATATAGGGTCTATTTCTTCAATAATTTTAGTTTTATTTTCTAAAATGGATAATTTTTTAATTATAAAAACATGAAATTGTGAGACACCAAAGTGGTGAGAATAAATGTCACATATGAAGAAGGTGCCAAGGTAGATATGATATCACATGTTGCACTGTCTAGTCCCGCGTAACGATTAGAGAAGTCATAAAGAGGGCATGGAGGCCTCCAACAGGAAAATATGTATTGATCGTTAAATGATTCTTATCAACAAGTGCTCGTAGTGTTCTTGTTTTAGGTGTAATCTCGCTATTAGTTGAATCTTCTAAATATAAATGATAATATTCACATTATCCGGACAACTTAGCGTAAACATTATTTTAAGTGTTTAAGTAACTTACAATCTTCTGAACTCAAGAAAATTGAAGGAAAACTCAAAAAAATTGAAAAACAAACATGGAAAAAAATAAAACTGTCCTACAAAAAGATATACAGGGTTCAATTTATTTACTAAATTAAGACAAACGATATACTTTATAGTCAACTTATTATATTAAGCTCATACCAATCTTATATTCCTCGCACTTCTTATGTTTATCTAACACATATGCACACATCGCCATTTTAAGATAAAATCCAATTCAATTATCTAAATATAAATAATATATATATTTTAAGATAAAATCCAAACTTTTACTAAATTTTATAATTCACCTTTTAAAACTTGGGACATAATTTTATATTGCATATATATAATACAAGTTGAATTAATATTTTTTTATAATCGTTTCCATTCAATTTATTATTTTCTAAAAGATTTTCCAAACTCACTGCAACTAATCATGACTAATTAGACAATGTTGTCGTATTAGATAAAAACTTCCATATAAAGTCATCTTAGTTTTATTTTATGTATACTTACTAAAAAAAACCATTCTTATCCAAATCTTAAATCTAACTAATTAGGACATAATACCCATGATTCACGTTCCTTTTTTTTTTTTTTTTTTTTTTCTTAAGATACGTATTTTGTACATTGTCTTAGATCTCTTAACTTCCCACTAACACTCTTGACCCTTTTCTTCTCATATATATATATATATATATATATTATATTTGCATGTAAATTAAATACGTGTAACTAGGGTTACCATACTGAGCTAAAATAAATTGATATTTGGAGACATGGACAGATATTAACATATTAACATAAATTGATTGTTGCCGTGCAAATAAATCAACTCCATTTATTTATTTATAATAAGAAAATTAATTAAGATGACAGTTAATTTAAATAAAAAAACAAATAAATTTCGCTTTCAAATTTATAACCTTTCAAAATTATAAATAAAGAGGTTAACAGTCAAAACTACACTTTCTTAATTAAAATTTTTTTTAATCAAATTATATGATACTTTTTTAATTAATGTTTTTTAAAACATTTTTTTTATGTTATCATCTTAGGAAACAAACTATATATATATATATATATTATATATATATATAATATATTTTATTTTATTTATTTATTTATTTATTTGTAATATTTAGAAAATTAAGTTCTATTGATCTTTATTTATACTTTAATACTTTTATAAATTAATATTCTATAATTCATTATTATTGATTATTCTTATTGAAGAAAGTTAAATGAAACTTTATATTTTTTTTTCTACAAAAACAAAAAAACATTTAATTTTGGGAGCACTTGTTATTTTTGTTTAAAATATGAATAAAATTTTATCTTTCGAATTTAAAAATTAATTTGTGAATTTTACTATATTTGGAAAAACGTAAATATTTTGAAGTGTTATAAAATTTATATAAATATACAATTCCACCTCTCCCCCTATTTTCGTTTTAGATAATCAAATATGTTTAAAATCTTTGTGTATTGATAAAGGACTTTTCAGACTGTTCATAAATCTATTTTTTATAAATATATGAAAGAATATTTTCTAATTTCGATGAATATTTTCTGATTTCAGTTTAAAGGTTTTTTTATTGTTTACAATGTATACGTATCAATTTTATCTACGTATCATATAAAAAAACTCACCTCCACTATATATATATATATATATATATATATATATATATAGTTACAAATCCACCATTAGTAATATCTCAATAATATCTAACAGTTAGTAATATCTCAATAATATCTAATCGTTAGTAATATCTCAATAATATCTAACCGTTAGTAATATCTCAATAATATCTCTTTCACGCCCCCTCAATTCGATCTCGGCCTTACTACAACAGTTAACTTTCCTCTAAGCCGTGTGAAGAATTGCAAACCTAAAGCCTTGGTAAGAATATCTGCATGTTGGTCAATTGAAGGAACATAATTAACCTGCATCTCTCCTCTAGCCACCTTTTCTCTAATGAAATGAAAATCAAGCTCAATGTGCTTAGTTCTTGCATGTAGAATTGGATTTGCAGATAAGTAGATAGCACTTTGATTTTCTATCCATACTTGAGGAACTCTAGTCTACTGTATGTTCAATTCACTAAGAAGATACCTGATCCAAGTGATTTCAGCAGTGGCAAGCCCAAGACTTCTATACTCAGCCTTTGTGCTTCATCTTGATACACTTTGTTGCTTCTTGCTGGACCAAGAAACTAAATTTCTTCCTATATAAACACAGTAGCCAGTAACAGACTTTCTATCATCCAAATCAGTAGCCCAATCACTGTCTGAAAAGGCTATCACATTTAAATTCTTGGACCTGCTAAAATTCAGACCATAGTCTAATGTTCCAACCAGATATCAGTATCCTTTTAACAGCTTTGAGATGAGGTTCTAATGGATTTTCCATGTGCTGACTCACTTTGTTGATAGCAAAACTAATATCAGGTCTTGTGATAGTAGCATAATGAAGTCCCCCAACAATGCTCTTGTACATTTGTGGATTCTAAATTGGATCTCCATTATATCTAGACAGAGGTGGACTTGTGATCATAGGTGTAGAACTTGACTTTGCTTGTAGCATATTTGCTCTATCCAGCAACTTCTTTATATACTACTTTTGGCAAAGATGATACCCTTCCGGGGTATTATTTACTTCAATTCCTAGAAAGTGGTGAACATTTCCCAAATCCTTCAATGTAAAATATTTCTTCAACCTTTCAATAAATTTCTATACTGCCTGATCATTATTCCCAGTAACCAATATATCATCCACATATATCAAAACAAAGATCTTTATTCCATTCTTATTGAACATGAAGAGAGAATTATCAGTCTTTGAGCTTATGAACTCCAGTGATGATAGAGTTTCTCTTACCTTTGTGAACCATGCTCTAGCAGCTTGCTTTAAACCATAGATAGCTTTATGCAACCTGCATACATAACCTTCCTTCTTCTCAAAACCTCTTGGTTGACACATGTAAATCTCCTCTGAAAGTTCTCCATTCAAGAAAGCATTTGAAACATCCAACTGCTTCACATTCCAAGAGTAGTTAAGAGCAATTGAAAATATGATTCTTATTGTGGTTGGTTTAACTACTGGAGAAAAGGTCTCATGGAAGTCAAAACTTTCTGTTTGAGTAAATCCTTGTGCCACCAACCTAGCTTTATGCCTCTCAACACTGCCATCTACCTTTGTTTTCACTTTAAAAGCCCATTTGTTGCCAACTACACGTGCACCCTTAGGAAGTGGAACAAGTGTCCAGGTTTTGTTCTTAATAAGAGCCATCATATTCTTCTTTCATTGCTTTTCTCCAAATAGGATTCATTAAAGCATCCTCTACCTTTTTAGGCTCTTCATTTTCAACCAAAATGGTTGACATCACCTTAGGCTTGTATATTCCTGCTTTACCCTTGGTAACCATGGGATGTTGGTTCACTGTAAGAGGTCTTTCTTCTTGAACATACTAAGGTGACTGATCTGGTAAGATGTGTTCTGGACTCATAATGGGTAAATCTATTCTCAGGGGAATAGTGTCATAACTTTCTAATGAAGAGGATAAACTCTTACTGGAATGAGGTGTTTCAAACTGATTATCTCCTTTTGTATCTTCATTCTCCACAAATGTTGATGACAAATTTGGAAAACTCATCACAGTAGGCTCCAATGATGTGAATACAGAACCGGCATGTTCTTTTCTTTGCATCTCAGAACAATCTTTCTTGGAGAAGGGAAAAACACTTTCTTCAAAAACTACATGCCTTGAGACAATTACTTTTCCTGTTGACAGAAGAATCTTATATCCCTTATGTTGAGAGCTATATCCAATAAACACTCCTGCAGCAGCCCTAAATTCTAGTTTATGATCATTATAAGGTCTAACATGAGGATATGCTAGACAACCAAAAACCTTTAGGGCAGAATAGGCTGGCTTTTGCTTTGTAAGTTTCTCATAAGGAGATACATATTGAATGGATCTTGTTGGTAGTCTATTGATCAAATACACAGCTGTGGTGAAAGCATCATCCCAATATTTTAAAGGCATACAAGATTGAGCCAGTAAAGCCAAACCAATCTCCACAACATGTCTGTGCTTTCTCTCAGCACAACCATTTTGTTCAGGTGTATAAGGACATGAGATCCTCTGTATGATTCCATTTTCCTTGAAAAAATTATTTAAGGGCTTATACTCAATACCTCCATCACTTTGCACCATCTTTATCTTTGTTTGAAACTGTGTTTGCACCAGACTATGAAAGTGAATAAAGGTACCAGCTACTTCTGACTTCAACTTCAACAGATATATCCAAGTGTGTTTAGTGTAATCATCTATGTAAGTCACATAATACTTGTATCCATTTACAGATTGTAAAGGAGTTGGACGCCATAGATCAGTGTGCACTAAATCAAAAGCTGCATTAGTTTGAGTTTCGGAATTTCCAAAAGGCAACTTATGACTTTTAGCGAGAATACAAGGATGACAAATTTTTGAATCATGATCTCTATAATCAAATGGAATCTTACAATCTCTCAAAGCCCTCTTAACAATTTCATAACTACAATGACCAAATCTCTTGTGCCATAAACTGACATCCAAGTTATTACAAATAGAAACATTAAAACCATAAGGCTGATCTTGAAGGATTGCTTCCTTATTTCAAGAATCTCCATGATGAACCAAGTGAAATCTGTAGAGACCGTCCTTAAGCATTCCTCTGAGAAGGACCTGATGAGTAGCTTGATCCTTTACAAGACAGATCAAAGGATGAAACTCAAAGAACACATCATTGTCAAGGGAAAATTTTGAAACACTTATGAGATTTTTAGTTATACTAGGCACATGTAACAAGTCCTTTAGTTGAAATAATTTATCAGTTTGACTAGAATGAAGGGTGGTGTTACCTATGTGAGTGATATTCTCACTTTGCCCATTTCCTAACTGCAGCTTGTTGGATCCATTATATTCTGATGCAGAAGTCATATTATTGAACTCACTGGTGACATGTGTGGAAGCTCCAGAGTCTAGATACCGCCATCCTTCATTATTTGAAAGGTTGCTATTAGGGATATGCACCATGTTTAGTGAATGATTCTTGTTCTGATAGTTCTCCACAACACCACCTGCACTATTCTGACTATTATTTGATGTGCCATAACTTTGATCATATCTATGCCAACATCTGTCAGCACTGTGTCCTGGAGCATGACAAACTTGGCACACAACCTTTGAGCCTTGTAACCTGCCACCTCTTCCTCTAAAGGCACCTCTTCTTCCTCTGACTCTTGAACCATATCCTTGACCATTGAAATTTCTCCTTTGATTGTTATCATGAGCCACGAAGTTAACAATAGGCTGAGAATTATCAGTATTTATTGCTCCAGTACCACTGATACTGCTAGAAGATTCCAACCTAGTTTCAAAGCTTAACAACAGTGCTTGAATATCACTCAAGGTAAAAGAACTAATGCTAGCAGTAACTGTGACCACCACTGGATCATATTCAGGACCTAAACCAACTAAAATGTGCATTATATGATCATTTTGATTTACAAGATTTCCAGTAGTTGCAAGTAAATCACAGCACATCTTGATTTTTGCCAAATACTCAGTCATACTTAAGTTACCCTTTCTTGTAGTTTGCAGCTGCAACTTGTATTGTAAGGTCTTTGCCTTGGATTGGCTTGCGAAATTTTTCTCAAGGGCACTCCAAATCTCAGAAGAGGTATTCAAGCCAATAATCAAAGGCAAAATATTTTCTGAAAGTGATGAAAGAATCCAAGAAGCCAAGATCTGATCTTGACGATTCCACAAAATAAAAGATGAATTAATGGTCTGAATTTGAGAGTTACCTGGAATATATTTGTCTGGAGGTGGTGTTTCAGAGGTCAGGTAATCTTCAAGGCCATAGCCTTTAATAGCAGTAAGGATCTGCATTTTCCACACCAAGAAATTTCCTTCAACTAGCTTTACAGAAACCAGTTGACTCTGGGGATAGATAAGTTGGATCTTGACTCCATCTATGGTTGTAGATGGAGCTGTGTAAGCTGAGGTTGCATCGTCTGTCATATCTTTAAAGAAAAAAGAATACCAGATTCATTAATGGCTCTGATACCATGAAAGAATATTTTCTGATTTCAGTCTAAAGGTTTTTTGTTTGTTTACAATGTATACGTATCATTTTTATCTACGTATCATATCAAAAAAATCACCTCCACTATATATATATATATATATATATATATATAAATATATATATTATATATAGTTACAAATCCACCGTTAGTAATATCTCAATAATATCTAACTGTTAGTAATATCTCAATAATATCTAACTGTTAGTAATATCTCAATAATATCTAACTGTTAGTAATATCGCAATAATATCTAATCGTTAGTAATATCTCAATAATATCTAACCGTTAGTAATATCTCAATAATATCTCTTTCAATATAATTATAAATATAAATTTTCTCTAAAAAATAAAAGTTTACAATTTCCGATATTCGCTTTGAAATTTAAGATTACGAATCCTATTGGTTGCTTCTTCGGTGGCTGTTAAGGCTACCTGTTGTCTAGTTTAATTTGACCCTAAAAAACTGTACACAATACTGTACAAACATATTTATAAAATCTTACAGATAAATAGTCATAGTTTATTAATAAGATAAATAATCTTAATAAATGATGAACCCATTTTTACAAAACATTAAAAAATTAAATTATTTTTTCTTTCAATCTTAATAATAATTCGGAAATTATCCTATATATATATATTATACGTATCTCTCACACTTCAGCTTTTTAAATAGTAAAGTTTTATATAACACTTTTAAAAAGGTGCTCAAATATTTATAAGTAAAAATTTGAGTACGTGTAATCAAATGTTCAATGTTTCGAAGACTTTTTTCTTTTTTTTTTTTGGTTTTTTTTTCTTCTCTTTATGTTGAAGTTTTTAAATATTTATTATATTTTGGATTTATCAATTTTAAGTCTGATTATTTACCTCAGTTAGTACAAGCTTTAGTTACAACTTTTGATAAGTTATAAATTTAAGAAATGATAAATACAAAAATACCTTAAAATAAAAAAGGAAATTTGTATATAATTAAATTATATATTTTTAAAGCCTTTTGGCCAAAATAATCTTAAAATTATTTATATTTGATAAAATTAGTCACTAAATTAGGTTAATTTTAGTGAAATTAATGTTTATTATATAAATATTGTGAAATTAAATAATTTTAATATGCTTAATGAAAAAGTAAATTACCAAAATTAGTCTCCAAATTATATATCTTTATTAAAGTGGTCATTGTACAATGTAAATATTGTGAGACTAGTTATTTTATCTAAATATCTATTAAAATATTTGTTAATTAATTTAAAGATATATATATTGTTACACTATTTTAATATGCTCACTAAAAAAAATAGATCCTAAATTATTTTATTAATATTATTTTTTTTGTGAAATTGATTTTATATTATATAAATATTGTGAGATTAATCTTTTTAGCTACAAATTTATTTAACTATTAGTTATGAAAAAAAAAGTTTAAGGATATTTATTAAATTAAATTAGTGTACCCTTGTTTTTCTATATAAAAGAATAAAATTAAATAGATGTTTTAACAAATTTAGATAAATGCACGGATCTCATAATTTATGCATAACATGGGAATAAACTTGACGAAAAAAATAATTTATGAACCAATTTCACTAAAAACCTATAGCTTACTAACAATTTCTATTAATTTAAGTTTTTTTAGTTTAACTATATTAAATCAATACAATGATATAAATATATTTGAATATACTTTTTGAAATTTTTTTTTTGAACTTCATAGATATTTTTTATAAAAAAACAAATATTTAGAAAAAATGACAAATATTATAATATTTATATAGTATAGAAATCAATTTTAAAAAATATTAAATTAAAAATAAAATTTTCTATAAACATGTATAGTTTAGAAAGTATTTTTGTCAAAAGTTCTATCTTTTTATGTACTTGGATCAGTTCTTCCAATTTCTTTTATTGTTTTTTTGATTTTTTTTTTAAAATGTTTTTATTGTGTTGTGTTTTTCATTCTATTTTTTTCTTTTGTATTTTTTTTCTTTTATATTTTATATGCAAAGTGCTATACTGATATTTAAATATCAGTTCATTTTTCTTCTTGCAAAACATTTTTTTTTAAACCTGAATTAGATCCGAATTCTGTCTTTTTTTAGGTATTTTATAAAATTTTCATTACAGTTGAACAAGTACAAAATTAAACTCTATTTGCATATCAAGTTTGCAAATTGCATCTTGAATAACATTTTTTGTTGTTTTTTATTTCGTTAATATTATTTATTGTTTTTTTTATTCACCTAAAATTTTTAAATTAATTATATTCATACTACTTATTTTTGTGACTTTTTGTATCTACTCTGTGTCGAATTCATGACCTTTCAAAATTATAACTGATGGTGCTACCAATTGAACTACAAAATATTCAATATTATTAAAATTTAATTAAAAAAAAGATAATTAAAGATAATAAAAATTAATTATTACTATATCAGATTATACTAATTCGGGGCTTTCCTTAAAATGACCCAACTTTTTAAAATTTGTCCCGGTTTAACCTAGTTTCTAAAACTATTTCCCAAACTAACTTGAACTCATTCACAAAATGAGTTCTAATGGGACCTACTAAATTTTTTTAAAAAATTTTCTCTTTTCTCTTTTTCTCTTTTTCTATTTTTATCTCTCTTTTTTTTTTAATTTTTAAAACCTCTCCGTTTCCTCCCTCTGTTTCCTCTCTCCGTTTCCCCTCTTTTCATTTTTTTATTTCCTTTCCCTTCCAAACCCATCTTCCCCCCCCCCCCCCACCCTTTCCCTTTTCTTTTCATTTTTGTCTGTTCTCCACCTACTATCAGAACCCCTTAAAAACAAAAGGGTAAAAATTCAAATAATTTGACGCTGCTCCCGACCCAGCGTTGATTAGCTTTAAACCCCGGAGTAACAGAAGAACAATTGAAGGAAGGAAGACGAAGAAGATGAAGGAGATGGCAGAATTTCCATCCGGAAACCATACGAATCTCAATCAAGAAAACGAACCCAAAAGAGTGAAGAAAACTAAACCCCAATTCAGACCTGCTGCAGATGATACCAAGCCTATTCTACAAGATCCTGTAAGTTAAAACTCTCTTCTCTATTTATTTTTCATTTTACATTTTTAGCAATTCATAAGATCCTGTGGAGTAATGGGTTCTTGTTAATTTCAACCCTAATGAGTTTTTTTTTTTTTTTGTTTTTTTGCCTTTCTTCGGGTGGTTATGGTTAGATTCTCAGAGCAGACCCCATTGAGACGGAAGAAGCTGTGCTCCGATTGCCTCCTTTTCTTGTTCCCATTACCAAAACCAGTTTCAATGTTTAAACATGAATGCATTTTCAGTTTTTTCTTTGGTATTTCTGTCATTCAAGAATTTTGAAATCTTGTGGATGTTCCCCCCACCAAAATCTTGATTTGTTTCTTTTTTCAATTACATTATGTGTTTTTCTTTTTTCGATAATAATATGTCTATATATTTTACATTACATAGAAGAGGTTGTATAAACTTTTGTACCAGTAGCCCTTACCTATATTTACCAGATTTTAAAAAAATAAAGAAAATTGTTCATAACATATCCTGAGGAGAAGACAATGGATGGCTATGGAACAGAAAAGTAATGAATAATTATATGTGAAACATTAGGACTCATCTTCTCAATGAGTCCTATAATTCAGTACTGGAATTTATCACGTTTGAAAATTATGTGAAACATTAGGACTCATTTTCTCAATGAGTCCTATAATTCAGTACTGGAATTTATCACGTTTGAAAATTATGTGAAACATTAGGACTCATCTTCTCAATGAGTCCTATAATTCAGTACTGGAATTTATTCACGTTTGAAAATTATGTGAAACATTAGGACTCATCTTCTCAATGAGTCCTATAATTCAGTACTGGAATTATTCACGTTTGAAAATTATGTGAAACATTAGGACTCATCTTCTCAATGAGTCCTATAATTCAGTACTGGAATTTATCAAGTTTGAAAATTATGTGAAACATTAGGACTCATCTTCTCAATGAGTCCTATAATTCAGTACTGGAATTTATCACGTTTGAAAATTATGTGAAACATTAGGACTCATCTTCTCAATGAGTCCTATAATTCAGTACTGAAAATTTAGTACTGATAATTTTCCCTTCCTGAATTATAGGACGCATTGAGAGGATGAGTCCTAAGTAGGTTCTGATAGTAGGTTTCCTTTTATATTATATATATATATATTATATATATATATATACCTTCTTTATATATCCCTTTTGTTGTGAGCTAGGGTTTATGTGGAGAACAGAAAAAAATGAAAAGAAAAGGGAAAGTGGGGGGAAGATGGGTTTGGAAGGGAAAGGAAATAAAAAAAATGAAAAGAGGGGAAACAGAGAGGTTTTAAAAAAAAAAAAAAGAGAAAAAGAAAAAAGAGAAATTTTTTTAAAAAAAATTTAGTAGGTCCCATTATAACTCATTTTGTGAATGAGTTCAAGTTAGTTTGGGAAATAGTTTTAGAAACTAGGTTAAACCGGGACAAATTTTAAAAAGTTGGGTCATTTTAGGGAAAGCCCCTACTAATTCAATCAGACATAATTAAAAAAGTCTAAATTTAAGTCTCTATTTTCGTGTCAGTCAAATATTAGTGCGATATTTATATACTTTATGTTATGGGATTATTCAAACCGCTACCACCAGTTCACCAATCACCACCCAAATTAAAAAGAGAGCCTAAATTTGGCATGCCACGTGTAAAAGGCCAGAGTAGTCTAAAGCTCGAAATAACTTATCAATTAAAAAATGGATTGTTTTCTCACATTACATATTCATTTGTGTATAAAAATACAATTAGTATAATTGCAGACATTACTTGTAAAAGTGGTACAATTAGTCAATTATCTTTATATTAAATTAAAAATAAAATAAAATGTAAACATAATTGATTATCCATTTTAAAACCCACAATTATACAAACTAAGTACTTAATCATATATTTTATTTTATATATATATATATATATATATATTATATATATATATCTATATATATATATACTTGATTGTCGCCGAAGAATCTGTACGCCAAGGCAACTACAACTATTTATTTACTTTTTTGTTCATTTTGAATAATAAGAAAGGTTAAAGCAGTCATTGAATTAAATAAATTCGTAGTAGAAATTTTTTTTAGAGTTTCATAACAAATATATATATAATCAATGCGTAAATTAGATTTTAAACAAATTTATGTTTAATTAATTCTGTTGTTAATTAAGGAAACCATAATATAACTATTTTACATGAAATATATACGTAAATAATTGTCCCAATTCTTTGTTTAATTGATTAAAGATCACACTAAATGTCTAAATTTTTTAAAATTTTTGTCGAAAGAAAAAAAAACACTAAACTTGTTAAATATAAATTTTTTGAGATTAATTTGACTAATTACTCCAATATAAAATTACACAATAGTCACATTCTCTCATCATACATACATACATAACTCATTATTTCAAGTGTCCAGAAAACATTTATTTAAAACAAGAAATAAAAAACATTCAGTTCTTGAGGAGGTGAGAATCGATTTCTTTGGTGACATAGTTGATGAACTGCAACTCAGCATGAGGTTCTGGAACATTCTCGTTTAGCTTCTCATACTCTATGGTCCAGGTGACAACATGATGTACACCCGTCGTGTCAATTTCACCTGTAAATGTAATCTCCTTGTACAATTTCAACAGGTCTCCTTCAATCGCCCTAAATCGAATCATCTTTTTTTTCGCATTTATAGCTTCTGTAGGATTTTAATGATGCAGAATATGAATTTGATAGACGATATCAATAAGCAATAAGATAATAAAATAAGAACACACGATTTACCCAAGTTCACCCCAATTTAGGGCTACCTCCTGCAAAAGGAATTCACTATTATTATGCATTTTTTTCCCCTTTCAACTAGTTACAATGATATCACTATATGTAGGCTACCATACGAGTACATAATACTGGGCCTAAACCTGTTGGAGTATATATAGGAGACCTCGCCCGCTGACCGGGCAGCGGGACCTTCGAGGCAGGGGCTTCGCCCCCAAGCTGTCCTCGAAATATTTACCAACTCCAACAATCTCCCACTTGGTGAATATATTGAGTAAGCGAGACCCTTCCCGCTGTCATTCGTCGTCAACCCAGTCACGGCAGAACACCATTCAAACTTCGTACTTGGGACAACCTTAGTAAGAAAGTCTGAACTATTCTTCATCGTGTCAACCTTTGTAAGCTGAATCACTTTCTTTTTCATCTTCTCTCGAATGAAGTGATACTGAATATCAATGTGCTTTGTTCTTGAGTGAAATGTCGGATTCTTAGCTAAATGAATAGCTCCTTAATTATCACATCTCACCTCCATGGCTCCTAGCTCAAAACCAAGTTCCAGACACAAACGACGTAACCATATAGCTTCTTTTCCAGCATGAGTAAGAGCCATATATTCAGCTTCCGTTGAGGAGAGTGCTACCACGCTTCGTCTCTTACTCATCCAACTCACCGCACCTCCAAATAGTGTGAAAACATATCCGCTAGTAGATCACCTACGATCTATATCTCCACCCCAATCAGCGTCTACATGGCCGATAATATCAAGAGTTTTTCCAACTTCTGCTCCTTCAAAACACAAAGATAATTTTGAAGTTCCACGAAGATACCTGAAAACTCTCTTGATCGCAGTCCAATGCTCTTTACCTGGATTGGACATATATCTACTCAGGACTCCCACTGCATGAGCTATATATGGACGCGTACATATCATAGTGTACAGCAAACTACCAACTGCACTAGCGTATGGCACTCGAGCCATCACCTCAGCTTCCTCATCAATTTTTGGACACTGTTCCACAGACAATTTGGTCCCTGTAGATATAGGGGTACCAACAGGTTGGCAGTCTGCCATACCAAATTTCTTCAAAATCTCGTTGATGTACTTCTCCTGTCCTAGCCACAGTTTCTGTTTCTCGCGATCCCTCTTAATTTGCATGCCCAGAATAAAATTTGCAGGCCCCAAGTCTTTCATATCAAACTTCTTGGCCAACTAACCTTTCATTAATTTTACCATTTTCATGCTATTTCCAATTAGTAGCATATCGTCCACATAGAGAGTAAGAATCACAAATTCGTCGCCTGCCCCCTTCACGTAGACACAATGATCAGAATTTTAACGGGCAAAATTAAGTTGAAGCATGTGCGTATCAAACTTTTTGTACCATATCCTCGGAGACTGCTTCAGTCCATATACAGACTTCTTTAACCTGCACACAAGATTCTCCTTCCCTTTTGCTTCAAATCCTTCTGGTTGCCTCATGTAAATCTCCTCCTCCAAATCCCCATGGAGGAATGCCATTTTTACATCCATCTGTTCCACTTCAAGATCGTAAGCCGCTGCTATGGACAGAACAAACCGTATCGAGGTCACTTTGCCACTGGCGAGAAGATTTCATCATAGTCTACTCCCTCGATCTGAGAATACCCCTTTGCAATCAGTCTCTCCTTGTATTTCTCCACGGTTCCATCTGGTTTCAGTTTTCGCTTGAATACCCATTTGCACCCAATCGCCTTTCTATCCTTAGGCAATTTGCATAAGCTCCATGTCTCATTTTTATCAATCGACTGTATCTCATCTATCATTGCGAGCTCCCACTGATTTGTATCATCCCTTGATCTCGCATCTTTTACAGAAGTAGGGTCTTCGCCTGTATTGAAAGCACTGAGCGAGTAGAGTAGAGGCGCCTGTCTGTTCCTTGTTGATCTCTTGAGAGCCGGTGTATTACTTGTATCAGGAGCTTCATCAACATCATCAACCAAGTTGACTTGATCTGAATCAGAGTCAGAATCAGAATCCGAATGGTTCTCAACTGATGTACTTTGTGTCACCACTTCCTCAGCTTCATCTCTCATGTCTTCTTCAAGCACTACTGCTTTGTTTTGCTCATTTGGCTTCTGTATACCAGCCTGGGATTGAGTTTCACGAAAGATAACATCCCTGTTGTAGACTATAGATCTTGTTTCAAGATTCCACAACTTATAGCCTTTGACCCCTTCCTTGTATCCAACGAATATGTTCTTCTCGGACTTGTTGTCAAGTTTCCCCCTCTTCTCCTTAGGTACATGAGTGTGTGCCTCACACCCGAACACGCGAAGGCATGACAGGTTTGGCTTCTTCCCAAATACTACCTCGTATGGTGTACGATTCTTCACTGATGTGGTTGGTGACCTGTTCTTCAGGTGACAAGCTGTGGCAACTACTTTGCCCAAAATTCAGGTTCTAACCCTGCCCAACTTATCAAAATTGGAAGGGAGATGGCCAATCAACTTCGGCAAGATATCATCCAATTTTTGAAAGATCATCAAGATAGCTTTGCCTGGTGTACAGAAGAAATGCCGAGCATTGACACCTCCATTGTCCAGCATGCGCTGAACATAAGCACGACTTGCCGCCCAATAAAATAGAAATCTAGGCAATTCGGTGAAGAGAAAATACAAGGCATGAAAGAGGAGGTAAATAAACTCTTGAAGGCAGGATTCATTCGCGAAATAAAATACCCCACATGGCTTGCTAATGTGGTAATGGTCAAGAAGTCCACCGGAAAATGGAGAATGTGCGTGGACTATACTGACCTCAACAAAGCTTGCCCCAAAGACTGTTACCTGCTACCCCGAATCGACGCACTGGTAGATTCAACAGTGAGGTATGAGTACCTAAGCTTCATGGGCGCCTTTTCAGGATACCATCGGATAAAAATGAAGCCACATGATCAGGTACATACTTCGTTCCGAGCGGCAGGGGCCATATATTGTTATAATGTTATGCCATTCAGATTAAAGAATGCAGGAGCGACGTACCAACGAATGATGAATCATATCCTCCGAAGTCAAATCGGAAGGAACATAGAAGCGTACGTCGACGATATGGTGGTTAAGACCAAGCATGGCACTTCACACCTGGAGGACTTAGAGGAAACCTTCTCCAACTTGGCGAAGTACAACCTCAAACTTAATCCGACGAAGTGCACATTTGGCGTAAAATCTGGCAAATGTTTGGGCTTCATGACATCTGAACTGGGAATCGAGGCCAACCCGGAGAAATTAGAAGCTGTAGCTCGACTCCCCGAGCTCCGATGTGTCAAAGACATCCAAAGGCTAAACGGTTGTATTGCCGCATTAGGCCGATTCATCTCAAAATCGGCAGAAAGATGCCTCCCTTTCTTCAAAGCCTTAAAAAATTCGAAGAATGACTTTGTTTGGACACCGGAATGCAGCCGCTCATGGAGAAGTTTGATGCGTTTCCAACTGATATGCTAAATAGGTGTTATTTTTACCCTATGTTGATTATGAGTAATTAAGGACTGGGATTGACAAATTGTCACATTTAGTCTCTATGGTGTCACTTAATCAGTCAGAAACTAAGGCAGAGAACCTATCGTGTAGCTAGTCTGTTGGTAAGTATCTACGATTTTATTAAATAAATATCGTACTCCCAGGGAAGTGGTAACGGCTTAGTAGTAACTAGCCTTTTAATCCTAACTCTTATCTTATGATCCAGTTATGCAATCTTCATCAATAACTTTGATGAGAGGGTGATCCATTCTCCACTAGGTTTAAGTCTAATTAATCCTAGAAGTGTTAGATAATGTCCTGATTCTATGTTATACTGTTCTTACATGTTGATTGACCTATCTTCGAGTATTTTAGACATGTCTTGGCCTAGATTGCAATTATGTTCTGTGTCTAAAGGCGTACCACATCCGAGGTCTCTAATAAACCGCCCTACCTTAATGACGGCCCTACTCACGGTTCGGGCTAAAGGCATCCATGAAAGCCCTATGTCACTTCGGGGATCATGCCGCTCGCCCTAGCCGCCGGCATAAACGCTCAGCTCGGCCCCTACCTAGACTACTCTAACAAATAGAGTGTTCCGCCGGTTATTTTATCTAGCATGGCAGACACCAATACTAATTGATGCTTGTTAAACTAAACAGGTTATGAATAGACCGTGGTTAGGAATTGTCTATAACCCTAACTTTAGTTTAAAAGAGCATATCAGACATGCAGACATAGTGAATATTAAGCAGGTGGCTATTTCCGGAAAAACATAATAACTTCAACATATATAACAAATATTCATAACAATCATAATCCAGTATTCATAATTGATATTTAGGCAAACACAATAACAACATATAAGAGAGGGACAGGGGGACCGATGCCATAAAGAAATCACCCTTTACGAAGTCTCGCCGATGGAGCGTACTGCTGTATATGTCGTATTGCTTGACCCGACTCTGCTCGCCAGAACCTTCAGAGGACGTTTCCTCACCCTAGTAACTGGGCTTTACCTTAATACCCAGCTTAAGCCCAGCCCTGTAGACTGACTCTTCGAACGCCTAGAGCCCTCTTAGGATCTCCTAACGAAATCCCGGGTATTCTATGAATACCAGAAACGAACCTATCTATCGAACCCTAGGATCTGACACTATTTCTCAGAAGCTAAGAAAAACAAAACACAAAAAGGAAAGAAAGAAAACTTATACTGAAATCTGAGTCTCTGAGTGATTTGTGTACTAGAGAATTGTACACTGGATGTCACTTAATGACTCAGATCGAGTGAAGAGGGATGATTTCAACTCTTGGAGGCCTGGGATATTTATAGCGGCTTTTTGGAGTGAAAATCTCCAAAATTTTCGATGTGGGACAACTTCTAGTGCTTCAGGACGCCCGTCCTGGATTGGGACAGCCGTCCTGGTGCTTTGACTGGGTCAGGACGGCTGTCCTGATTCGGGAAGCCCGTCCTGACCCGTTGACCAGGTCAGCATTTCCAAAAATTGCATTTTTGCCCCAAAATTTGCTGTTTTCGTCTACTTTTCACCTGACTCTTCCAAAATCATAAATATTGTGAAATTGAGTAAATAACAATCAATTAAGACCGATTTCCTATCAATTTCACCCTAAATTATATCTAAAAACATGCTAAAAAAGTGATATGATTTATGCATATCAGATAACCCGACACTTAGCTTTTTGCTTGTCCTCAAGCAAAGTCTACCTGAAGTTAGTGATTTTAAATCATATGTGCAGTCACTTAAATTTTCTAGTCATGTTTTTATTCCAAATATTATTCAGACAATTCTTAATACAGGTCTGACTGGTTAGGTTGCCATGACAAGGTCTCAAATGTCCCTAGTAGATTGTTATGATCAAGCAGAAAACAACTCAACGACTAAATTTGAACTTTTCTCTTAGTCACAAGGTCTTCCTGATGTGTAGTGTGTGTACTAGTCTAGACCAGATAGTCAACACAATAAACTCTCATCTTAACTATTACCAGATAACACTTCGACCCGTCGCTAGACATACTAACAATAGACAACTTTCTGAGTTCTGAGCTTTGGTGATCATATTTTTAATGATTTAGCATTTATTGACTTTCTTTATAGATTCATGGTATTTTGAGTCTGCTTAGAACACGTCAACTTCAATTACCCATGTAGCGAGTCCCACTCCGATGACTCCCAGACCTACACGACCTTAGGGCATCAGGCTTTAAGTTCCCCGAAGGAGTGGTGCTCGAGTAGCGAAGGCCGCTGGTAAACTACCCTTATTTAATTAATTATCTTTTTGTTTCTTTTCACTTTTAGCTCAGAGTCTCATCTAGTCATTCTGAGTGTCAACACATCCATAACTGGTCTAATTTTATCTAGGTAAGTCTCGAAAAGGTAATTGGCTGAGGTCTCTAATCCAGACTAAGTTGTGCTCAATTATCAGGAATTCCCTATTCCTAATCAATAAGTTCAAAATAGTCATAAATCATCTCCTACTAATCATAACACTCTACCTACATATCATAGACATAAGCAATGTTTAACCAATCATACTGCATTTAGAAATCTGAAAGAATGAAAAATTTTGAAATTTTTTTTGGAAGGGTGTGAAATTACGGGGAAAACATGCAAAATCATGCAAAACTTTTCTCAACTGCTACAGTGCACCGTGCACTGCTACCCCACACTTAAGTCTGACACTGTCCTCAATGTTCATGCATATCTAAACTACCCCACACTTATTTGAAAACAAGAACAAAAACAAAACAAAGAACTGAAGAACAAAACAAAGAATTGAAGAACAAAACAAAGAACTCTTACCCCACACTTATTCGACTAACTAAGGGTACGAGAGAAAATAAGGGAACAAAACAAGAAGGATAGAAAAACAGAACACAAAACAAATAAAATAAAAGGAATATGAGGATTAGAAAAACTCCCTTCATGTCGCGAGCAGAAGGGTCTTCTCTGATCTGTCAATTGGCTCTTCACCTTAGCCATGTGCTATTGCTGAGGTGTTTCTGACTCTGCAAGCTCTATATACTGGAACGGATGACGTCAGCTCCGATCCTTCATTGTCGAGCTCCAGGTAGTGGCATATCCATTCGAGGAATATCTCAAGCCCCAAGGACTGTTTCCTCGACTCATTTGCAAAGTTCCTCGTAATCATAGCAACGTGTCTAGGAATGAGACTTCTTTGGATTGGTGTGGCTACCTGCCAATGTCAGTAAAAGTATTGCATGCAATTTTTGAATGGCAGAAAAGATACCTGAAGCTTTGGCGAAGCCGTGGTGGTAGGAGGCTCCAGTGGTGTAGATCTGGGCCCAGGTATTTGAAACTTCCTCGGGGAGGTTTCTCACAGCTGATTGTATGCAAGGGATGCAAGCTCCTCCATTGCTATGCTCCTGATACAATGCCAAATTCCTCTATATCCTTTGACCGTTCGATATCACTTGGTAGATCACTTACTTGCACTAGTCTGGCTTTAATTGTTGCCAGTATCTCATCTGTTGATTCTGCGGGTATGGGTGGTGCTTGGCAGATTTCACAGATTAGATACATAGACTGAACGTTTCTTCCTAGGACATTGGCACTCTGAATCTGGAAAACAACTTCTCATAGAATCTGCACATGACTTTAACATCATTAGTAGGTAATGCCTGTGGTTCAGACCATTTTTGAAAAGTGTTCCACAACTACTACGATGTACTTATTTTCAAAGGAAGAAGGGAAAAGGATTCGATACCCCAGATATCAAAGATTTCAAGACTCTATATACCTTGCTGGGGTAGGCGATCTCTGGAAGAGGTGTTACCTGTTATTTGGCAAGCATCACTGGACTGTATCAGAGATACAAAATCCTTGAATATGGTGGGTCAACGAGATTCTACTTCCAACACTTTCCGGATAGTGTTTGATAGCAGTTAATTAGTCTCCCATAGATTCTTGCAATGCTTCAGAATCATGTGGCCTTCGCCTTCCGAGATACATCCTCTGACCACTTTACTCTGCAAAAATTTGAAATAGAAGATAAATCTGCCCATTAGTAATATTTCAAATCAGCAAAGAATTTCTTCTTTTGCTGATAAGTCATATCACTTGGGAATAATTAGCAGCTAGATAATTAGTAATATCAGTAAACCACGGAGGAGAATCATTACTCATAGCAAACAATGAAAATAGATCCTCATTCAGAAATTTATTAGATACTACTGTCTCGTCAATAGCCTCTACTCAGGGTTTCCTAATCTAGACCAAAGGTTTGCTTTCTAGATTCTTAACCATTTTTCTTACCCCTTCATTCTATATCAAACTCAAGTAACAATAAAACCTAACTTAATCAATTATGGTTCAGTATCAGTTTTATTGTACACAGACATCTCAGAGTGATCAGTGTAACCTATTGTTTTAGACAAGACTAGATAAGATCAGGATTTATCATACATGAACTTTCTTATCATGTTTCTGTCCTAAAACAATTCTTACTACATCATTACATCACATATTCATTCAAAAAGCAGATTTCAATCAGGTGATGCCATAATGGGTGCATTAATTCCTTTTGGTTTAAAAGATCTCATGCAATTAACAGCAAAACAAAAGGAACATCCTTTTTTCAATAGAACATTCAAAGGTCGGGCTATTAAGAAAAAAATTATTTCATAACTCGTCCTAATAAAGCCGGTATGACTCTAAGAAAATTCTAAAATGGAGTTTCTTCCCAATAAACATCTAAGCCAAAATTTTACAACGCAGAAGAAAATATATTTTATCCTCATTTCCATTTTTTTTCGAAATAATAGAAAAACACGAAAAAGAGCAACTAAGAAAACAAGAACAAGAGATAGGGAAAAAAACAACTTACCATTTGAACAAGAAAAATACAATTTTTTTTCGGGTTTTAAATTTTAAAATTTCCTTAATATGGTTTTAGAATGATTTTCTAAAATTTAATTATCCTAAATGTCTTAATTTCAGATGATATCTAAAATCAATTAGTTATAATAATCATATATTTCGGAAATTGATTGTCTAACTAGCAGAAAATAAGTGTTAGGTCTAAGGTCTAGGTTACTACCGTTACCTATCATAAGTCTCTAGAATTGTGGCCTTTAATCCTAAATTCATTATGATATTTCCCCGGCAACGGCGCCAAAAATCTGATGTGTTTCCAACTGATATGCTAAATATGTGTTATTTTTACCCTATGTTGATTATGAGTAATTAAGGACTGTGATTGACTAATTGTCATATTTAGTCTTTATGGTGTCACTTAATCAGTCAGAACCTAAGGCAGAGTACCTATCGTGTAGCTAGTCTGTTGGTAAGTATCTACGATTTTATTAAATAAATATCCTACTCTCAGGGAAGTGGTAACGGCTTAGTAGTAACTAGCCTTTTAATCCTAACTCTTATCTTATGATCCAGTTATGCAATCTTCATCAATAACTTTGATGAGAGGGTGATCCATTCTCCACTAGGTTTAAGTCTAATTAATCCTAGAAGTGTTAGATAATGTCCTGATTCTATGTTATACTATTCTTACATGTTGATTGACCTATCTTCGAGTATTTTAGACATGTCTTGGCCTAGATTGCAACTATGTTCTGTGTCGAAAGGCGTACCACATCCGAGGTCTCTAATAAACCGCCCTACCTTAATGACGGCCCTACTCACCGTTCGGGCTAAAGGCATCCATGAAAGCCCTATGTCACTTCGGGGATCATGCCGCTCGCCCTAGCCGCCGGCATAAATGCTCAGCTCGGCCCCTACCTAGACTACTCTAACAAACAGGGTGTTCCGCGGGTTATTTTATCTAGCATGGCAAACACCAATACTAATTGATGCCTGTTAAACTAAACAGGTTATGAATAGACCGTGGTTAGGAATTGTCTATACCCCTAACTTTAGTTTAAAAGAGCACATCAGACATGCAGACATAGTGAATATTAAGCAGGTGGCTATTTCCTGAAAAACATAATAACTTCAGCATATATAACAAATATTCATAACAATCATAATCTAGTATTCATAATTGATATTTGGGCAAACACAATAACAACATATAAGAGAGGGACAGGGGGACCGATGCCATAAAGAAATCACCCTTTACGAAGTCTCGCTGATGGAGCGTACTGTTGTATATGTCGTATTGCTTGACCCGACTCTGCTCGCCAGAACCTTTGGAGGACGCTTCCTCACCCTAGTAACTGGGCTTTACCTTAATACCCAGCTTAAGCCCAGCCCTGTGGACTGACTCTTCGAACGCCTAGAGCCCTCTTAGTATCTCCTAACGAAATCTCAGGTATTCTATGAATACCAGAAACTAATCTATCTATCGAACCCTAAGATCTGAGACTATTTCTCAGAAGCTAAGAAAAACGAAACACAAAAAGGAAAGAAAGAAAACTTATACTGAAATCTGAGTCTCTGAGTGATTTGTGTACTAGAGAATTGTACACTGGAAGTCACTTAATGACTCAGATCAAGTGGAGAGGGATGATTTCAACTCTTGGAGGCCTAGGGTATTTATAGCGGCTTTCTGGAGTGAAAATCTCCAAAAAGTTCGATGTGGGACAACTTCTGGTGCTTCGGGATGGCCGTCCTGGATTGGGACGGCCGTCCTGGTGCTTTGACTGGGTCAGTACGCCTGTCCTGACCCATTGACCAGGTTAGCATTTCCAAAAATTGCATTTTTGCCCCAAAATTTGCTGTTTTCGTCTAGTTTTCACCTGACACTTCCAAAATCATAAACATTGTGAAATTGAGTAAATAACAATCAATTAAGACCAATTTCCTATCAATTTCACCCTAAATTATATCTAAAAACATGCTAAAAAAGTGATATGATTTATGCATATCAAAGTTTAAAAGATCATCTTTTAGATCTTCCCTTGCTACGACCTCCGAGCACTGGGGAAACACTCTACCTATACTTGTCCCTCTCTGACGTGATCGTAGCGTCAGTACTAATAGAGGAAGGAACAAAGCAGCACCATGTATACTTCGTCAGCAAAGTTCTGAACGATGCGGAATCCAGGTATTCCAATATTGAGAAGTTAGCATACGCCTTGGTGATTTCCGCACGGAAACTAAGGCCATACTTCGAATCTCATCCTATTGTGGTCTATACCAATGCCCCGCTTAAACAAGTTTTTCAATAACTGGATCAAGCCGGGAGAATGCTGCGTTGGTCCATCGAGCTATGCGGGCAAGAAATCACATTTAAACCCCAAACAACAATCAAAGCACAGGCTTTGACAGACTTCCTCGCAGAAGGATCATACACGGAGTCAAGCCTAGAAACTACTGAGCATACAAAAGAGCCGTGGGAACTGAAAGTCGATGGAGCAGTCAACTCCAGCGGAGTCGGGGCCGAGCTTGTCTTGACTTCGCGTAATAAAGAATACACAGAGATGCGAGCCATCGAGTTAAAGCCAAATCTCTCAAACAACCAGGAGGAATATGAAGCATTGTTGAATGGGTTAGAGTGGGCCCATGGGGCAAGCATCAGAGCGCTGAAGGTATACAACAACTCGCAATTGGTGGTGATTCAGATCCAGGGGACCTATACAGTACAATCAGAGGGCTTACAACCCTATGTAGACGAACCGAGAAAATGGAGAGATAAAGGATAACCAGCAAGCAGATAGGCTGGCAAAAATCACCTCAGGAGAAACACCAAACGAGGAGGGCATTCCTATAGAAAGGGTCCCAGCTAATGTCAAGGAACCATAGTTCATTCAATGCATGCGTCCTTGATGCGATTCTGGTTGACGTGCTAAATAGGTGTTATTTTACCCTATGTTGATTATGAGTAATTAAGGACTGTGATTGACTAATTGTCACATTTAGTCTCTATGGTGTCACTTAATCAGCCAGAACCTAAGACAGAGTACCTATCGTGTAGCTAGTCTGTTGGAAAGTATCTACGATTTTATTAAGTTAATTATCGTACTCCCAGGGAAGTGGCAACGACTTAGTAGTAACTAGCCTTTTATCCTAACTCCTATCTTATGGTCCAGTTATGCAATCTTCATCAAATACTTTGATGAGAGGGTGATTCATTCTCCACTAGGTTTAAGTCTAATTAATCCTAGAAGTGTTTTATAGATGAGTCCTGATTCTATGTTATACTGTTCCTATACATTGATTGACCTATATTCGAGTATTTTAGACATGTCTTGGTCTGGATTGCAACTATGTTTTGTGTCTAAAGGTTACCACATCTGAGTCTCTATGCTACCGCCCCATCGCCAAGGTAAACGGCCCTACTCACGGCTCGAACTAAAGTCAGCAATGAACGCCCTATGTCACTTTGGGGATCATACCGCTCGTCTCATAACCGCCGGCATAAAACTCTACTCAGCCTACCTAGACTACTTTCAACCAATAGGGTGTTCCGCAGATTATTTTATCTAGTATGGCAGACACCAATACTAATTGATGTCTGTTAAACTAAACAGGTTATGAATATACCGTGGTTAGGAATTGTCTATAACCTTAAATTCAGTTTAAAAGAACGGCAATAGACATGCAGACATAATGGATATTTAAGCAGGTGGCCATTTCTAGAAAAACATAATATCTTCAACATATATCACAAATATTGATAAAAACATAATCTGGTATTCAAATCAGTATTTGGACAAAAACAGTAACAACATATAAAGAGAGGGACGGGGGGGACTGATTCCATAAAGAAATCACCCTTTACGTAGTCACACCATTGGAGCGTACTGCTATATATGCCTTACTGCTTGACCCGACTCTGCTCGTCAGAACCTTCGGAGGACACTTCCTCAGCCTAGTAACTGGGCTTTACTTAACAACCCGGCTTAAGCCCAGCCTTGTGGACTAACTCTTCGAACGCCTCGAGCCCTCTTAGGATCTCCTAACGAAATCCCGGGCATTCTATGAATACCAAAAACGAACCTATCTATGTAATCCTAAGATCTGAGACTATTTCTCAGAAACTAAAACAAAACACTAACAAGAAAGAAAACTGAGATCTGAGTCTCTGAGTGAGTTGTGTACTAGAGAAGTGTACACTGGAAACCACTTAATGACTCAGATCGAGTGGAGAGGAATGAATTCAACTGCTGGAGGCTTGGGGTATTTATAGCAGCTTCCCGGGGTGATTTTTCATCAAAAATTCGATTTGGGACTGGTTCTGGGGGCTCGGGACGCCCGCCCCGGATTGGGACGCCCGTCCTGATTTGTTGACCAGGTCGGGACGCCCGTCCCGAGTCCTGGACGCTCGTCCCGACGGGTTGACTGGGTCGGGACGCCCGTCCTGACCCGTTTACTAAGTCAATATTTCCAAAAATTACGTTTTTGCCCCAAAATTTGCTGTTTTCGTCTACTTTTCACCTGACACTTCCAAAAATCATAAAAACTGTGAAATTAAGTAAATAATGAACAATCAAGATCAAATTACCTTCAATTTCACCCAAATTCATACATAAAAACATGCTTAAAAGGTGATACGATTTTTGCGTATCAGATAACCCCACACTTAGCTTTTTGCTTGTCCTCAAGCAAAGTCTACCTGAAGTTACTTAAATTCCTAGTCATGTTTTTATTCCAAAAATTCTTCAGACAGGTCTTAACACATGTCTGACTGGTTAGGTTGCTATGACAAGGTCTCAGATGTTTTTAGTAGCTTGTTATGATTAGGCAGAAAACAAATCAACAACTAGGTTGAACTTTTTTCTTAGTCACAGGGTCTTCCTGATGTGTAGTGTGTGTACTAGTCCAGACCAGATAGTCAACACAATGTACTCTTGTCTTAACTACTACCAGATAATACTTCGACCTATCGCTAGACATATTAACAACAGACAACTTTTTGAGTTCTGAGCTTTGGTGATCAGATTTTTAATGTTTTAGCATTTAGTTGTTTTCTTTATAGATTCAGGGTATTTTGAGTCTGCTTAGAACACGTCAACTTCAACTACCCATGTAGTGAGTCCCACTCCGATGACTCCCAGATCTACACGACCTTAGGGCATCAGGCTTTAAATTCCCCGAAGGAGTGGTGCTCGAGTAGTGAAGGCCGCTGGCAAACTACCCTCATTTGATTAACTTTCTTTTGTTTCTTTTCACTTTTAGCTCAGAGTCTCATCTAGTCATTCTAACTGCCAATATATCCACAACTGGTCTAATTTTATCTAGTTAAGTCTCGAACAGGCAATTGGTTGAGGTCTCTAATCCAGACAAAGTTGTGCTCAATTATCAGGAATTCCCTATTCCTAATCAATTAGTCCAAGATAGCTATCAATTATCTCCTACTAACCATAACATACTACCTACATATCATAGACATAAGCAATTGTTTAACCAAGCATACTGCATTTAGAAGTCTGAAAGACAGAAAAATTTTGAAATTTGTTTGGAAGGGTGTGAAAATACGGGGAAAACAAGCAAAAGCATGCGAAATTTTTTTGCAAACTGCCCTGCTACAGTGCACCGTGCACTGCTACCCCACACTTAAGTCTGGCACTGTCCTCAGTGTTCATGCATATCTAGCTACCCCACACTTATTTGAAAATAAGAAATAAAACATAAAAGATTCTTACCCCACACTTATTTGAAAATAAGAAGTAAAACAGAAAAGAAAGGATTCTGTATGGGTAAGTAAGACATAAAAAAAATTAAAATAATGCAAACAATTCTGTATGTCATATAAATCAATTTTGTACATAGATTCATACGTCATACAGCCCAGACATGTTTATACACACAGAACAAGAAAAACAAAAGAAAAAGAAAGGAAAGGAAAGGAAAGAAGGAGAGAGAGACTAAGAACCCGGCGGATCGTCGTCCAGTGGACCTAAGTCTGCTAAGTCAAACTCGAAGTTTTCCGCCACTCGGGAAGTCTGCTGATGTATCTCCTCAAACCTGCTGGTGTTCATGGCGATCCTGTCATCTATCATCGCCAACCGTCTGTCAATCCTGTCCTCCATCATCGTCAACCGTCTATCAATCCTGTCCATGTCTCGATTGTATCGGGCCGATAGTTCTGCCAATCCGTGCGACATGTGTCGTTCGAAGGCAGTATGTGGCACGAACGTCTCGGACGGAGGGATATGCGCTGGAAACGCTTCTGATGCCGATGCCTGTCCTGTCTGCTCTGTGTGGATGGTGTCGCGGCCATTCGCATCCCGGACAACCATTCCCATGTTCCGTAGAATGGTAACATCTGTGGGAATGGTGGTCGGGGCGACCAGAGTAAGCTCCGAGCCCTCTATGTCCAACTCCAGGTAGCGGGCTAGCCTGGTGATGTATGGTCCGAGCCCCAGACACTGTTTCCTGGTGTCTGTAGCGAATCCTCGCATGACGACCGCTATGAGTCTAGCCATCTCTACTGTAGATCCCATGTGCATGTTGGCTAGAAGGAATGTCTCCATCCGGGTGACAGTTCCGGGCGCTGTCAATCGTCCTGACAATGTGTGTGCAATGATAGCGTGCAGGTAACGAAGAGTAGGATAAATACCTGTGGCTTTTGCAAAGCCATGCTGGTATGGGGCACCCGTCATGCAGATCTGAGCCCAAGCAGTGGAGACGTCTGCAGACGTGAAGTCTCGAACTGCTGTGGTATATGTGGGTGTATCCAGCTCATCTCTCTGCCAGATACCTAGGGCGATTCCGAACTCGGCCATACTCATCGACCGATCTCTTCCGCCTAAACGGAATGTGATCTGCTCCTGGTGGCAGGTAAAAGACGCATAGAACTCACATACCAGCTCCAGGTATGTGGGCTCTGTGACGATGAATACTCGATTGTAAGGTGGCACGTCGAGTATGCATCTGACTTCCGACTCTACTCCTAGCGTCTGTACTGCTGCCCAATCCAACGTTCTGCCCGTCAGTATCGTACGTCCGATGTACCTAAGGCATCTCTCTTGGTATGCTGTGCTGGAGGGAAACAGCATAAAAGGATGTGCCACTGAGGTAACTGTCATGGTAGATGTGGTACGAGCACGTTTGGGAGCCATTTAAAATGTACGAGAGAGTTTAGGTGGGAAAGAAAGCTTTAAACTCAAATTCTGGAGGTGAATTTGAATTCAGAAGGATGAAATTAGGTTAGGGAAGGATTTTGAATTTTTGGCGGGAAAATCGAATTTTGGAGGGAAATTCGAATTTTTAAACTTTGAAGAGTTTGCCAAAATTTTGTAGAGAGAAGCTAGAGAGAAATATTTTTAGAGAGATGAATTTTTGGTTTTAGATTTGAGAGAAAATGAAAAAATTGAGCTTTTATAGAGGGGCGTCGGGACGCCCGTCCCGCTGGACGCTTGTCCCGGGTTGCATCGGGACGCGTGCCAATTCCGAATTTTTTTCCCGTAATTCCCTGAAAATCTCAAGATACCAAAAATAATCATAATTCTTAACAAGATTTCATGTTTATCCAATGAAATTCAGAAGTTGTTAACAACTCTATGCAAAAATTCCTCAGTCTTTTTTTTTGAAAATTGTGACTAGCCTAATTTTATCCCAACTTAAATTTAGCAAGACTTTCAGAAAAACAAAAACTGAGTTTGTGCAATGTAATTAGTTGAAAATAAACTGTATTTGCAAAACTATTGTTTTTCATAGAAATTCGAAATAAAATGTTTGAAGAAAATTGTTGAATATGAAGGACCCTTTAAAAATGTTTGAAAAATAGAAAAATATAGGTCAATTTTTCACGTTTCAGTTCAAACGAATTATCTATTGAGAGTAAAAGAATCTTCCCTTTTTAACGACTCCTATCTCTGATCTCCTGTAGTTCTGTTCGAATGCTTCGCATTTCTATGCGTATGGTTCTCATCTCATCCCTCTGCCTGTTCTGCTCACTGCATAAATCAGCCATCTCTCGGAGTAGTTGTGCACCTTGGTTCTCTTGAAGACTGACCGTGGCTCTGAGTCGGTCCACGTTAGTTGTGATATTCAGACTGAGTTGGTCTAAATGACACAGTCTGCTGGCAATCCCTTGGTCCATCTCATAGACCCTTTGAGCTAACGTGTCTATCTACACGGACAACATTGAATAATAACCGTTAGTACTCCCCGCATATGAAGGGGTGCGCTCGTTAGGTGTTGGGGTGTATGCAGGAGAGGTTGGTGAATTTTGGGTTTGGTCAGTAGGGTGGTTATAGGAACTCTCTGGGCAGGAGGGTGAATTGGAGATCTCTGGGGTTCTTCTCTAGAGGGAAGGTTATCCTCAGAAGGATCTTCTTCCGTGGGACTATGCTCACGGTGTTCAGGAATCGTCTCACTAGTTCACTGGCATCAGGGCTTGAGTTTACTTCCACTGGTTGTGAAGAAGAGTCCCTCGTGGTACTTCTGGTGCAGGCCTAGAGGACCCTCTGGCTTTTCTTTCCGGTCCTGGAGTGTCAGGGTTTTCTGTTTTCTTTGCTGGTTAGTAGCTGCTGTCTCTTCATTTCTGAGTGCAAAGTCTGGTTAGAAATAACAAATAGCAAAAAGTAGGACAGTGAAATAATAAAGCAAGAGAGATATTTTTATGGATTTTGATTTTTATTTAGAAAGCGGGTAAATTTCCTTAATATGGTTTTAGAATAATTTTCTAAAATTTGATTATCCTAAGTGTCTTAATTCCAGATATTATCTAAAATTAATTAGTTATGATAATCCTATATGTAGGAAAGTGATTGTCTAACTAGTATAAGATAAGTGTAATTCAAAAGTCTAGCTTACTACCGTTACCTATCATAAGTGTCTAGAATTGTGACCAATAATCCTAAATTCATTATGATATTTCCCCGGCAACGGCGCAAAAAATCTGATGCGATTCCGGTTGACGTGCTAAATAGGTGTTATTTTACCCTATGTTGATTATGAGTAATTAAGGACTGTGATTGACTAATTGTCACATTTAGTCTCTATGGTGTCACTTAATCAGCCAGAACCTAAGGCAGAGTACCTATCGTGTAGCTAGTCTGTTGGAAAGTATCTACGATTTTATTAAGTTAATTATCGTACTCCCAGGGAAGTGGCAACGGCTTAGTAGTAACTAGCCTTTTATCCTAACTCCTATCTTATGGTCCAGTTATGCAATCTTCATCAAATACTTTGATGAGAGGGTGATTCATTCTCCACTAGGTTTAAGTCTAATTAATCCTAGAAGTGTTTTATAGATGAGTCCTGATTCTATGTTATACTGTTCCTATACGTTGATTGACCTATATTCGAGTATTTTAGACATGTCTTGGCCTGGATTGCAACTATGTTCTGTGTCTAAAGGTTACCACATCTGAGTCTCTATGCTACCGCCCCATCGCCAAGGTAAACGGCCCTACTCACGGCTCGAACTAAAGTCAGCAATGAACGCCCTATGTCACTTTGGGGATCATACCGCTCGTCTCATAACCGCCGGCATAAAACTCTACTCAGCCTACCTAGACTACTTTCAACCAATAGGGTGTTCTGCAGATTATTTTATCTAGTATGGCAGACACCAATACTAATTGATGTCTGTTAAACTAAACAGGTTATGAATAGACCGTGGTTAGGAATTGTCTATAACCTTAAATTCAGTTTAAAAGAACAGCAATAGACATGCAGACATAATGGATATTTAAGCAGGTGGCCATTTCTAGAAAAACATAATATCTTCAACATATATCACAAATATTCATAAAAACATAATATGGTATTCAAATCAGTATTTGGACAAACACAGTAACAACATATAAAGAGAGGGACAGGGGGGGGGGGGGACTGATGCCATAAAGAAATCACCCTTTACGTAGTCACGCCGTTGGAGCATACTGCTATATATGCCTTACTGCTTGACCCGACTCTGCTCGTCAGAACCTTCGGAGGAGGCTTCCTCAGCCTAGTAACTGGGCTTTACTTAATAACCCGGCTTAAGCCCAGCCCTGTGGACTAACTCTTCGAACGCCTCGAGCCCTCTTAGGATCTCCTAATGAAATCCCGGGTATTCTATGAATACCAAAAACGAACCTATCTATGTAATCCTAAGATCTGAGACTATTTCTCAGAAACTAAAACAAAACACTAACAAGAAAGAAAACTGAGATCCGAGTGTCTGAGTGAGTTGTGTACTAGAGAAGTGTACACTGGAAACCTCTTAATGACTCAGATCGAGTGGAGAGGAATGAATTCAACTGCTGGAGACCTGGGGTATTTATAGCAGCTTCCCAGGGTGATTTTTCATCAAAAATTCGATGTGGGACTGGTTCTGGGGCTCGGGACGCCCGTCCTGATTTATTGACCAGGTCGGGACGCCCGTCCCGGTGGGTTGACTAGGTCGGGACGCCCGTCCCGGTGGGTTGACTAGGTCGGGACGCCCGTCCTGACCCGTTAACTAAGTCAATATTTCCAAAAATTGCGTTTTTGCCCAAAATTTGCTGTTTTCGTCTACTTTTCACCTGACACTTCCAAAATCATAAAAACTGTGAAATTAAGTAAATTACCTTCAATTTCACCCAAATTCATACATAAAAACATGCTAAAAAGGTGATACGATTTTCGCGTATCAGTCCTACTTCAGAGAATTGGGATGAAGAAATAAAAAACTTCATCCGACATGAAACCCTTCCGGATGATGCTACTCGGGCCCGACAAGTCAAAAGGCAATCTGCGAGGTACACTATCCATGAAGACATATTGTACAGGCAATCCTTTTCAAGACCCTTACTTCGCTGCATCCCTCCATCTCAAGTCGATAACCTACTAGCCGAGATACACGAGGGAGTATGTGGAGGACATCCAGGGGCCCAACCTCTGGCCGAAAGAGTAATCAACCAAGGATATTACTAGCCAACACTCAGAGAAGATGCTAGAAAATACATCAAAAAATGAGAGACATGTCAAATGTTTGGAACTATTCCACAGTTGCCTTCAGTAGAACAAACCCCGGTAGTGGCAGCCTGACTATTCGACATGTGTGGTATGTATCTAATGGGGAAGTTTCCAAAAACAAGAAATGAATGTGAATACTTGGTAGTGGCAGTGGATTATTTTTCAAAATGGATAGAAGCAAAAGCCCTCACACATCCAATAGAGGAAAATGTTTCTAAATTCTTCCGAGAACATGTCTTATGTCGCTTCGGGATACCCAGAGCAGTCATCACGGATCACAGAGTACAATTTTCAGCAAAGTTCACCGCAGAATGCCAAAGGTTGCACATCAAGCACTAGAAGTCGTCAGTAGCACACCCTCAGGGAAACGGTCAGGCAGAAGCTACCAACAAACTAGTGTTGATGGCACTAAGGAAACATTTGGAAGGAAAATCCAACAAATGGGCTGGCGAACTAAACCTAACTCTATGGGCAATCCGCACTTCGACTAGGGGCCCCACGGGAGAAACGACTTATGCACTAGTATACGGTTCTGAGGTAGTAGCACCAGCCGAAGTTGCATTGCCCACAACCAGAATATCGATGTACAGCAAGGATGCCAACAAAGAAAGAAGAAGCATGGAGCTAGATCTGCTAGAGGAAAGGAGGATAGCAAGCCGCCTAAGGTCGTAGTCATTCAAGGAGAAGACAAAAAGGGCCCACGATAAAAAATTATTCAAGCGGCCAATAAAGATTGGGGACTGGGTACTTCGAAAGATAGAAGGCACGACGAGGCATATAAAAGCAAATAAGCTGACCCCAAATTGGGAAGGACCGTACCTTGTAAAACATGAAGTAAGACCCGACACCTACAAACTCATGAATAAGGATGGCGTTCTCCTACCAAACCCGTGGCACATAAATCACCTAAAAAGGTACTATGTATGATGTACATCTAGTAAACATTGTCTTGAATATCAAGTCGTCATAAAAGCAATTTGTTGATTCAATTTCTGGAAGTATTCTGCTGAGAAATAAAAGTTATTATTCAAGTACAATTTTGAGCACGATCTCGATTATTATTCAAGTATAATTTCGAGCATGATCTCGAAAGATATTAAATTACCACGAGAAAGGTCGTGGTTACGAAATACCAAGTTAAGACTTGGAAAATTAAAAATCCACGAGAAGAGTCATGGTTACGAAGTACCAAGTTAAGACTTGGAAGATTTAAAGTACTACAAAAAAGGTCATGGTTACGGAGTACCAAGTTAAAAGTATACTTGGAAATTTGAAATACAAGGCAATTCATTGCTACGAGGTATCAAGTTGAAGACTTAAAGAAATTGTTTATTATTACGAAGTATCAAGTTAGAAGAATTCAAGATTCAAGTAGCTCATAACTCTAAAATAATAGAGTTATTACATCCAATTTGCCACGTTTTATTTGGGAATTAATGGAATTTATGTGGAAAAATGGGTTGAAAATGTGTTGATTTGATCTTTTCTCTCTTTTTACCTAAAAATGTGGATTTATTGTTAAAAGTCAATTTAATTGAATTAATTTCTCAAAATGTGAACGAGCTGTATTATTTATTATTATTTGGGAATTAATTTGAGTTGATTTATTATGACAAGGGTAAAAAGAGAATAAAAATTCAGTTGTATTAATTCAGCCATTTTCTTTATAGTTGTTTTATTTGAAACGTGGCAGAAAAAAATACAAGAAAATTCAATTCTACTGCTGATCCTGTAGCATCAGAAGAAAAAGACAAGAATTTCATAAAGCGGCTGGAAGTCTGCAAAAGAACCTGCGGCAGTCAGAAGAAAAAGACAAAAACTCTGCTGAAGATCCTGCGGCAGTCAGAAGAAAAAGACAAAGACTTCAGCTGGAATTCTGTTGAAAATGTTGCAGCAGCTGAGGAAAAAGACAAAGATCACATAAAGCAGCTGAGTTCGGCTGCAAATGTTGCGGCAAACAGAGGAAGAGACAAAAGACTTCAGAAGGCAGCTGGAATTTATTCAATTATTTGCTGGAATTTTTGGAGAATTATGGACAGATGCCAACTTGACAATGGCTCTCGCTACACAAAGAGGCTCTATATATATGAGAAAAACTGAGAGGAATAGTTTGGCTAGGTTAGTTTTGGCGAGTTTTGTTGTTAGTTTAGTTTGGCTTTTTGCCATTTTATCATTTTAGAGAGTTTGGTTTTCTTCTTAGTTTTCTTAGATAGTTTAGTAGTCTTTCGATAGGATAGTTTAGTTTTTTTCTAGGTTTAGATTAACTTTTAGGAGGGAAAAACCCAAGAGTGAGCAGGGTGACTTGCTGAAGCATTAGAGACGCAGCAGCATCAAGCAGAGGAGACGAAGGGCAGCAGTACGTTGATTAAACCGATTTGGGCAGTAGGGTGATCTCCGATCCAGAGTAATCCTCTCTCCATTTCTTCAATTTGCTACTGTTTTGTAATTAAATGTTCTTTGTAATATGAGAATGTTTACATGGGTTCAAGGATTGATTAAAAATGTTTTGGGAGTGATATGTTTTCCGTCTTGGGATTGACTCCATTGATTGGTGTCACTATGGACCTAGGGACTATTTTTCCTATTACGTTGATCCTTGTCTTTCATGATTCGTTTCAGCAAAATATATATTTTTAACCTGAAGATGCTGTGGTGTAGTTAAGTATGAGCATGTTGAATACACTGTTTTCATTATGATGACGAGTATGTTGTAGCATTGCTTTCTGTTTTTATCTTTGGTGCTTGTATGGGGCGATGCTTGGTTTATTCATGTAATTACATTAAACTGATTTAACATCACTTGCGGTTACGACTGTCCAATGTATGAATCGAGCTAGTGTCTGACCTTCTAGCGGAGGGGAGCTAGTGGACGTGATAATTATGTGGCGCTAGATTCAGACTACGGAAGCGGTAAGACACGAGAGTGAACTCAATATTGCAGTGGAAATGACCAAATTCACTGACTAGCGTTGCGCTAGGTCAACAGTACTTCGTACTCCATGAGACGATGTTATCGGGGATCTAGCCTAGTAGATCAAGTAGTCTGGGTAGAACCAGACATGCTGTAGCATTGATATGGAAACTGAAAGCATGCTTTGTATATTTAGATTCATCTCTGGTTTGTACTTACATTTTTGGCGTGAATGCCGCAGCATTGTATTACCTGTAGTACTCTTGTGGTTATTTCCGATAGGCTAACCTTTAACTGTTAGTTTAGTTAGGAGTAGGATTGCTGTAGCATTCAACCACTCGCCATTCATCATTCATCATTCATCATTCTTTGTTCTTTTATTCTTCATGATTCATTATTCATTATTCTTTTATTCTTTTAACCATTTGTACAATCGTATTTGCATTTGTAATTGGCATACATAGTCCCCGTGGGATCGATAATCTTGTACTTAGGTACATATATTACTTGTTGACCGGTGTATACTTGCACTTGTTAAGATTGCGTTGATTTATTCTATTTTCTTTATCTTTACAAATTGTGACACACGCATACAACGCAACAAGTTTTTGGCACCGTTGCCGGGGACTTTGGAGTCAATTTGATTGTAAATATTGATTGTTTGCATTTGGTTAGTTTTATTTTTCAGTTTATTTTTATACTCATTCTTGAGCTTAAGAGATTATTGAAATGATTGCATGAGGGACAAATAAATTATGCATGAGCTGAACTGTTTTGTGGATTTATTGATCTAAATTATTTGCTAAATTTCAGCTTGTGTATCATTCATTCCTTAACGTGTGCTGTTTTGCATGAGTAAAACGCGCAAGAGCTCTCAAGCTTCATTACTGCCACTCGATCCAGAAATTGAGAAAACAGCCAAGGCATTAAAGAAGAACAAACAAACCACGGATAAGGCAGTCATGGCGGAACAGCGGCAAATTCAACATGAACCTGCCCATAATCCAGTGGTAATGACAGACGATAGGGATCATGCCATTCGTCAGTATGCAATCCCTATGTTTAATGCATTGAACCCAAGTATTGTGCAACCGGAGATTGCCGCAGCACAGTTTGAGTTGAAACCAGTGATGTTTCAAATGTTGCAAACAGTAGGGCAGTTTGGTGGATCACCTGCTGAAGATCCACACTTGCACCTACGTTTATTTTTGGAGGTAAGCGATTGTTCTAAGATACCAGGGGTGATGGACGATGCTTTGAGGCTGAAATTGTTTCCATATTCTCTGAGAGACAAAGCTAGAGAATGGCTTAATTCTCTACCCTCTGGTAGTGTGACTTCATGGCAGCAGCTTATTGAGAAATTTTTGATGAAATATTTTCCTCCAACGAAAAATGCTAGGTTAAGAAATGAAATCACCTCTTTTCAACAATTAGAAGATGAGTCATTGTATGAGGCATGGGAAAGATTCAAAGAGTTGTTAAGGAGATGTCCACATCACGGAATCCCACACTGCATTCAAATGGAAACATTTTACAACGGGTTGAATGCACACACCAGAATGATAGTTGATGCTTCAGCAAATGGAGCACTTTTGGCAAAGACATACAATGAAGCCTATGAACTAATTGAGAGGTTTGCCAACAACAACTATCAATGGCCTACAACAAGGCTGCCAAGCGGAAGAAGAGTGGCTGGAGTGTTGGAGTTAGACCCAATAACTTCGCTTTCAGCCCAAGTATCATCCATGTCTAATATCCAGTCCAATGTAAGCCAGCTACAAGCCGTGCTGTGTTTATTGTGGAGAGAGGCATCTGTTTGAGGATTGTGTTCACAATCCCGCATCAATCTGCTACATGGGGAATCAAAACAAGGCTAATGGTCTTCAATCAAATACTTACAACCCTACTTGGAGGCAGCATCCAAATTTTTCTTGGAGTAATCAAGGGATGCACCCCACTCAAGGTGTGAACCCAAGACTACTGCTCCAGCAACAACAGCAGTACCCCCAGCAGCAGCAGCAACAACTCCAACACCAACAAAGACCTCTACAACAACAACCACCTTCAAGTGCTTTAGAAAACATGATGAGAGACTTCATGGCAAGGACGGAAACAACCATACAAGGACTATCATCTACTATTCATAACTTGGATGGGGCAGTTAGCCCAAGAGATGAGGAGCAGACCACAAGGATCACTTCCGAGCGATACAGAAAATCCAAGAAGAGAAGGAAAAGAACATTGCAAGGCTATAACACTACGAAATGGCAGAATACTGGACGAGCCAAAAATGAAGTCTGGAGCAACTGAGAAGACCATTGAGCCCAGCAAGAATGCAGAAATTCCAGTAGCTGAGCCAGAACCAGTGGAGCAAAATGCTGCAACATCGCAAATGCCGTAGTAAAGCACCATTCCAGAACAGCCCGATGCTGCAGCATCACCGATGACGCAGCAATGCAATATTCCAGAGAGCAAACCAGTACAACAACGAATGCCTTTTCCACAGAGGTTTGCCAAAAAGAAACAAGATGAGCAGTTCAAGAAGTTCTTGGACATTTTGAAACAGTTGCACATCAACATTCCATTGGTGGAAGGCATAGAGCAAATGCCCAACTATGCGAAATTCATGAAGGATATCCTTACAAAGAAGAGAAAGTTGGGAGAATATGAAATTGTTTCACTAACCAAAGAATGCAGTTTCTTTTTGCAGGATAAGTTGCCCCCTAAAATGAAAGATCCGGGGAGCTTTAATATTCCTTGTTCTATTGGAGACTCATATTATGGTATGGCTTTATGTGATCTTGGTGCTAGCATAAATTTGATGCCTATGTCAGTGTTTATGCAATTGGGCATAGGAAAGGTAAGACCTACGACGGTAACACTGCAGTTGGCAGATAGGTCTATAGCTCACCCAGATGGAAAGATTGAAGATGTCCTGGTGAGGGTTGATAAATTTATTTTTCCAGCTGACTTTATTGTTCTTGATTATGAAGTAGATAGAGAAGTTCCAATTATTTTGGGGAGACCTTTCCTTGCTACGGGAAGGACCCTCATTGATGTTCAAAAAGGAGAACTCACCATGAGGTTTCAACATGATAAAGTCACGTTCAATGTGTTCAAGGCCATGAAATTCCATGATGAAGGTGAGGATTGTTTTCGCATATCCACTTTTGATTCTTTGACAGGTAAAGATGAAGAGTGGAGGAACTATGGAGATGATGCATTGGAAAGAGTGTTGATGGAGGAAATGTTGCACTATCGTAATGAAGAAGAAGAGGAATACTCAGCGTGGTTAGAAGCAAATTCTAATGGTTTCAAGTTTTGTGCACAATTTGAATCCTAGGACTTGTCTTCTCGGGAGATCAAAGTGACAAAACCTTCTGTGGAAGAACCACCTGAACTAGAACTGAAGTCATTGCCGCAGCATTTGAAGTACGGATTTCTGGGAGCAGACTCAACTTTGCCTGTGATTATTTCAGCATTGCTGGATGCTGAACAAGAAGAAAAACTACTTGGAGTTCTAAATCAGCATAAGAGAGCTATGGGCTGGACCATAGCTGACATAAAAGGTATAAGTCCAACCTTATGCATGCATAAAATCATTTTGGAAGAAAATTCCAAAAATTCAGTTGAGGGGCAACGAAGATTAAATCCTATTATGAAGGAAGTGGTAAAGGAGCAAATTATCAAATGGCTGGATTTTGGCATAATCTATCCTATTTCTGACAGTTCTTGGGTAAGTCCTATTCAATGTGTGCCCAAGAAAGGGGGAATTACTATGGTGAAGAATGAAGATAATGAATTGATTCCCACCATAACTATCACGGGATGGAGGATTTGCATTGACTACAGAAAGCTCAACTAAGCCACACTGAAAGACCACTTCCCACTTCCCTTCATGGACCAAATGTTGGATAGGTTGGCTGGACGTGATTACTACTGTTTTCTTGATGGCTATTCTAGTTACAACCAGATTGCTGTAGCACCAGGGGACCAGGACAAAACAACTTTCACTTGTCCCTATGGTACATTTTCTTTTAGAAGGATGCCGTTCGGATTATGCAATGCCCCAGCAACGTTCCAACGTTGTATGATGGCCATTTTCACAGATATGGTGGAGTAGTATTTAGAGGTTTTTATGGACGACTTCTCCGTATTTGGGGATTCTTTTGATGAATGTTTAGAAAATTTGGCCAAGGTGCTTAAACGTTGTGAGGACACCAACTTAGTCCTCAACTAGGAGAAGTGTCACTTTATGGTTAGAGAAGGAATTGTGTTGGGACACTGGATTTCGAAGAAAGGTCTTGAAGTGGACCGAGCCAAGATAGATGTGATTGAAAAGTTACAAACCCCAACAACTGTGAAACACATTCGAAGCTTCTTGGGACATGCGGGCTTCTATCGACGATTCATTAAAGACTTTTCAAAGGTATCTAAGCCCTTATGTAAATTGTTAGAAAAAGATAATGTGTTTTCTTTTGATGCAGCATGTGCCGCAGCATTTGAGGAGCTTAAACAAAAGCTTATTTCAGCCCCCATTATCATAGCACCCGACTGGAGTCTACCATTTGAGTTAATGTGTGATGCTAGTGACTATGCAGTTGGTGCAGTTTTAGGGCAGCGGCAGAACAAAATTTTTCATTCCATCTATTATGCCAGCAAGACACTCACGGAGGCTCAGGTAAATTATACTGTTACTGAAAAAGAGTTGCTTGCTGTTGTGTTTGCCTTTGATAAATTCAGGTCCTATTTGGTGGGCACAAAAGTGATAGTCTACACTGATCATTCTGCCATCAAATATTTACTTGCAAAGAAGGACTCAAAACCAAGGCTCATTAGATGGATTCTACTCCTACAAGAATTTGATGTGGAAATCAAGGACAAGAAGGGAGTGGAAAATCAAGTGGCTGATCATTTGTCTCGATTGGAACAACAAGAGGGATTTCAGATTCCAATTAATGAACATTTTCCTGATGAACAATTACTGGAAATTTTAGAAGACATGAAGATGCCGTGGTATGCTGATTTTGCTAATTTTCTGGCCAGTGGTGCAATGCCGCCGGATTTCTCATACCAGGAACGAAAGAAGTTTCTCCATGATGTAAAAAGTTATTTTTGGGAGGAACCATTTTTGTTCAAGCAATGCAAAGACCAAGTGATTCGGAGATGTGTAAACGATGATGAAATTGAAGACATCATTTTTCAATGTCACAACTCACCATGTGGAGGACATTTTGGAGGGTCAAAAACTGCAGCAAAGGTACTACAATCTGGTTTCTTTTGGCCTTCATTATTTAGAGATTGTTATGAGTTTGTGGCAAGGTGTGATCGCTACCAAAGGGTAGGAAACATCTCAAGAAGAAAAGAAATGCCTCTGACCAACATTTTGGAAGTTGAACTTTTTGATGTGTGGGGTATTGATTTCATGGGACCTTTCCCCCCTTCTTTTGGAAAGTCATACATTTTAATGGCAGTAGACTATGTTTCAAAGTGGGTGGAAGCCGCAACATTCCCCACCAATGATTCCAAGGTTGTGATGAACTTTTTGAGGAAAACTATTTTCACAAGATTTGGAACTCCATGGGCAATTATTAGTGATGAAGGAACTCATTTCGTTAACAGATGGCTACGTGCTATGTTAGCCAAGTATAATGTTCGTCACAAGAATACCCTACCTTATCATCCTCAAACCAATGGGCAAGTTGAATTGTCCAACCGAATCATTAAAGGTATACTTGAGAAGGTGGTGAACCCTATAGAAAAGATTGGTCAAAAAGGTTAGATGATGCTCTATGGGCCTACCGGACAGCTTTCAAGACTTCAATAGGTATGTCTCCTTATAGACTAGTTTTTGGGAAAGCTTGCCACCTACCCGTTGAGTTAGAGCACAAAGCATACTGGGTGCTGCAACATCTCAACATGGACATGGTTGCTGATGGAAACAAGAGAATGCTGCAACTTTCTGAACTGGATGAGCTGAGGTTATTTTCTTATGAAAATGCCAAGTTATACAAGGAGAAAACGAAGAGATGGCATGATAAACACATCCAGCCACTGAATTTTGAAATTGGACAACAAGTTCTGGTTTTTAATTCGAGATTGAGATTATTTCCAAGCAAATTGAAATCGAGATGGACCAGACCATACACAATTGAACAAATTTATCCTTATGGAGTGGTCTCGGTTGTGGGCAAAAAGGGGACCAAATTTAAAGTCAACGGGCATAGACTAAAACTCTACAGAGATGGTGACCAAGAACAAACCATTGCTTCTCTATCTTTGGTCGATGCTGAACATTTTAGTGGGTCCCATACAAGTGAAAAATTCATGTGAACACTTTTCAATTTTGTTTTATTTCTGTTTTTCTATTATTTCTGTTTAATTATTTTATTTTATGTTTTTCTTTCATGCCTATTTATTTATTTTATTTCATTTCCTGTTTTTCTTTTATTTTTGTTTATTTATTTCTTTTATTTTTGTTTATTTATTTCTTTTATCGTTTGTTTTAATTATGTGTCGGGTACCCCTGTACCCGACCACTATTTTTCTTTCTTTCTTTGTTTTGTTTTGCTTTTATTTCAGATCAAAAGGGTGATGTACGCACTGTGTATATATTTTGGACAAAATATATACACCAAATTTGGATAAGGAGACAAGGCACAAAAAGCAGCAAATGGATAAGGAGAAGACCCCGACCGAATGGATGATGATGTCATCATCGCCCCTTGATGCACTCCCGTCTATATGGGAGTAGTTCTTACCTTAAACTCTTTTCCTTTTGTGTTTCTTTTGGCTTGTTGTGCAGGTTTTGGACAACTTTACTTATCTTTTGTTTTGTTTTGTTTTGTTTTGTTTTGTTTTGGTTTTTGGTACTATGTTTTGCTTGCTGCCTAATGTCCTTTGTTTAAGCAATGAGGACATTGCTTCTCCTTAAGTTTGGGGGAGGGTGTCCTCTGGTGGCAAAAAGTTCAAAATGGTGATAATTTTAAAATTTTTCCTGCTGTCTTTTGATTGCATGAACATCCTTTTTGCTGAAATCTGAGTGATCTATCTGAATGCATGAATGTCTTACTTGAAAAAAAACTATTTTAGGATGCCTTATGAATTGACTGATCTGGCATAGAAAAATTATTTGCACAAATGCGGCAGCATTTTCATAGGACCCAGTAGAACCTTAGTTTCAGCAGGATTAGTGTAGACTTTTGGGACCCGAGTAATGATGATATCTTAAAAACAAAAGTACATTCTCGTAGACTTTGTACCTTCTTTTTAGAATAATTAGGTATTAGTTTACTCTAAGTAAGAATTATTTCTACTCCCTATCTTTTGCACATAGTCTTACTTGGAGATTTCATGTTCATAAAAAGAATTAGCTTTCGTATGAAGGTTCAGAATTTTTAGACTCATTTGTTATATTCCTTGAGGCGAAATCCTAGTAGATTTGGTGCTAAAGAAATGATTGAGGCATGTTCTTGAATCGTTTGAGCCTTTCTAGCTTACCCTAATGCATTTTATTTCCCTAGTTAACCCAAGGTGAGCCTAAGCCTAATTTCTTGAGACCCTTATTAAATAGCCACTTGTCCTAAATGTTTTGCATGTATCCATTCTTTGTTTTCCCTAAACTTGATCTTAGTCTGCTGTGAACACTGTTAAACATAAGTTTGGGGGTATGCTGAGAATGCTATGAGGAGGAACATAGAAATGCTGCAGCACAATGCTGCAGCATTATCATTTTTATTGGATTCGTGGTATTCAAGAAAATTTTGAAATTCTGTTATGAATGCTCTATGTATTGAGGGTATGTGTATGAAAATACGTGTGAAAAAGAATGAAAGCACCCTCTTTACTTTAAAGAGAAAAAGAAGAACAAAAAGAGAGCAAAGAGGAAATACGTGTTATACTTTTTTGTGGTCAAATGCTATATACTGATTGTGGTTAAATGTTGCACGTATTTCTGAAACCGGGTGTAAATGTTAATGCTCCTTGGATATAAAACAAATTCTTTTGAGAAGTGATAGCATTGGGTAGAAGCTCATGGCAGACTAGGACTATGTTTTGAGCCTACTTTCTTTATCCATATTTTCCTACCTTAGCCCTAGCCTACATTACAACCAATTTAAGACCTCTTTGATCTTTATTGCTAAATTTGCTACATTAGTGGAGAGGGGTGTAATAGATTGAGTTTGAAGATGCAAAATGAACCTTAGGATTACCATATGATGACTTATGAATGAGAGATTGAAAAGGAAAGACAATTCACACACACTGGAGTGGAAATTCTTTGAGCTTGGGTTAGTTAATATTTAGTTATTCACCTAAGGATGGAACATTATGTCTGCTTGAATTTTGAATTTTCTTCTTTATGAAATCACTGGTCCCAGGTTTGACTGAAACTGCTAAACAAAGTTTTTATGTGGGTATATATATTTCTGTTTGCTTTTGCATTGCTACAGCATTGCTCGGGACGAGCAATGACTTAAGTTTGGGGGTATGATAACTCTAAAATAATAGAGTTATTACATCCAATTTGCCACGTTTTATTTGGGAATTAATGGAATTTATGTGGAAAAATGGGTTGAAAATGTGTTGATTTGATCTTTTCTCTCTTTTTACCTAAAAATGTGGATTTATTGTTAAAAGTCAATTTAATTGAATTAATTTCTCAAAATGTGGACGAGCTGTATTATTTATTATTATTTGGGAATTAATTTGAATTGATTTATTATGACAAGGGTAAAAAGATAATAAAAATTCAGTTGTATTAATTCAGCCATTTTCTTTATAGTTGTTTTATTTGAAATGTGGTAGAAAAAAATACAAGAAAATTCAATTCTGTTGCTGATCCTGCAACATCAGAAGAAAAAAACAAGAATTTCAGAAAGCAGCTGGAAGTCTGCAAAAGAATCTGCGGTGTCAGAAGAAAAAGACAAAAACTCTGCTGAAGATCCTGCGACAGTCAGAAGAAAAAGACAAAGACTTCAGCTGGAATTCTGCTGAAAATGCTACAGCAGCTGAGGAAAAAGACAAAGATCACAGAAAGCAGCTGAGTTCGGCTGCAAATGCTACGGCAAACAGAGGAAGAAGACAAAAGACTTCAGAAGGCAGCTGGAATTTATTCAATTATTTTCTAGAATTTTTGGAGAAAATTGCAGAATTATGGACAGATGGCAGCTTGACAATGGCTCTCGGTACACAAAGAGGCTCTATATATATGAGAAAAACAGATAGGAATAGTTTGGCTAGGTTAGTTTTGGCGAGTTTTGTTGTTCGTTTAGTTTGGCTTTTGGCCATTTTATCATTTTAGAGAGTTTGGTTTTCTTCTTAGTTTTCTTAGATAGTTTAGTAGTCTTTCGATAGGATAGTTTAGTTTTTTTTTCTAGGTTTAGATTAACTTCTAGGAGGGAAAAACCCAAGAGTGAGCAGGGCGACTTGCTGAATCATTAGAGACGCAGCAGCTTCAAGCAGAGGAGACGAAGGGCAGCAGTACGTTGATTAAACAGATTTGGGCAGTAGGGTGATCTGCGATCCAGAGTAATCCTCTCTCCATTTCTTCAATTTGCTACTGTTTTGTAATTAAATGTTCTTTGTAATATGAGAATGTTTACATGGGTTCAAGGATTGATTAAAAATGTTTTGGGAGTGATATGTTTTCCGTCTTGGGATTGACTCCGTTGATTGGTGTCACTATGGACCTAGGGACTATTTTTCCTATTACGTTGATCCTTGTATTTCATGATTCGTTTCAGCAAAATATATATTTTTAACCTGAAGATGCTGTGGTGTAGTTAAGTATGAGCATGTTGAATACACTGTTTTCATTATGATGACGAGTATGCTGTAGCATTGCTTTCTGTTTTTATGTTTGGTGCTTGTATGGGGCGATGCTTGGTTTATTCATGTAATTACATTAAACTGATTTAACATCACTTGCGGTTACGACTGTCCAATGTATGAATCGAGCTAGTGTCTGGCCTTCTAGTGGAGGGGAGCTAGTGGACGTGATAATTATGTGGCGCTAGATTAAGACTGTGGAAGCGGTAAGACACGAGAGTGCACTCAATATTGCAGTGGAAATGACCAAATTCACTAACTAGCGTTGCGCTAGGTCAACGGTACTTCGTACTCCATGAGACGATGTTATCGGGGATCTAGCATAGTAGATCAAGTAGTCTGGGTAGAACCAGACATGCTGTAGCAATGATATGGAAACTGAAAGCATGCTTTGTATATTTAGATTCATCTCTGGTTTGTACTTACATTTTTGGCGTGAATGCCGCAACATTGTATTACCTGCAGTACTCTTGTGGTTATTTCCGATAGGCTAACCTTTAATTGTTAGTTTAGTTAGGAGTAAGATTGCCGTAGCATTCAACCACTCGCCATTCATCATTCATCATTCTTTATTCGTTTATTCTTCATGATTCATGATTCATTATTCTTTTATTCTTTTAACCATTTGTACAATCGTATTTGCATTTGTAATTGGCATACATAAGCCCTGTGGGATCGATAATCTTGTACTTAGGTACATATATTACTTGTTGACCGGTGTATACTTGCACTTGTTAAGATTGCGTTGATTTATTCTATTTTCTTTATCTTTACAAATTGTGACACACGCACATAACGTGTAATACCCGCATTTTATTTTATTTTATTTTATTTTATTTTATTTTATTTTTGGGGCTTTAATTATTTATTTAATAGTGTAAGGACTTGATGGTAAATAGTATATAGTTGGATATGAGAGTATTATAAATATAAGCGTAAGTATGATTATTAGGATTTACTAGGGCTTTCTTTTATCTCAGAACGTGATAGCCGCCAGAGACAAGGGTTTTCTCAATACCGTGAAGTTGTTCAAAGAGGTAAGTAATTTTTAGTGGTTTTGATTATTAGAATGGTAAGATTAAGTAATCAACTATAAATTTAGTTTTAATGGTTGTACTATGGATTTCTGATAGAGTCCGGAGGAAATTTAAGAGAGGAATACTTGAGTTAATTGAAGTATCAAAAAGTACGCTTAGAGCTCAATCGAGGTAGGTGGACTATACCCTCTTTTGTTTTTATCTATAGTATGAATGATTTCTCTAAGTATTGAAATTGAAGATTCCATTGTTTTTATCTATAGTATGAATGATTTTTCTAAGTATTGAAATTGAAGATTCCATTACTTTTGTCCATAGTTTGAATATTTTCTTTGAATGTGAAGATTTTGATATGTTTCTTTAATTGCTATTTTTCTTCATAGAGTTTTGAAAGTTTAAGATCTGAGATTAATCGTTGAATTATAAAAGTCTTAAGTATACATGTTTTCCTTATTTACTCTTTTTATTATACATATTTGTATATATATTTGATACTCCGAGAATTCAGAACATTATATTTCTTTATTAGTTATATATATATATATATATATATATATATATATATTTGACACTGCGAGAATTCAGAGATCATATTTGGTTACTTTTTCAATATATATCTGATACTCAAAAACTGTCGTGTTTATTTCCTTTTGATATAAAATCTTGATTAAGTATTATATATGTATTTAAATCAAGTTTGAGTTTTCCGATTATCATTTTAAAATAATGAATATTTTTCTCATTTCAATATTTGTTAAATATTTTAGAATGTTGAGTATTTTTTACATGAAAGTTTTATAAAAGTAGATTATATGGAATGTTTTTATATTTGATTTTATTGGGGATTAACTTGATGGATAGCAATGGGGGGAACATGTTCCACCATTTAAAGATCTCCATTGGCATGGACAAAAAGCCACAAAGATAAAGATAAAGTAAAGGCCCTTTCCTAACGGGATTAAAGTTAGGAACTGATATCAGTCAAAGACCCATTCGCGAAACATTCATATTATTCCCCCAATAGTCAAAGAAAAGAAAAGAAAAAATGAAAGATATTTGAATGAGTTTGTTATGTGTTTTGCTCAATGTTTTTATTTAACATTTATTTTATGTTTTGTCTTTTTGTACTTTAAATATAAAAGTACGGTACTATTATTATTATTATTTTTAAACATATATTATATATATATATATTGTTTTTCTTTTAATTGAAAAGATTGTTTTAAATGAGGTGAGATGTTCTGCCTACTGGGTATTTTTATACTCACCCCCTATGTTTTCCCACTTTACAGATAACAGAGAAGATTCTGATTTTGGGGATGATTACTGGACGGATGATTTTGAATAGGAGTTAAATGTGGTTTATTCTTGTTTTTGGAAACTTATTGTTTGATTTGAAATTTTATTATTGATGAAAGTTGGTATTTGTGGATAATGTTTTATAATTATTTAGGTCAATATTTGGACTGTTTTTGTTGATTAATTGAAAGTAAGTGGCTTTACATTCTTTGGAGAAATCTTGGGAGTGTAGCCATGTCATTTTCTTGAATTTGGGAATTTAGTTCACGAACTAGGCCCGGATTCGGGGCGTGACATTTAGTGGTATCAGAGCAGTAGGTTATGATTCACAAATTAAGAATTGATTTGCCTTTTAGGATTAGGAAAGTACGGATTGCATTCACAATTAAGAATTGATTTGGCCTTTTAGGATTGGGAAAGTACGGATTGAAGTGGACTTAGAAATTTAAGGAAGTGATTTTTGTTTGTATTTATGTTTTTGTTTTTATTCATTTATTTATTCTATTTTATTGATTATATATATTTTTTTAATTATTATTTTAAATGTTTATATTCATTTTCCTTGGGAAATTTTTACTACCAAAAGATGAATCGTGGCGAGCAAGAGAATGATGAAATGAACGTTCCTCTGGCTAATTGGCCTAGAAGGGCACGTAGGCAAAGAGATGAAGCTGCAAACGACGATCGTGACGTTAGGAGAGATCCTCCACCTCCACCTCCTCCAACTCCTGCTTTCACTATGCCTCCAGAAATGATGGCATTACTCAATACGATGACGCAACTGATGCAAGGTCAGCAGCAACTTCAACAATCTCAAGAGCGACGCTCACAAAGTGCAGCTACTAGTACTAGAGCACATTACGAGCATTTGAAGAAGGCCAACGTACCAACTTTTGATGGTGGAGCAGACCCTGAGAAAGCTGAGAAGTGGTTGAGAGAGCTGGAACGCAATTTTGAAGTTTTGGAGGTACCCATAGAAGTAAGAGGTAAAGTTGTCTTACCGTTTTTAGTCGGGGATGCACAAAGATGGTGGGAAGGAGCTTCACCAGCATATGTATCTGCAAATCAGCCTGTAGATTGGGAGGTATTTAAAAAGGCTTTTCTGGATCATTATTTTCCGGACTCACTTCGTCTCGAGAAACAGAGACAATTCTTTAATCTGAAGCAGACTGAGTCCATGTCTGTGGTTGAATATGCCAATAAGTTTAACTCTTTGGGGCAGTATGTGCCTGAGTTGATGGGGAACAGTAGATTGAGACTGCTTCGTTTTGAAGATGGTCTTTTGAGACGGATTCAGGCTAGACTGTCGTCCGTACCTTCACGAGATTACGAAGATTCTTACATGAGGGCTATTCGAATAGAGTCTGATATCCGAGTGGGTGATGCGGAAAGAGGGAAAAAGAGGTTCAGACCCACTAACAATCAGCAAGGGCGAAATGTTAGGCCAAACACTGGAAGTTCTCAAGTACAAAGGAGGCCACTACCCAGTACAAAACAGAGTCAGGGTGGAACTTCCTTGCAAAAGAAGCCGTGTGAAACTTGTGGTAAATTACATCTTGGTGAATGCAGATTCAAGACGGGTGCATGTTTTAATTGTGGAGAGATAGGACACAAAATTGCAGATTGTCCTAAGCCTAAGCCAGCGAGGCCTAATTCCACTGACAAGCCAGCATTGCAACAGCTTTCGCAGCCACAACAAAAGAAGTCTAATGCAAGAGTGTTTACTATGACCCGACATGAAGCAAATGAGTCCAATGAAGTGGTCGCAGGTACACTATCTATCAATGTACTCCCAGCTTATGCCTTATTTGATTGTGGTGCTACTCACTCCTTTATGTCTCATAAATTTGCTAAGACCCTTGGTTTAGTGCCTGAATATTTTGTTGATACTTATCATATTGCTACCGCTGGAGGAAAGATTCTCAATTCTAACCATATTATTCAGGATTGTCAAGTTGACATTGGGACACATAAACTTCTTGCTAGTTTTATTTTGATTGACATATTGGATTTTGATATAATCTTGGGTATGGATTGGTTATCACGAAATCATGCCACAATAAATTGTAGAGAGAAGAGTGTGGATTTTAGAATACCTGGAAAGGATGAATTCAAATTTCAAGGTACATACCAGTGCAGTAAAAAGAAGATCACACCAATTATTTTAGTGATAAAGGCCTCTAAATACTTACAAAAAGGATGTACGGGATACTTGGCATACGTGGTGGATTCAAAGAAGAATATCCCAAACATGGAAGATGTACCAATTGTTTGTGAGTTTCCTGATGTGTTTCCAGAGAAATTACCAGGTTTACCTCCTAAACGTGAAGTTGATTTTGATTAATCTCATTCCTGGAGCAGAACCTATCTCTAAGACTCCTTATAGAATGGCACCAGCTGAACTTAAGGAATTGAAAGGACAACTTCAAGAACTACTGGATATGAAGTTCATTCGGCCTAGTGTTTCACCATGGGGAGCACCAGTCTTATTCGTGAAGAAGAAGGATGGGAGCATGCGGTTATGTGATTATAGAGAGTTGAACAAAGTCACAGTGAAGAATAAGTATCCATTGCCTCGAATAGATGATCTCTTTGATCAACTGAAGAATGCCAAGATATTTTCGAAGATTGATCTTCGATCTGGATATCATCAATTGAAGATGAAGGAGGAAGATATTCCTAAAACTGCATTTAGAACTCGATATGGACATTACGAGTTTCTCGTGATACCGTTTGGATTAACAAATGCTCTAGCTGTTTTTATGGATTTAATGAATAGAGTATTCAGAGAACAGTTGGATATCTGTGTGGTGGTATTCATTGATGATATTTTGATCTACTCATCATCGAAGGAACAACATTCAGAGCACTTAAGGATGGTACTACAAACGCTTCGAGAAAATAAGTTGTATGCTAAGTTTTCAAAATGTGAATTTTGGATCCCAAGTGTGACTTTCTTGGGGCATGTGATATCTGGAGAAGGTGTATCCGTGGATCCGAAAAAGATAGAAGCAATTGTGGATTGGCCTCAACCATCCAATGTTACGGATTCGCAGTTTTCTTGGTCTTGCAGGATACTATCGGAAGTTTATTGAAGGCTTCTCTTCAATCGCTATGCCTCTGACTCGTTTGACTCAAAAGAGAACGAAGTTTGAGTGGAGTCCATCATGTGAGGAGAGTTTTCAACAACTGAAACAAAAGTTAGTATCAGCACCTGTGTTAGCACTTCCAACTGAATCTGGAGGGTTTCAAATTTTTAGCGATGCTTCGAAACATGGCCTAGGATGCGTATTAATGCAGAATGGTAGGGTAATTGCATATGCTTCTCGACAGTTGAAACCGTATGAGCAAAATTATCCTACTCATGATTTGGAATTAGCAGCAGTGGTGTTTTCTCTGAAGATTTGGAGACATTATTTGTATGGAGAACAGTGTGAGGTGTTTACTGATCATAAAAGCTTAAAGTATCTTTTCACACAAAAGGAATTAAACATGAGGCAACGAAGATGGTTGGAGTTACTGAAAGACTACGACTTAAAAATTAGTTATCATCCTGGAAAGGCCAACAAGGTAGCAGATGCTTTAAGTAGAAAATCATCAGGGATGCTAGCAACTATGTGGACTCAACAAGAACAGTTGATTTCGGAATTTGAGAAGTTGGAGATTAAAATTGGTGAACGTGTGGATGGAACGCTTTCTGTGCTTCTAGCTCAGCCAACATTAATTGAAAGGATTAAGACAGCCCAAGAAGGTGATGAAGGTGCAATCCAAATAAACAATCAAGTACACGAGGGTTCAGATTTTCAAAGGCACTCAGACGGTAGTTTATGGTTTCGAGGCAGATTATGGGTACCAAATAATATACAGTTGAGGCAAGAAGTATTGAAGGAGGCGCATAACACCAAATTTTCGATACACCCAGGAGGAACAAAAATGTACAGGGACTTGAAGACAAACTTTTGGTGGAAGGGAATGAAGAAGGACATTGCAGAGTTTGTATCTCGTTGTTTGGTTTGTCAAAAGGTGAAAGCTGAACATCAACGACCCGGAGGCCTATTGCAACCATTAGAGATACCAGAATGGAAATGGGAACACGTGACTATGGATTTTGTGGTTGGATTGCCTAAATCCAGAACTGGTAAAGATACAATATGGGTGATAGTGGATAGACTAACGAAGTCAGCTCATTTTCTTCCAATGAAGGCCACTATGTCCATGGAAGAATTGGTACGCTTATACATTGATAACATAGTTCGATTACATGGTGTACCAATATCAATTGTCTCAGATCGTGATTCTCGATTTGTCTCTCATTTTTGGAAAAGTCTAAATGAATCCTTTGGTACCAAATTATCCCTAAGTACTGCTTTTCATCCTCAAACTGATGGTCAGTCAGAGAGAGTAATTCAAATTTTGGAAGACATGCTTCGAGCTTGTGTCATTGATTTTAAAGGTAATTGGGTATTACCTAACCTTAGTGGAGTTTTCATACAACAACAGTTATCAGTCTAGCATTGGTATGGCTCCGTTTGAAGCTTTGTATGGGAGAAGATGTCGTTCCCCCACTTATTGGGATGAAGTTGGGGAAAAGAGCATAACCGGTCCGGAATTAGTGCAAATAGCTAAAGAGAAGGTGACATTGATAAGACAACATTTGAAGACAGCTCAGGATCGACAAAGAAGTTGGGCAAATACAAAAAGGAGACCATTGGAATTTCAGAAAGGAGAAAAGGTATATTTAAGGGTCTCACCGACAAAAGGTGTTATGAGATTTGGCGTGAGTGGAAAGTTAAGTCCAAGGTTTGTTGGACCTTTTGAAATATTAGAGAGAGTTGGACAACTAGCATATCAACTGGCTTTACCGCCTGCTTTATCCAGAGTACACAATGTCTTCCACGTGTCACAATTGAGGCGTTATGTTCCAGATGAAAGTCATGTGTTAGAAGTGGAACCTTTACATGTTCAAGAGAATTTAAATTATGAAGAAGTTCCAATAAAAATTGTTGATCGTAAAGAACAAGTATTGAGAAGAAGAACTATACCGTATGTCAAAGTGCAATGGACCAATCACACCCCAAGGGAAGCTACATGGGAATTGGAGGAAGATATGCGCACCAAATATCCATATTTGTTTGACGAACAAGGTACATTAGTTTCGAGGCCGAAACTTTTTCTATGGGGGGTAGAATGTAATACCCGCATTCTATTTTATTTTATTTTATTTTTTTTGGGGCTTTAATTATTTATTTAATAGTGTAAGGACTTGATGGTAAATAGTATATAGTTGGATATGAGAGTAATTATAAATATAAGCGTAAGTATGATTATTAGGATTTACTAGGGTTTTTTTTATCTCAGAACGTGATAGCCGCCAGAGACAAGGGTTTTCTCAATACCGTGAAGTTGTTCAAAGAGGTAAGTAATTTTTAGTGGTTTTGATTATTAGAATGGTAAGATTAAGTAATCAATATAAATTTAGTTTTAATGGTTGTACTATGGATTTCTGATAGAGTCCGGAGGAAATTTAAGAGCGGAATACTTGAGTTAATTGAAGTATCAGAAAGTACGCTTAGAGCTCAATCGAGGTAGGTGGACTATCCCCTCTTTTGTTTTTATCTATATGAATGATTTCTAAGTATTGAAATTGAAGATTCCGTTGTTTTTATCTATATGAATGATTTTCTAAGTATTGATATTGAAGATTCCATTACTTTTGTCCATAGTTTGAATATTTTCTTTGAATGTGAAGATTTTGATATGTTTCTTTAATTGCTATTTTTCTTCATAGAGTTTTGAAAGTTTAAGATCTGAGATTAATCGTTGAATTATAAAAGTCTTAAGTATACATGTTTTCCTTATTTACTCTTTTTATTATACATATTTGTATATATATTTGATACTCCGAGAATTCAGAACATTATATTTCTTTATTAGTTATATATATATATATATATATATATTTGACACTGCGAGAATTCAGAGAATCATATTTGGTTACTTTTTCAATATATATCTGATACTCAGAAAACTATCGTGTTTATATTTCCTTTTGATATAAAATCTTGATTAAGTATTATATATGTATTTAAATCAAGTTTGAGTTTTCCGATTATCATTTTAAAATAATGAATATTTTTCTCATTTCAATATTTGTTAAATATTTTAGAATGTTGAGTATTTTTTACATGGAAGTTTTATAAAAGTAGATTATATGGAATGTTTTTATATTTGATTTTATTGGGGATTAACTTGATGGATAGCAATGGGGGGAACATGTTCCACCATTTAAAGATCTCCATTGGCATGGACAAAAAGCCACAAAGATAAAGATAAAGTAAAGGCCCTTTCCTAACAGGATTAAAGTTAGGGACTGATATCAGTCAAAGACCCATTCGCGAAACATTCATATTATTCCCCCAATAGTCAAAGAAAAGAAGAGAAAAAATGAAAGATATTTGAATGAGTTTGTTACGTGTTTTGCTCAATGTTTTTATTTAACATTTATTTTATGTTTTGTCTTTTTGTACTTTAAATATAAAAGTACGGTACTATTATTATTATTATTTTTAAACATATATTATATATATATTGTTTTTCTTTTAATTGAAAAGATTGTTTTAAATGAGGTGAGATGTTCTGCCTACTGGGTATTTTTATACTCACCCCCTATGTTTTCCCACTTTACAGATAACAGAGAAGATTCTGATTTTGGGGATGATTACTGGACGGATGATTTTGAATAGGAGTTAAATGTGGTTTATTCTTGTTTTTGGAAACTTATTGTTTGATTTGATGTTTTATTATTGATGAAAGTTGGTTTTTGTGGATAATGTTTTATAATTATTTAAGTCAATATTTGGACTGTTTTTGTTGATTAATTGAAAGTAAGTGGCTTTACATTCTTTGGAGAAATCTTGGGAGTGTAGCCATGTCATTTTCTTGAATTTGGGAATTTAGTTCACGAACTAGGCCCGGATTCGGGACGTGACACAACGCAACAAGTTTTTGGATAAGGAGACAAGGCACAAAAAGCAGTAAATGGATAAGGAGAAGACCCCAACCGAATGGATGACGATGTCGTCATCGCCCCTTGATGCACTCCCGTCTATATGGGAGTAGTTCTTACCCTTAACCTCCTTTACTTTTATGTTTTTTCTGGCTTTTTGTGTATTTGCCTGCTGTGCAGGTCTTGGACAACTTTTCTTTTTTTTGTTTTGCTTTGTTTTGTTGTTTTTAGTACATTTCTTTGCTTGCTGTCTAATGCTCTATGTTAAAGCATTGAGGACATTGCTTCCCCTTAAGTTTGGGGGAGGGTGTCCTCTGGTGGCAAAAAGTTTAAAATGATGCTAATTTTATAAATTTTTCCTGCTGTCTTTTAAATGCATGAACATCCTCTTTACTGAAATCTGAGTGATCTATCTGAATGTATGAATGTCTTATCTGAAAAAAACTGTTTTAGGATGCCTTATAAATTGACTGATCTGGCATAGAAAAATTACTTGCACAAATGCGCCAGCATTTTCATATGACCCAGTAGAACCTTAGTTTCAGCAGGATTAGTGTAGACTTTTGGGACCCAATTAATGATGATATCTTAAAAACAAAAAGAAATTCTCGTAGACTTTTTATCTTCCTTTTAGAATAACTAGGTATTAGTTGACTCTAAGTAAAAATTATTTCTACTCCCTATCTTTTGCACATAGTCTTACTTGGAGATTTCTGATGCGGTTTCCGACCGATGTGCTAAATAGGTGTTATTTTACCCTATGTTGATTATGAATAATTAAGGACTGTGATTGACTAATTGTCACATTTAGTCTCTATGGTGTCACTTAATCAGCCAGAACCTAAGGCAGAGTACCTATCGTGTAGCTAGTCTGTTGGAAAGTATCTACGATTTTATTAAATAAATATCGTACTCCCAGGGAAGTGGCAACGGCTTAGTAGTAACTAGCCTTTCTTCCTAACTCTTATCTTATAATCCAGTTATGCAATCTTCATCAATAATTTTGATGAGAGGGTGATTCATTCTCCACTAGGTTTAAGTCTAGCCAAACCTGAAAGTGTTTTAAAGATTTGATCCTGATTTTATGTTATACTGTTACTATACGTTGATTGACCTATATTCGAGTGTTTTAGACATGTCTTGGCCTGGATTGCAATTATGTTCTGTGTCTAAAGGCTACCACATCTGAGTTTCTACGCTACCGCCCCATCGTTAAGGGTAACGGCCCTACTCACGGCTCGGACTAAAGTCAGCAATGACCGCGCTATGTCACTTTGGGGATCATACTGCTCTTCGCATAACCGCCGGCATAAAACTCTACTCAACCTACCTAGACTACTTTCAACCAACGGGGTGTTCCGCAGATTATTTTATCTAGTATGGCAGACACCAATACTAATTGATGTCTATTAAACTAAACAGGTTATGAATAGACCGTGGTTAGGAATTGTCTATAACACTAATTTCACTTTAAAAGAACGGCAATAAACATGCAGACATAATGGATATTTAAGCAGGTGGCCATTTCTAGAAAAACATAATACTTCAACATAAATAACAAATATTCATAAAAACATAATCTGGTATTCAAACAGTTATTTGGACAAACACAATAACAACATATAAGAGAGGGACAGGGGGACCGATGCCATAAAGAATTCACCCTTCACGAAGTCCCGCCGATGGAGCGTACTGCTGTATATGCCGTATTGCTTGACCCGACTCTACTCGCCAGAACCGTCGGAGGACGCTTCCTCAGCCTAGTAACTGGGCTTTACCTTAATACCCAGCTTAAGACCAGCCCTGTGGACTGACTCTTCGAACGCCTAGAGCCCTCTTAGGATCTCCTAACGAAATCCCGGGTATTCTATGAATACCAGAAACGAACCTATCTATAGAAACCTAAGATCTGAGACTATTTCTCAGAAACTAAAACAAAACACTAACAAGAAAGAAAACTGAGATCCGAGTCTCTGAGTGAGTTGTGTACTAGAGAATTGTACACTGGACACCACTAAATGACTCAGATCGTGTGGAGAGGAATGAATTCAACTGCTGGAGGCCTGGGGTATTTATAGCAGCTTCCCGGAGTGAAAATTTCTGAAAAATTCGATGTGGGACAGCTTCTGGCGGCTTGGGACGCCCGTCCCGGATTGGGACGCCCGTCCTGATCAGTTGACCAGGTCGGGACGCCCGTCCCGGGTCCTGGACGCCCGTCCCAGGTCCTGGACGCCCGTCCAGGTGCCTTGACTTGGTCGGGACGCCCGTCCCGACCCTTTGACCGGGTCAACATTTCAAAAAATTGCGTTTTTGGCCCAAAATTTGCTGTTTTCGTCTACTTTTCACCTGCCACTTCCAAAATCATAAAAACTGTGAAATTAAGTGAATAATCAACAATCAAGATCAAATTACCCTCGATTTCACCCAAATTCATACATAAAAACATGCTAAAAAGGTGATGCAATTTCGCGTATCAGATAACCCCACACTTAGCTTTTTGCTTGTCCTCAAGCAAAGTCTACCTGAATTTACTTAAATTCCTAGTCATGTTTTTATTCCAAAAATTCTTCAGACCAGTCTTAATACAGGTCTGTCTGGTTATGTGGCTATGACAAGGTCTCAAGTGTCTCTAGTAGCTTGTTATGATCAGGCAGAAAACAAATCAACAACTAGTCTGGACCTTTTTCTTAGTCACAGGGTCTTCCTGATGTGTAGTGTGTGTACTAGTCCAGACCAGATAGTCAACACAATGTATTCTTGTCTTAACTACTACCAGATAACACTTCGACCTATCGCTAGACATATTAACAACAGACAACTTTTTGAGTTCTGAGCTTTGGTGATCAGATTCTTAATGTTTTAGCATTTAGTTATTTTCTTTATAGATTCAGGGTATTTTGAGTCTGCTTAGAACACGTCAACTTCAACTGCCCATGTAGCAAGTCCCACTCTGATGACTCCCAGATCTACACGACCTTAGGGCATCAGGCTTTAAATTCCCCGAAGGAGTGGTGCTCGAGTAGCGAAGGCCGCTGGCAAACTACCCTTATTTGATTAACTTCTTTTAATTTCTTTTCACTTCTAGCTCAGAGTCTCATCTAGTCATCCTAACTGCCAATATATCCACAACTGGTCTAATTTTATCTAGTTAAGTCTCGAACAGGTAATTGGTTGAGGTCTCTAATCCAGACAAAGTTGTGCTCAGTTATCAGGAATTCCCTATTCCTAATCAATTAGTCCAAGATAGCTATCAATTATCTCCTACTAACCACAACATACTACCTACATATCATAGACATAAGCAATTGTTTAACCAAACATACTGCATTTAGACGTCTGAAAGACGGAAAAATTTTGAAATGTTTTTTGGAAGGGTGTGAAAGTACGTGAAAATAAGCAAAATCATGCAAAAAAAATTTCACTCTGCTACAGTGCACCGTGCACTGCTACCCCACACTTAAGTCTGACACTGTCTTCAGTGTTCATGCATAGCTAAACTACCCCACACTTATTTGCAAACAAGAAAAAATGAAAACAAAATAGAAAACTCTTACCCCACACTTATTTGACTAACTAAGGGTAAGAGAGAAAATAAAACAACCAAAGAAATAACAAAACAGGACACCAAACAAAGAAAATAAAAGTAAAGGAACATGAGGATTAGAAAAACTCCCTTCATGTCGCGAGCAGAAGGGTCTTCTCTGATCTGTCAATTGGCTCTTCACCTTAGACATGTGCTATTGATGAGGCATTCTTGACTCTGTAAGCACTAGATACTGTAACGGATGATGTCAGCTTCGATCCTTCATTGTCGAGCTCCAGGTAGTGGCCTATTCATTTGATGAATGGCTCGAGCCCTACGGTCTGCTTCCTCGAATCATTTGTAAGATTTCTCACAATCATAGCACCGTGTCCAGGAGTAACGTGTCTAGGAATGAGACTTCTTGAGATTTGTGTGCCTTCTTGCCATTGTTAGTAAAGGTATGGCATGCAAGTCTCGACTGGAAGAAAAGATACCTGAAGTTTTGGCGAAGCTGTGGTGGTAGGGGGCTCCAGTTGTGTAGATCTGGGCCCAAGTATTTGAGACTTCCTCGGGGAAGTTTCTCACAACTGATTGGTATGCAGGGAATGCAAGCTCCTCCATTGCTATGCTCCCGACACAATGCCAAATTCCTCTATATCTGTCGTCCTTTCGTTACCTCTTGGTAGATCACTTGCTTGCACTGGTCTGGCTTTAATTGTTGCCAGTATCTCATCTATTGATTCTGCGAGTGTGGGTTTTGCTGTGGTGGTGTCTTCTGAAAGTTTCCAGCTTCCGAATTACTCCTCAGCTAAATCCCGTATGATTCCTCCAGCTGGGATTGTATGCATTTCCCATTGGAGCAGCATTCTACAGTAACCTGCTCCAACCACTTTTGGAATGATTCGTATTTCATTCCCATAGCAATCCCTGCTAGAGTGTGGTACTTAGCAGACTTCACAGATTTGATACACAGGCTGAACAATTCTTCCTAAGACATCGGCACTCTGAATCTGGAAAACAACTAGAATCTTGTTGGGGTAGATGATCTCTGAAGGATGTGTTACCTGTTATTTGGCAAGCATCGCAAGACTGTATCAGAGATACAAAATCCTTGAATATAGTGGGTCAACAAGATCCTGCTTTCAACACTTTCCGGACAGTGTTGATAGCCATCAATTGGTTTCCCGTAGATGCTTTAGGGCAATGCTCCAAAATCTTGTGTCCTTCATCTTCTGAGACACATCTTCTGATCAACTGATCTGCAAAAACTTGAAATAGAAGAGAAACTGCCCAGTAGTAATATTTCAAATCAGCAAAGAATTTCTTCTTTTGCTGATAAGTCAGATCACTTGGAACTTATTCAGTGACTAGATAATTTGCAATAAACCACAGATGAGAATTATTATACATAGCAAACAATGCAAATAAGCTTTCATCCAAAAATTTATCAGTATTACACTAGCCTCTAACTCGGGGTTTTCTAATCTAGACCAATGGTTTGCTTTCTAGATTTTCAACCCTTTTTCTTACCCCTTCTTTCTATGTCAAACTCAGGTAACAATAAAACCTAACTTAATCAATTATGGTTCAGTATCAGTTTTATTGAACACAGACATCTCAGAGTGATCAGTGTAACCTATTGTTTTTAGACAAGACTAGATAAGATTAGGATTTATCATACATGAACTTTCTTATCACGTTTCTGTCTAAAACAATTCTTACTACATCACATATTCATTCAAAAAGCAGATTTCAATCAGGTGATGTCATAATGGGTGCAATAATTCCTTTTGGTTTTAAAAAAAATCTCATGCAATCATCAGCAAAACAAAAGGAACATCCTTTTTTTCAATAGAACATTCAAAGGTCTAGCTATTAAGGAAAAACTATTTCATAACTCATCCTAATAAGGCCGGCATGACTCTAAGAAAATTCTAAAATAGAGTTTCTTCCCGATAAAAATCTAAGCCAACATTTTACAACTCTGAAGAAAATATATTTTATCCTCATTTCCATTTTTATTTCTTCGAAATTAACTAAAGGAAGAAAAACACGAAAAAGAGCAACTAAGAAAACAACTAAAAAAAAAAGAAGAGATAGGGAAAAGGAACAACTCACCGTATAGCAAGAAAGATACATTCTTTTTGGGATTTTAAATTTTTAACATTTTTTTTTCTTTTTATGTTTAATTTAGAAAGCAGGTAAATTTCCTTAATATGGTTTTAGAATAATTTTCTAAAATTTGATTATCCTAAGTGTCTTAATTCCAGATAATATCTAAAATCAATTAGTTATGATAATCCTATATTTCGGAAACTGATTGTCTAACTAGCATAAGACAAGTGTTGGTCTAAGGTCTAGGTTACTACCGTTACCTATCATAAGTCTCTAGAATTGTGGCCTTTAATCCTAAATTCATTATGATATTTCCCCGGCAACGGCGCCAAAAATCTGATGTGGTTTCCGACCGATGTGCTAAATAGGTGTTATTTTACCCTATGTTGATTATGAATAATTAAGGACTGTGATTGACTAATTGTCACATTTAGTCTCTATGGTGTCACTTAATCAGCCAGAACCTAAGGCAGAGTACCTATCGTGTAGCTAGTCTGTTGGAAAGTATCTACGATTTTATTAAATAAATATCGTACTCCCAGGGAAGTGGCAACAGCTTAGTAGTAACTAGCCTTTCTTCCTAACTCTTATCTTATAATCCAGTTATGCAATCTTCATCAATAATTTTGATGAGAGGGTGATTCATTCTCCACTAGGTTTAAGTCTAGCCAAACCTGAAAGTGTTTTAAAGATTTGATCCTGATTTTATGTTATACTGTTACTATACGTTGATTGACCTATATTCGAGTGTTTTAGACATGTCTTGGCCTGGATTGCAATTATGTTCTGTGTCTAAAGGCTACCACATCTGAGTTTCTACGCTACCGCCCCATCGTTAAGGGTAACGGCCCTACTCACGGCTCGGACTAAAGTCAGCAATGACCGCGCTATGTCACTTTGGGGATCATACTGCTCGTCGCATAACAGCCGGCATAAAACTCTACTCAGCCTACCTAGACTACTTTCAACCAACGGGGTGTTCCGCAGATTATTTTATCTAGTATGGCAGACACCAATACTAATTGATGTCTGTTAAACTAAACAAGTTATGAATAGACCGTGGTTAGGAATTGTCTATAACCCTAATTTCAGTTTAAAAGAACGGCAATAAACATGCAGACATAATGGATATTTAAGCAGGTGGCCATTTCTAGAAAAACATAATACTTCAACATAAATAACAAATATTCATAAAAACATAATCTGGTATTCAAACAGTTATTTGGACAAACACAATAATAACATATAAGAGAGGGACAGGGGGACCGATGCCATAAAGAATTCACCCTTCACGAAGTCTCGCCGATGGAGCGTACTGCTGTATATGCCGTATTGCTTGACCCGACTCTGCTCACCAGAACCGTCGGAGGATGCTTCCTCAGCCTAGTAACTGGGCTTTACCTTAATACCCAGCTTAAGCCCAGCCCTGTGGACTGACTCTTCGAACGCCTAGAGCCCTCTTAGGATCTCCTAACGAAATCCCGGGTATTCTATGAATACCAGAAACGAACCTATCTATAGAAACCTAAGATCTGAGACTATTTCTCAGAAACTAAAACAAAACACTAACAAGAAAGAAAACTGAGATCCGAGTCTCTGAGTGAGTTGTGTACTAGAGAATTGTACACTGGACACCACTAAATGACTCAGATCGAGCGGAGAGGAATTAATTCAACTGCTGGAGGCCTGGGGTATTTATAGCAGCTTCCCGGAGTGAAAATTTCTGAAAAAATTCGATGTGGGACAGCTTCTGGCGGCTCGGGACGCCCGTCCCGGATTGGGACGCCCGTCCTGATCAGTTGACCAGGTCGGGAAGCCCGTCCCGACCCTTTGACCGGGTCAACATTTCAAAAAATTGCGTTTTTGCCCCAAATTTTGCTGTTTTCGTCTACTTTTCACCTGACACTTCCAAAATCATAAAAACTGTGAAATTAAGTGAATAATGAACAATCAAGATCAAATTACCCTTGATTTCACCCAAATTCATACATAAAAACATGCTAAAAAGGTGATACGATTTTCGCGTATCAATTTCATGTCAATAAAAAGAGTTAGCTTTGGTATGAAGGTTCAGAATTTTTAGACTCATTTGTTATATTCCTTGAGGCGAAATCCTAGTAGATTTGGTGCTAAAGAAATGATTGAGGCATGTTCTTGAACCGTTTGAGCCTTTCTAGCTTACCCTAATGTATTTTGCTTCCTTAGTTAACCCAAGTTGAGCCTAAGCCTAATTTCTTGACACCCTTATTAAATAGCCACTTATCCTAAATGTTTTGCATATATCCATTCTTTGTTTTCCCTAAAACTTGATCTTAGTCTGCTGTGAACACTGTTAAACATAAGTTTGGGGGTATGCTGAGAATGCTATGAGGAGGAACATAGAAATGCTGCACCACAATGCTGCAACATTATCATTTTTATTGGATCAGTGGTATTTAAGAAAATTTTAAAATTCTGTTATGAATGCTCTATGTATTGAGGGTATGTGTATATGTGTGAAAAAGAATGAAAACACCCTCTTTACTTTAAAAAGAAAAAGAAGAACAAAAAGAAGAGCAAAAAGGAAATACGTGTTATGCTTCTTTGAGGTCAAATGCTATATACTGATTGTGGTTAAATATTGCACGTATTTCTGAAACAGGGTGTAAATGTTATGCTCCTTGGATATGAAAAAAAAATCGATAGGAGTGATAGCAATGGGTAGAAGCTCATGGCAGACTAGGACTAAGTTTTGAGCCTACTTTTTATCTATATTTTTCCTACCTTAGCCCTAGCCTACATTACAACCAAATTAAGACCTCTTTGATCTTTATTGCTGAATTTGCTACATTAGTGGAGAGGGGTGTAACAGATTGAGTTTGAGGATACAAAATGAACCTTAGGATTACCATATGTTGACTTATGAATGAGAGATCGAAAAGGAAAGACTATTCACACACACACTGGAGTGGAAATTCTTTGAGCTTGGGTTAGTTAATATTTGGTTATTCAACTAAGGATGGAACATTATGTCTGCTTGAATTTTGAATTTTTCTTTCTGAAATCACTGGTCCCAGGTTTGACTGAAACTGCTGACAAAGTTTTTATGTGGGCATGTATATTTCTGTTGCTTGCGCATTGCTGCAGCATTGCTCGAGACGAGCAATGACTTAAGTTTGGGGGTGTGATAACTCTATAATAATAGAGTTATTCACATCCAATTTGCCACGTTTTATTTGGGAATTAAGTGAATTTATTTGGAAAATGGAATGAAAATGTGTTGATTTGATATTTTCTCTCTTTTTACCTAAGAATGTGAATTTATTGTTAAAAGTCAATTTAATTGAATTAATTTTCAAATGTGGTCGAGTTGTATGTATTTATTATTATTTGGGAATTAATTTGATTTGATTTAGTATGACAAGGGTAAAAAGAGAATAAAAATTCAGTTGCATTAATTCAGCGATTTTCTTTATAGTTGTTTTATTTAAAACGTGGCAAAAAAAAATACAAGAAAATTCAGAAAGCATCTGCAATTCTGCTGCTGATCATGCAGCATCAGAAGAAAAAGACAAGAATTTCAGAAAGCAGCTGGAAGTCTGCAAAAGAAGCTGCGACAGTCAGAAGAAAAAGACAAAAACTCTGCTGAAGATCCTGCGTCAGTCAAAAGAAAAAGACAAAGACTTCAGCTGGAATTCTGCTAAAAATGCTGCAGCAGCTGAGGAAAAAGACAAAGATCACATAGAGCAGCTGGAGTTTGGCTGAAGATGCTGCAGCAATCAGAGGAAGAAGACAACAACTTCAGAAGGCAGCTGGAATTTATTCAGATTATTTGATGGAATTTTTGGAGAAAATTCCAGAATTATGGACAGATGGCAGCTTAGTAGTGGCTCTCGGTACTCAAAGAGGCTATATATATGTGAAACACCGAGAGCATAAGGTTGGCGAGTTTTGTTGTTAGTTTAGTTTGGCTTTTGGCCATTTTATCATTTTAGAGAGTTTGGTTTTCTTCTTAGTTTTCTTAGATAGTTTAGTAGTCTTTCGTTAGGATAGTTTAGTTTTTTTTCTAGGTTTAGATTAAATTTTAGGAGGGAAAAACCAAGAGTGAGCAGGGTGACTTGCTAAAGCATTCATCAGCTGAGCAGTAGAGACGCAGCAGCATCAAGCAGAGGGAACGAAGAGCAGCAGTACGTTGATTAAACTTGATTTGGGCAGTAGGGTGATCTCCGACCCAGAGTAATCCTCTCTCCATTTCTTCAATTTACTACTGTTTTGTAGTTAAATGTTCTTTGTAATATGAGAATGTTTACATGGGTTCAAGGATTGATTAAAAATGTTTTGGGAGTGATATCTTTTCCGTCTTGGGATTGACTCTGTTGATTGGTGTCACATGGACATAGGGACTGTTTTTCCTATTACGTTGATCCTTGTCTTTCATGATTCGTTTAAGCAAAACATATATTTTTAACCTGAAGATGCTATGGCGTAGTTAAGTATGAGCATGTTGAATACACTATTTTGATTATGATGACGAGTATGTTGTAGCATTGCTTTCTGTTTTTATGTTTGGTGCTTGTATGGGGCGATGCTTGGTTTATTCATGTAATTACATTAAACTGATTTAATATCACTTGCGGTTACGACTGTCCAATGTATGAATCGAGCTAGTGTCTGGCCTTCTAGCGGAGCGGAGCTAGTAGACGTGATAATTATGTGGAGCTAGATTGAGACTGCGGAAGCGGTAAGACACGAGAGTGCACTCAATATTGCAGTGGAAATGACCAAATTCACTGACTAACGTTGCGCTAGGTCAACGGTACTTCGTACTCCATGAGACGATGTTATCGGGGATCTAGCCTAGTAGATCAAGTAGTCTGGGTAGAACCAGACATGATGTAGCATTGATATGGAAACTAAAGCATGCTTTGTATATTTAGATTCATCTCTGGTTTGTACTTACATTTTTGGCGTTAATGCCGTAGCATTGTATTACCTGCAGTACTCTTGTGTTTATTTCCAGTAGGCTAACCTTTAACTGTTAGTTTAGTTAGGAGTAGGTGTTGCGTTGTGTGCGTGTGTCGCAAATTGAGAAGATAATAAAATAGAATAAATCAACGCAATCTTAACAAGTGCAAGTATACACCGGTCAACAAGTAATATATGTACCTAAGTACAAGATTATCGATCCCACAGGGATTTAGTATGCCAAATATGCATGCAAACATGATTTACATTTGGTTAAAAGAATAAAAGAATAAAAAATGATGAATAAATGGGTGGAGATTAGGAGGTTAAGCTACTGCTAAGCTACTGCTGCAGCAACAGAAATGCTGCAGCAACAGAAATGCTGCAGCAATTCTACCTAACTAAAATTACAGGGCAGCCTACTGGAAAATCACCATGAGAATACAACAGGTAATACAATGCTGTAAAAATCAAGCCAAAAATGTAAGTACAAACCAGAGATGAATGTAAGTATACAAAGCATGCTGTCCGTTCCATATCAATGCTACAGCATGTCTGGTTTCACCCAGACTACTTGATCTACTAGTCTAGATCCCCGATAACATCGTCTCATGGAGTACGAAGTACCGTGGACCTAACGCAACGCTAGTCAGTGAATGTACCGCTGTTCACGCAGTTTTCAATCCACTGCCATATGAGTGCACTTTCGTGTTTTACTGCTGTTCACGCAGTTCTCAAATCTAACGCCATATAATTCTAATGTAATTACATGAATAAACCAAGCATTGCTCCATACAAGCATTAAACATAAAAACAGAAAGTAATGCTGCAGCATACCTATCATCATAGTTAAAACAGTGTATTCAACATGCTCATACTTAACTACACCACAACATCTTTAGGTTAAAAATATGTATTATGCTGAAACGAATCATGGAAAACAAGAATCAACGTAATAGGAAAGATAGTCCCTAGGTCCGTAGTGACACCAATCAACGGAGTCAAGCCTAAGACGGAAAACAAATCACTCCCAAAACATTTTTAATCAACCATTGAACCAAGAATCATGAAAGACAAGGACTAACGTAATAGGAAAAATAGTCCCTAGGTCCGTAGTGACACCAATCAACGGAGTCAAGCCTAAGACGTAAAACATATTACTCCCAAAACATTTTTAATCAATCCTTGAACACATGTAAACATTCTCATATTACAAAGATCATTAAATTACAAAACAGTAACAAATTGAAGAACATTCAATTACAAAACAGTAAACAAATTGAAGAAATGGAAAGAGGGTTACTCGGGTTGGAGATCACCCTACTGCCCCAAATCGGATTTAATCAAGCTGCTGCTGTCCTTCGTTTCCTTTGCGTGATGCTGCTGCCTTCGGTTCTGTCCAGCTTACAAGAATCCAGCAATGGCACCCCAGCCTTCTCAGGTATTCTCCATCCAAATCTAAGCTCAAAAACAACTCAAAACAATCTACCTACTGCCTAAGTCCTAAGCTGCCCGTAACTAAACACAAAACATACAAAAGCTATGGTAGTATTCTATTTCTCCTCCTCTTTTTCCCCCCCGTGAACTTCTTCTCCCCTCCTCTTTATATATACATATATATATATATATTATATATATATATATAATATATATATATATATATATATATATAGCAATTGACACCAAGGCTGCCCCTTTTCTCCACCTTCTCTCACAAAACCAGCCAGCAATTGAGAGTTGTCATCATGTGTATGTATATACATATATATATATATATATATATGTATACTCACTAGGGAATATGCTTCTTCTTTTTTTGTATAATGCAGCTGCCACTGCACCTTTTCTCCTGAAAATCTGCCAGAAAATTGAGAGGAATCTCATCATATGTATGTATATATGTATATATATATATATATATATATATATATATATAATATATATATATTGTTGGACAACAACTATCTTCTATCTTTTTGTCCACCTTGCCAATTAGCACTCCCACAAATATATATATATAATATATATATATATATATATATATACATATAACAAAGATTTCAGCATGTGTACTTTATATATATATATATATATATATGTATAATGGATGGGACCAAAGAAATGAATACAAAGGACCGAAAGTGTCCATCTTTTAATATGCCCAGCTGGATTTTAAGTGACAAATAGTGTGTGGGTGTATATTATATATATATATATATATATATATATATATATATATATATATGTATAGATGCAATTTATCCACACATTCTTCACTTTCTTCTCGGTTACTTTTATCCAACTTTCTTTCAACATTGTCAACTATCCACATTCCCTTTTTACCCTTGTCACAATAAATCAATTCAAATAAATTCCCAAATAATACAGATCATCCACATGTTGAGAAATTTATTCAATTAAATTGACTTTTAACAATAAATCCACATTTTTAGGTAAAAAGAGAGAAAATATCAAATCAACACATTTTTATTCCATATTCCAAATAATATCAGTTAATACAGGAATAAAATGTGGCAAATTAGATGTGAATAACTCTATTATTTTAGAGTTATCACACCCCCAAACTTAGGTCATTGCTCGTCCCGAGCAATGCTGCAGTAATGCGGAAGCAACATAAATATACATACCCACATAATAACTTTGTCCAGCAGTTTCAGCCAAATCAGGGACCAATGATTTCAGAAAGAGAAAATTCAAAATTCAAGTAGACATAATGTTCCATCCTTAGTGAATAACCAAATATTAACTAACCCAAGTTCAAAGAATTTCCACTCCAGTATGTGTGTGAATAGTCTTTCCTTTTCAATCTCTCATTCATAAGTCAACATATGGTAATCCTGAGGTTCATTTTGTATCCTCAAACTCAATCTATTACACCCCTCTCCACTAATGTAGCAAATTTAGCAATAAAGATCAAAGAGGTCTTAAATTGGTTATAATGTAGGCTAAGGCTAAGGTAGGAAAAATATGGATAAAAAGTAGGCTCAAAACTTAGTCCTAGTCTGCCAAGAGCTTCTACCCAATGCACACACACACGCACACAAATTTATTATTATTTTTTTCACTAAATCAAAATGCTGCAGCAATTCTACAACATTTCTTCTTTTTTTTTTTTTTTTATCAATCAACTCAAGTAGCATAAATATTTACACCCTGCTTTAGAAATACGTGCAACATTTAACCACAATCAGTATTTAGCATTTGACCTCAAAGAAGCATAACACATATTTCCTTTTTGCTCTCTTTTTTTTTGTTCTTCTTTTTTTTTAAAGTAAAGAGGGTGCTTTCATTTTTTCACACATGTCTTCATACACATACCCTCAATACGTAGAGCATTAGAAATTCAAATTTTCCTTAAATACCACTAATCCCAAAAAAAAATGATAATGTTGCAGTATTGTGCTGCAGCATTTCTATGTTCCTCCTCATAGCATTCTCAGCATACCCCCAAACTTATGTTTAACAGTGTTCATAGCAGACTAAGATCAAGTTTAGGGAAAACAAAGAATGGATACATGCAAAACATTTAGGATAAGTGGCTATTTAATAAGGGTGTCAAGAAATTAGGCTTAGGCTCAACTTGGGTTAACTAAGGAAGCAAAATATATTAGGGTAAGCTATAAAGGCTCAAACGGTTCAAGAACATGCCTCAATCATTTCTTTAGTACCAAATCTACTAGGATTTCGCCTCAAGGACTATAACAGATGAGTCTAAAAATTCTGAACCTTCATACCAAAGTGGCTCTTTTTATAAACATGAAATTTCCAAGTAAGACTATGTGCAAAAGATAGGGAGTTGAAATAATTCTCACTTAGAGTCAACTAATACCTAATTATTCTGAAAGAAGGTACAAAGTCTACGAGAATGTACTTTTGTTTTTAAGATATCATCATAAATCGGGTGATGAACATGGTACTTGGCTAGCAAGGCTCCCAGCCATTTGTTGACAAAGTGAGAACCTTCATCACTGATGATTGCTCTAGGTGTTCCAAAACGTGAGAAAATGTTCTTTCGAAGGAAATTGATTACCACTTTGGAATCATTAGTGGGGAATGCTGCAGCTTCCACCCACTTGGACACATAATCCACTGCCATTAAAATGTATGAATTCCCAAACGAAGGTGGGAAAGGTCCCATGAAATCAATGCCCCATACATCAAAGAGTTCCACTTCCAAAATGTTGGTAAGAGGCATTTCGTTTCTTCTTGAGATGTTTCCTACTCTTTGGCAGCGATCACACCTTGCCACAAACTCATAACAATCTTTAAATAATGAAGGCCAAAAGAAACCAGATTGTAGTACCTTTGCTGCAGTTCTTGACCCTCCAAAATGTCCTCCACATGGTGAGTTGTGACATTGAAAAATGATGTCCTCAATTTCATCATCGTTTACACATCTCCGAATCACTTGGTCTTTGCATTGCTTGAACAAAAAGGGTTCCTCCCAAAAATAACTTTTGACATCATGGAGAAACTTCTTTCGTTCATGGTATGAGAAATCCGGCGGCATTACACCACTGGCTAGAAAGTTGGCATAATCTGCATACCACGGCATCTTCATATCTTCTAAAATTTCCAACAGTTGTTCATCCGGAAAATGTTCATTAATTGGGATTTGAGATCCCCCTTGTTGCTCCAATCGAGACAAATGATCAGTCACTTGATTCTCCACTCCTTTCGTGTCCTTGATTTCCACATCATATTCTTGTAGGAGTAGAATCCATCTAATGAGCCTTGGTTTTGAGTCCTTCTTTGCAAGTAGGTATTTGATGGCAGAATGATCGGTGTAGACTATCACTTTCGTGCCCACCAAATAGGACCTGAATTTATCAAAGGCAAACACAACAGCAAGTAACTCTTTTTCAGTAACATTGTAATTTACCTGAGCCTCCGTGAGTGTCTTGCTAGCGTAATAGATGGAATGAAAAATTTTGTTATGCCGCTATCCCAAAACAGCACCTACTGCATAGTCACTTGCATCACACATCATTTCGAATGGTAGACTCCAATCGGGTGCTATGATGATTGGTGATGAAATCAATTTTTGCTTGAGATCCTCAAAGGCTGCGGCACAGGCTGCATCAAAAGAAAACACATTATCTTTTTCTAATAATTTACATAAGGGCTTAGATACCTTTGAAAAGTCCTTGATGAATCTCCGGTAGAAGCCCGCATGTCCCAAGAAGCTTCGAATGTGTTTCACAGTTGTCGGGATAGGTAGCTTTTCAATCACTTCTATTTTTGCTCGGTCTACTTCAAGACCTTCCTTTGAAATCCTATGACCCAACACAATTCCTTCCCTAACCATAAAGTGACACTTCTCCCAATTGAGGACTAGATTAGTTTCCTCACAATGTTTAAGTACATTGGCCAAATTCTCTAAACAATTATCAAAAGAATCCCCAAATATGGAAAAGTCATCCATAAACACCTCTAAATACTGCTCTACCATATCAGTGAAAATGGCCATCATGCATCGTTGGAATGTTGCTGGAGCGTTGCAAAGTCCGAATGGCATCCTTCTGAATGCAAACGTGCCATAGGGACAAGTGAAGGTTGTTTTGTCCTGGTCCCCCGGTGACGCAGCAATTTGGTTGTACCCTGAATAACCATCCAAAAAATAATAATACTCATGTCCAGCTAACCTGTCCAACATTTGATCAATGAAAGGCAATGTAAAGTGGTCCTTCCTCGTGGCTTTGTTGACTCTCCTATAATCAATGCATATACGCCATCTCGTGGCTGTTCTGGTATGAATCAACTCATTGTCTTCGTTTGCTACCACTGTGATTCCTCCTTTCTTGGGCACACATTGTATAGGACTTACCCAAGAACTGTCAAAGATGGGATAGATGATGCCAAAATCCAGCCACTTGATGATTTGTTCCTTCACCACTTCCTTCATAATTGGATTCAATCTTCGCTGCCCTTCTATGGAATTTTTGGAATCTTCTTCCAAAATGATTTTGTGCATGCATAAGGTTGGACTTATACCTTTAATGTCAACTATGGTCCAGCCCATAGCTCTCTTATGCTGTCTTAGTACTCCAAGCAATTTCTCTTCCTGTTCATCATCAAGGAAGGCTGAAATGATCACTGGCAGCGTTGAGTCTGCCCCTAGGAACCCATACTTCAAATGTTGTGGCAATTGCTTCAATTCCAACTGTGGTGGTTCTTCAACTGAAGGTTTTGTTAACTTGAAATCTCTAGAAGACAACTCCAAGGATTCATATTGAGCTCGAAATCTGAATCTTTTGGGGTTTGCTTCTACCCAAGCTGAATGTGCTTTGGTCTCCACATTGCCATCATCATGTAGACTTTCCTTCATCAATGATTTCGTGGAATCCTCATCTTGCTCTTCATCTTTTTCTTCCCAAGAATCATTGGTGGTGATCTGAAAACACTCCTCACCTTCATCATGGAATTTCCTGGCTTTGAATACGTTGAATGTGACTTTATCATCCTGGAATCTCATGGTTAGCTCCCCTTTCTGCACATCAATAAGAGTCCTTCCCGTAGCTAGGAAAGGTCTTCCTAAAATAATGGGAACTTCCCTATCTGCTTCATAATCAAGAACAATAAAATCAGCTGGAAAAATAAACATATCAACTCTTACCAGGATGTCCTCAATTTTTCCATCGGAGTGAGCTATAGACCTATCCGCTAATTGCAATGTTACAGTCGTAGGTCTTACCTTACCTATGCCCAACTGTTTGAAAACTGACATAGGCATCAAGTTGATGCTAGCACCAAGATCACACAAGGCCATACCACAATATGAGTTTCCAATAGAGCAAGGAATATTAAAACTCCCCGGATCTTTCATCTTAGGGGGCAACTTGTCCTGCAAAAAGAAACTACATTCTTTGGTTAATGAAACAATTTCATATTCCCCCAACTTTCTTTTCTTTGTAAGGATATCCTTCATAAATTTGGCGTAGTTGGGCATTTGTTTGATTGCTTCTACCAAAGGAATGTTGATGTGCAGTTGCTTTAAAATGTCCAAGAACTTCTTAAACTGTTCATCTTGTTTCTTTTTGGCAAACCTCTGTGGGAAAGGCATGCGTGGCTGTACTGGTTTGCTCTCTGGAATTTTGCATTGCTGCAGCATCGGAGATGCTGCAGCATTCGGTTGTTCTGGAATGCTGTTTTGCTGCAGCATTTGCGATGCTGCAGCATTTGGCTCAACTGCTTCTTTTTCAGCTACTGGAATTTCTGCATTCTGGCTGGACTCACTGGTATTCCCAGCTGCTCCAGACTTCATTTTTGGCTCGTCCAGTATTCTGCCACTTCGCAATGTGACTATCTTGCAATGTTCCTTTCCTTCTCTTCTTGGATTTTCCGTATCGCTTGGAAGTGATCCTTGTGGTCTGCTCCTCATCTCTTGAGCTAACTGCCCCATTTGGCTTTCCAAGTTCTGTACAGTAGAGGATAATCCCTGTATGGTTGTTTCTGTCCTTGCCATGAAGTCTCTCATCATGCCTTCTAAAGCGTTTAAAGGTAGTTGTTGTTGTAGAGGTCTTTGTTGTTGTTGGAATTGTTGTTGCTGCTGTTGAGGGTACTGGTGCTGCTGGGGGTACTGCTGCTGCTGCTGGAGCAGTGGTCTTGGGTTCACACCTTGATTGGGGTGCATCCCTTGATCTCTCCAAGAATAATTTGGGTGTTGCCTCCAAGTAGGGTTGTAAGTGTTTGATTGAAGACCGTTACCCCTGTTTTGATTCCCCATGTAGCAGATTGATGCGGGATTGTGAACACAATCCTCAAATAGATGCCCCTCTCCACAATAAACACAGCACACGTGATAACTCTAGAAAAATAGAGTTATTCACATCTAATTTACCACATTTTATTCGAAAATTAATTGACTTTATTTGGAAAATGGAATAAAAATGGGTTGATTTGATATTTTCTCTCTTTTTACCTAAAAATGTGGATTTATGGTTAAAAGTCAATTTAATTGAATAAATTTCTCAACATGTGGATAAGTTGTATTATTTGTTATTTGGGAATTTATTTGAATTGACTTATTGTGACAAGGGTAAAAATGGAATGTGGATGGTTGACATTGTTGGATAAAAGTGACCGAGAGGAAAGTGAAGAATGTGTGGAAAATTTGCATCTATACATATATATATATATATATATATATATATATATATATATATATATATATATACATCTATATCTATATATATCTATATGTATATATATATATAATACACACCCACACACTATTTGTCACTCAAAATCCAACTGGACACTTGTGGACATACAATGCATATTATTCCTTTTGTCCTATCCATTATATATATATATATATGTTTGTTTGTAGACAAGGTGGACAAGAAAGTAGAAGACAAAGACAAGAATTTTAGGAAAGTAGCTGGAATGTGCAGCTGGAATATGCTGCTGAAATCCTGCAGCAATCATAGGAAAAAAGACAAGAATTTCAGGAAAGTAGATGGAATGTGCAGCTGGAATATGCTGCTGAAATCCTGCAGCAATCATAGGAAAAAAGACAAGAATTTCAGGAATGTGCTGCTGGAATATGCTGCTGAAATCCTGCAGCAATCATAGGAAAACAAAAGATAGAAATTCGGCTGCAAATGATGCAGCATTCAGTGGGAGATGACAAGAAAATTCCAGAAGACAGCTGCAAATTATTTTTTTATTGGCTGGAATTTTTGGAAAGAAAAAGAAGGGAATTATGGACAGTGGGCACGGTAGAGAGTAGTTCAGTTTTGGCTTTTGGCCATTTGAGAATAGGATAGGTTTTCTTCTTAGTTTTTAGACTAACTTTTGAGAGGGAAAAACCTAAGAGTGAGCAGGGTGACTTGCTGCAGCATTCATCAGCTGAGCAGTAGAAACGCAGCAGCATCAAGCAGAGGAAACGAAGGGCAGCAGTACGTTGATTAAACCGATTTGGGCAGTAGGGTGATCTCCGATCCAGAGTAATCCTCTCTCCATTTCTTCAAGTTACTACTGTTTTGTAATCAAATGTTCTTTGTAATATGAGAATGTTTACATGTATTCAAGGATTGATTAAAAGTGTTTTGGGAGTAATATGTTTTCCGTCTTAGGCTTGACTCCGTTGATTGGTGTCACTAAGGACCTAGGGACTGTTTTTCCTATTACTTTAGTCCTTGTCTTTCATGATTCTTGGTTCAAGGGTTAATTAAAAATGTTTTGGGAGTGATTTGTTTTCCGTCTTAGGCTTGACTCCGTTGATTGGTGTCACTACGGACCTAGGGACTATCTTTCCTATTACGTTGATTCTTGTTTTCCATGATTCGTTTCAGCATTATATATATCTTTAACCTGGCGATGTTGTGGTGTAGTTAAGTATGAGAATGTTGAATACACTGTTTTGACTATGATGATAAGTATGCTGCATCATTACTTTCTGTTTTTATGTTTAATGCTTGTATAGGGCAATGCTTGGTTTATTCATGTAATTGCATTAGAATTATGTGGCGCTATATTTGAGAACTGCGTGAACAGCGGTAATCATATAGTAGTGGATTTGAGAACTGCGTGAACAGCGGTACATTCACTGCCTAGCGTTGCGCTAGGTCCACGGTATGTTATTGGGGATCTAGACTAGTAGATCAAGTAGTTTGGGTAAAACCAGACATGCTATAGCATTGATATGGAACTGAAAGCATGCTTTGTATACTTAGATTCATCTTTGGCTTGTACTTACATTTTTGGCGTAAATGCCGCAGCATTGTATTACCTGCAGTACTCTTGTGGTAATTTCCAGTAGGCTGCCCTGTAATTTTAGTTAGGTAGAATTGCTGCAGCATTTCGGTTGCTGCAGCATTTCTGTTGCTGCAGCATTTCGGTTGCTGCAGCAGTAGCTTAGCAGTAGACTTTTAACTGTTAACTGTAGTTAGGAGTAGGAATGCCGTAGCATTAGACCACTCTCCATTCATGATTTATCATTCTTTATTCTTTTATTCTTTTAACCATTTGTACAATCGTATTTGCATTTGTAATTGGCATACATAGTCCCTGTGGGATCGATAATCTTGTACTTAGGTACATATATTACTTGTTGACCGGTGTATACATGCACTTGTTAAGATTGCGTTGATTTATTCTATTTTCTTTATCTTTACAAATTGTGACACACGCACACAACGCAACAAGTTTTTCCTGTACCTGGCTTACATTGGGCTGGTTTGATGGTTCTGTCCCCTGCCCGCCATGTTGTTGCATACTTAGTGTTTTTTGGAGCATGTTGGTCATTGTTGACATTTGGGCTGAGAGTGAAGTGAGTGGATCCAACTCCAATACCCCAGCCACCTTTTTTCCACTAAGTAGTCTTGTTGTAGGGCATTGGTAGTTGTTGTTGGCAATCCTTTCGATTGTTCATAGGCCTCGTTATACGTTTTTGCCAAAAGTGCTCCATTTGCTGAAGCATCAACCACCATGTGTGTGTGTGCATTCAACCCATTATAAAATGTCTCCATTTGAATACAATGTGGGATTCCATGTTGTGGACATCTCCTTAACAACTCTTTGAATCTTTCCCATGCTTCATACAATGATTCATCTTCTAATTGTTGAAAAGAGGTGATTTCATTTCTCAACCTAGCATTTTTCGTTGGAGGAAAATATTTCATCAAATAGTTTTCAGTGAGCTGCTGCCATGATGTTACACTACCCGGGGGTAGAGAGTTTAGCCATGCTCTCGCCTTGTCTCTTAGGGAGTACGGGAATAATTTCAGCCTTAACACATCATCTGTTACCCCTGGTATCTTGAAGCAGTCACTTACTTCCATAAAGAGTCGTAGGTGCAAGTGGGGATCTTCAGCAGGTAATCCACCAAACTGCCCCACCGTTTGCAACATTTGAAAAATCACCGGTTTCAACTCGAACTGGGCTGCTGTAATTTCTGGTCTTATAATGCTTGGATTCAATTCATTAAACATAGGGACTGCATACTGTCGAATAGCATAGTCCCTATCGTCCGCCAACACCACAGGATTATAGACAGGTTCAGCTTCTACAATGCGCTGCTGCTCAGCCATGTCTACCTTATCCTTTGTTTGTTTCTTTTTCCTCAACGCCTTGGCGGTTCTCTCAATCTCTGGATCAAGTGGATGCACTGTACCTTGAGAGCTTTTGCGCGTTTTACTCATGCAAAACAGCACACGTTAAGGAATGAATGATACACAAGCTGAAATTTGACAAATAATTCAGATCAATAAACTCACAAAAACAGTTCAGCCCATCCATAGTTTATTCGTCTCTCATTCAATCATTTCAATAATCTTATAAGCTCAAGAATGAGTATAACATAAAACAATAAAAATATAACCAAATGTAAACAATATTTACAATCAATTGACACCAAAATCCCCGGCAACGGCGCCAAAAACTTGTTGCGTTGTGTGCGTGTGTCACACATTGAGAAGATAATAAAATAGAATAAATCAACGCAATCTTAACAAGTGCATGTATACACCGGTCAACAAGTAATATATGTACCTAAGTAGAAGATTATCGATCCCACAGGGATTTAGTATGCCAAATATGCATGCAAACATGATTTACATTTGGTTAAAAGAATAAAAGAATAAAGAATGATGAAATAAATGGGTGGAGATTCGGAGGTTAAGCTACTGCTGCAGCAACTGAAATGTTGCAACAACAGAAATGCTGGAGCAACAGAAATGCTGCAGCAATTCTACCTAACTAAAATTACAAGGCAGCCTACTGGAAAATCACCATGAGAATACAACAGGTAATACAATGCTGTAAAAATCAAGCCAAAAATGTAAGTACAAACCAGAGATGAATGTAAGTATACAAAGCATGCTTTCAGTTCCATATCAATGCTACAGCATGTCTGGTTTCACCCAGACTACTTGATCTACTAGTCTAGATCCCCGATAACATCGTCTCATGGATTACGAAGTACCGTGGACCTAACGCAACGCTAGTCAGTGAATGTACCGCTGTTCACGCAGTTTTCAATCCACTGCCATATGAGTGCACTTTCGTGTTTTTACTGCTGTTCACGTAGTTCTCAAATCTAACGCCATATAATTCTAATGTAATTACATGAATAAACCAAGCATTGCTCCATACAAGCATTAAACATAAAAACAGAAAGTAATGCTGCAGCATACCTATCATCATAGTTAAAACAGTGTATTCAACATGCTCATACTTAACTACACCACAATATCTTCAGGTTAAAAATATGTATTATGCTGAAACGAATCATGGAAAATAAGAATCAACGTAATAGGAAAGATAGTCCCTAGGTCCATAGTGACACCCATCAAAGGAGTCAAGCCTAAGACGGAAAACAAATCACTCCCAAAACATTTTTAATCAACCCTTGAACCAAGAATCATGAAAGACAAGGACTAACGTAATAGGAAAAATAGTCCCTAGGTCTATAGTGACACCAATCAACGGAGTCAAGCCTAAGACGGAAAACATATTACTCCCAAAACATTTTTAATCAATCCTTGAACACATGTAAACATTCTCATATTACAAAGATCATTAAATTACAAAACAGTAACAAATTGAAGAACATTCAATTACAAAATAGTAAACAAATTGAACAAAAGGAAAGAAGGTTACTCGGGTTGGAGATCACCCTACTGCCCCAAATCGGATTTAATCAAGCTGCTGCTGTCCTTCGTTTCCTCTGCGTGATGCTGCTGCCTTCGGTTCTGTCCAGCTTACAAGAATCCAGCAATGGCACCCCAGCCTTCTCAGGTATTCTCCATCCAAATCTAAGCTAAAAAACAACTCAAAACAATCTACCTACTGCCTAAGTCCTAAGCTGCCCGTAACTAAACACAAAACATACAAAAGCTATGGTAGTATTCTATTTCTCCTCCTCTTTATCCCCCCCGTGAACTTCTTCTCCCCTCCTCTTTATATATACATACATACATATATATATATATATATATATATATATATATATATATATATATATATATATAGCAATTGACACCAAGGCTGCCCCTTTTCTCCACCTTCTCTCACAAAACCAGCCAGCAATTGAGAGTTGTCATCATGTGTATGTATATACATATATATATGTATACCCACTAGGGAATATGCTTCATCATTTTTTGTATAATGCAGCTGCCACTGCACCTTTTCTCCAGAAAATCTGCCAGAAAATTGAGAGGAATCTCATCATATGTATGTATATATATGTATATATATATATATATATATATATATATTGTTGGACAACAACTATCTTCTATCTTTTTGTCCACCTTGCCAATTAGCACTCCCACAAATATATATATATACATATAACAAAGATTTCAGCATGTGTACTTTATATATATATATGTATATATATATATATATATATATATATATATATATATATATATATATATATGTATAATGGATGGGACCAAAGAAATGAATACATAGGACCGAAAGTGTCCATCTTTAAATATGCCCAGCTGGATTTTAAGTGACAAATAGTGTGTGGGTGTATATTATATATATATATATATATATATATAGATAGATAGATATATACATATATATATGTATAGATGCAATTTATCCACACATTCTTCACTTTCTTCTTGGTTACTTTTATCCAACTTTCTTTCAACATTGTCAACTATCCACATTCCCATGCCCACGGTATGTTATCGGGGATCTAGACTAGTAGATCATGTAGTTTGGGTAAAACCAGACATGCTATAGCATTGATATGGAACTGAAAGCATGCTTTGTATACTTAGATTCATCTTTGGCTTGTACTTACATTTTTGGCGTAAATGCCGCAGCATTGTATTACCTGCAGTACTCTTGTGGTAATTTCCAGTAGGTTGCCCTGTAATTTTAGTTAGGTAGAATTGCTGCAGCATTTGAATTGCTGCAGCATTTCGGTTGCTGCAGCATTTCTGTTGCTGCAGCATTTCGGTTGCTGCAACATTTCTGTTGCTGCAGTATTTCTTTTGCTGCAGCATTTCAGTTGCTGCAGTAGTAGCTTAGCAGTAGACTTTTAACTGTTAACTGTAGTTAGGAGTAGGAATGCCGTAGCATTAGACCACTCTCCATTCATGATTTATCATTCTTTATTCTTTTATTCTTTTAACCATTTGTACAATCGTATTTGCATTTGTAATTGGCATACATAGTCCCAGTGTGATCGATAATCTTGTACTTAGGTACATATATTACTTGCTGACCGGTGTATACTTGCACTTGTTAAGATTGCGTTGATTTATTCTATTTTCTTTATCTTTACAAATTGTGACACACGCACACAACGCAACAAGTTTTTGGCGCCGTTGCCGGGGACTTTGGTGTCAATTGATTGTAAATATTGTTTGCATTTGGTTATATTTTTGTTGTTTTATGTTATACTCATTCTTGAGCTTATGAGATTATTGAAATGATTGTATGAGGGACGAATAAATTATGCATGGGCTGAACTGTTTTTTGTGAGTTTATTGATCTGAATTATTTGTCAAATTTTCAGCTTGTGTATATCATATATTTCTTAACGTGTGCTGATTTTTGCATGAGTAAAACGCGAAAGGACTCTCAATCTACATTGCTGCCACTAGATCCAGAAATTGAGAGAACAACTAAATCGTTAAGAAAGAAGCAAACTACAGATAAGGCGGTCATGGCAGAACAATGAGTTACCAAGCTGAACCCGTCTACAATCCTGTAGTAATGGCAGATGATGGGGACCATGCTATCTGACAGTATATTGTCCCTATGTTTAATGAATTGAATCCAAGCATTGGAAGACCAGAGATGACTGCAGCCCAGTTCGAGCTAAAACCAGTGATGTTTCAAATGTTGCAAACGGGATAGCATATGAAGTGTAGAGGCTGAAATTGTTCTCGTACTCCCTAAGACCTCTACAACAACCACCACCTTCAAACGCTTTAGAAAACATGATAAGAGACTTCATGGCAAGGACAGAAATAACCACACAGGGATTATCCTCTACTGTGCGAAACTAGTGATGGGGACCATGCTATCTAACAGTATATTGTCCCTATGTTTAATGAATTGAATCCAAGCATTGGAAGACCAGAGATGACTGCAGCCCAGTTCGAGCTAAAACCAGTGATGTTTCAAATGTTGCAAACGGGATAGCATATGAAGTGTAGAGGCTGAAATTGTTCTCGTACTCCCTAAGACCTCTACAACAACCACCACCTTCAAACGCTTTAGAAAACATGATAAGAGACTTCATGGCAAGGACAGAAATAACCACACAGGGATTATCCTCTACTGTGCGAAACCAGATGATGGGGACCATGCTATCTGACAGTATATTGTCCCTATGTTTAATGAATTGAATCCAAGCATTGGAAGACCAGAGATGACTGCAGCCCAGTTCGAGCTAAAACCAGTAATGTTTCAAATGTTGCAAACGGGATAGCATATGAAGTGTAGAGGCTGAAATTGTTCTCGTACTCCCTAAGACCTCTACAATAACCACCACCTTCAAACGCTTTAGAAAACAAGATAAGAGACTTCATGGCAAGGACAGAAATAACCACACAGGGATTATCCTCTACTGTGCGAAACTTGGAAAGCCAAATGGGGCAGTTAGCTCAGGAGATGAGGAGCAGCCCACAAGGATCCCAAGTGATACAAAAAATCCAAGGAGAGAAGAAATGAACATTGCAAAGCGGTAACACTACGAAGTGGCAGAATACTGGACGAGCAAAAAATGAAGTCTGGAGAAGCTGAGAAGACCAGTGAGTCCAAACAGAATGCAGAAATTCCAGTAGCTGAAAAAAAAATTTCAGGGGAGCCAAATGCTGCAGCATCGCAAATGCTGCAGCAAAACAGCATTCCAGAACAGCCAAATGCTGCAGCATCTCCAATGCTGCAGCAATGCAAAATTCCAGAGAGCAAACCAGTACAACCACGCATGCCTTTTCCACAGAGGTTTGCCAAAAAGAAACAAGATGAGCAGTTCAAGAAGTTCTTGGATATTTTAAAGCAGCTTCACATCAACATTCCATTGGTAGAAGCAATCGAACAAATGCCCAACTACGCCAAATTTATGAAGGATATCCTTACAAAGAAAAGAAAGTTGGGAGAATATGAAATTGTTTCATTAACCAAATAATGCAGTTTCTTTTTGCAGGACAAGTTGCCCCCTAAGATGAAAGATCCGGGGAGTTTCAATATTCCTTGCTCTATTGGGAACTCATATTGTGACAGGGAAGTTCCCATTATTTTAGGAAGACCTTTCCTAGCTACGGGAAGGACTCTTATTGATGTGTAGAAAGGGGAGCTAACCATGAGATTCCAGGAGGATAAAGTCACATTCAACGTATTCAAAGCCATGAAATTCCATGATGAAGGTGAGGAGTGTTTTCAAATCACCACCAATGAATCTTGGGAAGAAAAAGATGAAAAGCAAGATGAGGATGCCAAGGATGCATTGTTGGAGGAAAGTCTACATGATGATGGCAATGTGGAGACCAAAGCACATTCATCTTGGGTAGAAGCAAACCCCCAAAGGTTCAGATTTCGAGCTCAATTTGAATCCTTGGAGTTGTCTTCTCGAGATTTCAAGATAACAAAACCTTCAGTTGAAGAACCACCACAGCTGGAATTGAAGCAATTGCCGCAGCATTTGAAGTATGGTTTTCTAGGGGCAGAATCTACACTGCCAGTAATCATTTCAGCACTGCTTAGTGCGAAACAGGAGGAGAATTGCTTGGAGCTTTGCAGCAGCATAAGCGAGCTATGTGCTAGACCATAGCTTACATCAAAGGTATATGACTAACCTTATGCATGCACAAGATAATTTTGGAAGACAATTCCAAAAATTTAATAGAAGGGCAGAAATGATTAAATCCAATTACGAAGGAAGTGGTAAAGGAACAAAATTATCAAGTGGCTAGATTTTGGCATTATTTATCCTATATCTAACAGCGCTGGGGATGGAGAATTTGCATGGATTACAAGAAGATAAACAAAGCCACAAGAAACGACCACTTCCCACTGCCTTTTATTAATCAAATGTTGGATAGGTTGGCTGGACGTGATTCTTATTGCTTTCTGGATGGGTATTCTGGCTACAATAGGATTGCTATAGCACCAGAGGACCAGAACAAAACGACCATCACTTGTCCTTATGGTACTTTATCATTCAGAAGAATGCCATTCAGACTGTGTAATGCTCCAGCAATGTTCCAACGATATATGATAGCCATTTTCACAAATATGGGAAGCAATATTTAGAGGTTTTCATGAATGACTTCTCCATATTTGGGGACTCTTTTGAAAAATGCTTAGAGAATATGGCCAAGGTGTTTAAACGTTGCGAGGACACCAACCTAGTCCTCAATTGGAAGAAGTGTCACTTCATGGTTAAAGAAGACATTGTGCAAAACTCTTCACTTATAATACTTATCGATGATAAGTAGTTAATTGATCACAATCTATAAGTGAACACTTTCATCTATTATTTATTGCATTTCTTTTTATTTCGTTTTTCTTATTTCTTCTTGTTTGTTTTTTTTTCAGCTTTCGATTTCTTTTCCTTGTTTTGTTTTAATTGTTGTTCTTTTATTTTCAGGTGCCTCAATTCGGAATTAATGGCTGTTTACTCTTGAGTTTCTTTCAGAATTTTCAGAATTGGTTTTGAGACTTCAATTTCATATTGCACTGCCATTTTCTTTCTCTCTTATCGGTACTCTTCTGCTTGTTAATACAGGTACGCCTTCGGTCAAAGAGCAAAAGGAGTCAAGGCTATTTTATTAAAGAAATGGGACTTGCCACTGCCTCTCGACAGAAATGCTGTGACAATAGGCTGCCACACACCTACAAAGCCATTCAAGGCAGCCTTAGTCCAATTTCAATTTCAAATTTCAAGCGGTGCAATTCAACAAGGGACTGCCATGAATTGACTACTTATGCAAGCAGCCCTAGTTCCTTTCAATTTCAAAATTTTCAATGGGTGGCATACATCTAGAACTTGTTGGGAAACCAAAAAGGTTAGTTTTTTTTTGTGGAGAATGTGTGTGAATTGAAAAGACAAAGAGAGAAAGAATGGGGGAGTTATCTAAAGGACACAAATTTCTCTACATACACGGTCTTCTACTCTCCTTCTCTTCAAACTCACTTTTCAGCCTTCAACAAACCAGAAGATTCCAGGTTAGTACTCACTTTTCTACATTTTTATTTCTTCTCGGTAATGTGAGTTGGTGTATGATACTTGCAAAAAAAAAATTAAAATTAAAAAAAAAATTTCTGGTTCATTTCTCTTATCTTAATGTGAGTATACACTCCTTGAGTAGCATGAATAAAATTTATGGAGTACACTTTTTGCATTACCAATGGATAGAGGATTGTATTGGCTGTATTTAGGGTTCTAGTTATATTTGATTTCTTGTGTGTGAGCATACTTGTAGAAATGATAGATCTGCCAGTTGATGTGTATCTCGGTTTATTGTGTTGGGCAAAAGGGTGGTTATGATTCAAAATGAATTTCATGTCTTAATGGTCTTCATGTTTTTACTTAGTAACAATGACCGCCTAAACTATTGGTATATTTGTGTTTGCTTTCTTCTCACCCGGGAATTGAGAACTTATGTGCCACTAATGCGTTTGTTTCCCATGCTTCATGTTGAACTAGTTTTCCCTTTTTATGATCAATCCAATGACTTGTTTTCCCACTGTTGCTACAGCAATGAGGACATTGCTCCTCTTAAGTTTGGGGGAGGGTGTCCTCTTGTGGCAAAAAGTTCAAAATGGTGCTAATTTTAAAATTTTTTTCCTGCTATCTTTTGAGTGCATGAACATCCTCTCTGCTGAAATTCTGAGTGATCGATTTGAATGCATAGATGCCTTGTCTGAAAAACTGTTTTAGGATGCCTTATAAATTGATTGATCTGGCATAGAAGACCTGTTTGCATGAATGTGGCAGCATTTTTCAAATGACCCATTAGAACCTTAGTTTTAGCAGGATTAGCGTAGACTTTTGGGACCCGATTTATGATGATATCTTAAAAACAAAAGTACATTCTCGTAGACTTTGTACTGATACGCAAAAATCGTATCACTTTTTTAGCATGTTTTTATGTATGATTTATGGTGAAATTGATAGGAAATTGATCTTAATTGATTGTTATTTACTCAATTTCACATTTTTTATGATTTTGGAAGTGTCAGGTGAAAAGTAGACGAAAACAGCAAATTTTGGGGTAAAAATGCAATTTTTGGAAATGTTGACTTGGTCAACGGTCCGGGACGGGCGTCCCGAATTCAGGACGGGCGTCCCGACCCAGTCAGACCACCAGGACGGGCGTCCCGAACCGGGACGGGCGTCCCGAGCGGCCAGAAGCTGTCCCACATCGAAATTTTAAGAATTTTTCACTCCGGGAAGCTGCTATAAATACCCCAGGCCTCCAGCAGTTGAATGCATCCCTCTCCACTCGATCTGAGTCATTAAGTGGTTTCCAGTGTACAATTTTCCAATACACAACTCACTCAGAGACTCGGATCTCAGTTTTCTTTCTTATTAGTGTTTGTTTTAGTTTCTGAGAAATAGTCTCAGATCTTAGGCTTCTATAGATAGGTTCGTTTCTGGTGTTTATAGAACACCCGGGATTTCGTTAGGAGATCCTAAGAGGGCTCTAGGCGTTCGAAGAGTCAGTCCACAGGGCTAGGCTTAAGCCCAGGATGTAAGGTAAAGTCTAGCTACTAGGCTGAGGAAGCGTCCTCCGAAGGTTCTGGTGAGTAGAGTCGGGTCAAGCAATACGGCATATACAGCAGTACGCTCCATCGGCGAGACTTCGTAAAGGGTGAATTCTTTATGGCATCGGTCCCCCTGTCCCTCTCTTATATGTTGTTATTGTGTTTGTCCAAATAATAGTTCTGAATACCAGATTATGATTTTTATGAATATTTGTTAGATATGTTGAAGTTATTATGTTTTTCTAGAAATAGCCACCTGCTAAATATTCACTATGTCTGCATGTTTAATGTGCTCTTTTAAACTAATGTTAGGGTTATAGACAATTCCTAACCATGGTCTAATCATAACCTGTTTAGTTTAACAGGCATCAATTAGTATTGGTGTCTGCCATGCTAGATAAAATAACATGCTGAACACCCTGCTTGTTAAAGTAGTCTAGGTAGGAGTCGAGCTGAGTCCGATTATGCCGGCGGCTAGGGCAAGCGGTATGATCCCCGAAGTGACATAGGGCTTTCATGGATGCCTTCGTCCCGAACCATGAGTAGGGCCGTCATTAAGGTAGGGCGGTTTATTAGAGACCTCGGATGTGGTACGCCTTTAGACACAGAACATAGTTGCAATCCAGGCTAAGATGCATCTAAAATACTCGAAGACAGGTCAATCAACATATAGGAACAGTATAGCATAGAATCAGAACTTATCTTTAAAACACTTTTAGGATTAATTAGACTTGAACCTGGTGGAGAATGGATCACCCTCTCATCAAAGATATTGATGAAGATTGCATAACTGGATCATAAGATAAGAGTTAGGATAAGAGGCTAGTTACTACTAAGCCGTTGCCACTTCCCTGGGAGTACGATATTTATTTAATAAAATCGTAGATACTTTCCAATAGACTAGCTACACGATAGGTACTCTGCCTTAGGTTCTGGCTGATTAAGTGACACCATAGAGACTAAATGTGACAATTAGTCAATCACAGTCCTTAATTATTCATAATCAACATAGGGTAAAATAACACCTATTTAGCATGTCAACCGGAATCGCATCAGATTTTTGGCGCCGTTGCCGGGGAAATATCATAATGAATTTAGGATTCCTGATCAAAATTCTAGATACTTATGATAGGTAGCGGTAGTACCTAGACCTTAGACCTAACACTTGTTTTATGCTAGTTAGACAATCAGTTTCCGAAATATAGGATTATCATAACTAATTAATTTTAGATGTTATCTAGAATTAAGACACTTAGGATAATCAAATTTTAGAAAATTATTCTAAAACCGTATTGAGGAAATTTAATTGCTTTCGAAATATAAAAAGAAAAAAAAATGTTAAAAATTTAAAATCCAAAAAGAATGTATTTTTCTTGCTCAATGGTAAGATGTTTTTTTCCCTATCTCTTGTTCTTTCTTAGTTGTTTTCTTAGTTGTACATTTGTTGCTCTTTTTCGAAAAAATAAAAATGGAAATAAGGATAGAATATTTTTCTGAGTTGTCAATTTTTGGCTAAGGTTTTAATCTGGAAGAAATCTCATTGTGGAGTTTTCTTAGGTCATTCTTAGTCTATTAGACAGAATCATGAAATAAAATTTTCTTTAATAGACAGACCTCTGAGTATTCTAATGAGAAAGGATGTTCCTTTTGTTTGATGATAAATGCATGAGATTGTTTAAACCGAAAGGAATTACTGCACCCATTATGGCATCACCTGATTGAAATATGCTTTTTGAATGAATATGTGATGTAATTATGTAGTAAGAATTGTTTTAGGACAGAAACATGATAAGCAAGTTCATATGTGATAAAATTCCGATCTTATCTGGTCTTGTCTAAAAACAATAGGTTTCTTATGAAAATAATTACATCATAGTAGTTGTGGAACACTTTTCAAAATGGCCTGAACCACAGGCATTACCTACTAATGATGTTAAAGTCATGTGCAGATTCTAGTTGTTTTCCAGATTCAGAGTGCCAATGTTTTAGGAAGAAATGTTCAGCATGTGTATCAAATCTATGAAGTCTGCTAAGTACCACACTTTAGCAGGGATTGCTATGGGAATGACTGACCATTCCAAAAGAGGTAGGAGTAGGTTACTGCAGAATGATGCTCTAATGGGAAACGCATACAATCCCAACTAGAGGAATCGTACGGGATTTAGCTGAGGAGTAATTCGGAAGCTGGAAACTTTCAGAAGACACCACCACAGAAAAACCCACACTCGCAGAATCAATAGATGAGATACTGGCAACAATTAAAGCCAGATCAGTGCAAGCAAGTGATCTACCAAGAGGTAACGAACGGACGACAGATATAGAGGAATTTGGCATTGTGTCGGGAGCATAGCAATGGAGGAGCTTGCATTCCCTGCATACCAATCAGCTGTGAGAAACTTCCCCGAGGAAGTCTCAAATACTTGGGCCCAGATCTATACAACTGGAGCCCCTACCACCACAGCTTTGCCAAAACTTCAGGTATCTTTTCTTCCATTCGAGACTTGCATGCAATACCTTTACTAACATTGGCAGGTAGGCACACCAATCCCAAGAAATCTCATTCCTAGACACGTTCCTCCTGGACACGTTGCTATGATTATGAGAAATCTTACAAATGATTTGAGGAAGCAGTCCGTGGGGCTCGAGCCATTCATCAAATGAATAGGCCACTACCTGGAGCTCGACAATGAAGGATCAGAGCTGACGTCATCCGTTCCAGTATCGAGAGCTTACAGAGTCAAGAATGCCTCAATAATAGCACATGGCTAAGGTGAAGAGCCAATTGACAGATCAGAGAAAACCCTTCTGCTCGAGGCAAGAAGGGAGTTTTTCTAATCTCATCTTCCTTTACTTTTATTTTCTTCATTTTTGTGTCTTGTTTTGTTGGTTGTTTTATTTTCCCTCTTACCCATAGTTAGTCAAATAAGTGTGGGGTAAGAGTTCTTTGTTTGGTTTTCATTTCTTCTTGTTTGCAAATAAGTGTGGGGTAGTTTAGCTATGCATGAACACTGAGGACAGTGTCAGACTTAAGTGTGGGGTAGCAGTGCACAGTGCACTGTTGTAGTTTGAAATATTTTTTGCATGATTTTGCTTGTTTTCCCTGTATTTTCACACCCTTCCAAAAAATTTTCAAAATTTTTCCGTCTTTCAGACTTCTAAATGCAGTATGCTTGGTTAAACAAATTGCTTATGTCTATGATATGTAGGTAGTATGTTATGGTTAGTAGGAGATAGTCGATGGCTATCTTGGACTAATTGATTAGGAATAGGGAATTCCTGATAACTGAGCACAACCTTGTCTGGATTAGAGACCTCAACCAATTGCCTATTCGAGACTCCACTAGATAAAATTAGACCAGTTGTGGATATATTGGCAGTTAGAATGACTAGATGAGACTCTGAGCTAAAAGTGAAAGGAACATTAAGGAAGTTAATTACAATAGGGTAGTTTGCCAGCGGCCTTCGCTACTCGAGCACCACTCCTTCGGGGAATTTAAAGCCTGATGCCCTAAGGTCGTGTAGATCTGGGAGTCATCGGAGTGGGACTCGCTACATGGGTAGTTGAAGTTGACGTGTTCTAAGCAGACTCGAAATACCCTGAATCTATAAAGAAAATAACTAAGTGCTAAAACATTAAAAATCTTATCACCAAAGCTCAGAACTCAGAAAGTTATCTGTTGTCAGTGTGTCTAGCGATAGGTCGAAGTATTATCTGGTAGCAGTTAAGATAAGAGTTCATTGTGTTGACTATCTGGTCTAGACTAGTACACACACTACACATCAGGAAGACCCTGTGACTAAGAAAAAAGTCCAACCTAGTTGTTGATTTGTTTTCTGCCTGATCATAACAAGCTACTAGAGACATTTGAGACCTTGTCGTAGCAACCTAACCAATCAGACCTGTGTTAAGAATTGTCTGAAGAATTTTTGGAATAAAAACATGACTAGGAATTTAAGTAACTTCAGGTAGACTTTGCTTGAGGACAAGCAAAAAGCGAAGTGTGGGGTTATCTGATACGCAAAAATCGTATCACTTTTTTAGCATGTTTTTATGTATGATTTATGGTGAAATTGATAGGAAATTGATCTTAATTGATTGTTATTTACTCAATTTCACATTTTTTATGATTTTGGAAGTGTCAGGTGAAAAGTAGACGAAAATAGCAAATTTTGGGGTAAAAATGCAATTTTTGGAAATGTTGACTTGGTCAACGGTCCGGGACGGGCGTCCCGAATTCAGGACGGGCGTCCCGACCCAGTCAGACCACTAGGACGGGCGTCCCGAGCCGCCAGAAGCTGTCCCACATCGAAATTTTCAGAATTTTTCACTCCGGGAAGCTGCTATAAATACCCCAGGCCTCCAGCAGTTGAATGCATCCCTCTCCACTCGATCTGAGTCATTAAGTGGTTTCCAGTGTACAATTTTCCAGTACACAACTCACTCAGAGACTCGGATCTCAGTTTTCTTTCTTATTAGTGTTTGTTTTAGTTTCTGAGAAATAGTCTCAGATCTTAGGCTTCTATAGATAGGTTCGTTTCTGGTGTTTATAGAACACCCGGGATTTCGTTAGGAGATCCTAAGAGGGCTCTAGGCGTTCGAAGAGTCAGTCCACAGGGCTAGGCTTAAGCCCAGGATGTAAGGTAAAGTCTAGCTACTAGGCTGAGGAAGCGTCCTCCGAAGGTTCTGGTGAGTAGAGTCGGGTCAAGCAATACGGCATATACAGCAGTACGCTCCATCGGCGAGACTTCGTAAAGGGTGAATTCTTTATAGCATCGGTCCCCCTGTCCCTCTCTTATATGTTGTTATTGTGTTTGTCCAAATAACAGTTCTGAATACCAGATTATGATTTTTATGAATATTTGTTAGATATGTTGAAGTTATTATGTTTTTCTAGAAATAGCCACCTGCTAAATATTCACTATGTCTGCATGTTTAATGTGCTCTTTTAAACTAATGTTAGGGTTATAGACAATTCCTAACCACGGTCTAATCATAACCTGTTTAGTTTAACAGGCATCAATTAGTATTGGTGTCTGCCATGCTAGATAAAATAACATGCTGAACACCCTGCTTGTTAAAGTCTAGGTAGGAGTCGAGCTGAGTCCGATTATGCCGGCGGCTAGGGCAAGCGGTATGATCCCCGAAGTGACATAGGGCTTTCATGGATGACTTCGTCCCGAACCGTGAGTAGGGCCGTCATTAAGGTAGGGCGGTTTATTAGAGACCTCGGATTGGTACGCCTTTAGACACAGAACATAGTTGCAATCCAGGCTAAGATGCATCTAAAATACTCGAAGACAGGTCAATCAACATATAGGAACAGTATAGCATAGAATCAGAACTCATCTTTAAAACACTTTTAGGATTAATTAGACTTGAACCTGGTGGAGAATGGATCACCCTCTCATCAAAGATATTGATGAAGATTGCATAACTGGATCATAAGATAAGAGTTAGGATAAGAGGCTAGTTACTACTAAGCCGTTGCCACTTCCCTGGGAGTACGATATTTATTTAATAAAATCGTAGATACTTTCCAATAGACTAGCTACACGATAGGTACTCTGCCTTAGGTTCTGGCTGATTAAGTGACACCATAGAGACTAAATGTGACAATTAGTCAATCACAGTCCTTAATTATTCATAATCAACATAGGGTAAAATAACACCTATTTAGCATGTCAACCGGAATCGCATCATGTACCTTCTTTTAGAATAATTAGGTATTAGTTGACTCTAAGTGAGAATTATTTCAACTCCCTATCTTTTGCACATAGTCTTACTTGGAAATTTCATGTTTATAAAAAGAGTCACTTTGTAGATTTGGTACTAAAGAAATGATTGAGGCATGTTCTTGAACCGTTTGAGCCTTTATAGCTTACCCTAATATATTTTGCTTCCTTAGTTAACCCAAGTTGAGCCTAAGCCTAATTTCTTGACACCCTTATTAAAACACCCTAAATGTTTTGAATGTATCCATTCTTTGTTTTCCCTAAACTTGATCTTAGTCTGCAATGAACACCGTTAAACATAAGTTTGGGGGTATACTAAGAATGCTATGAGGAGGAACATAGGAATGCCGCAGCTCAATGCTATAGCATTATCATTTTTATGGGGTTAGTGGTATTTAAGGAAAATTTGAACTTCTGATATAAATGCTCTACGTATTGAGGGTATGTGTATGAAAACATGTGTAAAAAAATGAAAGCACCCTCGTTACTTTAAAAAGAAAAAAAAAGAAGAACAAAGAGAAGAGCAAAAAGGAAATACGGGTTATGCTTCTTTGAGGTCAAATGTTATATGTTGATTGTGGTTAAATGTTGCACGTATTTCTGAAATAGGGTATGAATTTTTATGCTCCTTGGGTGACAAAAAAAAAATAAAAAAAAATAAAAAAAAATAAAATTTATAAAAATGTTGTAGAATTGCTGCAACATTGGTGTTGCTGCAGCATTTTGATTCAAAAAAAAATTTTAGGAAGTGATAGCATGGAGAAGAAGCTCATGGCAGACTAGGACTAAGTTTTGAGCCTACTTTTTATCCATATTTTTCTTACCTTAGCCCTAGCCTACATTACAACCAAATTAAGACCTCTTTGATCTTTATTACTGAATTTGCTGCATTAGTGGAGAGGGGTGTAATAGATTGAGTTTGAGGATACAAAATGAACCTTAGGATTACCATATGTTGACTTATGAATGAGAGATTAAAAAGGAAAGACTATTCACACTCACACTGGAGTGGAAATTCTTTGAACTTGGGTTAGTTAATATTTGGTTATTCACTAAGGATGGAACATTATGTCTACTCGAATTCTTAATTTTCTCTTTCTGAAATCATTGGTCCCAAGTTTGGCTGAAACTACTGAGCAAAGTTTTTATGTGGGTATGTATATTTCTGGTTGCTTCTGCATTGCTGCAGCATTGCTCGGGACGAGCAATGACCTAAGTTTGGGGGTGTGATAACTCTAGAAAAATAGAGTTATTCACATCTAATTTACCACATTTTATTCGGAAATTAATTGACTTTATTTGGAAAATGGAATAAAAATGTGTTGATTTGATATTTTCTCTCTTTTAACCTAAAAATGTGGATTTTTGGTTAAAAGTCAATTTAATTGAATAAATTTCTCAACATGTGGATAAGTTGTATTATTTGTTATTTGGGAATTTATTTGAATTGACTTATTATGACAAGGGTAAAAAGGGAATGTGGATGGTTGACATTGTTGGATAAAAGTGACCGAGACGAAAGTGAAGAATGTGTGGAAAATTTGCATCTATACATATATATATATATATACATCTATATCTATATATATATATCTATATGTATATATATATATATAATACACACCCACACACTATTTGTCACTCAAAATCCAACTGGACACTTGTGGACATACTATGCATATTATTCCTTTTGTCCTATCCATTATATATATATATATGTTTGTTTGTAGACAAGGTGGACAAGAAAGTAGAAGACAAAGACAAGAATTTCAGGAAAGTAGTTGGAATGTGCAGCTGGAATATGCTGCTGAAATCCTGCAGCAATCATAGGAAAAAAGACAAGAATTTCAGGAATGTGCTGCTGGAATATGCTGCTGAAATCCTGCAGCAATCATAGGAAAAAAAAAAGATAGAAATTCGGCTGCAAATGCTGCAGCATTCAGTGGGAGATGACAAGAAAATTCCAGAAGACAGCTGCAAATTATTTTTTTATTGGCTGGAATTTTTGGAAAGAAAAAGAAGGGAATTATGGACAGTGGGCACGGTAGAGAGTAGTTCAGTTTTGGCTTTTGGCCATTTGAGAATAGGATAGGTTTTCTTCTTAGTTTTTAGACTAACTTTTGAGAGGGAAGAACCCAAGAGTGAGCAGGGTGACTTGCTGCAGCATTCATCAGCTGAGCAGTAGAAACGCAGCAGCATCAAGCAGAGGAAACGAAGGGCAGCAGTACGTTGATTAAACCGATTTGGGCAGTAGGGTGATCTCCGATCCAGAGTAATCCTCTCTCCATTTCTTCAAGTTACTACTGTTTTGTAATCAAATGTTCTTTGTAATATGAGAATGTTTACATGTATTCAAGGATTGATTAAAAATGTTTTGGGAGTAATATGTTTTCCGTCTTAGGCTTGACTCCGTTGATTAGTGTCCATAAGGACCTAGGGACTGTTTTTCCTATTACTTTAGTCCTTGTCTTTCATGATTCTTGGTTCAAGGGTTAATTAAAAATGTTTTGGGAGTGATTTGTTTTCCGTCTTAGGCTTGACTCCGTTGATTGGTGTCACTACGGACCTAGGGACTATCTTTCCTATTACGTTGATTCTTGTTTTCCATGATTCGTTTCAGCATAATATATATCTTTAACCTGACGATGTTGTGGTGTAGTTAAGTATGAGCATGTTGAATACACTGTTTTGACTATGATGATAAGTATGCTGCATCATTACTTTCTGTTTTTATGTTTAATGCTTGTATGGGGCAATGCTTGGTTTATTCATGTAATTGCATTAGAATTATGTGGCGCTATATTTGAGAACTGCGTGAGTAGCGGTAATCATATAGTAGTGGATTTGAGAACTGCGTGAACAACGGTACATTCACTGCCTAGCGTTGCGCTAGGTCCACGGTATGTTATCGGGGATGTAGACTAGTAGATCAAGTAGTTTGGGTAAAACCAGACATGCTATAGCATTTATATGGAACTGAAAGCATGCTTTGTATACTTAGATTCATCTTTGGCTTGTACTTACATTTTTGGCGTAAATGTCGCAGCATTGTATTACCTGCAGTACTCTTGTGGTAATTTCCAGTAGGCGGCCCTGTAATTTTAGTTAGGTAGAATTGCTGCAGCATTTCTGTTGCTGCAGCATTTCGGTTGCTGCAGCATTTCTGTTGCTGCAGTATTTCTGTTGCTGCAGCAGTAGCTTAGCAGTAGACTTTTAACTGTTAACTGTAGTTAGGAGTAGGAATGCCGTAGCATTAGACCACTCTCCATTCATGATTTATCATTCTTTATTCTTTTATTCTTTTAACCATTTGTACAATCGTATTTGCATTTGTAATTGGCATACATAGTCCCTGTGGGATCGATAATCTTGTACTTAGGTACATATATTACATGTTGACCGGTGTATACATGCACTTGTTAAGATTGCGTTGATTTATTCTATTTTCTTTATCTTTACAAATTGTGACACACGCACACAACGCAACAAGTTTTTCCTGTACCTTGCTTACATTGGGCTGGTTTGATGGTTCTGTCACCTGCCCACCATGTTGTTGCATACTTAGTGTTTTTTGGAGCATGTTGGTCATTGTTGACATTTGGGCTGAGAGTGAAGTGAGTGGATCCAACTCCAATACCCCAGCCACCTTTTTTCCACTAAGTAGTCTTGTTGTAGGCCATTGGTAGTTGTTGTTGGCAATCCTTTCGATTAGTTCATAGGCCTCATTATACGTTTTTGCCAAAAGTGCTCCATTTGCTGAAGCATCAACCACCATGTGTGTGTGTGCATTCAACCCATTATACAATGTCTCCATTTGAATACAATGTGGGATTCCATGTTGTGGACATCTCCTTAACAACTCTTTGAATCTTTCCCATGCTTGATACAATGATTCATCTTCTAATTGTTGAAAAGAGGTGATTTCATTTCTCAACCTAGCATTTTTCGTTGGAGGAAAATATTTCATCAAAAAGTTTTCAGTGAGCTGCTGCCATGATGTTACACTACCCGGGGGTAGAGAGTTTAGCCATGCTCTCGCCTTGTCTCTTAGGGAGTACGGGAATAATTTCAGCCTTAACACATCATCTGTTACCCCTGGTATCTTGAAGCAGTCACTTACTTCCATAAAGAGTCGTAGGTGCAAGTGGGGATCTTCAGCAGGTAATCCACCAAACTGCCCCACCGTTTGCAACATTTGAAAAATCACCGGTTTCAACTCGAACTGGGCTGCTGTAATTTCTGGTCTTATAATGCTTGGATTCAATTCATTAAACATAGGGACTGCTGATACGCGAAAATCGTATCACATTTTTAGCATGTTTTTATATATGTTTTAATGTGAAATTGAGAGTAAATTGACATTAATTGTTTACTATTTACTTGATTTCACGGTTTTTATGATTTTGGAAGTGTCAGGTGAAAAGTAGACGAAAACAGCAAATTCTGGGGCAAAAACGCAATTTTTGGAAATGTTGACCCGGTCAAAGGTCCGGGACGGGCGTCCTGAACCGGGACGGGCGTCCCGAACCTGGTCAACGAATCAGGACAGGCGTCCCGAACTGGGACGGGCGTCCCGAGCCGCCAGAAGCTGTCCCACATCGAAGTTTTTGGAGATTTTCACTCCAGGAAGCTGCTATAAATACCCCAGGCCTCCAGCAGTTGAAATCATTCCTCTCCACTCGATCTGAGTCATTAAGTGGTTTCCAGTGTACAATTTTCCAGTACACAACACACTCAGAGACTCGGATCTCAGTTTTCTTTCTTATTAGTGTTTGTTTTAGTTTCTGAGAAATAGTCTCAGATCTTAGGTTTCTATAGATAGGTTCGTTTCTGGTATTCATAGAATACCCGGGATTTCGTTAGGAGATCCTAAGAGAGCTCTAGGCGTTCGAAGAGTCAGTCCACAGGGCTAGGCTTAAGCCCAGGACGTAAGGTAAAGTCTAGCTACTAGGCTGAGGAAGCGTCCTCCGAAGGTTCTAGCGAGCAGAGTCAGGGCGAGCAATACGACATATACAGCAGTACGCTCCGTAGGCGAGACTTCGTAAATGGTGATTTCTTTATGGCATCGGTCCCCATGTCCCTCTCTTATATGTGTTATTGCTTTGTTCTAAATATGAATTATGAATATCAGATTACGATTTTATGAATAGTTGTGTTATATGTTGAAGTTTTTATGTTTTTCTGGAAATAGCCACTTGCTAAATATTCACTATGTCTGCATGTTTAATGTGCTCTTTTAAACTAACGTTAGGGTTATAGACAATTCCTAACCACGGTCTAATCATAACCTGTTTAGTTTAACAGGCATCAATTAGTATTGGTGTCTGCCATGCTAGATAAAATAACATGCTGAACACCCTGCTTGTTAAAGTAGTCTAGGTAGGAGTCGAGCTGAGTCCGATTATGCCGGCGGCTAGGGCAAGCGGTATGATCCCCGAAGTGACATAGGGCTTTCATGGATGCCTTCGTCCCGAACCGTGAGTAGGGCCGTCATTAAGGTAGGGCAGTTTATTAGAGACCTCGGATGTGGTACGCCTTTAGACACAGAACATAGTTGCAATCCAGGCTAAGATGCGTCTAAAATACTCGAAGACAGGTCAATCAACATATAGGAACAGTATAGCATAGAATCAGAACTCATCTTTAAAACACCTTTAGGATTAATTAGACTTGAACCTAGTGGAGAATGGATCACCCTCTCATCAAAGATATTGATGAAGATTGCATAACTGGATCATAAGATAAGAGTTAGGATAAGAGGCTAGTTACTACTAAGCCGTTGCCACTTCCCTGGGAGTACGATATTTATTTAATAAAATCGTAGATACTTTCCAATAGACTAGCTACACGATAGGTACTCTGCTTTAGGTTCTGGCTGATTAAGTGACACCATAGAGACTAAATGTGACAATTAGTCAATCACAGTCCTTAATTATTCATAATCAACATAGGGTAAAATAACACCTATTTAGCATGTCAACCGGAATCGCATCAGATTTTTGGCGCCGTTGCCGGGGAAATATCATAATGAATTTAGGATTATTGGCCACAATTCTAGAGACTTATGATAGGTAACGGTAGTAACCTAGACTTTTGATTAACATTTATGTTATACCAGTTAGGCAATCACTTTCCTGAATATAGGATTATCATAACTAATTAATTTTAGATGTCATCTGAAATTAAGAGACTTAGGATAATCAAATTTTAGAAAATTATTCTAGAACCATATTGAGGAAATTTACCTGCTTTCTAAATAAATTTCAAAATCCATAAAAAACATTTTCTCGTTTTTTTTTTCTTCACTTTCCTATGTTTGTTATTTGTTATTTCTAACCAGACTTTGCACTCAGAGATGAAGAGAACAAGAGCAGCTACTAACCAGGCAAAGAAAACAGAAAACCCTGACACTCCAGGACCAAAGAAGACGAAACCAGAAGGCCCCTCTAGACCCGCACCAGAAGTACCACGAGGGACTCTTCCCTCACAACCAGTGGAAGTAACCTCAAGCCCTGATGCCAGTGAACTAGTGAGACGATTCCTGAACACCCGTGAGCATAGTCCCACGGAAGAAGATCCTTCTGAGGATACCTTCCCTCCTAGAGAAGAACCCCAGAGATCTCCAATTCACCCTCCTGCCCAGAGAGTTCCTATAAATCCACCACCCACTGACCAAACCCAAAATTCACCAACCTCTCCTGCATACACCCCAACACCTAACGAGCGCACCCCTTCATCTGCGGGGAGTACTAACGGTTATTATTCAATGTTGTCCGCACAGATAGATACGTTGAATCACAGGGTGTATGAAATGGACCAAGGCATTGCCAGCAGATTGTGTCATTTAGACCAACTCAGTCTGAATATCACAGCTAACGTAGACCGTCTCAGAGCCACGGTCAATTCCCAGGAGAACCAAGGTGCACAACTACTCCGGGAGATGGCTGATTTACGCAGTGAGCAAGGCAGGCAGCGGGAGGAGATGAGAGCAATACGCATAGAAATGCGAAGCATTCGAACAGAACTACAGGAGATCAAAGACAAGAGTCGTTAAAAAGGGAAGATTCTTTTACTTTTATTTTCAGCAAATAATAAGTTTGAACTGAAACTTGAATAATTGACCCATATTTTTCTATTTTTCAAACATTTTTAAAGGGTCCTTTATTTTCAACAATTTTCTCCAGACATTTTATTTCTATGAAAAACGAAAATTTTGCAATTGCAGTTTATGTTTCATTAACTAAATTGTATAAACTCAAATTTTTGTTTTTCTTGCTGAATTTAAATAGGAATAAAATTAGGGTAGTATGATTTTCGAAAAAGTGAGACTGAGGAATTTTTGCATAGAGTTTTTTTAACAACTTCTGAATTTCATTGGATAAACATGAAGCCTTGTTAAAAATTATGATTATTTTTGGTATACTGAGATTTGCAGGAATTAGGAAAAAAAATATATATATATATTTTCAGAATTGGCACGCGTCCCGAGGCAACCCGGGACGGGCGTCCCGAAGGTCACCCTTCTATAAAAATTCAATTTTTTTTCATTTTCTCTCAAATCTACAACCAAAAATTCATCTCTCTAACATTTCTCTCTAACCTCTCTCTACAAATTTTTGGCAAACTCCTCAAAGTTTAAAAATTCGAATTTGCCTCCAAAATTCGATTTTCCCGCCAAAAATTCAAAATTCGCCCCTAACCTAATTTCATCCTTCTGAATTCAAATTCACCTCCAGAATTTGAGTTTAAAGCTTTCTTCCCCACCTACACTCTCTCATACGTTTTAAATGGCTCCCAAACGTGCTCGTACCACATCTACCATGACAGTTACCTCAGTGACACATCCTTTTATGCTGTTTCCCTCCAGCACAGCATACCAAGAGAGATGCACTGGATACATCGGGCGTACGATACTAACGGGCAGAACGCTGGATTGGGCAGCAGTACAGACACTGGGAGTAGGGCCGGAAGTCAGACGCATACTCGACGTGCCACCCTACAGTCGAGTATTCATCGTCACCGAGCCCACATACCTGGAGCTGGTATGTGAGTTCTATGCGTCTTTTACCTACCAACAGGAGCAGATCACATTCCGTTTAGGCGGAATAGATCGATCGATGAGCATGGCCGAGTTCGGCATCGCCCTAGGCATCTGGCAGAGAGATGAGCTGGATACGCCCGCATACACCACAGTAGTTCGAGACTTCACGTCTGCAGACGTCTCCACTGCTTGGGCTCAGATCTGCATGACGGGTGTCCCATACCAGCATGGCTTTGCAAAAGCCACAGGTATTTATCCTACTCTTCGTTACCTGCATGCTATCATTGCACACACATTGTCAGGACGACTGACCGCGCCCGGAACTGTCACCCGGATGGAGACGTTCCTTCTAGCCAACATGCACATGGGGTCTACAATAGAGATGGCGAGACTCATAGCGGTCGTCATGCGAGGATTCGCTACAGACACTAGGAAACAGTGTCTGGAACTCAGACCATACATCACCAGGCTAGCCCGCTACCTGGAGTTGGACATAGAGGGCTCGGAGCTTACTCTGGTCGCCCCGACCACCGTTCCCATTGATTTTACCATCCTACGGAACATGGGAATGGTTGTCCGGGATGCGAGCGGCCGCTACACCATCCACACAGAGCAGCCAGGACAGGCCTCAGCATCAGAAGCAGCTCCACCGCATATCCCTCCATCCGAGACGTTCGTGCCACGTACTGCCTTCGAACGACACATGTCGCACGGATTGGCAGAACTATCGGCACGATACAGTCGAGACATGGACCGGATTGACAGACGGCTGGCAATGATGCATGACAGGGTTGACAGACGACTGGCGGTGATGGATGACAGGATCGCTATGATCACCAGTAGGATTGAGGAGATACATCAGCAGACTGCCCGAGTAGCGGAGAACTTCGAGTTTGACTTAGCGGACCTCGGTCCACTGGATGGCGACCCGTCGGGTTCTTAGTCTCTCTCTCCCCTTCTTTCCTTTCTTTTGTCTTTTGTTTATCTTGTTCTTTGTGTATGTCTGGGCTGTATGACTATGAATCTTTGTACAAAATTGATTTATATGACATACAGAATTGTTGCATTATTTTGTTTTTTTTCTTGTTTTTTTTATGTTTTATTTCTTGTTTTCAAATAAGTGTGGGGTAATTAGCTATGCATGAACACTGAGGACAGTGCCAGACTTAAGTGTGGGGTAGCAGTGCACGGTGCACTGTAGTAGTTTGAGAAAATTTTTGCATGATTTTGCTTGTTTTCCCCGTATTTTCACATCCTTCCAAAATTTTTCCGTCTTTCAGACTTCTAAATGCAGTATGCTTGGTTAAACAAATTGCTTATGTCTATGATAGGTAGGTAGTATGTTATGGTTAGTAGGAGATAATTGATAGCTATCTTGGACTAATTGATTAGGAATAGGGAATTCCTGATAACTGAGCACAACCTTGTCTGGATTAGAGACCTCAACCAATTGCCTATTCGAGACTCCACTAGATAAAATTAGACCAGTTGTGGATATATTGGCAGTTAGAATGACTAGATGAGACTCTGAGCTAAAAGTGAAAAGAACTTAAGGAAGTTAATTACAATAGGGTAGTTTGCTAGCGGCCTTCGCTACTCGAGCACCACTCCTTCGGGGAATTTAAAGCCTGATGCCCTAAGGTCGTGTAGATCTGGGAGTCATCGGAGTGGGACTCGCTACATGGGTAGTTGAAGTTGACGTGTTCTAAGCAGACTCGAAATACCCTGAATCTATAAAGAAAATAACTAAGTGCTAAAACAATAAAAATCTTATCACCAAAGCTCAGAATTCAGAAAGTTATCTGTTGTCAGTGTGTCTAGCGATAGGTCGAAGTATTATCTGGTAGCAGTTAAGATAAGAGTTCATTGTGTTGACTATCTGGTCTAGACTAGTACACACACTACACATCAGGAAGACCCTGTAACTAAGAAAAAAGTCCAACCTAGTTGTTGATTTGTTTTCTGCCTGATCATAACAAGCTACTAGAAACATTTGAGACCTTGTCATAGCAACCTAACCAGTCAGACCTGTGTTAAGAATTGTCTGAAGAATTTTTGGAATAAAAACATGATTAGGAATTTAAGTGACTGCACTACGGTTTAAAATCACTAACTCCATGTAGACTTTGCTTGAGGACAAGCAAAAAGCTAAGTGTGGGGTTATCTGATACGCGAAAATCGTATCACATTTTTAGCATGTTTTTATATATGTTTTAATGTGAAATTGAGAGTAAATTGACATTAATTGTTTACTATTTACTTGATTTCACGGTTTTTATGATTTTGGAAGTGTCAGGTGAAAAGTAGACGAAAACAGCAAATTCTGGGGCAAAACGCAATTTTTGGAAATGTTGACCCGGTCAAAGGTCCGGGACGGGCGTCCCGACCCAGTCAAACCGCCAGGACGGGCGTCCTGAACCGGGACGGGCGTCTCGAACCTGGTCAAAGAATCAGGACGGGCGTCCCGAGCCGCCAGAAGCTGTCCCACATCGAATGTTTTGGAGATTTTCACTCCAGGAAGCTGCTATAAATACCCCAGGCCTCCAGTAGTTGAAATCATCCCTCTCCACTCGATCTGAGTCATTAAGTGGTTTCCAGTGTACAATTTTCCAGTACACAACTCACTCAGAGACTCGGATCTCAGTTTTCTTTCTTATTAGTGTTTGTTTTAGTTTCTGAGATATAGTCTCAGATCTTAGGTTTCTATAGATAGGTTCGTTTCTGGTATTCATAGAATACCCGGGATTTCGTTAGGAGATCCTAAGAGAGCTCTAGGCATTCGAAGAGTCAGTCCACAGGGCTAGGCTTAAGCCCAGGACGTAAGGTAAAGTCTAGCTACTAGGCTGAGGAAGCGTCCTCCGAAGGTTCTAGCGAGTAGAGTCAGGGCGAGCAATACGACATATACAGCAGTACGCTCCGTAGGCGAGACTTCGTAAAGGGTGATTTCTTTATGGCATCGGTCCCCATGTCCCTCTCTTATATGTGTTATTGCTTTGTTCTAAATATGAATTATGAATATCAGATTACGATTTTATGAATAGTTGTGTTATATGTTGAAGTTTTTATGTTTTTCTGGAAATAGCCACTTGCTAAATATTCACTATGTCTGCATGTTTAATGTGCTCTTTTAAACTAACGTTAGGGTTATAGACAATTCCTAACCACGGTCTAATCATAACCTGTTTAGTTTAACAGGCATCAATTAGTATTGGTGTCTGCCATGCTAGATAAAATAACATGCTGAACACCCTGCTTGTTAAAGTAGTCTAGGTAGGAGTCGAGCTGAGTCCAATTATGCCGGCGGCTAGGGCAAGCGGTGTGATCTCCGAAGTGACATAGGGCTTTCATGGATGCCTTCGTCCCGAACCGTGAGTAGGGCCGTCATTAAGGTAGGGCGGTTTATTAGAGACCTCAGATGTGGTACGCCTTTAGACACAGAACATAGTTGCAATCCAGGCTAAGATGCATCTAAAATACTCGAAGACAGGTCAATCAACATATAGGAACAGTATAGCATAGAATCAGAACTCATCTTTAAAACACCTTTAGGATTAATTAGACTTGAACCTAGTGGAGAATGGATCACCCTCTCATCAAAGATATTGATGAAGATTGCATAACTGGATCATAAGATAAGAGTTAGGATAAGAGGCTAGTTACTACTAAGCCGTTGCCACTTCCCTGGGAGTACGATATTTATTTAATAAAATCGTAGATACTTTCCAATAGACTAGCTACACGATAGGTACTCTGCTTTAGGTTCTGGCTGATTAAGTGACACCATAGAGACTAAATGTGACAATTAGTCAATCACAGTCCTTAATTATTCATAATCAACATAGGGTAAAATAACACCTATTTAGCATGTCAACCGGAATCGCATCAACTGCATACTGTCGGATAGCATAGTCCCTATCGTCCGCCAACACCACAGGATTATAGACAGGTTCAGCTTCTACAATGCGCTCCTGCTCAGCCATGTCTACCTTATCCTTGGTTTGTTTCTTTTTCCTCAACGCCTTGGCGGTTCTCTCAATCTCTGGATCAAGTGGAGGCACTGTACCTTGAGAGCTTTTGCGCGTTTTACTCATGCAAAACAGCACACGTTAAGGAATGAATGATACACAAGCTGAAATTTGACAAATAATTCAGATCAATAAACTCACAAAAACAGTTCAGCCCATGCATAGTTTATTCGTCCCTCATTCAATCATTTCAATAATCTTATAAGCTCAAGAATGAGTATAACATAAAACAATAAAAATATAACCAAATGTAAACAATATTTACAATCAATTGACACCAAAATCCCCGGCAACGGCGCCAAAAACTTGTTGCGTTGTGTGCGTGTGTCACAAATTGAGAAGATAATAAAATAGAATAAATCAACGCAATCTTAACAAGTGCAAGTACACACCGGTCAACAAGTAATATATGTACCTAAATACAAGATTATCGATCCCACATGGATTTAGTATGCCAAATATGCATGCAAACATGATTTACATTTTGTTAAAAGAATAAAAGAATAAAGAATGATGAATAAATGGGTGGAGATTCGGAGGTTAAGCTACTGCTAAGCTACTGCTGCAGCAACTGAAATGCTGCAACAACAGAAATGCTGGAGCAACAGAAATGCTGCAGCAATTCTACCTAACTAAAATTACAGGGCAGCCTACTAGAAAATCCCCATGAGAATACAACAGGTAATACAATGCTGTAAAAATCAAGCCAAAAATGTAAGTACAAACCAGAGATGAATGTAAGTATACAAAGCATGCTTTCAGTTCCATATCAATGCTAAAGCATGTCTGGTTTCACCCAGACTACTTGATCTACTAGTCTAGATCCTCGATAACATCGTCTCATGGAGTACGAAGTACCGTGGACCTAACGCAACGCTAGTCAGTGAATGTACCGTTGTTCACGCAGTTTTCAATCCACTGCCATATGAGTGCACTTTCGTGTTTTTACTGCTGTTCACGCAGTTCTCAAATCTAACGCCATATAATTCTAATGTAATTACATGAATAAACCAAGCATTGCTCCATACAAGCATTAAACATAAAAACAGAAAGTAATGCTGCAGCACACCTATCATCATAGTTAAAACAGTGTATTCAACATGCTCATACTTAACTACACCACAACATCTTCAGGTTAAAAACATGTATTATGCTGAAACGAATCATGGAAAACAAGAATCAATGTAATAGGAAAGATTGTCCCTAGGTCCATAGTGACACCAATCAACGGAGTCAAGCCTAAGACGGAAAACAAATCACTCCCAAAACATTTTTAATCAACCCTTGAACCAAGAATCATGAAAGACAAGGACTAACGTAATAGGAAAAATAGTCCCTAGGTCCATAGTGACACCAATCAACGGAGTCAAGCCTAAGACGGAAAACATATTACTCCCAAAACATTTTTAATCAATCCTTGAACACATGTAAACATTCTCATATTACAAAGATCACTAAATTACAAAACAGTAACAAATTGAAGAACATTCAATTACAAAATAGTAAACAAATTGAAGAAATGGAAAGAAGGTTACTCGGGTTGGAGATCACCCTACTGCCCCAAATCGGATTTAATCAAGTTGCTGCTGTCCTTCATTTCATCTGTGTGATGCTGCTGCCTTCGGTTCTGTACAGCTTACAAGAATCCAGCAATGTCACCCCAGCCTTCTCAGGTATTCTCCATCCAAATCTAAGCTAAAAAACAACTCAAAACAATCTACCTACTGCCTAAGTCCTAAGCTGCCCGTAACTAAACACAAAACATACAAAAGCTATGGTAGTATTCTATTTCTCCTCTTTTTCCCCCCAGTGAACTTCTTCTCCCCTCCTCTTTATATATATATATATATATATATATATATATATGTATATATAGCAATTGACACCAAGACTGCCCCTTTTCTCCACCTTCTCTCACAAAACCAGCCAGCAATTGAGAGTTGTCATCATGTGTATGTATATACATATATATATATGTATACCCACTAGGGAATATGCTTCATCTTTTTTTGTACAATGCAGCTGCCACTGCACCTTTTCTCCTAAAAATCTGCCAGAAAATTGAGAGGAATCTCATCATATGTATGTATATATATGTATATATATATATATATATATATATATATATATATATATATTGTTGGACAACAACTATCTTCTATCTTTTTGTCCACCTTGCCAATTAGCACTCCCACAAATATATATATATATACATATAACAAAGATTTCAGCATGTGTACTTTATATATATATATGTATATATATATGTATATATATATATATATATATATATAATATGTATGTATAATGGATGGGACCAAAGAAATGAATACATAGGACCGAAAGTGTCCATCTTTAAATATGCCCAGCTGGATTTTAAGTGACAAATAGTGTGTGAGTGTATATTATATATATATATATATATATAGATAGATATATACATATATATATATATATATGTATAGATGCAATTTATCCACACATTCTTCACATTCTTCTCGGTTACTTTTATCCAACTTTCTTTCAACATTGTCAACTATCCACTTTCCCTTTTTACCCTTGTCACAATAAATCAATTCAAATAAATTCCCAAATAATAACAAATAATACAGATCATCCACATGTTGAGAAATTTATTCAATTAAATTGACTTTTAACAATAAATCCACATTTTAGGTAAAAAGAGAGAAAATATCAAATCAACACATTTTTATTCCATATTCCAAATAAAATTAGTTAATACAGGAATAAAATGTGGCAAAATAGATGTGAATAACTCTATTATTTTAGAGTTATCAGTAGGATTGTCGTAGCATTCAACCACTCACCATTCATCATTCTTTATTCTTTTATTCTTCATGATTCATTATTCATTATTCTTTTATTCTTTTAACCATTTGTACAATCGTATTTGCATCTGTAATTGGCATACATAGTCCCTGTGGGATCGATAATCTTGTACTTGGGTACATATATTACTTGTTGACCGGTGTATACTTGCACTTATTAAGATTGCATTGATTTATTCTATTTTCTTTATCTTTACAAATTGTGACACACGCACACAACGCAACAGTAGCCCTGAAGACGCGAGGTTCATAAGTTAGGAAAATTTCATTGAAGTTTTCAAAGAATAAGTGCAAAGTACAAAGGAATAGCTTACATAAAAAATCTAAGGACTAAATACAAAAAATTTCTAAGGAGCTGCCGAGCTTGAGCCCCCATCAAGCATATCCCAAAACGTGGGAGTAGTAGGACGTGGCGACTTCCAAAAAGGCCTTCCTCTCTTCTCATCCCGCTCCCGGAGTGCTTCCAGCTCTTCAGTAGTGAAAGGAACAAACTCTGCCCCTCGCCTGCACAAATCATTGTATAAGTTTGATCTGAAGGCTTGTAGGAGGATAGACTTGTCTTAGAAGTGGGGATGAAGCTGTCGGATGATGTGTATACATCCTTTATCCAAGAAAGAACCAGCCTCACGACCGATGTCTTCATGGTATGCAGGAGAGCTCTTGAAGTCGTCAATGATCTTCTTCTTGTAATCTTCTGATCGACAGTACTCCAATTCCTCCTGCATGGAGATCCGACTTGCCACAGCTTCATCCCTGGCTGAATTCAAATCAGTGTTGGCCGTTTGTAACTCCGAGTTTCTCTCTTCTACCTTGGCTAGCCGCTCCCTCAGCTCCGCCATCTCGCTGGCCATCTGGAGCTTTTCAGAATTGGCTAACTCCAAGCGCGAAGCTTGGCTAGCTACTTCTGACTCCAGAACAACCAGGCGAGGTTCGTTGGCTGCCAGCCACTCGGCGTCTGCCGCTGCTCGCCCGGATTGCTCCGAAGTTTGGCACTTAGAGATGTGCTTAACTAAGGAGGAAACCTATAAAAAAATGAAAAAATGAGATGAAGGATACAAGAGATTTCCTAGGGACTAAGGACAGAAGTAAAAGGAGAAAACTTACCCGAGCTATCAAGGCACCGACCCGATTAGTGGCCTCCTCAACTCCCATCTCCTTCATCCCAACCAAGCTCTCGGGGTCGTGAGCTCGATCCGGGACTGCACCTCCAAGCATGGTTGCAGCATACTTGTTATTGAAGCAGAGGTTATTGAGGGGAGGAGTTTGAGCAGAGATCTCAGCAGCCAAGGCTCTCAAGGGCTCCTCCTCAGTTGGCAGCTCGAACCCCGGCTGGAGCCATGAAGGACCGGAGCTCCCAGAATTTACCTTGGCCTCGACAGCAGGGGCAGCCTCAGCTTTGGTAGTTGGAGCAGACTCCTCCACAGGTACCGGCCCAGAATCCCTTCGGGATGCCAAGGGGACAGCATCCAAGGCATCCATGGAGACATGAGAAGAAGGAGGGGATACCTCGTTGGAAGGACGCCGAGGAGAAGTCCTCCGCCTTTGACGAGGATGGAGTTGTTCCTCCTCATCCTCCGCCACTTCGGGTGTGGCTTCCCGGCGAGGCCCGGGTGCAGAGCGAGGAGTCCTGCCCCTTACTTCCCCATCCCACTGCACCCCGGTCTATCAGACGTGGGGGAAGCTAGGGTAGGGAATCTAGATATGATTGCCAGACATCCCTTTCCTCCACTTGATTTCCCCAAGCCTTGCTGAACATAGTAGGACCTGCAACAAAAAAACTGAGTCAGATCCCTTACGAAGTACAAAAAAAAAACAAACACATATATTACCCCGACCTCTTCCACACCCACGACTAGTAAGGCTACACGGGTCACTGATGCGATTCCGGTTGACGTGCTAAATAGGTGTTATTTTACTCTATGTTTATTATGAGTAATTAAGGACTGAGTCTTACTAACTGTCACTTAGCATTCAATTATTGTCACTTAATCAATCAGAACCTAAGGCAGAGTACCTATAGTGTAGCTAGTCTGTTGGAAAGTATCTACGATTTTATTAAGTTAAATATCGTACTCCCAGGGAAGTGGCAACGGCTTAGTAGTAACTAGCCTTTTATCCTAATTCTTATCTTATGATCCAGTTATGCAATCTTCATCAAATACTTTGATGAGAGGGTGATCCATTCTCCACTAGGTTTAAGTCTAATTAATCCCAAAAGTGTTTTATTGATGAGTCCTGATTCTATGTTATACTATTACTATACGTTGATTGACCTATATTCGAGTATTTTAGACATGTCTTGGCCTGGATTGCAACTATGTTCTGTGTCTAAAGGTTACCACATCTGAGTTTCTACGCTACCGCCCCATCGTTAAGGGTAACGGCCCTACTCACGGCTCGGACTAAAGTCAGCAATGAACGGTACCCTATGTCACTTCGGTATCATGCTGCTCATCTCATAACCGCCGGCATAACACTCTACTCAGCCTACCTAGACTACTTTCAACCAACAGGGTGTTCCGCAGATTATTTTATCTAGTATGGCAGACACCAATACTAATTGATGCCTGTTAAACTAAATAGGTTATGAATAGACCGTGGTTAGGATTTGTCTATAACCCTAATTTCAGTTTAAAAGAACGGCAATAGACATGCAAACATAATGAGTATTTAAGCAGGTGGCCATTTCCGGAAAATCATAAGAACTTCAACATATAAAATAGATATTCATAAGAATCGTAATCTGATATTCAAATTAATATTTAGATAAAACAATTCGTAAACATACAGAACCTCGTTTAGGGGACCCACTGTCATAAAGTAATCACCACTCTATGCAGGTCCAGCCGGCGCTGCAGCTCCTGTATGCTCCTAACTGCTCGATCCTACTCTGCTCGGTAGAGCCTTCGGAGAACGCTCCTCAGACCTAGTAGCAATTGCTTTACCTTACATCCCGGGCTTAAGCAAATTGCCCTAATCTGACTAAGAACACGCACCCTATCTCTCTCTTAGGATCTCCTAACGAAATCCCGGTATTCTATGAATACAAAAAATGAACCTATCTATCGAAGCCTAAGCTCTGAGACTATTTCTCAGAAACTAAGAAAACGAAACACTAAAGAAAGAAGGAAAACTAAAACTGAAACCCGAGTCTCTCAGTGACTTGTGTACTCGAGAATTGTACACTGGAAGTCTCTGAATGACTCAGATCGAGTGGAGAGGAATGATTTCAACTCCTGGAGGCCTGGGGTATTTATAGCAGCTTTTTGGAGTGAAAAATTTCAAAAAATTCGATGTGGGACAAATTCTGGTGCTTCGGGACGCCCGTCCCGAACCGTTGACCAAGTCAACATTTCCAAAAATTGCATTTTTACCCCAAAATTTGCTGTTTTCGTCTACTTTTCACCTGACAATTCCAAAATCATAAAAACTGTGAAATTGAGTAAATAACAATCAATTAAGATCGATTTCCTATCAATTTCACCCTAAATCATACGTAAAAACATGCTAAAAAAGGTATATGATTTTCGCGTATCAGATAACCCCACACTTAGCTTTTTGCTTGTCCTCAAGCAAAGTCTACCTGAAGTTAGTGATTCTAAATCATATGTGCAGTCACTTAAATTTCTAGTCATGTTTTTATTCCAAAAATTATTCAGATAATTCTTAACACAGGTCTGACTGGTTAGGTTGCTATGACAAGGTCTCAAATGTCTCTAGTAGATTGTTAGGATTGAGCAGAAAACAATTTAACAACTAGGTTGAACTCTTCTCTTAGTCATAAGGTCTTCCTGATGTGTAGTGTGTGTACTAGTCCAGACCAGATAGTCAACACAATAAAATCTTGTCTTAACTATTACCAGATAACACTTCGACCTATCGCTAGACACACTGACAACAGATAACTTTCTGAGTTCTGAGCTTTGGTGATCAGATTCTATCATTTAGTATTTATTGATTCCTTTCGTTTATAGATTTTCTAGGGTATTTTGAGTCTGCTTAGAACACGTCAACTTCAACTACCCATGTAGCGAGTCCCACTCCGATGACTCCCTGATCTACACGACTGTAGCGTTGTGTGCGTGTGTCACAATTTGTAAAGATAAAGAAAATAGAATAAATCAACGCAATCTTAACAAGTGCAAGTATACACCGGTCAACAAGTAATATATGTACCTAAGTACAAGATTATCGATCCCACAGGGACTATGTATGCCATTTACAAATGGAAATACGATTGTACAAATGGTTAAAAGAATAAAAGAATAAAGAATAATGAATCATGAATGGAGAGTGGTCTAATGCTACGACATTTCTACTCCTAACTACAGTTAACAGTTAAAAGTCTACTGCTAAGCTACTGCTGCAGCAACTGAAATACTGCAGCAACCGAAATGCTGCAGCAACCGAAATGCTGCAGCAATTCTACCTAACTAAAATTACAGTTAAAAGTCAGCCTACTGGAAATTACCACAAGAGTACTGCAGGTAATACAATGCTGCGGCATTTACGCCAAAAATGTAAGTACAAGCCAAAGATGAATCTAAGTATACAAAGCATGCTTTCAGTTCCATATCAATGCTATAGCATGTCTGGTTTCACCCAAACTACTTGATCTACTAGTCTAGATCCCCGATAACATACCGTGGACCTAGCGAACGCTAGGCAGTGAATGTACCGCTGTTCACGCAGTTTTCAATCCACTGCCATATGATTACCGCTGTTCACGCAGTTCTCAATTATAGCGCCACATAATTCTAATGCAATTACATGAATAAACTAAGCATTGCCCCATACAAGCATTAAACATAAAAACAGCAAGTAATGCTGCAACATACTTATCATCATAGTCAAAACAGTGTATTCAACATGCTCATACTTAACTACACCACAACATCGTCAGGTTAAATATATTATGCTGAAACGAATCATGGAAAACAAGAATCAACGTAATAGGAAAGATAGTCCCTAGGTCCGTAGTGACACCAATCAACGGAGTCAAGCCTAAGACGGAAAACAAATCACTCCCAAAACATTTTTAATTAACCCTTGAACCAAGAATCATGAAAGACAAGGACTAAAGTAATAGGAAAAACAGTCCCTAGGTCCTTAGTGACACCAATCAACGGAGTCAAGCCTAAGACGGAAAACATATTACTCCCAAAACATTTTTAATCAATCCTTGAATACATGTAAACATTCTCATATTACAAAGAACATTTGATTACAAAACAGTAGTAACTTGAAGAAATGGAGAGAGGATTACTCTGGATCGGAGATCACCCTACTGCCCAAATCGGTTTAATCAACGTACTGCTGCCCTTCGTTTCCTCTGCTTGATGCTACTGCCTTTCTACTGCTCAGCTGATGAATGTTGCAGCAAGTCACCCTGCTCACTCTTAGGTTCTTCCCTCTCAAAAGTTAGTCTAAAAAACTAAGAAAAAACTATCCTATTCTCAAATGGCCAAAAGCCAAAACTGAACTACTCTCTCCCGTGCCCACTGTCCATAATTCCCTTCTTTTTCTTTCCAAAAATTCCAGCCAATAAAAAAATAATTTGCAGCTGTCTTCTGGAATTTTCTTGTCATCTCCCACTGAGTGCTGCAGCATTTGCAGCCGAATTTCTGTCTTTTTTTTCCTATGATTGCTGCAGGATTTCAGCCGCATATTCTAGCAGCTTTCCTGAAATTTTTCCACCGAATGCTGCCCCTTTTCCCCACCTACTCTCACAAAACCAGCCAGCAATTGAGAGTTGTCATCATGTGAATATATATACATACATATATATATATACCCACTAGGACATATGCTTCTTCTTTTTTGTATAATGCAGTTGCCACTGCACATTGTTTTCCTGAAAATCTGCTAGAAAATTGAGAGGAATCTCATCATATGTATGTATATATATGTATATATATATATATTGTTGGACAACAACTATCTTCTATCTTTTTGTCTACCTTGCCAACTTGTACTCCCACAAATATATATATATATATACATATAACAAAGATTTCAACATGTGTACCTTATATATATATATATATGTATGTATATATATGTGTATAATGGATGGGACCAAAGAAATGAATACATAGGACCGAAAGTGTGCATCTTTAAATATGCCCAGCTGGATTTTTAAATGACAAATGGTGTGTGGGTGTGTAATATATATATATATATTATATATATATATATATAATATACATATAGATACGTATAGATACATATATGTAGAGATGCAAATTTTCCACTCATTCTTCACTTTCCTCTCGGTCACTTTTATCCAACAATGTCAACCATCCACATTCCCTTTTTACCCTTGTCACAATAAGTCAATTCAAATAAATTCTCAAATAACAAATAATACAACTTATCCACATGTTGAGAAATTTATTCAATTAAATTGACTTTTAACCATAAATCCACATTTTTAGGTAAAAAGAGAGAAAATATCAAATCAACACATTTTTATTCCATTTTCCAAATAAAGTCAATTAATTCCCGAATAAAATGTGGTAAATTAGATGTGAATAACTCTATTATTCTAGAGTTATCAACGACCTTAGGGCATCAGGCTTTAAGTTCCCCGAAGGAGTGGTGCTCGAGTAGCGAAGGCCGATGGCAAACTACCCTATTTTAATTAGCTCACTTTTTTTTCTTTTTCACTTTTGGCTCGGAGTCTCATCTAGTCATTCCAATTGTCAATGCATCCTACAACTGGTCTAATTTTATCTAGTTAAGTCTTGAAAAGGTAATTGGCTGAGGTCTCTAACCCAGACTAAGTTGTGCTTAATTATCAGGAATTCCCTACTCCTAATCAATAAGTTCAAAAATAGTCATCAATTATCTCCTACTAACCATAACATTCTACCTACATATCATAGACGTAAGAAATTGTTTAACCAAGCATACTGCATTTAGAAGTTTGAAAGACGGAAAAATTTTGAAAATAAATTTTGGAAGGGTGTGAAAATACGGGGAAAACAAGCAAAAGCATGCAAAAAGTTTTGCAAACTGCTACAGTGCACCGTGCACTGCTACCCCACACTTAAGTCTGGCACTGTCCTCAGTGTTCATGCATATCGAATTACTCCACACTTATTTGAAAACAAGGAGAAACAAAAACAAAACAGAAATTTCTTACCCCACACTTATTTGACTGACTAAGGGTAAGAAGGAAAATGAAGTAACGAAGTACATAACAAATAACAAAACACGAAATGAAGAAAATAAAAGGAAGATGATGGTTAGAAAAACTCCCTTCTTGCCTCTAGCAGAAGGGTTTTCTCTAGGCTATCAATTGGCTCTTCACCTTAGCCATGTGCTATTGCTGAGGCGCTCTTGACTGTGTAAGCTCTAAATATTGGAACGGATGACGTCACCTCCGATCCTTCATTGTCGAGCTCCAGGTAGTGGCCCATTCATTTGATGAATGGCTCGAGCCCCACGGACTGCTTCCTCGAATCATTTGTAAGATTTCTCACAACCATAGCAACGTATCCAGGAGGAACGTGTCTAGGAATGAGATTTCTTGGGATTTGTGTGCCTTCCTGCCAATGTTAGTAAAGGTATTGCATGCAAGTCTCGAATGGAAGAAAAGATACCTGAAGTTTTGGCGAAGCTGTGGTGGTAGGGGGCTCCAGTTGTGTAGATCTGGGCCCAAGTATTTGAGACTTCCTCGGGGAAGTTTCTCACAGCTGATTGGTATGTAGGGGATGCAAGCTCCTCCATTGCTATGCTCCTGATACAACGCCAAATTCTTCTATATCCCTTGACCCTTCGATACCACTTGGTAGATCACTTGCTTGCACTGGTCTGGCTTTAATTGTTGCCAGTATCTCATCTATTGATTCTGCGAGTGTGGGTTTTGCTGTGGTGGTGTCTTCTGAAAGTTTCCAGCTTCCGAATTACTCCTCAGCTAAATCACGTATGATTCCTCTAGCGGGGATTGTATGCGTCTCCCATTGGAGCAGCATTCTGCAGTAACCTACTCCTACCTCTTTTGGAATGGTCAGTCATTCCCATAGCAATCCCTGCTAAAGTGTGGTACTTAGCAGACTTCATAGATTTGATACACAGGCTGAACATTTCTTCCTAAGACATCGACACTCTGAATCTGGAAAACAACTAGAATCTGCACATGACTTTAACATCATTAGTAGGTAATGCCTGTGGTTCAGGCCATTTTGAAAAGTGTTCCACGACTACTATGATGTAATTATGTTCAAAGGAAGAAAGGAAAAGGATTCGAAATACCCCTGATATCAAAGGTTGCAACATTCTGTGTACGTTGCTGGGGTAGACGATCTCTGGAAGATGTGTTACCTATTATTTGGCAAGCATCGCAGGACTGTATCAGAGATACAAAATCCTTGAATATGGTGGGTCAACAAGATCCTGCTTTCAACACTTTCCGGGCAATGTTGATAGCCATCAATTGGTCTCCCGTAGATTCTTTAGGTCCATGCTCCAAAATCTTGTGTCCTTCATCTTCTGAGACACCTCTTCTAATCAACTGATCTGCAAAAATTAGAAGAGAAACTGCCCAGTAGTAATATTTCAAATCAGCAAAGAATTTCTTCTTTTGCTGATAAGTCATATCACTTGGAACTTATTCAGTGACTAGATAATTTGCAATAAACCACAGATGAGAATTATTATACATAGCAAACAATGCAAATAAGTTTTCATCCAAACATTTATTAGTATTACACTAGCCTCTAACTCGGGGTTTTCTAATCTAGACCAATGGTTTGCTTTCTAGATTTTCAACCCTTTTTCTTATCCCTTTATTCTATATCAAATTCAATAGAACTTAACTATTCAATCTTGGTTCATCATTAGTTTTATTGAACATATATCTTAGAGTAAAGTAATCAGTGTATACTATTGTTTAGACTAGGCATGGCATGAATGTATCATAGGCATATGCAATAACTAGTAATCCCTTTTCAGTGGTGGTAAGGTTCTACTAGGCATCAGTAAAAGGTCTTACTTGCATAGTGTTAATATGAAGTTCTAATCATGCCTATTTCCTAAAACAATCATTACTATATGGTCACTAGCATCGCATAATAATTTACAAAGCAAATTCCAATTAGGTGATGTCATAATGGGTGCAGTAATTCCTTTTGGTTTAAACAATCTCATGCATTTATCATCAAACAAAAGGAACATCCTTTCTCATTAGAATACTCAGAGGTTTGTCTATTAAAGAAAATTTTATTTCATGATTCTGTCTAATAGACTAAGCATGACCTAAGAAATTTCCACAATGATATTTCTTCCAGATTAAAACCTGAGGCAACTCAGAAAAATATTCTATCCTCATTTCCATTTTTAATTTTTTTCGAAATTAAGTAATAGGGAAAAAATGAAAAAGAGAAACAAATGTACGAAAAAAAAACAACTAAGAAAGAACAAGAGATAGGGAAGAAAAACAACTTACCGTTGAGCAAGAAAAATACATTCTTTTTGGATTTTAAATTTTTTTTCTTTTTATGTTTAATATCGAAAGCCAGTAAAATCCCTCAATATGGTTTTAGAATAATTTTCTAAAATTGGGTTATCCTAAGTGTCTTAATTCCAGATAATATCTAAAATCAATTAGTTATGATAACCCTATATTTCGGAAATTGATTGTCTAACTAGTATAAGATAAGTGTAGGTCTAAGGTCTAGGTTACTACCGTTACCTATCATAAGTCTCTAGAATTGTGGCCTTTAAACCTAAATTCATTATGATATTTCCCCGGCAACGGCGCAAAAAATCTGATGCGATTCCGGTTGACGTGCTAAATAGGTGTTATTTTACCATATGTTGATTATGAGTAATTAAGGACTGAGTCTTACTAACTGTCACTTAGCATTCAATTATTGTCACTTAATCAATCAGAACCTAAGGCAGAGTACCTATCGTGTAGCTAGTCTGTTGGAAAGTATCTACGATTTTATTAAGTTAAATATCGTACTCCCAGGGAAGTGGCAACGACTTAGTAGTAACTAGCCTTTTATCCTAATTCTTATCTTATGATCCAATTATGCAGTCTTCATCAAATACTTTGATGAGAGGGTGATCCATTCTCCACTAGGTTTAAGTCTAATTAATCCCAAAAGTGTTTTATAGATGAGTCCTGATTCTATGTTATACTATTACTATATGTTGATTGACCTATATTCGAGTATTTTAGACATGTCTTGGTCTGGATTGCAACTATGTTATGTGTCTAAAGGTTACCACATCTGAGTTTCTACGCTACCGCCCCATCGTTATGGGTAACGACCCTACTCACGGCTCGGACTAAAGTCAGCAATGAACGGTACCCTATGTCACTTCGGTATCATGCTGCTCGTCTCACAACCGCCGGCATAACACTCTACTCAGCCTACCTAGACTACTTTCAACCAACAGGGTGTTCCGCAGATTATTTTATCTAGTATGGCAGACACCAATACTAATTGATGCCTGTTAAACTAAACAGGTTATGAATAGACCGTGGTTAGGATTTGTCTATAACCCTAATTTCAGTTTAAAAGAACGGCAATAGACATGCAGACATAATGAGTATTTAAGCAGGTGGCCATTTCCGGAAAATCATAACAACTTCAACATATAAAATAGATATTCATAAGAATCGTAATCTGATATTCAAATTAATATTTAGATAAAACAATTCGTAAACATACAGAATCTCGTCTAGGGGACCCACTGTCATAAAGTAATCACCACTCTATGCAGGTCCATCCGGCGCTGCAGCTCCTGTATGCTCCTGACTGCTCGATCCTACTCTGCTCGGCAGAGCCTTCGGAGAACGCTCCTCAGACTTAGTAGCAATTGCTTTACCTTACATCCCGGGCTTAAGCAAATTGCCCTAATCTGACTAAGAACACGCACCCTATCTCTCTCTTAGGATCTCCTAACGAAATCCCGGTATTCTATGAATACCAAAAAATGAACCTATCTATCAAAGCCTAAGCTCTGAGACTATTTCTCAGAAACTAAGAAAACGAAACACTAAAGAAAGAAGGAAAACTGAAACTGAAACCCGAGTCTCTCAGTGACTTGTGTACTCGAGAATTGTACACTGGAAGTCTCTGAATGACTCAGATCGAGTGGAGAGGAATGATTTCAACTCCTGGAGGCTTGGGGTATTTATAGCAGCTTTCTGGAGTGAAAAATTCCAAAACATTCGATGTGGGACAAATTCTGGTGCTTCGGGACGCCCGTCCTGGTGGTTTGACTGGGTCGGGACGCCCGTCCCGAACCGTTGACCAAGTAAACATTTCCAAAAATTGCATTTTTACCCCAAAATTTGCCGTTTTCATCTACTTTTCACCTGACACTTCCAAAATCATAAAAAGTGTGAAATTGAGTAAATAACAATCAATTAAGATCGATTTCCTATCAATTTCACCCTAAATCATACATAAAAACATGCTAAAAAAGGTATATGATTTTCGCGTATCAGTCACATTGGAAAGAAAAAATAGCCTCGGGGTGTATAGTCTAGTCCTCATTTGGGCTCTCCTCGGCAAAACCTAACTCCCTCTTCCTCTCAGTCAAACTAGCCCCTATGCCGCACCACTTTAGGCTGGCTTCACTCAACAAATCGACAGAAGAATATACCCGGGTTTGGTTCTGGCGACTATCTCCTAAGTCCCGAGTAATGACCTCTAGAAAGGCTTTTTCAGAATGACTAAGGGAAGAAGGACCCTCTATTTGAGTCCACTGGAAGTTTTTGCTAACACAAGGACGAAAGGGAAAACCTATACGTGACTCAACATTCATCCACCTACCCTTGAAGTCTACCTTATTGGGCGGGGAGTCAAAAAGGACAACCTTATTTCAGCGTGGACGGAGTGAAAGAGTATTGTCCAACATCCGAAGTGAAGAAAAAAACATTTTAAGAATGTTAGAAGACAACTTGAACCCTAATCTATGACAGAGACAAATAAGGCAAAAAATAGTGCGAACGACATTAGGATGCACCTGCCCGGGCTGAATTCGAGCAAACACTAAGAAATCAACAAAAGCAGGGCCCATAGGAAGACGAAGACCCGCTTTGAAATGAGCTAAAGGAATGGGAATACTACGGAGTGACATTCTTCCTGCTAAAGGGGCAACAAAAACTCTATAAGTCCGAGGATCTACACTATACCTACGAGCAAAGGACTATGCCTGCTCACGGCTAATCCTATTTCGACTTAAGGGAAAATCAGGAGGAGGAGGCGGCATAGAAGGCTGGAATGGGACTCCCTCATGAACTTCACCCTCACCATCCCTAGCCGCTACTGTAACTTCTGGTTGGGCAGGTTGAGGATCACCAAAGCCCTCATTCATGAGCTCCTCAACCTCCCTTTCATCTTCTCTCTCGGCAACCATTACCTGTGAACGGAGGTTCAACATTTAGAACTCCATTCAAACAAAGAAGCTACCCAGAAAGATAAACCTAAAACCCTAAACCCATGAAAAAATACATGATCCTACCCTTATTAACCCACAGAAAAACAAAGCAAACAGAGGAAGCATGGCAGAATCACAGAGCAGCCCATCAACAATAGAAGAATGAACAGAAGCCAGGCAGTAAAATGAGAAAACATACCTTTTTTAGTGTCTGAGTTTGAGGCGGAAAACTGAAGAAATGTGACTGATCTTGCGAGGAAAACAAAGACGAAGGAATCTTCAGAAGGCGTTAATGGCAGAACACTATAAAGGCAAAGAAGCAAAAGTAAAGAAAAAGGGCATATGAAAAGGAGAAGATCACTAAATAGACGAGAAAAAACTTTTTTGAAATGATTACTTGCCAGAATCGATGCATCGGGGAAAGCGAAAAGGTACTTCTGTCGGCTGACATTCTGCAATTAATGACAGGCGCAGAAGACGAAAAGACAGCTAGTCACAATCAAAGACCCTAACTTCAGCCACAAGTCAAAGTACTCAACACGCGTATCCCGCCAAAGCTCCCCTACTTCGTCAGGTGGAACTTCGACGAGGGGCCACTGAACAGTCAGAAAAATACCTCAGGGGCAGAACGATAATTTCGCCACACCTTAACTTCCCCTGATCTCACCTGACGTTATAAATACAAATTAATGGGCCTCATCAAGGCCAGACGTTATCTCCTTTAAGGCCACATTTATAGCCCGTTATCCACAACGGTCGAAACGGCCCAAATCTCCAACGGTAATCTTATTAATAGACTCCTATAAAAGAGAGATTTGAACATAAGGTAAGAACTTTTTTCCTAATTTCCAGATATCCTAAAATACACTCTACTGACTTAAGCATCGGAGAGTTCATGGGGTACAAACTCCCCATGAACTTACTTGTTTTGCAGGCTCTCGATAAGCTAAGTATAGCATCCCGAGGTACGCTCTGATTACACCAAGCGAGGTATCGCCCCAAGAATTTTACTTCGCCTACCCAAAGTACCATCTTCCTTGACCTTGACCAGTTCAAAAGCTTTCCTTTACGAGTCAACCATAAAGTTTTCTGAATTCCCGGCATCCCAATTTACCTTTTTACCCCTCGACAGATTCTTGCAGAATCAATATATATATATATATATATATATATTGGAGGAATTTAATGGTTGTTACCAATGGTATATTTCCATAGGAGGACTGATCCGACAGTTCCCCAGCTACCATTGTGCAGACCACAATCTTGTATTTTACCGGGGCTTATGTTGGGCACTTCATGTGGTGTGGATTTAAAGAGTTCATGAAACAAATCTCCATTGGACTTCACTTCAATCTCAGTTACAAGCTTACCTTTTAAGCTCATTTTGTTTTTCCCCTTTTCTTTTTCTTTGGCTAATTACTTAATACAAGTGAGATCAAAGGATGAAGTGATGGTGGTCTTTATATACTTGTGCGGAAAACAAAATACTTGAACACGGTTTCTCGTACTCAAATTAAAATACTAAAAATAATCCATGTTTTAATATGAAGTTTTAAATATATGTAGGAAATAAAAACTTGATGGAATAGTACCTTAGTTGAAATAAATAAATAAACAAAAATAAGAAAACATGGAAATGGGTTATATCCTTTAGTTCTGAAAAAAAAATTAAATATCCATCAAAATTATAAAAAGAAAAAAAAAGAAAGTAATTTTCGATTAAAAATTAAAATATAGAAGTTTATATTCAAATTCCCCATCAAAATTGAAATACATTTATCCAACAAAAAGTAAATTGAAGGTGAACTCAAGAAAATTGAAAAACAAACAAGAAAAAAATAAAACTATCCTACAAAAAGATATACATGATTCAATTTGTTTATTAAATTAAGACAAACGATATACTTTATAGTCAACTTCTTATATTCAGCTCATACCAATCTTATATTCCTCGCACTTCTTATGTTTATCTAACACATATGCACACATCGCTATTTGAAGATAAAATCCAATTCAATTATCTAAGGGTAAACTATCCCAGATGCACCTCTTAAATGTCAAAATTTAGCTTTTGCACCTCAAAGATTTTTTTGTACATAGAATGCCCCTAACGTTTCAAAACGTCCCACTACATGCACATCTGTTAAGTCAAACCGTTAGTGACTCAATTTTTCCGTTAGTGAACTTTTTTCACTATTTAATACTATTCCAATTAGGGGTATTTTTGTCTAATATTTTAAATTTTTTTTAATTTTTTTTTAAATTGTTTTTATTTTCTACTTCTTCCTCTTTTTCTCTCTCTTCCTTTTTTCTCTCTTCATTAATTTATTTTTTTTTTGTCTCTCCATTAATTTATTTTTTTTCTCTCTTCCTCTTTTCTCTCTCTTCTTTCTTTCTCTCTTCATTAATTAAAATTTTTTTTCTCTCTCTCCATTAATTTAATTTTTTTTCTCACTTCCTCTTTTGTCTCTCTCTTTTTCTTCTTCCTTTCTCTCTCTCTTTTTTTTCTTCATTTCTCTCTCTTCCTTATTTCTTTCTGAGAAACTTGAACAATCGTGACGGCTATTAGTGGAATGAGACAGAGAGTCAACAAATTCGACACTAGATAGTGGTATCCCAGTTTGACGTACTTGAAATTCACGCTTTGTAGAAAATTCGGTAGAACCTTTCGATCTCTGCCGCCGGAATCGACACCACCACCATTAACAGAGGAAGAAGAAGAAATTTGGGGCTGACTTAGAGTCGTAGCCATGCTGATGAGATTTCTAGTAATTTCTCAGTAAGGGAAATTCTATTGAAATGCTTGTATATATATATAGAGAGAGAGAGAGAGAGAGAGAGAGAGAGAGAGGAAGAAGAAAAAGAGAGAGAAAAGAGGAAGAGAGAGAAAACAAATTAAATTAATGAAAAGAGAAAGAAGGAAGTGAGAGAAAAAAATAATAAATTAATGAAGAGTGAAAGAAGGAAGAGAGAGAAAAGAGGGAGAAGAAGGAAATTTTTAAAAAAACATTTTAAATTTTTTTTAAAATTTAGACAAAAATGCCCCTAACTGGAATAGTACTAAATAGTAAAAAAAGGTTGATTAACGGCAAAATTGAGTCACTAACGGTTTGACTTAACAGAAGTGCATGTAGTGGGACGTTTTGAAACGTTAGGGGCATTCTATGTACAAAAAATCTTTGAGGTGCAAAAACTGGATTTTGACCTTTAAGAAGTGAATCTGAGATAGTTTACCCATTATCTAAATATAAATAATATATATCTTTTAAGATAAAATCCAAACTTTTACTAAATTTTATAATTCACCTTTTAAAACTTGGGACATAATTTTATATTGCATATATAAAATTAAGTTACACACACACACATATATATATATAAAATATAAGTTCAATTAATATTTTTTTTATAATCCATTCCATTCAATTTATTATTTTCTAAAAGATTTTCCAAACTCACTGCAACTAATCATGACTAATTAGACAATGTTGTCGAATTAGGTAAAAACTTCCATATAAAGTCATCTTAGTTTTATTTTATGCATACCTACTAAAAAAAACCATTCTTATCCAAATCTTAAATCTAACTAATTAGGACATAATACCCATGATTCACGTTCCACTTTTTTTTTTTTTTTTTCCTTAAGATACGTATTTTGTACATTAATTAGGACATTTCGATTTGTCTTAGAAACTTTCCACTAACACTCTTGACCCTTTTCTTCTCTATATATATATATATATATAATATATATATATATTATATTTGCATGTAAATTAAATACGTGTAACTAGGGTTACCATACTGAGCTAAAATAAATTGATATTATGAGACATGGACAGTGGACCATAACATATTAACATTTAATATCCATTACTATACTGATAGTCAATTATTGAGGAGACAGCCGCATCTGATTGTTGCCGTGCAAATAAATCAACTCCATTTATTTATTTATAATAAGAAACTTAATTAAGATGACAGTTAATTTTAAAAACAAAAACAAATAAATTTCGATTTAAAATTTATAACCTTTCAAAGTCATAAATAAATAAGTTAACAATCAAAACTACACCTTCTTAATTTGAAATATTTTTTTTTAATAAAATTATATGATACTTTTTTAATTAATATTTTTAAAAACAATTTTTTTTTAAAGTTATCCTCTTAGGAAACAACTAATATATATATATATATATATAATATATATATATATACATATATATATTATACATATTTATTTGTAATATTTAGAAATTAAGTTGTATTTATTTTTATTTATACTTTAATACTTTTATAAATTAATATTCTATAATTCATTATTATTGATTATTCTTATTGAAGAAATTTAGTTAAATGAAACTTTATATTTTTTTTTGTAGAAAAACAAACAAACATTAAATTTTGGGAGCACTTGTTATTTTTGTTTAAAATATGAATAAAATTTTATCTTTCGGACTTAAAAATTAATTTGTGAATTTTACTATATTTGGAAAAACGTAAATATTTTGAAGTGTTATAAAATTTATATTAATATACAATTCCACCTCTCCCCCTATTTTTGTTTTAGATAATCAAATAAGTTTAAAATCTTTGTGTATTGATAAAGGACTTTTCAGACTCTTTATAAATATAATTTTTATAAATATAAATTTTCTCTAAAAAATAAAAGTTTACAATTTCCGATATTCCCTTTGAAATTTAAGATTACGAATCCTATTGGTTGCTTCTTCGGTGGCTGTGAAGGCTACCTGTTGTTGTGTAGTTTAATTTTACCCTCACAACTGTACAAACATATTTATAAAATCTTACAGATAAATAGTCATAGTTTATTAATAACATAAATAATCTTAATAAATGATGAACCCATTTTTACAAAACATTAAAAAATTAAATTATTTTTTCTTTCAATCTTGATAATAAATCGGAAATTATCCTATATATATATATATATATTATACGTGTAAACACTTCAGCTTTTTAAATACTAAAGTTTTATATAACACTTTAAAAAAGGTGCTCAAATATTTATAAGTAAAAATTTGAGTACGTGTAATCAAATGTTCAATGTTTTAAAAGGAAAATTACCAAACTTCCTTATTTGTACTTAAGTGAACATTTACAAAATTAAGTACAAATAAGGAAGTTTCGTAATTTTTCTTTTAATTTACACTATTATAATAAAATATTAATTATATGAAAATTTTTAATTTAAATAAAATTAAGATTTAAATCCTAATTTAAGTAAACATAGCTGCTATTCTAGATACCTTTGCATGTTATCCAAAATTCACTATTTGTATCGGCAAACACGTTGCAATCTACAAGTTGACTCACCAACACAATTTATTATATATATATATATATATATATATTTGTTCATTATTTCATACAATTCAAAAACAAACTAAAAAAAAGCTAGCTGAATTATTAGCTCACGCAACTGCTATTTCAGCGAGATTTGCACTTTATTCACACAATACATACATACATATATATATATAAACAAACCATGCATTGCAAACCACAAGTACTACAGCTGCGTGTCTTCTTCATTTCCAAATTTTCATTTGAGATGATGAGTCTCGATGTCTTTCGTAACATGAAGACAAAACTCCATAAAAGTATGAGGATCTGGAATATTAGGGTTCTTCTTCTCATATTCAAAAGTCCAGGTTACCAAATTGTTTACACCTTTAGTATCCACATGAACAGTTATATGAAAGTTTTTGTACAATTGCATTAGATCTCCTTCTATAACTTCAAATTTCACCAATTTGTTTGCCTCATCTATGGCGCTGATAACCTCTTTCGCCACTTTCCCTTTCCCCTCTGATCAATAATAAAGTATACCGTTATTAAAACACACATATATACACAAATATATATATATATATATATATATATATATATGGACGATTTTGAAATATTTGATTGAAGAATTAATTTATTATATCAAGAATTCTAAACTAAAAGATATCTTGCCGATCTTATTAAATTGAATTTTTTGCTTAGGACACAAGATGTCCTAAATGAGTTCTAATTATGGGAAAATATTTTTTGGGGGAGAAAGTTCTTATCCTAAATTTAAAACAGCTGTATATATGAATTAAAGATTGAATCTTTGATATTAGAGAAAACTAAATTAAATTATGTGTTCTTGATGAGTTAAATTTAATTTTTTAAGTTGAAGGACATACCATGTGTATACTTCCAGCAGATGACAGATCCAACTTTTCCCCAATCACCTTCATGAAGATCAACGTTTTGGATCTTATCTGGACTCATCCCTGAAATATGATGAGGTCTTTCCCTGAAGATTTCATGGAACACATCACCATCAGATTTTATCTCAATTTGAGAAACGAGTTTTCCAGTTAAGGATTTAGCCATGGTTTCAGAATGTTGTTTAGAAGTTCAAGAGAAAGAAGAGAAATGATTTTAGAGTGATAAAGGAAATGATACTTGTGGGAAATACTTCGACACTTTCTACCTATTTATAATACGAAGATCGAGCGCCAGCCGCCTTCGGTTATTGTTTTTTTTAATTTTGTTAATTATTTTATTTTTAAATATATATATATATATATATTTATATATATATTGCACTTGAAGAAGGAAAATGGGATAGCGACAACACCTAATAACTGTAACAATGTCCCATGCAAATAACTCCTCGAACGCTGTAGAAAGAGTGTCAAAGACTTTTTGTTTTTTGTTTTTTTTTCTTCTCTTTATGTTGAAGTTTTTAAATATTTATTATATTTTGGATTTATCAATTTTAAGTATGATTATTTACCTCAGTTAGTACAAGCATTAGTTACAACTTTTGACAAGTTATAAATTTAAGAAATGATAAATACAAAAATGCCTTAAAATAAAAAAGAAAATTTGTATATAATTAAATTATATATATTTAAAGGTTTTGGCCAAAATAATCTTTAAATTATTTATATTTGATAAAATTAGTCACTAAATTAGGTTAATTTTAGTGAAATTCATGTTTATTATATAAATACTGTGAAATTAATTAATTTTAATATGCTTAATGAAAAAATAAATTATCAAAATTAGTCTCCAAATTATATATCTTTACTAAAGTGGTCATTGTACAATGTAAATATTGTGAGACTAGTTATTTTATCTAAATATCTATTAAAATATTTGTTAATTAATTTAAAGATATATATATTGTTACACTATTTTAATATGCTCACTAAAAAAAATAGATCCTAAATTATTTTATTAATATTAATTTTTTGTGAAATTAATTTTATATTATATAAATATTGTGAGATTAATCTTTTTAGCTACAAATTTATTTAACTATTAGTTAAGAAAAAAAAAGTTGAAGGATATTTATCAAATTAAATTAGTGTACCCTTGTTTTTCTATATAAAAGAATAAAATTAAATAGACGTTTTAACAAATTTAGATAAATGCACGGATCTCATAATTTATGCATAACATGGGAATAAAGTTGACGAAAAAATTAATTTATGAACCAATTTCACTAAAAACCTATAGCTTACTAACAATTTCTATTAATTTAATTTTTTTAGTTTAACTATATTAAATCAATACAATGATATAAATACATTTGAATATATTTTTTGATTTTTTTTAACTTCATAGATATTTTAACAAAATAACAAATATTTAGAAAAAATGATAAATCTTACAATATTTATATAGTATAGAAATTAATTAAAAAAAGATTAAATTAAAAACAAAATTTTCTATAAGCATGTATAGTTTAGAAAGTATTTTTGTCAAAAGTTAAAACTTTTTATGTAGTTGGATCAGTTCTTCCAATTTCTTTAATTTGTTTTTCGATTTGTTTTTTTAAAATTTTGTATTGTGTTTCTTGTTCTATTTATTTCTTTTATATTTTTTTTCTTTTACATTTTATTTGCAAAGTGCTATACTGATATTTAAATATCAGTTTCTTTTTCTTCTTGCAAAAGAATTTTTTTTAAACATTGCATCTTGAATAAGATTTTTTGTTGTTTTTTATTTGGTTAATATTATTTAATGTTTTTTTATTCACCTAAAATTTTTAAATTAATTATGTTCGTGTCGAACTCATGACCTTTCAAAATTATAACTGATTTTGCTACCAATTGAACTACAAAATATTCAATAATATTAAAATTTAATTAAAATATAGATAATTAAAAATAATAAAAATTAATTATTACTATATCTGATTATACGAATTCAATCAGACATAATTGAAAAAGTCTAAATTTAAGTCCCTATTTTCGTGTCAGTAAAATATTAGTGCGATATTTATATACTTTATGTTATAGGATTATTCAAACCGCTACCACCAGTTCACTAATCACCACCCAAATTAAAAAGAGAGCCTAAATTTGGCATGCCACGAGTAAAAGGACAGAGTAGTCTGAAGCTCTAAAAAACTTATCAATTAAAAAATGGACTGTTTTCTCACATTACATATTCATTTGTGTATAAAAATATATTATATTGACAGTTACATTAGATTCATTAATGGTTAAATATTGATTTCATCTTTACATTAAGTTTATAATTATAAATAATTTAGCAAATTACTAATGTTAATAATTTTATTCAGATAGTAAATTAAATGTATAGAATTAGTGTTTATAAATAGGTTGGAATTTATAGATTATTGGTAAATGACGTGATGATTCATGGTCAAAATTTTAATCAATCAACATGTCTTTTATGTCAATATCTCCAGGTTTTTCTAAATCAAGTTCAAATTCTCGAAAAAATCATATACTGCTGATCAAGATTAAGAAGTCGAATCCATTATGAAATAAAGCTCATAACTCTCAAAGATTTGTTTTTGGATCGACTTCTAAATCCTGACTAGAAGATGAATGATTTGTTTTTGGATTCTACAAGTATTGCCCCCGTAAGATTGAATGAGTCGCAATGATAATATTGAAGACTTTTTTATCTCATGATACCGTGCAATACCTCTATTATGCCTTTTATAATTTGGACACTTCAACAATAGAAGAGCACTTTGAAAATTTAACAAAGTTGGTGGATTATCTTATAGCACACTTGGCGAAGCAAGATTGCAACATTGCTCAATTAATTGGCAATAATGGCGTGTCTAGTGAGACAATACAATGGTATGCTAAGTTAATGCGAAACGATGTCACCTCAAAGCGAAAAGAAGAACAAAATGATTCTGGGTTAGACAATGCTGCTGGTGGAGTCATTTCAACAAATGAATTGGAGAATTTCATGTATGATAAATGATAAATATACAGAAAATTCAAAATCGTCCTTTGCATATTCGAAGTCATATTTGAGGAGGATTGGTAGTTTAAAGATTCCCGTAGGCTATCTTCCTCCAATGTTGCAGCATTTTCATAGAAGGGATAAACAATATATTGCTCACTTGTTGAAACATTCACTAATGGTGGACAATGTTAAAAGTGCACGTTACTTTTGATAAGAGTATAAATTACCTGAATGTTGAAAGATTCCTTGAAACGAGTATAAACTCTCTATATTTTGAAAGAAGGCTGTCTGATACAAGTAACATGTCTATAAGTGAAAAAAAGATTTCTAAGCACGAGTACAAACTATTTACATGCTAAAAGAATTCCCATAAAACCCTAATTCAGTCCCAGTAATGATTTCAAAGAATTCAAGATCCACATCAATATTGGGTTCTATACTAATTTTCAATTTTAATTTTGTTTTTCATAAGATTCAATGTTTACATATATTGATTCATTGAGATTTAATTTGATTCTTTTTGTGATTATTGAATTAGACAATTATTGTTATAATTAATTTTAATTTTAAATAATTTTATAATTTTTAGATTAAACTTGAGTTACTTTGATTATTTAGGATATCAATTCTTATGATTAATAAAATTCTAACAAATTGTTAATAGGTGATATTAATGCTAATTAAGAATCTCATTTAGTAATCAATCAAATATTGGTTTAATAACTTGAAAATTTATTAAAAAAGAAGGAAGAATTTAATTCCAAATATTTTATATATCAGAGTTTCTTTAGAAGAAATTCACCTTCCCGTTTTATAGGATGGAAAAGAATAATTTAGGCTTCATCAATATATATTAAGAATTTAATAATATCCTGAATAGTTTGATAACAAAACTCTGTGAAGTTTACACAACTAAGAAATGATTTATATATAGAAAATATCACACAATAAAGGTGTAAATTATACACACATATATTTATTACAATACAAGAAGAAAGCAAAGGAAAACTTAATGATCAAATGCAGAACAAAGTCTACACTGATGCTTTTTTAGGGCATACAACTCTATTTCAACAAGCTTTGCACTTTATTCACAATATATTAATATGCCACAAGTACGTATTATACTCCTTTCATTGCAAATACTTTACTTTAGATGATGAGTCTCGATATCTTTAGTAATATGAAGAATTAATTCCATTAGAGTTTCTGGGTCCGGAACATTAGGATTTTTCTTCTCGTATTCTAAAGTCCAGGTTACAATGTTATTTTCACCTTTAGTGTCAACATGAACGATAAAATAGAATGTATTGTAAATCTCCATTAAATCTCCTTCTATAACTTTGAATTTCACGAGTTTGTTTGCCTCATCAATAACTTCCACAATCTCTTTAGCCACTTTTTGTTTCCCATCTGATCACAAACAAAAGATCTCATGATTATTATTATTGTTAAATTTCTTCATACCACATCATACATTTTAATAGTATCGCTAAGAAAAATTCAAATACGAGAACTTATAAAATTTTAACTCATATAAAAATGTACAAGTAATATATCGTTAAACTTATATACTTTAACACTCGTAGATAGTTCTTGTCTATGCTTCTTTTAGAAAATATTCTCATGATATAAATGTAACTGATTCTGCACGAATCTGTCGAAGGGTAAAAAGGTAATTTTAGAGTGCCGGGAACTCTGAAAGCTATGTAAACGAATTGGCGAAGTATAAGTGTCAGGATGTGATACTTCGCTGAGCCTATGCGGTACTTCGCTGAGCCAATATGGTACTTTCGGGATAGCACACTAGGCCGTGAATCAACCTGCAAAACAAGTTCAGTGGGGAGTTTGTACCCCGTGAACTCTCCGATGCTTAAGTCAGTAGAGTTTATAATGGATATCTGGAAGATTGTCCCCCTTTACCTTCTGTTTGGATCTCCCTTTTATATGGGCTTGATCATTGATTGGGCTATTAAGGCACTGGACCGTTATGGACTTTTTATGAATGATAATTCTACCGTTTTAACCGTTCGGGTGTAACGGGGCATAAATGGGGGAATGATTGTGTAACGTTCCCCATTTATGGAGCTCATAAAGAGGTATTTAAGTCGTCTGGGAGGTTTTTCTTGACTTTATAAGTCGGTTACTTCGCCTGGGAAAATCGTGTCGGCTCAGTGGCCCCTCGTCGAAGTATTGAGGAACGATGCTTCGGCGCAATGTCGACACAGCAGTTTTCGGAAGTTGGGAAAGCTTAGGGTTTCTGACGTGGATCAGACGTCGTTTCGATTTGCAGCTCTTTCGTCTGCACCCAGCAATAAATGTCAGAATGACAGCCGGCAAAAAACCTTTTTACCTTCCCGATGCCTTGATCCTGGTAAGTAATCATTATAGGGACATTCCCCAAAGTGTTTTAGTTTTTTCTTTCCCCCCCGTGTCATTTTCATTTTTGTGCATCACTTTTTCGGCTATTAACGCTCTGAAAATTCCCCTGCTTTCTACTGTCTTCGTCTTCTTCTTCGACTGTTCTTCTCAGCTTCAGACACTTTAAAAAGGTAAGTTTTGTACGGTATTGATTTTAATAACGTAAGGGTTTGAACTGTGTTTTTCTGTCTTTTGGGGATCGGCTTGGTGTTGTTGTAAGTTCGGGGGAAATTTTAGGTTGTTAGTTTTGGGTGGCTCTGTACTTGCATGGAGTTCTAAGTGTTGGGCTTCCATTCGCAGGTAAAAATATGGCTGCTCGTAGGGGAAATAATAGGGAAGTTGAGGAGTTGATGGAAGAAGGGTTCGGGAATCCTCGACCTGTTCGACAAAAAGTCACAGTGGCCAGGAGGGCAGCCCAGGGTGAAGTTCCGGAGGGGGTCCCTTTTCAACCACTTATACCTGGTCCTCCTCCATCTGAATTCCCTTTGAGTAGGAATAGAGTTACTAGGGAGCAGGCTGAATCTTTGCCCGTAGGTATAGTCTTGACCCTAGGGTTTATCGAGTCTTTGTTCAGTCTTTAGCTGGTAAAATGTCTCTTCATCACATCCCTGTTCCTTTAGCCCATTTTGAATTAGGGTTCCATCTCCCTATGGATCCCGCTTTTGCAGACTTCTTGATTTTTGCTCGAGTTCAACCCGGACAGGTTCATCCGAATACTGTCCGGACAATGTTTTGTTTAATTTGCCTTTGTCGTCGGCTAGGCTTCGAATTAACTGACAATATTCTGAGTATGTTCTTTTCTTCTCTTCGGATGGCAGATAATATCCTTTCTATTCTCCCTCGTAAGAATAGAGTTTTACTTTTTGATTCCCCCCCTAATAAAGTTGAATTTAAGGAGAGATGGATGACTATAGAATCTCGCATTGGCTTTCCCTTCCGTCCATCAGTAAATGAGAACTTCCAATGGCCTCAAATTCAATATCCTTCTACACTTAATCATTCGGAAAAGGCTTTCTTAGAAGTAATCACCCGAGATTTAGGAGATGATAGAAAGAAACAGACCCGGGTGTACTCCTCTACTGATTTGCTTAGTGAGTCGAGTCTGAGGTGGTGTGGGATAGGACCGGGTCTGTCAGATAGGAAAAGGGAGTTAGGCTTCCCGAAAGAGGAGCCAAACGAAGACTGGACTATACACCCCGGGGGTGTATTTTCATATCAGTGTGATGCTTGTTCTCTTGGTCGGGGTTGTCGAATCGGCAAGGGTATATTTACATGTTTTTCCCCTTTTTTTTTTACTTCGGTATTGACTCTTTTGTTCCTGTTTGTAGGTCCGACCATGTTTAAAACTATTTGGGGAGAGCGGGAGGAAGAGAGGGATGTCCGTCAGACTCACCTGAACTCTCTACCTCGTTTTCCTCCACGACTCATAGACCGGGGTGCCTCTGGGGACACTCCGCTAACGTATGCCTCCTCTGCCGAGGTTCCCAAAAGGAGCAGGGGAGTGCGTAGGAGTAGAACAGAACCAAAGGAGAAGATGCCCCCTCTGTTACAGAACCCCTCAGGGAGGCAACTCCGGAAGAAGAGGATGAAGAGCAACTTCGCCCTCGCCAGAGACGGAGGGTTTCTCCTACGCGTCCTTCTGGTGAGTTTCCCCGGGGTTCTATTGAAGACTTGACTGATTCTTTGCCACCTTCGCCTACTTCTCCTGCTTCTTCGCCTCCTTCTCCTGCTTCTGAGGACATCTTGAATGCAGTTCCTCTGTCAACCCGCCAAGCTTCTGGGTCTAGTCCTGCTGGGCATTCTCAGCCTGAAGATGTGGGGGATGCTCCTACGGCTGAACCCGAGGTAAGTTCCAAATCTGCTGGCCCTTCTTGGCTTCAACCGGGCTTCGAACTGCCCTCTGGAGTAGAAGATTTCAAGTCCTTGGCTTTAGAGATAGTGGAGAAGACCCCGCCGCTTACCAATCTCAGGTTCAACAATTCTTATGTTGCTGCCTTGGTTGGGGGAACTATCCTTGAGCGTGCTCATGACCCGAACAGCTTGGCCGGGATGAGCGAGATGTCAGTGGAAGAAGCTACTAATCGTCTTGGTGCTTTGTTTGCTCGGGTATGCATATTATTTTATTATTTTTTTTTTTACTGTTTCTCGAGTTTTTTCGGGATATGATTTTTGATCTCTTTTCCTTCTGTAGGCTTCTTCCTTAGCACTTCACATATCCAGATCTCGAGTGACAGAGCAATCAAAGCAGGCAGCAGCAGATACGGAGTGGAGGAGTACCAATGAGCCTCGTCTGCTTTTGTTGGAGCAGGAAGTCAACAAACAATCTGGAATAATAGAATCGTTGACTGCTGAGAAGGAGTACCACGCCAACGAAGCAGAGGAGAGGAGGAAGTTGCTGGCAGGGTTGAAAGAAGAAGTAGCCAGTCTGAACGTTGAAAGGAATTATTGGCTGGAGGAGAGAGAGAAGTTTAAGTTGGACAGAGATGAAGCTACTGCCAAAAGATTATCTCTGCAGAAGGACTTGGATCACTGTCGTTCAGAGGAATTTAAAAAGAAGATCATTGAAGACTTTCGCAATTCCTCTGAGTATCAGGCAGAAGCTCGCTCCATCTTAGACAAGGGATGTGTTCATGTCATCAGACAGTTGCATCCGTTTTTTGAAGATAAGTCAATCCTCCTTCAAGCCTTTAAGTCCAATTTTGACAACAGCTTCTGTCGCGACGGAGCGGATTTTGTTCCTTTCACTCCTGAAGAGTTAGAAGCACTCCGGGAGAGGGATGAGAGAAGAGGAAAGCCTGCTTGGATCCCACCTCGGCCTTCTACTCCTACTTTCTGGGACTTGTTGGGTGAAGGGCCTCAGTCTGATGTTCCTGGCTCTAGCTCTGCTGCTCCTTAACTTTGTATATATATATTATTTTTTGTAACCAAGATTGGTTTTCAATGAATTTTTCTAAGTGTTTGTTTCATTTTAACTTCTTGATATTTTTATGGTACTTTTTATATTTCTATGGCAATAAAATCTACCAAGTGATGAGATAAAATAAATTACCAAGTACTGGATCTGAATTTGATATTTCAATTTGTTAAAAACTTCACTAACACTTTAAATCTTATACCTCGCAAGAGAATCGTAATAGTACTTTTAAGTACTTACCATGATGCACGTGCATTTCAGTACCTCGAGTATGCTTTTAGTGTGTCCAAGCCTTAACTTGGTACTTCGCAAACATGGCATTGCGCGTGAAGCCTTGACTCGGTACCTCGCAATCACGGCATTGCGTGTGAATCAGATTTTAGCTTGATTTTTACTGCGACCTATTCGCAAGTTTATGTTTTTTTTTGGAGATCGTGCTCGAGTTTGACTTGAATAATAACTGAGACAGTGCTCAAAAGTCAAAAATGAAACTTCACTTTTGGAATTTAAGGACTTGCCTCAAATGATTTGTTACTTGGGATGATTCGTCCGGACGTATTTCATACAAAGTACCTTTTTAGGTGATTTACATGCCACGGATTTGGGAGTAGGACACCATCCTTGTTCATGAGCTTGTAAGTGCCGGGTCTTACTTCGTGCTTCACGAGATACGGGCCTTCCCAATTCGGGGTTAATTTGTTTGCTTGTATATGTCGTGCCGTGCCTTCAATTTTTCGTAGTACCCAGTCCCCGACCTTTATGGGTCGTTTGAATAGCCTTTTGTCGTGAATTTTCTTAGTTTTTTCCTTGAATGACTGCGACCTTAGGCGACTTGCTATCCTTCTCTCTTCTAGTAGGTCCAATTCCAAATTTCTTCTTTCTTTATTAGCATCTTGGCTGTACATGGCTACTCTAGCTGTGGGCAGTGCTACTTCGGCTGGTGCTACAGCTTCTGATCCGTACACCAAAGAGTAAGCTGTTTCTCCAGTGGGGCCCCTAGTCGAAGTGCGAACTGCCCATAGAGCTGAGTTTAGTTCATCAGCCCATTTGTTAGATTTTCCTTCCAAGTTCTTCTTTAATGCTGCTAATACCAACTTATTGGCTGCTTCAGCTTGTCCGTTCCCTTGAGGGTGTGCCACAGACGATTTCCAGTGTTTGATGTGCAATCGTTGGCATTCTGACGTAAACTTGGTGGAGAATTGTACTCCATGATCAGTGACTACCGCGCGAGGTATCCCAAAGCGACACAACACTTGATCGCGAAAAAACTTGGAAACATTTTCTTCTGTGGGACTTGTTAATGCCCTTGCTTCGATCCATATCGAAAAATAGTCCACCGCTACCACCAAATATTCACAGTCGTTTCTTGTTTTTGGGAATTTTCCCATTAAATCCATTCCCCACATGTCGAAAGGCCAAGCCGCCACGACTGGAGTTTGCTCCACTGATGGTAAATGTGGAACCGTTCCAAAAATTTGACAAGTGTCACATTTTTTAACATATCTTTTGGCATCTTGTCTAAGTGTGGGCCAATAATATCCTTGGTTAATGACCCGTTCTGCTAGAGCTCGAGCCCCCGGATGACCTCCACACACGCCTTCATGTACTTTGGCTAATAAATCTTCTACTTGAGATGGTGGAACACATCGAAGTAGAGGTCTAGTGAAAGACCGTCTATATAGTATGTTATCATGAATAGCGTACCTCGCAGATTATCTTTTGATCTGACGTGCCAGGGTAGCATCGTTTGGGAGAGTCCCATGTTGGATGAAGTTTTTTATTTCTTCGTCCCAACTCACTGAAGTGGGGTGTAGGCACTGTATAACTTCGTGTTCCCCAGATACATCTTCGATAGGAATATCATCTTCGTTGGGAGTCTCCCCTGAAGCAATCTTTTCCAGTCTATCTGCTTGTTGATTGTCTTTCCTACTGATCAGGGATAGTGAGAAGAAAGAGAACTTATCCTTCCAATTTCTAGCTTTGTCTACATAAGGCTGTAATCCTTCCGATTGCACCGTGTAAGTTCCCTGAACTTGATTCACCACTAATTGCGAATCACTGTAGACTTTCAGGGCTCGGATGTTTGCGCTATGTGCCCATTCCAGTCCTCTTAGCAGTGCTTCGTACTCCGCTTGGTTATTTGATATGTCGGGCTTTAATTTGATAGCTCGTTCTTCCGAGTATTCTTTATTCGGTGATGTCAATACTAGTCCAACTCCGATCCCGCTGGAGTTGACTGCTCCGTCAACTTTCAATTCCCATGGCTCTTTGGCTGGTTCAGTTTTTTCCAAGTCGTCTTCAGTGAATGAACCTTCTGCGAGGAAATCTGCCAGGGCTTGCGCTTTGATGGATGTGCGGGGTTTGAATGTAATGTCTTGACCGCACAGTTCAATGGACCAGCGTAGCATCCTCCCAGATTGATCCAGTTTATGAAAAATTTGTCTTAGCGGGGCATTAGTGTAGACTACAATGGGATGAGATTCAAAGTAAGGCCTCAGTTTTCGTGCGGAAATGACTAAGGCATATGCCAACTTTTCAATGTTAGAATATCTGGATTCTGCCTCATTCAAAACTTTGCTAACGAAGTACACGGGAAACTGTGTTGTTTCTTCTTCTTTTATTAATACTGATGCTATAATCACATCTGAAAATGATAGATACAAGAAGAGTGTTTCTCCATAATTCGGAGGTCGCAATAGAGGAAGATTTGTCAAATAACTTTTTAAATCTTTCCATGCCTGGCTGCATTCCGGAGTCCATACGAAACTATTCCTTGAACTTTTCAAAGCTTTGAAAAGTGGGAGACATTTTTCTGCTGATTTTGATACAAATCTTCCCAAAGCCGCGATGCATCCATTCAACCTTTGAATATCTTTCACGCACTTGGGCTCAGTGAGCCGAGCTATTGCCTCCAGTTTCTCTGGGTTTGCTTCAATTCCTCGTTCTGATGTCATAAAACCCAAAAACTTACCAGATTTTACTCCGAAGGTGCACTTCGTGGGGTTGAGTTTGAGGTTGTGCTTTGCCAAATTAGAGAATGTTTCTTCTAAATCTTCCAAGTGTGAAGTGCCGTGCTTTGTTTTCACTACCATGTCGTCCACATACACTTCCATATTTCTTCCGATTTGATTTTGGAAGATATAGTTCACCATCCGTTGGTATGTGGCCCCTGCGTTCTTTAATCCAAAGGGCATGACGTTGTAGCAGTAGACGGCCCCTGCTGCACGGAACGAAGTATGTATTTGGTCACTGGGCTTCATTTTAATTTGATGATACCCCGAGAACGCATCCATGAAGCTCAGGTATTCGTATCCTGCCGTGGAGTCCACCAGTGCATCGATCCGAGGTAGGGGATAGCAATCCTTAGGGCAGGCTTTGTTGAGGTCGGTGTAGTCTACACACATTCTCCATTTTCCGGTAGACTTTTTCACCATGACTACATTGGCCAGCCAGGTGGGGTACTGGATTTCAGAAATAAACTTCGCTTGCAGAAGTTTATTTACTTCCTCCTTCATGCCTTGTATTTTGTCATCACCGAATTTCCTTGACTTTTGTTTAATTGGGCGATACTTCGGGTCGACATTTAAGGCATGTTCTGAGATAGAGGGATCGATTCCAGGCATGTCCTCTGTGCACCACGCGAAGTTTTGTTGATGCTCTTTGAGGAATTTAATGAGATCCTGTCTGAATTTGTCTGGCATATTTTTCCCGATCTTGACAAGTTGCTCGGGATAAGTAGGATTTATTTCTACCTCATCATATTCTTTATCCTTTGATACTTCGGGATCAGGGGCAGATCTATGATTTTCGGCATCTCTTCTTCCCCTCGCCTCTTGATCGTTGGTAACTTCATGATGAAGTTCTTCTGTCGACACATTGACTCTTTTAATCTTTTCAGGATCAATCATCATTTCGTGGTAATGCTCCTCTGTTACCATGTTAATTTTTCCGGATTTTTCGGGGGAATCCCTTTTCCTTTTTATCTTCATTATTTGTCCCAACAAACTCCGAGGGCTGCTCCTTACAAGTCCGACACCTCGTGAGGTATGGAACTTCACTTGCTGATGCGAAGTGGAAATAACTAGATCAAAAGCTGCATGGAAAGGTGTTCCTACTATGGCGTTATAAGGAGATTCTAAGTCCACTACGTAGAACTTAGCTTCTTCTGTTCGCTTTATAACCTTCGCCAAGGGTGACCTGCAATCTTACCGTTCCCCTTACCGGCACTTTTTGAGGTGTGAACCCTTCTAGCACCATTCGACTAGTCTTGAGATGTTTATCTTTCAGTCCCATCTCTTCGAAGCATCTCCGGTACATGATGTTTCTCGTGGCTCCCGTGTCCACTAAAACTCTTTTTACCATGCATTTATCAATCCCTTCTCTGGTCATCCCTGCTTCTATGACTATGGGACTGATTTTTGCCTCTTCATTGCTTGCCAACTCTTCGTTGGTGAAAGTAATGATTTCTTGATGCTCGAATTCATACTTCGGGACAAGGTATGATTTAGTGAGATTGTAGATTCTTTTCTTTATTTTTCTCACTGAGCCCATCTCCGGGTTAATCATATTGATTATCCGTTCTCCCTTGTCCTTTTGCTGTTGTACGCCTGCGATGTACTCCTTTAAACACCCTTCCTGAATGAGCTTCTCTATAGCTCGCTTCAGTTGGAAGCATTCTTCCGTTGTATGACCATAGTCTCTGTGGAATCCACAGAATTTTGTCTTATCCCGTGAGGCATATGTATGTGCTTTCAATGGCGTAGGATCCCGAACTCCATGTTTCTCCTTCAAGACTGCAATTAAACTTTCTTTGGAAACATTCAGAGGTGTAAACGTTTCAACTTTTTTACCTCGATTATTGTCTTTTCGCTGTGGGAAATTCGAGGTCGCCTGCTTTAGTTGTTCAGGCTGTTTATCTTTTCTTCGCCAAATTGATTCGGTCGCGCTGTCTTCAGCTAGGGCTACTTTCCTGGCAACGTTGAACATCTCTCCAATCGTCTCCGGCCTGCGAAGTTGGAGTTCAGTGTATAACATTCGCGACCTGAATCCTCCTTCAAAACATGTGATCACCGTGTCTTGGCTGATCCCTTCGATCTCTTCATAGGTTTTCTTAAACCTATCCACAAATGAGAGTAGTGACTCTCCTTCACGCTGTTTGATGTTAGCTAGATCTCCTCGAGTTTTTGGAATTGTTCCAGCAGTGCTGAACTTATCCAAGAACATTTTCTCCAATGTGTCCCATGAATCGACGGAATCTTTTTTAAGGGACGTAAACCAGGTTACTGCCTTATCCGCTAGAGTAGTGGGAACGGCGCGGCATAGAATAGCCTCTTCGCTAGAGACCAATCCCATAGCTGCTTTGTACCGACAAATGTGCTCAATAGGTTTCGCTGAGCCAGTGTACAGGACAAATTGTGGAAGCTTAAGCATAAGATTAGGATCCGGAACAACGTCTCGGATCCACTTAACAAAAGGCCCCATCTCAATTGATTTGGACTTTTGGACTTTTGTAGGATTTTTGACTACTTCCGGGCTGCCTTCGGGAGATCACTTTTTAGCGGTTTTCTTATGCACTGGCTTAGAGGAGTGGTGACTTTCCCCTACTTCGCTAGCAGTTGTTTTTCTGCTCGTCCGTGCTCCACGCCTATTGTCCTTTTTAGTCGCAGTGTGGGTCCGCTGTGGGTGATCTGAACCTCCAGGCAATCTTGGTGGGGGAAGCTCTACCCCGGCCTGTCGGAATTCCGCTCTCAACTGCAGCCACTTTTGAGAGAGTTCCTGATCCCGCTTGGTTTCTTCATCTAGCTGGAGTTGACGTAACCTCCTTAATTCTTTCTCTGCTTCTTCTATCCGCTTGGAGTTGAGTTGGTCTCTCAAGTCAGATGAATGTCGGGATGTTTCTGGTAGTGGTCCCAGCCTTTCCGACACTGGACGACGACCAGAACTTGAAGCAGAAGAAGCAGAAATTCTTGTCCTTGTCTTCTCTTGCTGGTGAGAAGATTGACGAACTGTGTCCTTCAGATCGAGACATGGTCAGTAGAAAGTAAGGGGCGAATGTTGTCTGTAAATAAAACGTTCCCGGTAACGGAACCAAACTGATTCTGCACGAATCTGTCGAAGGGTAAAAAGGTAATTTTAGAGTGCCGGGAACTCGGAAAGCTATGTAAACGAATTGGCGAAGTATAAGTGTCAGGATGTGATACTTCGCTGAGCCTATGCGGTACTTCGCTGAGCCAATATGGTACTTTCGGGATAGCACACTAGGCCGTGAATCAACCTGCAAAACAAGTTCAGTGGGGAGTTTGTACCCCGTGAACTCTCCGATGCTTAAGTCAGTAGAGTTTATAATGGATATCTGGAAGATTGTCCCCCTTTACCTTCTGTTTGGATCTCCCTTTTATATGGGCTTGATCATTGATTGGGCTATTAAGGCACTGGACCGTTATGGACTTTTTATGAATGATAATTCTACCGTTTTAACCGTTCGGGTGTAACGGGGCATAAATGGGGGAATGATTGTGTAACGTTCCCCATTTATGGAGCTCATAAAGAGGTATTTAAGTCGTCTGGGAGGTTTTTCTTGACTTTATAAGTCGGTTACTTCGCCTGGGAAAATCGTGTCGGCTCAGTAACACCTACGTATATATACATACATACGTTAGTTGAACTATGAAAGGACAGGAAAACACAAAGACACACACACACATATATATATATATTCGATACATACCATGTGTGTAGTTCCAGAAAATCACAGATCCAACGTTTCCCCAATCACCATCATGAAGACCAACGTTTTGGACCTTATCCGGGCTCATCACTGAAACATGATGAGGTCTCTCTCTGAAGATTTCATGAAACACATCTCCATCCGATTTTATTTCAATTTGAGAAACAAGTTTTCCTGCTAAGGATTTATCAGCCATACTTTGAGAGAGTAACTTTCAGTAATCAAGAAATTAAGAGAAAGAAAGTGATGATTTTTTAGGGGAAAAAATGACGGTTTAAATAGGCAGAGCCAGCTTTTTTCCACCGTTCTGTGGGGTTTTATTATTTTTCCCTTTTAACCCTTAAAGAAGCCAAATGGGATAACGACAATACCGATTTAATTAAAGGTAATTACGTATCGGATCCAAGAAAATCCTTTGCTATCCAGCCATTGTTTGCGGGCTCCATTTTTTCCTTTTGAAAGATGAACCTTCCTTCTATAAGGATATTTTTGCACAAAAAGTTTTTTCCTTAAATAAATGTTTATCACTAAGACAATAAAGTATTAATTACGATCAATATTTGTCTGCTTACAATGCTTAGTAGTTGAAAATTTCATCCATTGTTGTATTCAATTGATGTGTACTTTGAGAGAGATGTGATGGATAAGATATTATGAATTATTTTTTCGTATTTATTTAATGCCACAAATTAAAGCAATTCTATTTATTAATTTAAAACTTTACAACATGATTTTGAATATATTCGCCATTAATCACGTTTTTCCACAACTGCAGCTCTTTTTTTCTTTTTTTTTTCTAAGGTATTAATTTCATTTCTTAAACTTAGAAGTTATCTCATAATATCTAAACAACACATCTTGTTAATCTTTCATTTCTTCGCCCTACAATATATATATATATATATATATATATATATATATATATATTGACTAGGTATAGTCATTTACTAGGTTGAAAGAGATTAGTGGAAAGAAATTTTCAAAATTAACATATAATTGAAATTGCATCCTAAAGTAAATTTTTGATGTGTGATATTCAAATCTTCACTTGATAGAACAGTTCAGACACATAAGGAGAACAAGTCAAACTAACTATGATTTAAAGAATAAAAATAAAGAAATAGAAATTTCAAGATGTAAAGGATTCCAAGATATGTTTTTCTTTTTTTTTTCTTTTTGGTACCGATTTGGGAACCCGATGTCTCCACTTCAACGTGTGGAACTGAAAGAAAACATGATAAAGAAATAGCATAAAAATTGAAACATTCTCATTGAATGCTGTAATGTTTACAGTGCGGCGTATACATCAAAAAGGGAATAACTAGCTATATATACTAGCTTAGGAAACATCCAGAAGGTGCTGCAAATAAACCCTACTCTATATAAGACAAAATAAGCTCCCAACGGCTGACAGCTGTGATCCAAAGTTGTAACACACGTGTGAATCAAACGTGGGAGATGACTCATTAAATAATCTAACCTCAGCATGAAATTCATCAACTAGCTCCATGTAATCACCATCATCCATGCAAGTCTACAGCTTCCTCATGCAAACTGACTCCTTGCCTTTTAATCCCCCTCAATTTGAGCTTCGGATGAGGAACCACTGTTAAATTGCTTCTCATTCGTGCAAAGAATTGTATACTTAATGCCTTAGTAAGAATGCCTGCCTTCTGATCAATAGAAGGAACATAATCAACTTGCACTAAACCTGCAGCAACATTTTCTCTAACAAAGTGGTAATCTAATTCAATGTGTTTTGTTCTTGCATGGAGTATTGGATTGGATGACAAATATATGACACTCTGGTTGTCTATCCAGATCCTTGGCACATGCTTCTGTTCTTCTTTAAGCTCAGCAAGAAGATACCTTATCCATGAGATTTCAGAAATGACTTGAGCTAAGCTTCTATACACAGCTTCAGTGCTAGATCTTGACATACTGTGTTGCTTCTTGCTTGACCAAGATACCAAGTTTCCTCCAACATACACACAATATCCTGATACTGACCTTCTATCATCAACATCAGCCCCCCAGTCACTGTTTGAGAAACCAACAACATTCAAGTTATGAGGTGTTTGAAACTTCAGTCCATAATGTAGTGTTCCTACCAAGTATCTTAGAATTCTCTTAACTGCTCTCCAGTCTGGCTCCAAAGGATTAGCCATGAATTGACTAACTTTACTCACTGTAAAACAAAGTTCTGGTCTAGTGATGATGGCATAATGTAAAGCTCCCACTATACTTCTATACATTGCTGCATCCATGATTTGATCTCCTTCAAACTTTGATAAATGGACAGATGTAACCATAGGTGTTGGACAACTCTTAGTCTGCTCCATTTTTTTTTTTTTTTAAGGCCACGGTTCTTATAAGTCTTTTTATTTTTATTTGTACTTTATTCTTTAGATGTGGCAAACATAGTGTTAGGTTTTGGGTGATATGTCTACATATATATATATCCTTCTTTTTTATTTTCATATATTTATGCGGGAGAATATTTTATATTTTTTTTTTGTTATATATTTAAAGAATTTGTGAATTTATAATATATGCTTATATATTTATAAAATATATAATAAATCAAATAATGCTAACTTTTATTGTATGAAGTCAAATAATGATAACTATAAATTGTCTTAATTGATAAATTTTTACTATATATTTGAAAAATTTATGTTTATTTTGATGATGTGGTGAAAAGTCAAAGATCAAATAGAATTTGGCTTAAAAGACTTACCATATTTATGATGCCTATTTATGTCCATTATTATTATTATTACTATTATTATTATTATTATTAATTATTATTAATTATTAATTATTGATTAAAATAATTTTTATTTTCATTAGGATTTATTTATTTCAGTTTTTTTATTTATATTGAAAATAGTTAATATTATAAATGGGGATATTTCTACACAGAACAAAGATGCAAAGATGAATTGGTAATTAAGAAAAACGAACTGTGAGGGATGATTGTCTAAGCTTTGATTTAGTTCACAGAGGATTTTAAAAGGAATTTCTAGTTCATCACCGACATAATTTCTCGAATTTTAAATTTATTTGCTTTTAATGGTTCAATATTTATATCCCTTAATTAAATGTTCAAGAAATTTTACTTCATTTTTTTGAAACTTTTTTATTGAATTGAGTTAGGATTTTATCATTTAGAATGAATTTCAATTTTAGATAATTTGTGGTTCCATAAGTTGCTTTAATTTTATCACATATTTTCTAATAAATTTGAATTAATTATTTGGTGTTTGTATACTATATCTTTTTCTTGTTTAATAGAATTCTAGTGGCCCCAAATAAATTATTTGTGTGAAATCTTCTATTTCATTTCTTGTAACTCTTTCACTACAAATGTATTATAAATTATATCTCTTAAATCACCAATAAAAATATGCATTAAGGAGAATGCTTCTAGAACTTACATACATACATATATATATATATTATATATATTTATTATTTATTTATTTATTTATTTATTTATTTCTATAAAATGAAATAAGTTTATTGATAATTATACATATATAACTTTTATTTATTACAATACCAAAACAAGGCAAACTGTAAACCTACAACACATAGAAAACTAATTACACAATAAAGCTTCCAGATCAAACACAACTGATACTTCAGCAAGCTTTGCAATTTATTTAAAATATATTATATAGGTATAGCAAAGCATAACAAGCCACTAGTAATGGTGGTCTTCAATTAAGGTTTACTTTTAAATGGTGAGACTCAATATCTTTAGTAAGATGGAGAAGGAACTCCATCAAAGTGTGAGGGTCTGGAACATTAGGATTTTTTTTCTCATAGTCCAAAGTCCAAGTTACAAGGTTGTTCTCACCTTTTGTATCCACATGAACAATTGCAGTGAACTTGTTGTACAACTCTCTTAGATCTCCTTCAATTATATTGAATTTCACCAGTTTTTTTGCCTCATCTATTTCTTCCACAATCTCTTTCGCTACTTTCTTCTTTCCCTCTGTACATTAAGGAATATATATTTACATGTATCCAGAATGTTTTTACATAATCTTAAAACTTAATTTAACAAAAATAAAAAATAAGAAAAATAAGTTGAAGAAAAATAATTATTTCAAACATAAAACATCAGCACACATGCATGCAGTGGTAGAAAGCAAAAGACAAACATATACGGCTGCATTGAAAGTACGAATTAAAGAAACAATAAAATACACACATATATGTATATATGTACACATATACGCATATATGCACGGAACATCTTAAATTAATATTTAAATGAAGAGTTAGTATGTTGAGGGCGATAACTATTATATATTATGTACATTACCATGTGTATAGTTCCAAAAGATGACAGATCCAACTTTTCCCCAATCACCCTCATGCAAATCACAGCCTTGGATCTTATCAGGGCTCATCCCTGAAATGTGATGAGGTTTCTCTCTGAAGAGTTCATGGAAAACATCTCCATCCGACTTTATCATAATTTGAGAAACCAACTTTCCAGTTAAGGATTTATCAGCCATATTTTCAGTAATCAAGAACTTCAAGAGAATGAAGAAGATAGGTAGGATGGATGATTTGGGAGAGAAGAATGCTTTGATTTGGAAATACTTCAACACCCTCCTATTTATAATAGGAGTAGTCACCACTTAAAATTTCAGAAGCTGTATATAATAAAATATAATAATAATTATACATCCTAGTCCAATTATCTTGCCTATGAATATTATGAAAAAATTAAAATTCTTCGAGAATATATTACTTACTATTTAAAAAAGATAAACCTTATTTATTTTTCGAATTAATGAAAACTTTGAAAGCTTTTTCAATTTTTTTTTTCTTCACAATTATGTGCAGTAGATCAATAGAATTAAGTTATACTTAATTTTATTTGAAAAATGTGTAAAGTAAATGTTAATTTCAGTTAGGTTATAAACCATGGGGTGTTGAAAAACTTAAATTGATTACAAATAGCAATTTTCACTTATAAAATAAAAGGAAAGATATTAGAATTGAAGCCGACCGTGAATGGAACCCTCAAAAACAGCAATATTGACTTTTGGCCTCAAAAAGCAACTCCATATAGGTAGTGTGTTTACCTAACCATGGGTTGTGTACACACACACACACGTATATATATATATATATATATAGTCATGTGTCATATCAAAATACTTTTTTAGAAAAGATAAATAAATAGACATATTATTACCAAAAAAAAAAAAACAATAAAGATCTGTTTGAAATTCAATTCACATATATTGAAATATGTATATATAAATCAATCAGTTCAGTCCTAGTTTTGTCTGGAATCATAGAGTTTTATTTTTCAACAAACAGCTGTTTCATCTTGACTTCTATTTTAATATTGATGTTTTCATATTAATAATGATGGGACTCAAAAAAGAAAAAACAAAATTGTATAATATTTATAATGCTTACCACTTGTACCATATAATATTTATTAAATGTTTCTATGCTTCAATAGATTTCTATCTATTGTATCGCATACATTTCTAATATTCTCCATCTCAAAATTTTCTTCCCATCTTTTCCTGAGCTGTAATTCAGAACTATATTATGGCACATATATATATATATATATATATATATATATATATATATATTCACTCATCCCTTGACGGAAGGCAATTGGGATAAGTACAAATCACCTAAATCTTTGACTTGATATAATAGAAAAATATGTTATACATGCTACATGAAAAATAAGGTATGACAACTGTATAAACGTCATGTAAGAATTATAAAAGTGTAACATTTTTCGAAATAAAAATTATAAATTCTCAAACTATAATTCAAACACAATTTAGATTAGTCAGAATAATGACGTTTAGTACTAGACATGGTATATTGTTTATATTTATACTCTTTTAGAATTAAATATTTAAACTATAACCCAACTCAGTTGAAACTTTCCTATCAGGAATACAACTCATTTTTTTAGGGTAAGGAAACCTCGAATTGACAAAAGAATTTTTTCGCACATTAATGAAAGTCCTTCAATTATATCACGGATTTTACACAATAGTAAAATTATTTATTTCTATAAAATAACATAAGTTGCAAGTTTATTAATGATTATATAAAGATACATGTATGTATATCATTTATTTATAATACCAAAACAAAAACGAAAACGTACTAATACATTGGGTAAAAACGTATACACAAAAGTTTTCTTATCACTACAACAAGCTTTGCATTTTATTCTCAATATATTTTATAGGTATTGGTATACCACTGCAAGCCAAAAGTAGTAATATTAAGATGGTGAGTCTCTTTTGCAATTTTCATTTGAGATGGTGAGTCTCAATATCTTTAGTAATATTGAGAAGGAACTCCATTATAGTATGAGGGTCTCGAATATTAGAATTTTTCTTCTTGTATTCCAGAGTCTAAGTTACAAGGTTGTTTTCACCTTTAGTGTCGACAGAATTGAAACTATTGTACAACTCCATTAGATCTCCTTCTACAACTTTGTATTTCACCAATTTATTTTCCTCATCTATGACTTCCACAATCTCTTTCGCTACTTTTTATTTCTCTTCTGATTAAATATGCCTAATTCAATACGTATTTGAGATCACCGACACAAACTACTTAAATTGTCCGGACAATGCAATTTCAGGTGTCAACCCTTACTCAGCAGGAGGTCCCCCTCCCCAGCACGTGTTCATATCAACACTATAAAGCAATGTTAATTTAGTAATCAAGAAATTAAAGAGAAGGAGATGTGAAGAAATGGTCTTGAGGAAATACTTCAACAAACTCTCAGTTTGCCCTTTTTTCTTTTAACCCTTCGTCAAGGGTTAAAGAAGTGGCAGTCATAATGATAAGCATTGCTATTTATAATTGAAAAGTTATGAATTCGAGAAAGGTTATGAGTTTGAGATATGGTACAAATTAAAAGTTTTAAATATTAAAAAAAACCTTAAAGAAGGGAACATGGGATAATAACTGTGGCAAATACTTATGTAGGAAAAATAATAGAACTTGGTAGAAAAATGTATCCATGCATTATTGCTTGGAAAAATGAGTCATTTCAGTTGCTCATTATGAGAATTTGACATTCATTTCTATTGACAACTAAGTCTCTTTTGTCATTTTATTACTGTCCACTCATATATCTAAAATAGATAGATACGCTATATTTTGATCTTCAACCAATAATAAATTTCTATTTATAAATATGATTTTATCAAAAATTAATTAATGCTTATTGTGAACAATATTTTTAAACCATCTACAAAAACATAATAAAAAACAATTATAGTAAGAACAGATAAAAATGAATTTCTCATTTAAATATTTGATATTTGATATATGCATCCATCTTTGTATTTTTGGACTCATTTCTTTTGTCATAAATTTAAATATCTTTTTAATTTAATCTCGATATTTTAAATTATTTGATTTCTTTAACGGTCGTAAACTTGATCTTCTGACTTCGAGGACTTGGGACTTAATCTTGATATGTCCATACTTGATATGTATATGAATTGAAGAGCCTTGGGGGATTATTTGAAATGGAAAATACGCTAGAGTTTCGCTTCTTTTGAAACTACTGACGTACTCCTTAAGGGAATCTTCATAGTTTCTCTTCTGTGATCCATTTCTCTAAATTATCTTCTTGATTATCTATTTAATAGATGAAAAGGTGACAGGGAGTAGATTTAATTATTCTACATTTTTTTTATATGATATTATTTAATTGAAAAAGACAAATGTCATCATATTATTTATTGCTTCATAATTAATAAATATAAATTTAATTAATTTCAATAATATTAGAAGTTACGAAATTCAGGTGTTGATTAGGAATAAAATTATTCAAATATTATTGCAATAATAAGTGAGTTTGGTTTAAATAAATTTATTTTTGCCAACTTTGTCCGAAAATATAATTTTTTTTTTACTTTTTAAGGTCCTAAATTATTTTAAAGTGAATAATAAGGTCATTTTCGATGAATTCTGTCAAAAACTCTAAAGATTTAACTGTTTTACATTTAGTTAATTAAAGACAAGTGTAAAAGTATTATTACATGTGGAAAGAAAGAAAGAAAAATAATAATAAAAGAAATATTTAAATAAAGTGATAAAAATGTCTTCACATTTACAAATTAAAATTTTAAAAATAGAAAATTTATCATAATAGTGAAAATATCAAAAGTTTTTTGTCAGTCTTCTTCTTCTTAGGCTACAACTAAGATTTTTATCGTTTTTTTACATCTTTGAAAAAAAAAAAGAAAAAAAAGAATGAAAAGAAAAGAAGAAAATTTTCTTAAAAAGAAAACATAAAAACAAAAGAAGAGAATTCTAAAATCTGTATTTTTTCTTAATTGTGATTTAGTGATTTATAGAACCGGAATTTAAATTCTTGTTCATTCTCTTCTTACCCATAGACTCTCACTCAAGCTCTCGTGATCTGTTCATCAAAAGAAGATGTTGACTCTTCATTAAAATTGATGATAGCAGACGATCATAAAATTTATATTTTTTAAATGATGCTATGCAACATATTGAAATATTACATCTTAAGTGAATGTAGGAGGTCAACAATCAGTGTTCATCAATTACATGGAAATCCATAATCCTATCATTTGACTGTGGTCATGTTTTCAATAGATTTTCCAGATTAAAGATTTGTTATGTTACTCTTTTCTATTACAGTTTATTATTTTTAAAAGAATTTCCGCTTTGATATTTATCAACTGGAATATTTTTGTTGGGAGAAAAATTTTCACTATTAACAAAAAAAAATTTTGATGCTCTTCTTCTTTTCTTTCTTTTCTATTTTTTTCTTCAAAAATGTCATAAAAACGATAAAAATCTTGTTTGTATACAGAGAACAAGAACATTGACGAAGGACTTGATAGATTTTTTATTTTTAAAATTTTAAATTTTAAATGTAAGAACATTTTTATCCTTTTATTTAAATATTTCTTTTATTATTAATTTTTTTTATTTCTTTTTACATTTAATGACTATTTTATCCTTCTTTTTAATTACTAATATCTAAAAACCGTTAATTCTTTTTATTTTTGATAGAATCAGTTGATGAGGACCTTATTGTTCACTTAAAATAAAATTTGGGACCTTAAAAGTAGAAAAAACAAATTTTGCCACTAAACTTGCCAAAGATAAATTTGTTTTGGGAGGAAACTCACCAATTATTCAAAATGATTGCTAAATTTTTTTTTTTAAAAAAAATAAACCTAATATATGAACATAATAACAAAAAACATTTGTTGGATATTGGGTGTAAGTGGGATGTTAAAATATTATTTGTAGCTATACCTATATATATTATAGATAGGTAAATTGACAAATTTTATCCCTTAAATTATATAATTGTTGTGATTTTATCCCTTTTTTATTTTTTTGGATAATTTCATCATTTATTTTTATATTTTGGCAACTTTCATCCTCCAACAGCTAGTCAAATTTTTATTTTTTATTTTCAAACAATTTTATTTTGAAAGAGTAAAAACGTCAATATACTTTTAAAACCCCTAAATTTTCATAGTTGAAACTTTTAAATTTCTCAAGTTCTATATGCTTACATTAAAATTTTTCTTTTTTAAAGAACTAAAATTTTAAATTTAAATCCCAAATTCCATATGCTTTTGTAGGACTCTCAACAATTAAATTTGAGATTTTTTCTTTTAATCTTCTTGAGACAATATAATTCTAAAAAACAAAAACAAAATAAAATAAAAACTAATTAACTAAAAATAAATTGACATAAAAGAACATGTAAGAAATTTGTGAAGATTAACAGATTATTTACAAATAGTAGAGTAAATAGCAATTTATTGCTTTGAACGAATCATGCTTCTACTTTCTTCCATCTTAGAAAACCAGAAATGAAATTGTTGAGAACCCTAGATAAGTAAATAGAGTTTGAGATTCAATTTGAGAATTTAGTTTTTTTTTTCCCTAAAAAAATATTAACGTAAAAATTTAATTTTAAACAAATAATAAAAAATAACCTAAGCATTAATAATTTAAAAACTTATTTGTGGTGAGCTTTTACCGAACCCAACAAAGCAATTAAATTTAAGATTAAATTTGAGAATTAATTTTGATTTTTTTAAAAAAACAAATTTACCTAAGCATACAGAATTCGAGAAATTTAAAAATCTCAATTATGGAAATTATGATTTTTTATTTTCTGAATATATTGACATTTTTACCCTTTCAATACAAAATTATATTTATTAAACAAAATTGACTAACAGTTAGCAGTTAATTAACAGGATGAAAGTTGTCAAACTTATAAAAATAAGAGATGAAATTATTCAAAAATTTACTTGTAAATATTATTAAATATATTTAAATAGTTTCATTACATAAATATTTTTTGAATTTTTTGTTTCCTTATCCATTCTTCTTCTCTTTCTCTCTCTCCATTCTTCACTTCTTCTTCAAAGTTTACTCACCTAATCGAAATACCCAATACGCAAGTATTTATTTTATTAAAATAAAAGAAAATTAATTGTCATATTTTAATATTTAATTTTTTAAATAAAATCAATTTTTTTAATAATATATTTTAAATTCGTACAAATTATTATAATTTCTATTTCTGATGGGACTTCTAAAGAAATGCACATTAAGTTTGTATGTGTTTATGGGTTAGTGTTAAAAATGACTTTTTGTTTACATTTGATTAGAATTTTCGATGCATGTTTGGTGAACCACTTTTAAATTGTTTTATGTTATGTGGGACAATATGCTGATAAATGTTGTTTCGTTATGTTAAAAGGTTGAAATGTAAACAATCGTTTTATGTTTTGGTTTAACAACATATGCTAATAATAACTTGTTTACTTTAAAGTTATTTTAGATGGTGAGTGGTGGGAAGGAAAGAGATATAGGTAATTCAAAGGGGAAAAATGGAGACATGTAGACTACTAAGATAAAGTTTGTCTAAGTATTTTGGACATTCATTTCATGTTGAAGGCAATCACGAAGGTTAAGAAACAGACAATACTATATGCTTACATAGAACTAGTACGCACATATAAACATGGTTTGAGATTAGTTTTAAGGGATGAAGACTAGCTAGAAATACGTAATTGGGTGCCTAGATACAAGGTGATTGAATATTATGCAGAAAGGAGGAAAATTAAAAGCATCATATCTATTTCAAAAAAATCAACCATACATGAAAAAACCTGAAGTGAAAAGTTTAGATCTAATTGAAGAGATAGAGGAGCTAATTAGAAAGCAAGTTAATGTTGGAAAATGTAAGAAATCCAAAGGACTTGTGAAGCCTTTATTATTTGAATGACATGCTACATTTAACCTGATGAAACTCTTACTCAATTTCAAATTCAAATGGAACGAGGAGAGATTGTTCAACGTGAAGAACAACCAAAAGTCGAAGAAATAGTAGATACTGGTTTAGTTCAAATGGACCCAAGAGAGGCCTATTGATCATGAAGAATAGTCTTAGCATGAATTAACACTTACACAAGTGGAGATGAACTATGAACCTGAAAACTTTGATAGGTATAACGTTGCAAGAGGTATGATGTTGGAGAGGAATGCAATAGAGGTGATGGTGGTGTTAATGTTTATAAAATTAGGGAGGGTGATATTTATGAAGATAACAATGATTTTTTATTTTAATTGTGACTATATTACAAATGATAATAAATACTGTAATGATGATATTCTATTTTAAAGTAACATTTATGAGGATGAAAATGAAGATTAAGTGCAAGCTGGAAATGTGATTGAGGTAGAAGTTGGAAACGTGTCTGAGGCATAAGCTGCAAATGTACCTCATGTAGAAGATGCAAATATGGCTGAGACACAAGCTGCAACTCAAAGAATTTAATGTAATGAAGCTAGAAATAAGTCTGAGACAGAGGATGCACTAGGATTGATGAGCGGTAGTGAAGACTCTGAGGAGAGATTCAGTTGCATTGAAAGGGATATGTCCAACCCCACATTTGAATTAGGAATATGGTTTGCATGTTGCAAAGATTTCAAAGATGTAGTGAAAAATTATTGTAGATGTGAATGTAAGACATGTACATTTAGGCCATCTGAGCCAAAGAGAGTCAGAGCTATTTGCAAAATAAAAGGATGTAAGTAGGTTGTTTTTTCAAGTGTGGAAGTTGCAACCAAAAGAAATAATCTGGTTTTGAAAACTTTGAATTTGCGGCATACCAACTGTAATCATCTATGGAAGAACAAGCACATTACAACTAAATGGATAGGAGGACAATATGTAGAAAGAATAAGAGTCAATCTAAGAATTCCGCCAAGATCAATTAGACAGAGCATTGATGAGCAGTACAAGTGTGAGATTTCAAAGACTGCAGCTTATAATGCAAGGAGAATTGTATTGAAAATGATTGATGGTGAGCATGCTTGCCAATACAAGCGTTTTGGGATTATGGGAAAGAGCTACTACGAACCCACTCCAACTGTGGTAATTGAACATGAACATTTTAGAGAAGATGGTAGGAAACCGAGATTTCAAAGGACGTATGTTTGTCTAAGTCCTCAAAAGTATGGTTTTTTAAGGAATGTAGGTCAATCCTAGGAGCTGATGGAAGCAATGGTTGGTGGCCTATTGCATGGGCAATGGTGGAGCAGAAGGCCACAAAATAGTGGATGTGGTTTTTTCAATTATTGGCTGCTCATCTTGAAATACCAAATAAAGGGTTTCTTTTTTACATTCATTTCAGATAGACAAAAGGTAATTTACTTTTACTTATGTAAAATTCAAGGGAACATATTACTCAACAATTAATTGTTTTCTTTTTCTTTACAAGGATTGGATGCTGCTTTAGTTGAGATTTTAACAAATGACGATCATAGATATTGTGTTCAACATTTGTACTGCAATTTCAAGAAAATATGTTGAGAATTTTTTTTGAAAGACAAGCTACTGAAAATACCTAGAAGAATCAACAAACAAATGAACGACAATGCTATGCATGACATGCAAGAATATGACAACGAAGCATGGAAGTGGATTGTCAACAGACCTAAACCAGAACATTGCGTAAAAGCATTCTTTCCTAGTCATATAAGGTCAGATATGATATGCAATAACCTTGTGAGTCCTTTAATGCCTTCATTCTAGAAGTTAAAGACAAGTCTATTATTTCGATTCTAGAATGTATTAGGGAATTACTTCTGGAAAGGATTCAAGTTTGAAAGTGTTGGATGATGAGACAACCTAGTAGTACTTGTGCACCAAATATTAGGGAAAAGATAGAGGAACATGTTTTGTTTTACAGGAAATGAAAGCCATTGTGGAATGAACTTCACTCATATCAAGTGAAAGAACCTAATGATGAATAATTTATTGTTGATTTCAAAAAGAATACACACACTTGTGAGTTGTAGACCTTGACTAGTATCCCATGTGTCCATGGCATGACAACATTACTTATGAAAAATATAAATTCTCAAGATTTAGTTGATAAATGCTACTCGACAAACATAATTTGTAAATTGTATGACCATAGTATGTTTCCAATCAATGAAAAAAAATCTTTGTGGTCAAAAGGTGAATGTGAGATCTTTGATCCACCTAGGGCATACAAACAGGCAAGGAGACCCAAAATGCTGAGAAAAAGGCAAAATTTTGAGACACAAGATGGAGGGAAGATGATAAGAAGAAGAATTATTATTCATTGCACAAAGTGCAAGGTAGTTGAACATAATAGATTAGGATGTCCACAGAACCAAAGTGAAGAAAATACCTAAAATTCTTAGCAAATACCACCAGAGGCTCCAACTCGAAAGAGAAGATTGAATAGACAAGATGTGCATCAAAAGAAGGTATTTCTAATTGCAGTATTTTGTACTCATGTCCTGTCATTTAAATCTAACTCATGTCTTGTTTATTTCTTGTAGCCAATGACAAGTTTTGTTGTTTGAGCTACACAAGAAATAGAGCAAGAAAATGTAGCTCAACGTGAAACTGAATTTGTTGCAGCAAGTGGCACTGAAGCTAAAGAATTTGGAATTGAGGGCTTACTAAATAGTGTTGATAATTTGTTAAGCATGATTCAAAGAAGTAGAGCCACAACAAATCCCAATGATGATATATAGGCAGACCTAAATGTTCAAGAAGAAAGTAGATCTTGAAGAAATTTAGCTAATTTGTAGGGCCAAGGAACAAGAAGAAAGACAAGAAAAAGCACCGCAACCACATCATATGAAGAATTTGGTGAAGCCTGGTTAGGTGATGGTAGACAAAAAAAATAAGTGTTCTTAAAGAAGGGAAGGAGAAGGAAAAGAGGAAGGTAAATATATAATGAATCTGGGTAAGGGTCTGTCAGACAATATATATTTGTAATTTTTTGTTAATGCATTGACAACACATGAAACAAAATCTTTTAGTTAATTGCATAACTAAATTGTTGCTTTGAATATATACGTGAAATGGATGAGTGATCTCGTAATCTCTCTCCTTTGTGGATGGACCCATTAAAAATAATATCTATAAAGACAAGTTCAAATTATATATTTATTTTGTGTTAATCCACTAATATGAAGAATATATTATAAAGGATATTTGGATAAGTTTATAAATATTCCTAAGCAATATTGAAAGAAATAGTTTGTTTGTGTGCCAAAATAATAGTTTTCGCCTTATTATACTTCGTTTATCTCAAAGAAATTAAGTTTATTTTATTTTTTCACTTATCTAAAATGTTTGTTTCACCGTTAAAATTTGGCTAGTAAGAGAATGCCAGATGTCCCTAATTTTGGTGCTTTGACATATATGATCTCTTACATTGTACTATAACTCCACATTTTAATTTATTTGTTACATTAGCTACTAGTTAAAATTAAGTATACAATCATTAAATTTATATGGAACATATCATAGTATATCCAAGTATCACATCAACCCGTATTCCCAAGTATAAAATCATTAGCTACAACATTACGTAGTCTCTACAAACTTATCACATCAACCCGTATATCCAAGTATTAAAGTATCCATGGTCTCCCATGAACTATGACAACATGGCATGATAATCAAAGTACCATAAAGAAGCTTTATTCGTTATGACATGTAATTAAAAGATGGGTCCATCAAAAGTTATCTTAATTTCGTCCTTTTAAGTAATGTTCATTTCTTTTAGTGTCAATTTATATCTCTAACATAGTATCAGAGCAAGTAGCTAAGCTGAACTATGGGAACTAAGTTCTACACACGAAGAGTAGGAGCCACTTGTAGAATCCCAAACATTCATTGATTGATCTTGGGTTGAGGCCAATTATGTTTGAGCATGCCCTAGCAAGGACGTTAGGTCTTAGAGGGGTCAATGTGATACTCGTACCACATCGATAAGTGAAGTAAATGTGTGATAGTATATTATAATGAGTCTAAGTACTCATAATTAAATCGAAGTATCTCTTTTAGTATAATGATGACAACACCAAATAGTTGAGTGTGAATGTTGTCAGCCTTCCTGTGTAAACTAACTAAGGAAACAAAATATTTCACATAGAAACCAAGAAAACTATATTAACGTTTCCTTTGTCGCATTAAAATATTTTGTTTCCATAATTAGCTTTCTTCCTAATCATATTTCACCCATATAAAGTCTCACTTTATATAAACTTTTTCCATTAAAAGTCTTTAAAATATTGTGATACGTCATCTAACGTAAGTAAATTAATTAATATGAGCCACTATTAGACATATTCTACCAATGTAAAGTCCATGTTTAGATATTTTTGTTCTAAACTAAAATCCATCAATATTGTGATTCCTACATGGTTAGTAAATTAACTTATTTGGTTCCTCTCTTGACATATTTTGCCAATAGAAGTATCTATTCAATATTTTGATACTTTATTCCACATACATTGTAAATAAATTAATTGATTTGCTTCCTCTTTAAATATAATGTTTTCATTATAAAGTCCCTCTTTAGAGAACTTTTTGCCAACAAGTGACCTTCAATGTTTTATAAATAAATCTCACATACATTGTGATATAGCCAGACTCTGAAGCTTCTAGATCATTTTTCTCTCAGACTCTCAGAACGTTCTTTGGCTTTCAAAAAATTATTATTTGCCATCCAAGGAGTATTTATAGTTTTATGGGCTTTTTTCATTTATTTAAATATTTTATCCTTTTTTAGGGGAGATACTATATACAAGATTATCGGGATCTTTATGATATGATATAATAATTAATATAATAATTGGAGAGGTTATTGTATGGGGGGTATATTTGTACATATACCATAAGCACCTTTTTTTTTTGAAAAAACAATCAATGATGAGGTGCGGGAAGAAATAATGGAAGTTGTATTAAGGTATAGGGGTGTGGCTTGAAGAAAGGGATCAGGGGATAGTTGTGGAGACTCTAGTGGCGAAAGTGTGTGTGACCAATGCGTGAAAGATATTAGCCAGAAGTGTAGGTAGACGTTATGTAAACGACGAAAGTCGAGCATAATGTGAAGCTGCGGGACGGTGTAGGGGATCTGGGTGAAGAATGTGTTTGGGGTGTTGGGGGCATTAGGGGAATATGAAGAATGAGGTGTCGTTGGGCTGAGAAGATGCGGGTTAGTGAATGAACGGTTATTTCAAAAATTGTGCAAAACGTGTATCGGGCCGTAATGATAATTCTTGATATTTGTGTGTAGGTGAAAAGATGTGTCTGATGCTTCGATGGAACAAATAGTGCGTGGTGACGGTTCTGTTGGATATGTGAGGTGTGCCTGGGTTCGTGGAAGCACGTGCGAACGCAAAATTTTATGAAATGGAGTTGAGCGAGGAATTTGAGGTTCGGTGTATTAGACTTGTATAGCACATAAAGGAAAAATTTAGAAACAGAAGGAATTTTGTTTTCATCTTCTTGCTTGTGAAATTTAGTGTGTTATCTCGCAACAGCTAAGTTCTCTTATGAGTGTTTCTGTTTGATTGATGTGACTTTGTTTGGTTGAATTTGGTGTGAGTTGTTGACTGGTATTGGGTGTGAAAAATAACGGTTGCTGTGCTGATGTGGCATGTATCTGGTAAGTGGATTTAAAGCGGTCGTTTTGTTTTGATGTTGAAATGTATGTGATATATGTTGTGTGCGATTAGTTTTTAAACAATATAAATTTGGTGTGCATTTTTTGTGCTTATTGTTGGGCATGTGTGGCATTTGTTGTAGGATATCGTACTTGGTCTATATCTGTTTATGTATGCTGATGTTGAATTGGGGGTTTTGACTAAGGGTTGTGAATGAAGGGTTGTGTTGTAATTGATGATAGACTATTAGTAATCTTAAAGATGGCTATTAACAATTGAATACATTGTTGTTTTGAATGCAATGCTTGTGTTCTATTTCTTTTGTGTGAAACTTTGCTTGGAATTGCTTGGCTAAAACATGGCTCCTCGGCGAATTTCAGGTACTATTAGGTTTCTTTGCACTTTCTAGGATAGGACTTAGGTTAGAAAATGGTTTGTTCTAGAGAAAGGTTTGAAAATGAGTTTGTTTGAAAATACAGTTTCGGTGAGTGGGCAAGAATCATCGTCTGAGAGGTCATTAGGTTTTGATGAATGGATAAAGTGGATGGGTCCGGTAGGGGCATCCGGACACCGAGATGCGAGTGTGATGTGTAGGATGGACGGGGAGGATTTCTTTTTCTTAATATTAGACGAGAAGGATGTTGGTTCCGGAATGGCCTATCAGAGGAAAAAGGAAAATTCCAGGATTATGAGTTTGTGAAGAGGAAGGAAGTACTTACTTGATTGTCTGAATATTAGACCAACATTACTAGATGGGATGGGACTGAAAGAAGGCCAGCCGGCAAGTCACGTTCCTATTTCCACAAACACAAATTTGTTCAGGAAAATTAAAATTAATAAGCCAAACTGATATCAATATTAAGACTATAATAAAGAATTATTTATTAAAATTGTTTTAAAGCATCATTAGAAAAATAGTTTCCACTCTTCTCCATTTTACTAAGCTTACTATAAAAATATTCTCCTTTATAAAACCCCAAAAAAAAAGAAAAAATAATTAGATTACCATGCATGTATCAATTCTATAGTTTCTTGAATTGAAAGATAAAAAAAACTTGATAATTAAATTAAAGAAAAAAAATAAGAAGAAAGAAACTAAAATCTTTGTGAGTTTTAGTATTGAAGCCGTGAATCAAGAAATGTTTGAGGGTTTTATTATAATGAAGGCCAATAAAAAGAAAAGAAATTAAAAGAAAATAGGAAAAAGAAAAGGAAGGAAAAGCGGACATACATGTTGAGTGAAGAAATTATCATCAAAGAACATAAATCCCAAACGAAAAATTGCAGAGAAAATGCCAAGAAATCAAACCAAGAGAGGTAATTAAATCAGAAAGAAAGAATGAATGAAAACGAAATAAGGTATAATATGCAAGGAGATCAAAACCCTAGTTTATTTATTTTTTGGGGCCAGGGAGGATGAAAACAGAGAATCAGTGAATATTTATAACTATCATAACAACATTTTGGGGGTTTTGACTAAGGGTTGTTAATGAAGGGTTGTGTTGTAATTTATGATAGACTGTTAGTAATTTTAAAGATGGCTATTAACAATTGAATACATTGTTGTTTTGAATGCAGTGCTTGTGTTATATTTCTTTTGTGTGAAACTTTTCTTGGAATTGCTTTGCTAAAACATGGCTCTTCGGCGAATTTCAAGTACTGTTTAGTTTCTTTGCACTTTCTAGGCTAGGACTTAGGTTAGAAAACAGTTTGTTCTAGAGAAAGGTTTGAAAATGAGTTCGTCTGAACATATGGTTTCAGTGAGTGGGCAAGATCATCATCTGAGATGTCATTAGGTTTTGAGGAACGGGTAGAGTGGATGGGTCCGATAGGGGCATCCAGAGACCGAGATGCGAGTGTGATGTATAGGATGGACGGGACGGATTTCTTTTTCCCATTATTAGACGAGAAGGATGTTGATTCCGGAATGGCCTATCGAAGGAAAAAGACAAATTCCTGGATTATGAGTTTGTGAAGAGGAAGGAAGTACTTACTTGATTGTCTGAATATTAGACCAACATTACCAGATGGGATGGGACTGAAAGAAGGCCAGCCGGCAAGTCATGTTCCTATCTCCACAAACACAAATTGTTTATAAATATTAAGACTAGAATAAAGAATTATTTATTCAAATTGTTTTAAAGCAGCATTAGAAAAACAGTTTCCACTCTTCTCTATTTTACTGAGCTTACTATAAAACTATTGTCCTTTATAAAACCCCCCAAAAAATTGAAAAAAATAGTTCAGATTACCATGCATGTATCAATTCTTTAGTTTCTTGAATTGAAAGATAAAAAAAAACTTGATAATTAAATTAAAGAAAAAAAAAAGAAGAAGAAAGAAACTAAAATCTTGGTGAGTTTTAGTATTGAAGTAGTGAATCAAGAAACGATTGAGGGTTTTATTATAATGAAGGCCAATAAAAAGAAAAGAAATTAAAAGAAAATAGGAAAAAGAAAAGGAAGGAAAAGCGGACATACATGGTGAGTGAAGAAACTATCATCAAAGAACATAAACCCCAAACGAAGAATTGCAGAGAAAATGCCAAGAAATCAAACCAAGAGAGGTGATGAAATCAGAAAGAAAGAAAGAATGAAAACAAAATAAGGTTTAAAATGAAAAGAGATAAAAACCCTAATTTATTTATTTTTTGGGGTTAGGGAGGATGAAAACAGAGAATCAGTGATTATTTATAACTATCATAACAATATTTTATTAGAAATGGCGTTGATCCTACCATAATACTTCAGGTTCCATAGAGTTCCAAGTTAGATAATTTTCCTTCAAAATTGAATTGCAAAAAAGAACATACACTAATGAGGTAATCAGATAACCAAAAGAAAAAATTCAACAATATAAAGGGGAAAGAAAGAAGAAGATGCACACCTCACAAAACTAATATGAACACCGAGACTCCAGTGAACTGCAGAACATTCCAAACAAACTCATAATCATGTATAGGATGAAGTTGCTCTGTTTAGGAAAGAGCCGAGGACTAAGGGTTGTGAAGAGAAGGATAACCCCTAGTTGAACGCAATATAAAACGACTGTTTTAGAGTCTCAGATATTGGAAGGCATTCGAGAAAATTATCACTTCCCGATAAGATATAAGATGTTTTGTCCAGAAGCTACACAACGAATCCATACACCTCCTACAGATTGTGTGACGACGTATGTGGCTCACCTTCGGGCAAGGTTGCGGTTCCCGTTGCATCCTTTGTTCGTGGATATCTGCAAGTACTATCGGGTTCAGTTGGGGTAATTGATGTCGAATGTGATCCGGATGACGGTTGGGTTCCTGATAGCCTGTTCAGCTTTTGATGTGAGTGCCGGTTGGAGTTATGGAGAATGTTGTATTATTTGTGTCAAAAGTGTACGACACTCGAAGAGAGTGGATTTTTCTATATTGCTCGTCGTAGCCCACGATCGTTAATACAGGGTCCGTCGAGCATTCATTCTTGGAAGAATGAATTTTTTTATGTAAAACACCATAGTTTTATCGACAGTGGTATTCTGTTACCTTGGAGCAATCGAAAAAGTTTGAGCAATGATGTGCCAGAAGGGTATGGGCGGGACTATCATGATGCTGAGATTTTGAACAAGTATCGGTTTTAATGTTGCATAGGAGAAGATTGGTCCAAAACTCTGATGAGACATGCGGGCCTGGAGATTGATTCTAGATTGGACATCTGAAAATTGAGTGTGTGGACCTAGGGAATAGGGGGAGTGGGGTTTTCGTAATATATGTATGTATAGAAAATAACTAAGTGTTTTAGCCGAATGCTAACGATTATCTTGTGTGTTTTGTTTGTGTATGTAGGAAAGAATTTAGTGATGGAGATGGTGCAAAACAATCCGAACAAACGGAAGAAAGAACCCACTGGTAAAATTAAAATACTTTCGGTTATGCATGACAAAGGGAGCTTTAGCTTTATTACCAGAACTCATAGGTATTAAGGTATATTTACAAATATACCCCCACACAATAACCTTTCCAATTATTATATTAATTATTATATCATATTCAAAAGACCCCAACAATCTCGTATATAGTATCTTTCGTGAAAAAAGATAAAATATTTAAATAAATGAATAAAGCCAAATAATATCACTGGATGACAAATAATAATTTTTTAAGAGCCAAAGAACGTTTTGAGAGCGTGAGAGAAAAGTAATCTAGAAGCCTCGGAGTCTCGCTACGTCACTTTTGGTGGTCATCATTATCCATCCATTGCTAGCTCTCTCTCCTACTTCCATATATATATATATATATATATGAACGGCTTAGTTTGATGTTTTTATATTATTTTTCTGCTAAAGTTTTCTCATGACTTTGATTTTTCTCTTTGAAGATTTTCCAATTTGTTTGTAAATTGGGGTATCTATCTTTCTTACAAGGGGAGATACTATATACAAGATTGTCGAAATCTTTTAAATATGATATAATAATTAATATAATAATTAGAAAGGTTATTGTATGGGGGTATATTTGTACATATACCACATTGCAAGTAAATTAACCAATTTTATTGTTCTTGAAATATGTTGTCCCAACATTAAGTCCCTCTTAATGGATGACTATTTATTAGACATCCACTAAATTTAATGAATTTAGTAGATTCAGAATATAAATAAAAATAAATTGACAAATTTCATTCTTTAAATTATATATTTTTGTGATTTCATCTCTTTTTAAAATTTATATATTATTTCGTCTTTGATCTTTTTAGTTTTAGTAAATTTTATCATTTCTATAAATTTATTAATGGTTAACTCTTAATCAACTTTTTTTAAAAAAATTTATTATTCATTGAATTAAAAGGATGAAAATGTCCAAACTTTAGTTTACTTGGATTATTGGGAATAATTTGAACTTTTCTTCTCAATATTCAACGGTATTCTTCTTCTTCCTTCCTTTTGTTTTTTTTTTTCTTCTACTTCTTTCCTTCCTCTTCTTCTCATTCTTTTAATCAAAAGCAATAGGAATTTTTGAATGAGGGTTTGACATCTAGTTGATGATTTTTTATGGAAGATTTCGTTACTCATGAAGCTGGGATTCTAGCAATTTTCTATTAAAATAATATCACACAATTTTGCTTAAGAGGTGGGTGTTGTGTGTGTGTTTGTTTTTCTAAAATATATTTCTATTTTTTATTTATTCGCAAAATAATGTTTGCAATTTGTAGATCAAATGATGCCTTGTGTAAATTGAATTTCGAGTAAAGGAAAAAAAGTTTTTTTTATATAAAAATTGCATTCACTTTGTTTATAAAATAATTTTTTAAGAATAAATAAAAAAACAAATCAACTAAAATTTTGATGGCAACTCGTGTCCCGTCCCCGGTGCAGATTTTATTTTTCTTATTTTTTAAAATTTTATTGTGGTGCAAACCCGAAATAAATGAATAAAGGAAGAAAAGAAAGAGGAGAAGAATTTACAAATGATAAGAACAGGGTAAATTATCCGAGATGCACCTCTTAAATGCCAAAATTCAGCTTTTGCACCTCAAAGATTTTTTATACATAGAGTGTCATTAACATTTCAAAACATCCCACTACATGCACCTCTGTTAAATCAAACCGTTAGTGACTCAATTTTTCCGTTAGTCAACGTTTTTTACTATTTGGCACTGTTCCAATTAGGGGTATTTTTATCCAATTTTTCTTAATTCTTTTTTCATTTTTTTAATTGTTTTTTCTTTCCTTCTTCCCCTTTTCTCTCTCTTCCTTCTTTCATTCTTCATTAATTTAATTTTTTTTTTCTCTCTTCCTCTTTTCTCCCTCTTTTTCTTCTTCCTTTCTCTCTCTTCCTTCTTTCTCTCTCCTTCTTCCTCCTCATTTCTCTCTTGATCTTTGTATTTCTCTCATTTTTCTTCCTCCTCGACCAATTCAAGATCAAATTCCTCCCATGGATGAAATTTTCGGGCCTAATTCATTGATGGATTATTTCATGGAGCATTTGAATGCCAAGAAATGGAACCACGATAATCTGTACAATACCAGTAGAGCCATAGAAGGGGAATTCGTTCAACTTCTGGAGAAAGACAAACTTACTAATGAGGAAAAACATTAGGCTATTGGCCCGTTGAATCTAATTTCAACCCCGCAGACAAAAAACCCCAATAATCAACCCCAAATTCTGTAATATTTGTTTCTTTCGGTACCACTACTTGCTTAAGAGATTAGGAATTGCAAAAATTGCTATGGGATTGGAATAGAGTGGGCAAAAATTCATGTGGATTATCAGGTACCCAGACAATGTGGATAGTTTCAAAGGGGAAGATGAGAAAGTTTGATTACCGGAGGGATTTGTAGAGAGAATTGAGGGAAGAGGAATTCTGATTCGAGATTGGGTGCCGCAATTAGAAATTCTAGCACATCCGTTGACATGAGGATTTCTCAGTCACTGTGGTTGGAGTTCGTGTATGAAGAGTATATCCATGGGAGTACCGATAGCAGTGTGGGCAATGCACTTGGATCAACCCGCTGAATGCTTACTTGGTAAGGAAAATTCTAAAAATCGGAGTGGCGGTGAGGGATGAATATAAAATACAAAAATACTGTAAGTAAAGTGATGGATTCGCGGGAAGGAGATGAATTGAGGAAGAGGGCGGATGAATCGAGGAAGAGGGCGCTAAGGAAAGTGATGGATTCGCCGGAAGGAGATGAATTGAGGAAGAGGGCGGATGAATTGAGGAAGTGGGCGCGAATTCCACCATGTTATTACAAGAAGAAATATAGAGATCAGGAGAGAAATGAGCATGAAGAAGGAGAGAGAAAGGAGAAGAAAAAGAGAGAAAAAAAAATTAAATTAATGGAGAGAGAAAGAAGGTAGAGAGAGAAAAGATGAAGCAAAAGGAAAGAGAAAAGAATTTAAAAAATGGAAAAAAATTAAGAAAAATTGGACAAAAATACCCCTAACTGGAATAGAGCTAAATAGTGAAAAAATATTGACTAACGGCAAAATTGAATCACTAACGGTTTGACTTAACAGATGTGCATGTAGTGGGACGTTTTGAAACGTAAATGACACTCTATGTACAAAATATCTTTGATGTGCAAAAATTAGATTTTGACATTTAAGAGGTGCATTTGGGATAGTTTACCCATAAGAATATGACATCCTAACTCCTAACAAGAAGAAAAATAAGAAGGAAAGAAATTAGAAAGAATAAAAGGAAAAAAGGAAGAAGACTGTTGAGATGAAAAATGTAAGTTATTTCTATGAAATCTAAGTGAATTGATATTTTTACCCTTTTAATATAATTATTAAATTTTTTTTTAAAGTTATTTAATGGTTGAATATCATTAAATACAGAAACCATGACATTTGCTAAAATTATAAAGATAAGAAATAAATTTAAATAAATTTTTTAAAATAGATGAAATAACAAAAGCTATACAATTTAAGGGATAGAATTTGCGGGATAAATAAATATATTTTAATCTATTCAGAAAATTAAATCTAGTTTTTTAGGGGAGGGGATGTTTAACTTAGTCAATGAAAGATTGATTCATTTCTCAATTTATTGTTTATATTTATACTCTTTTACAATTAAGCATTTTACCCTTTGGAAATTCATTCATTTCTTAAAGTATTTGTAATTAAGAATAATCTTTGTAAAGTATACACAAGGAATAATTATAATTAATATAAAAAGTAATAGTTTGATGAATAATATTTATTATGTATTATAATAGAAAAAAAAGGAAAAAATACAAATCCATTAAAAGAACAAAGTCTACAATGAACCCATATATCAACAAGGTTTGCATTTTATTCATAATATATAACAATACAAGCATTAGCAAACCATTTTCATTCAAGCCACAAGTAGTAGTCATGACTTCTTTCCTATTTTCACTTGAGATTGTGAGTCTCGATATCTTTAGTAACATTAACACACAATTCCATTAGACTGTTAGGGTCTTCAACATTAGAATGTTTCTTCTCGTATTCAAATGTATAGGTTACTAGATTTTTTCCACCTCCAGTGTCCACGTGAATAGTTATATAGAACGTCTTGTAAAATTCCAATAAATCTCCTTCAACCACTTTGAATTTCACCAGTTTGTTTGCCTCGTTTATAACTTCCACAAACCTCTTTTACCACTTTTGATTTCCCCTCTATGATTAAATATAAATTTATATACTGTAAATATTTTCAAACACACAAATATATATATATATATATATTAAAATTCTATTATTAAATTGATTATATATACACGTATTAGATACTTACCATGTGTATAGTTCTAGACAATCAAAGATCCAACTTTTCCCCATTGACCATCATGCAGAGCACAACTTTGGATATGACTTGGACTCATTGAAGAAATCTGATGAGGTCTATCTTTGACAATTGTATGAAATAAATCTCCATCAATTTTTATCTCTGTTTGAGAAACTAGCTTTCCAGTTAAGGATTGTTTAGCCATACTTGAAGAGAAGGAAGGAAATATGATAGTGAAGGAATTGATTCTTGCGGAATTCCTTTTCTATATAATAGGAATATCGGAACCCTGCATTTTTTAGTACTTTTTTTTAAAAAAAAAATTATTATTAGATTTTTTGTTTTCTTGTCACCCATCGGATAACAACAACACCGCATATTTAACTATATATAGCAATTACGTACCCTTGACACCAAGTGCTTCGTATCTTTCTAAAAACACAACTCCTTTCCAAGATCAAATACAAACAACAATGAATTGTTGTATTCATAGAGAGATAAGATCAATTTTACTTTTCTGGACTATTATTATTATTATTATTATGAATGTTTTTTGTACGAAGTGTCGTAGATGGATCCCAACGATGGGATGATATTTTAAATCAATCCATAATTACACTAATTTGGGTTTGAGCCAAATTTGTTTTTTGCAGGAAGAAGATCTGATCATAAATTTTAAACAGTTGTATAAATGGTTAAGAATTGAACCCTTACTAACTCATTTAGCCCATGTGATTATTATGAATTGTTGTATTCATAGAGAGAGAAGATCAATCATGAAGTCAAATGAAAATTAAGGATTTTGCCTTTCACCTAATTTTTTTTTAAAATGGAAAACTCTTTGCCCTAATTGTTTGGCAAGTAACATTTATGTTAATCAATTCAATTAAATTTAAATGGGGAAGCCATAAACAAACAAGGATCATAATATGATAATTTAATTAATCAAATTATATGCATGACATAATTATAAAACTATAGTAAAGGATAGAAAAATACTAACTTGGAGATTCCATACCATTTTCTAATATTCAATCTATCACTAATTGTTTTTCTATACCAAATATTCATAATACTTCAGATCCCCCTTTTGATGATATATGGAATTATTAAAGATTAATTCTTTAACTCTTTTACAAGATAGAGTTATTATTTTTTTTTTCCCCAAATCAGAAAACCAATGGGAAAACCCTAACCATCTTGAACAAAATATATTCTTTTATAACTTTATGTCATATTTTGTCCAAGTACGAAAATATCCATTAACTTTTATCACTATACAAAAACACCCCTCAAACACTCAAATTTTGATGAATTGGTATAGAAAGATTTTAAAACATATATTTAAAATTTTTTATTTTTCAAATGAAAATATAGTACAAGATCCAACATCCTGAAAAGAAAACAATTCGAACTTAATGATCTTATTTTCTCTAATACTAATTCTTGACTCAATCTTGACAAAATTATTTATTCATTTTTTATATTGTTAGAAAACTCATCGTGTACTTTACGCAATAATTAAAATATTTATTTAAAATAACAAAAATATAAATTTATTACTAATTATACATAGATATATAAATAAAGTATAGCTGAATTGGTAACAATTTTACTTATGATTTTAAAAAGTTATGATTTCGAAATATAATATTTCAAATTTAAAAATTAAAATTTACATATAGATATTTATCATATTTATTACAATGCCGAAACTACTCAAAAGGAAAACGTGCTAATACATAGGAGAGAAAAGATGCATTTTATTCACAATATAATATATAGGTATAATCTAACCATTGCAAGCCACGAATTGTACTATTTGTTTAATTTATTTCAATAAATCCTGTAAGTTTATGAACTAATTATATATTTAAGGTTATTATATTTAATTATATTTTTGTTAAAGTGATGTAGTCATGATTGATTAGTATGTATAAAAAATGCGTATGAATTCCTATATATAGATGCCTTATTCTTAATTGGTTAGTGAGAAATATGTCTCAACATACTATTGAGAATTTTCTATTATAAATTTAGTTAGTAGAAAACTTTTAATTCCGATGAATCACTTATAATCTCTTACTTATAAATATTCCAAAAACATCAAAAATTAATTCAAAAACGTCAAGTAAAATTTTAAGATTATTAAAACTTTTAGGGTTTATTTAGGTAGCTTTTCTTAAACATTAATTAATTAATTGTTTGATAATCAAATATAATTATTTCATTTAAAGAATGGAATTTATATTTTATAGTATCAGAGATTATATATGTTTGGGTGTTCAATTGAATTAGGTTTTTTATTATGAATTTATTAATATGTTTTTATTTTTGGGACACTTTTCCTCTATTTGAAATTTAAGAATTTAAAATATGAAGTTTTGATTCATAATTTTCCTCGTAAAAAATATAAGTTTTTTATAAATATATATATATATATATAATATATATAAATTTTTTTAAAGGCCACGGTTCTTATAAGTCTTTTTATTTTTATTTGTACTTTATTCTTTAGATGTGGCAAACATAGTGTTAGCTTTTGGGTGATATGTCTACATATATATATATATTCTTCTTTTTTATTTTCATATATTTATGCGGGAGAACTTTTTTTTTTTTGTTATATACTTAAAGAAATTGTGAATTTATAATATATGCTTATATATTTATAAAATATATAATAAATTAAAGGGTAAACTATCTCAAATATACCTCTTAAAGGTCAAAATCTAGCTTTTTGCACCTCAAAGATTTTTTGTACATAGAATGCCTCTAACGTTTCAAAACGTCCCACTACATGCACCTCTGTTAAGTCAAACCGTTAGTGACTCAATTTTGCTGTTAGTCAACCTTTTTTCACTATTTAGTACTATTCCAGTTAGGTGCATTTTTGTCCAATTTTTTTAAAATTTTTTTTCTTTCCTTCTTCTTCATTTTTTCTCTCTTCCTTCTTTCTCTCTCCATTAATTTAATTTTTTTTTCACTCTCTTCCTCTTTTCTCTCTTTCTTTTTCCTCCTTTCTCTCTCTTCCTTCTTTGTCTCTCCTTCTTCCTCCTCGTTTCTCTCCCACATCCCTCTTCCTTCTCACAAGCCTCACTGACGTAGAAAACTGTGATTCCGGCGATAACCCTTCTATAATTGGGGCTTTGAAATCCATCACGGTCACGCTCCAGAGCTGCAATGAACTTGCTCGGAGATGGGTGGAGCTTTCCTACAGTGGGAAGCCTCTCATGCAGAGCGATCTTGATATACTATGTTCGAGATTAAATTCTGATTTGAAGAATCTTTCCGGGATTTACACTCTGGGTTTGCTTAATCACAAGTATGCCATTGTTTTATAAAGGCTTAATCTTATAGCTTCTCGGGATGACATGAAGATTTATGTCAAGGACTTGCTGTCAAGGCTCAAGGTTGGGTCTGCAGACATGAAGAAACAAGCTTGTTAGCCTTCAACGAAGTTATTCAAGCTCAAGAAGGGGATAAATATGTTGGAAGGATTTAAAATTCGAGAGGAGGCTGCAATGGCCGTTTCTCTAATTGCAGAGTATGAGAATTACAGGGGTTTATTGACTGGGGTAGGGATAATTGCTCCATTAATAAGGGTTTTGGATTGTGGGTCTGAATTGAGTAAAGAATCTAGGGGGAGGTGGTGTTTGCAGAAGCTTTATGAGAGAAAGAAGTAAGAGAGAGAAATGAAGAAGAAAAAGAGAGAGAGAAAAGAAGAAGAGAGAAAAAAAAATTTAAATTAATGAAGAGAGAAAGAAGGAAGAGAGAGAAAAGAGGAAGAGAGAGAAAAAAATTTAAATTAATGGAGAGAGAAAGAAGGAAGAGAGAGAAAAAAAGAAGAAGAAGGAAAGAAAAAAATTAAAAAACAATTTTTAAAAAATTGGACAAAAATGGCCCTAACTGGAATAGTACCAAATAGTAAAAAAATGTTGACTAACGGCAAAATTGAGTCACTAACGGTTTGACTTAACACATGTGCATGTAGTGGGACGTTTTGCAACGTTAGGGGCATTCTATGTACAAACATTCTTTGAAGTGCAAAAGTTAGATTTTGACCTTTAAGATGTGCATGTGGGATAGTTTATCCTAAATCAAATAAGGATAACTTTTATTGTATGAAGGGAAATAAAGATACGTGGTAAAATTTATAAATTACAAGGCATCTAAAAGAGATTTAAGGGGAGATAAAGCTGAGTTTGAAATGCAGTAATAGTCGTATGGATGAGTTTTATAGATACTATAAATTGTCTTAATTGTTAAAGTTTTACTATATATTAAGTTAATTTGAAAAATTTATGTTTATTTTGATGATGTGGTGAAAAGTCAAAGATCAAATATAATTTGACTTAAAAGACGTACCATATTTATAATGCCTATTTGTGTCCATTATTATTATTATTACTATCACTATTATTATTAACTATTATTAATTATTAATTATTGATAAAATTATTTTTTATTTTCACTAGGATTTTATTTATTTAAGGGTTTTATTTATATTGAAAATAGTTAATATTATAACTAGGGATATTTCTACACAGAACACATATGCAAAAATGAATTAGTAAATAAGAAAAATGAATTGTGAGGGATGACTGCCTAAGGTTTGATTTAGTTCACGAAGGATTTTAAAACGAATTTCTAGTCAATCACCAACACAATTTTTCAAATTTTAAATTTAATTCATTTTAATGGTTCAATATTTATATCCCTTAATTAAATGTTCAAGAAATTTTACTTGATTTTTTTTTGAACCTTTTTTATTGAATTGAGTTAAAATTTTATCATTTAGAATGAATTTCAATTTTAGACAATTTTGTGGTTCCATAAGTTGCTTTAATTTTATCACATATTTTCTAATAAATTTGAATTAATTATTTGGTGTTTGTATACTATATCTTTTTCTTGTTTAATAGAATTCTAGTGGCCCCAAATAAATTATTTGTGTGAAATCTTCTATTTCATTTCTTGTAATCTCTTTCACTACAAATATATTATAAATTATATCTCTTAAATCACCAATAAAAATATGCATTAAGGAGAATGCTTCTAGAACATACATAGATACATACATATATATATATATATATATATATATATATATATATCTATATATATATATATTTATTTATTTATTTATTTTTATAAAATGAAATAAGTTTATTGATAATTATACATATATAACTTTTATTTATTACAATACCAAAACAAGGCAAACGGTAAACGTACAACACATAGGAAATTAAGTACAAAGTAAAGCTTTCATATCAAACGCAACGGGTACTTCAGCAAGCTTTGCATTTTATTTAAAATATATTATATAGGTATAGCAAAGCATAACAAGCCACTAGTAATGGTGGTCTTCAATTAAGGTTTTCTTTTTAGATGGTGAGTCTCAATATCTTTAGTAACGTGGAGAAGGAACTCCATAAAAGTGTGAGGGTCTGGAACATTAGGATTTTTCTTCTCATAGTCCAAAGTCCAAGTTACAAGGTTGTTCTCACCTTTTGTATCCACATGAACAATTGCACTGAACTTGTTGTACAACTCTCTTAGATCTCCTTCAATTACATTGAATTTTACCAATTTTTTTGCCTCATCTATTTCTTCCACAATCTCTTTCGCTACTTTCTTCTTTCCCTCTGTACATTAAGGAATATATATTTACATGTATCCAGAACGATTTGTTTCTTCTGAATGAAAAAGAGTATGCAATATTTTTACATAATCTTAAAACTTAATTTAACAAAAATAAAATATAAGAAAAATAAGTTGAAGAAAAATAATTATTTCAAACATAAAACTTCAGCACACATGCATGCAGTGGTAGGAAGCAAAAGTCAAACATATACGGCTGCATTGAAACTACGAATTAAAAAAACAATAAAATACACACATATATGTATATATGTACACATATGCGCATATATGCACGGAAGATCTTAAATTAATATTTAAATGAAGAGTTAATATGTTGAGGGCGATAATTATTATATATTATGTACGTTACCATGTGTATAGTTCCAAAAGATGACAGATCCAACTTTTCCCCAATCACCCTCATGCAAATCACAGCCTTGGATCTTATCAGGGCTCATCCCTGAAATGTGATGAGGTTTCTCTCTGAAGAGTTCATGGAAAACATCTCCATCCGACTTTATCATAATTTGAGAAACCAACTTTCCAGCTGAGGATTTATCAGCCATATTTTCAGTAATCAAGAACTTCAAGAGAATGAAGAAGATAGGTAGGATGGATGATTTGGGAGAGAAGAATGCTTTGATGTGGAAATACTTCAACTCCCTCCTATTTATAACAGGAGTAGTCACCACTTAAAATTTCGAAGCTGTATATAATAAAATATAATAATAATTATACATCCTAGTCCACTTATTTTGCCTATGAATATTATGAAAAAATTAAAATTCATCGAAAAAATATATTACTTACTATTTTAAAAAGATAAACCTTATTTATTTTTTGAATTAATGAAAACTTTGAAAGCTTTTTCAATTTTTTTTTTCTTCACAATTATGTGCAGTAGAGCAATAAAAGTTATACTTAATTTTATTTGAAAAATGTGTAAAGTAAATGTTAATTTCAGTTAGGTTATAAACCATGGGGTGTTGAAAAACTTAAATTGATTACAAATAGCAATTTTCACTTATAAAATAAAAGGAAAGATATTAGAATTGAAGCCGACCGTGAATGGAACCCTCAAAAACAGATATATATATATATATATATATATATATATATATATATATCTGGGTTGTGTACACACAGATATATATATATATATATATATATATATATAGTCATGTGTCATATGAAAATACTTTTTTAGAAAAGATGGACCTTCTTAGAAAAAATAAATAAATAGACATATTATTACAAAAATAAAAATAAAAATAAAAAACACAATAAAGATCTCTTTGAAATTGAATTCACATATATTGAAATATGTATATATAAATCAATCAGTTCTAGTTTTGTCTGGAATCATAGAGTTTTATTTTTCAACAAACACATTTAATATTGATGTTTTCATATTAATAATGATGGGACTCAAAAAAGAAAAAACAAAATTGTATAATATTTATAATGCTTACCACTTGTACCATATAATATTTATTAAATGTTTCTATGTATTCTTCAATAGGTTTATATCTATTGTATCGCATACATTTCTAATATTCTCCATCTCAAAATTTTTTTCCCATCTTTTCCTGAGCTGTAATTCAGAACTATATTATGGCACATATATATATATATTTTTTCACTCATCCCTTGACGGAAGGCAATTGGGATAACTACAAATCACCTAAATCTTTGACTTGATATAATAGAAAAATATGTTGTACATGCTACATGAAAAATAAGGTATGACAACTGTATAAACGTCATGTAAGAATTATAAAGGTGTAACTTTATTCGAAATGAAACCTATAAACTCTCAAAGTATAATTCAAACACAATTTAGATTAGTCAGAATAATGACGTTTAGTACTAGACATGGTATATTGTTTATATTTATACTCGTTTAGAATTAAACATTTAAACTATAACCTAACTCTTTTGAAACTTTTCTATCAGGAATACAACTCATTTTTTTAGGGTAAGGAAACCTCGAATTGACAAAAGAATTTTTTCCCACATTAATGAAAGCCCTTCAGTTATATCACGGATTTTACACAATAGTAAAATTATTTATTTCTATAAAATAACATAAGTTGCAAGTTTATTAATGATTAATTAAAGATACATGTATGTATATTATTTATTTATAATACCAAAACAAAAACCAAAACGTACTAATACATTGGGTAAAATCGTATACACAAGTTTTCTTATCACTACAACAAGCTTTGCATTTTATTCTCAGTATATTATATAGGTATTGGTATACCACTGCAAGCCAAAAGTAGTAATATTAAGATGGTGAGTCTCTTTTGCAATTTTCATTTGAGATGGTGAGTCTCAATATCTTTAGTAATATTGAGAAGGAACTTCATTATAGTCTGAAATATTAGGATTTTTCTTCTCGTAATCCAGAGTCCAAGTTACAAGGTTGTTTTCACCTTTAGTGTCGACATGAACAGTAGAATTGAAAGTATTGTACAACTCCATTAGATCTCCTTCTACAACTTTGTATTTCACCAATTTATTTTCCTCATCTATGACTTCCACAATCTCTTTCGCTACTTTTTGTTTCTCTTCTGATTATTGACAAAAAAAAAATAAAAAAAAAAAAAAAAAAAAAACACACACACACACACATATATATATATATATATATATATATATATATATATATATATATGGAGGTTATTTTCGAATAAATTAAGAATTATTCTTTATTCACTAAGCATTCATCAATTATATGCAGTTATATATTTTGATTAAAATTTTCACACGAAGTCTAAAAACTTGACTACTTACTTTAAAACGATTTAAAAAGTTTCTTGTCATAAAATATATTTCATGAGGTCTCTCTCTGAATATCAGAAATATGATGAGGTCTCTCTCTGAATATTTCATGGAACACATCTCCATCAAATTTTATCACAATTTCAGAAACCAGCTTTCCAACTAAAGATTGATGATTAGCCATACTTTCAGAATAATTTTGTTTTTTTTAGTAATCAAGAACTTGAAGAGAAATATGGATGTTTGAGATTGAAGAAACTCTTTCTATTTATAATAGAATGCCTTTGAAGAAGTGAGAGGAATCGAAGTATCAAATGTTAAATAATTCACGTTAATCAAAAAATTTAAGTTTGACATCATGAACAAGTCAAGTGGGGCTCACATAAGTGTTATCTTCAGTCCGATCAGTGAATAATCAAGATTACTTAAAGATCATGACTTTTAACACGAAAGCACCTATAGTATCCAATATTAAATATACCTAATTCAATACGTATTTGACATCGCCGGCTCAAACTACTTAAATTGTCGGGACAGTACAATTTCAGGTGTCAACCCCTACTCAGCTGGAGGTCCCCCTCCCCAGCACGTGTTCATATCAACAATATAAAGCAATGTTAATTTAGTAATCAAGAAATTAAAGAGAAGGAGATGTGAAGAAATGGTCTTGACGAAATACTTCAACAAACTCTCAGTTTGCCCTTTTTTCTTTTAACCCTTCTTCAAGGGTTAAAAAAGTGGCAGTCATAATGGTAAGCATTCTTATTTATAATTGAAAGGTTATGAGTTCGAGAAAAGTCATGAGTTTGAGATATGGTACAGATTAAAAGTTTAAAATATTAAAAAAAAAACTTGAAGAAGGGAAAATGGGATAATAACTGTAGTAATTACTTATGTAGGAAAAAGAATAGAACTTGGTAGAAAAATGTATTCATGCATTATTGCTTGGAAAAATGAGTCATTTCAGTTACTCATTATGAGAATTTGACATTCATTTCTATTGACAACTAAGCCTCTTTTGTCATTTTATTATTGTCCACTCATATATTTAAAATAGATAGATACCCTATATTTTGATCTTCAACCAAAAATAAATTTCTATTTAGAAATATGATTTTATCATAAATTAATTAATGAACAATATTTTCAAACCATCTACAAAAATATAATAAAAAACAATTATAGTAAGAACAGATGAAAATGAATTTCTCATTTAAATATTTGGTATTTGATATATGCATTCATTTTTGTATTTTTGGACTCATTTCTTTTGTCATAAATTTGAATATCTTTTTAACTTGATCTCGATATTTCAAATTATTTGATTTCTTTAATGGTCGTGAACTTGATCTTGGACTTCGAGGATTTGGGACTTGATCTTGATATGTCCATACATGATATGGATATGAATTGAAGAGCCTTGGGGGATTATTTGAAATGGAAAATACGCTAGAGTTTCGCTCCTTTTGAAACTATGGACATACTCCTTAAGGGAATCTTCATAGTTTCTCTTCTGTGATCCATTTCTCTAAATTATCTTCTTGATTATCTATTTAATAGATGAAAACGTGACAGGGAGTAGATTTAATTATTCCATATTTTTTTTTTATATGACATTATTTAATTGAAAAAGATAAATGTCATCATATTATTTATTGCTTCATAATTAATAAATATAAGTTTAATTATTTTAAATAATATTAGAAGTTAGGAAATTTAGGTGTTCATTAGCAATAAAATTATTCAAAAATTATTGCAATAATAAGTGAGTTTGGTCCCAAACAAATTTATCTTTGGTAAACTTAGTCCCAAAATATATATATTTTTTAAACTTTTTAAGGTCCTAAACTTTTTTTCTAAGTGAACAATAAGGTCATTTTCGATGGATTCTGTCAAAAACTCTAAAAATTTAATGGTTTTTACATTTAGTTAATTAAAGACAAGTGTAAAAATGTTATTACATGTGGAAAGAAAGAAAGAAAAATAATAATAAAAGAATATTTAAATAAAGTGATAAAAATGTCTTCACATTTAAAAAATAGAAAATTTATTATAATAGTGAGGATATGGAAAGTTCTTTGTCAATCTTCCTCTTCGTAGGTTACAAATAAGATTTTTATCATTTTTGACATCTTTGAAGAAAAAAAGAAAGAAAAGAAAAGAAGAAGAAAATTTTCGTAAAAAGAAAACAAAAAAATTAAAGAAAAGAAATTCTAAAATCGGTCTTTCTTCTTAATTGTGATTTAATGATTTATATGAATCAGAGTTTAAATTCTTGTTCATTCTCTTCTTACCCATAGATTCTCAGTCAAGCTTTTGTGATGTGTTCATCAAAAGAAGATGTTGACTCTTCAATAAAATTGATAATACGAGACGATCAGAAAATTTAATATTTTTTAAAATGATATTTTGCAACATATTGAAATATTACATCCTAAGTGAATGTATGAGGTCAACAACCAGTCATCATCAATTACCAGAAAACTCATAATCCTATCATTTGATTGTGGTCATGTTTCTTATAGATTTTACAGATTAAAGCTTCGTTATGTTGCTCTTTTTTATTACAGTTTATTATTTTTAAAAGAATTTCTGTTTTGATGCTTATCAATTAGAATATTTTTGTTGGAGCAAAATTTTCATTATTAACAAAAAAATATATATATATATTGATGCTCTTCCTCTTCTCTTTCTTTTCTATTTTTTTTCTTCAAACTCTTGTTTGTATACAGAGAACAAGAAGATTGAGGAAGGACTTGATAAATTTTTTATTTTTAAAAATTTAAATTTGAAATGTAAGGTTATTTTTATACTTTTATTTAAGTATTTCTTTTATTATTATTATTATTTTCTTTCTTTTTACATGTAATGACAATTTTATCCTTGTTTTTAATTAACTAAATCTAAAAACCTTTAAATATTTTGGTTTTTTGATAGAATCTGTTGAAGAAGACCTTATTGTTCAATTAAAATAAAATTTGAGACCTTAAAAGTTAAAAAAACAAATTTGGGACTAAACTTGCGAAAGATAACTTTGTTTGAGATAACTTTGCTAATTGTTTTTTTTTAAAAAAACCTAATATATGAACATAATTACAAAAAACATTTGATGGATATTGGGTGTAAGTGGGATATTAAAATATTATTTGTAACTATACCTATATATTTTATATTATAGATAGGTAAATTGACAAATTTTATCTCTTAAATTATATAATTGTTGTGATTTTATTCCTTTTTAAAATTTTTGGATAATTTCATCCTTTATTTTTTTATTTTGGCAACTTTCATCCTCCAATAGCTAGTTAATTTTTTATTTTTTATTTTAAAATAATTTAATATTGAAAGGGTAAAAACGTCAATATACTTTTAAAAACCCTATATTTTCATAGTTGAAACTTTTAAATTTCTCAAGTTTTATATGCTTATATTAAATGTTTTTTTTTTTAAAAAAAATTTCAAATTGAATCCCAAATTCCATATACTTTCGTAGGACTCTCAACAATTTTATTTGAGATTTTTTCTTTTAATTTTCATGAGACAATATAATTCTAAAAAACAAAAACAAAATAAAATAAAAACTAATTAACTAAAAATAAATTGACATAAAAGAACATGTAAGAAATTTGTGAAGGTTAACAGATTATTTACAAATAGTAGAGTAAATAGCAATTTATTGCTTTGAACGAATCATGCTTCTATTTCCTTCCATCTTAGAAAACCAGAAATGAAATTGTTGAGAACCCTATATAAGTATTATGAGTTTGAGATTCAATTTGAGAATTTAGTTTTTTTTTCCTAAAAAATTATTAACGTAAAACTTTAATTTAAAAAAAAAAAAAAAAATTAACCTAAGCATTAATAATTTAAAAACTTATTTGTGGTGAGCTTTTACCGAACCCTACAGAGCATTTAAATTTAAGAATAAATTTGAGAATTAATTTTGATTTTTTTAAAAAAATATTACTTAAGCATACAGAATTCGAGAAATTTAAAAATCTCAATTATGGAAATTATGATTTTTTATTTTCGGTGTATATTGACATTTTTACCCTTTCAATACAAAATTATATTTATTAAACAAAATTGACTAACGGTTAGCAATTAATTAACAGGATGAAAGTTGTCAAACTTCTAAAAATAAGAGATGAAATTATTCAAAAATTTTAAAAAGGAATAAAATCAGAAAAATTATATAATCTAAGAAATGAAATTATTCAAAAATTTTAAAAAGGAATAAAATCAGAAAAATTATATAATCTAAGGGATGAAATTATTTAAAAATTTTAAAAAGAAATAAAATCAGAAAAATTATATAATCTAAGAGATGAAATTTGACAATTTACCCTATAGATATTATTAAATATATTTAAATAGTTTCATTACATAAATATTTCTGGAATTTTTTGTTTCCTTATCCATGCTTCTTTTCTTTCTCTCTCTCCATTCTTCACTTCTTCTTCAAAGTTTACTCACCTAATCCAAATACCCAATACTCAAGTATTTATTTTATTAAAATAAAAGAAAATTAATTGTCATATTTCAATATTTAATTTTTTAAATAAAATCAATTTTTTTAATAATATATTTTAAATTGGTAAAAATTATTATAATTTCTATTTGTGATGGGACTTCTAAAGAAATGCACATTAAGTTTGTATGTGCTTATGGGTTAGTGTTAGGAACGACTTTTTGTTTGCATTTGATGAGAATTTCCAATGCATGTTTGGTGAACAACTTTTAAATTGTTTTATGTTATGTGAGACAATATGTTGATAAATGTTGTTTCGTTATGTTAAACTGTTGAATTGTAAACAATCGCTTTCTGTTTTGGTTTAACAGCATATGCTAATAATAACTTGTTTACTTTGAAGTTATTTTATGATGGTGAGTGGTGGGAAGGAAAGAGATATAGGTAATTCAAAGGGGGAAAATGGAGACATGTAGACTACTGCGATAAAGTTTGTCCAAGTATTTTGGACATTCATTTCATGTTGAAGGTAATCACCAAGGTTGAGAAACAGACAATACTATATGCTTACATAGAACTAGTACACACATATAAACATGGTTTGAGATTAGTTTTAAGGTATGAAGGCTAGATAGAAATATGCAATTGGGTGCCTAGATTAAAGGTGATTGAATATTATGCAGAAAGGAGAAAAACTAAAAGCATCATATCTATTCCGAAAAAATCAACCATACATGAATAAACCGAAGTGAAAAGTTCAGTTCTAATTGAAGAAATAGAGGAGCTAATTAGAAAGCAAGTTAATGTTGGAAAATGTAAGAAATCCAAAGGACTTGTGAAGCCTTTATTATTTGAATGACATACTACATTTAACCTGATGAAACTCTTACTCAATTTCAAATTGAAATGGAACGAGGAAGGATTGTTCAAGAGATATGATGTTGGAGAGGAATGCAATAGAGGTGATGGTGGTGTTAATGATTATAAAACTAGGGAGGGTGATATTTATGAAGATAACAATGATTTTTTATTTTGATTGTGACTATATTACAAATGATAATAAATACTATAATGATGATATTCTGTTTTAAAGTAACATTTACGAGGATGAAAATGAAGATTAAGTGCAAGTTGGAAATGTGACCGAGGTAGAAATTGGAAACGTTTATGAGGCATAAGCTGCAAATGTGCTTCATGTAGAAGCTGCAAATATGGTTGAGACACAAGCTACAACTTGAAGAATTGAATGTAATGAAGCTAGAAATAAGTCTGAGACAGAGGATGCACTTGGACCAACTAAAAATGTGTTTGTTGATGATCACATACCAGAAGGATTGATGAGCGGTAGTGAAGACTCTGAAGAGAGATTTGGTTGCATTAAAAGGTAATCCTTTTTTTATCCAGAAAGGGATATGTCCAACCCCACATTTGAATTAGGAATAAGGTTTGCATGTGGCAAAAAGTTCAAAGATGTAGTGTAAAATTATTGTAGACGTGACGGTAAGACATGTACATTTAGGCCATCCGAGCCAAAGAGAGTCAGAGCTATTTGCAAAATAAAAAGATGTAAGTGGGCTATTTTTTCAAGTGTGAAAGTTGCAACCAAAAGAAATAATCTGGTTATGAAAACATTGAATTTGCGGCATACCAACTGTAATCATCTATGGAAGAACAAGAACATTACAACTAAATGGATTGGAGGACAATATGTAGAAATAATAAGAGTTAGTCTTAGAATTCCGCCTAGATCAATTAGACAGAACATTGATGAGCAGTACAAGAGTGAGATTTCAAAGACTAACTCTCACTCTTATAATGCAAGGAGAATCATATTGAAAATGATTGATGGTGATCATGCTTGCCGATACAAGCTTTTTGGGATTATGGGAAAGATCTACTATGAATCCACCCTAATTCAACTGTGGTAATTAAACATGAAAATTTAAGAGAATATCGTAGGCAACCAGATTTCAAAGGACGTATGTTTGTCTATGTCCTCTGAAGTATGGTTTTTTAATGAATGTAGGTCAATCCTAGGAGTTGATGGATGTCATGTGAAGGGCACTTATCGTAGACAAATATTATTTGCAACTGGGACTGATGGAAGCAATGGTTGGTTGCCTATTGCATGAGCAATGGTGGAGCAAGAGGCCACAGAATAGTGGATGTGGTTTTTTCAATTGTTGGCCGCTCATCTTGAAATACCAAATCAAGTGTTTGTTTTTTACATTCAGTTCAGATAGACAAAAGGTAATTTTCTTTTACTTATGTCAAATTCAATGGAACATATTACTCAGCAATTAATTGTTTTCTTTTTGCTTGCAGAGATTGGATGCTGCTTTAGTTGAGGTTTTAAAAAATGATGACCATAAATATTGTGTTCAACATTTGCACTGCAATTTCAAGAAAATATGCCGAGGAAGAATTTTGAATGACAAGCTATTGAACATAGCTAGAAGCATCAATAAACAAATGTACGAGAATGGTATGCATGACATGCAAGAATATGACAACGAAACATGGAAGTGGATTGTCAACAGACCTAAACCAGAACATTGGGTAAAAACATTCTTTCCTAGTCATATCAGGTCAGATATGATATGCAATAACCTTTGTGAGTCCTTTAATGCCTTCATTCTAGAAGTTAAAGACAAGCCTATTATTTCGATTCTAGAAGGTATTAGGGAATTACTTCTGGAAAGGATTCAAGTTAGAAAGTGTTGGATGATGAGACAACCTAGTAGTACTTGTACACCAAAAATTAGGGAAAAGATAGAGGAACAAGTTTTTTTTAATAGGAAATGAAAGCCATTGTGGAATGAACTTCACTCATATCAAGTGAAAGGACCTAATGATGAACTATTTATTGTTGATTTAAAAAAGAATACCCGCACTTGTGAGTTGTAGACCTTGACTGGTAACCCATGTGTCCATGGCATGACAACATTACTTATAAAAAATATAAATTTTCATGATTTAGTTGATAAATTCTACTTGACAAACATATTTTGTAAATTGTATGACCATAGTATGTTTCCAATCAATGAAAATAATCTTTGTGGCCAAAAGGTGAATGTGAGATCTTTGATCCAGCTAGGTCATACAAATGGGCAAGGAGACCCAAAAAGTTGAGAAAAAGGCAAATTTTTGAGACACAAGATGGAGGCAAGAAGATAAGAAGAAGAATTATTATTCATTGCACAAAGTGCAAGGTAGTTGAATATAATAGATTAGGATGTCCACAGAACCAAAGTGAAGAAAATACCTAAAATTCTTACCAAATACCACCAGAGGCTCCAACTCGAAAGAGAAGATCGAATAGACAAGATGTGCATCAAAAGAAGGTATTTCTAATTGCAGTAGTTTGTACTCATGTCCTGTCATTTAAATCTAACTCATGTCTTGTTTATTTCTTGTAGCCAATGACAAGATTTGTTGTTCGAGCTACACAAGAAATAAAGCAAGAAAATGTAGCTCAACATGAAATTGAATTTGTTGCAGCAAGTGGCACTGAAGCTAAAGAATTTGGAACTGAGGGCTTACTACAAAGTGTTGATAATTTGTTAAGCATGATTCAAAGAAGTAGAGCCACAACAAATCCCAATGATGATATACAGGCAGACCTAGATGTTCAAGAGACAAGTAGATCTTGAAGAAATCTAGCTAATTTGCAAGGAACAGGAACAAGAAGAAAGACAAGAAAAAGCACCGCAACCACATCATATGAAGAATTTGGTGAAGCCTGGTTAGGTGATGGTAGACAAAAAAAAAACAAGTATTCTTAAAGAAGGGAAGGGGAAGGGGAAGGAGAAGGAAAAGAGGAAGGTAAATATATAATGAATCTGTGTATGGGTCTGTCAGACAATATATATTTGAAATTTTTTAATGCTTTGACAACACATGAAATAAAATCTTTTTGTTAATTGCACAATTAAATTGTTGCTTTGAATATATATGTGAAATGGATGAGTGATATTGTAATCTCTCTCCTTTATGGATGGACCCATTAAAAATAATATCTATAAAGACAAGTTCAAAATATTTATTTATTTTGTGTTAATCCACTAATATGAATGTTGTAATGAAGAATATATTATAAAGGATATTTGGATAAGTTTATAAATATTCCTAAGCAATATTCAAAGAAATAGTTTGTTTGTGTGCCAAAATAATAGTTTTCGCCTTATTATACCTTTTTATCTCAAAGAAATTTAGTTTATTTTATTTTATCTCAACCTGTTTGACTGTTATAATTTGACTAGTAAGAGAATGCCAGATGTCCCTAATTCTGGTGCCTTGACATATATGATCTCTTACATTGTACTATAACTCCAAATTTTAATTTATTTGTTACATTAGCAACTAGTTAAAATTAAGGATACAATCATTAAATTTATATGGAACATATCATAGTATATCCAAGTATAAAATCATTAGCTACAACATTGGCCTGATAATCAAAGTACCATAAAGAAGATTTATTAGTTATGCCATGTAATTAAAAGATGGGTCCATCAAAAGTTATCATGATTTCATCCTTTTGAGTAATGTTTATTTCTTTTAGTGTCAATTTATCTCTCTAATATAGTATCAGAGCAAGTAGCTAAGCTGAACTATGGGAACTAAGTTCTACACAAGAGGAGTAGTAGCCAGTTGTAGAATCTCAAACTTTCATTGATTGATCTTGGGTTGAGGCCAATTATGTTCGAGCATGCCCTAGCAAGGACGTTAGGTCTTAGAGGGGTCAATGTGATACCCGTACCACATAGATAAGTGATGTAAATGTGTGATAGTATATTATAATGAGTCTAAGTACTCATAATTAAATTGAAGTATCTCTTTTAGTATAATGAGGACAACACCAAATAGTTGAATGTGAATGTTGTCAGCTTGTATAAAAACTAATTAAGGAAACAAAATAATTCACATAGAAACCAAAAACCAAGAAGACTATATTAACGTTTCCTTTGTCTAAGTAAAATATTTTGTTTCCATAATTAGCTTTCTTCCTAATCATATTTCACCCATATAAAGTCACACTTTATATAAACGTTTTCCATTAAAAGTCTTTAAAATATTGTGATATGTCATCTAACGTAAGTAAATTAACTGATATGAGCCACTATTAGACATATTCTACCAATATAAAGTCCATCTTTAGATATTTTTGTTCTCAACTAATATCCATCAATATTGTGATTCCTACATGGTTAGTAAATTAACTTATTTAGTTCCTCTCTTGACATATTTAGCCAATAGAAGTCCCAGTAGAAAATATTTTCCTAATAGGATCCATTCAATATTGTGATATTTTATTCCACATACATGTTAAATAAATTAATTGATTTTCTTCCTCTTTAAATATAATGTTTTCAATATAAAGTCCCTCTTTAGAGAATTTTTTGCCAACAAGTGACCTTTAATGTTCTGAAATATAATCTCACATATATTGTGATATAGCCAGACTCTGAAGCTTCTAGATCATTTTTCTCTTAGGCTCTCAAAACGTTCTTTGGCTTTTAAAAAATTATTATTTGCCATCCGGGAGTATTTATAGATTTATGGGTTTTTTTCATTTATTTAAATATTTTATCCTTTTTTAGGGGAGATAGTATATACAAGATTGTCGCGATCTTTATGATATGATATAATAATTAATATAATAATTGGAAAGGTTATTGTGCGGGGGGTATATTTGTACATATACCATAAGTACCTTTTTATTTCTGAAAAACAATCAATGATGAGGTGCAGGAAAAAATAATGGAAGTCGTATTGAGGTATAGGGGTGCGGCCTGAAGAAAGGGATAGGGGATAGTTGTGGAGAGTCTGGTGCCGAAAGGGTGTGTGACCAATGCGTGAAAGATATTAGCCGGAAGTGTAGGTAGACGTTATGTGAACGACGAATGTCGAGCATAATGTGAAGCTACAGGACGGTGTAGGGGATCCGGGTGAAGAATGTGTTTGGGGTGTTGGGGGCATTCAGGGTATATGAAGAATAGAGGTGTCGTTGGGATGAGAAGATGCGGGTTAGTGCATGAACAATTATTTCAAAAATTGTGCAAAATGTGTATCGGGGCATAATGATAATTCTTTATATTTGTGTGGAGGTGAAAAAATGTGTCTGACACTTCGAGGGAACAAATGGTCCGTGGCGACGGTTTTTTTGGGTATGTGAGGCGTGCGTGGGTGCATGGAAGCGCGTGCGGACGCAAAACATAATGAAATGGAGTTGAGCAAGGAATTTGGTGTCCGGTGTATTAGACTTGTATAGCACATAAACGAAAAATGTAGAAAGAGAAGGAATTTTGTTTTCATCTTCTTGCTTGTGAAATTTTATGTGTTCTCTCGCAACAGCTAAGTTCTCTACTGAGTGTTTCTGTTTGATTGATGTGACTTTGTTTGGTTGCATTTGGTGTGAGCTGTGGACTGGTATTGGGGGTGAAAAACAACGGTTGCTGTGCTAATGTGGCATGTATCTGGTAAGTGGATTTAAAGCGGTTCTTTTGTCTTGGTGTTGAAATATATGTGATATATGTTGTGTGCGATTAGTTGTTGAACAATACAAATTTATTGTGCATTTTTTGTGCATATTGTTGGGCATGTGTGGCATTTGTTGTAGGATATCGTACTTGGTCTATATCTGTTTATGTTTGCTGATGTTGAATTGGGGGTTTTAATTGAGGGTTGTGAATGAAGGTTGTGTTGTAATTGATGATAGACTGTTAGTAATCTTAAAGATGGCTATTAACAATTGAATACATTGTTGTTTTGAATGCAGTGCTTGTGTTCTATTTCTTTTGCGTGAAACTTTACATGGAATTGTTTTGCTAAAACATGGCTCCTCGGCGAATTTCAAGTACCGTTTAGTTACTTTGCACTTTCTGGGCTAGGACTTAGGTTAAAAAATGGTTTGTTCTAGAGAAAGGTTTGAAAATGAGTTCGTCTGAACATACAGTTTCGGTGAGTGGGCAAGAATCATCGTCTGAGAGGTCATTAGGTTTTGAGGAACGGGTAGAGTGAATGGGTCCGGTAGGGGCTTCCAGGGACCGAGATGCGAGTGTGATGTATAGGATGGACGGGGAGGATTTCTTTTTCTCATTATTAGATGAGAGGGATGTTGGTTCTGGAATGGCCTATCAGAGGAAAAAGGCAAATTCCAGGATTATGAGTTTGTGAAGAGGAAGGAAGTACTTCATTGTCTGAATATTAGACCAACATTACCAGTCACGTTTCTATTTCCACAAACAGAAATTTGTTGAGGAAAATTAAAATTAATAACCCAAACAGATATCAATATTAAGACTAGAATGAAGAATTATTTATGAAAATTGTTTTAAAACAGCATTAGAAAAATAGTTTCCACTCTTCCCCGTTTTACTGAGCTTACTATAAAACTATTCTCCTTTATAAACGCGCCCCCCCCCCCCCCCAAGAAAATAAAAAAAAATTAGTTCAGATTACCATGCATGTATCAATTCTTTAGTTTCTTGAATTGAAAGATAAAAAAAAACTTGATAATTAAATTCAAGAAAGAAAATGAAGAAAGAAACTAAAAATCTTTGTGAGTTTTAGTATTGAAGTCATGAATCAAGAAATGTTTGAGGGTTTTATTATAATGAAGGCCAATAAAAAGAAAAGAAATTAAAAGAAAATAGGGGGAAAAAAAGGAAGGAAAAGCGGACATACATGGTGAGTGAAGAAACTATCATCAAAGAACATAAACCCCCAAACAAAGAATCGCAAAGAAAATGCCAAGAAATCAAACCAAGAGAGGTGATGAAATCAGAAAGAAAGAAAGAATGAAAACGAAATAAGATATAATATGCAAAGAGATCAAAACCCTAATTTATTTATTTTTTGGGGTTAGGGAGGATGAAAACAGAGAATCGATGAATATTTATAACTATCATAACAACATTTTATTAAAAATGGCGCTGATCCTACCATAATACTTCAGTTTCCATAGAGTTCCAAGTTAGATAATTTTCCTACAAAATTGAAATGTAAAATAGAACATACACTAACGAGGTAATCAGATAACCAAAAGAAAAAATTCCAGAGGATAAAGGGGAAAGAAAAAAGAAGATGCACACCTCACAAAACTAATATGAACACCGAGACTCCGGTGAACTGCAGAACAATCCAGACAAACTAATAATCATTTATAGGATGAAGTTGCTCTGGTTAGGAAAAAGACGAAGACTAATGGTTGTGAAGAGAAGGATTACCCCTAGGTGAACACAATATAAAATGACAGTTTTAGAGTCTCAGATATTGGAAGACATTCGGGAGAATTATCACTTCCGGATAACATATAAGACATTTTGTCCAGAAGCTACACAACGAATCCATACGCCTCATGCGGATTGTGTGACGACGTATGTGGCTCACCTTCGGGCAAGGTTGCAGTTCCCGCTGCATCCTTTGTTCGTGGATTTCTGAAAGTACTATGAGGTTCAGTTGGAGCAGTTGATGTCGAATGTGATTTGGACTACGGTTGGGTTCCTGATGGCCTGTCGAGCTTTTGATGTGAGTGTCGGTTGGAGTTATGCAGAAGGTTGTATTATTTGTGTCAAATGTGTACGATTCTCGAAGGGCGTAGATTTTTCTATATTGCTCGTCGTAGCCCACGATCATTAACATTGGGTCCGACAGTGGCATTCTGTTGCCTTGGAACACTCGAAAAAGTTTGAGCAATGATGTGCCGGAAGGGTATGGGCGGGACTATCATGATGCTGAGATTTCGAGCAAGTATCGATTTTAATTGTCCGTAGGAGACGATTGGTCCAAAACATTAATGAGACATGCGGGTCTGGAGTTTGATTCTAGATTGGACATCTGAAAATTGAGTGTGTGCACCTAGGGAATCGGGGGAGGGGTTTTTTCGTAATATATGTATGTATAGAAAATGACTAAGTGTTTTGGCTGGATGCTAACGACTATCTTGTGTGTTTTGTCTGTGTTTGCAGGAAAGAATTTAGTGATGGAGATGGTGCAAAATACTTTCGGTTATGCATGACAAGGGGAGCTTTAGATTTATTACCGAAACTCATAGGTATAATAGTATATGTTCAAATATACCCCCACACAATAACCTTTCAAATTATTATATTAATTATTATATCATATCTAAAAGACCCCAATAATCTCGAATAGAATATCTCCCCTGAAAAAGGATAAAATATTTAAATAAATGAATAATGCCAATAACATCCCTGGATTGCAAATAATAGTTTTTTAAGAGCCAAAGAACGTTTTGAGACCGTGATAGAAAAGCAATCTAGAAGTGTCGGAGTCTGGCTACGTCAGTTTTGGTGGTCCTCATTATCCATCCATTGCTAGCTCTCTCTCCTACTTCCATATAAAAAAAAAAAAATATATATATATATATATATATGAATGGCTTAGTTTGATGTTTTTATATTATTTTTTTGCTAAAGTAGTCTCATGACTTTGATTTTTCTCTTTGAAGATTCTCCAATTGGGATATCTATCTTTCTTATAAGGGGAGATGCTATATAGAGGATTGTCGAAATCTTTTAGATATGATATAATAATTAATATAATAATTGGAAAGGTTATTGTGTGAAGATATATTTGTACATATACCACATTGCAAGTAAATTAACCAATTTTATTGTTCTTGAAATATATTGTTCCAACATTAAGTCCCTCTTAATGGATGACTATTTATTAGACATCCATTAAATTTAATGAATTTAGTAGATTCATAATATAAATAAAAATGAATTGACAAATTTTATTCTTTAAATTATATATTTTTTTAATTTCATCTCTTTTTTAAATTTCTATGTAATTTCATCCTTTATCTTCATAATTTTAGCAAATTTTATCATTTCTATAAATTTATTAATGGTTAACTCTAATCAACTTTTTATAAAAAAAATTATTATTAATTGTATTAAAAGGATGAAAATGTCAAAACTTTAATTTACATGGATTTTTGGGAATAATTTGAACTTTTCTTCTCAATATTCAACAGTATTCTTCTTCTTCCTTATATATTTTTTTTCTTCTACTTCTTTCCTTCCTCTTCTTCTCATTCTTCTAATAAAAAGCAATAGGAATTTTTGAATGAGGGTTTGACAGCTAGTTGATGATTTTTTATGGAAGATTTCGTTACTGATGAAGCTAGGATTCTAGCAATTTTCTATTAAAATAATACCACACAAAATTTTGCTTAAGAGGTGGGTGTTGTGTGTGTTTTTATTTTTTAAAAATATATTTCTATTTCTTATTTATTCGAGGAATAATGTTTGCAATTTATAGATCAAATGATGCTTTTTGTAAATTGAATCTCGAGTAAAAGAAAAAAAATTTATTTATATAAAAATTATATTTACTTTGTTTATAAAATATTTTTTTCAAGAATAAATAAAAAATACATAAAAAAAATCAACTAAAATTTTGATGGCAGCTCGTCCCGTCCCTCTGCAGAACCCAAAATAAATGAATAAAGGAAGAAAAGAAAAAGGAGAAGAATTTACAAATGATAAGAATATGACGTCCTGACTTCTAACAAGAAGAAAAATAAGAAGGAAGGAAATTAGAAAGAATAAAAGGAAAAACGGAAGAAGACTGTTGAGATGAAAAATGTAAGTTATTTCTATGAAATCCAAGTGAATTGATATTTTTACCCTTTTAATAAAATTATTATTTTTTTAAAAAAAGTGAATTAATGGTTGAACATCAATAAATACAGAAACCATGACATTTGCTAAAATTATAAAGATAAAAAATAAATTTAAATATATATATTTTTTAAAATAGATGAAATCACAAAAATTATACAATTTAAGGGATAGAATTTGCGGGATAAATAAATATATTTTAATGTATTCCAAAAATTAAATCTAGTTTATTAGGGGAGGGGATGTTTAACTTAATCAATGAAAGATTGATTCATTTCTCAATTTATTGTTTATATTTATACTCTTTTACAATTAAACATTTTACCCTTTGGAAATTCATTCATTTCTTAAAGTATTTGTAATTAAGAATAATCTTTGTAAAGTATACACAAGGAATAATTATAATTAATATAAAAAGTAATAGTTTAATGAATAATATTTTTTATGTATTATAATACAAAAAAATATATATATATACAAATCCATTAAAGAACAAAGTCTACAATGAACCTATATATCAACAAGGTTTGCATTTTATTCATAATATATTACAATACAAGCATTAGCAAACCATTTTCATTCAAGCCACAAGTAGCAGTCATGACTTCTTTTCTATTTTCACTTGAGATTGTGAATCTTTAGAAACATTGATACACAATTCCATTACACTCTTAGGGTCTTCAACATTAAAATGTTTCTTCTCGTATTAAAAAGTATAGGTTACAAGATTTTTTCCACCTTGAGTGTCCACGTGAATAGTTATATAGAACGTCTTCTAAAATTCCAATAAATCTCCTTCAACCACTTTGAATTTCACGAGTTTCATTGCCTCGTCTATAACTTTCATAACTTCTTTGACAACTTTTGGTTTTCCCTCTGTATCATTCATTAAATATAAATTTATATACTGTAAATATTTTCAAACAAACAAATATATATTTATTGAAATACTGTTATTGAATTGATTATATATACACGTATTAGATACTTACCATGTGTATAGTTCCAGACAATCAAAGATCCAACTTTTCCCCATTGACCATCATGCAGAGCACAACTTTGGATATGACTTGGACTCATTGAAGAAATCTGATGAGGTCTATCTTTGAGAATTGTATGAAATAAATCTCCATCAATTTTTATCTCTGTTTGAGAAACTAGCTTTCCAGTTAAGGATTGTTTAGCCATACTTGAAGAGAAGGAAGGAGATATGATAGTGAAGGAAATGATTCTTGCGGGATTCCTTTTCTATATGATAGGAATATCGGAACCCTGCATTTTTTAGTTATTTTTTTAAAAACATTTTATTATTAGATTTTTTGTTTTCTTGTCACCCATCGGATAACCACAACACCGCATATTTAACTATATATAACAATTACGTACCCTTGAAACCAAGTGCTTCGTATCTTTCTAAAAACACAACTCCTTTCCAAGATCAAATACAAACAATAATGAATCGTTGTATTCATAGAGAGATAAGATCAATTTTACTTTTCTGGACTATTATTATTATTTTTTTATGAATTTGTTTTTTGGACGAAGTGTCGTAGATGGATCCCAACGATGGGATCACATTTTAAATCAATCCACATTTACACTAATCTGAGTTTGAGCCAAATTTGTTTTTTGCAGGAGGAAGATCTAGTCATAAATTTTAAACAGTTGAATATATGGTTAAGAATTGAACCCTTACTAACTCATTTAGCCCTTGTGATTATTATGAATTGTTGTATTCATAGAGAGAGAGAAGATCAATCATGAAGTCAAATGAAAATTAAGGATTTTGCCTTTCACCTTTTTCTTTTTTTTTTTCTTTCAATGGAAAACTCTTTGCCCTAATTGTTTGGCAAGTAACATTTATGTTAATCAATTCAATTAAATTTAAATGGGGAAGCCACAAACAAACAAGGATCATAATATGATAATTTAATTAATCAAATTATATGCATGACATAATTATAAAACTATAGTAAAGGATAGAAAAATACTAACTTGGAGATTCCATACCATTTTCTAATATTCAATCAATCACTAACTGTTTTTCTATACAAAATATTCATAATACTTCAGATCACCCTTTTGATGATATATGGATTTATTAAAGATTAATTCTTTAAATCTTTTACAAGATAGAGTTATTATTATTTTTTTCCAAAACAGAGAAGCAATGGGAAAACCCTAAACATTTTGAACAAAATATATTCTTTTATAACTTTATGTCATATTTTTTCCAACTACGAAAATATCCATTAACTTTTATCACTATACAAAAACACCCCTCAAACACTCAAATTTTGATGAATTGGTATAGAAAGACTTACAAAAATATATTTTAAATTTTTTATTTTTCAAATGAAAATATAGTACAAGATCAAACATCCTGAAAAGAAAATAATTCGAACTTAATGATCTTATTTTCTCTAATACTAATTCTTGACTCAATCGTCACAAAACTATTTATTCATTTTTTGTAGTGTTAGAAAACCCCTTGTGTACTTTATACAATAATTAAAATATTTATTTAAAATAACAAAAATATAAATTTATTACTAATTATACTTAGATATATCAATAAAATATAGTTGAATTGATAACAATTTCACTTATGATTTTAAAAAGTTATGATTTCGAAATATAATATTTCAAATTTAAAAATTAAAATTTACATATAGGTATATGTATCGTACTTATTACAATGCCGAATCTAATCAAAAGGAAAACGTACTAATATATAGGAGAGAAAAGATGCATTTTATTCACAATATAATATATAGGTATAATCTAACCATTGCAAGCCACGAATTTTACTATTTGTTTAATTTATTTCAATAAATTTTGTATGTTTATGAACTAATTATATATTTAAGGTTATTATATTTAATTATATTTTTATTAAAGTGATGTACTCATGATTGATTAGTATGTATAAAAAATACGCATGAATTCCTATATAGATGCCTTATTCTTAATAGGTTAGTGAGATATATGTCTCAACATACTACTGAGAATTTTCTATTATATATTTAGTTAGTAGAAAACTTTTAATTCCGCTGAATCACTTATAATCTCTTACTTAAAAATATTCCAAAAACATCAAAAATTAATTCAAAAACTTGAAGTAAAACTTTAAGATTATTAAAACTTTTGGGGTTAATTTAGGTAGCTTTTCATAATCATTAATTAATTAATTGTTTGATAATCAAATATAATTATTTCATTTAAAGAATGGAATTTATATTTTATAGTATCAGAGTTTATATATGTTTGGGTGTTCAATTCAATTAGGTTTTTTATTATGAATTTATTAATATGTTTTTATTTTTGGGACACTTTTCCTCTATTTTTTATTATAAACTTTTGTTATTATCATTAAAGTACATGTATTACCAATAGAAGTTCAAAATTTATATAAAAATATGTGTTGGTAAAGTCTCATGGTCACTAAATTACATATATTTATCAATTAGAGTCTAAAAAATTCTTAAAAAATATATATTCCTAAAATCTTGCCATTCATGAAGTTATTTATTTAAGAATGAAAATTCAAAATTTATTATAAAAAAAATTTCCAAAACCATACCATAAATTAAATATAAATATTTAAACTATTTATATTTAAAAGATGACAGATCCAACTTTTCCCCCAATCACCCTCATGCAAATCACAGCCTTGGATCTTATCAGGGCTCATTCCTGAAATGTGATGAGGTCTCTCTCTGCAGATTTCTTGGAACACATCTCCATCGGACTTTATCACAGTTTGAGAAATCATCCTTCCGATTAATGATTTATTAACCATATTTTGAGAGAGAGAGAGTGAGGAAGATAGCTAGAATGGATTATTTGAGATTGAAGAAATGCTTTGATGTGGAAATACTTCACCTCCCTCCATGTGGAAAGGCTTTGATTTATAATAGGACAGGCCAACCCCATAGTGTCTTTGGGCTTTATTTTATTTGATTTTTTTTAATAAAAAAAGTTTCCCTTTTAATTATTAAGTATTGCAACTATACATCTAAGAAAAAAAAGGGTAGTTTGTGGAAAATTGGATCAACCATTAACTTTCCCAATTAAAGATTATTCATTGAAAAAATGAGTTCTTTCAATTACTTTTTATAAATTTTTTAATAATTGAGATTATATTCTTTGTACATAAAGGGTTAGTTGAAGAGAGTCACGTTCATTCTCTTCTCTTCTCTTAACCACCAAATAACTTATTGGTCCATATTTCATGAAATACAATGATAAATTTTAATATAAGTTGAATAGAGGGAGGAGAAATTTATTAATTAAACATTAGTCTTTGATAGTTGTTCACATAATACATATCATTCATCTTTTCTATTAATATATTGATGAGAACAATAGTCTATTTTTTTTTAAATTAGATTTTTAATTGAGGCATATTCTATTAACACAAGGAAGAGAAACATGCAGCGTATTTATGTGGGGAGTTCATGGCTTCATATAAGGCTTATTACGCCAACGTAAAGAAAATTTAGTGACATTCACTAAAAAAATATTAAGAAGGTTTAAATTTTACATCATTTTAAAAATAAAAACTATATAATTTTGTCCCAATAGTTTGATTACGCCTTAGATTAATTATGTCTCAAGAGATAATTATACGTTTCAAATTATTTTTAGGAGATTCAAATTAAAATGTAAATTTGTTACTTATTGTTTGAATCAGCTAGGCCTCCTACTTTCATTGTATTTGAATGAGAAGTGCTACCTATTTTCATGGGATAATTATTTCTATTTGATTAGAATACTATCATGATTAGAATTAAAAATAATAATAATAAGAGATAATTTTGTAATTTCTGTGTACATAGATCTAGTTTAAAAACATTAATAATAATTTCTTTATAAGAATAATATTTGTAATATGCTTTTCATATGAGTAAAAATAAGGCTCATACCTCTTTGCACTTGTGGATATAGCTATTTTATCGATATTGAACTACATAATTATGTATGTTTGATTTTTCTTACTATTTATTATCTTTTTCAAATATATGATAACTTACTTTTGTAATAGCAAATTATTATGGAAGCATATCTATTATAACATATCTAATATAATAGAGTGTGTATTTGCATATAAGATAGGTGAGCACTTCAAAGTAGTATTAGTTAATTAAATACTCTTTTTTATTTTCTATTTTTTAAATCTTGACATGATAAGAAAAGAAGAATTGACACCTTGTGATAAATGACGAACTAAAATTACCTCACTACTCCTCCCTACCCGCCTCCGTTATTGGAGGAAGAAGTTGACGTTCTTGCTAGAACAAACGGTAATATCCCTCCCATTCACCCAACTAAATCATCTTACAAAGATTCCTTATTTTCCAAACGAAAACCAATATCACCACTCTTATTCTCTCAGTCCACATATAATACGATTCCTACCTCTCCGATGAACTAAACGCAAAACGCAAGGACATACCTTTTATACCAATTTCTGCTGATGATAAAGACAGAATGTATAAAGAATAGGCAAATGCACTTATTATTAATGTATATGGTTGTACAGTTGGATATTGTTTTTTACTCAGAAAAATTCATGAGCTCTAGAAACCCACTGAAGAAGTCTCCTTAATTGATCTCAGTTCTGATTTTTACCTGGTCAATTTCACGAAAAATGAAAATTATAGTATGCTCTTCATGGCGGTTCATGGTTTATCAGCGGACATTTTTTAGCCATTAGAGGGTGGCAACCGTGTTTCCAGCCGTCTCAAACTTCTTTCAGCTACACTGCACTCTGGGTGAGACTACCGAAATTGCCCACGGAGTTTTATGATAAAGAAATACTCCAAAGAATTGGTAGTACAATTGGATAGCTTCTACGCCTCGACATATGCACTCAAGATGCCCATCGAGGACAATACGCAAGATTTTGCTTACAGGTGCCTATTGGCCAACCATTGATCACCGAAATCTACATTGGAGATTTCCTTCAACGTATTACTTACTATGGTATTCCTTTGCTTTGCTATAATTGTTGTCGTATTGTGCATAATGCTATACCTTGCCCTAAACATCAACCCTCATCTGCAACATTATCCCTTCCTATATCTAAACCCTCAAATATGGATTATTTGCCTAATTCTCCTTCTCAATTCCCAATAACAACCGTTACACAGACCAATAACGATATATTGCTTTCTTCATCTCAAACTGCCATCATCACAACCTCAAAATTACAAACTAATCATAGTAACCCAACTTCTCAAGTTTCCAAACACACAAGTAACCCTCTTGACATCACGTCTCCAAGTCATAATACCACACATGGACCATGGGTCTTCGTAACTTATCCTAAGAAAAAGAAAACCTTTAACCAAAATCCTAAACATCAAGATTTAAAACAGAATCAATCTTCTAATCGTCTTGATCCTAAACCTAAAACACATCTAGGTTGAGAAACAAAAATCTCCCACTTCTATCGATGTTTACCCTCTGAAGCAAGCAACAAATTACTCTTATCGATTTAGGATTCTCGTGACCTCATTTTACTTGGTCTAATTTACGTTGTCATAAAATTATTATCATGGAACGGTTAGACCATTTTTTAGCTAAGCCTGAGTGATTACATTTGTTCCCGGATGAGATAGTTACTCACCTTCCTCGGCTTTTCTCAGATCACTGTCCTTTAACACTTAATCTATCCCCAGACATTAACTATTAAAACCTTCTTTTAAATTAGAGACAATGTGATTAACTCATCCCTCGTTCGATATGTTAGTTCATCAGTCATGCCCGTCATCATCTACTAATTTTCTTCACTACCTTCATTCTTTCATTTCTGCTGCTACAATATGGAAGCATCTAATCTTTGCTAAAAAGTTTTACAAGAAAAAAAAAATTTATTAGCCCGTCTACGTGGCATTCAAAATCATTCTAGCTACCCCTCTCACCCTTTCTTATTTAAATTAGAAATACGTCTCTCTTCTAAACATGCTTCCATCGAGAAATAATTTTGGTTACTCAAATCTAGGATAAATTGGTTACAACATGGTGATGCCAATACTAGGTTTTTTCATACTTCACCTCTAAAACGAAGATGGAAAAACCGTATCGTTTCTCTTCGCGACTCTTCTGGAAACTAGATAAGTGGTGATATTAAACTAGCTCATCATATCCTTTCTCATTTTTCATCACTTTTCACTAATTCCTCACATATGTCATCCTTTTCTGAAATTCTCCCGACTCATCCTTTAAGCATCACGACTCTTGAAGGTACTTTACGGTCAAAACCTCCTACCCAATCTGAAATCATATATTCTATTAGAATTTTTAAATCTCTCAAGGCCCTTGGACCATACGGCATTCACCCATTTTTTTTTATCAAAAATACATCACCAATTTATAACCTTCGATCACTAATCATTTTAATGAAATTTTCAGTACACATAAATTCCCAACTTCCCGTTAATAAAACTTTGTTAGCCCTCATACCTAAAACATTTACTCCAAAAATGATTAACCAATTTAGGCCCACAAGTCTTTGTAATAATATATAAAATATTCACAAAAATTTTGGTTAATAGACTTAGGCCTCATCTTAATCGAATCATTGATCCATTATGAAGTAGTTTCCTCCCAAAACGTTGTGTCTTTGACAATTGTATAATTGTCCAAGAAACACTCAATTGTTTCAAATCCAAAACTTGTAATTTCATGACAATCAAAATTGACATAGAGAAAGTCTTTGACAAAATAGAATAGAACATTATTAGGCTCATGCTTAACTCTATTAACCTTCCGCAATCTCTAATTTCAATCATCCTATCCTGCATTTCCTCTTCTAATCTTGCCATTCTGGTCAATGGTAAACAAATAGATTATTTTGAACCTTTACGAGCGATCAGACAAGGTGATCCTTTGTCACCTTATTTGTTTATCATAGGCATGAGATTTTTATCTTTGTTAATTCAACAACAGGTTACTGCCGGTAATAGAAAACCTATTCAAATATCTAATAATTGACCATCCATTTCACATTCACTTTTTGCCGACGATGTATTTCTCTTTGCTGAGGCCACGATCGAAAATGCTATCTCCACTAATTCCGTCCTAGCTTGCTTTACCACATTTTGTGGTCTTACTACTAATTTTACAAAATCAAAAATTTATTTATCTTCTCACTGCAGTACTGATATTCGTAATTCTATTTCTAATCATCTCAATTTCTCCCAAACAAATAACCTAGGTTTTCCCATCCTCTCCCGTAAACCCAAACACAGTGACTTCAATCAATTTTTTTCATAAAATTTCCAATAAATTAGCAAATTGGAAATCCAAACTCCTTATCGTAGACAAATATTATCTGCAACTGGGATTGATGGAAGCAATGGTTGGTGGCCTAATGCATGGGCAATGGTGGAGGAGGAGGCCATAGAACAGTGGATGTGGTATTTTCAATTGTTGGCTGCTCATCTTTAAATACCAAATCAAGGGTTTGTTTTATACATTCATTTCAGATAGACAAAAGGTAATTTACTTTTACTTATGTCAAATTCAAGGAAACTATTACTCAACAATTAATTATTTTCCTTTTGTTTGCAGGGATTGGATGCTGCTTTAGTTGAGATTTTAACAAATGATGACCATAGATATTGTGTTCAACATTTGTACGGCAATTTCAAGAAATTACATGGAGGAAATTTTTTGAAAGACAAGCTATTGAACATAGCTAGAAGCATCAACAAACAAATGTACGAGAATGCTATGCATGACATGCAAGAATATGACAACAAAACATGGAAGTGGATTGTCAACAGACCTAAACAAGAACATTGGGTAAAAAGCATTCTTTCCTAGTCATATCAGGTCAAATATAATATGCAATAACCTCTGTTAGTCCTTTAATGCCTTCATTCTAGAAGTTAAAGACAAGTCTATTATTTCGATTCTAGAAGGTATTAGGGAATTACTTCTGGAAAGGATTCAAGTTAGAAAGTGTTGGATGATGAGACAACCTATGTACACCGAAAATTAGGGAAAAGATAGAGGAACAAGTATTGTTTTATAGGAAATGAAAGCCATTGTGGAATGAACTTCACTCATATCAAGTGAAATGACCTAATGATGAATAATTTATTGTTGATTTCAAAAAGTATACCCGCACTTGTGAGTTGTATACCTTGACTGGTATCCCATGTGTTCATGGCATGACAACATTACTTATGAAAAATATAAATTCTCATGATTTAGTTGATAAATGCTACTCCGGAAACATATTTTGCAAATTGTATGACCATAGTGTGTTTCCAATCAATAAAAAAAAGCCTTTGTGGCCAAAAGGTGAATGTGAGATCTTTGATCCACCTAGGGCATACAAACAGGCAAGGAGACCCAAAAAGCTGAGAAAAAGGCAAACTTTTGAGACACAAGATGGAGGAAAGATGATAAGAAGAGGAATTATTATTCATTGCACAAAGTGCAAGGTAGTTGAACATAATAGATTAGGATGTCCACAGAACCAAAGTGAAGAAAATACCTAAATTCTTACCAAATACCACCATAGGCTCCAACTCACAAGAGAAGATCGAATAGACAAGATGTGCATCAAAAGAAGGTATTTCTAATTGCAGTATTTTGTACTCATGTCTTGTTTATTTCTTGTAGCCAATGACAAGATTTGTTGTTTGAGCTACACAAGAAATAGAGCAAGAAAATGTAGCTCAATGTGAAACTGAATTTTTTGCAGCAAGTGACACTGGAGCTAAAGAATTGGGAACTGAGGGCTGACTACAAAGTGTTGATAATTTGTTAAGCATGATTCAAAGAAGTAGAGCCACAATAAATCTCAATGATGATATACAGGCAGACCTATATGTTCAAGAAGAAAGTAGATCTTGAAGATATTTAGCTAATTTGCAGGGCCAAGGTACAAGAACAAAGACAAGAAAAAGCACCGCAACCAAATCATATGAAGAATTTGGTGAAGCCTGGTTAGGTGATGGTAGACAAAAAAAAAAAGTATTCTTAAAGAAGGGAAGGGGAAGGGGAAGGAGAAGGAAAAGAGGAAAGTAAATATATAATGAATTTGTGTATGAGTCTGTCAGACAATATATATTTGTAATTTTTTGTTAATGCTTTGACAACACATGAAAAAAAATCTTTTTGTTAATTGCACAATTAAATTGTTGCATTGAATATATATGTGAAATGGATGAGTGATCTTGTAATCTCTCTCCTTTGTGGATGGACCCATTAAAAATAATATCTATAAAGACAAGTTCAAAATACATATTTCTTTTTTGTTAATCCACTAAAATGAATGTTGTCTGCCCTTATAAACTAATAAGGAAACAAAATATTTCACATAGAAACCAAAAACCAAGAAAACTATATTATTTTCTTTCCATAATTAGCTTTCTTCCTAATCATATTTCACCCATATAAAGTCTCACTTTATATAAACTTTTTCCATTAAAAGTCTTTAAAATATTGTGATACGTCATCTAACGGGGGATAGTTGTGGGGAGTCTGGTGGCGAAAGTGTGTGTGACCAATGCGTGAAAGATATTAGCCGGAAGTGTAGGTAGACGTTATGTGAACGACAAATGTCGAGCATAATGTGAAGCTGCGGGACGGTGTAGGGGATCCGGGTGAAGAATGTGTTTGGGGTGTTGGGGGCATTCGGGGTATATGAAGAATGAGGTGTCGTTGGGCTGAGAAGATGTGGGTTAGTGAATGAACGGTTATTTCAAAAGTTGTGCAAAACGTGTATCGGGGAGTAATGATAATTCTTGATATTTGTGTAGAGGTAACAATATGTGTCTGACGCTTCGATGGAACAAATAGTGTGTGGCGACGGTTCTGTTAGATATGTGAGGTGTGCGTGGGTGCGTGGAAGAGCGTGCGAATGCAAAATTTCATGAAATGGAGTTGAGCGACGAATTTGGGGTCCGGTGTATTAGACTTGTATAGCACATAAAGGAAAAATTTAGAAAGGGAAGGAATTTTGTTTTCATCTTCTTGCTTGTGAAATTTAGTGTGTTCTCTCGCAACAGCTAAGTTCTCTACTGAGTGTTTCTGTTTGATTGATGTGACTTTGTTTGGTTGTATTTTGTGTGAGCTGTGGACTGGTATTAGGTGTGAAAAACAATGATTGCTGTGTTGATGTGGCATGTATCTGGTAAGTGGATTTAAAGCGGTCGTTTTATTTTGATGTTGAAATGTAAGTGATATATGTTGTGTGCGATTAGTTGTTGAACAATATAAATTTGGTGTGCATTTTTTGTGCATATTGTTGGGCATGTGTGACATTTGTTGTAGTATATCGTACTTGGTCTATATCTGTTTATGTATGTTGATGTTGAATTGGGGGTTTTGACTAAGGGTTGTGAATGAAGAGTTGTGTTGTAATTGATGATAGACTGTTAGTAATCTTAAAGATGGCTATTAACAATTGAATACATTGTTGTTTTGAATGCAGTGCTTGTGTTCTATTTCTTTTGTGTAAAACTTTGCTTGGAATTGCTTGGCTAAAACATGGCTCCTCGGCGAATGTCAGGTACTGTTTAGTTTCTTTGGACTTTCTAGGATAGGGCTTAGGTTAGAAATGGTTTGTTCTAGAGAATGTTTTGAAAATGAGTTCGTCTGAAAATACGGTTTCGGTGAGTGGGCAAGAATCATCGTCTGAGAGGTCATAGGTTTTGAGGAATGAGTAGTGGATGGGTCAGGTAGGGGCATTCGGACATCGAGATGCGAGTGTGATGTGTAGGATGGACGGGGAGGATTTCTTTTTCTCATTATTAGACGAGAAGGATGTCGGTACCGGAATTGCCTATCAAAGGAAAAAGAGAAATTCCAGGATTATGAGTTTGTGAAGAGGAAGGAAGTACTTACTTGATTGTCTGAATATTAGTCCAACATTACCAGATGGGATGGGACTGAAAGAAGGCCAGCCGGCAAGTCACGTTCCTATTTCCACAAACACAAATTTGTTCAGGAAAATTAAAATTAATAACCCAAACTGATATCAATATTAAGACTAGAATAAAGAATTATTTATTAAAATTATATTAAAAAAGCATTAGAAAACAGTTTCCACTCTTCTCCATTTTACTAAGCTTACTATAAAACTATTCTCCTTTATAAAACCCCCCAAAAAAAAAGAAAACAAAATTAGTTCATATTACCATGCATGTATCAATTCTTTAGTTTCTTGAATTGAAAGATAAAAAAAAACTTGATAATTAAATTAATGAAAAAAAATATTAGAAGAAAGAAATTAAAATCTTTGTGAGTTTTAGTATTGAAGTCGTGAATTGAGAAATGTTTGAGGGTTTTATTATAATGAAGGCCAATAAAAAGAAAAGAAATTAAAAGAAAATAGGAAAAAGATAAGGAAGGAAAAGCGGACATACATGGTGAGTGAAGAAATTATCATCAAAGAACATAAAAAATAAACGAAGAATTGCAGAGAAAATGCCAAGAAATCATACGAAGACAGGTGATGAAATCAAAAAGAAAGAAAGAATGAAAACGAAATAAGGTATAATATGCAAAGAGATCAAAACCCTAGTTTATTTATTTTTTGGGGTTAGGGAGGATGAAAACAGAGAATTGGTGAATATTTATAACTATCATAACAACATTTTGGGGGTTTTGACTAAGGGCTGTGAATGAAGGGTTGTGTTGTAATTTATGATAGACTGTTAGTAATTTTAAAGATGGCTATTAACAATTGAATACATTGTTGTTTTGAATGCAGTGCTTGTGTTCTATTTCTTTTGTGTGAAACTTTGCTTGGAATTGCTTTGCTAAAACATGGGTCCTCGGCGAATTTCAAGTACTGTTTAGTTTCTTTGCACTTTCTAGGCTAGGAATTAGATTAGAAAATAGTTTGTTCTAGAGAAAGGTTTGAAAATGAGTTCGTCTGAACATACGGTTTTGGTGAGTGGGCAAGATCATCGTCTGAGAGGTCATTAGGTTTTGAGGAACGGGTAGAGTGGATGGGTCAGGTAGGGCCATCCGGAGACCGAGATGTGAGTGTGATGTATAGGATGGACGGGGAGGATTTCTTTTTCTGATTATTAGACGAGAAGGATGTTGGTTCCGGAATGGCCTATCGGAGGAAAATGGCAAATTCCAGGATTATGAGTTTGTTAAGAGGAAGGAAGTACTTACTTGATTGTCTGAATATTTGACCATTATTACCAGATGGGATGGGACAGAAAGAATGCCAGTCGGCAAGTCACGTTCCTATTTCCACAAACACAAATTTGTTCAGGAAAATTAAAATTAATAACCAAAACTGATATAAATATTAAGACTAGAATAAAGAATTATTTATTAAAATTGTTTTAAAACATCATTAGAAAAACAGTTTCCACTATTCTCTATTTTACTGAGCTTACTATAAAACTATTCTCCTTTATAAAACCCAAAAAAAAAAAATAATAATTAGTTAAGATTACCATGCATGTATCAATTCCTTAGTTTCTTGAATTGAAAGATAAAAACAAAACCTGATAATTAAATTCAATAATCAAAAAAGAAGAAGAAATAAACTAAAATCTTTGTGAGTTTTAGTATTGAAGTCGTGAACCAAGAAAAGTTTGAGGGTTTTATTATAATGAAGGCCAATAAAAAGAAAAGAGATTAAAAGAAAATAGGAAAAAGAAAAGGAAGGAAAAGCGGACATACATGGTGAGTGAAGAAACTATCATCAAAGAACATAAATCCCAAATGAGAATTGCAGAGAAAATGCCAACAAATCCAACCAAGGGAGGTGATGAAATCAGAAAGAAAGAAAGAATGAAAAAAATAAGGTTTAATATGAAAAGAGATAAAAACCCTAATTTATTTATTTTTTGGGGTTAGGGAGGATGAAAATAGAGAATCAGTGAATATTTATAACTATCATAACAACATTTTATTAGAAATGGTGTTGATCCTACCATAATACTTCAGTTTCCAAAGAGTTCCAAGTTAGATAATTTTCCTTCAAAATTGAAATGCAAAAAAAGAACATACACTAACTACAGGGGAAAGAAAGAAGAAGATGCATACCTCACAAAACTAATATGAACACCGAGACACCGGTGAACTACAGAACATTCCAGACAAACTCATAATCATGTATAGGATGAAGCTGCCCTGGTTAGGAAAGAGCTGAAGACTAAGGGTTGTGAAGAGAAGGATAAACCCTAGGTGAACGCAATATAAAACGACTATTTTAGAGTCTCAGATATTGGAAGGCATTCGGAAAAACTATCACTTCTCGATGACATATAAGATGTTTTGTCCATAAGCTACACAACGAATCCATACGCCTCCTGCGGATAGTCTGACGACACATGTGGCTCACCTTCGGGCAAGGTTGCTGTTCCCGCTGCATCCTTTGTTCGTGGATATCTGCAAGTACTATCGGATTCAGTTGGGGCAATTGATGCCGAATGTGATCCGGACTACGGTTATGTTCCTGATGGCCTGTTGAGCTTTTGATGTTAGTGCTGGTTGGAGTTATGGAGAAGATTGTATTATTTGTGTCAAAAGTGTACGACACTCGAAGAGAGTGGATTTTTCTATATTGCTCGTCGTAGCCCACTATCGCTAATACTGGGTCGGTCGAGGATTCATTCTTGGAAGAATGAATGTTTTTTATTTAAAGCACCATAGTTTTGTCGACAGTGGCATTCTGTTGCCTTGGAATAATCGAAAAAGTTTGAGCAATGATGTGCCAGAAGGGTATGGGCGGGACTATCATGATGTCGAGATTTTGAACAAGTATCGGTTTTAATTTTCTGTAGGAGAAGATTGGTCCAAAACTCTGATTAGACATGCAGGCCTGGAGTTTGATTCTAGATTGGACATCTGAAAATTGAGTGTGTGCACCTAGGGAATCGGGGGAGGGGGGTTTTCATAATATATGTATGTATAGAAAATAACTAAGTGTTTAGCCGAATGCTAATGACTTAGGAGCTTTAGCTTTATTACCGTAATTCATAGTTATTATGGTATATTTACAAATATACCCCCACACAATAACCTTTTCAATTATTATATTAATTATTATATTAATTATTGTATCATATTCAAAAGACCTCAACAATCTCGTATATAGTATCTTCCTTGAAAAAAAGATAAAATATTTAAATAAATGAATAAAGCCAAATAATATCCCTGGATGTCAAATAATAGTTTTTTAAGAGCCAAAGAACGTTTTGAGAGCGTGAGAGAAAAGCAATCTAAAAGCCTCGGAGTCTGGCTACATCACTTTTGGTGGTTATCATTATCCATCCATTGCTAGCTCTCTCTCCTACTTCGATATATATATATATATATATATATATATATATATATATATATGAATGGCTTAGTTTGATGTTTTTATATTATTTTTCTGCTAAAGGTTTCTCAAAGTCCATGACTTTGATTTTTCTCTTTGAAGATTCTCTAATTTGTTTGTAAATTGGGGTATCTATGTTTCTTATAAGGGGAGCTACTATATACAAGATTTTTGAAATCTTTTAGATATGATATATTAATTTAATATAATAATTGGAAAGGTTATTGTTTGGGGGTATATTTGTACATATACCACATTACAAGTAAATTAACCAATTTTATTGTTCTTGAAATATATTGTCCCAACATTAAGTCCCTCTTAATGGATGACTATTTATTAGACATCCACTAAATTTAATGAATTTAGTAGATTCAGAATATAAATAAAAATAAATTAACAAATTTCATTCTTTAAATTATATATTTTTGTGATTTCATCTTTTTTTTAAATTTATATATAATTTTATTCTTTACCTCTATAATTTTAGCAAATTTTATCATTTCTATAAATTTATTAATGGTTAACTCTTAATCAACTTTGTTTAAAAAAATTATTATTCATTGAATTAAAAGGATGAAAATATCAAAACTTTAGTTTACTTGGATTTTTGGGAATGATTTGAAATTTTCTTCTCAATATTCAACGGTATTCTTCTTCTTCGTTCTTTTTGTTTTTTTTTTTTCTTCTACTTCTTTCCTTCCTCTTCTTCTCATTCTTTTAATCAAAAGCAATAGGAATTTTTTAATGAGGGTTTGACAGCTAGTTGATGATTGTTTATGGAAGATTTCATTACTCATGAAGCTGGGATTCTAGCAATTTTCTATTAAAATAATACCATACAATTTTCCTTAAGAGGTAGGTGTTGTGTGTATGTGTTTATTTTCTAAAATATATTTCTATTTTTTATTTATTCGCGTAATAATGTTTGCAATTTGTAGATCAAATGATGCTTTGTGTAAATTGAATCTCGAGTAAAAGAAAAAAAAAATTATTTATATAAAAATTGCATTCACTTTGTCTATAAAATAATTATTTCAAGAATAAATAAAAATTAAAAAAAAATCAAACAAAATTTTGATGGCAACTTGTGTCCCCGTCCCCTATGCAAATTTTATTTTTAATATATTTAAAAATTTTATTGTGGTGCGAACCGGAAATAAATTAATAAAAGATGAAAAGAAAGAGAAGAAGAATTTACAAATAATAAGAATATGACGTCCTGACTCCTAACAAGAAGAAAAATAAGAAGGAAAGAAATTAGAAGGAAGAAAAGGAAAAAGGAAGAAGACTGTTGAGATGAAAAATGTAAGTTATTTCTATGAAATCCAAGTGAATTGATATTTTTATCCTTTTAATATAATTATTAATTTTTTTATAAAAGTTAATTAATTGTTGAACATCAATAAATACAGAACCTATGACATTTGCTAAAATTATAAAGATAAGAAATAAATTTATATAAATTTTTATAAAAATAGATGAAATCACAAAAACTATACAATTTAAGGGATGAAATTTTGCGGAATAAATAAATATATTTTAATCTATTCAAAAAATTTAATCTAGTTTTTTTGGGGAGGGGATGTTTAACTTAGTCAATGAAAGATTGATTCATTTCTCAATTTATTGTTTATATTTATACTCTTTTACAATTAAACATTTTGAAGGAAAGTCCTACAAAAGGAAGTAGCCGTTAGGGACTTATATGGCAAGTAGTCGTTATGTAAATAAAAAAGAAAGAACTGTTACGAATTGATTCACATACCTATTGAATCAATATCCATTTTCTTTATTTGATTAGAGCTTGTATGTATAAATAGGACTTCAATATAATGAACAAACACAAGAAAAAGAATCAAAATTAATAAGAATTTGACACTGTTTTTTATCACATTTTACCCTTTGGAAATTCATTGATATCTTAAAGTATTTGTAATTAAGAATAATCTTTGTAAAGTATACACAAGGAATAATTATAATTAATATAAAAAGTAATAATTTGATGAGTAATATTTATTATGAATTATAATAGAAAAAAAAGGAAAAAATACAAATCCATTAAGAGGACAAATTCTACAATGAACCCATATATCAACAAGGTTTGCATTTTATTCATAATATATTACAATACAAGCATTAGCAAACCATTTTCATTCAAGCCACAAGTAGTAGTCATGACTTCTTTCCTATTTTCCTATTTTCACTTGAGATTGTGAGTCTCGATATCTTTAGTAACATTGACACACAATTCCATTAGACTGTTAGGGTCTTCAACATTAGAATGTTTCTTCTCATATTCAAAAGTATAGGTTACAAGATTTTTTCCACCTCCAGTGTCCACGTGAATAGTTATATAGAACATCTTGTAAAATTCCAATAAATCTCCTTCAACCACTTTGAATTTCACCAATTTCTTTGCCTCGTCTATAACTTCCACAACCTCTTTTACCACTTTTGGTTTCCCCTCTGTATCATTAAATATAAATTTTTATACTGTAAAAATTTTCAAACACACAAATATATATATATATATATATATATATATATTGAAATACTGTTATTAAATTGATTATATATACACGTATTAGATACTTACCATGTGTATAGTTCCAGACAATCAAAGATCCAACTTTTCCCCATTGACCATCATGCAGAGCACAACTTTGGATATGACTTGGACTCATTGAAGAAATCTGATGAGGTCTATCTTTGACAATTGTATGAAATAAATCTCCATCAATTTTTATCTCTGTTTGAGAAACTAGCTTTCCAGTTAAGGATTGTTTAGCCATACTTGAAGAGAAGGAAGGAGATATGATAGTGAAGGAAATGATTCTTGCGGGATTCCTTCTCTATATAATAGGAATATCGGAACCCTGCATTTTTTAGTAGTTTTTTTTTAAAAAATTTATTATTAGATTTTTTGTTTTCTTGTCACCCATCGGATAACCACAACACCGCATATTTAACTATATATAGCAATTACTTACCCTTGAAACCAAGTGCTTCGTATCTTTCTAAAAACACAACTCCTTTCCAAGATCAAATACAAACAACACTGAATTGTTGTATTCATAGAGAGATAAGATCAATTTTACTTTTCTGGACTATTATCAATTTTTTTTATGAATTGTTTTTTGTACGAAGTGTCATAGATGGATCCCAACAATGGGATGACATTTTAAATTAATTCACATTTACACTAATCTCTGTTCCAGTCAGATTTTTTTTTCGGGAATAAAATTTGATCACAAATTTTAAACAGTTGCATATATGGTTAAGAATTGAACCCTTACTAACTCATTTAGCCCATGTGATTATTATGAATTGTTGTATTCATAGAGAGAGAAGATCAATCATGAAGTCAAATGAAAATTAAGGATTTTACCTTTCACCTAATTTTTTTTTAAAATGGAAAATCATTGCCCTAATTGTTTGGCAAGTAACATTTATGTTAATCAATTCAATTAAATTCAAATGGGCAAGCCATAAACAAACAAGGATCATAATATGATAATTTAATTAATCAAATTATATTCATGACATAATTATAAAACTATAGTAAAGGATAGAAAAATACTAACTTGGAGATTCCATACCATTTTCTAATATTGAATCAATCACGAACTGTTTTTCTATACCAAATATTCATAATACTTCAGATCACCCTGTTGATGATATATGGATTTATTAAAGAATAATTCTTTATCTCTTTTACCCAAATCAGAAAAGCAATGGGAAAACCCTAACAATTTTGAACAAAATATATTCTTTTATAACTTTATGTCATATTTTGTCCAACTACGAAAATATCCATTAACTTTTATCACTATACAAAAACACCCCTCAAACACTCACACTTTGATGAATTGGTATAGAAAGATTTACAAAAATATATTTTAAATTTTGTTTTTTTTTTCAAATGAAAATCTAGTACTAGATCCAACATCCTGAAAAGAAAATAATTCGAACTTAATGATCTTATGATCTCTAATACCAATTCTTGACTCAATCTTCACAAAACTATTTATTCATTTTTTATAGTGTTAGAAAACCCATTGTGTACTTTGCGCAATAATTAAAATATTTATTTAAAATAACAAAAATATAAATTTATTACTAATTATACATAGATATATCAATAAAATATAGTTGAATTGGTAACAATTTCACTTATGATTTTAAAAAGTTATGATTTCAAAATATAATATTTAAAATTTAAAAATAAAAATTTACATATAGATATATGTATCGTATTTATTACAATGCCGAATCTAATCAAAAGGAAAACGTACTAATACATAGGTGAGAAAAGATGCATTTTATTCACAATATAATATATAGGTATAATTTAACCATTGCAAGCCACGAATTGTACTATTTATTTAATTTATTTCAATAAATCTTGTAGGTTTATGAACTAATTATATATTTAAGGTTATTATATTTAATTATATTTTTATTAAAGTGATGTAGTCAAGATTGATTAGTATGTATAAAAAATACGTATGAATTCCTATATATAGATGCCTTATTCATAATCGGTTAGTTAGAAATATGTTATATATTTGTTATGAGCTCCGACCTACTATTGATAATTTTCTATTATATATTTAGTTAGTAAAAAACTTTTAATTCCGATGAATCACTTATAATCTCTTACTTATAAATATTCCAAAAACATCAAAAATTAATTCAAAAACGTAAAGTAAAATTTTAAGATTATTAAAACTTTTAGGGTTTATTAAGGTAGCTTTTCTTAAACATTAATTAATTAATTGTTTGATAATCAAATATAATTATTTCATTTAAAGAATGGAATTTATATTTTATAGTATCCGAGTTTATATATGTTTGGGTGTTCAATTCAATTAGGTTTTTTATTATGAATTTATTAATATGTTTTTATTTTTGGGACACTTTTCCTCTATTTGAAATTTAAGAATTTAAAATATTAAGTTTTGAATCATAATTTTCCTCGTAAAAAATATAAGTTTTTAATAAATATATATATATATAATAATTTTTTTTAAAGGCCACGGTTCTTATAAGTCTTTTTATTTTTATTTGTACTTTATTCTTTAGATGTGGCAAACATAGTGTTAGGTTTTGGGTGATATGTCTACATATATATATCCTTCTTTTTTATTTTCATATATTTATGCGGGAGAACTTTTTATTTTTTTTGTTATATACTTAAAGAATTTGTGAATTTATAATATATGCTTATATATTTATAAAATATATAATAAATCAAATAATGATAACTTTTATTGTATGAAGGGAAATAAAGATACGTGGTAAAATTTATAAATTACAAGGCATCTAAAAGAGATTTAAGGGGAGATAAATCTGAGTTTGAAATGCAGTAATAGTCGTATGGATGAGTTTTATATATACTATAAATTGTCTTAATTGTTAAATTTTTACTATATATTAAGTTAATTTGAAAACTTTATGTTTATTTTGATGATGTGGTGAAAAGTCAAAGATCATATAGAATTTGACTTAAAAGACTTACCATATTTATAATGCCTATTTGTGTCCATTATTATTATTATTACTATCACTATTATTATTATTATTAATTATTAATTTTTAATAAAATTATTTTTTATTTTCACTAGGATTTTATTTATTTAAGTTTTTTATTTATATTGAAAATAGTTAATATTATAAATAGGGATATTTCTACACAGAATAAAGATGCAAAATGAATTAGTAAATAAGAAAAACGAATTGTGAGGATGACTGCCAAAGCTTTGATTTAGTTCACGGAGGATTTTAAAACGAATTTCTAGTTCATCACTGACACAATTTTTCAAATTTTAAATTTAATTATTTTTAATCTTTCAATATTTATATCCCTTAATTAAATGTTCAAGAAATTTTACTTAATTTTTTTGAAACTTTTTTATTGAATTGAGTTAGAATTTTATCATTTAGAATGAATTTCAATTTTAGACAATTTTGTGGTTGATAAGTTGCTTTAATTTTATCACATATTTTCTAATAAATTAGAATTAATTATTTGGTGTTTGTATACTATATCTTTTTCTTGTTTAATAGAATTCTAGTGGCCCCAAATAAATTATTTGTGTGAAATCTTCTATTTCATTTCTTGTAACCTCTTTCACTACAAATATATTATAAATTATATCTCTTAAATCACCAATAAAAATATGCATTAAGGAGAATGCTTCTAGAACATACATACATATATATATATATATATATATATATATATATATATATATATATTTATTTATTTATTTATTTCTATAAAATGAAATAAGTTTATTGATAATTATACATATATAACTTTTATTTATTACAATAACGAAACAAGGCAAAGGGTAAACGTACAACACATAGAAAATTAAGTACAAAGTAAAGCTTTCATATCAAACGCAACTGGTACTTCAGCAAGCTTTGCATTTTATTTAAAATATATTATATAGGTATAGCAAAGCATAACAAGCCACTAGTAATGGTGGTCTTCAATTAAGGTTTCCTTTTTTATGGTGAGTCTCAATATCTTTAGTAACGTGGAGAAGGAACTCCATAAAAGTGTGAGGGTCTGGAACATTAGGATTTTTCTTCTCATAGTCCAAACTCCAAGTTACAAGGTCGTTCTCACCTTTTGTATCCACGTGAACAATTGCACTGAACTTGTTGTACAACTCTCTTAGATCTCCTTAAATTACATTGAATTTCACCAATTTTTTTGCCTCATCTATTTCTTCCACAATCTCTTTGGCTATTTTCTTCTTTCCCTCTGTACATTAAGGAATATATATTTACATGTATAGTGATTATTTTCGGATAAATTAAACGATTTCTTCCTTCTCAATAAAAAAATATATGCGATGTTTTTACACAATCTTAAAACATAAATTAACAAAAATAAATAATCAGAAAAATAAGTTGAGGAAAATTAATTATTTCAAACATAAAACTTCAGCACACATGCATGCAGTGGTAGAAAGCAAAAGACAAACATATACTGCTGCGTTGAAACTACGAATTAAGGAAACAATAAAACACACACGCATATATAGATATATATAAATATATATGTATGCATATACGCATATATGCATGGAAGATCTTAAATTATTATTTAAATGAAGAGTTAATATTCTGAGGACCGTAACTATTTTATATTATGTACATTACCATGTGTATAGTTCCAAAAGATGACAGATTCAAGTTTTCCCCAATCACCTTCATGCAAATCACAGCCTTGGATCTTATGAGGGCAAATCCCTGAAATGTGATGAGGTTTCTCTCTGAAGAGTTCATGGAAAACATCTCCATCCGACTTTCTCATAATTTGAGAAACCAACTTTCCAGTTAAGGATTTATTAGCCATTTTTTCAGTAATCACGAACTTCAAGAGAATGAAGGAGATAGGTAGGATGGATGATTTGGGAGAGAAGAATGCTTTGATGTGGAAATACTTCAACTCCCTCTTATTTATAATAGGAGTAGCCAACCCCAGCTTTCCATAGTTTGTGTAGGTTTTTATCTTATTTTATTTTATTTTTTTAAATAGAAAATTTCCCCCTTTTAACCATTAATTATATCAATTACACATCTAAGAAAACAAAGGGTAGTTTGTAGAAAATCGGATGAACCATTATTGTTTGAAAAAATGAGTTCTTTCAATTACTTTCTTTATAGAATTTTTAATACTTGAGATTATTTTCTCTGTATATAATAGGAATTTTCAACTCCCTCTCGCAATTTATAATTCCAATTACACATCTAAGAAAAGAAAGGCTACTTTGTAGAAAATTAGATCAATCATTAACTATAACAATAACGCAATATTAATGTATGAAATAATGAGTTCTTTCAATTACTTCTTTCAATTTTTAATAATGATTCCTCTATATAAAGGTTTCGCGGAAGATATTCATGTTCAATCTCTTCTCTTCACTTAATATAAATTGAATATATCGAAACCAACTTTATGACTTAAACAATAATTTGGTACAATGGTTCACTTAATACATATCATTTATTTCTTCTTTTAATAAAAAATGTAAACTATCTTATCGTTGGCCCCAAATTTTTTTTAAAAATTAGATTTGAATTAATGGTAAAAAATAATTTAGGGACATTCATTGCAAAAAATTAACAGCGTTTAAAAAATAAAAAAAATTTTAATTTGGTCCCAATATTTTAATTATGCTTCGTAAATCTATTTATATTAGGAGATCCAAGTTAAAGTTGTAGATTTGTTAGTTATGATTTGATTCACTTATGCCTCTTCCTTTCATAGGTTTTAATAGAGAAGTACTTTCTATTTTTAATGAATAGTTATCTTGTAATTTGATTAATATTAAAAAAATAAGAGACAATTTGGTAATCATTTTATAAATAAATAATATCTATAATATGCTCTTCAGATGAATAAGAGTAAAACCTAGACCTCTTTCTACTTGTGGATATAGTCATCCATATATAATTCTTTATATTTGATTTTTTCTTACTATTTATTATTTTTTTTACATATATCATAATTTACTTTTATTGTAATAAATTATTTTGAAAATACGTATGTTATAACATATTTAATATAATGGAGTGTGTGTCTCCATATTAGAATAGGTATGAGCCCTTCAAAATAGTTTTAATTAACTAAATATTTTTTTAAATTTTATTTTTTCTGAATCATGACATGATTATTAATCACGTGTTTTGTGATCTTCGTTATAGAGGTAAGCTTGGTGATGTAAATTATAGCTTGTTTTATATGTTCTCCTATATATATATATATTTTTTTTTCTCTCTCATTTAATTTAATTCTTTTCGAATAATTGATATCACATTTTATGATACTTTGAATATTTAAGTTTATTTATTTATTTATGTATTTAGAAATATGAAAAGAATTATAACCTTGATTATCACTAATGTTAATGGCAATATGTTAATAAAAATAAAAGGATATGTAGAAAATAGTTAAGGATAATCGTATGTTACAATCACTTTTCTTTACATAAAATTTGTGTCTATATTATGCAGCAGATGATTTGGAAATTTCTTATAGAATAAGAAACCTACATATCTGTACCTTACAGTTGTCAAGATATCGACAAAAGAATAAAAATAATTAAGTTTAGAGAAATTGCAGTAATAAATTAGAATAATTGTATTTTTTCTCCTATCAAAACCATTATATCTTCGTGTATATATAGTAGGAACACATAATAAATAATTATATATTAAAAACTTATAACCAAAACATTTTAATATATCTTTTACCATTCAGTACATGAATATAATTTATTTATACTATTTTATTATATTCACAATATATTAATAAACAATTTTTTTATTCACAAAATCTTAGATACATGGATAAACAAATCTCATACCATTGAAACTATCTCTGAAACTGTCAATACCGCACAACAAACCCTTAATCAGCAATATAATGGTGACTTTAAGAGGCTTTTACCAAAATGATCTAACTGTTTGAAAATGGTCGGGATTTAATCCCGTTTCTGAAATTATTTCACAAATTGACTTCAAATCATTCGCCAACAACCAAAATTCTTAACTTTTTTACTTTTAATTATATCTTTTTCCATTATTGAATTTCAACAACCAAAATTTTCCTTTTTCATTTTCATTTATACTTTCTTGTTTTGTGGTCATCATTACAACACAACAAGAAATTATAACATGAACTGTCTCATGATAAAAGATGTACTTCCAAATCAAGAGCCACATTATAATTTGAGTTTCAATTTGAAAACTTAAAGGAAGAAAAAATAATATATATATATTATTTGAGAACTTTTTAAACGAGAGATGTGTGTAGATAATAATTTATGTACATTAATTTAAATATACAATTAAAAATTCTATATATTTTAATATATAATTAAATTTATTAGGATGATAAAAAACTTAGAAGAAAGATGGTTTATATGCAGAAGGATGGTTAAAAAACTTGAGAAATATGTGAAGAATATCAAAATTTTATAATTTTGACTCTTCTTTTTATTGAAGTCCACTTTGTTAAATTCAAAGGCCTTCTAAAAAAATTTCAAAACCCTCATAAGAGTATCCTTATCCGACTTATCGAGATTAAGCCAATAGCCCTCTAAAAATTTAATCCATTCTGAATTCCTGTTCAAAATGTGTTTTGAAGAAGTTCAAAATCATGGGATTTAGATTAAGCCCCAAAGCCCTCGAACTCACGAGCGGATCCATAAAAAAATACCGTATAAAAATATTTATAATTTTATTACAATTTTTTTAAAAAAACAAATCCAAAAATATTTGTTTACTGTATCAATTTTATGCAATCACATTAATTATTAATCTACTTTTTGTAATTTGAAATGGATGTTCCATATAATACACTACTCCTTCGTCCTTCAATATTTTCCTTCTATTTGTAATATCAATCATCTTTGTTCTTTTTTTTTTTAGTTATACACTTTGGTTTTTCACTTTTTTTTTTTCGTTTTCTATTTAATTAAATCATGTTACAGAATTTTAATGACAAAATAATTACAAAAACTAAAAAGGAACTTAAATATTTACCAATTAAGTTGATTTATGTGTATTATTTTTAGTTTTTTTATATGCATTAACTTTTCAATTTTTCACAAGTATTACGTGATTAAATTCGGGCAAAACAAATAGGGGTTTTCTTAACTGGGAAAATTTGGTACCTCCATGGCACTCATTTAAAAAAGATATTCTCCTTCTCTTTTTGTTTTTTTCAACTTAAAAGCAAGATATCTGTCCTCGATAATTTGAATTATGAGATGGATATAATTGATGAGTGTCATTATTTAGCTGAAACCATCATTTTATCACCAGTATTAAGAACAAAAATTCCACTCAAAAGCCTTGATGAATGTATATATATATACATGTATGCATATATTTCCATTTATAGTAAATTATCCTTCTTTTAGATTTTGGCCTATTCTTCAAGGATGGTTAAGAATATTGTCAATTACTAATTATGAAAGTGGAACTGTGCCAATTATTACGGTTCAATTTGATAGTTTAGGATTGTGTTACATTTCTTATTTGTATTTAAAATATATATTTTTTTAAATAATTAGTAAAATAATTAGTGATTGTTAAATTTTTATAGTAATGTAATATGACAAATAAAATCGTCAAGAAAATGGCAAAAACATTTCTTTTACTTCTTGATTCTCGAAGGCATTCTTAGAAATTCTCATTGACTTTACTATTGGAGAGCAACACCAGGAACACTCCCGGCCTTTTTGCAAGACCTTTGCCAGCAAGTGAAGTATACACAATTCAAACGCTACCCGATCAAAGATTTTCCTAGAAAATTAACTAGACAACTTGGGTTACACAGGTTAATTATTTGAAGAAGTTAAAATTTAGGTGGAATATACATATCCACCTATTTAAAAAAAAAATTCTAGGTTTTTGTTTCTTTTATTCTTATATATTTAAATTAGTTTACATAAAATATGTGGGAAAAGAATAATTTAAGAAAGTGGATAAAACTTTGTTATTTTAGGTTTAAAAGAAAATGACCAAATAAATAATAAATACAAACGTGAAAGACTAAATAATTAAGAAATAATTAAGGACATAATTGGAATATAAGAAAATGTCGGTGTATGTGTTCGATTTTATGTTTTATAAAGTTCATACTCTTCAATCTATTTTTTGCACAAAGTATTTTTTTTTAATTTAAAATTATAAATAATCATAAATAATAAAATTTGCATTCAAATCAATCTAAATAATTAAATAAAATCTCATAAGCATTTAATCAATCAATCTAAATGTTGATATTTGTGTCAAGCATGAAATCAGAACTCGTCTTCAAGTCATCCCCATAAATTAATTGAACCTTAAGCGCGATCATTGCGTCCTCCATCTCTATTTTCTCAAAATCTCGAAACTTGTTATAAATTATGATTTCCCAATTTTCCTCTTTTATTAAACTCGTTTTCTCCACTCATTATTATGTGCTTATAAATAATCATGGGGCTTAATTAATTATGTTTTTGACTTGGAGGCATTGGGCCTGCAAAATAAGAATGATTATGAGGTCATCAGTTTTGTAATATAATAAATTTAAATAAGAGATAAAATTAAAAATTAATAAAAATGGATACAATTAATGGTAACTATTAAGGGGTTAAATGTATATAAATTTGTATAACACCTATAAGTGTTGCTGTATGTAAAATTGTACACCTGAAGTTGAAATTAGTTGTCTAGTTCTCACAAGTCTAACTATTTATTAAAGTTTTTTAATAAATGATTCATCTAACTCAGTTTGTGTATGAACATAGGATATAAGATGTTCAACATTTATACTAATTTACAATAATCATTAAAAGTTTCAGATAAAAATTCACCAACATTATTCACTTGTATTATTTAAACAAGTACTCTCGAAAATGTTAAGAATATATGTTGATAGCAAACTTACATAAGATCATTTACTAAATATATCTATTAGAACCATAAAATATCAAAATGGTATGCATGAAAAGTGAATTGGTCCTTATGTATAAATTCACCAACATTATTCACTTGTATTATTTAAACAAGTAATCTCAAAAATGTTAAGATTATATGTTGATAGTAAACTTACATAAGATCATTTACTAAATATATCTATTAGAACCATGAAATATCAAAATGGTATGTATGAAAAGTGAATTGGTCCTTATGTATAAATTCATTTTAAAAATGTTAAGATTCAACTGCATGATTTAATAATCAATTTTTTTTAAAAAAAAAGCAACACAAGAAAAAAAAATTTTGATTGAAAATTTTGCAGATTTTAAGTGAGTGCTCATGCAAGAATGCTCTAACCAGTCATGCCGAATCCTACATGTTTTTCAAACATTAAATTTTTTGGTTGTTTAAATGTATATCAAAATTTTTTATTATTGTATAATACAATTTGAAACAAAATATATTAATTTTTTTAATATGATTTTCATATTTAAAATAAGGCTAATAACATGAAGATATACATTAATTTCTTTAATTACAGTCATGATATTCGTTAAAATTAAATAGTTTTAAATTTTAACAAATTTGTTTGAGACTTCAATAAAATAAAATATCATTTATATTTAATTTGGTTTTAGTGAATAATAATATATCCCTCTTCTGAAACCTTCAATTACTCATACTATCCGAAATTATTGTAACATTTGCATTACTCATCATCATTGCATTAAAAAAAATAGTTCTTAAGAATAAATTAACTATAAATTGTGATTTTGTATAAGAAGCATAAAATTAATTATGAGTATTTTTCTTGAACATATACAAGTCATGAAAAATGGAGAAACTTTCATCTAATATATCATTTTCATTTACATCTTCTTTGTATAATTTCAATTAGAGTTAAATTCAGAAATTTTTTTTTTTAAATCCTACAAACACAAATGCATTTAATCATTTGAGCATTTGGAAGAATAACTTCAATATACATATAGTAAGTAATATTAAATACCTCTGCGCTGACGTGGAAAGAAGCTAACACCGCAAGCTGTTCTGTCCAGCCAATGTGCATATCAGGACCCATAGTTCTACCACGCAACGCGGCGAAGTTTGCACTTACGCCTTTCTGGCAACGTACTTCGCTGATGGACCCAGCCCGAAGCTCAACTTCAAGCTCGGTAGTTTAATTCTAGAAACTTGCTAAAGAGTTCATTTGACTAAAGTCGTGTTTTAAAAGACTTGGAGAGAATCTCTAAAATCCTCCTAAATCAGAGCATAATCAGATTTATCTATAGAATTTGGTAATTACCAGATTCTTCGGATCACATCACCCGATCTACCTATTTTTCAGCCTGACTTGTATCTATAAAAGCCACCCCCGTAGACCAGATTATCATACAAAAACCTTGATAAATTAAATACTCTCTAGTCAAATTCAGAATAATAACTTAATTGTCGGAGGGTTCATCAGAGTCTGTTCACCCTCTGTTCTGAACTCTTCTGTTTTGCAGGCACTACAAGACAAGATTTTCATAACAACGTGAGGCGTAACGTCAACTTTGACACTTCTATTTAGCAGACATCACCAGACGACATCCTTTGAGTGACACGTGACGTGTAGCCAAATTACAACGAATCAATTTAGTTCCATTACTGAGAACGGTAAATTACTATACCTTTTTACTTTCTCCATTCAAAAAGAAACAATGTCACGACGATCAGGTGACCGTGGATATTAGCATGATACCACGGTTCTTACATCTTATCACGAGACCCATCGAGCGGCACATTCGTTCATTCCCGAGCAGCCCCAGCAGCAGTCGGTCATTGAAGGCTTGGGACCTACGATTCCCCTCGTAATGCGCTTGACCTACGCGAGTGTCTAAATGAGAGGCGATCTAGTGAAGTCGAGCGATCGAAAGAGATCGAGGAGCTACTGAAGGAAAATGAACGGCTTCGAAAGGAGCAAGACCTCAGGAAACAGTGGATGCGGCTCGACGCAGAATTTCACAGACAGGATTAGGAGCTGCCACCCCCGACCTTTCTTGACGACGAGAGGGAACCCTCGGAATCCCAGCCACAACGGTCAAGCAACGTGGTGAGCAAACAAACAGGGCCAAGTCACCCCCTCAAAGAATCCACTTCACTCAATCAGCGAAGTAGGTGAAAGCCATCCATCGAGCAAGCTCTCAAGGGAGAGAGGATGGCGTTATGAACGAAGTCCGGAGTAGACACGAAGATACCACACAAAAAAGAACCGCTCGGTCGAAATTGGTCCGTTCACGAAGTGAATTCACGCCGTAGCCCCGGACTATACACTCAAAATTCCGCAATTTGTCCTATACTCCGGGCAGAGCAAGCCTCAAGAGCATGTTTGCCGATATTAGTCCGCTATGGGCCTAGTAACCAACGACGAGGCCGTAATATGTAAAGCCTTTCCCAGCACACTGTCCGACAAAGCCTTGACATGGTTCACTTCGATAAAGTCAAGAACCATAGATTCCTATCACGCTCTAGAGAAGTCATTCCTGGATAAGTTCAGCACCACCGGGACAATTCCTAAAATGAGAGGGGACCTCACCAACATCAAACAAAGAGAAGGCGAGACGCTCCTAGCTTTTCTAGAACGCTTTAAGAAAACATACGATGAGATAGAGGGAATCAGTCAAGATACGGTGATCACTGGCTTCGAAGGCGGATTTTGGTCAAGGATGCTGTACACAGAACTCCACCTCTGAAAACCTGAAACCATCGTCGAGATGCACAATGTGGCATGCAAGTCACCTTGGTTGAAGGAAGCACCCAGGAGTCACAGTACAAGAAGAAGGAGAAGTACGCGAAAATATCCCCCCAGGAGCGAAGAGGGAAAAATAGGACACGGAAGACCGAGACCTTCACTTCGCTAAATGTGCCCAAGGAAAACCTCGTCACCATCATCAGGGAAAAGTTTGGAGTTCGCAAGCCCGCACCGATGCGAGCACAGAACATGCCCACCAGAGATAAGTCGAAGTTCTGCGTTTTCCATCAAGATTACAGTCACATAATCAAAAACTGCATACTGCTGAAGAGGGCAATTGAGAGGTTAATCCGAGACGGGCATCTAAAGGAATACGTATCGGAAAGACAACCCAAAGAAAAGCCCGAAAGAGTGATCGAAGTGATAACCCGCATTCTCATCCATCAAGCAAATAAAATGAATGATTTAGAACTTGAACAAACCCATTTTGGGATCACACTTCGATGCATTCCCACACGAACCGATAACCTTCTTCGACAAACATCTCGAGCTTAACGAGGAAGCCCGAGTCACCCCATCATTCTGGATGTCGGCATGAGCAAGTAGGGAATCGACAAGTGCTGAGTAAAGAGAGTCTTGGTGGACACAGGAGCCACAAGAACATCCTTTACTTTAAATGCTTCAAGAAGATGGGGATGAATGACAGCCACTTGAAGCCCAACAACATGAAGCTTGAAGGCTTTACAGCACATAAGATAAGTGTGAAGGGAACGGTCAAGGTCAGAGTAACCCGGGGATCCGATGCCTGTACTCGGGAAGAAGAAATCAAGTTCTATGTGGTAGACATTGACTCTCCCTATAACGCCATACTAGGGACACCGGCTCATGCAGCCTTTGAGCTAATCATCTCCACTTCACATCAGCAAGTAAGATTCGCAACCAAAAATGGCATGGGCTTCGTCAAGAGCACCCCTAAAAGCCTGCTGGGATGCATAATAAGGTCTCATAAATAGCAGGATGATGGGCAGCCTTCCATTGAAATCATGTCAATCATAGCCGGGGGACAGTGTACAAGGAAGCCCCAAGCGAGCCGGAACATCCCACCGAAAAATGCAGATAGGAAGAGAGAGGGCCCCACGTATGAGACAAGAAATAATCCATTTTCTCTCCACTCACCTCCACAACTTTGCTTGGAGCACATAGGACATGCCGGGAATTGAGCCGACAATCGTAGATCACAAGCTTAACATCCACCCTACCTACAAGCCAGTTAAGCAAAAGCCTCGGCAATTTGGGGAAGATAAGATTAAGGGCATGCAAAGCGAGGTTCAAAAACTACTGAAGTTAGGATTCATATGAGAAGTCGACTATCCTTCTTGGTTGGCTAATGTGGTAATGGTAAAAAAGTCAAACTGAGAATGGAGAATGTGCGTGGACCACACGAATCTGAACAAGGCATGTCCTAATGACTGTTATCCACTTCCCCGCATTGACACCCTGGTAGACTCCAGTACGAGATACGAGTTCCTCAGCTTCATGGACGCATTCTCAGGATATCACTAAATCAAAATGAAGCCACAAGACCAAATCTACACATCCTTTCGGGCCACATGGGCGACTTACTGTTATAATGTAATGTCGTTCGGACTAAAGAATGCGGGGGCAACCTACGAGAGGATGATGAATAAAATACTGCAAAAGTAGATAGGTTGGAACGTAGAAACCTATGTGGATGATATGGTCGTCAAAACTAGAAGGGGCCACTCCCACTTGGAAGACTTAAGCCTAACATTTGCCACTTTAACAGACTATGGTCTGGATCTCAACAACATGAAGTTCACCTTTGGCGTCAAGTCCGGGAAATTCCTGGGATTCATGATGTCAGAACGCGGTATTGAGGCCAAACCTCGTAAGATCAAGGTAGTAATGACATTGGCCAAGCCCCGCTGCGTCAAAGACATCCAGAGATTAAATGGTTGCATTACTGCCTTGGAATGATTTGTGTCAAAGTCAGTCGAAAGATGCATGTCATTTTTCAAAGCATTAAAGCTATCGAGGAAAACATTCCAATGGGATGAAGATTGCACAAAAGCATGGAAAGACTTAAAAAGCTACTTGGCCGATTTACCTTTGTTATGTGCACCAACACCAGGCGATGTACTGTACATGTACCTGTCGGTCTCACAACAGGTAGTGGCTTCTGTCCTAATTAAAGAGTCAGAGGACAAGCAACTACCGGTCTACTTCATTAGCCAAGTACTCAGTGACACCGAACTGCAATATTCCTACATCGAAAAGCAGGTATACGCACAAGTCATAAGCACGCGAAACCTCCGAGCTTACTTCAAGTCCCATCCCGTCACCATCCACTGAAGCAGATCTTCCACAAACTCGACTAGTCAGGAAGAATGCTGAGATGGTCCATCGAGCTCTGTGGACTGGATCTTAAGTTCGTGACACGGACGACAATCAAAGCCCAAACTCTATCAGATTTTCTGGTAGAACTCTCCTTCTCAGAAATCAAGACCACTATGGGAACCAGCCCTGCACTCACCGAGGAAGAAGCTTGGACAATGATGGTAGATGGAGCAGTAAACACAAAATGGGTAAGTGTGGGCATCACCATATCCTCCACCTCCAGGCAGCATAAGAAAATTTGAAGTGTGAAGCTTGATTACCCCCTGTTGAACAATCAGATTGAGTACGAGACTCTCATAATCGGAATGCAATGGGCCCTGGCCACAGGCATAAACGCCCTAAGAGTCTTCAGCAACTCCCAAGTTGTCGCAGGGCAAGTGAATAACGAATAGGCAGTATATTTGAACAATTTGAAAGAATACATAGAGAAAGTCAACTTATTACCTACCCAGTTCCGATACTTTGCTTTGGGAAAGTAGATCGAAGCAACAATGAAATGGTAGATAGGCTGGCTAAAATTGCGTCTAGATAAACTCCCAACGACCTAGGAGTCAAGATATAACTCCTTTCTACTCCAGAGCATATACACCCACTTTAGCTAGTGACCTCTGACTCCCCTACATGGGTGGATGAGCTAATAAACTACATATCATTGGATCCTCTGCCAGAGGATAAAGAAAAAGCAAGACAGATCTGAAAGCACGCAGCTCGGTACACAGTACTCAATAACACCTTATACTGATGTTCAATCACAAAACTTCTGTTGCGCTGTGTCTTACCCAACCTCACTCAAGCAATTTTGGAAGAATTACATGAAGGAGTCTTTGGTAGGAATCCCGACTCAAGACCATTGTCAGAGAAGGTGATCAACCAAGGATATTATTGGATGACACTGCAGAAGGATGTAGAAAAATATGTGAAGCATTGCGAAGTGTGCCAAAAATTTGGCAATATACCCAGGCTACCCTCCGTCCCCCAAACACTAGTACTAGCCGCATGGCCCTTTGACATGTGGGGGATCGACCTCATTGGCAAGCTCCCCAAATCTAGAGGTGGGAGCTAATCGTGGTCGTAGATTACTTCTCCAAATGGATAGAAGCAAAACCCTTGGCTGCCCTCACGGAGAAAAACACGCTCAACTTTCTCCATAATTTTGTACTATGTAGATACGGGATTCCGCAAGCAATCATAATTGATCACGACACTCAATTTGCTACTAAATTCACGGCGGAGTGCTCCCGGCTGAGACTCAAACATTGGAAGTCATCCATTGCACACCCACAGGGAAATGGATAGGCAGAGAGAACAAATAAGTTGGTCCTCACAGCACTAAAAAAGAATATGGAAGGGCAATATAATAAATGGGTCGACGAACTTCCGGCCACACTTTGGGCAGACCGAACCTTGTCTAGGGACCCCATAGGAGAAATAGTCTACGGTTTGGTATTCAGATCTGAAGCTGTATCACCAACCGAGTTCGCACTCCCATCTTATAGGATCTCCACATACGACGAGGATAGCAATAAGCGGCAGCAATGCCTACATCTAAACCTACTAGAAGAGAAGCGGATAACCACCCGTCTAAAGATAGAAACTTTCAAAGAAAAAACCAAATTGGTGCATGATAGGAACCTGACAAGAAGAACATGATGCGTTGGAGATTAGGTACTTAGAAAGATCAAGTGAACTACCAGACAGATCAAAGCAAACAAGCTAACGCCAAACTGGGAAAGCCCATACATAATCAAGGACGAGGTACCAAGGAACATTCCACCTCATGGATCAAGAGGGTAAAACACTGCCCAACCCTTGGCATGTCAATCACCTAAAGAAATACTTCATCTGAACCTCCCGCACGAGTAGCACACATGCAATTCCGAGTTAATCACTGGATAGTTACGTGCTAACTGCTTCATTATAAGTCATTCTCGCAATCAATAAAATGTTTTACTTCGAGTTATACTTCGAGTTAGGTTCGAGTTAAACTTGGAATTTGTTTGAGTTAATCTCAACCTGTTTTACTTCGAGTTGTACTTGGAGTTAGTTTTGAGTTAAACTTGGAATTTGTTTGAGTTAATCTCATCCTGTTTTACTTCGAGTTATACTTGGAGTTAGTTTTGAGTTAAACTTGGAATTTGTTTGAGTTAATCTCATATTGTATTACTTCGAGTTATATTTGAGCTTTGAATTAATATCAAACTTACTTCACTTCGAGTTACACTTGGAGCAATTTCAATTTGCCTCGTTTTAAGTTAAGCTTGAATTATTCAATAAGATGTTTCACTTCGAGTTACACTTGGAGTAATTTTAATCCATTTCGTTTCAAGTTCAGCTTGAATTCTCTAACAAGATGTTTCATTTCGAGTAACACTTGAAGTAATTTTAATTCGTCTAGTTTCAAGTTAAGTTTGAATTGTTCCATAAGGTGTTACACTTCGAAGTATTCTTGGAATGTTCTCTAAAGTTAAACTCACCAGGTTACATTTCGAGATAAGTTTGAACTACTTTCGAGTTATTTGTGGAGCTGGTTTCGAAGCAATTTGCCTTTGGTATATTCGTGAAGACATGATTTAAAAATGGTGCAAATTAGAAAAGCCGAAGTGGATAAACTTGTGCAAAAATGAAATTAGAGGCAGAATTATAAGAATAATGCTTTCATTACATAAACACCGTATCAAAACTATTACACAACATGAGGAGCTTCGGTCCATGATGGACATGCTTCAACCGAAGCACCCTCCTCTACCATACGGATCACGACAACCGTAGGCCCCTCTATCGAAGCAGGCTCTTCAACCGAAACCGGCCCCAAAACGGAAGCAAGCTCCATCACTGGCGCAGGCTCTTGCGGACTTGGCTCAACCTCCACGGATCTGCCCCTTAGCTGGTCGCATAATTTTGCCAAAGTAGCTGGTGGACTCCACTACCTCTCGGGCACTTCTCTCCACTTCCAAGCGCTAAGAAACATTGACCATCATGTCTATCAAAGCAATGGAAATATGTTAGCAAAGGGTGAGGAGAAACAAAGTGCAAAAACAGCAAAAAATGTCAAAGTAAAAGCTACCCTTCATCATTGGACACCCTTGGTTTTCAGGGTTAGAGCACTCCGGACACTCATTGGAGAACACCCTATTTGGATGTAACATCCATACTGGGTACTCCTCATTGTCCTTTAGACATAGCTCTCTTCGATGAGCATCAACTGACAGACCGCCTATTCTGCAAGGATATCTACTCTCGTTGGTAATAAGGTCCGAAGTCGAGAAAATTTTTCTTTCACTCCTAGGATCATCTCTGAGCTTGCTCCTAATATAGTCTAGAAACTTCCTGTCTGACTAGGAGTACTTAGTATTTTTCTTCACCGGGTGCCATGCCCGGAGAGCCATACACTTCAGAAAGAACGGGAAGCTCAATTTGGACTCCACACACACCCGTCTCTCTCTCTCCACAATCCTAGTTTATTGGGCGGGGGATCAAAAAGGTTCACCATACTAGATCTTGGCCTTAAGGAGAAAGTGAGGTTGTTCATGCGAAGCATGGAGAAAAACTTACGAAGGATAAGTTCCGACACTTTAATCCCTATTCTCCTACATAAGACGGTCAAAGCCACGAAGTACCTAACTCCATTTGGATGGACATGGGCGGGTTGAAAACGTATCATGGTCAACAAATCGCAGAATGTGCGGTCTAGGGGTATACTCAGTCCATCTAGAAAGTGGTCGACAGGGATGTGAATAAAATAGTCAAACATGGCTCCGCATGCCGTTATGTAAAACATCCTAAACCTATTCCGGTCTACTTCTAAGGCAAGGTAGGCAGTTCGCCTCCCACCGTATTATTCTTAAGGACGAAGTTCCCAGGGAGACGTTTTTTGGTCTTTGGGAGTTCTTCGACGGATTCGGGATGGTCAGCCTCCCTATCTAAGATGCTAGAATCAGGGAGCTCCCTAGTGGTTAGACCGGTGGCAATGACTCCACCATAAGTGGTCCTAGGAAACATAGGGTCTATGGGGACGGTTACGGGGATGGTCAGACCGTCGAAAGAGGTGCTTGTAGAAGTTCGCGCTACAAGCACAATGAAGATTCCGTCGTTAGTCAGAACAGGGACTTCGGCACTGGTCCCCAAGCTCTCCTCACTTGAAGTGTCAGAATCATCACTAGACGTCCTATCTACCGAGGTACATGCTGAGGGACTAAACTCGATCTCGACTACGGGAACTGGGACTTCGGTATTTACAGAGTTTGACATGTCTACACGAGAATAGATTGACTATCAATTTTTTTAAGCATGTTGGAGCATTCTTAAAGGTCTAGAACTCCGCCTTCAACAGGATTCTTACCCGCCAGAAAATGTCCGTTTAAAAAAATCCCAGTCATCTAAGGTTTTGTCTAAAAAAAACTTACGTTTTCATCCCAAGATCCTCATATTTTTTCCAAAAGACCATCAAAACCCAAAAAGAACACCAAAAAATGATGAACATTCTTCTTCTTGGTGTTTGATAACTCTAAAATAATAGAGTTATTCACATATGTTTTGCCCTTAATTTGAACCCAATTTCATGACTTGTGCAAAGGTTTTTGAGTTAAGATGCACCAAATTGCATAATTCCTTTCTCCATTTTAATTTTGTGGATTAATTGTAAAAATGGCCATTTTAATTATTTAAATTCCTAAATTTTATTATAATTAAATTCCATTACTAACATTTAAATTTGTGCAGGATTTCACATAAAAGGTGATGGAATTTTTGGATCCAATTGCAAAAGGGTAAAAAGGGAATTTTTTGATTGAAATGGGTCAAAAGGAATTAGATAAAATATTGACCAATTTAGAAGGAATTGGGAATTGGTGGATGGTTGATTTCTCTGTTGTCCGTTACTAATATATATATATATCTATATATGCACATGAAGTTGACAAGTGGGCACAAAAGACAAAAGAAAAAGAACAAAGAATGAAGGATGGAAAGGCAGTAGGTGCTCATTTCAGGCAGAATTTCAGGAGGGAAAGCAGCTGCAATTGTTATATATATATATATATATATATATATATATTCTCAAACTCCAAATCAATTACAGCTGAAGATAAGACAAAATACATACATATTGCAGCTAAGCATTCGGTGAAATGCCGCAGAAGTAAATTGAAATTTTTGAATTTCTGGATTCAGAAATTAGTTAAATCCAGCTGCCGTTGTGACTCAGCACTGGAAGAATCGGCAGCAGCACAAAAATACCGGGCAGATGTAGGTTGTTTTGGGAGAGTAATGGACAGCTGTCAATGATGCACAACAAGTTCGGGAAGCAAGAAGAGAAATTCGAAGGTTTAAAGAAGAAGAAAAACAGTAGAGAAAAGGGGGGAGAGGAAGAGAGGAGTAATATTGTAAGTACCGTAGAGATAGTTTGTTTGTGTTTAGTTTCGGGCAGCTTAGAATATAGGCAGTGGGTAGTGTGTTTTAGAGTGTTTTAGAGTCTAGATCGAGTGGAAACGAACCTGAGAAAGCTGGGGCGACTTTGCTGGAATTTTCCAGGCAGTTCATGATCGGGGGTAGCAGCACCACGCAGAGGGAACGAAGGGCAGCAGCACGTTGATTAAATTGGATTTGGGCAGTAGGGTGATCTCCGACCCAGAGTAATCCTCTCTCCATTTCGTCAATTTTCTACTGTTTTGTAATTGAATGTTCTTCAAATTGCTTCTGTTTTGTAATTGAATGTTCATGGTGATATGAGAATATTTACATGAGTTCAAGGATTGATTAAAAATGTTTTGGGATAGATATGTTTTCTGTCTTGGGATTGGCTCCGTTGATTGGTGTCACTATGGACCTAGGGACTGTTTTTTTCCTATTACGTTAATCCTTGTCTTTCATGATTCGTTTCAGCAAAAATATATATTCATAACCTGACGGTGCTGTAGTCTAGCAAATAATAAACATGAGGAAAAACGTAATGTGGCATAAGATGAATAGAATGCATAAGTTTTGTGTATCGTTTACTTTATTGATACTTGTATGGGGAATGCTTAGTTTATTCATGCAATTACTTAAACGGATTAGGAATAACTTGCGGTTACGACTGTCCAAGTTATGTATCGAACTAGTATCTGGCTTTCTAACCGGAAGGGGTCTAGTTGACACGTTAATTGCATGGCACTTGCTTGAGGCGCATGACCGTGCGGTCAATATTGCAGGGGACACGGCCAATTTGACTGCCTTATGTTGTTCTAGGTTCACGGTACTTCGTACTCCATGAGACGATGTTATCAAGGGTTTAGACTAGTAGGCTAAGTAGTCTGGGTAGAACTAGACCGCTGTAGTGTTAATTTGGAAATCGAAAAGCATGCTTAGCATTCTTGGATTCATTACTAGTTTATGTTTGCATTTTTAGCTTGATTTTTACAGCATTGTATTACCCGTTGTGTTCTTATGGTAAATTTCCAGTAGGCTGTCCTATATTAGTAGTAGGTAGAATTGCTACGGTATTGGTGATGCTGCAGCATTTCTGTTGCTGCAGCAGCATCTTAGCAATAGCTTAGCAGTAGCTTAACCTCCAAATCTCCACCCATTATTCATCATTCTTTATTCTTTATTCTTTTAACCAGATGTAAACCATGTTTGCATGTATAATTGGCATACAAAATCTCCGTGGGATCGATAATCTTGTACTTAGGTACATATATTACTTGTTGACTGGTGTATACTTGCACTTGTTAAGATTGTGTTGATTTATTCTATTTTATTATCTTCTCAATTTGTGACACACGCACACAACGCAACAAGTTTTTGGCGCCGTTGCCGAGGATTTTGGAGTCAATTGTTTGTAAATATTATTTGCATTTGGTTACTTTTGTTGTTTTATATTATACTCATTCTTGAGCTTTTGAGATTATTGAAATGATGTATGAGGGACGAATAATTATGCATGGTTTGAACTGTTTTTTTTAAATTATTGATCTGAATTATTTGTTAAATTTCAGCTTGTGTATCATTCATTCCTTAACATGTGCTATTTTGCATGAGTAAAACGCACAAGGGCTCTCAAGCTACAGTGCTGCCACTTGATCCAGAGATTGAGAGAACCACCAAGGCATTGAGGAAAAAAGAAACAAACCAAGGGCAAGGTAGACATGGCGGAGCAGCGTGTTGTAGAAAATGATCATGTCTATAATCCTGTGGTGTTGGCAGACAATAGGGACCATGCTATTCGACAGTATGCGGTCCCTATGTTTAATGAATTGAATCCAAACATTGTAAGACCAGAGATTACTGCAGCCCAGTTCGAGCTGAAACCAGTGATGTTTCAAATGTTGCAAACGGGATAGCAGATGAAGTGTTGAAGCTGAAATTGTTCTCGTACTCCCTAAGACCTCTACAACAACCACCACCTTCAAACGCTTTAGAAAATATGATGAGAGACTTCATGGCAAGAACATAAACAACTCTCCAAGGACTATCATCTACTGTGTGGAACTTGGAAAGCCAAATGGGGCAGTTAGCCCAAGAGATGAGAAACAGACCACAAGGATCACTTCCGAGTGATATAGAGAATCCAAGGAGAGAAGAAACGAACATTGCAAAGCGATAACACTATGAAGTGGCAGAATACTGGACGAGCTAAAATTGAAGTCTGGAGCAGCTGAGAAGACCAGTGAGTCCAACCAGAATGCAGAAATTCCAGTAGCTGGGGAAAAAAATCAGGGGGGCCAAATGCTGCAGCATCGCAAATGCTGCAGCAAAACAGTATTCCAGAACAGCCGAATGCTGCAGCATCGCAACTGCCGTAGAAAAATACCATTCTAGAACTGCGGAGATGCTGCAGCAATGCAATATTCCAGAGAGTGCTACGTGAAGGACTCTTATCAAAGCCATGAAATTCCATGATGAAGGTGAGGAGTGTTTTCGAATCACCACAAGTGATTCTCGGGCAGAAAAAGATGAAGAGCAAGATGAGGATGCAGAGGATGCAGTAATGGAGGAAAGTCTACATGATGATGGCAATATGGAGATCGAAGCACATTCAGCTTGGTTAGAAGCAAACCCCCAAAGGTTGAAGATTCGCGCACAATTTGAATCCTTGGAGTGGTCTTCTCGAGATTTCAAGATAACAAAACCTTCAGTTGAAGAACCAACACAACTGGAATTGAAGCAATTGCCGCAGCATTTGAAGTATGGTTTTCTCGGGGCAGAATCTACACTGCCAGTAATCATTTCAGCACTGCTGAGTGCGGAACAGGAGGAGAATTGCTTGGAGCTTTGCAGTAGCATAAGCGAGCTATGTGTTGGACCATAGCTTACATCAAAGGTATATGACTAACCTTATGCATGCACAAGATAATTTTGGAAGACAATTCCAAAAATTTAATAGAAGGGCCGAAATGATTAAATCCAATTACGAAGGAAGTGGTAAAGGAACAAAATTATCAAGTGGCTAGATTTTGGCATTATTTATCCTATATCTAACAGCGCTGGGGATGGAGAATTTGCATGGATTACAAGAAGATAAACAAAGCCACAAGAAACGACCACTTCCCACTACCTTTTATTAATCAAATGTTGGATAGGTTGGCTGGACGTGATTCTTATTGCTTTCTGGATGGGTATTCTGGTTACAATCAGATTATTGTAGCACCAGAGGACCAGAACAAAATGACCTTCACTTGTCCTTATGGTACTTTAGCATTTAGAAGAATGCCATTCAGACTGTGTAATGCTCCAGCAATGTTCCAACTATATATGATGGCCATTTTCACAGATATGGTGGAGCAATATTTAGAGGTTTTCCTGAATGACTTCTCCATATTTGGGGACTCTTTTGAAAAATGCTTAGAGAATATGGCCAAGGTGCTTAAACGTTGTGAGGACACCAACCTAGTCCTCAATTGGAAGAAGTGTCAGTTCATGGTTAAAGATGACATTGTGCAGAACGCTTCACTTATAATACTTGTCGATGCTAAGTAGTTAATTGAGCACAATCTATAAGTGAACACTTTCATCTATTATTTATTGCATTTCTTTTTCTTTCGTTTTTCTTATTTCTTCTTGTTTGTTTTTTTTCAGCATTCGATTTATTTTCCTTATTTTGTTTTAATTATTGTTCTTTTATTTTTCAGGTGCTTCAATGCGGAATTAATGGCAGTTTACTCCTAAGTTTCTTTCAGAATTTTCAGAATTGGTTTTGAGACTTCAATTTCGTATTGCACTACCGTTTTCTTTCTCTCTTATCGGTACTCTTCTGCTTGTTAATACAGGTATGCCTACGGTCAAAGAGCAAAAGGAGTCAAGGCTGTTTTATTAAAGAAATGGGACTTGCCACTGCCTCTCGGCAGAAATGCTGTGACAACAGGCTGCCACACACCGACAAAGCCATTCAATGAATCCTTAGTCCAATTTCAATTTCAAAATTCAGGCGGTGCAATTCAACAAGGGACTGCCATGAAATGACTATTTATGCAAGCATCCCTAGTTCCTTTCAATTTCAAAATTTTCAATGGGTGGCATACAACTAGAACTTGTTGGGAAACAAAAAAAAGGTTAGTTTAATTTTTATATTTTATTTGTGGAGAATGTGTGTGAATTGAAAAGACAAGGAGAGAAAGAAGTGGGGAGTTACCTAAAGGACACAAATTTCTCTACACACACTTCTACTTTCCTTCTCTTCAAACTCTATTTTCAGCCTTCAACAAACCAGAAGATTCAAGGTTAGTACTCACTATTCTACATTTTTATTTCTTCTCGGTAATGTGAGTTGGTGTGTGGTACTTGCAAGAAAAAAAATTTCTGGTTCATTTCTCTTATCTTAATGTGAGCATACAGTCCTTGAGTAGCATGTATAGAATTTATGGAGGACAATTTTTGCATTACCAATGGATAGAGGATTGTATTGGCTGTATTTAGGGTTCTAGTTATACTTGAGTTCTTGTGTGTGAGCATGCTTGTAGAAATGACAAATCTGCCAGTTGATGTGTATCTCGGTTTATTGTGTTGGGCAAACGGGTGGTTATGATTCAAAACAAATTTCATGTCTTAATGGTCTTCATGTTTTTACTTAGTAACAATGCCGCCTGAATTGTTGGTAAATTTGTGTTTGCTTTCTTCTCACACGAGAATTGAGAACTTATGTGCCACTAATGCTGTTGTGTTACATTTTCTTGACATTCTCCTACATTGCATTTATATATTTCATGTTCGGATAATGTAAAGATGCCAAAGATCAAACAGGTTGCACGAAAGATTGTTATTATGGGAAACTTTGCTTCCCTTGATGTTGAAACAAGATATGAGGAATTGTACAGCGAGCGGGCCTTGCTAGCTGATTTGGAGTTCATTTTAATTGGCTAGGAACTATACCCACTGCCCTGCAAGCACAGCAGCCACAAGCTGGAGGACCTTGTCCCACTTTCCCCGACGTACTACTGCCAGATGATCGCACTATGGGCAGCGACGATGACATATAGAGCAACCCTCCCTGCACTTCGGGAGTGGTTCTATTTCGCTTCCCTTCCCTCTCTTTATATTCTTGAGTCTTGTATTTCTCTTTATATATGAATGATGACTGCTGCACTTTTCTTTTGCCTAATGCAATGAGGACATTGCTCCCTTTTAAGTTTGGGGGAGGGTGCCCTCTTGCTGGATGAGGAATGATAAATGATGTGTATTTTTTATGTTGCTGGATGAGGAATGATAAATGATGTGTATTTGTTATGTTGCTGGATGAGGAATGATGAATGTTGTGTATTTTTGATGATGAATGAATGTGTTATTTTTGATGAATTATGAATGAATGATGATGAGTGCTTAATGAAAGTTTTTTTTGAATGAGCTGAATGAAGAGTGAATCATTTTAGCAGGATTATGTAAATTTGGGAAGATTATTTATGATGATAATTCATGTTGATATGATTTCATAACGCTTATATGGTAGTGAGCCTTTAGTACTTAGAATATGTTGATATTAACTAGATTTAAGTGAAAAGTTTTGCTCCCACCAAAATTTTTGCACATAGTCTTACTTGGAGATTTCATGTTTATAACAAGAGTTAGCTTTGGTATGAAGGTTCAGAATCTCTAGACTCGTGTGTTATATCTCTTGAGGCGAAATCCTAGTAGATTTGGTAATATAGAAATGATTAAGGCATGTTCTTGAATCTTTTGAGCCTTTCTAGCTTACCCTAATGCATTTTATTTCCTTAGTTAAACCAAGTTGAGCTTAAGCCTAATTTCTTGACACCCTTATTTAATAGTCACTTATCCTAAATGCCTTGCATGTATCCATTCTTTGTTGTCCCTAAACTTGACCTTAGTCTGCTATGAACACTGCTGAATATAAGTTTGGGGGTATGCGGAGAATGCTGCATTACAGAACATAGCATTGTTGTAGAATTGCTGCAGCATTGTCATTGCTGTAGCATTGGTGTTACTGCAGCAGTATCATTTTTACTGGATCGGTGGTAGTTATTTGTTTTATGAAATTATGTTATGAATGCTCTAAGTATTGAGGATATGTGTTTTTCAAAAAAAATCTGTGCGAAAAATGGAAGAATCCTCTTTACGAAAAAAAAGGTGTGAAGGAATGCTGCAGCATTTCTGTTGCCGCAGCATTTATGTTGCTGCAGCATTTTGACTCAGTGAAAAAAAAAGAGAGAGAACAAAAAGAGCAAAAGAAAATACATATTATGCTTCTTTGTGGTCAAATGCTATATATTAATTGTGGTTAAATGCTGCACTTATTACTGAAGCAGGGTGTAAATATTTATGCTCCATGTGTTGTGAAAAAAAAATTAGAAAAATGATGGCATTGGGTTGAAGTTCATGGCAGACTAGGACTAAGTTTTGAGCCTACTTTTATCTATATTTTTCCCACCTTAGCCTTAGCCTACATTATAACCAAATAAAGACCTTTTTTATCTTTATTGCTGAATTTGCTACATTAGTGGAGAGTGGTGTAATACATTGAGTCTGAAGATGCAAAATGAATCTTAGGATTACCATACGTTGACTTATGAATGAGAGATTGAAAAGGAAAGACTATTCACACACACACGGGAGGAGATCTTTGAGCTTGATTTAGTTAATGTTTTGATATTTGAGGAACTTGGGTCATGAACATATTAGAGTTTTGTTTCACATCTTTGATCTGAAAATATGAACCCAAATTTGCCTATGATTGCTGGATCATTCTGGACATGAATTGTTGTATTGTTTGTTTGAGTTTTATTGATCTATCTTATCTGTTGCAGCATTGCTCGAGACGAGCAATGAGATAAGTTTGGGGGTGTCATAACTCTAAAATAATAGAGTTATTCACATATGTTTTGCCCTTAATTTGAACCCAATTTCATGACTTGTGCAAAGATTTTTGAGTTAAAATGCACCAAATTGCATAATTCCTTTCTCCATTTTAATTTTGTGGATTAATTGTAAAAATGGCCATTTTAATTATTTAAATTCCTAAATTTTATTATAATTAAATTCAATTACTAACATTTAAATTTGTGCAGGATTTCACATAAAAGGTGATGAAAGTTTTGGATCCAATTGCAAAAGGGTAAAAAGGGATTTTTTTGATTGAAATGGGTCAAAAGGAATTAGATAAAATATTGACCAATTTAGAAGGAATTGGGAATTGGTGGATGGTTGATTTCTCTGTTGTCCGTTACTATATATATATATATATATATATATATATATATATATATATATATATCTATATATGCACATGCAAGTTGACAAGTGGGCACAAAAGAGAAAAGAAAAATGACAAAGAATGAAGGATGGAACGACAGTAGGTGCTCATTTCAGGCAGAATTTCAGGAGGGAGAGCAGCTGCAATTGTTATATATATATATATATATATATATATATTCTCAAACTCCAAATCAATTACAGTTGAAGATAAGACAAAATACATACATATTGCAGCTAAACATTCGGTGAAATCCCGCAGAAGTAAATTGAAATTTTTGAATTTCTGGATTCAGAAATTAGTTAAATCCAGCTGGCGTTGGGACTCACCACTGGAAGAATCGGCAGCAACACAAAAATACCGGGCAGATGTAGGTTGTTTTGGGAGAGTAATGGACAGCTGTCAATGATGCACAACAAGTTCGGGAAGCAAGAAGAGAAATTCCAAGGTTAAAAGAAGAAGAAAAATAGTAGAGAAAAGGGGGGAGAGGAAGAGAGGAGTAATATTGTAAGTACCGTAGAGATAGTTTGTTTGTGTTTAGTTTCGGGCAGCTTAGAATATAGGCAGTGGGTAGTGTGTTTTAGAGTGTTTTATAGTCTAGATCGAGTGGAAACGAACCTGAGAAAGCTGGGGCGACTTTGCTGGAATTTTCCGGGATGTTCATGATCGAGGGCAGCAGCACCACGCAGAGGGAACAAAGGGCAGCAGCACGTTGATTAAATTTGATTTGGGCAGTAGGGTGATCTCCGACCCAGAGTAATCCTCTCTCCATTTCGTCAATTTGCTACTATTTTGTAATTGAATGTTCTTCAAATTGCTACTGTTTTGTAATTGAATGCTCTTGGTGATATGAGAATATTTACATGAGTACAAGGTTTGATTAAAAATGTTTTGGGATAGATATGTTTTCCGTCTTGGGATTGGCTCCGTTGATTGGTGTCACTATGGACCTAGGGACTGTTTTTTTCCTGTTACGTTAATCCTTGTCTTCCATGATTCGTTTCAGCAAAAATATATATTCATAACCTGAAGGTGCTGTAGTCTAGCAAATTATAAACATGTGGAAAAATGTAATGTGGCATAAGATGAATAGAATGCATAAGTTTTGTGTATCGTTTACTTTATTGATACTTGTATGGGGCATGCTTAGTTTATTCATGCAATTACTTAAACGGATTAGGAATAACTTGCGGTTACGACTGTCCAAGTTATGTATGGAACTAGTATCTGGCTTTCTAACCGGAAGGGGTCTAGTTGACACGTTAATTGCATGGCACTTGCTTGAGGCGCATGACCGTGCGGTCAATATTGCAGGGGACACGACCAATTTCACTGCCTTGTGTTGTTCTAGGTTCACGGTACTTTGTACTCCATGAGACGATGTTCTCGGGGGTTTAGACTAATAGGCTAAGTAGTCTGGGTAGAACCAGACCACTGTAGTGTTAATTTGGAAATCGAAAAGCATGCTTAGCATTCTTGGATTCATTACTGGTTTATGTTTGCATTTTTGGCTTGATTTTTACAGCATTGTATTACCCATTGTGTTCTTATGGTAAATTTCCAGTAGGCTGTCCTGTAGTAGTAGTTAGGTAGAATTGTTGCGGCATTAGTGATGCTGCAGCATTTCTGTTGCTGCAGCAGTAGCTTAACCTTCGAATCTCCACCCATTATTCATCATTCTTTATTCTTTATTCTTTTAACTAGATGTAAACCATGTTTGCATGTATAATTGGCATACAAAATCTCTGTGGGATCGATAATCTTGTACTTAGGTACATATATTACTTTTTGACCGGTGTATACTTGCACTTGTTAAGATTGCGTTGATTTATTCTATTTTATTATCTTCTCAATTTGTGACACACGCACACAAGGCAAAAATGTTCATCATGCAAAACCCTGGAAAAGATGTAAAAAAGCAGTTAAACGACGATCAAGTCGCCTAACCATACCTGATGAGAAACTTGATGATATTCCAATGGATGAAGGATAACTTGGTACAAGGATGCAAGGACAAAGGAGGTCTGGGTTTGTTGAAGAGTTTGAAGGAAAGTAAAAAGTTTTGACAAAGAAGGTGACTAAACTATATATAGAGGACTGAGGGAAGACGAAAGGAGCAATTTCCTAATTCAAAATGGGAAGCTTCTCAAGCAAGCTTACCCAAACCTGTTTCCAGTCGGGTTCAGGTCACACCAAATGTCAACTCGCCTCCCTATACACAATAGCCATCATTACTTGTGGGGAAGTGTGAACGACATCATTAAGGCTCACAAGTTACGAAATCTAGCTGTCATCTGGGGAACTGAATCGATGTCTGCCGCTTCGAACCTAGCAACAAGTTGCCGGAGTCCCCTTCCACTCTTTGAACCTTGCCGACTTCGAACAGGAGCATCGCTCAGCCCTTCCCCAAATCCTCGGAAAGAGAACCAAACTAGCAAAACAAAGAGAAGTAGGACGAAGCTTCAGTTGCATCAAAGTGAAAAAAGGATCATTCTTCCACTTTGACGAGGGGCCACTGAGTAATGTTAAATACCCCTGTGCAAACGTGGAAAGAAAGCTGACATGGCAAGCTGATGTGTCCACCCAATGTGCATGGCGGGACCCACAGTTCCACCACGCAAAGCGGCAAAGTTCACACTTATGCCTTTCTCGCAGCGTGCCTCGCTGATGGATCCAAGCCCGAAGCTCGACTTCAAGCTCGGTAGCTTAATTCTAAAAACTTCCTAAAGAGTTCATTTGACTAGAGTGAAGCCTTAAATGGCTCAGAGAGAATCTCTAAAATTCTCCTAAATCATAGGGCAATCAGATTTATCTACAGAATTTGGTAATTACCAGATTCTCCAATCACATCACCCGACCTACCTATTTTTCAACATGGATTTTATCTATAAAAGCCAAAGGGGAGGCCAGATTATCATACAAAAACTCTACTAAATTAAATACTCTTTAGTCAAGATCAGAATACTGACTTAATTGTTGGAAGGTTGATTAGAGACCTTTCACCCTCTCTTCTGAACTCTTTTCTTTTGCAGACAGTACAAGACAACATTTCCATAACAACACGAGGCGTAACGTATACTTTGACACTTCTATTTAGCAGACATCATCAGACGACATCCTTTGAGTGTCACATGGAGCGTCGCCGAATTTCGACGAATCAATAGGTATAGATATAGATATATATAGACACAAATATAAATAAATAAATAAATAAATATATATATATATATATATATATATAACTCTCTATTGTACTTCATAAAAAAAGAGTTATACAAAACTAATTATATGGAGATTATATAAAATAGTTAGAGCTGTAAACGAACTAAACTGTTCGCGAACAACGCTCATTTATGCTCGGTTCGAGCTCGTTCATTTATTAAACAAACAAACTTAAACAAAATTTTAGGCTCGATTAAATTTCAAGCTTATTCAAACACTGTTCGCGATACGAAGCATTCGCGAACAAATTATAAATATTTATGTATATTATATATATTAATTTTAATAATATATAATATTTAAATTAAAGATTTTTAATATTTTTTTCCTAAAAATGGATGATTCAATATTTTTAAAAGAATTTATTGAATAGTTAAATATTTAAATTATAATTTCTTATTATTTTATAAATTTAAAATTTTGAAAAACAAAATTAATATATAAATTTAAATTTGAAATTTTTTTAAATTTAATCGAGCGAACTCAAGCTCGAACTCAAACAATAAAAAAATAACCGAACAAACTCGAATAGTTTTCTGTTCAAAATACTAACCAGCGAACTCTAACATGTCGAATAATAATAAAACAAACTTAAAATATCTCATATTCGGTTCGACTCGACTCGTTAACAACTCTAAAAATAGTGAATGATTAAAAGCCACCAATTTTGTAGATATATAAATAATAGTGAGATTTATAAATTAAAATCTATTTACTAATATATATATATATATTAATATATATATATATATATATAATATCGCTTGAAGCTCTATTAAAGCAGATAGGATTGAGGCGTTAGAAAAAAAATTATCTTTAATATATTAAGACGTTTAATTATGTTCTATTAGACGTTGGAGCTCAATTATTTTTATATATGAATATTCCTTACATGTTGTAAAATTACTATAACAATATGAAACGAAACTAAATAAAAAGAATTTAAAATAGTGTAAACTTGTGTATATATTTTTATTGTAACAAAACATACAAAATTACCACATATTTATAAGTATACATATGTGTAACCTACATACCCATCTACATACTAATATAATTGTATACATATGTTACAAATATAACTTGATGGAGGTTACATGGAGGTTATATGGAGGTAGTGGAAGTTATATGGAAGTGGTGGAAGTTATATGGAGATAGTGGAAATAGTGGGAATTATGAACATACAAAATATGATTTATAAAATTACAAAATTTTACTATTTTTTATTAAAAAAACATAACATTTAATCATTTATGATAATATTTAAAAATATAGTCTATTTGAGATCTGACTTTATGTGGATCAAACAAGTAACTAGCATCAACATAACCAACAAGTTGTGGTTTAGAACTATGAGGATATAACAATCTCATATCAATTGTACTTCAAAAGTATTGAAGACAAGTTTAATTCCATTCCAATGTCTTCTAATTGGACATGAACTAAATCTTGCTAACATATTAACAACAAAAGCTATATCAGGTCTTGTATTATTAGCAAGATACATTAGTGCACCTATTACACTAAGATATGGTACTTCTGGAGCAAGAACATTTTCATTATCCTCACAAGGTTGAAAAATGTCCTTTTTTACATGAAGTGATTGAACAACTATTGGGGTATTCAATGGACATGCCTTGTCCATGTAGAAATTTTTAAGGACCTTTTCAATATAATTTGATTGATGAACAAAAATTCTAATTCTATCTTTTAAATGCTCGATCTGCAGGAGTTCCAGTGATATTTAAAACATCAGCATATACAACTATTGTAGCAAACCCTGAATTTTCTTTCTTGATAAATACACATGGACAAATTTGGTTATTTTGATAACCTTCTTTCAATAAATATTCAATAAGACGATTGTACCACATTCGTTCATACTGTTTTAAACCATACAAAGATCTTTGTAATTTTATTAAATATAATTCTTGAGAATCTGATTTATATGCTTCAGACATTTTAAATCTTTTAGGGATTTTCATATAGCTATCACTATCAAGTGAGCCATTTAAATAGGCTGTAACTACATCCATAAGATGCATATCAAGTTTCTCATTAGCTGTCAGACTATGAAGATAAAGAAAAATATTGCATCCACCACAAGAGAATAAGTGACTTCATAGTCAATTCTCGATCTTTGAGAAAAACCTTGTGCAACAAGACGTGCTCTATATCTCACAATTTCATTTTTTCCATTTCGTTTTTGTACAAATACCCATTTGTACCCCACAGGTATGACATCTTCAGTTGTCCGGGCTTTGGGTAAAAAAACATCAGGTTTTTCAATTGAGTTTAATTTTGCTTGAATTGCATCTTTCCATTTTAGTCAATCACTTTTACATCAACATTCATCAACAGATGTAGACTCATTATAATCATTTTCATTTATAATAGCTAATGCTATATTATATACAAAAACACTATCGATCGTCTTCGTTCAATCATTTTCCCGTTAAGACATAATTTATTGAGATCTCATAATTAATTTTTTTCTCGATATTTTTAATATCTTTAGGTACCTAAACTTATTCTGCAGTTATTTTATTTATTATGTCTCTTGACTCTTCTGGAGTATTAAACCCGAGTTCATTATTAACCTTTGCCCCCTTCTTTTTAAGAGGATTTTTATCTTTTGAACCAATTGGTCTACCACGCATCTGGCGTGCTATAGACTGATTTGCTATTTCATTTATATACTGTCCTTCTGGGACATAAATCCATATAGGAGCATTTTCAACTGGTATATGTGAATTAGTCACTCTCTTTAGGTCGGCAAATAGAGTTGTAAACGAACCAAACTGTTCCCAAAGGCGGTTCAAGCTCGTTCATTTATTAAACAAACAAACACAAACAAAATTTTAGGCTCGATTAAATTTAAAGCTTATTCAAACATTGTTCGCGAACAAACCGAGCTTTCACGATCAAATTATAAATATTTATATATATTATTATAAATAATATTTAATATTTAAATTAGAAAATTTTTAATTTTTTTTTCTGATTTCTAGAGGTGATTCAACTTCCCCAACGTTCTTCAAAATATTAAAGCAATTTGTTTCTCTCAAAACCATAAAAAGAGTTTTGAGTTCTAGTTCAATCAACTTTCTTTCTATACAAACCGTAAAACGTTGACCGTTCTCCTTCCCTTACCTTCTCAAAGTCCAGACTCAATTGAAAAAATAAGTTTAAAGGTAAGTATATCATTTTTTTACCATATTTATTTTATTTTATTGGGATAATTAGATTATATTTGTTTGATATTTTAAATTTTAAATATTATATTATTCTTGATTTGATATGCATAAATCATATCACTTTTTAGCATGTTTTTAGATATAATTTAGGGTCAAATTGATAGGAAATCGGTCTTAATTGATTGTTATTCACTCAATTTCACAATTTTTATGATTTTGGAAGTGTCAGGTGAAAAGTAGACGAAAATAGCAAATTTTGGGGCAAAAATGCAATTCTTGGAAATGCTGACCTGGTCAACGGGTCAGGACGGGCGTCCCGACCCAGTCAAAGCACCAGGACGGCCGTCCCAATCTAGGACGGGCGTCCCGAAGCACCAGAAGTTGTCCCACATCGAAATTTTTGGAGATTTTCACTCCAGAAAGCTGCTATAAATACCCCAGGCCTCCAAGAGTTGAAATCATCCCTCTCCACTCGATTTGAGTCATTCAGTGGTTTCCAATGTACGATTCTCTAGTACACAACACACTTGGAGACTCAGATTTCAGTAAAAGTTTTCTTTCTTTCCTTTTTTGTTTTCGTTTTTCTTAGTTTATGAGAATTAGTCTCAGATCCTAGGGTTCGATAGATAGGTTCGTTTCTGGTATTCATAGAATACCCGGGATTTCGTTAGGAGATCCTAAGAAGGCTCTAGGCGTTCGAATAGTCAGTCCACAGGACTGGGCTTAAGCTGGGTATTAAGGTAAAGCCCAGTTACTAGGCCGAGGAAACGTCCTCCGAAGGTTCTGGTGAGCAGAGTCGGATCGAGCAATACGACATATACAGCAGTACGCTCCATCGGCGAGACTACGTAAAGGATGATTTCTTTATGGCATCAGTCCCCCTGTTCCTCTCTTATATGTTGTTATTGTGTTGTTCCAAAAATTGATTATGAATACGAGATTACGATTTTTATGAATATTTGTTTTATATGTTGACGTTGTTATGTTTTTCCGGAAATAGCCACCTGCTTAAATATCACTATGTCTGCATGTCTAATGTGCTCTTTTAAACTAAAATAAGGGTTATAGACAATTCCTAACCACGGTCTAATCATAACATGTTTAGTTTAACAGGCATCAATTTGTATTGGTGTCTGCCATGCTAGATAAAATAACCTGCGGAACACCCTGTTTGTTAGAGTAGTCTAGGTAGGGGCCGAGCTGAGCGTTTATGCCGGCAGCTAGAGCAAGCGGCATGATCCCCGAAGTGACATAGGGCTTTCATGGATGCCTTTAGCCCGAACCGTGAGTAGGGCCGTCATTAAGGTAGGGCGGTTTATTAGAGACCTTGGATGTGGTACACATTTAGACACAGAACATAGTTGCAATCCAGGCCAAGACATGTCTAAAATACTCGAATATAGGTCAATCAACATATAGGAACAGTATAACATAGAATCGGGACCTCATCTACAAAACACTTCTAGGATTAATTAGACTTAAACCTAGTGGAGAATGGATCACCCTCTCATCAAAGTTATTGATGAAGATTGCATAACTGGATCATAAGATAAGAGTTAGAATAAAAGGCTAGTTACTACTAAGTCGTTACCACTTCCCTGGGAGTACGATATTTAACTTAATAAAATCGTAGATACTTTCCAACAGACTAGCTATACGATAGGTACTCTGCCTTAGGTTCTGATTGATTAAGTGACAATAATTGAATGCTAAGTGACAGTTAATATGACTCAGTCATTAATTACTCATAATCGACATAGGTAAATAAAGCCTATCTTTTAGCATACCAATCGGAACGCATCATGATTGCTATCATATTTTATTTGAATTGTTATATAAATATGTGTATATATATATAAATATAAATATATATATATATATATATATTAATATTTAAGTTTTGAAAGAGATAAGTAACCATGTTTATTCCATATTTTTGTTTTTATTTTTACACATTACAAGAAAATATAGATAATAATAAGATATTTAATATTAAATATAATAAATATGCTAATATGTAGGATGAAATTTGAAATATTTATCTATTTAATTTTTTATTGTATTCTAGATTTTTAGGTTCAAATTTAAAACTTTGACAGTTTTTAATTAGTTTGTAATTATTATTTATTTATTTAAAAAGACATGTTAATACCATTCTCAAATTCATTTCAATAATCTTCTTGTTAGAATGCCTTGAATTAGTCAAACATTTTGTTACTTCTCCTTAAGTTTAGGAAGTTAGTCAAACATTCTGTTACTTCTCCTTAAGATTAGGAATTTGTTAGAATGACTTGAATTAGTCAAACGTTCTGTTACTTCTCCTTAAGATTAGGAAGTTAGTCAAATATTCTGTTTGTTTTTAAATTGAGAAGGTGGCCGAGGTGGTTGCCATCTTTCCTATAAATAGGTTCATTTGTAAGGCATTCTGTGTGTTGTAGTCACCTAGAAAACACCTCTGTAATCTCTCTCATAAATCAGTAAAAATTCACCCCTCTTCTGTTAGGTGGATGTAGCCAACACATTGTTGGTGAACCACGTTAAATCTGTGTGTCATTTCTTTATTTTTGTTATCTTTCTTACATCCGTCATAACAAACTGGTATCAGAGCTCGGGTAATCGAGGTTTGTAATCTGGTGAGAAAGATGTCTGCGTTGAACGTAAAGATTGACAAATTCACGGGGAGGAACAGCTTTAGTTTATGGCAAATCAAAATGCAAGCTTTGTTGAAACAACAAGGCTTATGGATGCCATTATCAAAGGAAGTCAAGGCTGACAATGCTGAGTTGGCTTCCTTGGAGGAGAAGGCGCATTCGACTATCATGTTGTGTGTTGCAGATGATGTCATCACTGAGGTCGCAGATGAAGAAACTGCCGCTGGTCTGTGGTTGAAGCTGGAAAGTCTATACATGACAAAGTCTTTAACCAACAAGTTGCTTCTGAAGCAACGTTTGTTCGGTCTGCGAATGCAGGAAGGTACACCTCTTAGAGACCATCTGGATCAATTAAATACAATTCTTTAGAGTTGCGTAATATTGATGTTAAGGTAGAGGATGAAGATGCTGCCTTAATTCTGTTGGTTTCACTACCATTGTCGTATGAGAATTTCGTACAATCTTTCATTGTTGGGAAAGATACCGTGTCTCAGGAAGAGGTCAGGTCATCTCTCCATACCAGAGAGGTGCGCCATAAGGCGACTGGAGCAGGGATAGACAATCAGGCCGCTGGATTGATAGCTAGTGGAAGCAAAGGACATGGACAACTTGGCAAAAATAAGCCGGGTTCCAAGGGTCCAAAAGCAAATGATATTTGTAACTACTGCAAGGAGACAGGGCATTGGAAGAATGAATGCCCGAAGAAGAGAAAGCAACCGCTGGAGCAGAAAGGATCTGCTGCGGTAGCGGTGGATGACACCAATTCTGAAGAGGACATCGCTCTAGTTGCAGACGAACACATGCATCATGCTGATGAGTGTGTCCTTGACTCTGGGGCGTCCTACCATATATGTCCTAGGAGAGAGTGGTTTTCAACCTATGAGCACATAGACGGGGGAAATGTCTCTATGGCAAACAGCTCAGTATGCAAGGCGGTTGGAATAGGGTCGATCAAGATTTGGACGGATGATGGTAAATTCTGCACATTGCACAATGTCAGACATGTTCCACTAATGACGAAGAATATGATATCCCTAAGCTTGCTGGATAGTAAGGGGTTCAGCTTCAAGGGTGAAGGTGGAGTTATACATGTCTGCAGGGGCTCTAATATGATACTTAAGGGCGTTAAACAAGGAAGTTTGTACTTTTTGCAATGTTCAACAGTTGCTGGTTCTGCAGCTGTTGCATCATCTGAGGTTCACCGGGATGATTTGACCAAATTATGGCATATGAGACTTGGTCACATGGGTGAAAGAGGGTTGCAGATTCTGTCAAAGGAAGATCTTCTTTGTGGTCACAAGATCAAGAGCCTTGAGTTTTGTGAGCATTGTGTCTTTGGGAAGCTACATCGCAACAAGTTCCCAAAGGCGGTTCACCGAACAAAGGGCACGCTGGATTACATCCATTCAGACTGCTGGGGTCCGTCTCGCGTTGAGTCTTTAGGCTGTCAGAGATTTTTTATGTCGGTAATCGATGATTACTCAAGGATGACTTGGGTAATCATGATGAAACATAAAAGTGAAGCGTTCAAGAACTTCAGGCAGTGGAAGACGCTAGTGGAGAATCAAACTGGGAAGAAGATCAAGAGGCTGCGAATTGATAATGGTCTGGAATTCTGTTCGTCTGAGTTCGATGTGTTTTGCAAGGATGAGGGGATTGCTCAACATCGCATAGTCAGGGATACACCATAGCAGAATGGTGCAGTTGAGCGCATGAACCAGACACTTCTGGAGAGAGCGAGGTGCATGCTCTCTAACGCTGGTCTAACTAGACGTTTCTGGGCAGAAGCAGTTACAACGGCATGCTACATAACAAACTGGTATCATTTTCTAAGAAGTGAGAAAAGAATCAGGGTGAAGAAAGTGGGCACGGCTGACAATCCTGCTGACATGTTCACCAAGCCAGTTCCACAGAGCAAGTTCCAACACTGTTTGGACTTGCTAAATATTACAAGCTGCTAAATGGCAGAAGAGAGGGGAGCGGATACATCTAGCACCAAGGAGGTGCATCTGGTAAATTGTGAGAGAATTGAAGTCAATGTGGAGATTTTTTAGAATCCCTTGAATTAGTCAAACATTCTGTTACTTCTCCTTATGTTTAGGAAGTCAGTCAAACATTCTGTTACTTCTCCTTAAGATTAGGAATTTGTTAGAATGCCTTGAATTAGTCAAACGTTCTGTTACTTCTCCTTAAGATTAGAAAGTTAGTCAAATATTCTGTTTGTTTTTAAATTGGGAAGGTGGCCGAGGTGGCTGCCATCTTTCCTATAAATAGGTTCATTTGTAAGGCATTCTGTGTGTTGTAGTCACCTAGAAAACACCTCTGTAATCTCTCTCATAAATCAGTAAAAATTCACCCCTCTTCTGTTAGGTGGATGTAGCCAACACATTGTTGGTGAACCACGTTAAATCTGTGTGTCATTTCTTTATTTTTGTTATCTTCCTTACATCCGTCATAACACTTCTTCATGTCGTGCTGTGGATGAAATAAACTCAGTAAGTATTGAGATATTAAATAATCATATGATATTGAAGATAATGATAATGACAACATTCAATAAAACATTGCATTTAAGCGAAAGAAGAAAAAAAAAAAGCAAAGTTGTTGGAAAGAAATGGAAGAATGGACAGATGACAAATGCTGCAAAATGGCAATGTGTTCCTATTGCAAGGACTCATGGGCAGTGAATAAACACACCACTACCACTACATTCAATCGACATTTGAAGACTTGTTTGCAACGAAAATTAGCTCTTGGTCAAAATTTGACATTGAAGCAACAAGTTCTTTAATTTACTGAAACTGGATTAGATGGGGTAAGTTCTATTACTAACCTTACATTTGATCATTCTAAAGTTAGAGAACTTGCTGCACATATGGTATTAGTTCATGAGTATCCTTTTTTGATGATGGAGCTTGTTTTGTTCAATAAGTTTATGAAAGCTGCTTCTCCATTTCATAAACAATTTAGTCGTCATTGTGTGAAACAAGATTGTATGTCAGTTTATGATCAAGAAAATAAAGAGTTGAAGAAATTATTACATAATGTTGATAAGATTAACGTCACTACTGATTTGTGGAAAAGTGGACAAAGTATTCAATACATGGTTGTCACTGGACATTTTGTTGATTCTAACTAGGTATTACAAAAGCATGTATTGAGTTTTAAAAATGTCCCGCCTCCACATACGGGTGTTATTGTTGCTGATGCACTTAGTAAATGTCTTCTTAATTGGGGAATTGAAAATAAATTGGCCTCTATTACTGTTGACAATGCGCCATTACAATGATGTTTGTATTCAAAGATTGAAAGGAGATCTTTTATTGAGGAAAAGTTTGCCAATTGTTGGAAAGTTATTTCATGTTAGTTGTTGTGCTCATATTTTTAATTTGCTTTTTCAAGATGGACTTGGTGAAATTGGAAGTATAGTTTATGTTGTTCGGGATGGTATAAAGTACTTAAAGAATTATGAAGCTCGAATTAATGAATTTGCTAAAATTTTGAAACAACTTCAATTGACTTGTAAAAAGTTAATTTTGGATTGTCCTACTAGATGGAATGGAACATATTTGATGTTGGCAGCTACTTTAGAAGTTAAGGATGCTTTCTCTCATTATCATGATATTGATCCTGGTTTTTGTTATGTTCCTAAAAGCTATGATTGGATGAAAGTTGAAGAAGTAACCCAATTTTTCACTATTTTTCATGAAATTACCAATATCATATCTGGTTGTGAATATCCTACTTCGAATTAGTTTCTTCTAGAGCTTTATAGGATCAAAGAAGTACTAAATGAAAAATCTTTGAATCATTATGAATATATGAGAGTCATGGCTGGAAAAATGGTTGCTAAATTTGATAAGTATTGGGGTGAATGTAACATGTTATTTTCTTTTAGTGTAATTTTGGATCCAAGGTATAAAATGAAACTTGTTGAGTTTGTTTTTCCTGTGCTTTATAAAGATGATTCGCATGCAAATATTAAATTGGTTAAGAAGTCATTGTAAGACCTTTATGCAAGTTATGCAAGTGCATATAATGAGTGTCAATTGAGTCAAGAACAAAGTTCAACAAGGGCATGAATGGAAAACAATCAGTTTGGCAGTGGTAGTTCTGGGGTTCATAGAATTGGAAGAAATGTTATTACTGGAAAAGGCTACATTTGATTCGTTTATCAGACAATCAAATTTTATTCAGCCTCTAAAATCCGATTTGGATATTTATCTCTAAGAAAATGTATATATATGTGATTCTGAAGCACATTTGATGCATTAGAATGGTGGAGAGTGAATCAGTTTAAGTACAATAGATTATCTAAAATGGCACGTGACATATTATCTATTCCAATTACTATTGTGGCTTAGAATCTACTTTCAGTGCAGGAGGTAGAGTGATTGATAATCGTCGTGCTTCAATATCTGTTGATACAGTTGAAATGATTTTATGTTCATCTGATTGGGTGCGTAATCTTCATGGACTTGAGAAAGATAAGAAACAAGTTTGTTCTTTGTTTTTTTTCTTCTCCTTTAATTTGTATATTTAAAAATAATGATAAATATATTTTAAAATATTCTTTATATATTTAACCGTTTTTGTTTTACCGATAGAGGATGATGATCTATCTTTTGAAGAAATTATTTTATCTTATTTTGAAATTTAATCATTTTAATTATTATATTTAGATTTATCATTTAAAAGATTCTTTTATTATTATTATTATTAAATAGTTCAATATTTAAATTATAATTTATTTTTATTTTATAAATTTGAAAATTTGAAAAAAAAAATTTAATATTTAAATTCAAATTTAAATTTGAAATTTTTTTTAAACTTAATCGAGCGAACTCGAGCTCGAACTCGAACAATAAAAAAATTAATCAAACAAATTCGAATAATTTTTCCTGCTCGAAGTACTAAACGAGCGAACTCAAACATTCTCGAATAATAATCAAACAAACTCAAATTATCCGATGTTACGTTCGACTCAGCTTGTTAACAGCTCTATCGGCAAATGCATATGGTAGTTGATTTGTTATACTTTGCAAATGTATTATCTTTTGAACTTCAAATTCACACTGATTTGTACAAGTATCAAGATGTTGCAGAGTATTCCATGTAATATTTTTACCAAGCTGTTTTTCTTTTTCTCACCTTAATCTTGGGAACATTGATTCATCAAAATGACAATCGACAAACCATGTAAGGAGAATCAAAACTAACATATATTCTCAATCTTCTTTTAGGACCCATTTCTGTGTGTTGTGATGGAGTAATAGAAACATATACCGCACATCCAAAAATTTTAAAATGGAAAATATTTGGCTCCCGACCATAAGCTAATTGTAGTGAGAAATATTTATGATATTGTTGGTCAAACACATACAAGTGTTGCTGCATGCAAAATTGCATGACCCCATGCCGAAATGGGTAATTTAATTCTCATAACTATAGGTCTAGCTATCCATTGAAGTCTTTTAATAAAAGATTCAGCTAACTCATTATGTGTATGAACATGAGCTACATGATGTTCAATACTTATATTAATAGACTTACAAAAATCATTGAAAGCTTGAGATGAGAACTCACCAACATTATCTAAACGTAATGTTTTAATAATCTGAAAATTGTGCTCGTAATTTAATAATTTGAACAAGCAATCTCGCTAATGCCAGGCTGCGATTTGATAGTAAGCTAACATGAGACCATCTACTAGATGTGTCTATTAGAACCATAAAATATCGAAATAATTCGCATGATGGGTGAATTGGTCCACATGTCACCTTGAATTCTTTCTAAAAATGTTGGAGATTCAATTCCAACTTTGGCTAGTGATGACTCAATAATCAATTTTTATTTAGAACAAGCAGCACAAAAAAAATATTTTGATTGAAAAATGTTTTAGGTTTTTCAACGAGTGTCCATGCGAATTTTCAATAATATTTCGCATCATGTTTGAACCAAGATGCCCTAATAAGTCTTGCCAAATAGTGAACGTTTTTTTAAATCAATAAACTTCTGGTTTATTGAATGTATTTCAATTGCATTTATTCTTGTGTAATACAATCCCGAAGAAAATATATTCAATTTTGTTCCATTGGGTAACATTATAATGGCTCTTTCGGAGCCTTCAATTAATTTTTGTACTACCCGAAATTGTAGTAACATATGCATCATTCATCTTGATTGCAATGAATATTTTTTATTTTTAAGAATAGTGTGAGTAGTTGCACTATGGGCAAGACATATATCTCCATCCATATTTTTCAAGCACATAAAAAAAATATTATAATTAAGGAAAATATAATAAAGTAACCTAAAAAATAATAATAATGATAACAACAAAATTTGAGTTAAATAACATTTATCTAGTATAATCACACACATCTTGTGTAAGTGGTGTAGTGAAGCAATATTCCTTTTTTAAGAACATAAATATATACATTTAGATGTATATATATATATCTAAAAAAACAATTAGGAAGTGAGTATACAAACCAAAATACAAAAACAGTATATATCTATACACATATATTTTATATTTCTTTACATGCATTACACATATTATATCTCAAATAAATATAATTTAATAACATTTAGTGTATATTTAGTATATACATGTATTACATATTAAGTTATGTATTATTTAATTACTATTTAATTAGTAATTAAATATGTATTATGCTTATATATATATATATATATATATATATATATATAATAATAACTAAATTTACTTAAATTAGTAAATGACAAATTATTATTTTTTTCAATATCATATAGCAATATAATTACTAGCAGATATATATATACATATATCATCATGAACTATATACAAGAAATAACAATTTTATCTTTGAATTTATACATTATTATTTGTCCCACTTCTGGTGGTTATTAATAGTATTTGATACATAGATCAAATTTATCTCGATCATATGTATGTTTTCATTCAAAAAGTAATACCATGAATACAAAGATGATCTCTTATGGGATTAGAAAATATAGCAACATTTCCTTCGAGAAAAGCAAATTGGATGATATTTCATGTCTAATTTTTTTTTTCATGGCATAATTTATTTATTTATGGATTATAATCTTGTAGTCTCGTACTTTCGCGAAAAATGACCATCTTCAGGTGGTCAAAGTTTTTTTTAAAATAATTTTCCCCATGATTAATTATTTTACATCGATGGTATCTTCCAAACCCATCATAACTAGATGATTCTCGAGATCTAATTTTCATAACAAATAATTTCATGTAGTAACTTCAAAAGTTACAAATTCAAGATTAATAAGAATTTACATTAGAAGAAATGACATACCTATTTATTCTTGAATTAACTTCAAACAAAATCTTAACCGGTAGAGCTTCGTGCTCATAATGTGTTATAAAATAACTATAACAATATGAAACAAGACTAAAAAGAAATAAAAATCAAAATTGTGTAAACTTATTATATATTTTTCTTGTAACAAAACATACAAAACTACCACATATTTATAGGGATACATATGTGTAACCTACATACTCATATACATACTAATATAAATGTATACATATGTTACAAATATAACTTTATGGAAGTTACATGGAGGTTATATGGAGGTACCTGAAGTTATATGGAGGTGATTGAAGTTATATGGAGATAATGGAAGTAGTGGAAATTATGTACATACAAAATATGATTTATAAAATTACATAAATTTTACTTTTTTTTTTATTAAAAAAACAATACATTTAATCATTTATGATAATATTTATGAAATTCAATGGAATCATAACGTATAAATAATAAAAATTACATGCATTTCATAAATAAATAAATAAATAAATAAATAAAAAATATATATATATATATGTGTGTGTGTACTCAAACACAAAAAAAAAAAATCTTCGAGTTCATATACAATAGAAAGGCATAATAAAGCTTCACAAGTGATATTCACCAAGAGACATCTTCGATCTGATCATGTTATTTCCTCACATAATAATACTCATATGAAGCAACTCTTTTATTAGTATGAAAATTACACAGCAACAAATTATAAGTAAAAAACTTATCATTCATGATAACACGAACCATACAACATTTATAAAATATAAGAAAACAAAACAAGCACAAGGTATTAATTATTTCTTTAGGGCCACAATCAACATCAACCAACTTCATCTGCAAAGAAATTTAGACATAAACACACATTATAAAATACTATATAATCTATATATATATAAATATTACTTGAGGTGGTGTGCCTCAATATCCCTAGTGAGATGCAAGACAAATTGAAGATATGAGATAGGATCAGGAACATCTTCTTTCTTCCTCTCATACTCAACGGTCCATGTAACAACATTGATTTCACCATTGGTTTCAACATGAACTGTGGATTTGAATATTCAGTATAAATCTGCAATATCTCCTTCAATAACATTGAATGTCACGGATTTTTTTTCTTCATCAATTACTTCAAGGATGCACTTTGCCCCCTTTCCTTTTTCCTCTGCAAGAACCCGAAATAAATATATCAAATATATATATATATATATACATGATAGATGAATTTAAATAATTATGCATGTTTTTGATCAAGAGCTTACCGTGGGTAAAGTTCCAGTAGATTACAGAACCAGGCTTACCCCATTCACCATCATGAAGCACAACACTTTGTACCTTTTCTGAGCTCATATCAGATATATGGTGTGGTCTGTTTCTGAAGATCTCATGAAACACATCCCCGTCCGATATTATCTCAATTTGGCCGACTAATTTCCCCCTTAGCACCATTTTTTAATGTCTTGCAAGAAAGAAATCGATATTGCAGATGTGTATATATATATGTGTGTGTGTATGTATTGCTTTGGCAATTTCTTTCTAACCTAAAATGAGTTCTATAAATAGATAGCGCAGAGCTTAGGTTATTGTACTGTTCTAAATAATGGTGGTCGATATGAAACTTGGTCCACATCATTTTTTAAGTTGAAAATTTATTTGGATGAATGATTAATAACAATGTGATACTTGTGTGACAGTATTTCAAAATAGATAAATTATATACATATATATATAATTGTATCCAAGAAATAAGTAGTTTGTATACCATTTTTATATTTTGTGAGGCTTTAAATTATTTTGTAAAATTTTGACAATTAGAGATTAGGTGGCTTAGTGTGAGACCTTTATCCCGAGGTTGCGGGACAGTTTTGACAGCAGTAGGAGCAATGTGCGTGTGACATGCAATCTGAGATTTGTTTGTGTGTCAACCCTTTATAAAGGATCGGATATTGTGCATGAGCTAAGATGTGTGTTGTGATCGGCGGGCTGAGCATTGTGGCACGGGCCATGACACAAGTACGAGTGAGACAAAACCCTGGATGGTTATTAATAAGGACAGTTGAGAGCAATATTGACAAAGAGAGGGATAGAAGATAGTATAAGATTAGATAGAATTGGTGGATTCTAACAATAGACTTGTGTTGGCCGAACTTCATAATTGCTTAAATGTTGTAATTCCTTACTAATTAATAATATAGTAAGGTTGGACAATTTTTGCCCGTAATTATTAGTGTGTTGTCCCAAACCTGCCAGTTTTGAGTATGTGTGTAGCGTGCATGTATTGTACCGTGCCCGCACAATTTGAGTGGCGTGATTTGGTGGCCGTGCCAGGTAAAACACTTTGTGACAATTAATATAATAGAAGGTTAGTTGAGATTATTTATAATCATTAACTTCTATCAACTACCAATTCGTTAATTCATTCATTAAATTGTTGTTTAATTTGTTGTATTATCAATTGAAATACAATTTTTGAGATCATTTCTTTGTAGAATTTGTAGCCCAACACTTCTGATGTGTAAACAATGATTATTTACAGTGAAGATTAAGTATTTTGCATTTTATTCTTTTTAACAAAAAAAAAATAAAAGAAAAATAAAGACAGGTTAAAAAACTTGTTCCTTCAAACTAAAATAGTTAATAAAAAATATTTTTCCAGTAATTTAGGTATTCACCTTTCATATATTTACTTAAGTTACTTAAATTAGGACAACTCCAAATTTCTCTTTCTTTACTTAAATTTTATTTTGAATATATATGTAGGGTAAATTATTTGGGAATCACATTTACTATTCAATGTTATACATTTTACACTTGATTTTATTTTTTTTTTGAGGAATTTTAACTATTAAAAGCCACTTTTCTTGTAATATCCTCTAAATGTTTTGTCATATTTTAGTTTCTGTCCAAATTTTAGGAGTAATCTAGTTCCTTCTTCTATCTCTTCTTATAAAAAACGTTTGCAGTTTTCGACTATAGCTGACGAACTAAATCAATAAATAAATAACTACGACGGCAACGGCCAGAAAGTAATTTCGAAATGCAATTTTCCAAAATTAACGCCTTTAAAGAAGAGTTATGAGAAGAATAAATGACTCACTTTATTCAATTGAACTAAAAAAAATTTTACATTTGGAACAATGTTTCGTAATATGGCCAAAACCCCTTATAAATTTACATGAATATTTGCTCAAATTATTTTATCTGATCTCTGCAGGTTCGGGGGAAAATGTTTCAAATCTGACTCCCGAACCATTTGGCTGTTGCTACAATTGCTGCTAAAGAAATTTTGAAGAAGAATGGAAAGGGAAAAAAATTAGGCTTTTTTTAAAAGTTCATAAAAGGCGTAAATATCTTCTCAAATTTAGAGAAACAAAACTTTTAATACGTGACATTAATAGTTGAAGTTTGAAAGTAAAAATAAAAATTTCAAATGCAAAACTGTGAATAATGGATATTTTCAATTGTTAAGTAATATTATCTACTTAACTTTGATTCATCAAATATCTTTTTTGTTCTTGTGCAAATGAAATATTGTTTATACTATTCAAATTTTTATTTTAAAGAAACAACAGAGAAAAAAAATAAAAAAATAAAAAATTTTCACTAGGAATATTAAATTAGAGTTTACACAAGTAATAATAATAAGAATATAATTAGTAGTAATATTAACAGTTAAATAATAATATAAATTGCAAAATTGCTTAATAACATTTATTATTTATTACAAAAAAGAAAAGAAAAAGGAAAACATATAAATTCATTTCACAACAAAGTTTAAAATTAAGTAGTATTCTTTTCACACACATGAAATTTGAGTAAGAAGTTACATTTAATTTGTAATCTATTATTAGCAAATCGTGCGTTGTATAAAACATAAATAGTACTGTATATTTTCATTTTTATTTGAGATGGTAACTCTCGATATCTTTAGTAACATGAAAACAGAACTCCATTAGAGTGTGAGGATCTGAAATACTAATATTTTTCTTCTCGTACTACAAAGTCCAAGTAACAAGGTTATTTTCACCTTTAGGATCCACGTGAACACTAAAATAAAAGGTCTTATAGCGCTCCAATAGATCTCCTTCTATCACTTTGAATTTCACCAATTTTTTTGCCTCATCTATTTCTTCCACAATATTTTTCTCCACTTTCTTTTTCCGTCTAATATTGACAATATAATGTATACAAATATATAATTATGTTCAAATATATTTCTGTTAGTAATTTACAAAAGCAAGAAATAAATATATAAATAAACAAAATAAAATAAAAATTCTTGAAGGATTAGTTTAGGTTATGTGGGTTAAAATTTTAAGTACTTACCGTATGTATAGTTCCAGGAGATAACAGATCCAACATTTCCCCAGTCACCTTCGTGCAGGTCAACGTTTTGAATCTTATCGGGACTCATTTCAGAAATGTGATAAGGTCTCTCCCTATATATTTCATGGAAAACATCTCCATCACTTTTTATCTCAATTTGAAACACAAGTTTTCCATTTGAGCATTTTGTCATGCTTTCAAAATATTGTTAAAGTAAATGAAGGAACTAGGAGGGATAATTTTAGAGTGATAAAAGAAATTAGCTGTAGAAAATATTTCCACACCTTCCCGTTATTTATAATGAATTAGGGCAATAGAATTCCGGTTGCAAATTGAATTTTTAATTTTTTTTCTACACAGTTTGACTTAATTTAATGTTAATAATGTTTCTGAATAATAAATTATAGTACCACCAATTAAGTCATGCTTTCTTATCAAAAAATAATATTTTTCGTCTAACAATGAATAATCAACAAATCATAGTTTATTTATATAGATAACATTAAGTAAGATAACATTAAGTAATCAATACAAGTACTCATTCGTTCCTTTGAAAGGTTAGCTCCAATTTCTATGCACAATTTCCTCCAAATATGACTTTTGTCATGTCATAAAATAGTACTATGAATCTTTTAATATTTTTTTAATTAATTAATAATCATCTTTCTTATAGCCATAATTTTCGTTTTAAATTTTGATATTTATCAACATCATTAATATATTGCAAGAATTTTCAAAGAAGTAAATTATTAGGAAGGTGATCCACTCTTATTGTACTGAATACGTGTGTGTTTATATATATATTTATATTCAATTAAGATCAAATAATAATGTTAATTTAAACACGAATACATTTAAATTAAATAAAATTCATTAAAATTCAACAAATTATTTAATTTCTTTTATCAATTAATGCGTCATGAAAGAGTTTATGTCCAAATCTTACTCATGAATATTCATGGCATAAAATGTCGTACAATATTTTCACAGGAGTGGGTATTCTGAGATATTTTCTAGCTTCTCTTCTCGTTTTCTATTTTAGGAAAAAATTTAAAATCAATAGGAAACATATATATAAAAAAAAGTTATTTAGATTTATTAAAATATTTTATAATTAAAAGTCCTCTTCTATTATCATGGCTGGACGGACTTCTCTTATCAAATCCGTGGCTCAGACTATCCCAAGCTATGTTTTTCCCTTCTGTTTTAGGTGATGGCGCTCGGTGTTCGCACTTTACTGATTAATTCGAATCCGGTATGCGAAGTGCTTGCAGAGTTTAACTCTTACTCGAGGATGAAGGCCTAACTTAGAATTTTTAACATGAAGTTAGCCACTCTAGGGAGGATTCTAACCATTGATCATCCGCCTTAGAAGAAACATTTAGGATTTCATTTACCAACTTCTCCCAAATATCGAGTTATCCCAAGCTATGTTATGCAAACATTCATACTTCTTAAAGGCACTTTGGGGAGAATGAATAAACGAATTCATGCGTTTTTTTTGGAACATTAACATGTCCACATCGCACCACCATGTTCCCAAAGCATGGGATGCAGTATGCATAACAAACGCTGCTAAGGGTATAGGCCTACACAAAATGGAAGGGCAGAACACTGCATTGGTTTTGAAAATGGTACGGAACGTGTGTAAAGGCAGCGATAGAGTTTGGGTAAAGTTGATCAGATCCAAATATTTAAGAGGTCGGAGGATTTTGGATATGGAACGAGCTGCTAAACGGGTCTCGTGGATATGGGGGAGTATTGAAGAAAAGTAGAACAATGTAATCTTATGTTTTTTTTCTTCTTATATTTCAATTGTTGTATTGTTATAAGTATTTATACTACTCAAGTGATGTAATACAAAGAAATGATTTCATTCCTATTCTATGTTTGGAATAAGTCTAACTAATTCATTCCTTTTTTTCTATCAAACGGCTCCTTCCTTTTTTTATATCAAACGGCTCCTTCCTTTCATGCCCCCTCAAGTTGTATCGTGGGGATTAAGAACGTGCAACATGCTAAGTATGTCATAGAAGGTCCGTTTAGTTCCCGCCTTGGTGAGTATATTGGCTAACTGGTGTTTTGAGAGAGTATATGGAGTAGTGATAATGCCTTTTTCAATCTTTTCCTTAATAAAGTGTCGATCAACCTCCACGTGTTTTGTCATGTCATGTTGGACAGGGTTTTAAGCTATACTAATTGCCGCTTTATTATCCCACATTAATTCCATGGTGGTTTGTGGAGGAAACCCGATTTTGGTGAGTAGCTTCTTAATCCATAATAATTCTGCAATTCCTTTAGACATCCCTCGGAACTCGGCTTCAGCACTTGATAGGGAAACGACCTTTTACTTTTTACTTCGCCAAGTCACTAAATTGCCTCTGACAAAGGTAAAGTATCCAGATGTAGATCTGCGATCCACTTGATTCCCTGCCCAGTCTGCATCTCTATAACCCTGCACATTCAAATGACCATTTCTAGTAAATAGAATGCCAAAATTACAAGTTCCTTTGAGATACCGTAGAATCCGGATAGTTGCGTTCATATGCTCTGCTTGAGGATTGTGCATGAATTGACTGACGATCCCAACTGCATAGGTTATATCGGGTCTAGTATGTGATAAGTAGATGAGCTTTCCCACGAGTCTTTGATATTTTTCACGATCAACTGTCTCTTTATTCTTATTCTCTCGAAAAATGTAATTTGCTACCATTGGTGTTTCTCCTGGTTTACAATCAAGGAGTCATGTTTCTGCTAGAAGATATAGGATGTACTTTCTTTGTGATAAGAACAACTTATCTTTTGATCTCATGACCTCAATTCCCAAGAAATACTTAAGTTTTCCTAAATCTTTCATCTCAAATTCGTTGAATAGGTTTTCTTGCAGTCTGTAATCTCTTCGTTATCATTGCCGGTGATAATTATGTCGTCCACATATATGATAAGGCAAGTAACTTGGTCCTTTTCTCCTTTAAGGAATAGAGTGTGATCAGCATTGCTCTGTCTATATCCATAATTTTTCATTGCAATTGTAAACTTCCCAAACCAAGCTCGTGAAGATTGTTTTAGTCCGTATAAGGCCTTCTTTAATCTGCATACCTTGTTTCTTTTGAACCCATCAGAAAAACCCGGAGGTGCTTCCATGTAGACCTCTTCCTTTAAATCGCCATGTAGGAATGCATTTTTTACATCAAACTGATGTAAGGGCCAATCTAAGTTTACTGCTAGGGAGAAAAGGACTTGGATGGTATTGATTTTGGCAACTGGACTAAAAGTTTCAGAGTAATCTATACCATAGGTTTGCGTGTATCCCTTAGCTACCAACCGTGCTTTGTGTCTTTCGATTGTACCGTCAGCTTTATGTTTGATTGTAAACACCCATTTACATCCCACTGGTCTTACTCCACTTGGTAGGTTGCACTTCTCCCACGTGACATTTTTTCTAGTGCTTGCATCTCGGTTTCCATTGCCTGGTGCCATTTTGAACTATCCTTTGCTTCTTGTGCATTCCTTTGAATTTGGACTGTGTAAAGATTTTGATTGAATGTCTTTACTTCTTTTGATACGTTCCCCCTGACAAGATTAACTACCGGATATCTTACGGTTCGTGACGGACATTCTGGTGAGTATCATTTCGGGGGTATTCCCCTTGTACTCCTTGCCGGTAGTCTTGATTCTGGGATATTATCTGCATCACTGTGATCAAAGTATACGATTGCGGAAGGTAAATAATTGTAAATAAAAGTTTCTCGAGTAGTTTCAGGAGTACCTTCGTTAGATACATCCGTTGAAGGTGATTGTGGAACAATGGCACTTGTATCATCGATATGTGTTTTCGTGATGGGATTTCTTTCAAGGTTGTTTGTGGGATGTGTGTCTAACCAACTTAATGGGTCGATACTAGTTGTAGATTCCCCCTGACCATTAAGTTGGTTATAGTAAAATTCGTGTTCTATAAAATTACAATCAAAGGTCGTGAACATTTTCTTTGTAGGTGGGTGATAACACCTGTACCCTTTCTGGTTGATTCCATATCCTAAAAAAACACATTTTAGGGCACATGGATCCAACTTTGTGCGATTTTCCTTTTGAATATGAACAAACACAGAGCACCCAAATACTTTTGGTTGAAGACTAGAGGGTGGTGTTTGTCCTAATGAGTCATAAAAGATGTCAGAAGGAGTTTTCATTTTAAGTACATTTGTTGGAAGTCGATTTAATAAAAAACAGAGGTTGCAACTGCTTCAGGCCAGAAAAAGTTTGCAACCTTTGATTCAATTAGCAGAGCTCTTGTAATTTCTAAAATACTTATATTTTTTCTTTCTGCCACCCCATTTTGTTGAGGTGTGTTTGGACAAGAGGTCTGATGAATAATCCCTTTTTCTTGGAAAAACCTTTTTAATTTTTGGTTTACAAATTCTCTTCCATTATCTGACCGAAGAATTTTTATTCCCTTTTGAAATTGATTTAAAATCATGTAGAAAAAAATGAATAAAAATTTGAGCAACCTTGGATTTATTTTTTAAAAAATATACCCATGTCATTCGAGAATAATCATCAATAAACAATAAGAAATATGAAAATTTATTATGACTAATACTCGGTGCTGGGCCCCAAACATCGGTATGTATTAAATCAAATAAGTTTGATGTCCTAGTATTTGAAGGAAAATGAGGTTGTCTATGGCTCTTTGCCAAGACACAAGTTTCACATATAAAATTATTAGGAAGGGTTGGAAATAAAACCTTAAAATAGTTGGCAGAGGGATGATATAGTCGTCTATGCCAGAGCCAACTGTTATTTATGTTACTGACCATCAAAACGGAACCTTGAGGAGTAATATCATAGAACGTAATACAACCGTTTCTTTCAGTGACACGCCCAATAATCTCCTTGCTCCGGATGTCCTGTAGTAAGCAAAAGTCGGCATAAAGAGAGACAACACAATTTAACTCTTTAGTAGCTTGTCTAACAGATAGTAATTTGCATGAAAGTGATGGAATATATAAACATTTTGATAATTTTAAGCTTGGTGATATCTCAACACTTCCTATTTTTTCCACATTTACTAAGTTTCCACTAGCAGTAGAAATATTTTTCTTTATCGGTACATGGTTAGCACATATATCTTTAATATCGTATGTCATAGTATCAGTGGCTCCTGAATCGATAATCCAATTTTTATCTTTGTTTTGTTTGGATTGACATGATAAGGCAAAATATTTTTTATTAATCTCTTTTAATTTTGAAAAGATAATATTCGTAGGGAATTCCTTTTCTTTTTCCTTTTTTCCTTTTTGTTTCATTTAGCGGACCAAACTTATTACTCGTTTTTATCAGTTCACACAAATATTCATAATTTGACGGGATAATTTTATGCACGAAATAATTATTAAAGGATTATGGGCCTGTTCCAACGGAACTGGGCCTGGTACCTAGTTTTGGTCCATAACTAGCTGGGTCATCATCGAACTAGGCTGGACTTGTCTGGGTAGGGCCTTCATTTCCTGTGCGAGACCCTAATCCTTTTGCCGCCACTTTCATGTGCGATCCTCCTCGTCTAGGCGCGGGCCTTGGCCAGGTTCCTCCAGGTACGAGTGTCGTGGGCAGAGCTCTTGTGGCTCCGTACGCTGCGAACCCTTCGTCTGACGCGATCGTGCCGGAGTTGTCAAGATCGTTAATGGCCGCCGCCGCTTGGCCAGCCTTGTCGTGTGGCAGTCGTCGTTTGTTCCAATTCTCTAGGAAGCCATGGATAAAGAAGCAATTTTGCTTCTCATGCCCAAGTTTTTTGCAATTCGTGCATTTGAGGGTTTTGGCTTGTTCTTACTCCGATCTTGCCACGATTCAGGTTTCTGGGGTTGTTGGTTGGTCTTGTACCGCGTACTGAGACCCGATCCTATGCTCTTGCCGGTGGACCGCCAAAGGATTTGGAGTCGGGATTCCTCTTGGCGGGCTTGTACGGTGGGTAGGGGACTTTCTTTTAAGATGCCCCTCTTGACGAGTTCGAACCAATCATCTAGTCCATGGAGGAATTGAAAGAGTCTTTGCTCTTGCCTTTCGTTATCCCACGCGGTAATGTCTTCGGCACTTTTCATTGGGTTCTTTTTCCTACGATCTATCTCCTGCCATATTTCTTGAAAACACAAATAGTATTCTTCCAATGATTGATTTGATTGTGCATATGTATTTTCCTTGACTGAAAGATGGAATATTTGCAAGGAGTTTTCTCCTGATCTGTAGGTGGTGTTAAGGCCGTCCCACAGTGCTTTAGAAGATGGGTATTTGATGAACAGGCCAATCAACGAAGGATCCATGGCATGGATGATCCATGTGAATACCTGGAGATCCGACTGCTTCCATTTCCCGAATACGAGATCGTTGGGACTTGGTGGCAGTGGATTTCCAATCAAGTGGTGTTCTCTGCCTCGTGCTTGAATTTCCAATTTCACCAAATCGGACCATAGTGCAAAGTTGTGTTCGTTGAGTTTTAAATCAACGTGAGGATTGTTGTTCTGTTCCGATTGTTGATTGAACTTTAAAAGTCACTCGAGGGCTTCGGTTGTGATGACGGTGGTTTGGCCGCTGCCTTTCGAGGTTGGGCTGGTAGAACCATCGTCTTTACCCATTTGCAAGTGGTTGGTTTATTGGCAGATGATGAAGAAAGGGCTTTGAAAAAAAACGATCCCTTTTATGGATCAGAATGCTTTGATATCATGAAGAAAAGTAGAACAATGTAATCTTATGTTTTTCTTTGTCTCAATCTTATGTTTTTCTTTGGTTTATTAGTGGTTTGACGGAATTGTTCTCCTTTTCCTGCTTCTTGTATTGTTTTTCTTTGTCTCAATTTAAACTCACTTATACATGTATATATATATATATATATATATATATATATAAACATGTGTTTAAAAAATGAATATTTTAATAGATTAAAAAACGTCTTCTATTTTATTGTTTTGTCTTCTATCATATGATATATATACATCTAATTGAGATTTAATTTTAAAAAATCATAATAATTAAAAAAATTAAGGAAAGAAATACAGACAACGAATAGCAAATAATAAACAATAACATTGTATTATAACCGAAGATTTCAATCAAGACATATATATTTTATGTTATAAAAATTCATATTCTTCCCTTCATTTAAGACACTTCAAAGTGTATACACTTCAATATTTTCTTTTTATTTATAGAAATATTAATCATTCTTTTTTATTCTACAAAAAAAGAATTAAATAAATAAAATTTAAATAATAATAACAATAACTCTATCTTCTTCTTCTTCTTGTTGTTTTTTTTCACATGGGAAAAAATATATATATACATATATTTTTTCTTTTTAGATCCAGGGAAACTGAACTTCCTTTTCTTTTCGGACAACTTTTTATACATCAAAGGCTAAATATATATATTTAGAGAGCTTCAGATAGGAATATAATACATATTATATATATTTATATAACTTTCTTCGTACTTTACTTTAAAACTCTTGACAAACGTGTATAGAAGGAGCCTCAATGCTAATGAAAAATTCAATATCGAATTGCACATTCAAGAAATAGGAATATAACTGTAAAATTATTGTTTAAAATTAATTTAATAAACAAGAAATAAATGATTATTGTTTTAGAATTAAATAATGTTGGGTCGCAATGATCTCATAAGATTGGGCTCTCACCATTTAACTTTACATTAGTATAATATTGTCTGTTTTGGACCTGAGTCCTCATACTAATAGAGTTAGTGGTATTCTTATAACCTAGTCGCCTCTAACATTATCCTCACATCTGGCATTACCAAGCTCATCAACATTGGGCTCTGATACCACTTAACTCCACATTAGTATAAAGTTGTCCACTTTGGGTCTAAGCCCTCACGATTTTGTTATTGGGTAACCACCAAAAGGCCTCATACGAATGGAGTTAGTGGTAAACTTATATGCTAGTCAACTCTAACATTATCATCAGATGTGGCACATGAATTGATACCCAAACAAAAATCTTCCCCTCAAACCAAGGACCACATACCCATGTCCTCTCCTAGAGGGACAATCATCTTGCATCATCCGCAAGACACTTAAAGTCTCCACATCTGGCAATCAAGCCCATTAACTTAAGCTCTGATACCACTTGTTGGGTCCGAATGATCCCACAAGATTGGACTCTCACCACTTAACTCCACATTAGGACTTCACAACTTTGCTTTTGGAAAATCGCGAAAAGGCCTCATACTAATGTATTATCAAAATAAGAATAAATTCTATATCTCACCTCAATATTTAAATATAATAATTATGACAATTTATGACTTATCGTTGGAACAAACGATATTAACAAATGTAAAACTATTGATGTTACTATATTGCTATGTACACAATACGTACTCTTTAGGTTTTCATTGAGTGTCCATGTAAATTTTTAATAATTTTTTTGTATTATTAGGATGTCCTATATAACCAATCATGCCAAATAGTAAATATGTTTTAATCAATACACTTCTTGTTTATTGATTATGTTTCAATTTATTTTTTCTAATTTTTTTATATATAATACAAGTTGGAAGAAAAAATATTAATTTGTCTAATATAATTTTCATACTCAAAACAACGCTAGTAATATGAAGATATACATTATTTTCTTTATTTACAGTGTTCACATGATATTCATTATAACAATATTTTTAAAGTTTAACAAAACAATTTGAGACTTAGATAAATTAAAACATTATTTATATTTAACTTCATTCCATTGTTATTTGTCTTTTTAAACTTGTGACTTTAAAGTTTCTACTATCCTCATGTAACCTCCATATAATTAGTTATTCTTTATCCCTCCAATATTAGGGATATTGATTCATTAAAATGAATATTGACCTACTGTGCAGTAAAAAAATATTCTTTCATAAAGATTCAAAATATTTATAACAGATTGATAATGAAACCCAATATATAAGTTTAGTCTTTTTTTAAAATCCATTTTTGTGTGTTGTGGTTGATCTATAAGAATATATACTGCACATGTAAAAAATCAAAAACATGAGATTTTGAGATTCATACAAGAATAATAAAGAGGAGGTTTTGAGATCACGATATCATAAAAAGAATAAATTAATAATACCTATGAGATTTCTAGAAACACACAAGTATGGGACTTGAAATTTCAATCCATGATAATGATTCAATTCAAGATGTTTCATTTTTTTTTATATTAATACCAATTACTTGATTGAATATTCAAGGAATCCCTAATCAACATTTGTATCACCTACTTACAATGAGTTAGAATTCGATTAACTAATAAACGGTTATCCTAGACAATCGTTCAATCAATGAATTTAGTTTAATCTAAGACCTGTGATAATATTAAGACTATTCGTTGATACACAAAACTATTCAATATTGAAATAAATAGTAAATAATAAAGTCTCAATTCAATCAATAATCATTAAAAAAATTAAACAAAACATCATCAACAATTACCCAATCAATCTAAACATTAAATTGTCAAGTTACAAGTTGATAGTAAACTTACATAAGATCATCTACTAAATACATGTATTAGAACCATATTCAAAATTGTATGGATGAAGGGTGAATTTGTCCATATATGTCACCTTGAATTCCTTTTTAAAATGTTAAAGATTCAATTCCAACTTAAGTTATGACTTAATAATCAATTTTTCTTGAAAACAAGTAACACATGAAAATTCTTTTAACACTACTAGAAAAATCAAGTTTAGCGACGGCCAAATCCGTCGCAAATCCGTCGCAAATTGACCTTTGCGACGGATTTGCGACGGATTTGGCCGTCGCTATATTTTCGTCGCTGATTGCGACGGCACATAAAATCCGTCGCAAATAGCAACGGATTTGCGACGGGCAAAATCCGTCGCTATTTTGCAACGGATTTGCGACGGCCAAAATCCGTCGCTATTTTGCAACGGATTTGCGACGGCCAAAATCCGTCGCTATTTTGCAACGGATTTGCGACGGCAATTGGCCGTCGCTATTTTGCAACGGATTTGCGACGGCATTTGGGCGTCGCTATTTTGCAATGGATTTGCGACGGCATTTGGGCGTCGCTATTTTGCAACGGATTTGTGACGACATATGGGTGTCGCTATTTTGCAACGGATTTGCGACGGCATTTGGGCGTCGCTATTTTGCAACGGATTTGCGACGGCATTTGAGCGTCGCTATTTTGCAACAGATTTGCGACGAATTTGCAACGGTTTTTGCCGTCGCAAAATAGTGATGAATTTGCAACGGTTTTTGCCGTCGCAAAATAGTGACGAATTTGCAACGGTCAAATCCGTCGCTATGTTTGCGACAATTTTGCGACGGTATTGGGCGTCGCTATTTTGCAACAGATTTGCGACGAATTTGACCGTCGCAATATCTTCGTCGCTAATTGCGACGACACAAAATCCCGCAAATAGCAACAAATTTGCGACCATCAAATCCGTCGCTATCTTGCAATTAATTTGTGACGGATTTATTTGATTATTTTTTATTTTTAATTAAATACATAAAATTATATATATATATATATATATATATATATATATATATTGTGATAGAAATATTATTATTAATGAGTTATATATATATATATATATATATATATATATATATATATTATTATTAACACGAAACCATAATAAGTTAGAAGCATTCAATAAAAGTTGAAAATGTTTGATAACACAAATAGTTCACTTAGATAGAAATCCTGTCTCCTTTTTTTTCTTTCCTAGTTTCTGCAAACATATATATATATATATATATATATATGTATCCCATAAAAGACATTAATAAACCCAATCCCTCCTGGTTTTGTAGTGCAAATTCCAGGCTTCCAGCATTTCCATTGATTGACAGAAATGCTTCTGCAGCAGCAGTTTAAAGATCACTAGGTTCGACTTTTGCACTTCCCCATGGCCCTTGGTGCTGTTTGTGACAACAACAAGAAGAAAATTAATTCACAAGACTTTTGGCCTAAAGGGAATAAAGATAGAAACTTTTTATACTTTTTTGACTAAGAATCAAAGGTAATTTGAATATCAAACAAAAAGAAAGATAAAGAAGACAACTTTTTGCATCTGTTTGTGACTGTGAATATCAAACAAAAAGAAAATCTTTCACTGCTACTAATGTTTCTTACCTAAACCAATTGCGTCGGAACTTTTCATGATCCTTAGCCTCTTGCATGACTCTGTGAACATTCTGAAACCACCAGCAAAAGCCATCTAAGTGCATTCATTATACATCATAAAAACCAGACGGGTTATGAAAAAGATCGGATCTTGCAGCTATGAAATTGATACCGAAAAATGAAGTTAAATTATACTTGCATTTTGGATCATAATGGGGATTCATCAGAGCATCAATTGATGTATGTAAGTAATTATATGCATCAGAGCATATACTATAAACTATATGCATCAATTGATGTATGTAAGTAATTATAGTCTAAGAACCAATCTGTTATAAGATTTCACCCTTCCACATGAAAGCCTCCCAAATCCAGAACTCACAGTAAAACTTCAACATATCTAAAGAAAGACATAATCATTTCCATTTATAAAGGAACTATATGTGCTTGAGAAGTGAGAAACTCACAAGAATATTGAGCTTTCCATTGAAAACAGAAGAAACAGTAGCCATTAACTTCTCACGTTCAAGACCAGAAGATACATCACAAACTGAACCAGAAACCTGAAAAGACTCATCATTTCCTTTCCAATCCTTCAAGCATTTGATAAGATCTGACTCATTTCGAGCACAAGTATGAACAGTAGCTCAAAGCGCAGCCAATTCTTCCACAATCGCACGCCTGGCTACAAATTTTCGAAACCCAGATTCAAAAAAAATTAAAAATCAAGTCTTTGAAGCAATTACACAAGCACATTGCATGCACAATATCAGAAACATTCTATTAAATAAAGAATTGTATTACTGACCCGATCCCTCTTGTGCCACCAGATGAGATTCTGGTTCTTGACCATTCCGGATGGGAATTTGGGTAAAAGATGGGGTTTTTTGGAGATTTTTGAACCCTCCTCAATGTCCGAGTTGCAGAGTGTGGAAGCTCTGCTTTCTGTGGGTATCGGACTAAGCTCAGTGACATTTTCTTTCCAGTCACAATTCTTGGAGGGAAGACAAAATTTTTTCAAGAAAAACTAGAGATAGTTTGAAATTACATAAAATAAATTTTTGGGCCAAAATGATATTCTTGAAATTACTCCTTAATTAGGAAAATAAGAAGAGGAGGATGAGTTTAGTTTGAGGGGGAAAATAATTTTTGAGTTTAGTTTGAGGGGGAAAAGAATTTTTGAGTTTATATTTAATTTAGAGTTATATATATATATATATATAATGTATATATACTCAATTATATATATTCATTTAATTACATACACATTAATTAGCTAGTGAAATGAGCAGAAAAAATGATGGAGATAACAATATATATATAAATATAGAACAAAAACGAGGGAGGTGATGGAAGTTAGCTAAAGTGGAGTTAAAGTGGATTGAAAAAGGGGAAAAGTGGAGTTAAAGTGGAAAAAAGTTTATTATTATTATTATTATTATTATTATTATTATTATTATTATTATTATTATTATAGTTGATGAGTCATTATTATTGAGGATGGAAGTGGGTCATAAATTTAAATACATTTGAGGGAAACAGTCAGCGAAAATGGAATCAAAATCCTCTTCTGGATTAGTAATAGCAGCAACATCTGAAATTTATTTTAAAAAATTTCAAACAAAATATTTTTATAAAATTTTAAGACTGTCTGTTTTTGAAGGGAATCGGGAAGTGTGTATATATATAATATATATATATATATATATATATATATATGTATATATACATATGGTTATAAATTAAGAGAGAAAAAAAAAAAAGGAATAAAAATAAAAGCATTCTTGGAATGATTGATAGAATAAAGGATTCCTCTTCCTCCTAAAACGTACATTTTGTATGCATGAAATCCATGAACAACAAACATTCTACTTTGCCTTTCGGAACCCATCTAAAATTTTGGTATAAAAACCAAAACCAAAACCAAGAGTTTCTTACTTACGTGATTCTTCTTTCCATGGGGATAGATATTTGTCTGAAGGGAAAAAGGAAGACAGGTGGAAGAAGAAGAAAGAGGGTTTTTTTTTTTTTATTTAATAAAATAAGAAAAGAAAAGAAAATAATGGGGTTTGCTTAAAGTTATTCCCTAAGATATAATGGGTTAGTTGACCAAAGGTGATGATGTTTGGTTGGCTTGTTGATGAATCATGAAAATGAGCAATCAACGCATTTGCTACCCTCCAACTTAGTTGATGCACTTCCAATTTCTTTTTTTTTTTCCCTTTTCCCACTTAGTGAAAATGACACGAAAAAAATATATATATAATATTCACAACTGTTGGCTTTTTTGAATATTTAGTGTTTGGACAAAGAATTAACTTATAATCATAATTTAAAAAAAAAAAAAAAAAAAAGGGTACAGCTTCTGTTAATCTTCCGCGCTGTGAAGTTTTTTTTCACTCGTACGTAGGATGTCCTAGTGAGTACCAGTACGTAGGATGTCCTTTCTTTCCTTAATAATCATCTTCTTGTCTCATTACACATATATATATATATTATAATATTTTTTTATAATATTCTAAATCTAAAATTTAAATTTAATTTTTATTTTATAAATTTTTATTTTTATGTTTTAGTAAAAGATATTTATATATCTTTATTAAAAATAGAAACATCTGATGAAATATCAGAATGAGTTACAAAACACTCTCTCAATTCTTGAGCAACATCAGAAGGTAGAAACTAGGGAGAAACATATCCAACAAAGTAATGCCCATCTAGCTAGACAATTCACCCACAGGATTGATAGTCACATAAGAACATAGTTAACAGACTATAGAGGCTAACGAAGTACAAAATCTAAACTAAAATTAACTAAAGAAGAGGATCTCCAATCTACATGTTCTTTTTTTTTTTTAATGCTTTAGTAAAAGATATTTATCTATCTTTATAAAAAAAAAAGAAATATCTGATGAAATATATATAGCGATGCTATCCTCGTGTAAGCATCCATTGTCATAGGCTGCCAAAAATTGTATAATTTAATTTTTACTTGTGATTGACATGCAAGAAAAACAGATAAAGGATCAGGAATTGCAGAATCGAAGACATGTTCATTCTGTTCATCATTTGAACTTGTGCTTGCAGTTGTTTCAAATATTCAATTACTTCATCTAGCATTAATACTTTGTCAGTCGGAAATAATCATAAAAGATAATTTAAATGATATGATACTTACGTATGCATATATATATATTGTTTATTTATTAGATAACATGAATTTTGCCATATTTAGAGTTGAGCAGAAGATGAAAAAAGAAAAAGGAAAGTAGTAAATAATAAAAATAGAAGTAAAGTAAAGCAATGATGAATTGAAGAAAAAACATATAAAACTTAATTTCATGAAAATATTTGGAGGGACCTGCCACAAAGGAGATTTATGTGGTAGCAAATGATTGTCTTGACTATAATATGTGGTAGCAAATATTTTTAAAAGAAAATATTATAGTCCACAAAGAAAATATTATAGTTGCTTTATTTTTCTGTTTTGTATAACACATAAATTACTGTTTCATAAATTTGTATAACACATAAATTACTGTTTCATAAATTAAGGTAAAATTTTTTACTTGAAAGTGGAAACAGTTTCACTTTTTAAGATTCCCTGTCCTTCTACCAAGTTGGACTTGGGAATAGAAAAGTCTCTAGGGATGAGAGAGAGAGACAAATTACCCGTTTAAGGAAAAGTGCCCAATAAATATAGTATATAAATATAGTATAAATATAAATAAAGTTAATATAATTATAATTGAGGATGGAAGTGGGGTCCATAAACCCTAATTTAAGGAAGTAGGGTAATAAAAAGATATTCTCTAATTAAACATAATTAACTATAAACCCTAAAATTCTGGTCTGTGTTTTTTTTTCTTTTTAGTTCTAACCCTGAATTCATCCATCCATTCATTCTTCTAGCTAGAAATTAAGGAAGAATATATAGAATTAAAATTTAAGAAGAAGATGACAGGATCTGGTTCACCTTGTGGTGCGTGTAAATTTCTGAGAAGAAAATGTGTTAGAGATTGTGTATTTGCACCTTACTTCTGCTTTATGGATGGAGCATGCAATTTTGCAGCCATTCATAAAGTTTTTGGAGCCAGTAATTTCTCCAAACAGCTTGCTCATGTTCCCATCACTTATCGTTGTGAAGCTGCTGTTACCATTGCTTATGAAGCTCAAGCCAGACTTCAAGATCCCATTTATGGCTGTGTCTCAGAAATCGTTTCCCTCCAACAACAGGTATATATATATATATATATATATATATATATATATAATCAAACTCGCGATTTCGTATAACATCCACAGGTAGTGAATCTACAAGCACAACTAGCATCACTAAAGGAACAAGCAGCAGTAGCAGCAGCAGCAGCAGCTCAGTGTAGAATAAATATAAATGGTACAAACAATACAAACCCTAATAAATATCTTCCACAAGATCTTCTTCATCAGTATGGTTGGTTTCAATCAGAAAATTCAGGGATGCATCACCAATTTGAAAATATGATTTCCAATTTCTCCAATCCACTACTTTTCAGTAATAATGATAATTCAGCAGTGGAACAAATTTATGTTTCTTGTCACGATGAACAACAACCAAATGAGCAGCAATGGGTTTTGCCGGATGACGACAACAACATGAATGATCTACAATGCGAACGTCTTGGATGTGCAATGGGAATATCAGATTACCAATATTGTGAATCCCTCAATGACATGGGTGAAATATTTATCTCTTTTATTTATTTTTTTTCAAAATTATTTACAAAATATTCATACTATCTATATATATACTTTTTTTTTTGCTATAGATGTAGCTCTACATCCTGAAGCACACCAGAATTTCCGAATCCTTGCTGAAAGAATGGTGTTGGGTTTCTCTGGTGGTGTCTCTGCTTCTGGTGGCGATCTTTGGACACCAATTTCTGGAAATGACATTGCTGATGTAAGGATTATGAGAAGGAAAAATCTCAGAAATGACATTGGTGTACCAACTGGTCTTACAATAAGTGCTTCTTTTTGTTATTTGCTTCCAACTTTGCCTAAAATCGTATTCGAGTATTTGCGTAATTACAAGAATCGATTGGAGGTACAACTTGATGCTTTTATTCAATACTATTTATATCCATATTTTAGTTTTTTTTTTGGTAAACACACAGTATAATTTCTTGTGATATTATAACGAGTAAAATTTTTTTTTGTTTTAGTGGGACATTATAAGCTTTAATGGTTATGTGAAAGAAATTCTTTACATGGGAAGTGGATCGGAAGATGGCAATTGTGTATCTATCTTACAAGTTACAGTAAGATATATGAACCCTAAATTTCATCTTGTTTTTTTTTTGTGAATTTGTTCAAATTAGGGCATCGAAAATCTAATTTTTTTGTTTATATTGGAAAAGGGTCCAAGAATAGATCATGGAGGTGTGTTCATCTTTCAAGAAAGCAGATGTGAACCAACAACTTCATTCATAGTTTATGCACCGTTGGACGTGACAGCGGCGAAAGTGTTATTCGGCGGTGGAGATCCTGAGATTATTCAACTTCTTCCTTCTGGTTTCACCATTATTCCCAGTGGACCTCCCTTGGATCATCCTGCTGCTGCTGATGATGCTGCTATTTGTGATGCTGATCTTCAAAATGGAACTCTTCTCACAATTTCTTTTCAAATTGTTGTGGATTCTAATCCTTTAGCCAATGTTTCTGATCAGGCTCTCGATAATGTTAGTAAGCTTCTGCAGTATACAATGCATAACATTGAGGTGGCTCTTGCTCCCTTTTACCTTTGAGAGAAACAAGTATGTTTTTTACCCTAGAATATATATATATATATATATATATATATATATATATATATGTTTGTATGTGTTGAAATTTTATTTCTTTTTTGATTTATTTTTTCGCAGGAATGGAAGTGTTTGAGGAGGTGGAAACAAGTCTTGATTTTAGGGTTTAATTTCTATGTAAAGTTTGTATGTATTAGGACTTTGTAATAAACAGTTTTGTTGGAACTCAAGAGTTCCCCTTTTTATCTTTCTAGTAGTTTTTATTTCGTCAAGACTTAATAAATATGCTTTTTGCAGTACTCTATCTAATATATATATATATATCATGTGGTTTCCCCTTCAGACTCTTAGTTTTTTATACTTTTACATGGAAACATATATATATATATTGGTTCCTTCATTCATAGATAATGGTAAAATAATCAATACATTGCCAAATATATATTTTTTAAACGATTCAAATCCTATACTTTTGCTTAATAATCAATACATTGCCAAATATATATTTGTTTAATAAAATAAGAAAAGAAAAGAAAATAATGGGGTTTGCTTAAAGTTATTCCCTAAGATATAATGGGTTAGTTGACCAAAGGTGATGATGTTTGGTTGGCTTGTTGATGAATCATGAAAATGAGCAATCAACGCATTTGCTACCCTCCAACTTAGTTGATGCACTTCCAATTTCTTTTTTTTTTCCCTTTTCCCACTTAGTGAAAATGACACGAAAAAAAAATATATATAATATTCACAACTGTTGGCTTTTTTGAGTATTTAGTGTTTGGACAAAGAATTAACTTATAATCATAATTTTTAAAATAAATAAAAAAAAGGGTACAGCTTCTGTTAATCTTCCGCGCTGTGAAGTTTTTTTTCACTCGTACGTAGGATGTCCTAGTGAGTACCAGTACGTAGGATGTCCTTTCTTTCCTTAATAATCATCTTCTTGTCTCATTACACATACATACATACATATATAATATATAATAATATATATATATATATATATATATATATATATATATAAATAACAGGTGATTGATGCTAATTTGTTGGCCACTCAAATATATATATATATATATATTATATATATATATATATATATATATGATACAAATCATTTGGCAGCCTCCCTGGCAGCCATTATATATATATATATAATAACAGGTGATTGATGCTAATTACTCTGATGATATTCTTTAATTTTATTTTAAAATAAACTTTTTCAATCATCTTTATAAATTTGTTTTCTTCTGAAATAATTTTTTCTTTTATAAGATAGCAGGTCACTTCCATCACCTCCCTCGTTTTTGTTCTATATTTATATAATATTGTATTTCGGATAGCTCTGTACTTGCATGGAGTTCTAAGTGTTGGGCTTCCATTCGCAGGTAGGATATGGCTGCACGAAAGGGAAATAATAGGGAAGTTGAGGAGTTGATGGAGGAAGGTTTTGGTAGCCCTAGACCTGTTCGACCAAAGGTGATAGTGGCTAGGAGGTCAACTCGGGGTGAGGTTCCGGAAGGGGTTCCTTTTCAACCACCCATGCCTGGTCCTCCACCGTCTGATTTCCCTTTAAGTAGGAATAGAATTACTAGGGAACAAGCCGAATCCTTTGCCCGTAAGTATAGTCTCGACCCTAGGGTTTATAGGATTTTTTTAGAGCCTTTAGCTGGAAAGATGTCTCTACATCGTATTCCTGTTCCTTTAGCCCATTTTGAATTGGGGTTCCATCTTCCCATGGACCCCGCCTTTGCAGATTTTCTTATTTTTGCTCGTGTCCAACCTGGGCAGGTTCATCCGAACACTGTCCGGACAATGTTCTGTTTAATTTGCCTTTGTCGTCGTCTAGGTTTTGAATTGACTGACAATATTCTTAGTATGTTCTTTCCTTCTCTTCGGATGGCTGATAACATTCTTTCAATTCGGCCTCGTAAGAATAGAGTTTTACTTTTTGATTCCCCCCCTAATAAAGTAGAATTTAAGGAGAGGTGGATGATGATAGAATCCCGCATTGGCTTCCCCTTCCGTCCTTATGTAAATGAGAACTTCCAATGGCCCCAAATCCAATATCCCTCTACACTTAGTCATTCGGAGAAGTCCTTTCTAGAAATCATTACCCGAGACTTAGGTGATGATAGACAGAAACAAACACGGGTGTATTCTTCCACCGATTTGCTTAGTGAATCGAGTCTAAGATGGTGTGGGATAGGCCCTGGTTTTTCAGAGAGGAAAAAGGAGCTGGGCTTCCCAAAGGAGGAGCCAAATGAGGATTGGACCATACACCCCGGGGGTGTCTTTTCGTATCAGTGTGATGCGTGTTCTCTGGGTCAGGGTTGTCAGACTGGCAAGGGTATAACTTGTGCACACACACACACACACACACACACACACACACACACACACATATATATATAATTATATATATATATATATATATATTTTGTTTCATCGTTACTCCGGTATTGATCTCTGTTTGTGTTTGCAGGTCCGACGATGTTTAAGACAGTCTGGGGAGAACGGGAGGAAGAGAGGGATATTCGACAAAGTCATCTGAACTCCCTACCTCGATTCCCTCCTAAACTCATAGACCGGGGTGCCTCTGGGGATACTCCGTTGACGTATGCCTCATCTGCTGAGGTTCCCAAACGGAGCAGGGGAGTCCGACGGCCCCGGGAGGAAACCCCGCGTTCAGCTCCAGAGTCTCGTGGGGAAGCTTCTCCGGAGGAGGAAGAGGGACTTCGTCCTCGCCAAAAGAGGAGGACTTCGCCTAGACGTCCTGCAGAAGACTTACCTCGGGACTTTTCTGAAGACACTTCTGCACCCTTATCACCTACCTCGCCAGCTTCGGAAGAGGTTTTGGAGGCAGTCCCGCTGGCAGCTCAACCTACTTCTGGGTCTACTCCGGTTGAGCCTTCTCCTGTTGATGACGGGAGGGATACTCCGGCAGCTGAACCTGAGGTAAACTCCAAGTCTCCCGGCGCTTCTTGGCTTCAACCGGGGTTTGAGTTACCTATAGAGGCAGAGGATTTCAAGTCCCTGGCCATGGAGATAGTGGAGAGGACTCCGCCGCTCACCAACCTTCGATTCAACAATCCTTATGTCGCAACCTTGGTTGGTGAGGCTATTCTGGAACGTGCTCATGACCCGAGCAGTCTGGCCGGGATGAGCGAAATGTCTGTGGAAGAGGCTACTAATCGCCTTGGGGCTTTGTTTGCTCGGGTATGCTTTTTTCTCTTCTTCTTCTTTTTTTTTTATTTTTTGAGTTTTCCTTTGGGAATTATTCATGACTTGTCTTTTTTTTTTTTTTGTAGGCTTCTTCTCTAGCACTCCATATATCTAGGTCCCGAGCAAACAAACAGACTGAGCAGGCAGCAGCAAATGCGGAATGGAGGCGTGTTAATGAACCTCGTCTGCTTTCGTTGGAGCAAGAGGTTAGTAAGCAAGCAGCTCTTGTAGAGTCATTGACTGTTGAAAAGCAGTACTATGTCCACGAAACAGAGGAAAGGAGGAGGTTGATGGCAGGCCTGAAGACGGAGGTATCTGAATTGACGATAATCAAAAGGTCGCTGCTGGAGGAGAGGGCTAAGTTAAAGTATGACAGAGATGAGGCTGTTGCAAGCCGTCAGTCTCTGCAGGAGGAACTTGATCAATGTCGCTCAGAGGATTTCAAGAGGAAAATTATTGACGACTTCAAGAAATCTTCTGAGTATCATTTGGAGGTTAGCCGCGAAGCAAGTTCCTTTCTGGACAAGGGATGTATTCATGTCATAAGGCAGTTGCATCCGTATTTCGAAGATAAGTCAGTCCTCCTCCAATCCTTCAAATCAAACTTTGACAATGACTTCTGCCGTCAGGGTGCCGACTTCGTCCCCTACACCTCTGAGGAGTTAGAAGCGTTGCGGGAGCGGGATGAGAGAAAAGGTAAACCAGTTTGGACTCCACCGCAGCCTTCTACCCCTACTTTTTGGGACTTGTTGGGTGAAGGGCCTAGCTCTGCTGCCCCGGGCTCCAGCTCTGCTGCCCCTTGAATTTGTAATTATTTTTTGTAGCTGAGACTGGTTTTTTTTTTAGTGGTTGGAGCACGGCTGGAAAATTTGCGTGTCCATATTGCATGGAAAAGTCAAAATATTTTCATTTGATTTGGTGTGTTTATCATGAATCTTTTTTCTTTATTTCTTTCTTTGATTTGGTGTGTTTATCATGAATAATATTCTTATGGAAAGAACTATCTTTTAACAATGTATTATGATGAAAGTAAAATGGTAATGCTAAAAACTTTATCCTGTGCAGGGCTAATATAGTTAACTAGAAAATGAGGAAAAGAACCAATTCTGTAGCTTTCCTAGAACAGAAGAAATCTCTGCAAATTATTATTTGGATTATATATATATTGTGATAGAAATATTATTATTAATAACTTTTATTGTTATTTTTTATTTAATTATAAATTATGTTTTTGGATATATATATATATAAATTTATGTATTTAATTAAAAATAAAAAATAATCAAAATAAATCTGTCACAAATTAATTGCCATTTGCGACGGCTGAGTAGTCGGTCGCATATTCGGTCGCAATTTGCGACGGCTTAGTAGGCGGTCGCAAATTCGGTTGCAATTTGCGACGGCTTAGTAAGCGGTCGCAAATTCGGTCGCAATTTGCGACGGCTTAGTAGGCGGTCGCAAATTCGGTCGCAATTTGCGACGGCTTAGTAGGCGGTCGCAAATTCGGTCGCAATTTGCGACGGCTTAGTAGGCGGTCGCAAATTCGGTCGCAATTTGCGACGGCTTAGTAGGCGGTCGCAAAGTCGGTCGCAATTTGTGACGGCTTAGTAGGCGGTCGCAAATTTGGTCGCAATTTGCGACGGCTATGAGGCCGTCGCAAATATCCGTCGCTAAACTTGATTTTTCTAGTAGTGTAATTGAAAAATCTTTAAGATTTCATTGAGTGTCTATACAAATTTTTATTAATATTTTGCATTCTGAAAGTGTCCTAACCAGTCATGCCAAATAGTAAATATTTTTTAAGCAATAAACTTTTGGTTTATTAAAAAAGTTTCAATTTGTTTTATTGTATAATACAAGTTGGAACAAAACATATTAATTTTTCTAATATAATTTTCATACTCAAAACAACGATTTCACACAGAGTAAAGAAAAAAAAAAGGCAAAACAAGCAAGGAAGAATGATGTATGTCTATTAAAATAATGGAACATTTTTGTATGGGTCACCATAACATCTTTTGTTTTGAATAACAAAAATCCCCATGCCTTCAAGTCACAAAACTCAAGAAGAAAAAACTATCAAGAACTTTCCCTCCAAAAAAGAAAAAACAAAACAAGAAAATCTTGAAAATGTATCCTATGCAATTACATTATTCATTTCTCCACAGCTATTTGCCACAATTCCTCCTTTCCTTCATTATCATCACCATCACCATTTTCATACTTTTGTACCATTTTCATAATGTTTTGATTGTAATATGAAGATATACATTATTTTATTTATTTACCGTCTCCATGTGATATTCATTATAACAAGTATTTCTAAAATTTAACAAATTTCTTTCAGACTTGGATAAAATAAAATATTATTTATATTTAATTTTATTCCATTAAATAATATTATAATCACTTTTCTAAAGCTTTCAAATATCAGTATACTACTCAAAATTATAACAACATATGCATTACCAACATAATTGAAATAAAATACTTTTTATTCTTAAAAATAGATTATTTATAACTCAGAATTTTGTTAAACAAGAATAAGGCATACAATTAATTATGAGTATTTTTTAAGTGTACCTTTTACTCGATACTATTACTACAAGAGCCACAAATTTATGTTTTAAGAGGTTCAACATGACAGATAAAAACATATGTTAATAGCAAATATTATAAAATAAATTCTATCACGAAAAGAAAGTTCGTAAATTATAATGTATTGTAATATGATAGATGAATTTTAATAAAGATTGGTGACGATCATGAGCTAACCGTTAGTAAATTTCCAGTAGATTACACAACCAGGCTTACCCCATTCACCAATTTTGCAAATCATTTCTTTGTAGAATTTCCAGTCGAGTAAAATTTTTAAATCATAAAATTTTATGTCAGAGTTAAAATTCCTTCTTGGCTGAAGCGAAGGCTATTAAAAAAGAGGAAACAACAAAGGGAAGAAGAAGTGAAAAGGAGAGGGGAAAATGTGTATATTACTTATTAGAATACAAAATCAAACCGAAGGAAATAGCACTAACACATAGGAGAACAAAGTATACACTAAGTTTTCTTATCGCACACAATTGGTACTTGAGCAAGTTTTCCGTTAAATTCATAATATAATATATAAGTATCAAGAAATCATTTGAAGCATTTCTTCTTTGTAATTTTCATATGCGATGGTGAATTTTGATATTTATGGTAACATTATAGAAGTTAAAATATGTTATGAGTTTACATGTACTGACACTTGACAATACAAAGGGTACTGTCCAAAAGAAAGGGCAAAAATATGTCAAAACATTGTCCAAGCAAAAACTGTACCTGGATAAATTTGGGCTTAAGAAATTATTCCTGCAACGTTTGTAATCAATAGGCTTCCTCAATAAACATTATTTTTTCATTCTCCATTCGTGGAAAAATTATATGGAATATGAAACCTTCAATTGGTTATTTTGTAGTATGTATTTATTCTAGCTCACTTATGTAGAAAAATTGAAAAAACGGCTATCTGGTGTATCTTTGTAAATACAATAGTGACCATGATATATATAGAAGACCAACTTGGTCAAAATCCTTTGCCAAGGGGTGTGTAGCAAAGACAGCAAGAAGTACAAATAATATAAGATTGTTTAATAAGATGTATTATTTATTACAATACAAAAATAAAATAAAATGAAAATATATAGTTTTAGACTAAAGTCTAAAATGAAGTATTATTCGTTCGAACACATGGTATTTAAGACTTATATTTTATTTATAATGTATTATTAGCTAATCGTGCATTGTATAAAACACAAGTAGTATTCCATGTTTTCTTTCTTATTTGACATGGTGAGCCCGATGTCTGTAGTAAGATAGAGACATAACTCCATTAGAGTGTGAGGATTTATCTTCTCGTACTCAAAAGTCCAGGTAGTAAAATAGAAGGACTTATAGAGCTTCAATAAATCTCCTCTTATCACTTTGAATTTCACCAATTTCTTTGCCTCATCTATCTCTTCCGCAATCTCTTTCACCACTTTCTCTTTCCCATCTAATATTGACAATATAATACGTACAAATATATGATTATTTTTTAATATGTTTGTGTTAGTAATTTTCAGAAGGAAAAAAAGAACAAAATAAGATAAAAAATTCTAGAAGGATTAGTTCTTGTAGATTAAAATTTTAGGTACTTATCATGCGTCTAGTTCCAGGAGATAACAAATCCAACATTTCCCCAAGCACCTTCATGCAGATTAACCTTTTGTTTCTTATGTGACTCATTCCAGAAATGTGATGAGGTCTCTCTGTCTAAAGATTTCATGGAACACATCTCCATTGGATTTTATCTCAATTTAAGAAACCAGTTTTCCATTTGAGCATTATGCTATGCTTTTAAAATATTGTTCAGTAATCAAGAACTTCAAAGAAAATGAAGGAACTACGAGGGATGATTTTAGAGTGGTAAAAGAAATTACTCATGGAAATACTTCTACACCCTCCCGGTATTTATAGTGAATTAAGGCAATAGAATTGGTTGCAAATTGTGTTTTATTTTTTTATTTCCTCTACAACTTTTTCTTCAAGTTAATAATATTTTTGAATAATAAATAATATTATTATCAATTTAGTGATACTTTCTTGTAACGCTTTAATTCAAAAAATAATAGTTGTAATACATAATTGAGATACATAAATAAAATGTAAAATACAATAAATATATATATAATATTGTTTTTACAACTTAAAATATTATTTCCTTAAGTATCATACTGACAAATAGTCACTTCTTACTTTGAAAGGTTAGCTCAAATTTCAAATATAACTATTCTTAATTATTTGATAATCATTTTTGTCATGCCGATAATTTGTTTCCTAAAATTTAATACTCAACAACATCATTAATATATCCGAAGCAGTTTCAAAGAAGTAAATTTGTATGAAAGTGTCCACCCTTATTGTACTAAATGCGTTTATATGGCAATATTAATTTATATCTCTATTTTTTAGTAGTTAAAACCTACTACGTTTCTTGTATTTTTAAACATTTCTATATATATTAAGATTGCATTAAGATGAAATAATAATGTTGACTTAAATACAAATACATTTAAATTAAATAATTAAAAAATAACAAAAAAATATATATATATATTTGGCTTGAATTAATTTGTCATGAAGGAGTCTCTGTTTAAATAATAAACATTCAATTGGAGCAAATAGAATTATACCACCGAATCTCACTTATGAATATTTATAGAATAAAATGTCTTACAATATTTTCTCATGTATTATGAGAATTTCAATATGACAATCTTTTCTCAACTCTAATTCTGGTTTTCAATTTGAAAAAAAATTTTAAAACAAAAGGAAAAATAATATATATATATATATATTGATTCTGCATAAATCGGTCTGGTGACACATGGCTGTTATCCGGAGTTGTTTGGGGGTCTCTACCAACGCTCCTCAGTTTGAAATACTGTTTTCTCGTTGTTTTGGCGATGATTCCCCAAGCGTTATCTGCAAAACAAGGAGGTTCAGGGCGGAGGGTGAGGGACCTCCGATGAACCCTCTGACGATCAAGTCAGTATTCAGAATATTGATCGAAGATTTAGGAGGTTTCATAGAGAATTGATAGAAGTATCTGGCCTTACCTTTTATCCTCATTAGGGAGGCATTTATAGGAAAGGACGATGTTACGAAATGTGTATGGAGAACCTGATATTTGTCAGATTCTAAAATATCCCTCTTGAATAGAGATATGGATGAGATATTTTTACCTATATAATCATTAAAGTAACCGTCGGTCACAAGATATTCTTCGTGGAAGAATCTAGAAGAATCTCGATCATTCGATAGTCGAGATATTCGTGCTGCGAAGTCGTAGGCAGGAAATCGCACTTCGTCCTCATTCTGCGGAGTGGTGGAGACTTGGCAGGCTTGGTGGGTGGACATATGAAGACACGTCAGCTTCTTTACTCCAAGTCAGACCGAGGTTTTTATGGCCTCTCAGTGGCCCCTTGTCGAAGTGAGAGAAAGCCCTTCTTTGACTTCGACGTGAATTGTATAGCTGGCCTTCTCGTGGATTCCAAGGGACGTTCTTCTTTCGGAGTGCTAAAAGTTAGGTTTCCTCTCTGCTTCATTTAGACACGTTTGGGTTCCCCAAAATGACGGCTGTAATAATGGCGCTTCTCGTTTGCAGAGCCGGGCGTAATGATGGTACCTGAGTAGACGCGACGTTTGGTGTGACTTGATCTGTGAGAAAAATGGGTCCGAGCCAAGCGTCCTTAAAAAGTGATTCGATTTCCATTTATCTCTTCACCTATAAATCTTTGTTCCTTTCTTCCGACAACACTTTCCTTGCTTTCTCTTTCTTCTCCATCTTCTAACTTCTTCAACCTTCAATCCTTCCTCCTTCCTGCTGCAAAAAAACTCTTCAGACCTCTTCAGTTCCCTCTTCGAAGCATCATGGGACTTGGTGGACTTACCAAAATAACATAGACTGATAGGTGTAAAATGGGTATACAAGAAAAAGATGAATGTCCAAGGAGAGATTGAAAGGTACAAAGCACGCCTAGTTGCAAAAAGTTACAAACAAAAGGCAAGAATAGACTATGACGAAGTGTTTACTCCTGTTAGAAGAATGGAGACAATTCGACTTCTTTTGTCTCAAACTGCACACTTTGAGTGGCTTATCTATTAAATGGATGTCGAATCAGCATTGTTTAATGGAATTTTTGAAGAGGAAGTCTATGTAGAGCAACCACCCGGGTACATGAAATCCAGAGAGGAGAACAAATTGTTAAAGTTGATGAAGGCGCTCTATGGGCTAAAACAAGCACCACGAGCATGGAATACCCGAATTGACATTTATTTCAAGAAAAACAAATTTATTCAATGTCCTTATGAGTATGCATTATATGTGAAGAAGGAGGAAGGTAATTGGTTTCTTGTTGTCTCTTTATGTTGATGGTCTTATTTTCATGGGAAACAAGAAGAGAATGATAGAATATTTTAAAGACACTATGATGCGGCAATTTGAAATGACGGATTTGGGATTGATAAAATACATTCTTGGTCTACATATTAGAAAAGAAAAGTTTGAAATTTTTGTGTCACAAGAAACATATGCAAAGGATATTTTGAAGAAATATAAGATAGAACATTGCAAGTCTATAGCAACTTCAATGGAATTTGGAATGAAACCCTCTAGATCTGAGGGATAAAAACAAGTGAATGCAGGTAATTATTGTAGTTTGGTTGGGAGTCTACGATATCTCACATGCACAAGGCCATATATTGTATATAGTGTTAGCATGGTAAGTCGATACATGGAAGATCCTAGACAATCACATCCCAAAGCTATTAAGAGATTCTTCGATACATTCAAGGATGAGAGTCGCTAGAGTTACTTTACTCAAAGGTAAGTGAATTCAAGCTAGTGGGATACTCTGATAGTGATTGGTATGGAGATGTTGATATTAGGAAAAGTACATGAAGATACGTGTTCTATATGGGAAACAGGACATTCACTTGGCTTTTGAAAAAGCAAGCAATTGTGACGTTGTCAACATGTGAAGCAGAATATGTGATGGCTTCTTGGTGTGTATGTCATACAATTTGGCTAAAAAACTTACTACGTGAGTTAAATCTACAACAATATGAAGCAACTGAAATACGAGATGACAACAAATCAGCTATTGAATTGGCAAAGAATCTCGTTCATCTTGAGAAAAGTAAGTATATAGATGTTTGTTTTAATTTTATTAGGAAACATGTGAATAATGGAGAAGTGATGATTAGTCGTGTTGCAAGTCATGACTAAGTTGCGGATATTTTTACAAAGTCTCTACCAACAATTATGTTTGAAAACTTCAAGAAGATTCTCGGGATAAATGATCGAAAAAGTTTGAGTTTAAGAGAGGAATTTGTTGAATATTAGCTCAAAACTTTTCAGCTTCTAGTGCATTGTTTGACATAAAATTTGAAATGTCAAATGATAACCAAATTCAACGTATGACCTATGGTTTTGAAGCCCTGAACAGTTTCGGATGGATCAAAAGTCAAAATATTTGTAGTCTCCTAAGACAAGTTATTGTAGTTTTCATAAAATCTGTCCATTAAATTTTGCATAGTTCATGAATTGCTTGTTTTAAATATATTTATTGTTTTATTATTATTATAATTGTTTTAATTTGAAAGATCAAATATGTACCTATAAATAGTGCCATTATACTTCATTGTAAGTTGAAGTTGAAAGAATGTTTTTGAAGTAAATACACTTGGTATCTATTCTTATAGTTCTTTTTATTTCCCTAAATATTTTTGAATACTTTTCCATTTGTCATTAATGTACCCATGAAGTACATGGAAACCATCTTCACGTTCATACCCACATAAACCCTCATTGTTCTGACTATCCCATTGTCTGACGGAAGAGCTACTGTGCTGCCATCAATTGATCATGCGCCGACAATGAAAGGATAAGCGAGGGATTTGAGGGTCCCCGAAATTTCCAAACTTTATCCCACCAACGATCATCCTCCTGATGATGATCCATCCTTAAGTATTTCCATAGTGAGGGTGAAGTGAATTGTCCGGACTTAGTAAATAGTTATTGACCTTTGTTAATTAATTAAATAATATTATTTTTTATTTTTTAAATCTTGGCTTGATTATTAATCATGTGTTTGTGACCTTTGTTTTGTTTTAGATGTAAGCTTCGTTATATAAATTATGGCTTGTTTTTTATATGTTCTCCTATATATATAAATATATATGTTATTAATTATTTTGTTTAAATTTAATTCTTTTAAACAATTGATATCACATCTTATGCAATATATATATATTTTTTTTAATTTAAAAATATAAAAAGATTAATAACCTTAATTACAAATCAATGTTTTTAGACATTGATAAACAAATTTTCAATAAACAAAATCTCTCAATGTTTTGCAAGCAATAGTTGTTAAGTACACAATTGTTATACAATTTACAGAAAGTGATGCGTTCCGATTGGTATGCTAAAAGATAGGCTTTTAATTACCTATGTCGATTATGAGTAATTAAGGACTGGGTCTTACTAACTGTCACTTAGCATTCAATTATTGTCACTTAATCAATCAGAACCTAAGGCAGAGTACCTATCGTGTAGCTAGTCTGTTGGAAAGTATCTACGATTTTATTAAGTTAAATATCGTACTCCCAGGGAAGTGGCAATGACTTAGTAGTAACTAGCCTTTTATCCTAACTCCTATCTTATGATCCAGTTATGCAATCTTCATCAAATACTTTGATGAGAGGGTGATCCATTCTCCACTAGGTTTAAGTCTAATTAATCCTAGAAGTGTGTTCTAGATAATATCCTGATTCTATGTTATACTGTTTCTATACGTTGATTGACCTATATTCGAGTATTTTAGACATGTCTTGGCCTGGATTGCAACTATGTTCTGTGTCTAAAGGCTACCACATCTGAGTTTCTGCGCTACCGCCCCATCGTTAAGGGTAACGGCCCTACTCACGGCTCGGACTAAAGTCAGCAATGAACGGTACCCTATGTCACTTCGGTATCATGCTGCTCGTCTCATAACCACCGGCATAACACTCTACTCAGCCTACCTAGACTACTTTCAACCAACAGGGTGTTCCGCAGATTATTTTATCTAGTATGGCAGACACCAATACTAATTGATGCCTGTTAAACTAAACAGGTTATGAATAGACCGTGGTTAGGAATTGTCTATAACCTTAGATTCAGTTTAAAAGAACGGCAATAGACATGCAGACATAATGAATATTTAAGCAGATGGCCATTTCCGGAAAAACATAACAACTTCAACATATAAACAAATACTCATAAGAATCGTAATCTGATATTCAAATTAATATTTAGATAAAACAATTCGTAAACATACAGAACCTCGTCTAGGGGACCCACTGTCATAAAGTAATCACCACTCTATGCAGGTCCAGCCGGCGCTACAGCTCCTGTATGCTCCTGACTGCTCGATCCTACTCTGCTCGGCAGAGCCTTCGGAGAACGCTCCTCAGACCTAGTAGCAATTGCTTTACCTTACATCCCGGGCTTAAGCAAATTACCCTAATCTGACTAAGAACACGCACCCTATCTCTCTCTTAGGATCTCCTAACGAAATCCCGGTATTCTATGAATACCAAAAATGAACCTATCTATCGAAGCCTAAGATCTGAGACTATTTCTCAGAATCTAAGAAAACGAAACAATAAAGAAAGAAAGAAAACTGAAACTGAAACCCGAGTCTCTCAGTGACTTGTGTACTCGAGAATTGTACACTGGAAGTCTCTGAATGACTCAGATCGAGTGGAGAGGCATGATTTCAACTCCTGGAGGCCTGGGGTATTTATAGCAGCTTTCTGGAGTGAAAAATTCCAAAAAATTCGATGTGGGACAAATTCTGGTGCTTCGGGACGCCCGTCCTGGTGGTTTGACTAGGTCGGGACGCCCGTCCCGAACCGTTGACCAAGTCAACATTTCCAAAAATTGCATTTTTGCCCCAAAATTTGCTGTTTTCGTCCAATTTGCTCCTGAAACTTCCAAAATCGAAATTTAAGCAATTTTATGTCAATTTGATTCAATTAAGATCAAATACATTCAAATATTGCCCTAATTTATGTCTAAAAACATGCTAAAAAGGGTATATGATTTGTGCACATCAAATAACCCCACACTTAGCTTTTTGCTTGTCCTCAAGCAAAGTCTACCTGAAGTTAGTGATTCTAAATCATATGTGCAGTCACTTAAATTTCTAGTCATGTTTTTATTCCAAAAATTATTCAGATAATTCTTAACACAGGTCTGACTGGTTAGGTTGCTATGACAAGGTCTCAAATGTCTCTAGTAGTTTGTTAGGATTGAGCAGAAAACAATTTAACAACTAGGTTGAACTCTTCTCTTAGTAATAAGGTCTTCCTGATGTGTAGTGTGTGTACTAGTCCAGACCAGATAGTCAACACAATAAACTCTTGTCTTAACTATTACCAGATAACACTTCGACCTATCGCTAGACATACTGACAACAGATAACTTTCTGAGTTCTGAGCTTTGGTGATCAGATTCTATCATTTAGTATTTATTGATTCCTTTCGTTTATAGATTTTCTAGGGTATTTTGAGTTTGCTTAGAACACGTCAACTTCAACTACCCATGTAGCGAGTCCCACTCCGATGACTCCCAGATCTACACGACCTTAGGGCATCAGGCTTTAAGTTCCCCGAAGGAGTGGTGCTCGAGTAGCGAAGGCCGCTGGCAAACTACCCTATTTTAATTAGCTCATTTTTTTTTTCTTTTTCACTTTTGGCTCAGAGTCTCATCTAGTCATTCCAATTGTCAATGCATCCTACAACTGATCTAATTTTATCTTGTTAAGTTTTGAAAAGGTAATTGGTTGAGGTCTCTAATCCAGACTAAGTTGTGCTCAATTATTAGGAATTCCCTACTTCTAATCAATGGGTTCAGCAATAGTTATCAATTATCTCCTACTAACCACAACATACTACCTACATATCATAGACATAAGCAATTGTTTAACCAATCATACTGCATTTAGAAGTCTGAAAGAATGAAAAATTTTGAATTTTTTTTTTTGGAAGGGTGTGAAAATACGGGGAAAACAAGCAAAATCATGCAAAAATTTTTGTCAACTGCTACAGTGCACCGTGCACTACTACCCCACACTTAAGTCTGGCACTGTCCTCAGTGGTCATGCATATCTAATTACCCCACACTTATTTGAAAACAAGAAACAAAAACAAAACAAAGAACTCTTACCCCACACTTATTTGACTAACTAAGGGTAAGAGAGAAAATAAAACAACCAAAGAAATAACAAAACAGGACACAAAATGAAGAAAATAAAAGTAAAGGATCATGAGGATTAGAAAAACTCCCTTTATGTCGCGAGCAGAAGGGTCTTCTCTGATCTGTCAATTGGCTCTTCACCTTAGCCATGTGTTATTGCTGAGGTGTTCTTGACTCTGCAAGCTCTAGATATTGGAACGGATGACGCCAGCTCCGATCCTTCATTGTCGAGCTCCAGGTAGTGGCATATCCATTTGAGGAATAGCTCAATCCCCAAGGACTGTTTCCTCGACTCATTTGTAAGATTTCTCATAATCATAGCAACGTGTCCAGGGGGAACGTGTCTAGGAATGAGACTTCTTGGGATTTGTGTGCCATCTGAAGTTTTGGCGAGGCTGTGGTGGTAGGGGGCTCCAGTTGTGTAGATCTGGGCCCAAGTATTTGAGACTTCCTCGGGGAAGTTTCTCACAGCTGATTGGTATGCAGGGAATGCAAGCTCCTCCATTGCTATGCTCCTGATACAACACCAAATTCCTCTATATCTTTCGACCGTTCAATACCACTTGGTATAGCACTTGCTTGCACTAGTCTGGCTTTAATTGTTGCCAGTATCTCATCTATTGCTTCTGCGAGTAGGGGTTTTGCTGTGGTGGTGTCTTCTGAAAGTTTCCAGCTTCCGAATTACTCCTCAGCTAAATCCCGTATGATTCCTCCAGCTGGGATTGTATGCATTTCCCATTGGAGTAGCATTCTGCAGTAACCTACTCCTACCTCTTTTGGAATGGTCAATCATTCCCATAGTAATCCCTACTAAAGTGTGGTACTTAGCAGACTTCACAGATTTGATACACAGGCTGAACATTTCTTCCTAAGACATCGGCACTCTGAATCTAGAAAACAACTAGAATCTGCACTTGACTTTAACGTCATTAGTAGGTAATGCCTGTGGTTCAGGCCATTTTGAAAAGTGTTCCACGACTACTATGATGTAATTATGTTCAAAGGAAGAAAGAGAAAAGGATTCGAAATACCCCTGATATCAACGGTTGCAACATTCTGTGTACGTCGCTGAGGTAGATGATCTCTGGAAGATGTGTTACCTGTTATATGGCAAGCATCGTAGGACTGTATCAGAGATACAAAATCCTTGAATGTGGTGGGTCAACAAGATCCTGCTTTCAACACTTTCCGGACAGTGTTGATAGTAGTCAATTGGTCTCCCGCAATGCTCCAAACTCTTGTGGCCTTCGTCTTCTGAGACACATCTTCTGATCAACTGATCTGCAAAAATTTGAAATAGAAGAGAAACTGCCCAGTAGTAATATTTCAAATCAGCAAAGAATTTCTTCTTTTGCTGATGAGTCATATCACTTGGAACTTATTCAGTGACTAGATAATTTGCAACAACAATAAACCACAGATGAGAATTATTATACATAGCAAACAATGCAAATAAGTTTTCATCCAAAAATTCATCAGTATTAAACTAGCCTCAAACTCAGGGTTTCCTAATCTAGACAAATGTTTTGCTTTCTAGATTTTCAACCCTTTTTCTTATCCCTTTATTCTATATCAAGTTCAAGTAACAATAAAACTTAACTTAATCAAGTATGGTTCAACATTAGTTTTATTGAACACAGATATCGTGGAGTGATCAGTGTCACCTATTGTTTCTAGACAAGACTAGATAAGATCGGAATTTATCATGCATGAACTTTCTTATCATGTTTCTGTCCTAAAACAATTCTTACTACATCATTACATCACATATTCATTCAAAAAGTAGATTTCAATCAGGTGATGTCATAATGGGTGCAATAATTCATTTTGGTTTTTAAAAAAAAAATCTCATGCAATCATCAGCAAAACAAAAGGAACATCCTTTTTTCAATAGAACATTCAAAGGTTTGGCTATTAAGGAAAAACTATTTCATAACTCATCCTAATAAGGCCGGCATGATTCTAAGAAAATTCTAAAATAGAGTTTGTTCCCGATAAAAATCTAAGCTAAAATTTTACAACTCAGAAGAAAACATATTTTATCCTCATTTCCATTTTTATTTCATCGAAATTAAATAAAGGAAGAAAAACACGAACAAGAGCAACTAAGAAAATAAAAACAAGAGATAGGGAAAAGAACAACTTACCATTGAGCAAGAAAAATACATTCTTTTTGGATTTTAAATTTTTAACATTTTTTTTCTTTTTATATTTCGAAAGCAATTAAATTTCCTCAATACGGGTTTAGAATAATTTTCTAAAATTTGATTATCCTAAGTGTCTTAATTCCAGATAATATCTAAAATTAATTAGTTATGATAATCCTATATTTTGGAAACTGATTGTCTAACTAGTATAAGAGAAGTGTTGGGTTAAGGTCTAGGTTACTACCGTTACCTATCATAAGTCTCTAGAATTTTGATCAGGAATCCTAAATTCATTATGATATTTCCCCGGCAACGGCGCCAAAAATCTGATGCGTTCCGATTGGTATGCTAAAAGATAGGCTTTTATTTACCTATGTCGATTATGAGTAATTAAGGACTGAGTCTTACTAACTGTCACTTAGCATTCAATTATTGTCACTTAATCAATCAGAACCTAAGGCAGAGTACCTATCGTGTAGCTAGTCTGTTGGAAAGTATCTACGATTTTATTAAGTTAAATATCGTACTCCAAGGGAAGTGGCAACGGCTTAGTAGTAACTAGCCTTTTATCCTAACTCCTATCTTATGATCCAGTTATGCAATCTTCATCAAATACTTTGATGAGAGGGTGATCCATTCTCCACTAGGTTTAAGTCTAATTAATCCTAGAAGTGTGTTCTAGATAATATCCTGATTCTATGTTATACTGTTTCTATACGTTGATTGACCTATATTCGAGTATTTTAGACATGTCTTGGCCTGGATTGCAACTATGTTCTGTGTCTAAAGGCTACCACATCTGAGTTTCTGCGCTACCGCCCCATCGTTAAGGGTAACGTCCCTACTCACGGCTCGGACTAAAGTCAGCAATGAACGGTACCCTATGTCACTTCGGTATCATGCTGCTCGTCTCATAACTGCCGGCATAACACTCTACTCAGCCTACCTAGACTACTTTCAACCAATAGGGTGTTCCGCAGATTATTTTATCTAGTATGGCAGACACCAATACTAATCGATGCCTGTTAAACTAAACAGGTTATGAATAGACCGTGGTTAGGAATTGTCTATAACCTTAGATTCAGTTTAAAAGAACGGCAATAGACATGCAGACATAATGAATATTTAAGCAGATGGCCATTTCCGGAAAAACATAACAACTTCAACATATAAACAAATACTCATAAGAATAGTAATCTGATATTCAAATTAATATTTAGATAAAACAATTCGTAAACATACAGAACCTCGTCTAGGGGACCCACTGTCATAAAGTAATCACCACTCTATGCAGGTCCAGCCGGCGCTGCAGCTCCTGTATGCTCCTGACTGCTCGATCCTACTCTGCTCGGCAGAGCCTTCGGAGAACGCTCCTCAGACCTAGTAGCAATTGCTTTACCTTACATCCCGGGCTTAAGCAAATTACCCTAATCTGACTAAGAACACGCACCCTATCTCTCTCTTAGGATCTCCTAACGAAATCCCGGTATTCTATGAATACCAAAAACGAACCTATCTATCGAAGCCTAAGATCTGAGACTATTTCTCAGAATCTAAGAAAACGAAACAATAAAGAAAGAAAGAAAACTGAAACTGAAACCCGAGTCTCTCAGTGACTTGTGTACTCGAGAATTGTACACTGGAAGTCTCTGAATGACTCAGATCGAGTGGAGAGGGATGATTTCAACTCCTGGAGGCCTGGGGTATTTATAGCAGCTTTCTGGAGTGAAAAAATCCAAAAAATTCGATGTGGGACAAATTCTGGTGCTTCGGGACGCCCGTCCAGGATTGGGACGCCCGTCCTGGTGGTTTGACTGGGTCGGGATGCCCGTCCCGAATTCGGGACGCCCGTCCCGGACCGTTGACCAAGTCAACATTTCCAAAAATTGCATTTTTGCCCCAAAATTTGCTGTTTTCGTCCAATTTGCTCCTGAAACTTCCAAAATCGAAATTTAAGCAATTTTATGTCAATTTGATTCAATTAAGATCAAATACATTCAAATATTGCCCTAATTTATGTCTAAAAACATGCTAAAAAGGGTATATGATTTGTGCACATCAGAAAGTATACAAATTATAGGTTATAAATTGAAAAGTTTCGAAGTGTCAAATAATTCACGCCAATTAGGAATTCTAAAAGATACTACCAGAGATCTATTAAGATCTAGATAGGCTCCACCTTTGAATTAGCCAAGAACCAGAACGTACCATGCAAAGAGCATGGATTCTTATAGGAAAAGTATATGTGGTCCCAAAATATAAGACGCTTAGTCCAAAAGCCTCTGATTCAAACTATTTAAACTGTCGAGAGAATAGATATCGAGGTCTCAGTTCCTTGTTAGTTCACACACAGTAAAAGTTAAGTACCAAAATATCACTCTAAATTTTCTAATTTCTTAACTCTAGATTGATCTTATCAAGAATCATCAAAAAAATTTCTAAATCCTTGATTGCTTAAGGGTTCTTACTCACTGACTTAAGATCGGAGAACCAACATTGGAAACACATCTCAGGACTTAGCCTTATTTTACAGGACACATCATAATAATGGATCCTACTCGACATACGTGTCATACCGAAAGCTCCTTCCACGATCATAAATTTATGGTACATCCATGATGGTAAGATCATGTTGGAGTTGGTAAATATCTCGAGGACACTTCGGGGGCGAAGCTCCCGCCTCGGGGGTCCCACTGTCCGGACAGCAGGCGGGGGTTCCAGTGATATGAATATAGGCCTAGTGATATGTAGATAGGGTTTAGACGCCTATATATAGGGATATCATTGTAACAAGTTAATTGAACAAAGAAATAATAATAGAGAATTTCGTTTGTAGGACGTAGCCCTAATTAGGGTGAACCTGGGTAATTCGTGTGTTCTTATTTTATTATTGTTTTTTATTTCGTCTATCAAATTCAAATTCTACATCGTTAAAATCCTACAGATGATTTGTAAATAAATAGAAATGGTTACCACTTTAATATATGGATACCAGTTCTTTAATGGATCCTAATTGTTTTTTAAAATAAATATATGTAGCAAATTCACGATCCTATAACTATTTACTTACTCTTCAATCCAAAAATGTTGTAAACCAATTTTTATTTCAAAATGTGTGAATTTTCTTTAGAAGAATGTATATTTAAAAAAAATTTATTATTGAAGTACATTTATTTACTGATTAGAGTTAAAATATATTCAAAAATTGAAAGAATATTTTCTGATTTTGAAGAATATTTTCTGATTTCAGATTAAAAGGTTTTTGTTTGTTTACAATGTATACGTATGAATTTTATCCTCGTATCATCTTCATTATCACATACACTATATATATATATAGTATATTAGATATTTCTTTAGATACTACTTAGGTAGTTACAACTCTACCTCTAACTGTTAGTAATATCTCAATAATATCAATATGCAATTAATATCTAACTCAATAATATCAATATTATTATTGAGAACACACGAGAACACATGGCAGCTGATATGGAAATCCTTCTAACTCTTTCACTCCCCCTCAATTCGAACTCGGCCTTACTACAACAGTTAAATTTCCTCTAAGCCGTGTGAAGAATTGCAAACCTAAAGCCTTGGTAAGAATATCTGCATTTTGATCAATTGAAGGAACATAATTAACCTGCATCTCTCCTTTGGCCACCTTTTCTCTAATGAAATGAAAATCAAGCTCAATATGCTTAGTTCATACATGTAGAATTGGATTTGCAGATAAGTAGATAGCACTTTGATTGTCTATCCATACTTGAGGAACTCTAGTCTGCTCTATGTTCAATTCACTAAGAAGATACTTGATCCAAGTGATTTCAGCAGTGGCTAGCCCAAGACTTCTATACTCAGCCTCTGTGCTTGATCTAGATACACTTTGTTGCTTCTTGTTGGACCAAGAAACTAAATTCCTTCCTATGTAAACACAGTAGCCAGTAACAGACTTTCTATCATCCAAATCAGTAGCCCAATCATTGTCTGAAAAGGCTATCACATTTAAATCCTTGGACCTGCTAAAATTCAGACCATAGTCTAATGTTCCAACCAGATATCTCAGTATCCTTTTAACAGCTTTGAGATGAGGTTCTAATGGATTTTCCATGTTCTGACTCACTTTGTGGACAGCAAAACTAATATCAGGTCTTGTGATAGTAGCATAATGAAGTCCCCCAACAATGCTCCTGTACATTTGTGGATTCTGAATTGGATCTCCATTATATCTAGAAAGATGTGAACTTGTGATCATAGGTGTAGAACTTGACTTTGCTTGTAGCATATTTGCTCTATCTAGCAGCTTCTTTACATACTACTTTTGGCAAAGATGATACCCTTCAGGGGTTTTATTTACTTCAATTCCTAGAAAGTGGTGAACATTTCCCAGATCCTTCAATGTAAAATATTTCTTCAACCTTTCAATAAATTCCTATATTGCCTAATCATTATTTCCAGTAACCAATATATCATCCACATATATCAAAACAAAGATCTTTATTCCATTCTTATTGAACATGAAGAGAGAATTATCAGCCTTTGAGCTTATGAACTCCAGTGATAACATAGTTTCTCTTACCTTTGTGAACCATGCTCTAGCAGCTTGCTTTAAACCATAGATAGCTTTATGCAACCTGCATACATAACCTTCCTTGTTCTCAAAACCTCTTGGTTGACACATGTAAATCTCCTCTAAAAGTTCTCCATTCAAGAAAGCATTTGAAACATCCAACTGCTTCACATTCCAACAGCAGTTAAGAGCAATTGAAAATATGATTCTTATTGTGGTTTGTTTAACTACTGGAGAAAAGGTCTCATGGAAGTCAAAACCTACTGTTTGAGTAAATCCTTGTGCCACCAACCTAGCTTTATGCCTCTCAACACTGCCATCTGCCTCTGTTTTCACTTTAAAAACCCATTTGTTGCCAACTACATGTGCACCCTTAGGAAGTAGAACAAGTGTTCAGGTTCTGTTCTTAATAAGAGCATCATATTCTTCATTCATTGCTTTTCTCCAAACTTGATTTATTAAAGCATCCTCTACCTTTTTAGGCTCTTCATTTTCAACCAAAATGGTTGACATCAACTTAGGCTTGTATATACCTACTTTACCCCTAGTAACCATGGGATGTTGGTTCACTGTAACAGGTCTTTCTTCTGGAGCATACTGAGGTGACTGATCTGGCAAGATGTGTTCTGGACTCATAATGGGTAAATCTATTCTCAGGGAAATAGTGTCATAACTTTCTGATGAAGAGGATAAACTCTTACTGGAATGAGGTAATGGGTAAACTCTTTCTGATTATCTCCTTTTGTATCTTCATTCTCCACAAATGTTGATGACAAATTTGGAAAGCTCATCACAGTAGGCTCCAATGATGTGAATACAGAACCAACATGTTCTTCTCTTTGCATCTCAGAACAATCTTTCTTGGAGAAGGGACAAACACTTTCTTCAAAAACTACATGCCTTGAGACAATTACTTTTCCTATTGATAGAAGAATCTTATATCCCTTATACTGAGAGCTATATCCAATAAACACTCCTGCAGCAGCCCTAAATTCCAGTTTATGATCATTATAAGGTCTAACATGAGGATATGCTATACAACCAAAAACCTTTAGGGCAGAATAGGCTGGCTTTTGCTTTGTAAGTTTCTCATAAGGAGATACATATTGAATGGATCTTGTTGGCAGTCTATTGATCAAATACACAGCTGTGGTGAAAGCATCATCCCAATATTTCAAAGGCATACAAGATTGAGCCAGTAAAGCCAAACCAATCTCCACAACATGTCTGTGCTTTCTCTCAGCACGGCCATTTTGTTCAGGTGTATAAGGACATGAGATCCTCTGTATGATTCCATTTTCCTTGAAAAAATTATTTAAGGGTTTATACTCAGTACCTCCATCACTTTGCACCATCTTTATCTTTGTTTGAAATTGTGTTTGCACCAGACTATGAAAGTGAATAAAGGTACCAGCAACTTCTGAGTTCAACTTCAACAGATATATCCAAGTGTGTTTAGTGTAATCATCTATGTAAGTCACATAATACTTGTATCCATTTACAGATTGTAAAGGAGCTGGACCCCATAGATCAGTGTGCACTAAATCAAAAGCTGCATTAGTTTGAGTTTCAGAATTTCCCAAAGGCAACTTATGACTTTTAGCGAGAATACAAGGATGACAAATTTTTGAATCATGATCTCTATTATCAAATGGAATCTTACAATCTCTCAAAGCCCTCTTAACAATTTCATAACTACAATGACCAAATCTCTTGTGCCATAAACTGACATCCAAGTTATTACAAACAGAAACATTAAAACTCATACTTCCTTATTTCCAGAATCTCCATGATGAACCAAGTGAAATCTGTAGAGACCATCCTTAAGCATTCCTCTGAGAAGGACCTGATGAGTAGCTTGATCCTTTACAAGACAGATCAAAGGATGAAACTCAAAGAACACATCATTGTCAAGGCAAATTTTGAAAAACTTATGAGATTCTTAGTTATACTAGGCACATGCAACAAGTCCTTAAGTTGAAATAATATATCAGTTTGACTAGAATGAAGGGTGGTGTTACCTATGTGACTGATATTCTCACTTTGCCCATGTAACAAGTGAATGATTCTTGTTCTGATAGTTCTCCACAACACCACCTGCACTATTCTAACTATTGTTTTGTAGGATTTTAACGATGCAGAATATGAATTTGATAGACGAAATCGAAAAACAATAATAAACTAAGAACACACGATTTACCAAGGTTCACCCCAATTTAGGGCTACGTCCTGAAAACGAAATTCACTATTATTATGTTTTGGTTCAGTTAACTCGTTACAATGATATCCCTATATATAGGCGTCTAAACCCTACATATCACTGGGCCTATCTACATATCATTGGGCCTAAACTCGTCATATCACTGGACCTAAACCCTACATATCACTGGCCTAAACCCTACATATCACTATTATTATGTCCGGACAGCGGGACCCCCGAGGCGGGGGCTTCACCCCCAAAGTGTCCTCGAAATATTTACCAACTCCAACAAGTTTGATGTGCCATAACTTTGATCATATCTATGCCAACATCTGTCAGCACTGTGTCTTGGAACATGACAAACTTGGCACACAACCTTTGAGCCTTGTGACCTGCCACCTCTTCCTCTAAAGGCACCTCTTCTTCCACTGAAATTATAGTTCCCTCTACCTCTTGAACAATATTCTTGACCATTGAAATTTCTCCTTTGATCGTTATCATGAGCCATGAAGTTCACAGTAGGCTGAGAACCATCATTATTTATTGCTCCAGTACAACTCATACTGCTAGAAGATTCCAACCTAGCTTCAAAGCTTAACAACAGTGCTTGAATATCACTCAAGGTAAAATAATTAATGCTAGCAGTAACTGTGACCACCACTGGATCATATTCAAGACCTAAACCAGCTAAAATATGCATTATATGATCATTTTGATTTACAAGATTTCCAGTAGTTGCAAGTAAATCACAGCCCATCTTGATTTTTGCCAAATACTCAGTCATACTTAAGTTACCATTTCTTGTAGTTTGCAGCTCCAACTTGTATTGCATGGTCTTTGCCTTGGATTGGCTTGCAAAAATTTTCTCACGGGCACTCCAAATCTCAGAAGAGGTATTCAAGCCAATAATCAAAGGCAAAACATTTTCTGACAGTGATGAAATAATCCAAGAAACCAGGATCTGATCTTGGCGATTCCACAAAATAAAAGATGAATTAATGGTCTGAATTTGAGAGTTACCTGGAATATATTTGTCTGGAGGTGGTGTTTCAGAGGTCAGGTAATCTTCAATGCCATAGCCTTTAATAGCAGTAAGGATCTGCATTTTTCACACCATGAAATTTCCTTCAGCTAGCTTTACAGAAACCAGTTGACTCTGGGGATAGATAAGTTGGATCTTGACTCCATCTATGGTTGTAGATGTAGCTGTGTAAGCTGAGGTTGCCTCGTCTGTCATATCTTTAAAGGAAAAAGAATATCAGAGTCATTAATGGCTCTGATACCATGAAAGAATATTTTCTGATTTCAGATTAAAAGATTTTTGTTTGTTTACAATGTATACGTATGAATTTTATCTACGTATCATCTTCATTATCACACACACTATATATATATATATATATATATATATATATATAGTATATTGGATATTTCTTTAGATACTACTTAGGTAGTTACAACTCTACATCTAACCGTTATTAATATCTCAATAATATCAATATGCAATTAATATCTCACTCATTAATATCAATATTATTATTGAGAACACACGAGAACACATAGCAGCTGATATGGAAATCCTTCTAACTCTTTTAAAAATACATGTCCCTAAAATTTTATTTTTACTAAAGAATATTTATTTATTAGTTAGAATCCAAATTTCATAAAATATGTGTATTCATAAACTATTATGATCAATAAAGTTCACTTGTTTTTATATTTGAAATCAATTTTTTTTCTTTTTTTGGTTTAATAAACCGTGAACTAGTAAAATCTTTTTATTATTAAAATATAATTATTTACCATTTACAACCCAATTTGTTTTAGAAAATCGTGCCTCATAATATTTTATTACCTACTAAAGTCTATATTTATTAAAAACAAAATGTGTTCGTAAAATTTTATTATAAAAAAAATATAGTTATTTATCAACTAGAGTTTAAATTTGTTATAAAAAAGAATATGCATTTATAAAATTTTGTTATTATCATTAAAGTACATGTATTATCAATAGAAGTTCAAAATGTGTATAAAAATATGTGTTGGTAAAGTCTCATCGTCACTAAGTTACATATATTTATCAATTAGAGTCTTAAAAATTCTTAAAAAATTTATATTCCTAAAATCTTGTCATTTAAAAAGTTATTAATTTAAGAATGAAAATTCAAACATTTTTATAAGTTTGAACTAGTAAAATCTTTATATAATTAAAATGCACTTATCACAACTACAATCCAAAGTTTTTAAAAAATAATGCTTATATGTAAATTTTATCGGTCATCAAAATATATTTATTTATCAATTTTAATTTTCAAAAAAAAAATTTAATTGTGCTTGTAAATCTTATGATTGTTAAAAAATATTATATATATTCAATATCATGATCTAAACACAAAAGCCAATAATGCGACTTGGGATTGACAACTAACCATCACTTACGTCATATTATTTTCATTATACAAAAAACAAAATATTCCAAAACCATACCGTAAATTAAATATAAATATTTAAACTATTTATATATATATATATATATATTACATATTCATTCCTTTTTTTTAAAACACGACAAGATATGACATATATAATAATCTTTTTAATATATTTGGTAAAAAACTTCGTTATAAAATCATCTTAATGGTCTTGTAAATTATTGATTCACTTTTCATTCATAAAAAATAAAATCAGGACAACAAACACAATACATACTATAATTGCATTTAATTTTCCATTACTCCAAATGTATTATTGTGCAGATTGAAATTTTCTTTTTCATTTCTGGTAACTTTTTCCATTATATTATACAATTATATTATAAATTTTATCTTTTAAATTGACCAACAAAAGGATAATACTTTGTATAATTTTATATTAATATTATTATGAATATATAATAAGATATGCTATACAAATATTAAAATCTTCGATTTTGGAAAACATAAAGATAAAAGGATGAATGTTTTATAAAGTGTTAAAAAATATGGATTAGGAGAGAAAAATTAAAAAGATTTATTTCAATTAATTGAAATAAGTTTATTGATAATTATATATATAAATAAATGGTATATATATATATATATACCATTTATTTATTACAATACTGAAACAAGGCAAACGATAAACGTACTTAAGAAACCAAGTACACAGTAAAGGTTTCATATCGAACACAACTGGTAATTTAACGAGCTTTGCATTTTATTAAAAATATATTAATAGGTATTTTAATACAATGATAAATTTTAATATAAGTTGAATATGACAAAGAGAAATTTATTAGTTAAACATTAGTCTTTGATAGTTGTTCACTTAATACATATCATTCATCTTTTCTATTAATATATAGATGAGAAAAATAGTCTAATTGTTTCAAAATTAGATTTTGAATTGAGGCATATTCTATTACCACGAGGAAGAGAAACATGCAGCGTATTTGTGAGGGGAGTTCATGGCTTCATGGAAGGCTTATTACGCCAAAGTTGGAATTAATGGTAAAGAAAATTTAATGACATTCATAAGAAAATATTAAGAATGTTTAAATTTTACATCATTTAAAATATAAAAATTATATAATTTTTCCCCAATATTTTAATTATGTCTTGGATCAATTATGTTTCAAGAGGTAATTATAATTTTTTAATTTTATCTCGTACATGTGTCTATTTTTAAGAGATTCAAGTCAAAGAGACAATTTTGTAATCTCTCTATATACATATGGATGTAATTTAGAAACATTAATAATAATTTCTTCATCACAATAGTATCTGTAATATGCTTTTCATATGAATACAAATAAGCCTCATACCTCTTCAGTAGTAGTGTTCGTTCTAAAGATTTGGAGACATTATTTATATGAAGAACAGTGCGAAGTGTTCATTGATCATAAAAGTTTAAAGTATATTTTCACGCAAAAGGAATTAAACATGAGGTAACGAAGATGGTTGGAGTTACTGAAAGATTATGACTTAAAAATTAGTTACTATCCTTAAAAGAAAAACAAGTTAGCAATGCTTTAACTAGGAAATCATCAGGCATGCTAGCAGCTATGTTGACTCAAGAAGAACAGTTGATTGCAGAATTTAAGAAGTTAGAGATTGAAATTGGTGAACTTAGGGATATAACGCTTTTTGCTCTTCTCGCCCAACCAACACTAATTGAAAGATTTAAGACAACCCAAAAAAATTATGAAGATATAAACAAAATAAATAGTCAAGTACATGAGGGATGTGATTTTTAAAGGCACACATGGTAGTTTATAGTTTCGAGGCAAATTATGGGTATCAAATAATATACAGTTGAGGCAAGAAGTATTGAAGGAGGCACATAACACAAACTTTTCGGTACATCCTAGAGGAATAAAAACATACAGAGACTTGAAGAAAAACTTTTGGTAGAATGGAATGAAGAAAGACATTACAGACTTTGTATCTCGTTGTTTGGTTTGTCAAAAAGTGAAAGCCGAACATCAACGTCGTGGAGGATTATTACAACCATTATAGATACTAGAATGGAAATGAGAACACGTGACTATGGATTTTGTGGTAGGAAGGCCTAAATCCAAAAATGGTAGAGATACAATATGGGTGATAGTGGATAGACTAAAGAAGTTAGCTCATTTTCTTCCAATGAAGGTCACTATGACAATGGAAGAATTGGTACGCTTATACACTGATAACATAATTCAATTACATGGAGTGGCAATATCTATTATATCTGATCCTGATTCTAGATTTATCTCTCGTTTTTGGCAAAGTCTAAATGAATCATTTGGTACCAAATTATCCTTAAGTACTGTTTTCCATCCTCAAACTGATGGTCAGTTAGAGAGGGTAATTCAAATCTTGGAAGACATGCTTCGAGCATGTGTCATTGATTATAAAGATAATTGGGTGGTATATTATTTTTAGTGTTCTTAATTATAATAAGACATTAGGATCGTAATATTAAGATATAATTATGATTTTAGTGCTAATTGTTATTATATAGATTGTTGGTAGAGTATGAAGGGGTTTTAGAAGAGGAGTATTTAAGCTAATTGGAAAATACGCAAGCGATCGATCGAGGTAGGTGGACTATCCCTTTCCGTTTTTTTATCTATGGTATCAGAATAAGATATTTTTAAAAGTATTGATTTTGAAAGTTAAGAATTGTGAAAGGAATTATTTGAATATTTTTATGTGCGTATTAGAATTTTGAGCAAGTTTTAGTTTTTTGAAATTTAGAATTTTAGAATTAATTTCTGGTTTCTTATTTCTAAAATCGTGTGATATTTACTGTTAGAAAAAAAGTTTGTTTAGTTCACGTTATTAAAAATTTAGGATTTTATAAATGTAAGTTTACTAATGTTTTGATCAATATTTTGAAATATTTATTTTATGTATATTTTCAACTCAATATATTTTCTGAAATATGTTTACAAACGGTTATGACGAAATTGTTTTCACTATATGTGTATATATTTTTTAATAATATTATGTTTTAAGTTATAGAGAACATATATTTTCTTATATAGTTTTGACTAAATTATTATTTAAAATAAAGAATATTTTTCCCCAGTATTTTTAATTATTTTAGAATGTTAAATATTTGACATCGAAGTTTTATAAAAGTAAGTTATACGTAGATTTTTATAATCTCTTAATTTATTAGGGATTAACTTGATGGATAACAATGGGAGGAACATGTTCCACTATGTATAAAATTATCCATTGACATGGACAAAAAGCCACCTAAGATATAAGTAAGGCCCTTTCCTAACGAGTATAAAATTAGGAACTGATATTAGTTAAGACCCATTCGGGAAACACTCAAATTATCCTCCAATAGTCAAAGAAAGAAAGGGAAATGAAAAGAAAGATATTGATTTAATGATTTTTTGTTGTTGTTTTGCAGAACTTAGATTTTAAATAAATTTTACTGAATATTTAATTCATGTTTTGTCTTTTCTAATTGAAAGATAAAAGTATTGTAAAGTTTTAATATTATTAAATTTTAAAGATATTTATATTATTTTTCTTTTAATTAGAAATTTATTTTTAAAAGGACGGGATGTTGTGCCTAGTGAGTATTTTATACTCACGACCCCCTATGTTTTCTATTTTATAGATGACAGTGAAGATACTGCATTAGAGGATGATTACTGGATAGATAATTTTGAATAAGAGTTTAGATAATTTCTTTTAGTTTGTTTTCTTTTAGAATAAATTTCCTGTCGTTATTAGAAGTTTGAACTTTTTAGTTGAGAATTTATTATTGAATAAAGTTAGAAATTTTGAATTATATTTTATAGATTGTTTCAAGTTAATAATTTTAGTCTTTTTTTTAGTTAATTGAAAATAAGTGATTTAAACTTTTTTTGAAAAAATCTGGGGAATGTAATCGTATCATGTCTTAAATATAAGAATTTAGTTCACCAATTAAGATGTTAACTTTTTGGTTATCTGTCTACATATATATCCCACATTTTTTTTTTCATGTATTTAGGCGAGAGATCATTTTTTTTTTATATATGTATATATTCAAATAATTTGTGAATTTATAATATATTCTTATATATTTATGAAATATATAATAAATCAAATAATGATAACTTTTATTGTATCAAGGGAAATAAAGATACCTGATAAAATTTATAAATTATAAGGCATCTAAAAGAGATTTAAGGGGAGATAAAGTTGAGATTGAAATGCAGTAATAGTCCATGAAGTACGATGTATGGATGACTTATAACTCATAAATTGTCTTAATTATTATATTTTATTTTTTTTTAGATTTTTATTATATACTGAGTTAATTTAAAAAATTTATATTTATTTTTGATGATGTAGTGAAAAGTCAAAGATCAAATAAAACATACAATATTTATAATAACTATTTATGTCCGTTATTATTATTATTATTAATTATTAATTATGGAAATAAATAATTAATTTTTATTTTAAATAGGATTTTATTTATTTAAGTTTTTCATTTATTTTAAAAATAATTAATTTTATAAATAGGGATATTTCTACTCAGAATTAAGATGCAAAGATGAATTAGTGAATAAATTAAAAACGAATTGTGAGAATTTAAATGACTGTCTAAGCTTTGATTTAGTTTATGAATGATTAGTTTGGAGTTCATAATTCACATAATTTTTAAAATTTTAAATTTTTTTAATCATTCAATATTTATATTATTGATTAAATGTTGAAAAATATTTACTTGATATTTTTTTTAAAAAACTTTTTTTTAATTGAATTAGGATTTTATCATTTAAATTTGATTTTAATTTTGAACAATTTTGTAACTTCATAAACTGCCTTAAGTTTTGGAATAAATTTGAATTAATTATTTAGTGTTTATATAATATATCTTTTTCTTTTTTAATCAAGGTCTAACAGTTCCAAATAAATTATTTTTTCAAATTAAAATCTTCTATTTCATTTCTTGTAACTCTTTCACTACAAATATATTATAAATTATATCTCTTAAATAGCCACTAAAAATATGCACTATGAAAAATGCTTCTGGACCTTACATTATATATATAATTATATATAATATATATATATTATATATATATATATTTCTTTATTCTATAAAATGAAATAAGTTTATTGATAATTATACATATATAACTTTTATTTATTACAATACCAAAACAAGGCAAACTGTAAACGTACAACACATAGGAAACTAATTACACAGTAAAGCTTTCACATTAAACAAAACTGGTACTTCAGCAAGCTTTGCAATTTATTTAAAATATATTATATAGGTATAGCAAAGCATAACAAGCCACTAGTAATGGTGGTCTTCAATTAAGGTTTCCTTTTAAATGGTGAGACTCAATATCTTTAGTAATATGGAGAAGGAACTCCATAAAAGTGTGAGGGTCTGGAACATTAGGATTTTTCTTCTCATAGTCCAAAGTCCAAGTTACAAGGTTGTTCTCACCTTTTGTATCCACATGAACAATTGCAATGAACTTGTTGTACAACTCTTAGATCTCCTTCAATTACATTGAATTTCACCAATTTTTTTGCCTCATCTATTTCTTGCACAATATCTTTCGCTACTTTCTTCTTTCCCTCTGTACATTAAGGAATATATATTTACATGTAACCAGAACGATTTGTTCCTTCTCAGTAAAAAAAAAAGCAATGTTTTTACATAATCTTAAAACTTAATTTAACAAAAATAAAAAATAAGAAATATAAGTTGAAGAAAAATAATTATTTCAAACATAAAACTTCAGCACACATGCATGCAGAGGTAGAAAGCAAAAGACAAACATATACGGCTGCATTGAAACTACGAATTAAAGAAACAATAAAATACACACATATATGTATATTTGTATGCATATGCGCATATATGCATGGAAGATCTTAAATTAATATTTAAATAAAGAGTTAATATGTTGACGGCGATAACTATTATATATTATGTACATTACCATGTGTATAGTTCCAAAAGATGACAGATCCAACTTTTCCCCAATCACCCTCATGCAAATCACAGCCTTGGATCTTATCAGGGGAAATCCCTGAAATGTGATGAGGTTTCTCTCTGAAGAGTTCATGGAAAACATCTCCATCCGACTTTATCAAAATTTGAGAAACCAACTTTCCAGTTAAGGATTTATTAACCATATTTTTAGTAATCAAGAACTGCAAGAGAATGAAGGAGACAGGTAGGATGGATGATTTGAGAGAGAAGAATGCTTTGATGTGGAAATACTTCAACTCCCTCCTGCTATTTATAATAGGAGTAGCCAACCCCAGCATTCCATAGTTTGTGTAGGTTTTTATTTTATTTTATTTTATTTTTTTAAATAAAAAATTCCCCCTTTTAACCATTAATTATATTAATTACACATCTAAGAAAACCAAGGGTAGTTTGTGGAAAATTGGATGAATGTTGCATTGTGTGCGTGTATCACAATTTGTAAAGATAAGAAAATGAAGTAAATCAACGCAATCTTAATAAGTGCAAGTATACATCGGTCAACAAATAATATATGTACCTATGTATAAGATTATCGATCCCATAGGGACTAAATGCGCCAATTACAAATGCAAATACGATTGTACAATTGGTTAAAAGAATAAAAGAATAAAGAATGATGAATAGAAATTGGTCTAATGCTGCGACAATGCTAATGCTACACTTAAAGTTAAACTAATAGTCTCTATGCCAAGGCAACTACAACTATTTATTTACTTTTTTGTTCATTTTGAATAATAATAAAGGTTAAAGCAGCCATTGAATTAAATAAATTCGCAGTAGAAATTTTCTTTAGAGTTTCATACCAAATATATATATATATATAATCAATGCGTAAATTAGATTTTAAATAAATTTATGTTTAATTAATTTTGTTCTTAATTAAGGAAACGAGAATATAACTATTTTACATGAAATATATATATGTAAATAATTGTACCAATTCTTTGTTTAAAGACTTTAATTATTCTTTAATTAAAAATCACACTAATTGTCTAAATCTTTTAAAAATTTTGTCGAAAAAAAAAATACTAAACTTATCAAATATAAATTTTTTGAGATCAAATTGACCAATTACTCTAATATAAAATTACACAATAGTCACATTCTCCCATCATACATACATACATAACTCATTATTTAGAGTGTCCAGAAACCATTTATTTAAAACAAGAAATAAAAAACATTCAGTTCTTGAGGAGGTTAGAATCGATTTCTTTGGTGACCTAGTTGATGAACTGCAATTCAGCATGAGGTTCTGGAACATTCTCGTTTAGCTTCTCATACTCTATGGTCCAGGTGACAACATGATGTACACCCGTCGTGTCAATTTCACCTGTAAATGTAATCTCCTTGTACAATTTCAACAGGTCTCCTTCAATGGCCCTAAATCGAATCATCTTTTTTTCCGCATATATAGCTTCAAGCATCTCTTTCGACACTTTTTCTTACCCATCTATACAATATAATATATATCCATAAGTCTTAAATTCACAAAATGAATTACCTAACTACAATCTCTAATGATGAAAATAGGTTCATATGACCCCGCTAGACTACTGCTTTAGAAACCCATCATCAATTTGTCATAAGCTTAGAATGTCAGAAAATAAGAATGATTAAAGATTAGAATTTTAAGAAAATAAAGTCTTTTCAAATCTTGAAAACGTTATAAAAGTGAAAAAAAAATGATTAAAGATTAGAACTTTAAGAAAACAAAGTCTACTCTAATTTTGAAAACGTTACAAAAGTGAATTAACTATTTTGAGTTTTTGTCATATATATATATATATGTATTCTCATATAAAGTTCATAGAAAAAGGAATATCCACTTTCAATCAGTTTTGTTTCTACTCTTCTATTATCCCCACTATTATATACATATTCTTCTTTTCATTGGCGACAATAAAGAAAAGGTTAGGGATTTATAATAATTTTTAGGGTTTAGGAGGTTTTCATGTTTGTAAAATAAAGAACCATGAAAAGAATATATAATATTAAATGGTGAGTGAATCTTTATATATATGATATCGTCTTTGTATTTTTGTCAGTAAAGGCAACTTATGTAGAATATTCGGTAACCGCCCCAAATCATTTTGTTTTTTGCACAAAATTTAAGATATATATATATATATATATATATTTGATTTTTTTTATTCTTTCAATTTTAATCGTATTATTAACTCAACTACACCTTCTTATATTTTATAGTATAAGCTATAATTTACGAAGTATCAACATGAACTGAAATCACGAAGTTCTTGTATAAGTTCACGAGGTCTCCTTCAATCACCCTAAATCGAACCATCTTTGTTTCCTCATCAATAGCTTCAACAAGCTCTTTCGCCACCTTCTCTTTCCCATCTATACAAAATATATATAACTTAGAATCACATCTTCTGATAATAAAAAAGAATATATATATATGTATATATATATATATATATATATATATATATATATATTGGAGGAATTTAATGGTTGTTACCAATGGTATATTTCCATAGGAGGACTGATCCGGCAGTTCCCCAGCTACCACTGTGCAGACCACAATCTTGTATTTTACCAGGGCTTATGTTGGGCACTTGATGTGGTGTGGATTTAAAGAGTTCATGAAACAAATCTCCATTCGACTTCACTTCAATCTCAGTTACAAGCTTACCTTTTAAGCTCATTTTGTTTTTGCCCTTTTCTTTTTCTTTGGCTAATTACTTAATAGAAGTGAGATCAAAGGATGAAGTGATGGTGGTCTTTATATACTTGTGCGGAAAACAAAATAATTAAACACGGGTTTCTCGTACTCAAATTAAAATACTAAAAATAATCCATGTTTTAATATGAAGTTTTAAATATATGTAGGAAATAAAAACTTGATGGAATAGTACCATAGTTGAAATAAATAAATAAACAAAAATAAGAAAACATGGAAATGGGTTATATCCATTAGTTCTGAAAAACAAAGTAAATATCCATCAAAATTAAAAAAAAAAAAAAGTAATTTTCGATTAAAAATTAAAATATAGAAGTTTATATTCAAATTTCCCATCAAAATTGAAATACATTTATCCAACAAAAAGTAAATTGAAGGAGAACTCAAGAAAATTGAAAAACAAACATGAAAAAAATAAAACTATCATACAAAAAGATATACAGGTTAAATTTATTTACTAAATTAAGACAAACGATATACTTTATAGTCAACTTCTTATATTCAGCTCATACCAATCTTATATTCCTCGCACTTCTTATGTTTATCTAACACATATTGTTAGGCCCGCATATACCCACAAGGTTGCGCTTCCACCACTCAATTTCACATTAGTATGATATTGTTCGCTTTGGGCCTAAGCCCTCACGGTTTTATACTTGGCCAACTTCCCAAAAGGCCTCATACTAATGGAGTTAGTGGAACTCTTATTGTTAGGCCCGCATATACCCACAAGGTTGCGCTTCCACCACTCAACTTCACATTAGTATGATATTGTTCGCTTTGGGCCTAAGCCCTCACGGTTTTATACTTGGCCAACTTCCCAAAAGGCCTCATACTAATGGAGTTAGTGGAACTCTTATTGTTAGGCCCGCATATACCCACAAGGTTGCGCTTCCACCACTCAACTTCACATTAGTATGATATTGTTCGCTTTGGGCCTAAGCCCTCACGGTTTTATACTTGGCCAACTTCCCAAAAGGCCTCATACTAATGGAGTTAGTGGAACTCTTATTGTTAGGCCCGCATATACCCACAAGGTTGCGCTTCCACCACTCAACTTCACATTAGTATGATATTGTTCGCTTTGGGCCTAAGCCCTCACGGTTTTATACTTGGCCAACTTCCCAAAAGGCCTCATACTAATGGAGTTAGTGGAACTCTTATTGTTAGGCCCGCATATACCCACAAGGTTGCGCTTCCACCATTCAACTCCACATTAGTATGATATTGTCCGCTTTGGGCCTAAGCCCTCACGGTTTTATACTTGGCCAACTTCCCAAAAGGCCTCATACTAATGGAGTTAGTGGAACTCTTATTGTTAGGCCCGCATATACCCACAAGGTTGCGCTTCCACCATTCAACTCCACATTAGTATGATATTGTCCGCTTTGGGCCTAAGCCCTCACGGTTTTATACTTGGCCAACTTCCCAAAAGGCCTCATACTAATGGAGTTAGTGGAACTCTTATTGTTAGGCCCGCATATACCCACAAGGTTGCGCTTCCACCATTCAACTCCACATTAGTATGATATTGTCCGCTTTGGGCCTAAGCCCTCACGGTTTTATACTTGGCCAACTTCCCAAAAGGCCTCATACTAATGGAGTTAGTGGAACTCTTATTGTTAGGCCCGCATATACCCACAAGGTTGCGCTTCCACCATTCAACTCCACATTAGTATGATATTGTCCGCTTTGGGACTAAGCCCTCACGGTTTTATACTTGGCCAACTTCCCAAAAGGCCTCATACTAATGGAGTTAGTGGAACTCTTATTGTTAGGCCCGCATATACCCACAAGGTTGCGCTTCCACCACTCAACTTCACATTAGTATGATATTGTTCGATTTGGGCCTAAGCCCTCACGGTTTTATACTTGGCCAACTTCCCAAAAGGCCTCATACTAATGGAGTTAGTGGAACTCTTATTGTTAGGCCCGCATATACCCACAAGGTTGCGCTTCCACCATTCAACTCCACATTAGTATGATATTGTCCGCTTTGGGCCTAAGCCCCTCACGGTTTTATACTTGGCCAACTTCCCAAAATGCCTCATACTAATGGAGTTAGTGGAACTCTTATTGTTAGGCCCGCATATACCCACAAGGTTGCGCTTCCACCACTCAACTTCACATTAGTATGATATTGTTCGCTTTGTGCCTAAGCCCTCACGGTTTTATACTTGGCCAACTTCCCAAAAGGCCTCATACTAATGGAGTTAGTGGAACTCTTATTGTTAGGCCCGCATATACCCACAAGGTTGCGCTTCCACCACTCAACTTCACATTAGTATGATATTGTTCGCTTTGGGCCTAAGCCCTCACGGTTTTATACTTGGCCAACTTCCCAAAAGGCCTCATACTAATGGAGTTAGTGGAACTCTTATTGTTAGGCCCGCATATACCCACAAGGTTGCGCTTCCACCACTCAACTTCACATTAGTATGATATTGTTCGCTTTGGGCCTAAGCCCTCACGGTTTTATACTTGGCCAGCTTCCCAAAAGGCCTCATACTAATGGAGTTAGTGGAACTCTTATTGTTAGGCCCGCATATACCCACAAGGTTGCGCTTCCACCATTCAACTCCACATTAGTATGATATTGTCCGCTTTGGGCCTAAGCCCTCACGGTTTATACTTGGCCAACTTCCCAAAAGGCCTCATACTAATGGAGTTAGTGGAACTCTTATTGTTAGGCCCGGATATACCCACAAGGTTGCGCTTCCACCATTCAACTCCACATTAGTATGATATTGTCCGCTTTGGGCCTAAGCCCTCACGGTTTTATACTTGGCCAACTTCCCAAAAGGCCTCATACTAATGGAGTTAGTGGAACTCTTATTGTTAGGCCCGCATATACCCACAAGGTTGCGCTTCCACCATTCAACTCCACATTAGTATGATATTGTCCGCTTTGGGCCTAAGCCCCTCACGGTTTTATACTTGGCCAACTTCCCAAAATGCCTCATACTAATGGAGTTAGTGGAACTCTTATTGTTAGGCCCGCATATACCCACAAGGTTGCGCTTCCACCACTCAACTTCACATTAGTATGATATTGTTCGCTTTGGGCCTAAGCCCTCACGGTTTTATACTTGGCCAACTTCCCAAAAGGCCTCATACTAATGGAGTTAGTGGAACTCTTATTGTTAGGCCCGCATATACCCACAAGGTTGCGCTTCCACCACTCAACTTCACATTAGTATGATATTGTTCGCTTTGGGCCTAAGCCCTCACGGTTTATACTTGGCCAACTTCCCAAAAGGCCTCATACTAATGGAGTTAGTGGAACTCTTATTGTTAGGCCCGCATATACCCACAAGGTTGCGCTTCCACCACTCAACTTCACATTAGTATGATATTGTTCGCTTTGGGCCTAAGCCCTCACGGTTTTATACTTGGCCAACTTCCCAAAAGGCCTCATACTAATGGAGTTAGTGGAACTCTTATTGTTAGGCCCGCATATACCCACAAGGTTGCGCTTCCACCATTCAACTCCACATTAGTATGATATTGTCCGCTTTGGGCCTAAGCCCTCACGGTTTTATACTTGGCCAACTTCCCAAAAGGCCTCATACTAATGGAGTTAGTGGAACTCTTATTGTTAGGCCCGCATATACCCACAAGGTTGCGCTTCCACCATTCAACTCCACATTAGTATGATATTGTCCGCTTTGGGCCTAAGCCCTCACGGTTTTATACTTGGCCAACTTCCCAAAAGGCCTCATACTAATGGAGTTAGTGGAACTCTTATTGTTAGGCCCGCATATACCCACAAGGTTGCGCTTCCACCACTCAACTTCACATTAGTATGATATTGTTCGCTTTGGGCCTAAGCCCTCACGGTTTTTATACTTGGCCAACTTCCCAAAAGGCCTCATACTAATGGAGTTAGTGGAACTCTTATTGTTAGGCCCGCATATACCCACAAGGTTGCGCTTCCACCATTCAACTCCACATTAGTATGATATTGTCCGCTTTGGGCCTAATCCCTCACGGTTTTATACTTGGCCAACTTCCCAAAAGGCCTCATACTAATGGAGTTAGTGGAACTCTTATTGTTAGGCCCGCATATACCCACAAGGTTGCGCTTCCACCATTCAACTCCACATTAGTATGATATTGTCCGCTTTGGGACTAAGCCCTCACGGTTTTATACTTGGCCAACTTCCCAAAAGGCCTCATACTAATGGAGTTAGTGGAAGTCTTATTGTTAGGCCCGCATATACCCACAAGGTTGCGCTTCCACCACTCAACTTCACATTAGTATGATATTGTTCGATTTGGGCCTAAGCCCTCACGGTTTTATACTTGGCCAACTTCCCCAAAGGCCTCATACTAATGGAGTTAGTGGAACTCTTATTGTTAGGCCCGCATATACCCACAAGGTTGTGCTTCCACCATTCAACTCCACATTAGTATGATATTGTCCGCTTTTGGCCTAATCCCCTCACGGTTTTATACTTGGCCAACTTCCCAAAATGCCTCATACTAATGGAGTTAGTGGAACTCTTATTGTTAGGCCCGCATATACCCACAAGGTTGCGCTTCCACCATTCAACTCCACATTAGTATGATATTGTCCGCTTTGGGCCTAAGCCCTCACGGTTTTATACTTGGCCAACTTCCCAAAAGGCCTCATACTAATGGAGTTAGTGGAACTCTTATTGTTAGGCCCGCATATACCCACAAGGTTGCGCTTCCACCATTCAACTCCACATTATTATGATATTGTCCGCTTTGGGTCTAAGCCCTCACGGTTTTATACTTGGCCAACTTCCCAAAAGGCCTCATACTAATGGAGTTAGTGGAACTCTTATTGTTAGGCCCGCATATACCCACAAGGTTGCGCTTCCACCATTCAACTCCACATTAGTATGATATTGTCCGCTTTGGGCCTAAGCCCTCACGGTTTTATACTTGGCCAACATCCCAAAAGGCCTCATACTAATGGAGTTAGTGGAACTCTTATTGTTAGGCCCGCATATACCCACAAGGTTGCGCTTCCACCACTCAACTCCACATTAGTATGATATTGTCCGCTTTGGGCCTAAGTCCTCACAGTTTTATACTTGGCCAACTTCCCAAAAGGCCTCATACTAATGGAGTTAGTGGAACTCTTATTGTTAGGCCCGCATATACCCACAAGGTTGCGCTTCCACCATTCAACTCCACATTAGTATGATATTGTCCGCTTTGGGCCTAAGCCCTCACGGTTTTATACTTGGCCAACTTCCCAAAAAGCCTCATACTAATGGAGTTAGTGGAACTCTTATATGCTAGTCACCTGTCTAAGCCCTCACGGTTTTATACTTGGCAAACTTCCCAAAAGGCCTCATACTAATAGAGTTAGTGGAACTCTTATATGCTAGTCACCTCTAGCATTATCTTCAGATGTGGGACATGGGTTGACCCCAACAGATATGCACACATAGCCATTTTAAGATAAAATCCCATTCAATTATCTAAATATAAATAATATATATATTTTAAGATAAAATCCAAACTTTTACTAAATTTTATAATTCACCTTTTAAAACTTGGGACATAATTTTATATTGCATATACACACACACACACACACACACACATATATATATATATATAATACAAGTTCAATTAATATATTTTTTATAATCCTTTCCATTCAATTTATTATTTTCTAAAAGATTTTCCAAACTCACTGCAACTAATCATGACTAATTAGACAATGATGTCGTATTAGGTAAAAACTTCCATAGAAAGTCATCTTAGTTTTATTTTATTTATACTTACTAAAAAAAACCATTCTTATCCAAATCTTAAATCTAACTAATTAGGACATAATACCCATGATTCACGTAACATTTTTTTTTTCTTTAAGATACGATATTTTGTACATTAATTAGGACATTTCGATTTGTCTTAGATCTCTTAACTTTCCACTAATACTATTGACCCTTTTCTTCTCATACAGTTTTGATTATATATATATATATATAATATATATATATATATATAATATTTGCATGTAAATTAAATACGTGTAACTAGGGTTACCATACTGAGCTAAAATAAATTGATATTATGAGACATGGACAGTGGACCATAACATATTAACATTTAATATCCATTACTATACTGATAGTCAATTATTGAGGAGACAGCCGCATCTGATTGTTGCCGTGCAAATAAATCAACTCCATTTATTTATTTATAATAAGAAAATTAATTAAGATGACAGTTAATTTTAAAAAAAACAAATAAATTTCGATTTTGAATTTATAACCTTTTAAAGTCATAAATAATTAAGTTAACAATCAAAACTACACCTTCTTAATTTGATTTTTTTTTTTTGAATAAAATTATATGATACTCTTTTAATTAATATTTTTAAAAACAATTTTTTTAAGTTATCATCTTAGGAAACAACTAATATATATATATATATATATATATATATATATATTTGTAATATTTAGAAAATTAAGTTGTATTGATCTTTATTTATACTTTGATACTTTTATAAATTAATATTCTATAATTTATTATTATTGATTATTCTTATTGAAGAAAGTTAGTTAAATGAAACTTTATATTTTTTTTTTTAGAAAAACAAAAAAACATTAAATTTTGGGAGGACTTGTTATTTTTGTTTAAAATATGAATAAAATTTTATCTTTCGAACTTAAAAATTAATTTGTGAATTTTACTATATTTGGAAAAACGTAAATTTTTTGAAGTGTTATAAAATTTATATAAATATACAATTCCACCTCTCCCCCTATTTTCGTTTTAGATAATCAAATAAGTTTAAAATCTTTGTGTATTGATAAAGGACTTTTCAGACTCTTTATAAATATAATTTTTATAAATATAATTATAAATATAAATTTTCTCTAAAAAATATAATACTCAATATAATTATAAATATAAATTTTCTCTAAAAAATATTTATAAGTAAAAATTTGAGTACGTGTAATCAAATGTTCAATGTTTTAAAAGGAAAATTACGAAACTTCCTTATTTGGACTTAAGTGATCATTTACAAAATTAAGTACAAATAAGGAAGTTCCGTAATTTTTCTTTTAATTTACAATATTATAATAAAATATTAATTATATGAAATTTTTTAATTTAAATAAAATTATGATTTAAATCCTAATTTAAGTAAACATAGCTGCTATTCTAGATACCTTTGCATATTATCCAAAATCCACTATTTGTATCGGCAAACACGTTGCAATCCACAAGTTGACTCACCAACACAATTTATTATATATATATTTGTTCATTATTTCATACAATTCAAAAACAAACTAAAAAAAAACTAGCTGAATTATTAGCTCACGCAACTGCTATTTCAGCGAGATTTGCACTTTATTCACACAATACATACATACATATATATATATAAACACACCATGCATTGCAAACCACAAGTACTACAGCTGCGTGTCTTCTTCATTTCCAAATTTTCATTTGAGATGATGAGTCTCGATGTCTTTCGAGAAATGAAGACAAAACTCCATTAAAGTATGAGGATCTGGAATATTAGGGTTCTTCTTCTCGTATTCAAAAGTCCAGATTACCAGATTGTTTACACCTTTAGTATCCACATGAACAGTTATATGAAAGTTTTTGTACAATTGCATTATATCTCCTTCTATAACTTCGAATTTCACCAGTTTGTTTGCCTCATCTATGGCTCTGACAACCTCTTTCGCCACTTTCCCTTTCCCCTCTGATCAATAATAAAGTATACCGTTAATAAAACACACATATATACACAAATATATATATATATATGGAAGATTTTGAAATATTTGATTGTAAGAATTAATTTATTATATCAAGAATTCTAAACTGAAAGATATCTTGCCGATCATATTAAATTGAATTTTTTTTGCTTAGGACACAAGATGTCCTAAATGAGTTCTAATTATGGGAAAATATTTTTTGCCGGAGAAAGTTCTTATCCTAAATTTAAAACAGCTGTATATATATATGAATTAAAGATTGAATCTTTGACATTAGAGAAAATTAAATTAAATTATGTGTTCTTGATGAGTTAAATTTAATTTTTTAAGTTGAAGGACATACCATGTGTATAATTCCAGCAGATGACAGATCCAACTTTTCCCCAATCACCTTTATGAAGATCAACGCTTTGGATCTTATCTGGACTCATCCCTGAAATATGATGAGGTCTTTCCCTAAAGATTTCATGGAACACATCACCATCAGATTTTATCTCAAGTTGAGAAACGAGTTTTCCAGTTAAGGATTTAGCCATGGTTTCAGAATATTGTTTAGAAGAAGTTCAAGAGAAAGAAGAGAAATGATTTTAGAGTGATAAAGGAAATGGTTCTTGTGGGAAATACTTCGACACTTTCTACCTATTTATAATACGAAGATCGAGCGCCAGCTGCCTTCGGTTATTGTTTTTTTAATTTTGTTAGTTATTTTATTTATTTATATATATATATATATATATATTGCACTTGAAGAAGGAAAATGGGATAGCAACAACACCTAATGATGTAGTCTGACTCTGATTACTCTAATTCCCTTTCCGCTATTCCTTCTTTTCCTGGCGATATATCTTTCTCGCTAGTGCTTTGTTATTTGTGATGTGTTCTTTCTTGGATATCTCTCGTTGTTCTTGATGTGTTATTTCTCTCTTTTGCCTTTTGTGTATCTAATGTGTTCTCTCCTTCTTTCCTCTCTTCTTGGATAGGTATTTATATACCATTGTCTACAAGATGTGGGCTTTTTATGTTATGGGCTTCTTTTAGATATTTTGTGTTACGATGATATTAAATTAGATATGGTGGTACATTATATGTGAGTTGTTCAGGATATTTTCTGATGTGGGGTTATATTTGTACATACACTTTGGGGGATATTTGTACATATACCATGGGGGATATTTGTACATATACCATAAGCATTTTTTTTTTGTTTTTTGGGTTTCGGGATTCTTACGTGGGTGGTAGTGGAAATGTGACAGTGTGGTTTTGTTACGACGGGTGTGACCGAATGGTATGGATTGATTCTGAGAGAAAAGAACGGAATGAAAAGGATGGAAGAAAAAGGAAAAAAAAAGGGGGGATTCGGGCGGACGAATGATGGGGGGAAATAAGTACGGGGGGTTTCGGGCGAGGGAGATGGGTGAAATATGGGTTTGTGGTCGGTGGGTTTCGGGAAGTTGGAGTATCGGATTTGTAATGATGCGTTATGATGTGTGCGAGACTGTGATGAGACGTGTCTGACGCTTCGGTAGACGTGATGGCGTGCTGTAGAGAAGGTGATGTGTGGGAAGCGTGCTGTAAAGATAAGAATATAGAATAAATCAACGCAATCTTAACAAGTGCAAGTATACACCGGTCAACAAGTAATATATGTACCTAAGTACAAGATTATCGATCCCACAGGGACTATGTATGCCAATTACAAATGTAAATACGATTGTACAAATGGTTAAAAGAATAAAAGAATAATGAATAATGAATCATAAAAGAATAAAAGAATAAAGAATGATAAATCATGAATCAGAGATTGGTCTAATGCTACGGCATTCCTACTCCTAACTAAACTAACAATTAAAGGTTAGCCTACTGGAGATAACCACAAGAGTACTGCAGGTAATACAATGCTGCGGCATTCACGCCAAAAATGTAAGTACAAACCAGAGATGAATCTAAGTATACAAAGCATGCTTTCAGTTCCATATCAATGCTACAGCATGTCTAGTTTCACCCAGACTACTTGATCTACTAGTCTAGATCCCCGATAACATCGTCCCATGGACTACGAAATACCGTGGACCTAGTGCAGCGCTAGGCAGTGGATTTACCGCTGGTTACGCAGTTTTCAGGAGTCCACTACAATGTTGAGTGCACTTTCGTGTTTTTACCGCTGGTTACGCAGTTCTCAAATCTAGCGACACATAATTATCACGTCCACTTAGTTCCCCTCCGTTAGAAGGCCAGCCACTAGCTCGATTCATACATTGGACAGTCGTAACCGCAAGTGATGTTAAATCAATTTAATGTAATTACATGAATAAACCAAGCATCGCCCCATACAAGAATTAAACATAAAAACAGAATGCAATGTTGCAGCATACTCGTCATCATAATCCAAACAGTGTATTCAACATGCTCATATTTAACTACACTACAACATCTTCAGGTAAAAAAAATATATTATGCTGAAACGAATCAAGGAAAACAAAGATCAACGTAATAGGAAAGATAGTCCCTAGGTCCGTAGTGACACCAATCAACGGAGTCAAGCCTAAGACGGAAAATAAATCACTCCCAAAACATTTTTAATCAACCCTTGAACCAAGAATCATGAAAGACAAGGACTAACGTAATAGGAAAAACAGTCCCTAGGTCCGTAGTGACACCAATCAACGGAGTCAAGCCTAAGACGGAAAACATATTACTCCCAAAACATTTTTAATTAATCCTTGAACGCATGTAAACATTCTCGTATTACAAAGAACATTTAGTTACAAAAACAGTAGCAAATTGAGGAAATGGAGAGAGGATTACTTTGGCCGGAGATCACCCTACTGCCCGAATCGGTTTAATCAATCTGCTGCCCTTCATTTCCACTGCTTGATGCTGCTGCGTCTCTACTGCTCAGCTGATGAATGCTTCAGCAAGTCACCCTGCTCACTCTTGGGTTCTTCCCTCCTAAAAGTTAGTCTAAAACTAAAAAGAAAAACTAAACTATCCTAAGAAAAACTAAGAAGAAAAAACAATCTCTCTATCTCGGCCAAAAGCCAAACTAAAACTACAAATACTAGCTCTCAAACTCTCCAAGACTAGCCTAAAAAAACTTCCTCTCGGTTCTTCACATACATATAGCCTCTTTGTGTACCGAGTGCCATTACCAAGCTGCCATGTGTCCAAAATTCTGGAATTGTCTCCAAAAATTCCAGCTAATAGTCAAAATAAATCCCAGCTGCCTTCTGGAGTTTTTGTCATCTTCCTCTAAATGCTGCAGGATTTGCAGCCGGTCTCCCGCTGCTTTCTGTGATCTTTTGTCGTTTTCCTCTAATGCTGCAGCATTTGCAGCAGAGTTTTTGTCTTGTGCTTCTGACAGTCGCAGGATCTTCAGCAGAACTTCAGAACTTTCTGCAGGAGTTTTGTCCTTTTCCTCTGAAGGCTGCAGAGTCAGCAGCAACATTTCAGCTGCTTCCCTGAAATTCTTGTCTTTTGTTTCGACTTTCTTGTCCACCATTTGACCTGCAATTTCACAAACAAACATATATATATATATATATATGTGCAAAATGGATAGGACAAAAGAAATAAATGCATAGTACCGCAAGTTCAGCTTTAATTAATATGCTCAGCTGGATTTTTAAGTGACAAATAGTGTGTGAGTGTATATTATATATATATATATATATATATATATATGTATAGATGCAAATTATCCACACATATTTCACGTTCTTCACGGTCAACCTTCATCCAACATTCTTTCACCAATTTCACCCATCAAAATTCCCTTTTTACCAATTTGACCTCAAAGAAGCATAACACGTATTTCTTTTTTGCTCTGTTTTTGTTCTTCTTTTCTTTTTAAAGTTGAGAGGGTGCTTTCATTTTTCACACATGTTTTCATACACAAACCCTCAATACGTAGAGCATTTATATCAAAAGTTCAAAATTTCCTTAAATACCACTAATCCCAGAAAAATGATAATGCTGCAGCATTGAGCTGCGGCATTCCTATGTTCCTTACCATAGCATTCTTAGTATACCCCCAAACTTATGTTCAACAATGTTCACAGCAGACTAAGATCAAGTTTTAGGGATGACAAAGAATGGATACATGCAAATCATTTAGGATAAGTGGCTCTTTGATAAGGGTGTCAAGAAATTAGGCTTAGGCTCAACTTGGGTTAACTAAGGAAGCAAAATACATTAGGGTAGGCTAGAAAGGCTCAAACGATTCAAGAACATGCCTCAATCATTTCTATATTACCAAATCTACTAGGATTTCGCCTCAAGGACTATAACAAATGAGTCTAAAAATTCTGAACCTTCATACCAAAGTGTCTCTTTTTATGAACATGAAATCTACAAGTAAGGCCATGTGCAAAAGATAGGGAGTAGAAATAATTCTCACTTAAAGTCAACTAATACCTAATTATTCTCAAAAGAAGGTACAAGGTCTACGAGAATGTATTTTCGTTTTTTAAGATAACATCATAAATCAGGTCCCAAAAGTCTACGCTAATCCTACTGAAGCTAAGGTTCTAATGGGTCATATGATAATGCAGCTGCATTCATGCAATCAGGTCTTCTATGCCAGATCAATCAATTTATAAGGCATCCTAAAACAGTTTTTCAGACAAGGCATCTATGCATTCAAATAGATCACTCAGAATTTCAGCACAGAGGATGTTCATGCATTCAAAAGACAGCAGGAAACATTTTTAAAGGTAGCACCATTTTTGAACTTTTTGCCCTAAGAGAACACCCTCCCCCAAAATTAAAGGGAAGCAATGTCCTCATTGCTTTAACATAGAAATTTGGATGGCAGGCCAAGCAATGTAACAACACAGAACAAAACAAAACAAAAGGAGTCAAAACAAAACAAAATAAAATAAAACAAATGACAAGTAAAGTTGTTCAAGGCCTGCACAGCAGGCAATTTAAAGTACAATCCATAAAACAAAAACAAAAGTAAAGGAGTTCAGGGGTTTAGAACTACTCCCGTCTCAAGGGAGTGCATCAAGGTGTGAGGATAACATCATCGTCCTCCATCCGGTTGGGATCTTCATTCGGTAAGAGTTCAGGCGGGAAGACAGACCATGGATTACCAGCCTGCAGACGGTTTCTGGGTAGAGATTTGAGGAAGGCCTCGTTGTGTGCACGGATGTACCTCCAAAAAAATTTGAAGTTGAGCGTATATCTGCCTGGTCATTACTGCAGCATTGTCTGAACTTGATGCTGCAGCATCCGATGCTGCTGGAGAAGGGATGTCAGTTGCTGCTGACACAGGTGTTGGGGCTGGTGGTGTTCTCTTAGGTGGCTGGGGCTGTGGTGGTGGGGGGAGAATCCTGCGAAGATCATGGGCAGAAATTGTCCCACCCGGATAAAAGTCGTCATCAATAATATCCACATCAGCTCCAGCAGCCCTTCACAATAAACAAATTAATGTGGGGAAAAACATCTCCCCACTTCTTTTGTTAGAACAAGCCCTTATCTGCTCACATATGAGCTTTTCCACGTTTATCGTTTTGGCGTTGATAATGCACGCCAGCAGCACTACCCTCTCAACATTCAGAGTCGACGTATGATTTGTGGGCATCAGGGAGTACCTCACAAAGTAGAACCAAATTTTAGCCTCATCAGTCAGAGATTCCCGCTTGCATGTCTTGTTTCCGCTCTTTGATAGCGTCCACTCGGTCCCAGGAACGGTCATTTCATGCAGCACTTTATCACATGCCTCCAGATCGGTTAGGAAAGAGTAGTACTCATCGTTATCGTTGTCGTAGTTCATTAACTCGAACAACTGGTTGATTATCCGTGGATTTAAAGGTACCAGCAGCTCTCTTACAAATACGGCGTACACACTGTTTCTCCATAGGTTGGAGTAGAACTCCCGGACAACTCCAGTGTTCGGTTCGACTCGTTGGGAGCAAAACATTTCCCAGCCCAGCACTCTGATTATATGCCTGCATGTTTCAGGAAGAGGGTACGGTGTCTCACCTGTTAGATCAAACCCTAAATCCTCGAGATATTGTTTCTCTGCGTACAGCTCAGTCATTCTGGTTTCAGCATCAGACGATGAGAATTGCTCTCTCGGGGGGGGGCGGGGGGTTTCAGGCTACTTGCTTAGTTCTCATCTGAAAAGATTAAAACATGTAAGAATAATATGCCTAGAGAGGCTACAGCTATCAAACAGTCCCGAGATGTTAGATAGAACTTGCAAGTAAGACTGAAAAGAAAACCAACAGTCACGGACTGTTTTTACTTGGTCACCACATAATCATACTTCCAACAGAGATAACAAGAATTGCAATACCCGCAGTATATCCCAATCAAAGCCATTTAGCAAAATGAAAAAATTGACAACAAATTAAGCACAGTTTTAGTCAACAGATCCAATCCAGAAAAATCAGTCTTTGTTTCCAAAGTATTCAGTTAAAATCATGCAGTACGTGCTGGTGTACCCGACATAAGATAAGATTTTAAAGACCCGTAAAATTACCTATCTATCCCGTCTGCAATTCAGCACTGGCCCAAAAAATTATTTTGCAAAATTCCCGAGGATAAGAGACAACTGCAAAAATTTTCAAAATTCCCTAGGGATACCAGTTTAAAAATATCATTCAGAAATAGATACTATCAACAGCAAAAATATCCCTCCATCTCAAAGTCATTCAAAAAAAAATTCCAACCTCCTTTTATCAGAAATCAGTGGATAGTATAATACCCATTTCAAAATAGAGCTTGTTTTCTGAAAATTTAACTTGAACCCAGAAAATAAAACGTAGCTTTTTCAGTAAACCCAGAATGCGGAACCCATCATTTAGCACAAAAATTGCAGAAAATCCAGTCGTTAGCAAGAACAGCATGCTTTGAAATAAAAAACTACAGCCACCCATTCACACAGAAACACCCATTTTGTTCACATTTACACAGTAAATCTGATGATATTAAGCATAAATCCACAGCCCACTCACTGTATACCAACAAAAAATTTCTATATTTTCGTCCAAAAAGAAAAAGAAAACCAGATCTGAGCATGGTCTCGCAAAATCAGTGAAGGAGGAAAGAAGACCCATTCTCTTCGGATGACCCAGAAAAATAGAAAAGAATAATCCCGGCCGCAACCTTACAGTTTTACCTTCAGATTAAAGTAAGAAAACATACCTTCAGTGTGTTGTTTGCGTCGGATTTTTGTTTGAGAGCTTCGGTCAGAAGAAGAACAGAAGGTGTTTCCTTGAGTACTTCGGTGGCAGAAGAACAGAAAGTTTTTCCTTTTCCCCTTTTTTTTCTTTCTTTCTTTCAGTAAGATGTAAGTGCAGTGAGAGGAGTGTAAATGTTTCTCTTGTTTTTAAGTGTGAAGTGCTTTCAGTCGGGTGAGTGAAAACAAATGAAGGTTGGTGTCTTTTGGTTTCTCTAACTAGGAGGCATCCATTTCCTTAGAAAATTAGATATAGAATATGGAATATAGTAATGAATACTCACCTTGGGAAGAGAATGGAAATTGAAAAGGCACCTTTTTGTTTCTTGAAAGTCATAAAGAAAGGGTTGACTGAATTTTCTATTACCCATTTGTTCATTTTGTCTTTTATCCAGAAGTAGGATGAGTGTTCTGTCCCAAAATATATATATATTGTATGTATATCTTCTTTTGACTGTATGTATATCTTCTTTTGACCTCTTTTTGACCTCTTTTTGACCTGCAATAAAGACAGAACAAGACAAAGAAATAAAAAAGCTAGAAATGGTGTGAATGTTCTGCCCCAAAATATATATATACTATATGTATACCTCTTTTTGACCTTCAATAAAGGCAGAACAAAACAAAGAAAATAAAAAAAAAGTTGTCGGGTACAGGGGTACCCGACACATAATGATGAGACAAAAGAGGCAGAACTAATAAATAACCAAAAAAGACAAGAAAAACTGCAATTAAAAAATAAATAAATCAGCAATTAAAATGACTAAACAGTCAGCAAATAAAAATAGAAAATAAAATAAATAAACAGAAATAACCGAAAACTAGAAAATAGAAATAAGTAATCAGGAAAATCAGTAAATAAAATAAATAAACAGAAAAGAACGGAAAAATAAATAAATAAAAAGAAAAGAAAAACAGAAAATAAAATAAGTAAACAGGAAGCAAATAAATTAAATAAACATAGACGAAAGAAAATTGGAAAATAAATAATAAAAAAAAAGAAAAGAAAAACAGAAAATAAAATTGGAGAGTGTTCACTTGAATTTTGCATTTGTGTGGGGTCCACCTAATTCTTCATCATTGAGCAATGATAGAGAATTAACGGTTTGCTCTTGGTCTCCATCTCTGTAGATTTTTAGTCTATGCCCGTTGACTTTAAACTTGGTCCCCGTTTTGTCCACAATTAAGACCACTCCATGAGGATGAATTTGTTCAATTGTGTACGGTCCGGTCCATATCGACTTCAATTTTCCTGGAAATAGTCTCAATCTTGAATCGAAAATCAAAACTTGCTGTCCAACTTCAAAATTTCTTGGCTGGAATCATTAGTGGGGAATGTTGCAGCTTCCACCCACTTGGACACATAATCCACTGCCATTAAAATGTATGAATTCCCAAACGAAGGTGGGAAAGGTCCCATAAAATTAATGCCCCATACATCAAAGAGTTCCACTTCCAAAATGTTGGTGAGAGGCATTTCGTTTCTTCTTGAGATGTTTCCTACTCTTTGGCAGCGATCACACCTTGCCACAAACTCATAACAATCTTTAAATAATGAAAGCCAAAAGAAACCAGATTGTAGTACCTTTGCTGCAGTTCTTGACCCTCCAAAATGTCCTCCACATGGTGAGTTGTGACATTGAAAAATGATGTCCTCAATTTCATCATCGTTTACACATCTCCGAATCACTTGGTCTTTGCATTGCTTGAACAAAAAGGGTTCCTCCCAAAAATAACTTTTTACATCATGGAGAAACTTCTTCGTTCATGGTATGAGAAATCCGGCGGCATTGCACCACTGGCCAGAAAGTTAGAAAAATCTGCATTCCACGGCATCTTCATGTCTTCTGAAATTTCCAACAATTGTTCATCAGGAAAATGTTCATTAATTGGGATATGAAATCCCCCTTGTTGCTCCAATCGAGATAAATGATCAGCCACTTGATTCTCCACTCCTTTCTTGTCCTTGATTTCCACATCAAATTCTTGTAGGAGTAGAATCCATCTAATGAGCCTTGGTTTTGAGTCCTTCTTTGCAAGTAGGTATTTGATGGCAGAATGATCGGTGTAGACTATCACTTTCGTGCCCACCAAATAGGACCTGAATTTATCAAAGGCAAACACAACAGCAAGTAACTCTTTTTCAGTAACAGTGTAATTTACCTGAGCCTCAGTGGGTGTCTTGCTAGCGTAATAGATGGAATGAAAAATTTTGTTATGTCGCTGCCCCAAAACAGCACTTACTGCATAGTCACTTGCATCACACATTAGCTCAAATGGTAAACTCCAGTCAGGTGCTATGATAAAGGGGGCTGAAATAAGCTTTTGTTTGATCTCCTCAAATGTTGCGGCACAGGCTGTATCAAAAGAAAGCACATTATCTTTTTCTAATAATTGACATAAAGGCTTAGATACCTTAGAAAAGTCTTTGATGAATCTCCGGTAGAAGCCTGCATGTCCCAAGAAGCTTCGAATGTGTTTCACGATTGTTGGGGTTGGTAGCTTTTCAATCACTTGTATCTTTGCTCGGTCTACTTCAAGACCTTTCTTTGAAATCCTGTGACCCAACACAATTCCTTCTCTAACCATAAAGTGACACTTCTCCCAGTTGAGGACTAAGTTGGTGTCCTCACAACGCTTAAGTACATTGGCCAAATTTTCTAAACAATTATCAAAAGAATCCCCAAATATGGAAAAGTCATCCATAAAAACCTCTAAGTATTGCTCCACCATATCTGTGAAAATGGCCATCATGCAGCGTTGTAATGTTGCTGGAGCATTGCATAATCCAAATGGCATCCTTCTGAAAGCAAATGTACCATAGGGACAAGTGAAAGTAGTTTTGTCCTGGTCCCCTGGTGCTACAACAATTTGGTTGTACCCTGAATAACCATCCAGAAAACAATAATACTCATGTCCAGCTAACCTGTCCAACATCTGGTCAATGAAAGGCAATGGAAAGTGGTCCTTCCTCGTGGCTTTGTTGAGTTTCCTATAATCAATGCATATGCGCCATCATGTGACTGTTCAGGTAGGAATCAACTCATTGTCTTCATTTGTTACCACTGTGATTCCTCCTTTCTTGGGCACACATTGTATAGGACTTACCCAAGAACTGTCAGAGATGGGGTAGATGATGCCAAAATCCAGCTGATACGCGAAAATCGTATCACTTTTTTAGCATGTTTTTATGTATGATTTCGGGTGAAATTGATAGGAAATTGATCTCAATTGTTTGTTAATTACTCAATTTCACGGTTTTTATGATTTTGGAAGTGTCAGGTGAAAAGTAGATGAAAACAGCAAATTTTTGGGCAAAAACGCAATTTTTGGAAATATTGACTTAGTCAACGGGTCAGGACGGGTGTCCCGAACCCGGGACGGGCGTCCCGACCTGGTCAACAGATCAGGACGGGCGTCCCAATCCGGGACGGGCGTCCCGAACCCCCAGAACTAGTCCCACATCGAATTTTTGATGAAAAATCACCCCGAGAAGCTGCTATAAATACCCCAGGCCTCCAGCAGTTGAAATCATTCCTCTCCACTCGATCTTAGTCATTTAGTGGTTTCCAATGTACACTTCTCTAGTACACAACTCACTCAGAGACTCGGATCTCAGTTTTCTTTCTTGTTAGTGTTTTCTTTTTGTTTCTGAGAAATAGTCTCAGATCTTAGGATTACATAGATAGGTTCGTTTTTGGTATTCATAGAATACCCGGGATTTCGTTAGGGGATCCTAAGAGGGCTCGAGGCGTTCGAAGAGTCAGTCCACAGGGCTGGGCTTAAGCCGGGTTGTTAAGTAAAGCCCAGCTACTAGGCTGAGGAAGCGTCCTCCGAAGGTTCTGACGAGCAGAGTCGGGTCAAGCAGTACGCTCCAACGGCGTGACTACGTAAAGGGTGATTTCTTTATGGCATCAGTCCCCCCTGTCCCTCTCTTTATATGTTGTTATTGTGTTTGTCCAAATACTGATTTGAATACCAGATTATGTTTTTATGAATATTTGTGATATATGTTGAAGATATTATGTTTTTCTAGAAATGGCCACCTGCTTAAATATCCATTATGTCTGCATGTCTATTGCCGTTCTTTTAAACTGAATTTAAGGTTATAGACAATTCCTAACCACGGTCTATTCATAACCTGTTTAGTTTAACAGACATCAATTAGTATTGGTGTCTGCCATACTAGATAAAATAATCTGCGGAACACCCTGTTGGTTGAAAGTAGTCTAGGTAGGCTGAGTAGAGTTTTATGCCGGCGGTTATGAGACGAGCGGTATGATCCCCAAAGTGACATAGGGCGTTCATTGCTGACCTTAGTCCGAGCCGTGAGTAGGGCTGTTTACCTTGGCGATGGGGCGGTAGCATAGATACTCAGATGTGGTAACCTTTAGACACAGAACATAGTTGCAATCCAGGCCAAGACATGTCTAAAATACTCGAATATAGGTCAATCAACGTATAGTAACAGTATAACATGAAATCAGGATCTCGTCTATAAAACATGTTCAGGTTTATTTAGACTGAAACCTAGTGGAGAATGAATCACCTTCTCATCAAAGTATTTGATGAAGATTGCATAACTGGACCATAAGATAGGAGTTAGGATAAAAGGCTAGTTACTACTAAGCCGTTGCCACTTTCCTAGGAGTACAATAATTAACTTAATAAAATCGTAGATACTTTCCAACAGACTAGCTACACGATAGGTACTCTGCCTTAGGTTCTGGCTGATTAAGTGACACCATAGAGACTAAATGTGACAATTAGTCAATCACAGTCCTTAATTACTCAAAATCAACATAGGGTAAAATAACACCTATTTAGCACGTCAACTGGAATCGCATCAGATTTTTGGTGCCGTTGCCGGGGAAATATCATAATGAATTTAGGATTCCTGATCAAAATTCTAGAGGCTTATGATAGGTAACGGTAGTAACCTAGACTTTAGACCCAACACTTATGTTATACCAGTTAGATAATCAGTTTCCGAAATATAGGGTTATCATAACTAATTAATTTTAGATGTTATTTGGAATTAAGATACTTAGGATAATCAAATTTTAGAAAATTATTCTAGAACCATATTGAGGGAATTTAATTGCTTTCGAAATATTAAAAGAAGGAAAAAAAAAAATTTAATTTAAAAATCCTAAAAAAATTGTACTTTTCTTGTTTAATGGTAAGTTGTTCTCTTTTCCCTATCTTTCGTGTTTTCTCCTTTTGAATAGTTGTTTTGTTTTATTTTCTCCTTCTTCCAAATTTTTAAGTTTTCACTTTCCCTGTAACCCCACTAACTAGTTTGCTCAGGCTAAAACGTATTCTTCTATGTAGTTGCATGACTCGATCTTCAGAAGCTAACCTTGAAACACCAGTTGAGAATCCTGAACGAATCATTCGCACAACTAATAGGAGAAGAACAGAAATGGCTGCTGAAAGACCTACCCTTGAATCCTACATCCAGCCACAGACTATCCCAGTCTCATCTGCCTTCCGAATCCCTGGGAACCCTCGCTATGATCTTAAACCGAATGTGATCCAGCTGATTATAAATCGAGTTCAGTTTGGAGGAACTGCAGCCGAGAATCCGCTGGAACACCTATCTGATTTCTCCTCTCTTTGCGAAGGCCTCAAGGGAGATCATACTGCAGAAGTAACTAAACTCAACCTTTTTCCCTACTCACTGAGGGACAGAGCTAAGAGATGGTTGGCCCAGCTACCTACTAACTCCATCACCTCTTGGGACGAGTTAAGCAAAGCCTTCCTGGAAGAGTACTACTCTGCAGCAAGGGTCCTAGAATATCGAAGGGCTCTATCCAGTTTTACTCAAACTGCTGATGAGACAGTGATCGAAGCTTGGGACAGATTCAAGGAGCTACTCAAGCTCTGCCCCCAACATGGACTTACCGAAGCACTGCTGATCCAGCAATTCTACTGGGGTATGACGGACATGGGCAAGCAAGTTCTTGATGGACTCAATCCCCAGAGCGGGTTCAATGGAATGAGTGATGTAGATGCTAGAAACGCTCTGGAGAGGCTCTATAGGAATAGCAAGAACTGGCGAACAAGTGATCGAGCTAAGAAGCAACCAGTAAATGCGGCCATAGCCTCCACCGATGATCAATTTGAAGCACTGAAGGCCAGCATTGCTAATCAGATGAATGCTTTCCAACAAGGGAAAAGTGTTTAGCCAGTATATCAAGTCGCTCTGCCCGCACCAAGGAATTACATCGTTCCAATCGACCCCATGCAAGAATTCGGGGACATACTGAAAGGCATTGCCGACTCTAACAAGGAGATGATAGAGTCAAACAGGAAGGTCCAGGAAGCTCATGCAGAAAGAATTCAACAAAATGAGAATAGGCAGACGCAGATTGAGCAGATAGTCAGGGACACACAAGCCTCCTTGCAGACATTAGAAAGACAAATGGGACAGTTATCGATCCATCTACCTCATCGGTCACAAGGAACGCTATTTAGCAACATTGGGACCGACCCATTAAATGATTGCAAGACCTTAACTCTGAGATCTGGTGAAACTCTAAATCCTTCTTTCCCAAAATCTTCTCACACTTCTACTTTTGTACAGGAAAAAGAAGATAGCTCTGAGGAATTAACGCCGACAGTAGTTGAAAACAAAGTAGCAGAGAAAGAGAAGAAAGAGTCCATCCTTGAGTACCGGCCAAGAGTACCTTACCCTACAAGACTAATGCAGAATAAAGATAAGGAGCAACTCGAGAGGTTTTTCAAAACTTTTGGTAAAATTCATGTTAATTTACCTTTTCTTGATGTTATTTTTGAAATGCCTAAATATGCTAAATTTCTGAAGGATATTATTAGTAACAAAAGAAAGATTGACATGGACAAAGTAATTCTTAATGAAGGATGTTCGGCAGTTCTCTTGAACAAATTGCCTTCCAAAAAGAAAGATCCAGGTTGTTTCACCTTGCCATGTACAATAGGCAATATTACTAATATGCATGCTTTAGCAGACTTAGGAGCTAGCATAAATGTAATGCCATCTAGTTTATTTGATAAATTAGGTTTGCATGATTTGAAAACGACTAGAATGTGCATACAACTTGCTGATAGGACAGTAAAAATTCCTAGGGGGATAATTGAAGATCTCTTAGTAAAGGTTGGAAAATTTGTCTTTCCTGTGGATTTTGTTGTCATGGATATGAATGGTGAAAGTGATGTACCCTTGATTCTAGGTCGACCTTTTCTAGCTACCTCTAAGGCATTGATTGACGTCAACAATGGTCAAATAAAACTAAGGGTAGAAAATGAAGATATGACTTTCAACTTGAATGAAACCCTTAAGTATCCTATGCATTTAGATGATGATTGTTATTCTGTGGATGCATTTGACCATTTGATTGGAACTAACTGTTGGACTTAATCTCCGATTATCCAGTCTTAAATATAGACTCTTTGGCCCTGGAAAAACCTGACTTTGACACTTCTGATTATGAAACCAGTACTAACGATTTCGTTGAGATAGGTGCTCATGAGTTGGGATTAGAAAAGATCTCTTTAGAAGAGCCCCCAGAAGTGGAATTGAAGGAATTACCAAGCCATCTGTGTTACGACTTCCTAGACGCTGAACAAAAGCTTCCCATTATTCTTGCAGCAGACCTGACTGCAGAACAAAAGAAGTCAACACTGGACATACTCAGAAGGAATAAAAGAGCCTTTGCATACAAAATTGCGGATATACCAGGTATAAATCCTAGTTTTTGTTCGCATAAGATCCTTTTAGAAAATGAGTTTAAGCCATGTGTGCAACCTCAAAGGAGGTTGAATCCTAATGTGTGTGATGTTGTTAAGAAAGAAGTCATTAAACTGTTAGATGCAGGACTTATCTACCCTATCTCAGATAGTGAGTGGGTAAGCCGGTGCAGGTAGTACCTAAGAAAGGCGGTATAACAGTTGTTAGGAATGAGCATAATGAACTAATCCCTACGAGAACTGTAACTGGTCATCGTGTATGCATAGACTATAGAAAACTAAATACAGCCACACGAAAAGATCATTTCCCCCTTCCTTTTATTGACCAAATGTTAGAAAGATTAGCTGGACATATGTTTTATTGCTTTCTTGATGGGTTCTCTGGTTATTTTCAAATTCCTATTTCCCCTGAGGACCAGCATAAAACTACGTTCACATGCCCTTTTGGAACATTTGCATATAGAAGGATGCCTTTTGGTTTGTGTAATGCACCTGCTACATTTCAACGTTGTATGACTGCTATCTTTGAGGACATGTTAGGAAAATCTATGGAAGTATTTATGGATGACTTTTCTGTTTTTGGTAATTCATTTGAGGTTTGTCTAAAGAACTTGGAGTTAATGTTGAAACGCTGTATAAAATCTAACCTGGTTTTAAATTGGGAAAAATGCCACTTCATGGTAAAAGAGGGAATTGTTTTAGGAGATAAGATATCACACCTAGGTGTGGAAGTAGATAAGGCAAAAATTGAAGTTATTTCAAAACTACCTCCTCCCAAAAATGTGAGAGCCGTTAGGAGTTTTTTGGGACACGCTGGCTTTTATCGTAGGTTTATAAAAGATTTTTCATCAATAGCCAGGCCGTTGACCAATTTACTCGGAAAAGATGTTCCATTTGTCTTTGATGAGAAATGTCTAAAAGCTTTTAATAGACTTAAAGAACTCTTAACCACTACACCTATCATGACATCACCCGACTGGAGTTTACCTTTTGAGCTTATGTGTGATGCTAGTGACTATGCAGTAGGAGTAGTTCTAGGACAAAGACATGATAAGAAATTTCGAGTAATATATTATGCTAGTAAAACCTTAACTGATGCTCAGGAAAATTACACTACGACAGAAAAGGAGTTATTAGCAGTAGTATATGCATTTGATAAATTTCGATCTTATCTAGTCCTGTCTAAAACTATTGTTTATACTGATCATTCTGCACTAAAATACTTGTTCAATAAAACCGACGCAAAACCAAGATTGATTAGATGGGTTTTATTGCTTCAAGAATTTGACATAGAAATTCGGGATAAGAAAGGGGCAGAAAACTTAGCCGCAAACCACTTGTCTAGGCTAGAAAATCCGTCCCTAGAAGCCATTGATGAAACAATCATATCTGATAAGTTTCCGGATGAAAATCTATGTGCATTGTCTGCTATTCTCTCACCCCCTTGGTTTGCAGATATAGCAAATTATTTGGCAGCCCGGACTCTCCCTAGTGATATCACTACTCAACAAAGAAATAAATTCTTTGCTGACCTGAAATATTACTATTGGGAAGATCCTTTTCTATTTCGAATATGTGCAGACCAAATGATCAGGAGATGTGTCTCTCAAGAAGAAGGTTTCCAAATCCTGGAACACTGTCACTGCGGACCAACAGGCGGTCACCTAACTGCAGCTAATACCGCCCGAAAAGTATTAGAAGCAGGCTTTTACCGGCCTACCATATTCAAAGATGCCGCAGCATTCACAGGATCGTGCGATGCCTGTCAGAAAACTGGAACCATTTCTTCTCGAGACAGTCTACCTCAACAGGTAATTCAAAGTGTAGAAATATTTGACATATGGGGTATAGACTTCATGGGTCCATTCCCTCCCTCTTTTGGTAAGCAGTACATCATAGTAGCTGTAGAATATTTTTCAAAATGGCCTGAGGCACAGGCCCTACCTACTAATGATGCTAGAGTCGTATGCAAATTCCTTAAGCAGATTTTCGCCAGATTTGGATGTCCAAAAGCCCTAATCAGTGATCGAGGTACGCACTTCTGCAATTCTCAATTACAGAAGGTACTTCAACAGTACGGAGTTCAGCATCGCATTTCCACAGCCTACCATCCCCAAACCAATGGACAGGCTGAGGTAACCAATAGGGGAATAAAGAGAATCTTAGAAAAGACTGTGGGTGTTAACCGTAAGGATTGGGCCAATAAGCTGGAGGATGCATTATGGGCCTTCCGTACAGCGTACAAGACCACTACAGGATTCTCACCCTATCGATTAGTCTATGGAAAAGCATGTCACCTTCCAGTTGAACTTGAACACAGAGCTTATTGGGCGGTACAAAAATGCAACCTCGACGATAAATTAACTAAGGAACGCCGGATTCTACAACTCAATGAATTGGATGAGTGGAGGCTCAAAGCCTATGAAAACTCACACCAATTCAAGATGACAAGTAAACTCCGGCATGACAGGCGACTAAGAACCCAGAAGAATTTTGAACCAGGAGATAAGGTATTGCTATACAACTCACGGTTAAGATTGTTCCCAGGAAAGCTGCGTAGCTGTTGGTCAGGACCATTCACAATCACGAAAGTATCACCTTTCGGAGCATGTGACATCATGGATTCTGACGGCATTATTCAAAAAGTAAACGGACAACGCCTAAAGATTTACAAAGAGCCATTTGACTTGTCCGAGCAGACTGTGGACTTCACAGACTAAGGGAGTATCTCTTTCATTTTATTTATTGTTTTGTTATTTCTATGTTCCTTCTTACCCGTAGTTAGTTGAATAAGTGTGGGGTAAGAATCTTTTCTGTTTTATTTCTTGTTTTCAAATAAGTGTGGGGTAATTAGATATGCATGACCACTAAGGACAGTGCCAGAATTAAGTGTGGGGGAGCAGTGCATGGTGCACTGTAGCAGTTTGCAAAAAACAATTTCGCATGCTTTTGCTTGTTTTCCCCGTATTTTCACACCCTTCCAAAACATTTTCAAAAATTTTCCGTCTTTCAGACTTCTAAATGCAGTATGCTTGGTTAAACAACTGCTTATGTCTATGATATGTAGGTAGTATGTTATGGTTAGTAGGAGATAATTGATGACTACTGCTGAACTAATTGATTAGGAATAGGGAATTCCTGATAACTGAGCACAACCTTGTCTGGATTAGAGACCTCAGCCAATTTCCTGTTCGAGACTTAACTAGATAAAATTAGACCAGTTGTGGATATATTGGCAGTTAGAATGACTAGATGAGACTCTGAGCTAAAAGTGAAAAGAAACAAACGGAAGTTAATCAAATAAGGGTAGTTTTCCAGCGGCCTTCGCTACTCGAGCACCACTCCTTCGGGGAATTTAAAGTCTGATGCCCTAAGGTCGTGTAGATCTGGGGGTCATCGGAGTGGGACTCGCTACATGGGTAGTTGAAGTTGACGTGTCCTAAGCAAACTCAAAATACCCTAAATCTATAAAGAAAATAACTAAATGCTAAAACATTAAAAATCTGATCACCAAAGCTCATAACTCAAAAAGTTGCCTGCTGTTAATGTGTCTAGCGATGGGTCGAAGTGTTATCTGGTAGTAGTTAAGACAAGAGTACATTGTGTTGACTATCTGGTCTAGACTAGTACACACACTACACATCAGGAAGACCATGTGACTAAGAAAAGAAGTTCAACCTAGTTGTTGATTTATTTTCTGCCTAATCATAACAAGCTACTAAAAACATCTGAGACCTTGTCATAGCAACCTAACCAGCCAGACTAGTGTTAAGACTTGTCTGAAGAATTTTTGGAATAAAAACATGACTAGGAATTTAAGTGACTGCACTACGGTTTAGAATCACTAACTTCAGGTAGACTTTGCTTGAGGACAAGCAAAAAGCTAAGTGTGGGGTTATATGATACGCGAAAATCGTATCACTTTTTTAGCATGTTTTTATGTATGATTTCGGGTGAAATTGATAGGAAATTGATCTTAATTGTTTGTTAATTACTCAATTTCACGGTTTTTATGATTTTGGAAGTGTCAGGTGAAAAGTATATGAAAACTGCATATTTTGGGGCAAAAACACAATTTTTGGAAATATTGACTTAGTCAACGGGTCAGGACGGGCGTCCCGAACCCGGGACGGGCGTCCCGACCCACTCAAACCGCCGGGATGGGCGTCCTGACCTGGTAAACAGATCAGGACGGGCGTCCCAATCTGGGACGGGCGTCCCGAACCCCAGAACCAGTCCCACATCAAATTTTTGATGAAAAATCACCCCAGGAAGCCGCTATAAATACCCTAGGCATCTAGCAGTTGAAATCATTCCTCTCCACTCGATCTGAGTCATTTAGTGGTTTCCAGTGTACACTTCTCTAGTACACAGCTCACTCAGAGACTCGGATCTCAGTTTTCTTTCTTGTTAGTGTTTTGTTTTAGTTTCTGAGAAATAGTCTCAGATCTTAGGATTACATAGATAGGTTCATTTTTGGTATTCATAGAATACCCGGGATTTCGTTAGGAGATCCTAAGAGGGCTCGAGGCGTTCGAAGAGTCAGTCCATAGGGCTGGGCTTTAGCCGGGTTGTTAAGTAAAGCCCAGCTACTAGGCTGAGGAAGCGTCCTCCGAAGGTTCTGACGAGCAGAGTCGGGTCAAGCAGTAAGGCATATATAGCAATACGCTCCAACGGCGTGACTACGTAAAGGGTGATTTCTTTATGGCATCAGTCCCCCCTGTCCCACTCTTTATATGTTGTTATTGTGTTTGTCCAAATACTGATTTGAATACCAGATTATGTTTTTATGAATATTTATGATATATGTTGAAGATATTATGTTTTTCTAGAAATGGCCACCTGCTTAAATATCCATTATGTCTGCATGTCTATTGCCGTTCTTTTAAAATGAATTTAAGGTTATAGACAATTCCTAACCACGGTCTATTCATAACCTATTTAGTTTAACAGACATCAATTAGTATTGGTGTCTGCCATACTAGATAAAATAATCTGCGGAACACCCTATTGGTTGAAAGTAGTCTAGGTAGGCTGAGTAGAGTTTTATGTCGGCGGTTATGAGATGAGCGGTATGATCCCCAAAGTGACATAGGGCGTTCATTGCTGACTTTAGTCCGAGCCGTGAGTAGGGCCGTTTACCTTGGCGATGGGGCGGTAGCATAGAGACTCATATGTGGTAACCTTTAGACACAGAACATAGTTGCAATCCAGGCCAAGACATGTCTAAAATACTCGAATATAGGTCAATCAACGTATAGTAACAGTATAACATGAAATCAGGATCTCGTCTATAAAACATGTTCAGGTTTATTTAGACTGAAACCTAGTGGAGAATGAATCACCTTCTCATCAAAGTATTTGATGAAGATTGCATAACTGGACCATAAGATAGGAGTTAGGATAAAAGGCTAGTTACTACTAAGTCGTTGCCACTTCCCTGGGAGTACGATAATTAACTTAATAAAATCGTAGATACTTTCCAACAGACTAGCTACACGATAGGTACTCTGCCTTAGGTTCTGGCTGATTAAGTGACACCATAGAGACTAAATGTGACAATTAGTCAATCACAGTCCTTAATTACTCATAATCAACATAGGGTAAAATAACACCTATTTAGCATGTCAACCGGAATCGCATCACCAGCCACTTGATGATTTGTTCCTTCACCACTTCCTTCATAATTGGATTCAATCTTCGCTGCCCTTCTATGGAATTTTTGGAAGCTTCTTCTAAACTGATTTTGTGCATGCATAAGGTTGGACTTATACCTTTAATGTCAGCTATGGTCCAACCCATAGCTCTCTTATGCTGCCTTAGTACTCCAAGCAATTTCTCCTCCTGTTCAACATCAAGGAACCCTGAAATGAATCACTGGCAGCGTTGAGTCTGCCACTAGGAAGCCATACTTCAAATGCTGCGGTAATTGCTTCAATTCCAGATGTGGTGGTTCTTCAACTGAAGGTTTTGTTAACTTGAAATCTCTAGAAGACAGCTCCAAGGATTCATATTGAGCTCGAAATCTGAACCTTTGGGGGCTTCCTTCTACCCAAGCTGAATGTGCTTTGGTCTCCATATTGCCATCATCATGTAATCATTCCTCCATCAATGCATCCGTGGCATCCTCACCTTGCTCTTCATCTTTTTCTTCCCAAGAATCACAGGTGGTGATTTGAAAACACTCCTCACCTTCATCATGGAATTTCATGGCTTTGAATACGTTGAATGTGACTTTTTCGTGATGGAATCTCATGGTTAGCTCCCCTTTCTGAACATCAATAAGAGTCCTTCCCGTAGCTAGGAAAGGTCTTCCTAAAATAATGGGAACTTCCATGTCTGCTTCATAATCAAGAATTATAAAGTCAGCTGGAAAAATAAACTTATCAACTCTTACCAGGACAACTTCAATTTTTCAATCGGGGTGAGCTAGAGACCTATCCGCCAATTGCAATGTTATCGTAGTAGGTCTTACCTTTCCTATGCCCAACTGTTTGAAAACTGACATAGGCATCAAGTTGATGCTAGCACCAAGATCACACAAGGTCATACCACAATATGAGTCTCCAATAGAACAAGGAATATTAAAACTCCCCGAATCTTTCATTTTAGGGGGCAACTTATCCTGCAAAAAGAAACTGCATTCTTTGGTTAGTGCAACAATTTCATATTCTCCCAACTTTCTCTTCTTTCTAAGGATATTCTTCATGAATTTCGCATAGTTGGGCATTTGTTCTATGGCTTCCACCAATGTAATGTTGATGTGCAGTTGTTTCAATATGTCCAAAAACTTCTTGAACTGCTCATCTTGCTTCTTTTTGGCAAACCTCTATGGAAAAGGCATTCTTTGCTGTACTGGTTTACTCTCTGGAATATTGCATTGCTGCAGCATTGGTGGTACTGATGCTGCAGCATCCGGCTGTTCTGGAATGGTGCTTTGCTGTGGCATTTGCGATGCTGCGGCATTTGGCTCCACTGGTTCTGGCTCAGCTACTGGAATTTCTGCATTCTTGCTGGGCTCATTGGTCTTCTCAGCTGCTCCAGACTTCATTTTTTGCTCGTCCAGTATTCTGCCACTTGGTAATGTTACAGCCTTGCAATGTTCTTTTCCTTCTCTTCTTGGATTTTCTGTATCGCTCGGAAGTGATCGTTGTGGTCTGTTCCTCATCTCTTGGGCTAACTGCCCCACCTGGTTTTCCAAGTTACGAACAGTAGATGATAGTCCTTGCATGGTTGTTTCTATCCTTGCCATAAAATCTCTCATCATGTTCTCTAAAGCATTTGAAGGTGGTTGTTGTTGTAGAGGTCTTTGTTGATTGTGGAGTTGTTGTTGCTGCTGCTGGGGGTACTTTTGTTGTTGCTGGAGTAGTGGTCTTGGGTTCATACCTTGAGTGGGGTGCATTCCTTGATTGCTCCAAAAAAAATTTGGATGCTGCCTCCAAGTAGGGTTGTAAGTGTTTGATTGAAGACCATTACCCTGGTTTTGATTCCCCATGTAGCAGATTGATGCGGGATTGTGAGCACAATCCTCAAATAAATGCCCCTCTCCACAATAAACACAGCACACAGCTTGTACCTGGCTAACATTGGACTGGTTTGGTTGCTCAGCCGTCTGCCCGCTATGCTGCGGCATCGTCAGTGTCTTCAGCATATTAGACATGGATGATACTTGGGCTGAAAGCGAAGTTATTGGGTCTAATTCCAGCACTCCAACCACTCTTCTTCCGCTTGGCACTCTTGTTGTAGGCCATTGATAGTTGTTATTGGCAATCCTCTCAATTAGTTCATAGGCTTCATTGTATGTCTTTGCCAAAAGTGCTCCATTTGCTGAAGCATCAACTGTCATTCTGGTGTGTGCATTCACGCCGTTGTAAAATGTCTCCATTTGAATGCAATGTGGGATTCCGTGATGTGGACATCTCCCTAACAACTCTTTAAATCTTTCCCATGCCTCATACAATGATTCATCTTCTAATTGTTGAAAAGAGGTGATTTCATTTCTCAACCTAGCAATTTTCGTTGGAGGAAAATATTTCATCAAAAATTTCTCGGTAAGCTGCTCCCATGAAGTCACACTACTAGAGGGTAGAGAGTTAAGCCATTCTCTAGCTTTGTCTCTTAGAGAATATGGAAACAATTTCAGCCTCAAAGCCTCGTCCGTCACCCCTGTTAGCTTAAAACCATCGCTTACCTCCAAAAATAACCTTAGGTGCATGTGTGGATCTTCAGCAGGTAGTCCACTAAACTGCCCTACTATTTGCAACATTTGAAACATCACTGGTTTCAGCTCAAACTGTGCTGCAGCAATCTCTGGTTGCACAATACTTGGTTTCAATGCATTAAACATAGGGACTGCATACTGCCGAATGGCATGATCCCTATCATCGGCCATCACCACTGGATTATGGACAGGTTCAGGTTGAATTTCCCGTTGTTCTACCATGACTGCCCTTTCCGTGGTTTGCTTCTTCTTCTTTAACGCCTTGGCTGTTTTTTCAATTTCTGGATCGAGTGGAAGCAATGAAGCTTGAGAGCCCTTGCGCGTTTTACTCATGCAAAACAGCACACGTTAAGGAAGGAATGAGACACAAGCTGAAATTTAGCAAATAATTCAAGTCAATAAATCCACAAAAACAGTTCAGCTCATGCATAATTTATTTGTCCCTCATACAATCATTTAAATAATCTCATAAGCTCAGGAATGAGTATAAAAATAAACTGAAGAATAAAAGTAACCAAATGCAAACAATCAATATTTACAATCAAATTGACTCCAAAGTCCCCGGCAACGGCACCAAAAACTTGTTGCGTTGTGTGCGTGTGTCACAATTTGTAAAGATAAGAATATAGAATAAATCAATGCAATCTTAACAAGTGCAAGTATACACCGGTCAACAAGTAATATATGTACCTAAGTACAAGATTATTGATCCCACAGGGACTATGTATGCCAATTATAAATGTAAATACGATTGTACAAATGGTTAAAAGAATAAAAGAATGAAGAATAATGAATCATAAAAGAATAAAAGAATAAAGAATGATAAATCATGAATTAGAGATTGTTCTAATGCTACGGCATTCCTACTCCTAACTAAACTAACAGTTAAAGGTTAGCCTACTGGAGATAACCATAAGAGTACTGCAGGTAATACAATGCTGCGGCATTCACGCCAAAAATGTAAGTACAAACAAGAGATGAATCTAAGTATACAAAGCATGCTTTCAGTTCCATATCAATGCTACAGCATGTCTGGTTTCACCCAGACTACTTGATCTACTAGTCTAGATCCCCGATAACATCGTCCCATGGACTACGAAATACCGTGGACCTAGCACAACGCTAGGCAGTGGATTTACCGCTAGTTACGCAGTTTTTAGGAGTCCACTGCAATGTTGAGTGCACTTTCGTGTTTTTACCACTGGTTACGCAGTTCTCAAATCTAGCGCCACATAATTATCACGTCCACTAGTTCCCCTCCGTTAGAAGGTCAGACACTAGCTCGATTCATACATTGGACAGTCGTAACCGCAAGTGATGTTAAATCAAGTTAATGTAATTACATGAATAAACCAAGCATCGCCCCATACAAGCATTAAACATAAAAACAGAAAGCAATGTTGCAGCATACTCGTCATCATAATCCAAATAGTGTATTCAACATGCTCATACTTAACTACACTACATATATTTATTTATTTATAGATGCAAATTATCCACACATATTTCACGTTCTTCACGGTCAACCTTCATCCAACATTCTTTCACCAATTTCACCCATCAAAATTCCCTTTTTACCATTGTCACTACAAGTCAATTCAAATTAATTCCCAAATAATAACAAATAATATAGCTCATCCATATTTTGAGAAATTAATTCAATTAAATTGACTTTTAATAATAAATCCACATTTTTAGGTAAAAGAGAGAAAATATCAAATCAACACATTTTTTATTTCATTTTCCAATTAATTCCCGAATAGAATGTGGCAAATTAGATGTTAATAACTCTATTATTTTAGAGTTTTCACATGCGCACGTGGAGGCGCGTGCGGACTTGAAAAAATATACACTGTGGTTTCGCGAGCCTTTGGGATCCGGGACGTCGCTTGCTTTCGAAAATGTTATAAGAAAGAGAAAAGGAAATAGGGGGGGAAAAGTTTGAATTCCTTTGCATTTTGAGGCTATCCGTTTGATTTCACCGGTGTAAAGTGTTCATAAGTGTCTTTGTGTACATTCGTGCGTAGAGTCTTACGCAGGCTTGTGATTTGAGTGACAGAGGAAGGCTATTGCAACGCTATGAGGGTATCAGGTTAGTATTTTTGTTTATGGTATGTGTCGTTGGCTTGTGTTAAATGCGTGAATGTGTGTGGGTCTTGCTGATTTGGTGGGGGTGGGCAGTGTCTGGTGTTAGATATGGATTTAACTGGTGTATCATGTTTTCGTGTTGTGTATGCAGTATTGGTGTGCTATTGCTTTTTGTGATTGTGCTTGGACTGTTTGTGCTAAACATGGCTCCTCGATGAATTTCAGGTACTTGTTCCGTTGCTTTGCATTTTCTGGGGTAGTGCTTAGGAAAATGATGGAAGGAAGATTAAGGAGTGGCTGGTTTTAGGGGAAGGAGAAGGAAAAGAAAGAGGAAATAGAAAGAGAGGGGAGAAAAAGAGCAGGGGAAAATGAGTTCTTCTGAAAGAACTGTTCTAGCTAGTGGGCAAGAGGGTTCATCTGACGAGTCCGAAAGGTCTATGGGGTTTGAAGAGTTAGTGGAATGGATAGGGCATGTGGGTTCGTCTAGGGATCGGGAAGCCAGTGTATTGTATAGGATGGATGGGGAAGACATCTATTTTCCTCTTATAGATGAAAAAGAAGTAAGTGCTGGGATGGCCTACCGGAGGCCCATAGATGAAGTTGGACCGGTAAGGAAAGAACCAAAGACGAAAGGATGTGAGGAAAAAGATAACCCACAGGTTCCCCAGTATAAAACAACAGTATCCGAATCTAAATACTTGGAGGGCATTCGGGAGTATTATCATTTTCCCATAACGTACAAGACTATGTGCCCGGAAGATTCTCAAAGGATCCATACACCGCCTGCGGATTATGTAACGATGTATGTGGCTTATCTTCAGGCATGGTTACGTTTTCCTTTGCACCCTTTGTTTATAGATATATGTAAGTATTATCGGGTGCAATTGGGGCAATTGATGCCAAACATCATTAAGACGATTGTGAGATTTTTAATGGCATGTAGGGCGTTCGGGTGTGAGTGTCAGTTGGAATTATGGCAGAGGCTGTATTATTTGTGTTAAAAGTGTACAACGCCGGAAGGTCGAGGGTTTTTTTATATAGCTCGACGTAGCTCTCGGCCGTTAATTCTGGGGCCATCTAGCATTCATTCATTGAAGAATGAGTTTTTTTTGTGAAGCATCATAGTTTTGGTAAGAATGGGCTTTTGCTACCTTGGAATGACCGAAAACGCTTAAGTAATTATGTGCCGGAGGGGTATGGGCGGGACTATCACGATGCGGAGACTTTGTCAAAGTATCGGTTTGAGCTATCGTAGGGGGAGGACTGGTCAGAGACGCTGATGAGGCATGTGGGCTTGGAATGTGACTCCAAATTGGACATCCGGAAATTACGTGGGTGGACTGGAGGGAACGGGAATTGGGGGGGGGGGGTTCTAAAATTGTTGTGTTGCTTTTTCTTCAAGTGTTTTTACCGAAAGCTAATGTGTTGAAGCTTTTGGCTTTGTTGTTTTCAGGGAAAAACTTGGTGATGGAGATGGTCCAGAACAACCCTGACAAGCGCAAAAAGAAGACTTCCGGTAAATTTAAAATTTTTTCGGTTATGCCTGACAAATTAAGCTTTAGCTTTATTACCGAAACTCATAGGTATTATTGTCCAGGGATGTTCTGGGATGATGAAAAGAATGAGGGGGGGGGGGTTGCGGATAAAGTGGTTAGGGGGGAGGGAGTGGTGATTGGGGAAAAGAAGAAAAAGGAAATATGTCCCCTGGTAGGTAGGAAGGATGTTGTAAGGGAAATGGGGAAGGGGAAAGGAAAGGAGAAGGAGGTGGGGGTGGATGTGTCAGCTGGTGTGTCTCCCCCGAAAAAGCGGTTGAAGGTTGCAGGAGGGGCTTCGGGGGAGGTTGGGGGATCGGGTGAAGTGGGGCAGAGGAGGTATGTTCCTGCATGGGGGTTGCCATGACGTTTTTCTAGCATTGCTTTCCCCCGGGTATTAGGGAGGTTGCGAGGCAAGTGCCTACGAAGGTGCTGATTAGGCAGATGTATCAGCAAAAATTTGAGGTAAGTCTGTTGGTTGGATTCAAAGTGGGAAATAATGATAAATTTGTTGTGAATGTATGTGTTCACTGGCTTTTGTTTGGGTTGTGTCGTGCAGGCCATGCGTTCGGAGGTGGAGCTTCTGGACCGCTTCTGGCTAACTCATTATAATTATGAAAGCTTGGAAGCGGAAAAAGACATGGCTTGGAAAGCGAGGGACACTGTGCTGCTGGCTAGGGATGCCGCCGAAAGCAAGGTTCGGGAGTTGGAAGAGGTGCTGCGGAAGCAGGGGATGGAGCTGGAAGAGGCGAGGTAGGAAGTTTTAAGGGAGAAGTTGAAGGTGGGGGAGTTGGAGCTGGCCAGAAGGAAGTGGGAAGAGGAGGCTGTGAGGTTATGGGAGCGTTATGAGACGCTGGAAGGTCTGATCAATGCGGCCACCAAGAAAACGGTTGTGACTTCATTTTTTAAGGATGAACGTTGTTATAGGTTGTTTTCTCGAGTGGCGGCTCCCGTAGCCAGTGATACCTTGGCTGTGCTGAGGGATCACATTCAACGGACCGATTCTTCATTCGAATTGCCAGAGCAGTTCCAAGGTTTGTTGGCATCGTCAGAGGACAATGTGTATCCATGGAAGGGGAACGTTCGATTTTGACGAGTTGGTTGCCCCAACCAGTGGTGTGCGGGAGAGTTCGGGGGGGGGGAGGTAGGAGAAAATACCCCGGTTGAGGGGAATGTAGCTGGTGGGGAGGAGGGTGAAGCAGTTACTTTGGGGGATGAGTCAGTGAATGAATAAGTTGTAAAATTTGTAAATGATGAATTAAAATATAAATATATTTTTGTTCCTTTTGGCTGTTCATGGATGTGTGGTGCTGTTTTATTTATATTTGCTACTTATTTTAAAATGTATATCTTCTAACAATTGGAATTTATGAAATCATATGTGAGGGAATCGGGATTTTCGAAGTTAATATGTGATCGTTTAACGTTGCTGGAAATGGGTATGTGTTATGTTCAAGTGTCAATGTCGATCCGTTAATTGGGTTCGATGTTGGGTCTGGGGGATACGGGTGCTACGGGTAGAACTTGCGGAGGTTGGCAGCATTCCACGTTCGGGTGAGAATGTTGCCTTTGTGGTGTTTCAAATGGAAGCTTCCGTTTGAATTGACTTTAGCAATGATATAAGGTCCCTCCCAGTTAGCGTCGAGCTTTTGGGTTGGCTCTTGATGGTTGACAGAATATTTTTGAAGGACGAGATCGCTTGTTGTTAGAGCGTGAGGTCGTATCCGTAAGTTTTTGTGTTTGGCTAGGGACCGTTTGTAATTGTGTTCTCGGATGGCTGTGTTGGATCGAATATGATCAAGTAGTGCCAGGTTTTCGGCGATCTTGAGATCATTCCAGTTGATGGAAAAGTTATCCACTCGGATAGATGGGGATCCAATTTCTACTGGGAGTAGTGCTTCAGTACCGAAGCATAAAGAGAATGGGCTTTCTAAGGTGCGGGAGTGAGGTGTTGTTCGGTATGACCACAACATGTTTGGCAGTTCGTCGATCCACTTTATTTTGGCCGAATCTAGCCATTTTAAGCCTTGTACAATGGTTTGGTTAGTGACTTCTGTTAAGCCGTTTGTCCGTGGATATCCGACAGACGTGAAGCGGTGGTCTATGTGTAATTCTTGACAAAAATTCTAGAACTCTTGGGCTTCGAATTGTTTTCCGTTGTTGGTGATTAGGATACGGGGGATTTCGAACCGCGTGATGACGTCGTTCCAGAAGAAATCTTTGACAACCTGCACTATGATGGAGGCTACGGGTTTTGCTTCTACCCACTTGGTGAAGTGATCGATGGCGACGATTAGGAACTCTTTGTTGCCCTTAGCTTTTGGGAACGGGCCTACAATATCCATTCCCCATTGGTAAAAGGGCATTGGGTTACTAATAGAGTGGAATTCGACAGTGTGCATGTGGTGGATTGATGCGTTCCGATTGATATGCAAAAAGATAGGCTTTATGTACCTATGTCGATTATGAGTAATTAAGGACTGAGTCTTACTAACTGTCACTTTAGCATTCAATTATTGTCACTTAATCAATCAGAACCTAAGGCAGAGTACCTATTGTGTAGTCAGTTCTTGGAAAGTATCTACAATTTTAATTTATTAATATCGTACTCCCAGGGAAGTGGTGACGGCTTAGTAGTAACTATCCTCTTATCCTAACTCTTATCTTATGATCCAGTTATGCAATCGTTCATCAATATCTTTGATGAGAGGGTGATTCATTCTCCACTAGGTTTAAGTCTATTTAAGTCTAAAAGTGTTTTACAAATAATGTCCTGATTCTATGTTATACTGTTCCTACATGTTGATTGACCTATCTTCGAGTATTTTAGATATATCTTAGCTTGGATTGCAACTATGTACTGAGTCTAAAGGTGTACCACATCTGAGTCAACTGATAAACCGCCCCATCGCCATTGACGGCCTTACTCACGGTTCGAGCTAAAGGCATCCATGAAAGCCCTATGTCACTTAGGGGATCATGCCGCTCGCCCTAAATCCGGCATAAAGACACAACTCTGTCTACTTAGACTACTCTAACAAACAGGGTGTTCTGTAGGTTATTTTATCTAATATGGCAGACTCCAATACTAATTGATGCATGTTAAACTAAACAGGTTATGAATAGACCGTGGTTAGGAATTGTGTATAACCCGAAATTTAGTTTAAAAGAAACTACATTAGACATGCAGACATAATGAATATTAGGCAGGTGGCCATTTCCGAAAAATCATAAGAACTTCAATATGCATAACAAATACTCATAGAATCATAATCCAATAAACATAATTAATTTTTGGACGATCACAATACAAACATATAAAGAGACTGATGCCATAAAGAATTCACCCTTTACTTAGTCTCGCCGATGGAGCAACTACTTGTATATGTTGTACTGTTCGACACGACTCTACTCGACAGAACCTTCGGAGGACTCTTCCTCAACCTAGTAGCTGGACTTTACCTTAATACCCAACTTAAGCCCAGCCCTGTGGACTGACTCTTCGAACGCCTAGAGCCCTCTTAGGATCTCCTAACGAAATCCCGGGTATTCTATGAATACCAGAAGCGAACCTATCTATCGTAGCCTAGGATCTGAGACTAATTCTTAGAAACAAAGAAAACGAGACACTATCTAAGAAAAAATAAACTTCTACTGAACCCGAGTCTCTAAGTGACTTATGTACTCAAGAAAAATGTACATTTGAAGTCACTAAATGACTCCGATCGAGTGGAGAGGAATGATTTCGACTGAGAAAGGCCTGGGGTATTTATAGCAGCTTTTTGGAGTGAAAGTTTCCAAGAATTTCGATGTGGGACTTGGACCAGGCATCCGGGACGCCCGTCCCGGCCTGTTGACCTGGTCAGGATGACCATCCCGAGTCCTGGACGCCCGTCTTGGCCTGTTGACCAGGTCAGGATGCCCATCCTGATTCGGGATGCCCACCCCGACGTCTGAACTTCTGAAAAATTGCATTTTGCCCCGAAATTTGCCATTTTCTTCTACTTTTCACCTGACACTTTCAAAATCATAAAAACTGTGAAATTGAGTTAATAACAAACAATTATGACCGATTTGCCCTCAATTTCACCCTAAATTATGCCTAAAAACATGCTAAAAATGTTATATGATTTATGCATATCAGATAAACCCACACTTAGCTTTTTGCTTGTCCTCAAGCAAAGTCTACCTGAAGTTAGTGATTTTAAATCATATGTGCAGTCACTTAAATTTCCTATTCATGTTTTTATTCAAAAAATTATTCAGACAGTTTACAACACAGGTCTGACTGGCTAGGTTGCTATGACAAGGTCTCAAATGTCTCTAGTAGATTATTAAGAGCAAGTAGGTTTGACAGCTTAACAACTAGATTGAACTCTTCTCTCAGTCACAAGGTCTTCCTCATGTGTAGTGTGTGTACTAGTCTAGACCAGATCGTCAACACAATATACTATCGTCTTAACTACTACCAGATAACACTTCGACCCATCGCTAGACATACTAACAACAAACAACTTTCTAAGTTCTGAGCCTTGGTGATCAGATTTTTAATTATTTAGCATTTATTGATTATTTTTCTTTTATAGATTCAGGGTATTTTGAGTCTGCTTTAACACGTCAACTTTAACTACCCATGTAACGAGTCCCACTCCGATGACTCCCAGACCTACACGACCTTTGGGCATCAGGCTTTAAGTTCCCCTAAGGAGTGGTGCTCGAGTAGCAAAGGCCGCTAGCAAACTACCCTTTTTTAATTAACTCTGTTTTGTTTTTTTCTTTTCACTTTCAGCTCAGAGTCTCATCTAGTCATTCTAATTGTCAATACATCCTCAACTGATCTAATCTTATCTAGTTAAGTTTTGAAAAGGTAATTGGCTGAGGTCTCTAATCCAGACTAAGTTGTGCTCAATTATCAGGAAGTCCATATTCCTAATCAATAAGTTCAAAATAGTCATCACATTGTCTCCTACTAATCATAACTTCTACACAGATATCACAGACATCAGCAATATTTTACCAATCATATTGTATTTTGAAGTATGAAGGAATGAAAAATTTTGAAAAATTTTGGAAGGGTGTGAAAATATGTGGAAAACATGCAAAATCATGCAAAACGTTTTCTCAGTGCACCGTGCACTGCTACCCCACACTTAAGTCTGACACTGTCCTCAGTGTTCATGCATATCTAAATTACCCCACACTTATTTGAAAATAAGAAACAAAAACAAAGCAGAAAAGACTCTTACCCCACACTTATTCGAGTAACCATGGGTAAGAAGGAAAATAAAGCAATGAAATAAAATAACAAGATAAAATAGAGGAAACAATGTTGTTATGTCATATCAATCAACGTTATACAGAGATTCATATTTTATCCAGCCCAGACATGATCACACACATAGAACAAAAACAACAAAAGAAAAAGAAAAGCTAAGAACCCGGCTCATCGTCGTTAGGTGGACCGAAGTCTGCTGGAAAGTAGACCTCTGTGTTTTCCACCAGTTGGGAGGTATGCTGATAAATCTCCTCGATCCTGCTGGTGTTCATAGTGATTCTGTCGTCCATCACCGACATCTATCTCTAGATTCTTTCCATATCCCGGCTATATCGGGCTGAAAGTTCCGCTAATCCGTGCGACATATGTCGTTCGAAGGTAGTGCGTGGAACAAACGTCTCGGTCGGAGGTATATGTGCTGGAACTGCTCCTGGTGCTGATGCTTGTCCTGGCTGCTCCGTGTGGATGGAGTAGCGCCTATTTGCATCCCGTACGACCATCCCCATGTTCCATAGAATGGTAAGGTCCGTAGGAATGGTGGTCGGGGCAACCTGGGTCAGCTCCGAGCCCTTGATGTCCAACTCTAAGTAGTGGGCTATCCTGGTGATGAACGGCCCGAGCCCCAGACACTGTTTCAGAGTGTCCATAGCGAAACCCCGCATGATGACAGTGATGAGTCGAGCCATCTCTACTGTAGAACCCATATGCATGTTGGCCAAGAGGAATGTCTCCATTTGGGTGACATTCCCGGGGGCCGTCCGACATCCAGACAGAGTGTGTGCGATAATGGCATGTAAATAGCGAAGAGCAGGATAAATACATGTGGCTTTCGCAAAGCCATGCTGGTAGGGAACACCCGTCGTACAAATCTGAGCCCAAGCGGTGGAGACGTCTGCAGAAGTGAAGTCTCGAACTGCTGTGGTGTAGGTGGGCGTATCCAGCTCGTCTCTCTGCTAGATACCCAAGGCGATGCTGAACTCGGCCATGCTCATCGATCGATCTATTCCGCCTAGGCTGAATGTGATATGCTCCTGATGGAATGTAAACGAAGCATAGAACTCACATACCAGCTCTAGGTAGGTTGGCTCGGTGACGATGAAGACTCGACTATAGGGAAGTACGTCGAGTATGCGTCGGACTTCCTGCTCAACCTCTAGTGTCTGTACTGCTGCCCAGTCAAGCGTTCTGCCAATCAGTATGGTGCGTCCGATATATCCATGACATCTCTCCTGGTATGTTGGACTGGAGGGAAACAGCATGAAACGATGTGCCACCGATGTGACGGTCATGGTAGACGTGATACGAGCGCGTTTGGGAGCCATTTGGTTGAGAACGTTCGAGAGACTTTGAGAATTTATGCGGGGAGGAACATTCGAATTCGAATTCTGGAGGTGAATTTGAATTCGGAAGGATGGATTTCGGTTAGGGATGGATTTTGGATTTTTGGCGGGAAATTCAGATTTTGGAGGGAAATTTAAAATTCGAATTTTGGAGGGAAATTCGAATTTTGAAACTTTGGGGAGTTGCCAAAAATTTGTAGAGAGAAGGTAGAGAGAATTTTATAGAGAGATGAATTTTTGGTGGTTGGTTTGACAGAAAATGAAGAAAAATAACCTATTTGTAGAAGGGGCGGCCTTCGGGACGCCCGTCCTAGAGGCAGGATGCCCGTCCAGAATAGGGACGCCTATCCCGGGTTGCTTTGGGATGCGTGCCAATTCCAAATTTTTTTATGTAATTCCCTACAAATCTCAATACACCAGAAACAATATATAACAAGTCTTCATGTTTATCCTATCAAATTCAGAAGCTGTTAAAAATTCTGTGCAAAAATTCCTCAATCTCTTTTTCGAAAATCATGACTACCCTAATCTTATCCTAACTTCTGTTCAGCAAGAATTTCAAAAAAAAAACTGAGTTTATTCAATTTAATTAGTGAAAAATAAACTGCATTTGCAACACCATTGTTTTTTATAAAAATTTGAGAAATAAAATGTCTGAAGGAAAATTGCTGAATAAAATAAGAGACCCTTTTTTTAAAAAAAAAGTTTGTAAACAAAAAAGTAGGGGTCAATTATTTAATTTTAGTTCAAACAATTTATTTGTTGAAAGAATAGGGAAAAGAATCTTCCCTTTTTCAATGGCCCTTATTTCTGATCTCTCGTATCTCTGCTTGTATGTTTCGCATCTCTATGCGCATGGCTCTCATCTCATCCCTTTGCCTGCCCTGCTCACTTTGTAAGTCAGCTAACTCCCAGAGTATTTGTGCATTTTGGTTTACCTGGAGACTGACTGTGGCTCTGAGTTGGTCCATGTTGGTTGTGATATTCAGACTAACTTGGTCTGAATGACACAATCTGCGTGCAATTCCTTGATCCATCTCATAGATCCTTTGAGCCAAAGTATCTATCTGCACGGACAACACTGAATGAGAACCATTAGTACTTCCCCCGAATGAAGGGGTGTGCTCGTTAGGCGTTGGAGTGTACTCAGGAGATGTGGGTGAGTTTTGGGTTTGGTCAAGGGGTGGTGGATTTATAGGAACTCTCTGGGCAGGAGTGTGAACTGGAGATCTTTGAGGTTCTTCTCTAGGAGGAAAGGTATCTTCAGAAGGATCTTCTTCCGTGGGACTAGGCTCACGGGCGTTCAATAATCTTCTCACTAAGTCACTGGTATCTAGGCTTGAACTTATTTCTATAGGTTGTGGAGGAGGATTCTCCCGTGGTATTTATGGTTCAGGCCTAGATGGTCCTTCTGGTTTTGTCTTCTTTGGTCCTGGAGTGTCAGGGTTTTCTGTTTTCTTTGCTTGATCAATAGCTGCTCTTGTTCTCTTCATCTATGAGTGCAAGGTCTGGTTAGGAATAACAAATACCAAAATAGAAAAAGAAAAGTAAGAACGATATTTTTTAAAAATTTTTAACAATTTTTTTCCTTTTATATTTTATTTAGAAAGCACATAAATTTCCTCAATATGGTTTTAGAATAATTTTCTACAATTTGATTATCCTAAATGTCTTAATTTCAGATAATATCTAAAATTAGTTAGTTATGATAACCCTATATTTCGGAAAGTGATTGTCTAACTAGCATAAGATAAGTGTAGGTCTAAAGTCTAGGTTACTACCGTTACCTATCATAAGTTTCTAGAATTGTGGCCAATATTCCTAAATTCATTATGATATTTCCCTGGCAACGGCGCCAAAAATCTGATGCGTTCCGATTGGTATGCTAAAAGATAGGCTTTATGTACCTATGTCGATTATGAGTAATTAAGGACTGAGTCTTACTAACTGTCACTTCAGCATTCAATTATTGTCACTTAATCAATCAAAACCTAAGGCAGAGTACCTATCATGTAGCTAGTTCTTGGAAAGTATCTACGATTTTAATTTATTAATATCGTACTCCCAAGGAAGTGGTAACGGCTTAGTAGTAACTATCCTCTTACCCTAACTCTTATCTTATGATGTAGTTATGCAATCGTTCATCAATATCTTTGATGAGAGGGTGATTCATTCTCCACTAAGTTTAAGTCTATTTAAGTCTAAAAGTGTTTTACAGATGATACGCGAAAATCGTATCACCTTTTTAGCATGTTTTTATATACGATTTAGGGTGAAATTGTGGGTAAATTGATCTTAATTGTTTATTATTTACTTAATTTCACGGTTTTTATAATTTTGGAAGTGTCAGATGAAAAGTAGACGAAAACAGCAAATTTTGGGGCAAAAACGCAATTTTTGGAAATGCTGACTGGGTCAAAGGCTCAGGACGGGCGTCCCGACCTAGTCAAAGCACCAGGACGGGCGTCCAGGACTCGGGACGGGCATCCCGACTTGGTCAACACACCAGGACGGGCGTCCCGAACCCCCAGATCAAGTCCCACATCGAATTTTTGATGAAATATCACCCCGGGAAGCTGCTATAAATACCTCAGGCCTCCAGCAGTTGAAATCATTCCTCTCCACTCGATCTGAGTCATTAAGTGGTTTCCAGTGTACACTTCTCTAGTACACAACTCACTCAGAGACTCGGATCTCAGTTTTTTTTCTTGTTAGTGTTTTGTTTTAGTTTCTGAGAAATAGTCTCAGATCTTAGGCTTCTGTAGATAGGTTTGTTTCTGGTATTCATAGAATACTCGGGATTTCGTTAGGAGATCCTAAGAGGGCTCTAGGCATTCGAAGAGTCAGTCCACAGGGCTGGGCTTAAGCTGGGTATTAAGGTAAAGCCCAGTTACTAGGCTGAGGAAGCGTCCTCCGAAGGTTCTGGCGAGTAGAGTCGGGTCAAGCAGTAACCGTATATACAGCAGTATGCTCCATCGGCGAGACTTCGTAAAGGGTGATTTCTTTATGGCATCGGTCCCCCTGTCCCTCTCTTATATGTTGTTATTGTGTTTCTCCAAATAACAGTTCTGAATACCAGATTATGATTATTATGAATATTTGTTATACATGTTGAAGTTATTATGTTTTTCTAGAAATGGCCACCTGCTTAAATATTCATTATGTCTGCATGTCTAATGCCGTTCTTTTAAACTGAAATTGGGGTTATAGACAATTCCTAACCACGGTCTATTCATAACCTGTTTAGTTTAACAGGCATCAATTAGTATTGGTGTCTGCCATACTAGATAAAATACTCTGCAGAACACCCTATTGGTTGAAAGTAGTCTACGTAGGCTGAGTAGAGTGTTATGCCGGCGGTTATGAGACGAGCAGTATGATCCCCGAAGTGACATAGGGCGTTCATTGCTGACTTTTGTCCGAGCCGTGAGTAGGACCGTTACCCTTAACGATGGGGCGGTAGCGTAGAGACTCAGATGTGGTACACCTTTAGACTCAGAACATAGTTGCAATCCAGGCCAAGACATGTCTAAAATACTCGAATATAGGTCAATCAACGTATAGTAACAGTATAACATAAAATCAGGATCTCATATATAAAACACTTTCAGGTTTGGTTAGGCTTACTCCTAGTGGAGAATGAATCACCCTCTCATCAAAGTTATTGATGAAGATTGCATAACTGGATTATAAGATAAGAGTTAGGAATAAAGGCTAGTTACTACTAAGCCGTTACCACTTCCCTAGGAGTACGATATTTATTTAATAAAATCGTAGATACTTTCCAACAGACTAGCTACACGATAGGTACTCTGCCTTAGGTTCTGGCTGATTAAGTGACACCATAGAGACTAAATGTGACAATTAGTCAATCACAGTTCTTAATTATTCATAATGAACATAGGGTAAAATAACACCTATTTAGCATATCGACTGGAAACCCATCAACAGATAATGTCCTGATTCTATGTTATACTGTTCCAACATGTTGATTGACCTATCTTCGAGTATTTTAGATATATCTTAGCCTAGATTGCAACTGTGTACTGAGTCTAAAGGTGTACCAAATCTGAGTCAACTGATAAACCGCCCCATCGCCATTGACGACCCTACTCACGGTTCGAGCTAAAGGCATCCATGAAAGCCCTATGTCACTTAGGGGATCATGCAGCTCGCCCTAACGCCAGCATAAAGACACAACTCAGCCTACTTAGACTACTCTAACAAACAGGGTGTTCTGTAGGTTATTTTATCTAATATGGCAAACACCAATACTAATTGATGCCTGTTAAACTAAATTGGTTATGAATAGACTATGGTTAGGAATTGTCTATAACCCTAAATTTAGTTAAAAAGAAACTACATTAGACATGCAGACATAATGAATATTAAGCAGGTGGACATTTCCGGAAAATCATAAGAACTTCAATATGCATAACAAATACTCATAGAATCATAATCCAATAAACATAATTAATTTTTGGACGATCACAATACAAACATATAAAGAGAGGGACAGGGGGACTGATGCCATAAAGAATTCACCCTTTACTTAGTCTCGCCGATGTAGCAACTTCTTGTATATGTTGTACTGCTCGACCTGACTCTGCTCGACAGAACTTTCGGAGGACGCTTCCTCGGCCTAGTAGCTGGACTTTACCTTAATACCCAGCTTAAGCCCAGCCATGTGGACTGACTCTTCGAACGCCTAGAGCCCTCTTAGGATCTCCTAACGAAATCCCAGGTATTCTATGAATACCAGAAACAAACCTATCTATCGTAGCCTAGGATCTGAGACTAATTCTCATAAACAAAGAAAACGAGACACTATCTAAGAAAAAATAAACTTCTACTGAACCCGAGTCTCTAAGTGACTTATGTACTCGAGAAAAATGTACATTTGAAGTCACTAAATGACTCAGATCGAGTGGAGAGGAATGATTTCAACTGAGGAAGGCCTGGGGTATTTATAGCAGCTTTCTGGGGTGATGTTTTCCAAGAATTTCGTTGTGGGACTTGGACCAGGCATCCGGGATGCCCGTCCTGGATTGGAACGCCCGTCTCGGCCTGTTGACCAGGTCAGGACGGCCATCCCTAGTCCTGGACGCCCGTCCTGGCCTGTTGAGCAGGTCAGGACGCCCATCCTGATTCGGGACGCCCACCCTGACGTGTGAACTTCAGAAAAATTGCGTTTTTACCCCAAAATTTTCCATTTTCTTCTACTTTTCACCTGACACTTCCAAAATCATAAAAACTGTGAAATTGAGTTAATAACAAACAATTAAGACCGATTTGCCCTCAATTTCACCCTAAATTATGCTTAAAAACATGCTAAAATGTGATATGATTTATGCATATCATGGATGTTGGCGTGTAATTGACATTTTGAATAGTGTTGTATTAGCGTGGTGGCATTGGTTTCTATACTGGGCCAGAAGTATCCTGTACGCATAATATTGCGGGCTAAACTTCGTGCACCGATGTGAGATCCTCATATGCCCTCGTGGATTTCTCGCAAAATGTAATTTCCTTCGGTTTCGGGTACACATTTTAAGAGAGGCCATGAATAATATCGTCGATATAATTGATCGCACTACAGCCTTTCTGAGTTGTTGTGCTTGAATTTTGTCGGTTGGACTTGTATTGTTGGTGATGTATTGTATAATAGGTGTCATCCATGACGGGTCTTGGGAAATGGTCAAGATGGAGATACCGTCAATGGATTTTTGCGGAAGGGGCTCTATCCATGTGCCGTCTAAGGTATCGTCAGTGTGTAATTTGGATAAGGCATCTGCTTTAGTGTTCGCTTTCCGGGGTATGTGTTCGATTTTTAAAAATTGAAAATGCTTGAGGAAAGCGGATACCAATTGTAGGTATTTTTACACGTTGTCCTCTTTTGCTTCGAATTCGCCGTTGACTTGTCTGGCAATGACTTGAGAATCCGTAAGTATTTAGAGGTTTTGGATGTGTAAGTTGCGGGCGACTCGCAATCCCACAAGGACGGCTTCGTAATCGAATTCGTTGTTGCTGATGGGGAATGTGTATTTTAATGCGTAAAATAATTTGGAGCCTTCAGGTGATGTTATGGCGATACCGGTGCCTCGAATGGTTTCAGCTGCCGAACCGTCGATGTGGATGGTCCAGCAATCGGCCGGGATATCATTTGTTTGTGATTTTGGGGTGGGTGGGGGGAGTAGGTCGGTGCATTCTATGATGAAATCAGATAACGCGTTAGCGTTTATATATCTTTTGTGAGTGTACTCGATGTCATATTCTGAAAGTTCTATTGCCCATCGCATGATGCGGCCGAAGATGTCGGCTTTGTGTAATGATTGGCGAACAGGGACTTGCGTGTGCATACAAATATGGTGTGTTTGGAAGTAGTGTCGAAGTTTTTGTGTATCCATTATGAGAGCAAAGATATGCTTTTCTAGGGATGAGTATCGGGTTTCGGCAGGTTGTAGGACATGGCTGACGTAGTAGACGGGGTGGAAGGTTTGCTCACGTTCGGCGCAGAGGACGGCGCTAATGGCTGAAGGTGAAATAGATACGTAAAGGTGGAGAGTTTCAGTGGATTTCGGGGGATGTCTTGGAACGCTTTCTCGCATTCGGGAGTCCATTCGAATTGTTTGCGTTTGCGGCGGAGTGAAAAGAACGGGAGGGATTTTTCTCCTGATTTGGACAAGAATCTGTTGATGGCGCGATCTTTCCGCTGAGCCGTTGGACTTCTTTGATATTCATTGGGGATTTGAGGTTTTGTATTGCTGAATTTTTGATGGGTTTATTTCCAAACCTCGTTGGGAAATCATGAAACCTAAGAATTTTCCTGTGCTTACTCTGAATGTGCATTTTTTGGGGTTGAGCTTGAGGCCAAAATCTTGTATGGTTTGGAACATTTCCCGAAGGTCTTGGGTTATATCTAATGTTGAAAGGGTCTTGACTAGGATGTCGTCGATATATGCCTCGACGTTCTTGCCGATCTGCGAACTGAACATCCGATTAATCATGTCTTGAAAGTCTGCTTCGGCATTTTTTAATCCGAAGGGCATGCGCTTATAACAAAAAAGCTCTTCCAGTGTGACGAACGCGGTTTTTTCTTCGTCTTCTTCTGCCATGAGGATCTGATGGTAGCCTTTGTGGGCGTCCAGGAATGATAGTAAACTATATCCTGCTGTGGCGTCGGCGAGTAGGTCCGTGTGGGGGAGGGGGTATGGTTTTTTTGGGATGACCCTGTTAAGGGAAGTAAAGTCGATACAGACTCGCCATTTTCCACCTGGTTTCGGTACGACTACTGGGTTGGCTAACCACTGGGGGAATTGGACTCTGCGGATGATGTCGGCTTGAAGCAGGTCTGATATTTCTTTGCTGATGATGTTTTGTTTTTCAGGATTGAAAGAGCAGAATTTTTGTGTGATAGGTTTTGCGGATGGGGGAATTCCGAGCTTGTGTTCCATGACGGAGCGCGGAATGAGTCCCAGGTCTGTGGGTGTCCATGCGAAAATATGGGAAAATTCTGCCGCGAGTTCTAAAATTTGTCGTTGTAATTGATTCAGGAGGGAAGCGCCTATTCTGATCTGGTGTTCTGGATGTGTGGCATCGATACTGAGGGTTTTGAAATGGTCAACTGGGGTTAGGTTGCGGTCGGGTTCATCGTAGGTGTCTGCCGAAACTGTGGGTGGTGTATTATGTGCGAGGTAGCAGGTCTGTTAGATTGGCTCGTCTCCTGGAATGATTCAAGGTCCGGAAGGTAATGACATGATTATATCGTTGCGAAATGTGCGAATGTGCACTTGCATTGTGTTCAGGGCTGGGCGACCAAGGATGATGTTATATGGCGTTAGTGAATCGACGATGACGAAAGTGGTTGTGTGCTGTTGAAGGTGGGAAGGTGGTCCCCATTAGAGTAGTAAATGAACAATGCCGCGAGGGTGGGTGGTGGTGCTGGAAAAGTCAATGATTGGTGTAGAGTATGGTGTATGAGGCTGTTGTTGAGGTGCATTTTTTTCCAGGTTGCGTAGTACATGATGTTGGCAGAACTACCCGTGTCTACCAATATGCGTCGGATGAAAAAGGACTGGATGTGTAAGGAAATGATTAGCGGGGTATCGGTAGTTGTATCAGGTTCGGTAGTTTAGACGTGTTTCGGTGGTGGTTTGCCAGATTGATGGTTATAGTCGTCTATGAGGTTGATGACGTGGGGGGTGTATCAGTATGTGAGATATTATCGAAGGTTGGCGTGGCTGTGTTTGGCATCCGGATGTATTCTTGTAACTGCCCTTTTTGGATTGCTGCTTTGATCGCATGTTTTAGAGCGTACCAGTTTGCTGTCTTGTGCACGACTTCTTTGTGGAACGTGCAGAAATGTTGCTGGTTTTGGCGTTCAATTGGAGATGGCATCGGGCGTGGGGCTTGTAATATGCCTAACGATTCGATATTCCGCCAGATGGTTTCGCTATCGGTGGTTAAGGGGGTAAATTGGGGGGTAGTGTTTTTGGGGTAATTGGACGCCCATTGGTCGATGTTGGGTGTGGTCGTTCTTGTTCTGTATTCAGAATGTGGGAATCGAGTTGGGGGTTGAATGTTTCTGACTTGGGGTATCGGGGCGTGGCTATTGTACTACGTCGAGTGGCGTCTTGAGCTTGGGTAAATGCCATGGAGGTGGATAATTTCTCTGCCTTTATCCAAGCACCGATCTGTGTGAGCAACTCTTGCGTGGTCCATGGTTCCTGGATGTTTAATTGGTGTGAGTACTCTCCTGGGATGAGGCCGCTGCAGAATGCCTCGATGTAAAAAGAGTTCGTGCAATCGCTAGTGAGCAATACTTCTCTGCTGAACCGCTGTAGGTATGAGAACAAGGATTCTCCTATGTTCTGGCGAATTTGTAGGAGTTCGAGGCATGTTTTTTTGTTTGTTCAGAATGCTTCAAAGTGTTGTAGAAAACTGTTACCGAGTTGGCAGAAGGAGAAAATGGATCCGGCGGGCAAGATGTCGAACCATGCTTGTGCTTGGTCAGCTAGTGTCATTGGGAAGCAACGGCATAATAAGAAATCATCTTCTCCGTGCATGACCATTGTCGTTGTAAACTGCCAGAGGTGGGTTTCGGGATCAGTGTCTCCGGTGTAATGTGTGAATGTTGGTGGTAGCGGGTCTTTGGCATAGGCCGGAGCCAATGGATTGCTGTCAAGTGTGTTCCAAGGGAGGATGTCATCATTTGGTTTTAGTGGTGGGGGTTCAATTTGAACCTGTTCGCACAACATTTTGAACTGTACGGGTCTGGATGTGGGTCTAACTGTAGGTTGGTCGTTCTGGTGGGGTTGATGGAGGTTTTGGGTTCCGGGGTTTGGTGGTGGGAGGTACCATGTTGGCGCGGGTGCTTGCAGTTGTTGTGAGGGATTTTGGTATATCATTGGTTGTGCCGGATGGCCCGGAAGTGTCTGAGGAATCGGATTTTGTTGTGGTGGAGCAGGTGAAGCTGGTGGGACTATATTGGTTGGAGGGTGTGAGAATGGTTGTTGGTTGTTTTGAGGGAGGTGGGGAAATTCGTGGGTGCCAGGGTGTTGTGTGGGAATGTGACATGTGGGTGTTGGTGCGAGTGGTGGTTGTGGTGGGTTTTGGTATAGTATGGAGTATGCTACGTTACCCGGAAGTTTCTGGGGAATCGGATTTTGTTGTGGCGGAGCGGGGGAAACTGGTGAGACTATATTGGTTTGAGGGTGTAAAAATGGTTGTAGGTGTATGTCTATATCGGGACATACGTGTTTGTGTTTTGGTTGTTTGTCTTGCCTTGAAGGTTTCGGAACGGGGTGGTTGGGTTGTTTTGTTGGAGAAGACTTACGATGATGTTTCGGGGTGCCGGAACGTTGGTTGAGGATCCGGTGGTTTCAGGAAAATGGGACATGGCGTGGTCTGTTAACTCTGGATCTGATCTGGAATGTTTTGTTCGCACGTAATTGGCGATGTTTCTTAAATTCTGCAGGATGTTCTCATATGGTACGTTGACGTTTGGTTGATCCTGCCGAATTGACAGAGAATGTGATCGGCGATCGGGTTTCTTACCGTTGCGGCGCGACGTGGACGGGACTGGGGCTCCTCCTGGTGGGTGTGTGGACGAGGATGGTTGACGCTAGTTGTCGTTGGCGAGTGCAGAAGAGGTTGCCAGAGGTTGATGTTTACTGGCAGGGACGGGAAGAGGGATGCCTAGGGATGTGACAAGGAATTTCTGGAGGGACATTATGGTTTTGAGAATCATGGCTATGGGTATCCATTTCCTTTTCGTGGATATAATCGTACGAAAAAAGAAAGAACACGGTGGGCGCCAATATGATGTAGCCTGACTCTGATTACTATAATTCCCTTTCCGCTATTCCTCCTTTTCCCGGCGATATATTTTTCTCGCTAGTGCTTTGTTATTTGTGATGTGTTCTTTCTTGGATATCTCTCGTTGTTCTTGATGTGTTCTCTCTTTTGCCTTTTGTGTATCTAATGTGTTCTCTCCTTCTTTCCTCTCTTCTTAGAAAGGTATTTATATACCATTGTCTACAAGATGTGGGCTTTTTATATTATGGGCTTCTTTTAGATATTTTGTGTTATGATGATATTAAATTAGATATGGTGGTATGTTGTATGTGAGTTGTTCAAGATATTTTCTGATGTGGGGTTATATTTGTACATACACCTTGGGGGATATTTGTACATATACCTTGGGGGATATTTGTACATATACCTTGGGGGATATTTGTACATATACCACCTAATAACTGTAACAATGTCCCATGCAAATAACTCCTCAAACGCTGTAGAAAGCGTGTCAAAGACTTTTTTTTTGTTTTTTTTCTTCTCTTTATGTTGAAGTTTTTAAATATTTACTATATTTTGGATTTATCAATTTTAAGTATGATTATTTACCTTAGTTAGTACAAGCTTCAGTTACAACTTTTGACAAGTTATAAGTTTTAGAAATCATAAATACAAAAGTACCTTAAAATATATATATATATATATATATATATATATATATATATTGATTCGGCAAAAATCGGTCCAAATAATTATATGGAGAAAAAAGTAATTCAAGATGAATAGGATCTAGGAGATATTGGAATGGACTAGACTTTGGGATGTGAAGGATCAGTCAAGCTGTTGGTGAGAGCGACACTTCAGGTACTCCGAAGTACCAAATACCTGTAAAACCGAAAAAGGTTCGATGGGGAGATTTATTCCCATGTGAACTCTCCGATGCTTAAGTCAGTAGAGTATTATATCAGTATTTTTGATATTTGGAACCTGTCTTACCTCTTATTCTCAATTCCTTTTATAGGAGTTATTTTTGAGAGCTCTCCTCCCTTTAATGAGTTTTCTGTTGTGCTTGGGGCCGTTTCTCCCTTTGTCATAAATGGGTCTTAATTCTAGGGAGTTACAGAGAAAGGAGTTACGTTATAATGAGTAACGTCTGCTCTTTATGAACTCCGTAAATGGCCTTTAACGGGTTATAGGACGGTTACCCTTGTGGTTCAATTCCCATTTTACCCTCGAGGTATCTTATTGGCTGTTCAGTAGCCCCTCAGCGAAGTACCACATGGCGAGGTAGGGGTAACTTTGATGGAAGATATGTGCGATTTCTCAGTATCGGTACTTTGAAAGGTTTCGGGGTTGCTGATAGTGACTGTTGTCTCTTCAACTTCTGCGTTTGTCATAAATGGCAGAATGCCAGTAGAAAGGAAACTTTTTCCGCCGTCCCCGATGCATTGGTTTTGGGGAGTAATCATAACACTGGCCAGCACGGTTTCGTTGTAACCGTTATACCCTTTCATCAATTTCACTTGTCTTTCTCATTTTCCTCTCCACATTTATTCAGCCATTACTGACTTTGCAACCTTCTGAAGACTCCTCTGCTTTTCCATCTGTTGAAAGTTCGGTCTTGCTTCAACTTTTCACACGTTTACCCCAATGATTTTCAAAAAAAGGTACGCTTTGTCTTCTTTTGGATGGTTGATTTTTGTTTTTTTGTCGTTCATGTGTGTGAGTTTGAACCTTCTTCTGTTTCTGTTTATTTATAAGGGGAAAAAATGTGATTGCTTTCTATAACCTTGGTATGAGGGTGTTTAGACATTAGGAGTTTGTTTTAGGTTTCTTTTCTAGTTTGTTTTTTTTGAATGGGGTTCTAAATGTCGAACTTCCATTCGCAGGAAGGAAAATGGTTGCCCAGGAAGAGTATGTTAGGGAAGTGGAAGGTCTCAAGGCTGAAGGTTTTTGGGGATCCTCAGCCTGACCGACCAGAAACCGAGGTTACAGTGGCGGTTAGGAATGGTCAGCCTTTGGCTCCTTTGGGTGTACCCTTCCAGCCATCTATGCCCAGGCCCCTTGCTTTAGATTTTTCATTTTGGCAAAGTAGGGTTACTCGCGAGCAGGTGGAGTCTTTTGTTCGTAAGTACAACATAGATCCTCAAGTATATAAGGTTTTTGTAGCTCCCGAAGTAGGTAGGATGTCGATTCATCATATCCCCCTTCCTTTGGCCTATTTCGAAGTAGGTCTTAGGCTTCCTATGGATCCTGCGTTCGCAGATTTTCTGGTTTTTGTTCGGGTTCAGCCTGGGCAGATTCACCCGAACACAATTCACACTATTTTTTGCTTGATTGTTCTTTGTCGTAGATTAGGTTTTGAGCTTACTCCCAATGTCCTTAGAATGTTTTTCTCCTCACTTCGGATGTCGAACATCACTCTTTCTCTTCGTCCGAGTCGGAACAAAGTTCTTCTTTTCGACTCTCCACCGAATAAAATAGACTTTAAAGGGAAGTGGGTAATGGTTGAGTCCTGAATAGGCTTCCCTTTTCGTCCATGTGTCAGTGAGGATTACCAATGGTCCCAAATCAAACATTCTTCTTCCCTTGACCATTCTGAGAAGTTTTTCCTAGAAACCATTACCCGGGATCTAGGAGATAGTCGCCAATATCAGTCCCAAGTATATTTTTCTGCCGACCTGCTAAGTGAGTCTAGCTTGGAGTGGTGCGACATAGGGGTTGGTTTGGCTGATCGAAAGAAGGAGCTGGGGTTTGAGGAAGAGAAGCCTAACCGCAACTGGACCATACACCCTAGGGGTGTTTTTTCTTTTCAGTGCGAATTATGTACCTCCACTACCCGTGGCTGCCGTAATGGCCAGGGTAAACAAAAAGATTTTTTTTTGACGATTTGCTTCGTGAAGTTTGACTTGGGTATTTTTTATGCAGGTCCAACCATGTTCGGGAAAGCTTGGGGAAACCGCGTAGAAGGCCGGAACGTAAGGCAATCCCATCTGGATTCCTTACCTCGCTTTCCCCCGAAGTTGATAGACCGGGGAGCAGCAGGTGACACACCTTTAACTTACTCCTCCTCTGCCGGTCGGACTTCACGTCGGGGTGGGACCCCCAATGTCCCAGAGATGGGGGTTCTAGAATTAGGACCCCTTCGTCTGCTCCTACCGAACTTCAAGGGCAGGCGGCCCATGGATTAGTGGAATTTGTTACCTCTGAGGGTGACGAAGAGGAGCAACTTCGTCCCCGTCAAAGGAGAAGAACTTCGCCCCGTCGTCCTTTTGCTTCGAAGGAGGAGTTAGTTCCTCATTCTCCCGCTATCCCTGGTGAAATTCTTGAGGGGAACCTCTCATTGGAAGTTCGGGAAGAGATACCGCCGGCTCCTGGTGCTGAGGTTGGTGACGAAACTCCTGCAAAGGAGTCGGGTCCATCATGGCTTCGCCCAGGGTATGAAATACCCGTAGAGGAGGAGGCTCTAAGGAAGTTAGCAGCGGAAATTACATCAAGGACTCCTCCTCTCAATAATCTTCGCTTCACCAACTGATATGCGGCCTCATTTATTGGTGGTGCAATTTTGAATTGAGCTGCCGATGCTGAATCTTTATCTTCGATGGGCGCGATGGAAGTAGACGAGGCTACTAACAAAGTGGGGGCCCTTCTTGCTCGGGTAAGTGTTATACTTTTTCCCTTTTATAGTTTTGTTCGTGAGTGTTTTCTTTTGTAACTTTAACTTTCTTTTTTCGTAACCCTCCTCTTGTATCCTGTATATTTCCAACTCTCATTCTGCTGAGATGGATGAGTGAGCTGCCGCCAATGCAGAGTGGCGAGCCATCAATGAAACTCGCATCACTGCCTTAGAAGCTTCAATCGCTGACTAGGCTGCTCATTTGGAGTTAGCAGTGGGAGAGAAATCCTAGATGCTTAGTGAGGCAGTTGATTTGAGGGAGAAGCTTCTTAAGGCAGAAGCGAAGGTAGCGGAGTTAGAGGCGGCAAACTTGGTTTTAAACACTACCCGGGATGAGGCTATTGCGAGCCAGATCTCTATTCAAGAAGAATTGAATTTCTGTAAGTCGGATACTTTTAAGAAGAACATCATCAATGACTTCAAAAGTTCATCTGAGTACAACGAAGAGATAGGTCGTGAAGCAGGGTCGTTTTTGGACAAGGGCTGTGTTCGCATCATCCGCCAGCTTCATCCACATTTTCAGGATAAGTCTATTCTTATGCGAGCTTTTTTGTCCAACTTCGACAACGAAGCGTGTAGAAGAGGGGCTGACTTTGTTCCTTTCACCTCGGAAGAGATGGATGCGTTGAGGGAGCGGGATGAGAAGAGAGGGCGTCCATTCTGGAAGGCTCCAACTCCTACTAAGCCGACCTTTTGGGACATGCTTGATGGCTCGAGCTCTGCTGCTCCTTAGAAATTTTCTTTTAGCTATACTTTGTAATTTTGATACTTCGGTTTTGATATGCGAAAATCGTATCACCTTTTTAGCATGTTTTTATGTATGAATTTGGGTAAAATTAAGGGTAAATTGATCTTAATTGTTCATTATTTACTTAATTTCACAATTTTTCTGATTTTGGAAGTGTCAGGTGAAAAGTAGACGAAAACAGCAAATTTTGGGGCAAAAACGCAATTTTTGGAAATATTGACTTAGTCAACGGGTCAGGACGGGCATCCCGACCCAGTCAACCCGCCGGGACGGGCATCCTGACCTGGTCAACAGATCAGGACGGGCATCCCGAGCCCCCAGAACCAATCCCACATCGAATGTTTGCTGAAAAATAACCCCGGGAAGCTGCTATAAATACCCCAGGCCTCCAGCAGTTGAATTCATTCCTCTCCACTCGATCTGAGTCATTTAGTGGTTTCCAGTGTACACTTCTCTAGTACACAACCCACTCAGAGACTCGGATCTCAGTTTTCTTTCTTATTAATGTTTTGTTTTAGTTTCTGAGAAATAGTCTCAGATCTTAGGTTTCTATAGATAGGTTCGTTTCTGGTATTCATAGAATACCCGGGATTTCGTTAGGAGATCCTAAGAGGGCTCTAGGTGTTCGAAGAGTCAGTCCACAGGGCTGGGCTTAAGATGGGTATTAAGGTAAAGCCCAGCTACTAGGCTGAGGAAGCGTCCTGTGAAGGTTCTAGCGAGTAGAGTCAGGGCGAGCAATACGACATATACAGCAGTACACTCCGTCGGCGAGACTACGTAAAGGGTGATTTCTTTATGGCATCAGTCCCCATGTCCCTCTCTTATATGTTGTTATTGTTTTGTTCTAAATACTTATTATGAATACAAGATTACAATTTTTATGAATAGTTGTTTTATATGTTGACGTTGTTATGTTTTTCCGGAAATAGCCACCTGCTAAATATTCACTATGTCTGCATGTTTAATGTGCTCTTTTAAACTAAAGTTAGGGTTATAGACAATTCCTAACCACGGTCTAATCATAACCTGTTTAGTTCAACAGGCATCAATTAGTATTGGTGTCTGCCATGCTAGATAAAATAACATGTTGAACACCCTGCATGTTTGATATGCGAAAATCGTATCACTTTTTTAGCATATTTTTATGTATGATTTCGGGTGAAATTGATAGGAAATTGATCTTAATTGTTTGTTAATTACTCAATTTCACGGTTTTTATGATTTTGGAAGTGTCAGGTGAAAAGTAGACGAAAACAGCAAATTTTGGGGCAAAAATGCAATTTTTGGAAATATTGACTTAGTCAACGGGTCAGGACGGGCATCCCGAACCCGGGACTGGCGTTCGGACCCAGTCAACCCGCCGGGATGGGCGTCCAGGACTCGGGACGGGTGTCCCGAATTCCCAGAACCAGTCCCACATCGAATTTTTGATGAAAAATCACCCCGGGAAGCTGCTATAAATACCCCAGGCCTCCAGCAGTTGAAATCGTTCCTCTCCACTCGATCTGAGTCATTAAGTGGTTTCCAGTGTACACTTCTCTAGTACACAACTCACTCAGAGACTCGGATCTCAGTTTTCTTTCTTATTAGTGTTTTGTTTTAGTTTCTGAGAAATAGTCTCAGATCTTAGGATTACATAGATAGGTTCATTTTTTTGTATTCATAGAATACCCGGGATTTCGTTAGGGGATCCTAAGAGGGCTCGAGGCGTTCGAAGAGTCAGTCCACAGGGCTGGGCTTAAGCCGGGTTGTTAAGTAAAGCCCAGCTACTAGGCTGAGGAAGCGTCCTCCGAAGGTTCTGACGAGCAGAGTCGGGTCAAGCAGTAAGGCATATATAGCAGTATGCTTCAACGGCGTGACTACGTAAAGGGTGATTTCTTTATGGCATCAGTCCCCCCTGTCCCTCTCTTTATATGTTGTTACTGTGTTTGTCCAAATACTGATTTGAATACCAGATTATGTTTTTATGAATATTTGTGATATATGTTGAAGATATTATGTTTTTCTAGAGATGGCCACCTGCTTAAATATCCATTATGTCTGCATGTCTATTGCCGTTCTTTTAAACTGATTTTAAGGTTATAGACAATTCCTAACCACGGTCTATTCATAATCTGTTTAGTTTAACAGACATCAATTAGTATTGGTGTCTGCCATACTAGATAAAATAATCTGCGGAACACCCTGTTGGTTGAGAGTAGTCTAGGTAGGCTGAGTAGAGTTTTATGCCGGCAGTTATGAGACGAGCGGTATGATCCCCAAAGTGACATAGGGCGTTCATTGCTGACTTTAGTCCGAGCCGTGAGTAGAGTCGTTTACCTTGGCGATGGGGCGGTAGCATAGAGCCTCAGATGTGGTAACCTTTAGACACAGAACATAGTTGCAATCCAGGCCAAGACATGTCTAAAATACTCGAATATAGGTCAATCAACGTATAGGAACAGTATAACATAGAATCAAGACTCATCTATAAAACACTTCTAGGATTAATTAGAGTTAAACCTAGTGGAGAATGAATCACCCTCTCATCAAAGTATTTGATGAAGATTGCATAACTGGACCATAAGATAGGAGTTAGGATAAAAGGCTAGTTACTACTAAGCCGTTGCCACTTCCCTGGGAGTACGATAATTAACTTAATAAAATTGTAGATACTTTCCAACAGACTAGCTACACGATAGGTACTCTGCCTTAGGTTCTGGCTGATTAAGTGACACCATAGAGACTAAATGTGACAATTAGTCAATCACAGTCCTTAATTATTCATAATCAACATGGGGTAAAATAACACCTATTTAGCACGTCAACCGGAATCGCATTAGATTTTTGGCGCCGTTGCCGGGGACATATCATAATGAATTTAGGATTCCTGATCAAAATTCTAGAGGCTTATGATAGGTAACGGTAGTAACCTAGACTTTAGACCCAACACTTATGTTATACCAGTTAGACAATCAGTTTCCGAAATATAGGGTTATCATAACTAATTAATTTTAGATGTTATCTGGAATTAAGATACTTAGGATAATCAAATTTTAGAAAATTATTCTAGAACCATATTGAGGGAATTTAATTGCTTTCGAAATATTAAAAGAAGAAAAAAAAAGTTTTAAATTTAAAAATCAGAAATAAATTGTACTTTTCTTGTTTAATGGTATGTTGTTCTCTTTTCCCTATCTTTTGTGTTTTCTCCTTTTGAATAGTTGTTTTGTTTTGTCTTCTCCTTCTTCCGAATTTTTAATTTTTCACTTCCCGTGTAACTCCACTAACCAGTTTGCTCAGGCTTAAACGTATTCTTCTCTGTAGTTGCATGACTCGAACTTCAGAAGCTAACCTTGAAACACCAGTTGAGAATCCTGAACGTCTCATTCGTACAGCTAATAGGCGAATAACAGAGATGGCTGCTGAAAGACCTCCCCTCGAATCCTACATCCATCCACAGACTGTTCTAGTATCATCCGCCATTCAAATCCCTGGAAACCCTCGCTATGATCTTAAACCGAATGTGATCCAGCTAATAATAAATCGGGTTCAGTTTGGAGGAACTACAACCGAGAATCCGCTAGAACACTTATCTGATTTCTCCTCTCTTTGCGAAGCCTCAAGGGAGATCATACTGCAGAAGTAACTAAACTCAACCTTTTTCCCTACTCATTGAGGGATAGAGCTAAGAGATGGTTGGCCCAGCTACCTACTAACTCCATCACCTCTTGGGACGAGTTAAGCAAAGCCTTCCTGGAAGAGTACTACTCTGCAGCAAGGGTCCTAGAATATCGAAGGGCTCTATCCAGTTTTACTCAAACTGCTGATGAGACAGTGATCGAAGCTTGGGACAGATTCAAGGAGCTACTCAGGCTCTGCCCCCAACATGGACTTACTGAAGCGCTGCTGATCCAGCAATTCTACGGGGGTATGACGGACATGGGCAAGCAAGTTCTTGTTGGACTCAATCCCCAGAGCGGGTTCAATGGAATGAGTGATGTAGATGCTAGAAACGCTCTGGAGAGGCTCTATAGGAATAGCAAGAACTGGCGAACAAGTGATCGAGCTAAGAAGCAACCAGTAAATGCGGCCATAGCCTCCACCGATGATCAATTTGAGGCACTGAAGGCCAGCATTGCTAATCAGCTGAATGCTTTCCAACAAGGGAAAAGCGTTAAGCCAGTATATCAAGTCGCTCTGCCCGCACCAAGGAATTACATCGTTCCAATCGACCCCATGCAAGAATTCAGGGACATACTGAAAAGCACTGCCGACTCTAACAAGGAGATGATAGAGTCAAACAGGAAGGTCCAGGAAGCTCATGCAGAAAGAATTCAACAAAATGAGAATAGGCAGACGCAGATTGAGCAGATAGTCAAGGACACACAAACCTCCTTGCAGACATTAGAAAGATAAATGGGACAGTTATCGACCCATCTACCTCATTGATACGCGAAAATTGTATCACATTTTTAGCATGTTTTTATATATGTTTTAATGTGAAATTGAGAGTAAATTGACATTAATTGTTTACTATTTACTTGATTTCACGGTTTTTATGATTTTGGAAGTGTCATGTGAAAAGTAGACGAAAACAGCAAATTCTGGGGCAAAAACGCAATTTTTGGAAATGTTGACCCGGTCAAAGGTCCGGGACGGGCGTCCCGACCCAGTCAAACCGCCAGGACGGGCGTCCTGAACCGGGACGGGCGTCCCGAGCCGCCAAAAGCTGTCCCACATCGAATTTTTTGGAGATTTTCACTCCAGGAAGCTGCTATAAATACCCCAAGCCTCCAGTAGTTGAATTCATCCCTCTCCACTCGATCTGAGTCATTAAGTGGTTTCCAGTGTACACTTTTCCAGTACACAACTCACTCAGAGACTCGGATCTCAGTTTTCTTTCTTATTAGTGTTTGTTTTAGTTTCTGAGAAATAGTCTCAGATCTTAGGTTTCTATAGATAGGTTCGTTTCTGGTATTCATAGAATACCCGGGATTTCGTTAGGAGATCCTAAGAGAGCTCTAGGCGTTCGAAGAGTCAGTCCACAGGGCTAGGCTTAAGCCCAGGACGTAAGGTAAAGTCTAGCTACGGCTGAGGAAGCGTCCTCCGAAGGTTCTGGTGAGCAGAGTCAGGGCGAGCAATACGACATATACAGCAGTACGCTCCGTAGGAAGACTTCGTAAAGGGTGATTTCTTTATGGATCGTCCCATGTCCCTCTCTTATGTGTTTATTGCTTTGTTCTAAATATGAATTATGAATATCAGATTACGATTTTATGAATAGTTGTGTTATATGTTGAAGTTTTTATGTTTTTCCGGAAATAGCCACCTGCTAAATATTCATTATGTCTGCATGTCTAATGTAAGTCTCTTTTAAACTAAAACTAGGGTTATAGACAATTCCTAACCACGGTCTATTCATAACCTGTTTAGTTTAAAGGCATCAATTAGTATTGGTGTCTGCCATACTAGATAAAATAACCAACGGAACACCTTGTTTGTTAGAGTAGTCTAGGTAGGCTGAGTAGAGAGTTATGCCGGCGGTTTTGCGACGAGCAGCATGACCCCGAAGTGACATAGGGTACCGTTCATTGCTGACTTTAGTCCGGGCCGTGAGTAGGGCCGTTTACCTTAACGATGGGGCGGTAGTGTAGAGACCTCAGATGTGGTACACCTTTAGACACAGAACATAGTTGCATTCCAGGCTAAGATATATCTAAAACACTCGAATATAGGTCAATCAACATATAGGAACAGTATAACATAGAATCAGAACTCATCTTTAAAACACTTTTAGGATTAATTAGACTTAAACCTAGTGGAGAATGGATCACCCTCTCATCAAAGTATTTGATGAAGATTGCATAACTGGATTATAAGATAGGAGTTAGGATAAAAGGCTAGTTACTACTAAGCCGTTGCCACTTCCCTGGGAGTACGATAATTAAATTAATAAAATCGTAGATACTTTCCAATAGACTAGCTACACGATAGGTACTCTGCCTTAGGTTCTGGCTGATTAAGTGACACATAGAGACTAAATGTGACAATTAGTCAATCACAGTCCTTAATTATTCATAATCAACATAGGGTAAAATAACACCTATTTAGCACGTCAACCGGAATCGCATCAGATTTTTGGCGCCGTTGCCGGGGAATATCATAATGAATTTAGGATTCCTGATCAAAATTCTAGAGGCTTATGATAGGTAACGGTAGTAATCTAGACCTTAGACTAACACTTATGTTATACCAGTTAGACAATCAGTTTCCGAAATATAGGATTATCATAACTAATTAATTTTAGATGTTATCTGAAATTAAGACATTTAGGATAATCAAATTTTAGAAAATTATTCTAGAACCATATTGAGGGAATTTACGTGCTTTCAAAATATTAAAAAAAAAATTTTTTTTAAAAATCTAAAAATCCGAAAAAAATTGTACTTTTTCTTGTTTAAATGGTAAGTTATTCTCTTTTCCCTATCCTTTGTTTTTCTTCTTTGAATAGTTGTATTGTTTTGTTTCTCTTTCTTCCAAGTTTTTTTAAGTTTTCACTCTCCCTGTAACCCCACTAACCAGTTTGCTCAGGCTAAAACGTGTTCTTCTCTGTAGTTGCATGACTCGATCTTCAGAAGCTAACCTTGAAACACCAGTTGAAAATCCTGAACGAATCATTCGCACAGCTAATAGGCGAAGAACAGAAATGGCTGCTGAAAGACCTACCCTAGAATCCTACATCCAGCCACAGACTATCCCAGTCTCATCTGCCATCCGAATCCCTGGGAACCCTCGCTATGATCTTAAACCTAATGTGATCCAGCTGATTATAAATCGAGTTCAGTTTGGAGGAACTGCAGCCGAAAATCCGCTGGAACACCTATCTGATTTCTCTTCTCTTTGCAAAGGTCTCAAGGGAGATCATACTGCAGAAATAATAAACTCAACCTTTTTCCCTACTCACTTAAGGACAGAGCTAAGAGATGGTTGGCCCAGCTACCTACTAACTCCATCACCTCTTGGGACGAGTTAAGCAAAGCCTTCCTAGAAGAGTACTACTCTGCAGCAAGAGTCCTAGAATATCGAAGGGCTCTGTCTAGTTTCACTCAAGCTACTGATGAGACAGTGATCGAAGCTTGGGACAGATTCAAAGAACTACTCAGGCTCTGCCCCCAACATGGACTTACCGAGGCATTTCTGATTCAGCAATTTTACGGGGGTATGTCAGACATGGGTAAGCAAATTCTTGATGGACTCAATCCCCAGAGCGGTTTCAATGGAATGAGTGATGTAGATGCTAGAAACGCTCTGGAGAGACTCTACAGGAACAGCAAGAATTGGCGCACAAGTGGCCGAGCTAAGAAGCAACCAGTAAATGCGGTCGTTACCTCCACTGATGATCAATTTGAGGCACTGAAGGCCAGCATTACTAATCAGCTGAATGCTTTCCAACAAGGGAAAAACACTCAGTCAGTATACCAAGTCTGCGAGTTTTGCCAAGGACCACACTTCAGTGTGGTGATTGTTATGGTAATGGGATATTAACTGTCCCAGAAGAGATGGAACAAGTGGCAGCAGTAAATTCTGCTCCTATAGGAAATACCTACAATCCCACTTGGAAGAACCATCCGGGATTTAGTTGGAGAAACAATCCCGGGACTACTAACTTTCAGAAAAGAGTACCTCAGCAACTGCCATATCCGCAACCAGCAAGTCGCTCTGCCTGCACCAAGGAACTACATCGTTCCAGCTGATCCCATGCAAGAATTAGAGACATGCTGAAGAGCATTTCCGACTCCAACAAGGAAATGATAGAGTCCAACAGAAAGATTCAGGAAGCTCACGCAGAAAGAATCCAGCAGAACGAGAATAGACAGAAGCAGACCGAGCAAACAATCAGAAACACACAAGCTGCTATACAAACTTTAGAGAGGCAGATGGGTCAACTATCCACCCATTTCTCTCACAGGTCCCAGGGAACGCTACCAAGCAACACTGAGACCAACCCTCAAACTGAATGCAAGACCATCACTCTAAGATCTGGTAAAATTCTATCTCCATCTCCACCCAAACCATCTGACCCTCCTATTCTTGTGCAGGAACCAGAAGAAGGCTCCAAGGACCCAACGCCGACGGATGTCGAGATCGAAGTAGCAAGGAAAGGGAAGACGGAGTTTATTCCTGAGTACCGGCCAAAAGTACCTTACCCTGCCAGACTTATGCACAATAAAGATAAGGAGCAATTTGAAAAGTTTCTTAGGAATTTTAGTCAGATTCATGTTAATTTACCTTTACTTGATGTTATTTCTGAAATGCCAAAGTATGCTAAGTTTTTAAAAGAAGTTGTTAGTAATAAAAGAAAATTTGACATGGACAAGGTGGTTCTTAATGAAGAATGTTCGGCGGTTCTGTTGAATAAACTACCGTCTAAACAGAAAGATCCTGGTTGTTTTACCTTGCCATGTACAATTGGAAATATTACTAACATGCATGCATTAGCAGACTTAGGAGCTAGTATTAATCTTATGCCATCTAGTTTATTTGATAAATTAGGATTGCATGATTTGAAAACGACTAGGATGTGCATACAACTTGCAGACAGGACAGTCAAAATCCCCAAGGGAATAATTGAAGACCTCTTAGTAAAGGTCGGAAAATTTGTATTTCCTGTGGATTTCGTTGTCATGGACATGAATGGGGAAGGAGGAGTGCCCCTGATCCTAGGTCGACCATTTCTAGCCACCTCAAAAGCATTAATAGACGTCAGTAATGGTCAAATCAAGTTAAGGGTAGGAAATGATGACGTCACTTTTGATCTAAATGAGACCCTTAGGTATCCCATGCATTTAGATGATACTTGTTTTTGTGTGGATGCCATGGAACACTTGATTGCAATTAACGTGACAGACCTATGCTCAAACTATCAAATTCTAAGTGAGGACTCCCTAGAATTAGAGGAGTCTGAACTTAGCTCTTCTGAAAATGAAATTACTTCTGATAGTTTCACTGAGATAGGTGATGATGAGATGAAGAAAGAGCGAACCTCGTTTGAAGATCCACCAGACTTGGAACTGAAGGAACTACCCACTCATCTGTGCTACGAATTCCTAGATGACAACAAGAAACTTCCCATTATTCTTGCAGCTGATCTGACTGCAGAACAAAGGAAGCTGACTGTAGACATGTGCAGAAAGCATAGAAGAGCCTTTGCCTACAAAATTGCGGATATCCCAGGTATTAATCCAAGCTTTTGTTCGCATAAGATTCTTCTAGAAAATGAGTATAAGCCATGTGTGCAACCTCAAAGGAGGTTGAATCCTAATGTGTGTGATGTTGTTAAGAAAGAAGTCATTAAACTGTTAGATGCAGGACTTATCTACCCTATCTCAGATAGTGAGTGGGTAAGCCCGGTGCAGGTAGTACCTAAGAAAGGCGGTATAACAGTTGTTAGGAATGAGCATAATGAACTAATCCCTACAAGAACTGTAACTGGTCATCGTGTATGCATAGACTATAGAAAATTAAATACGGCCACACGAAAAGATCACTTTCCCCTTCCTTTTATTGACCAAATGTTAGAAAGATTATCTGGACACATGTTTTATTGCTTTCTTGATGGGTTTTCTGGTTATTTTCAAATTCCTATTTCCCCTGAGGACCAGCATAAAACACATTCACATGCCCTTTTGGAACATTTGCATATAGAAGGATGCCTTTTGGTTTGTGTAATGCACCTGCTACATTTCAACGTTGTATGACTGCTATCTTTGAGGACATGTTAGGAAAATCTATGGAAGTATTTATGGATGACTTTTCTGTTTTGGTAATACATTTGAGGTTTGTCTAAAGAACTTGGAGTTAATGTTGAAACGTTGTATAAAATCTAACCTGGTTTTAAATTGGGAAAAATGCCACTTCATGGTAAAAGAGGGAATCGTTTTAGGACATAAGATCTCACACCTAGGTATGGAAGTAGATAAGGCAAAAATTGAAGTTATTTCAAAACTACCTCCTCCCAAAAATGTGAGAGCCGTTAGGAGTTTTTTGGGACACGCTGGCTTTTATCGTAGGTTCATAAAAGATTTTTCATTAATAGCCAGGCCGTTGACCAATTTACTCGGAAAAGATGTTCCATTTGTCTTTGATGAAAAATGTCTAAAAGCTTTTAATAGACTTAAGGAACTCTTAACTACTGCACCTATCATGACATCACCTGACTGGAGTCTACCGTTTGAGCTTATGTGTGATGCTAGTGACTATGCAGTAGGAGTAGTTTTAGGACAAAGACATGATAAGAAATTTCATGTAATATATTATGCTAGTAAAACCTTAACTGATGCTCAGGAAAATTACACTACGACAGAAAAGGAATTATTAGCAGTAGTATATGCATTTGATAAGTTTCGATCCTATCTAGTCTTGTCTAAAACTATTGTTTATACTGATCATTCGGCACTAAAATACTTGTTCAATAAAACCGACGCAAAACCAAGATTGATTAGATGGGTTTTATTGCTTCAAGAATTTGACATAGAAATCCGGGATAAGAAAGGGGCAGAAAACTTAGCCGCAGACCACTTGTCTAGGTTAGAAAATCCGACCCTAGAAGCCATTGATGAGACAATCATATCTGATAAATTCCCGGATGAGAATCTATGTGCATTATTTGCTATTTTCTCACCCCCTTGGTTTGCAGATATAGCAAATTACTTGGCAGCCCGGACTCTCCCTAGTGATATCACTGCTCAACAAAGAAAAAAATTCTTTGCTGACCTGAAATATTACTATTGGGAAGATCCTTTTCTATTTAAAATATGTGCAGATCAGATGATCAGAAGATGTGTATCTCAAGAAGAAGGTTTCCAAATTCTGGAACATTGTCACTGCGGACCAACAGGCGGTCACTTAGCTGCAGCCAACACCGCCCGAAAAGTATTAGAAGCAGGCTTTTACTGGCCCACCATATTCAAAGACGCCGCAGCATTTACAGGATCGTGCGATGCCTGTCAGAAAGGGAACCATATCTTCTCGAGATAATCTACCCCAACAGGTAATTCAAAGTGTAGAAATATTTGACATATGGGGTATAGATTTCATGGGTCCGTTTCCTTCCTCTTTTGGTATGAAGTACATCTTAGTAGCTGTAGAATATTTTTCAAAATGGCCTGAGGCACAGGCCCTACCTACTAATGATGCTCGAGCCGTATGCAGATTCCTTAAGCAGATTTTCGCCAGGTTTGGATGTCCAAAAGCCCTAATCAGTGATCGAGGTACGCACTTCTGCAACTCTCAATTGCAGAAAGTACTCCAGCAGTACGGAATTCAGCATCGCATTTCCACAGCCTACCATCCTCAAACCAACGGGCAGGCTGAGGTAACCAATAGGGGCATAAAGAGAATCCTAGAAAAGACCGTGGGTGTTAACCGTAAGGATTGGGCCAATAAACTGGAGGATGCATTATGGGCCTTCCGTACAGCATACAAGACCACTACGGGGTTCTCACCCTATCGACTAGTCTACGGAAAAGCATGCCACCTTCCGGTTGAACTTGAAACAGAGCTTACTGGGCAGTACGAAAATGCAATCTCGACGATAATTTGACTAAGGAACACCGGATTTTACAGCTCAACGAATTGGATGAGTGGAGGCTCAAAGCATATGAGAACTCACATCAGTTCAAAATGACAAGTAAACTCCGGCATGACAGACGACTCAGAGCCCAGAAAAATTTTGAACCAGGTGATAAGGTATTGTTGTACAACTCACGTTTAAAATTTTTCCCAGGAAAGCTGCGTAGCTATTGGTCAGGACCGTTCACAATCAAGGAAGTATCACCTTTCGGAGCATGTGACATCATGGATTCTGACGGTATTATTCAAAAAGTAAACGGACAACGCCTAAAGATTTACAGAGAGCCGTTTGACTCGTCCGAGCAGATTGTGGACTTCACAGACTAAGGGAGTATCTCTTTCATTTTATTTCTTGTTTTGTTATTTCTATGTTCCTTCTTACCCGTAGTTAGTTGAATAAGTGTGGGGTAAGGATCTTTTAATTTGTTTTATTTCTTGTTTTCAAATAAGTGGGGGTAATTAGATATGCATGAACACTGAGGACAGTGCCAGACTTAAGTGTGGGGTAGCAGTGCACGGTGCACTGTAGCAGTTTGCAAAATTTTTCGCATGAATTTGCTTGTTTTCCCCGTATTTTCACACCCTTCCAAAAAAATTTCAAACCTTTTTCCGTCTTTCAGACTTCTAAATGCAGTATGCTTGGTTAAACAATTGCTTATGTCTATGATATGTAGGTAGTATGCTATGGTTAGTAGGAGATAGTTGATAGCTATCTTGGACTAATTGATTAGGAATAGGGAATTCCTGATAACTGAGCACAGCTTTGTCTAGATTAGAGACCTCAACCAATTACCTTTTCAAGACTGAACTAGATGAAATTAGACCAGTTGTGGATGTTTTGACAATTAGAATAACTGGATGAGACTCTGAGCTAAAAGTGAAAGGAAACAAAAGAAGTTAATCAAATAAGGGTAGTGATGCGATTCCGGTTGACGTACTAAATAGGTGTTATTTTACCCTATGTCGATTATGATTAATTAAGGACTGTGATTGACTAATTGTCATGTTTAGTCTTATGGTGTCACTTAATCAGCCAGAATCTAAGGCAGAGTACCTATCGTGTAGCTAGTCTATTGGAAAGTATCTACGATTTTACTAAGTTAATTATCGTACTCCCAGGGAAGTGGCAACGGCTTAGTAGTAACTAGCCTCTTATCCTAACTCTTATCTTATGATCCAGTTATGCAATCTTCATCAAATATTTTGATGAGAGGGTGATCCATTCTCCACTAGGTTCAAGTCTAATTAACCCTAGAAGTGTTTTAAAGATAAGTTCTGATTCTATGTTATACTGTTCCTATATGTTGATTGACCTATATTCGAGTGTTTTAGATATATCTTAGCCTGGAATGCAACTATGTTCTGTGTCTAAAGGTGTACCACATCTGAGTCTCTATGCTACCGCCCCCTATCATTAAGGTAAACGGCCCTACTCACGGTACGAACAAAGACAGTTATGAAAGCCCTATGTCACTTTCGGGGATCACTCTGAAGGCTCGTAATCGCTGGCATAACGCTCTACTCAGCCTACCTAGACTACTCTAACAAGCCAGGTGTTCAGCATGTTATTTTATCTAGTATGGCAGACACCAATACTAATTGATGCCTGTTAAACTAAACAGGTTATGAATAGACCGTGGTTAGGAATTGTCTATAACCCTATTTTAGTTTAAAAGAAACTACATTAGACATGCAGACATAATGATTATTTAGCAGGTGGCTATTTCCGGAAAAACATAATAACTCCAACATACAAAACAACTATTCATAAAATCATAATCTGATATTCATAATTGATGTTTAGGACAAAGCAATAAAACATATAAGAGAGGGGTATGGGGACTGATGCCATAAAGAAATCACCCTTTACTTAGTCTCGCCTACAGAGCGTACTGCTGTATACGTCGTATTGCCCGCCTTGACTCTGCTCGCCAGAACCTTCGGAGGACGCTTCCTCAGCCTAGTAGCTAGACTTTACCTTACGTCCTGGGCTTAAGCCTAGCCCTGTGGACTGACTCTTCGAACGCCTAGAGCTCTCTTAGGGTCTCCTAACGAAACCCGGGTATTCTATGAATACCGGAAACGAACCTATCTATAGAAACCTAAGATCTGAGACTATTTCTCAGAAACTAAAACAAAACACTAATAAGAAAGAAAACTGAGATCCGAGTCTCTGAGTGAGTTGTGTACTGGAAAATTGTACACTGGAAACCACTTAATGACTCAGATCGAGTGGAGAGGGATGAATTCAACTGCTGGAGGCCTGGGGTATTTATAGCAGCTTCCCGGAGTGAAAAATTCTGAAAAATTCGATGTGGGACAGCTTCTGGCGGCTCGGGACGCCCGTCCTGATTCGTTGACCAGGTTCGGGACGCCCGTCCCGGTCCAGGACGCCCGTCCTGGCGGTTTGACCGGGTCGGGACGCCCGTCCCGGACCTTTGACCGGGTCAACATTTCCAAAAATTGCGTTTTTGCCCCAGAATTTGCTGTTTTCGTCTACTTTTCACCTGACACTTCCAAAATCATAAAAACCGTGAAATCAAGTAAATAGTAAACAATTAATGTCAATTTACTCTCAATTTCACATTAAAACATACATAAAAACATGCTAAAAATGTGATACGATTTTAGCGTATCAGATAACCCCACACTTAGCTTTTTGCTTGTCCTCAAGCAAAGTCTACATGGAGTTAGTGATTTTAAACCGTAGTGCAGTCACTTAAATTCCTAATCATGTTTTTATTCCAAAAATTCTTCAGACAATTCTTAACACAGGTCTGACTGGTTAGGTTGCTATGACAAGGTCTCAAATGTTTTCTAGTAGTTTGATATGATCAGGCAGAAAACAAATCAACAACTAGGTTGGACTTTTTCTTAGTCACAGGGTCTTCCTGATGTGTAGTGTGTGTACTAGTCTAGACCAGATAGTCAACACAATGAACTCTTATCTTAACTGCTACCAGATAATACTTCGACCTATCGCTAGACATACTGACAATAGATAACTTTCTTAGTTCTGAGCTTTGGTGATCAGATTTTTAATGTTTTAGCACTTAGTTATTTTCTTGATAGATTCAGGGTATTTCGAGTTTGCTTAGAACACGTCAACTTCAACTACCCATGTAGTGAGTCCCACTCCGATGACTCCCAGATCTACACGACCTTAGGGCATCAGGCTTTAAATTCCCCGAAGGAGTGGTGCTCGAGTAGCGAAGGCCGCTGGCAAACTACCATATTGTAATTAACTTCCTTAAGTTCTTTTCACTTTTAGCTCAGAGTCTCATCTAGTCATTCTAACTGCCAATATATCCACAACTGGTCTAATTTTATCTAGTGGAGTCTCGAATGGGCAATTGGTTGAGGTCTCTAATCCAGACAAGGTTGTGCTCAGTTATCAGGAATTCCCTATTCCTAATCAATTAGTCCAAGATAGCTATTGACTATCTCCTACTAACCATAACATACTACCTACATATCATAGACATAAGCAATTTGTTTAACCAAGCATACTGCATTTAGAAGTCTGAAAGACGGAAAAATTTTGAAAAATTTTGGAAGGGTGTGAAAATATGGGGAAAACAAGCAAAAGCATGCGAAACTTTTTTCAAACTGCTTCAAACTGCTACAGTGCACTGTGCACTGCTACCCCACACTTAAGTTTGGCACTGTCCTCAGTGTTCATGCATAGCTAATTACCCCACACTTATTTGAAGACAAGAAATAAAACATAATAAAAAATAAGAAAAGACAGAATAATGCAACAATTCTGTATGTCATATAAATCAATTTTGTACAAAGATTCATAGTCATACAGCCCAGACATACACAAAGAACAAGATAAACAAAAGACAAAAGAAAAAGAAAGAAAAGAAGGGGAGAGAAAGACTAAGAACCCGGCGGGTCGCCATCCAGTGGACCGAGGTCTGTTAGGTCAAACTCGAAGTTCTCCGCTACTCGGGCAGTCTGCTGATGTATCTCCTCAATCCTACTAGTGATCATGGCGATCCTGTCATCCATCACCGCCAGTCGTCTGTCAATCCGGTCATCCATCATGGCCAGCCGGCTGTCAATCCGGTCCATGTCTCGACTGTATCGTGCCGATAGTTCTGCCAATCCGTGCGACATGTGTCGTTCGAAGGCAGTACGTGGCACGAACGTCTCGGATGGAGGGATATGCGGTGGAGCTACTTCTGATGCCGAAGCCTGTCCTAGTTGCTCTGTGTGGATGGTGTAGCGGCCGCTCGCATCCCGGACAACCATTCCCATGTTCCGTAGGATGGTAACGTCTGTGGGAATAGTGGTTGGGGTGACCAGAGTAAGCTCCGAGCCCTCTATGTCCAACTCCAGGTAGCGGGCTATCCTGGTGATGAATGGCCCAAGCCCCAGACACTGTTTCCGAGTGTCCGTAGCAAAACCCCGCATGATGACTGTGATAAGTCGAGCCATCTCTACTGTGGATCCCATATGCATGTTGGCCAAGAGGAATGTCTCCATCTGGGTGACATTCCCGGGGGCCGTCCGTCGTCCTGACAAAGTGTGTGCAATAATGGCATGTAAGTAGCGAAGAGCAGGATAGATACCTGTGGCTTTCGCAAAGCCATGCTGGTAGGGAACACCTATCATACAGATCTGAGCCCAAGCAGTGGAGACCTCTGCAGAAGTGAAGCCCCGAACTGCTGTGGTGTAGGCGGGCGTATCCAGCTCCTCTCTCTGCCAGATACCCAAAGCGATGCCGAACTCGGCCATGCTCATCGACCGATCTATTCCGCCTAAGCGGAATGTGATCTGCTCCTGATGGCATGCAAAGGATGCATAGAACTCACATACCAGTTCCAGGTACGTGGGCTCTGTGACGATGAATACTCGACTGTAGGGTAGTACATCGAGTATGCGTCTGACCTCAGCCTCTACTCCCAGTGTCTGTACTGCTGCCCAATCCAGCGTTCTGCCCGTCAGAATCGTGCGTCCGATGTACCCAGTGCATCTCTCCTGATATGTTGTGCTGGAGGGAAACATCATAAAAGGATGTGCCACTGAGGTAACTGCCATAGTGGATGGGGTACGAGCACGTTTGGCAGCCATTTGGTTTGAAAGTGTTTGAGAGACTTTTGGGGAGTTTAGGTAGGAAGGAAGGTTCGAATTCGAATTCTGGAGGTGAATTTGAATTCCAAAGGATGAAATTAGGCTAGGGAAAGATTTTGAAATTTTTGGCGGGAAATTCGAATTTTGGAGGGAAATTCGAATTTGGAAGGAAATTTAAAATTTAAATTTTGGAGGGAAATTTGAAATTTTAAATTTGAAAAGTTTGCCAAAGGTAAAGAGAGAGAGTTATTTGAGAGAGGTGGATTTTTGGGAAGTGAATTTTGAGGGAAAAATGAAAAAATTGAGATTTTATAGAAGGGGAAGCCTTCGGGACGCCCGTCCCAGAGGCAGGACTCCCGTCCCGCTGGACGCCCGTCCCGGGTTGCCTCGGGACGCGTGCCAATTCCGAAAATATATTTTTTTTTTCTAATTCCTGCAAATCTCAGTATACCAAAAATAATCATAATTTTTAACAATGCTTCATGTTTATCCAACGAAATTCAGAAGTTGTTAAAAAAAAAAAAAACTCTATGCAAAAATTCCTCAGTCTCACTTTTTCGAAAATCATACTACCCTAATTTTATTCCTATTTAAATTCAGCAAGAAAAACAAAAATTTGAATTTATACAATTTAGTTAATGAAAAATAAACTGTAATTGCAAAATTTTAGTTTTTCATAGAAATAAAATGTCTGAAGAAAATTGTTGAAAATAAAGGACCCTTTAAAAATGTTTGAAAAATAGAAAAATATGGGTCAATTATTCAAGTTTCAGTTCAAACGAATTATTTGCTGAAAATAAAAGTAAAAGAATCTTCCCTTTTTAACGAATCCTGTCTCTAATCTCCTGTAGTTCTGTCCGAATGCTTCGCATTTCTATGCGTATTGTTCGCATCTCATCCCTCTGCCTGTTTTGCTCACTGCGTAGATCAGCCATCTCTCGGAGTAGTTGTGCACCTTGGTTCTCCTGGAGATTGACCGTGGCTCTGAGTCGGTCTACGTTAGTTGTGATGTTCAGACTGAGTTGGTCTTTAGGTGCGGGGGATGCAGGAGTATATTCAGGAGATTTTGGGGTGTACTCGGGAGATTTAGGAGTATATTCGGGAGAAGCAGGAGTGTATTCGGGAGAGGCAGGAGTGTATTCGGGATAAGCAGGAGTGTATTCGGGAGAAGAAGGAATTGTTTGGATTTCTGGGGAAGTGTTATGTTCTACTTCGTCCAGAGTATCCTGGGCTCTTGTTCCCTTCATTTCTGAGTGCAAAGTCTGGTTAAAAATAACAAATAACAAACATAGGAAAGTGAAACAAGAAAGTAGGAGGAAAATTTTTATGGATTTTGATTTATTAGAAAGCAGGTAAATTTCCTTAATATGGTTTTTTAGAATAATTTCTAAAATTTGATTATCCTAAGTGTCTTAATTCCAGATATTATCTAAAATTAATTAGTTATGATAATCCTATATTCAGGAAACTGATTGTCTAACTGGTATAACTTAAGTGTTAATCAAAAGTCTAGGTTACTACCGTTACCTATAAGTCCTAGAATTGTGGCAATAATCCTAAATTCATTATGATAGTCCCGGCAACGGCGCCAAAAATCTGATGCGATTCGGTTGACGTACTAAATAGGTGTTATTTTACCCTATGTCGATTATGATTAATTAAGGACTGTGATTGACTAATTGTCACGTTTAGTCTTATGGTGTCACTTAATCAGCCAGAATCTAAGGCAGAGTACCTATCGTGTAGCTAGTCTATTGGAAAGTATCTACGATTTTACTAAGTTAATTATCGTACTCCCAGGGAAGTGGCAACGGCTTAGTAGTAACTAGCCTCTTATCCTAACTCTTATCTTATGATCCAGTTATGCAATCTTCATCAAATATTTTGATGAGAGGGTGATCCATTCTCCACTAGGTTCAAGTCTAATTAACCCTAGAAGTGTTTTAAAGATAAGTTCTGATTCTATGTTATACTGTTCCTATATGTTGATGACCTATATTCGAGTGTTTTAGATATCTTAGCCTGGAATGCAACTATGTTCTGTCTAAAGGGTACCATATCTGAGTCTCTATGCTACCGCCCCCTATCATTAAGGTAAACGGCCCTACTCACGGTACGAACAAAGACAGTTATGAAAGCCCTATGTCACTTTCGGGGATCACTGAAGGCTCGTAATCGCTGGCATAACGCTCTACTCAGCCTACCTAGACTACTCTAACAAGCCAGGTGTTCAGCATGTTATTTATCTAGTATGGCAGACACCAATACTAATTGATGCTGTTAAACTAAACAGGTTATGAATAGACCGTGGTTAGGAATTGTCTATAACCCTATTTTAGTTTAAAAGAAACTACATTAGACATGCAGACATAATGATTATTTAGCAGGTGGCTATTTCCGGAAAAACATAATAACTCCAACATACAAAACAACTATTCATAAAATCATAATCTGATATTCATAATTGATGTTTAGGACAAAGCAATAAAATATATAAGAGAGGGGTATGGGGACTGATGCCATAAAGAAATCACCCTTACTTAGTCTCGCCTACAGAGCGTACTGCTGTATACGTCGTATTGCCCGCCTGACTTGCTCGCCAGAACCTTCGGGGACGCTTCCTCAGCCTAGTAGCTAGACTTTACCTTACGTCTTGGGCTTAAGCCTAGCCCTATGGACTGACTCTTCGAACGCCTAGAGCTCTCTTAGGGTCTCCTAACGAAACCCCGGGTATTCTATGAAAATCGGAAACGAACCTATCTATAGAAACCTAAGATCTGAGACTATTTCTCAGAAACTAAAATAAAACACTAATAAGAAAGAAAACTGAGATCCGAGTCTCTGAGTGAGTTGTGTACTGGAAAATTGTACACTGGAAACCACTTAATGACTCAGATCGAGTGGAGAGGGATGATTCAACTGCTGGAGGCCTGGGGTATTTATAGCAGCTTCCCGGAGTGAAAAATTCTGAAAAATTCGATGTGGGACAGCTTCTGGAGGCTCGGGACGCCCGTCCTGATTCGTTGACCAGGTTCGGGACGCCCGTCCTGGCGGTTTGACCGGGTCGGGACGCCCGTCCCGGGTTCGGGACGCCCGTCCCGGACCTTTGACCGGGTCAACATTTCCAAAAATTGCGTTTTTGCCCCAGAATTTGCTGTTTTCATCTACTTTTCACCTGACACTTCCAAAATCATAAAAACCTTGAAATCAAGTAAAGAGTAAACAATTAATGTCAATTTACTCTCAATTTCACATTAAAACATACATAAAAACATGCTAAAAATGTGATACGATTTTAGCGTATCAAGTAGTTTGCCAGCGGCCTTCGCTACTCGAGCACCACTCCTTCGGGGAATTTAAAGCCTGATGCCCTAAGGTCGTGTAGATCTGGGAGTCATCGGAGTGGGACTCGCTACATGGGTAGTTGAAGTTGACGTGTTCTAAGCAGACTCAAAATACCCTGAATCCATAAAGAAAATTACTAAGTGCTAAAACATTAAAAATCTTATCACCAAAGCTCAGAACTCAGAAAGTTATCTTTTGTCAGTGTGTCTAGCGATAGGTCGAAGTATTATCTGGTAGCAGTTAAGATAAGAGTTCATTGTGTTGACTATCTGGTCTAGACTAGTACACACACTACACATCAGGAAGACCCTATGACTAAGAAAAAAGTCCAAACCTAGTTGTTGATTTGTTTTCTGCCTGATCATAACAAGCTACTAGGACATTGAGACCTTGTCATAGCAACCTAAACAGTCAGACCTGTGTGTTAAGAATTGTCTGAAGAATTTTTGGAATAAAAACATGATTAGGAATTTAAGTGACTGCACTACGGTTGTAAATCACTAAACTCCATGTAGACTTTGCTTGAGGACAAGCAAAAAGCTAAGTGGGGTTATGATACGCGAAAAATCGTATCACATTTTTAGCATGTTTTTATATATGTTTTAATGTGAAATGAGAGTAAATTGACATTAATTGTTTACATTTACTTGATTTCACGGTTTTTATGATTTGGAAGTGTCAGGTGAAAGTAGACGAAAACAGCAAATTCTTGGGCAAAAACGCAATTTTTGGAAATGTTGACCCGGTCAAAGGTCCGGGACGGGCGTCCCGACCCAGTCAAACCGCCAGGACGGGCGTCCTGAACCGGGACGGGCGTCCTGACCGGGACGGGCGTCCCGACCTGGTCAACGAATCAGGACGGGCGTCCCGAGCCGCCAGAGTTTGTCCCACATCGAAGTTTTTGGAGATTTTCACTCAGGAAGCTGCTATAAATACCCCAGGCCCCAGCAGTGAATTCATCCCTCTCCACTCGATCTGAGTCATTAAGTGGTTTCCAATGTACAATTTTCCAGTACACAACTCACTCAAAGACTCGGATCTCAGTTTCTTTCTATTAGTGTTGTTTTAGTTTCTGAGAAATAGTCTCAGATCTTAGGTTTCTATAGATAGGTTCGTTTCTGGTATTCATAGAATACCGGGATTTCGTTAGGAGATCCTAAGGAGCTCTAGGCGTTCGAAGAGTCAGTCCATAGGGCTAGGCTTAAGCCCAGGACGTAAGGTAAAGTAGCTACTAGGCTGAGGAAGCGTCCGAAGGTTCTGGTGAGCAGAGTCAGGGCGAGCAATACGACCTGTACAGCAGTACGCTCCGTAGGCGAGACTTCCTAAAGGGTGATTTCTTTATGGCATCGGTCCCCATGTCCCTCTCTTATATGTGTTATTGCTTTATTCTAAATATGAATTATGAATATCAGATTACGATTTATGAATAGTTGTGTTATAGTTGAAGTTTTTATGTTTTTCCGGAAATAGCCACCTGCTAAATATTCATTATGTCTGCATGTCTAATGTAAGTCTCTTTTAAACTAAAACTAGGTTATAGACAATTCCTAACCACGGTCTATTCATAACCTGTTTAGTTTAACAGGCATCAATTAGTATTGGTGTCTGCCATACTAGATAAAATAACCAACGGAACACCTTGTTTGTTAGAGTAGTCTAGGTAGGCTGAGTAGAGAGTTATGCGGCGGTTTGCGACGAGCAGTATGACCCCGAAGTGACATAGGATACGTTCATTGCTGACTTTAGTCGGGCCGTGAGTAGGGCCGTTTACCTAACGATGGAGGGCGGTAGTGTAGAGACCTCAGATGTGGTACACCTTTAGACACAGAACATAGTTGCATTCCAGGCTAAGATATATCTAAAACACTCGAATATAGGTCAATCAACATATAGGAACAGTATAACATAGAATCAGAACTCATCTTTAAAACACTTTTAGGATTAATTAGACTTAACCCTAGTGGAGAATGGATCACCCTCTCATCAAAGTATTTGATGAAGATTGCATAACTGGATTATAAGATAGGAGTTAGGATAAAAGGCTAGTTACTACTAAGCCGTTGCCACTTCCCTGGGAGTACGATAATTAAATTAATAAAATCGTAGATACTTTCCAATAGACTAGCTACACGATAGGTACTCTGCCTTAGGTTCTGGCTGATTAAGTGACAACATAGAGACTACATGTGACAATTAGTCAATCACAGTCCTTAATTATTCATAATCAACATAGGGTAAAATAACACCTATTTAGCACGTCAACCAGAATCGCATCACTCATCGGTCACAAAGAACGCTATTTAGCAACATTGGGACCGACCCATTAAATGATTGCAAACGTTAACTTTGAGATTTGGTAAAACTCTAAATCCTTCTTTCCCAAAATCTTCTCACACTTCTACTTTTGTACAGGAAAAAGAAGATAGCTCTGAGGAATTAACGCCGACAGTAGTTGAAAACAAAGTAGTAGAGAAAGAGAAGAAAGAGTCCATCCTTGAGTACCGGCCAAGAGTACCTTACCCTACAAGACTAATGCAGAATAAAGATAAGGAGCAACTCGAGAGGTATTTCAAAACTTTTGGTAAAATTCATGTTAATTTACCTTTTCTTGATGTTATTTCTGAAATGCCTAAATATGCTAAATTTCTGAAGGATATTATTAGTAACAAAAGAAAGATTGACATGGACAAAGTAATTCTTAATGAAGGATGTTCGGCAGTTCTCTTGAACAAATTGCCTTCCAAAAAGAAAGATCCAAGTTGTTTCACCTTGCCATGTACAATAGGCAATATTACTAATATGTATGCTTTAGCAGACTTAGGAGCTAGCATAAATGTAATGCCATCTAGTTTATTTGATAAATTAGGTTTGCATGATTTGAAAACGACTAGAATGTGCATACAACTTGCTGATAGGACAGTAAAAATTCCTAGGGGGATAATTGAAGATCTCTTAGTAAAGGTTGGAAAATTTGTCTTTCCTGTGGATTTTGTTGTCATGGATATGAATGGTGAAAGTGATGTACCCTTGATTCTAGGTCGACCTTTTTAGCTACCTCTAAGGCATTGATTGACGTCAACAATGGTCAAATAAAACTAAGGGTAGAAATGAAGATATGACTTTCAACAACTTGAATGAAAACCCTTAAGTATCCTATGCATTTAGATGATGATTGTTATTCTGTGGATGCATTTGACCATTTGATTGGAACTAACCTGTTGGACTTAATCTCCGATTATCCAGTCTTAAATATAGACTCTTTGGCCCTGGAAAAACCTGACTTTGACACTTCTGATTATGAAACCAGTACTAACGATTTCGTTGAGATAGGTGCTCATGAGTTGGGATTAGAAAAGATCTCTTTAGAAGAGCCCCCAGAAGTGGAATTGAAGGAATTACCAAGCCATCTGTGTTAAGACTTCCTAGACGCTGAACAAAAGCTTCCCATTATTCTTGCAGCAGACCTGACTGCAGAACAAAAGAAGTCAACACTGGACATACTCAGAAGGAATAAAAGAGCCTTTGCATACAAAATTGCGGATATACCAGGTATAAATCCTAGTTTTTGTTCGCATAAGATCCTTTTAGAAAATGAGTTTAAGCCATGTGTGCAACCTCAAAGGAGGTTGAATCCTAATGTGTGTGATGTTGTTAAGAAAGAAGTCATTAAACTGTTAGATGCAGGACTTATCTACCCTATCTCAGATAGTGAGTGGGTAAGCCCGGTGCAGGTAGTACCTAAGAAAGGCGGTATAACAGTTGTTAGGAATGAGCATAATGAACTAATCCCTACGAGAACTGTAACTGGTCATCGTGTATGCATAGACTATAGAAAACTAAATACAGCCACACGAAAAGATCATTTCCCCCTTCCTTTTATGACCAAATGTTAGAAAGATTAGCTGGACATATGTTTTATTGCTTTCTTGATGGGTTCTCTGGTTATTTTCAAATTCCTATTTCCCCTGAGGACCAGCATAAAACTACGTTCACATGCCCTTTTGGAACATTTGCATATAGAAGGATGCCTTTTGGTTTGTGTAATGCACCTGCTACATTTCAACGTTGTATGACTGCTATCTTTGAGGACATGTTAGGAAAATCTATGGAAGTATTTATGGATGACTTTTCTGTTTTTGGTAATTCATTTGAGGTTTGTCTAAAGAACTTGGAGTTAATGTTGAAACGTTGTATAAAATCTAACCTGGTTTTAAATTGGGAAAAATGCCACTTCATGGTAAAAGAGGGAATTGTTTTAGGACATAAGATATCACACCTAGGTGTGGAAGTAGATAAGGCAAAAATTGAAGTTATTTCAAAACTACCTCCTCCCAAAAGTGTGAGAGCCGTTAGGAGTTTTTTGGGACACGCTGGCTTTTATCGTAGGTTTATAAAAGATTTTTCATCAATAGCCAGGCCGTTGACCAATTTACTCGGAAAAGATGTTCCATTTGTCTTTGATGAGAAATGTCTAAAAGCTTTTAATAGACTTAAGGAACTCTTAACCACTGCACCTATCATGACATCACCCGACTGGAGTTTACCTTTTGAGCTTATGTGTGATGCTAGTGACTATGCAGTAGGAGTAGTTTTAGGACAAAGACATGATAAGAAATTTCGAGTAATATATTATGCTAGTAAAACCTTAACTGATGCTCAGGAAAATTACACTACGATAGCAAAGGAGTTATTAGCAGTAGTATATGCATTTGATAAATTTCGATCTTATCTAGTCCTGTCTAAAACTATTGTTTATACTGATCATTCTGCACTAAAATACTTGTTCAATAAAACCGACGCAAAACCAATATTGATTAGATGGGTTTTATTACTTCAAGAATTTGACATAGAAATTCGGGATAAGAAAGGGGCAGAAAACTTAGCCGCAGACCACTTGTCTAGGCTGGAAAATCCGTCCCTAGAAGCCATTGATGAAACAATCATATCTGATAAGTTTCCGGATGAAAATCTATGTGCATTGTCTGCTATTCTCTCATCCCCTTGGTTTGCAGATATAGCAAATTATTTGGCAGCCCGGACTCTCCCTAGAGATATCACTACTCAACAAAGAAATAAATCATTTGCTGACCTGAAATATTACTATTGGGAAGATCCTTTTCTATTTCGAATATGTGCAGACCAAATGATCAGGAGATGTGTCTCTCAAGAAGAAGGTTTCCAAATCCTGGAACACTGTCACATCCTGGAACACTGTCACTGCGGACCAACAGGCGGTCACCTAGTTGCAGCTAATACCGCCCGAAAAGTATTAGAAGCAGGTTTTTACTGGCCTACCATATTCAAAGATGCCGCAACATTCATAGGATCGTGCGATGCCTGTCAGAAAACTGGAACCATTTCTTCTCGAGATAGTCTACCTCAATAGGTAATTCAAAGTGTAGAAATATTTGACATATGGGGAATAGACTTCATGGGTCCATTCCCTCCCTCTTTTGGTAAGCAGTACATCATAGTAGCTGTAGAATATTTTTCAAAATGGCCTGAGGCACAGGCCCTACCTACTAATGATGCTAGAGTCGTATGCAAATTCCTTAAGCAGATTTTCGCCAGATTTGGATGTCCAAAAGCCCTAATCAGTGATCGAGGTACGCATTTCTGCAATTCTCAATTACAGAAGGTACTTCAGCAGTACGGAGTTCAGCATCACATTTCCACAGCCTACCATCCCCAAACCAATGGACAGGCTGAGGTAACCAATAGGGGAATAAAGAGAATCTTAGAAAAGACTGTGGGTGTTAACCGTAAGGATTGGGCCAATAAGCTGGAGGATGCATTATGGGCCTTCCGTACAGCGTACAAGACCACTACAGGATTCTCACCCTATCGATTAGTCTATGGAAAAGCATGTCACCTTCCAGTTGAACTTGAACACAGAGCTTATTGGGCGGTACAAAAATGCAACTTCGACGATAAATTAACTAAGGAACTCCGGATTCTACAACTCAATGAATTGGATGAGTGGAGGCTCAAAGCCTATGAAAACTCACACCAATTCAAGATGACAAGTAAACTCCGGCATGACAGGCGACTCAGAACCCAGAGGAATTTTGAACCAGGAGATAAGGTATTGCTATACAACTCACGGTTAAGATTGTTCCCAGGAAAGCTACGTAGCTGCTGGTCAGGACCATTCACAATCACGAAAGTATCACCTTTCGGAGCATGTGACATCATGGATTCTGACGGCATTATTCAAAAAGTAAACGGACAACGCCTAAAGATTTACAAAGAGCCATTTGACTTCTCCGAGCAGACTGTGGACTTCACAGACTAAGGGAGTATCTCTTTCATTTTATTTCTTGTTTTGTTATTTCTATGTTCCTTCTTACCCGTAGTTAGTTGAATAAGTGTGGGGTAAGAATCTTTTCTGTTTTATTTCTTGTTTTCAAATAAGTGTGGGGTAATTAGATATGCATGACCACTGAGGACAGTGCCAGAATTAAGTGTGGGGTAGCAGTGCACGGTGCACTGTAGCAGTTTGAAAAAAAAAAATTTTGCATGCTTTTGCTTGTTTTCCCCGTATTTTCACACCCTTCAAAAATTTTTCAAACTTTTTCCGTCTTTCAGACTTCTAAATGCAGTATGCTTGGTTAAACAATTGCTTATGTCTATGATATGTAGGTAGTATGTTATGGTTAGTAGGAGATAATTGATGACTACTGCTGAACTAATTGATTAGGAATAGGGAATTCCTGATAACTGAGCACAACCTTGTCTGGATTAGAGACCTCAGCCAATTGCCTGTTCGAGACTTAACTAGATAAAATTAGACTAGTTGTGGATATATTGGCAGTTAGAATCTGAGCTAAAAGTGAAAAGAAACAAAAGGAAGTTAATCAAATAAGGGTAGTTTGCCAGCGGCCTTCGCTACTCGAGCACCACTCCTTTGGGGAATTTAAAGCCTGATGCCCTAAGGTCGTGTAGATCTGGGAGTCATCGGAGTGGGACTCACTACATGGGTAGTTGAAGTTGACATGTCCTAAGAAAACTCAAAATACCCTAAATCTATAAATAAAATAACTAAATGCTAAAACATTAAAAATCTGATCACCAAAGCTCAGAACTCAAAAAGTTGTCTGCTGTTAAAGTGTCTAGCGATGGGTCGAAGTGTTATCTGGTAGTAGTTAAGACAAGAGTACATTGTGTTGACTATCTGGTCTAGACTAGTACATACACGACACATCAGGAAGACCCTGTGACTAAGAAAAGAAGTTCAACCTAGTTGTTGATTTGTTTTCTGCCTGATCATAACAAGCTACTAAAAACATCTGAGACCTTGTCATAGCAACCTAACCAGCCAGACCAGTGTTAAGACTTGTCTGAAGAATTTTTGGAATAAAAACATGACTAGGAATTTAAGTGACTGCACTACGGTTTAGAATCACTAACATCAGGTAGACTTTGCTTGAGGACAAGCAAAAAGCTAAGTGTGGGGTTATATGATACGCAAAAATCGTATCACTTTTTTAGCATATTTTTATGTATGATTTCGGGTGAAATTGATAGGAAATTGATCTTAATTGTTTGTTAATTACTCAATTTCACGGTTTTTATGATTTTGGAAGTGTCAGGTGAAAAGTAGACGAAAACAGCAAATTTTGGGGCAAAAACGCAATTTTTGGAAATATTGACTTAGTCAACGGGTCAGGACGGGCATCCTGAACCCGGGACGGGCGTCCCGACCCAGTCAACCCGCCGGGACGGGCGTCCAGGACTCGGGACGGGCATCTCGACCTGGTCAACAGATCAGGACGGGCGTCCCAATCTGGGACGGGCGTCCCGAACCCCCAGAACCAGTCCCACATCGAATTTTTGATGAAAAATCACCCCGGGAAGCTGCTATAAATACCCCAGGCCTCCAGCAGTTGAAATCGTTCCTCTCCACTCGATCTGAGTCATTAAGTGGTTTCCAGTGTACACTTCTCTAGTACACAACTCACTCAGAGACTCGGATCTCAGTTTTCTTTCTTATTAGTGTTTTGTTTTAGTTTCTGAGAAATAGTCTCAGATCTTAGGATTACATAGATAGGTTCATTTTTGGTATTCATAGAATACCCGGGATTTCGTTAGGAGATCCTAAGAGGGCTCGAGGCGTTCGAAGAGTCAGTCCACAGGGCTGGGCTTAAGCAGAGTTGTTAAGTAAAGCCCAGCTACTAGGCTGAGGAAGCGTCCTCCGAAGGTTCTGACGAGCAGTGTCGGGTCAAGCAGTAAGGGTGATTTCTTTATGGCATCAGTCCCCCCTGTCCCTCTCTTTATATGTTGTTACTGTGTTTGCCCAAATACTGATTTGAATACCAGATTATGTTTTTATGAATATTTGTGATATATGTTGAAGATATTATGTTTTTCTAGAAATGGCCACCTGCTTAAATATCCATTATGTCTGCATGTCTATTGCCGTTCTTTTAAACTGAATTTAAGGTTATAGACAATTCCTAACCACGGTCTATTCATAACCTGTTTAGTTTAACAGACATCAATTAGTATTGGTGTCTGCCATACTAGATAAAATAATCTGCGGAACACCCTATTGGTTGAGAGTAGTCTAGGTAGGCTGAGTAGAGTTTTATGCCGGCGGTTATGAGACGAGCGGTATGATCCCCAAAGTGACATAGGGCATTCATTGCTGACTTTAGTCCGAGCCGTGAGTAGGGCCGTTTACCTTGGCGATGGGGCGGTAGCATAGAGACTCAGATGTGGTAACCTTTAGACACAGAACATAGTTGCAATCCAGGCCAAGACATGTCTAAAATACTCGAATATAGGTCAATCAACGTATAGGAACAGTATAACATAGAATCAGGACTCATCTATAAAACACTTCTAGGATTAATTAGACTTAAACCTAGTGGAGAATGAATCACCCTCTCATCAAAGTATTTGATGAAGATTACATAACTGGACCATAAGATAGGAGTTAGGATAAAAGGCTAGTTACTACTAAGCCGTTGCCACTTCCCTGGGAGTACGATAATTAACTTAATAAAATCGTAGATACTTTCCAACAAACTAGCTACACGATAGGTACTCTGCCTTAGGTTCTGGCTGATTAAGTGACACCATAGAGACTAAATGTGACAATTAGTCAATCACAGTCCTTAATTATTCATAATCAACATGGGGTAAAATAACACCTATTTAGCACGTCAATCGGAATCGCATCACTGTTAAAGTAGTCTAGGTAGGGGCCGAGCTGAGTCCAATTATGCTGGTGGCTAGGGCAAGCGGTATGATTCCCGAAGTGACATAGGGCTTTCATGGATGCCTTCATCCCGAACCGTGAGTAGGGCCGTCATTAAGGTAGGGCGGTTTATTAGAGACCTCGGATGTGGTACGCCTTTAGACACAGAACATAGTTGCAATCCAGGCTAAGATGCATCTAAAATATTCGAATTCAGGTCATTCAACATATAGGAACAGTATAACATAGAATCAGGACTCATCTATAAAACACTTCTAGGATTAATTAGACTGAAACCTAGTGGAGAATGAATCACCCTCTCATCAAAGTATTTGATGAAGATTGCATAACTGGATCATAAGATAGGAGTTAGGATAAAAGGTTAGTTACTACTAAGCCGTTGCCACTTCCCTGGGAGTACGATATTTAACTTAATAAAATCGTAGATACTTTCCAACATACTAGCTACACGATAGGTACTCTGCCTTAGGTTCTGGCTGATTAAGTGACACCATAGAGACTAAATGTGACAATTAGTCAATCACAGTCCTTAATTATTCATAATCAACATAGGGTAAAATAACACCTATTTAGCACATCGGTCGGAAACCCATCAGGTTTTAACAGATGGATTTAAGTATTTTATTTTCCCAAGTTTGACCCTGCACTTCGTAGCTATTTAGAGCTTTTTCAAGTTTTAACTCGGAACTTTTAACTCCGTAAACTTTAAGAATATTTTCCCAAGTTTAACTCAGTACTTTCAACTTCATGTTGTAACCACAAGATTTCACTCTGGTAATTTATTTACTCCGAGGCTGATCTCGGTACTTCGTAACCACAAGATTTCACTTAATGGTAAATTATTTACTACCGAGATCGAACTCGGTACTTCGAAACCACAATATTTCACTTAATGGTAAATTATTTACTCCCAAGATCGAACTCGGTACTTTTATTTTGAGATTACAACCAGATACTCTCTTGAGGCCATCTTTGCAACAACCAGTAACAACCAGAAGATAACTTGGTATTTCGGAGAATGCTCTCTAGGTGCTATTTATACATAGTACCTCTTGAAATGGTTTGTATGCCATAGGTTTGGTAGGAGTATGCCGTCTTTGTTCATGAGCCTGTAAGTGCCGGGTCTTACTTCGTGTTTGACGAGATACGGTCCTTCTTAGATCGGAGTTAACGTTTTTGCCTTTATATGCCTTGTCGTGCCTTCTATGTTTCGGAGTACACAGTTCCCAATCTTTATCGGTCGTTTGAATACTTTCCTATCATGGGTTTTTTTGGCTTTTTGCTTGAACGACAGCAATCTTAGGCAGCTTGCTATTCTCCGTTCTTCTAGCAGATCCAGTTCCATGCCTCTTATTTCCTTGTTGATATCCACATTGTACATTGACACTCTTGCTGTGGGTAGTGCGACTTCGGCTAGTGCTACTGCTTCGGAATAGTACACCAGTGCGTATGCTGTTTCTCCCGTGGGGCCCCTAGTCAAAGTCCGAATTGCCCACAGAGTTAGATTCAACTCGTCAACCTATTTGTTGGACTTTGCTTCCAAGTTTTTCCTTAAGGCCATTAGTACTAATTTGTTAGCGGCCTCTGCTTGACCATTCCCCTAAGGGTGTGCTACTGATAATTTCTAGTGTTTGATGTACATCCTTTGACACTCTGCAGTGAATTTGGTTGAAAATTGAACTCCATGATCAGTAACCACTACTCTAGGTATTCTAAAACGACATAGGATGTTTTCCCAGAAGAACTAAGAAACGTTTTCCTCTGTGGGATGTGTGGGAGCTTTTGCTTCTACCCATTTCGAGAAATAATCCACCGCCACTACTAAGTACTCATAGTCATTCCTTGTTTTTGGGAATTTCCCATTAAGTCTATTCCCCACATGTCGAATGGCCAGGTTGCTACCATTGGGGTTTGTTCAACAGAGGGCAGTTGTGATATACTTCCAAAAATTTGGCAGGTATCACATTTCTTGACATATCTTTTGGCATCTTCTCTTACCGTCGGCCAATAATACCCTTGGTTGATTACTATTTCGGCCAGTGATCGGGCTCTGGGGTGTCCTCCACATACTCCCTCATGTATCTCGGCAAGCAGCTCATTTATTTGAGATGGTGGAATGCAGCGAAGTAAAGTCTTTGAGAAAGAGCGTTTGTACAAAACATTGTCATGGATTGTATACCTGGCAGACTGTCGTGGTATTTGCTTAGCCAGGATAATGTCATTCGGGAGGCTCCCTTGTTGAATAAAATTCCTTATCTCATCGTCCCAACTTTTCGAAGTGGAATGTAGGCACTAAATTAGGTCAACTTCTTTTGTTGTTGCCCTTTCTATTGGGATGCCCTCCTTGTTTTGGGTTTCTCCGGAGGCAATTTTTGCTAGTCTGTTTGCTTGCTAATTTTCTCTTCTGCTGATCAGAGATAGCGTGAAAGGGCAGAATGTTTCTCTCCATTGTCTTGCTTTATCCACGTATGGTTGCAGACCCTCTGATTGTACCGTATAGGTACCTTGGACCTGATTCACCACCAACTGTGAGAAGCTATAGACCTTCAAAGCTGTTATATTTTCCCCATGGGCCCATTCCAATCCGATCAACAACTCTTCATACTCTGCTTGGTTATTCGAAAGGTTAGGTTTCAACTCGATAGCCCGCATTTTAGTGTATTGTTTGTTGGGCGAAGTTAAGACAACGCCTGCTCCGACTCTACTGGAGTTGACCGCACCATCTACTTTTAGTTCCCACAGTTCCTTCGTTGCCTCAGCTACCCCCATGTTCACTTATGTGAAGGATCCTTCCGCGAGGAAATCTGCGAGAGCCTGTGCTTTGATAGTTGTTCGGGGCTTGAAGGTGATTTCTTGCCCGCATAATTTGATAGACCATCGAAGCATTCTTTCGGATTGATCTAATTTATGAAAACTCTGCTTTAATGGGGCATTAGTGTAGATGACAATAGGATGAGCCTCGAAATATGGTCTGAGTTTCTATGTCGAAATAACTAACGTGTATGCTAGCTTTTCGATATTTGACTATCGAAACTCAGCGTCGTTTAGGGCCTTGCTGACGAAGTATATGGGATACTGCTTTGTTCCTTCCTCCTTTATCAACACCGATGCTACGACCAAATCGGAGAAGGATAAGTATATGAAAAGTGTTTCTCCTGTGTTCGGAGGTCGTAGTAGAGGAAGATTTAATAGATGACCCTTCAAACTCTTCCAGGAGTGGCTGCATTCCGGAGTCCAAACAAAGTCATTCTTTGAGTCTTTCAAGGCTTTGAAGAATGGAAGACACTTCTCTGCTGATTTTGAAATTAAGCATCCTAGTGTAGCGATACACCTGTTTAGCCTCTGGATATCTTTGACACATCCGGGCTCGGTGAGCCGAGCTATGACTTCCAATTTTTCTGGGTTGGCTTCGATTCCTCGCTCGGATGTCATAAAACCCAGAAATTTTTCCAGATTTTACTCCAAACGTGCACTTCGTTGAATTCAGCTTGAGGTTGAACTTCGCCAGGTTGGAGAAAGTTTCCTCCAGATCATCTAGGTGTGATGCTCCATGTTTGGTTTTGACTACCATATTATCGACGTAGGCTTCTATGTTCCTTCCGATTTGGCTTCAGAGGATGTGATTCATCATTCGTTGGTATGTGGCCCCTGCATTCTTCAATCCAAATGACAAAACATTATAGCAATATATGGCCCCTATAGCTGGGAACAAAGTGTGTACCTGATCACTTGGCCTCATCTTTATTTGATGGTATCCTGAAAAAGCGTCCATGAAGCTTAGAAATTCGTATCCCGCTGTTGAATCTACCAATGCATCAATTCGAGGTAGCGGGTAACAGTCCTTAGGACAAGCCTTGTTGAGGTCAGTGTAATCAACACACATCCTCCATTTTCCAGTGGACTTTTTGACCATTACAACGTTGGCCAGCCATGTGGGGTACTGAACCTCACGTATGAATCCCGCTTTTAGCAGTTTCTCTACTTCTGCCTTCATGCCTTGTATTTTTTCTTCTCAGAATTGTCTGGAGTTTTGTTTTACTGGGCGATAGGTCGGGCTTATATTCAATGCGTATTCGGCTACAGAGGTGTTGATACTTGGCATGTCCTCCGTACACCAGGCAAAACTACATTGATGATCTTTCAGGAACATGATGATGTCCTGCCGGAGTCCATCCGACATTTCCCTTCTGATCTTGACACACTGCTGAGGATAATTGGGATTTATGACTACTTCGTCAAACTCGCTTTCCCGTGATATTCGATGACTAGATCGTAGATTTACTTTTCTAGTATCTTTTGTATCTTCAGATCGTTGTCAACTGTCACTTATTTAATATACCCGGGATGATTCCCTTTTTCTTTTAATCTTCATGATCTGCCCCAACAAACTCTGCTGGCTGCTTTTTACAAACCCGACACCCCGCGAAGTGTTGAACTTCACCTATTGGTGAGATATGGAAATTACTAAGTCAAAGGCTGCGTGGAAAGGTGTCCCTACTATGACATTATAGGGGGATTCCAAATCCACAACGTAGAATTTTATCTCTTCCTTGCATCTTTATCGTTCCTTTAACTGATACTTTATGTAGTGTGAACCACTCCAGTATCATTTTGCTTGGTTTGAGATGCTCATCTCTTAAGCCCATTTCCTCAAAACATCGAAAGTACATAATATTCTTCGTAGCTCCATTGTCAACCAGAACTCTTTTTACTGTGCACTTATCGATTCCATCTCGGGTCATAAGAATTTCAAGGATAATAGGGGTGACTTTGGCTTCCTCATTGTTCTCTAACTCCTCATTTGTAAAGGTAATGACCTCCATCTGCTCGAATTCATACTTTGGAACAAGGTATAATTTGGTGAGGTTGTAAATTCTTTTTTTGATCTTTTTGACGGAGGTCAGCTCGGGGTTTATCATGTTGATTACCCTCTCCCTTTATCCTTCTGTTGTTGCATATTGGCAACGTACTCTTTCAAACACCCTTCTCGAATGAGCTTTTCAATTGCTCTTTTCAGTTGGATGCATTCATCTGTAGTGTGTCCATAGTCTCTGTGGAATCCACATAAATTTGTCTTGTCCCGTGTAGGGAATGACTGTGGCCTCATCGGAGCAGGATCCCATACTCTGTATTTTTCTTTTATCACTGCTATCAGATTTTCCTTTGGGATGTTCAAGGGTGTGAAAGTTTCGAATTTCTTACCTCGACCCTTGTCTCTTCGTTCTGGGAAACTCGAGGAGACATCTTTTGGATGCTCGTGCTGCTTATCCTTCCTTTTTGTGGTGGACTCAAGTGCACTACTTTCGGCTAGTGCTACATTTCGGGCAACGCTGAACATTTCACAGATGGTTTCTGGCTTTCTTAGTTGAAGTTCGGTGTATAGCATCCTGGACCAGAATCCTCCTTCGAAGCAGGTGATGACCGTGTCTTGGCTGATCCCTTCGATGTCATCATAAGTCTTCTTGAATCATTCCAAGAAGGATAGCAGAGTCTCATTCTCTCGTTGTTTGATGTTTGCCAGGTCTCCTCTTGTTTTCGGTATGGTTCCTGCCGTGCTGAATTTGTCCAGGAACACCTTTTCCAGGGTGTGCCAGGAATCAATGGTACCTGCTCTTAGAGATGTAAACCAGGTTAGAGCTTTATCGGATAGAGTGCTCGGGAATGCTTTGCACAAAATGGCCTCGTCATTCGTGACCAGTCCCATGACCGATTTGTAGCGACACACAGGCTCGAGCAGCCGAGTTAGTCTGGAATAGAGAACGAATTGCGGAATCTTGAGACTTGGATCGAGAGAGACATTTTCAATCCATTTGGCGAAAGGACCTAACTCAATAGATCTTGTTTTATGGACTTTAGTTGTGCTTTTTCCTTTTTCAAGACTGTATTCAAGGTATCGCTTTCTGGTCCCACGCTTCGGAATAGGTTTCGAAGAGTGGTGACTTTCTCCTACTTCGCTGATTGTTAGTTTTCCGCCTGTTTGTGTACCTCGTTTTTCTTCTTTCTTAGATGCTGTCTGCGTTCGTTCACTACTAGAAAAATCAAGTTTTGCGACGGTCAAATCCGTTGCAAATCCATCGCAATATCTTCGCCGCTGATTGCGACGGCACACAGAATCCGTCACAAATAGCGATGAATTTGCGACAGGCAAATCCGTCGATATTTTGTAACGGATTTGCGACGGCATATTGGCGTTGTTATTTTGCAACGGATTTGCAACGGCATTTGTGCGTCGCTATTTTGCAACGGATTTGCGACCGCATTTGGGCGTCGTTATTTTACAACGGATTTGCGACGAATTTGGCCGTCGCAAAATAGTGACGAATTTGCGACGGTATTTGGGCGTCGCTATTTTGCCACAGATTTACGACGAATTTGACTGTCACAATATCTTCGTCGCTAATTGCGACGACACAAAAATCCGTCCCAAATAGGAACAAATTTGTGACGATCAAATCCATCGCTATTTTACAATTAATTTGCGACGAATTTATTTTGATTATTTTTTAATTAAATACATAAAATTTTAAATATATATATATATATATACAAAAATATAATTTATATTTAAATAAAAAATAACAATAAAAGTCATTAATAATAATATTTCTATTACAATATATATATATATATATATATATATAAAGTCCAAATAATAAAACATTCTAAAATGTCATTGTAATAATAATAAATATATAGTTCTTGTACTCTCTTGTAAAGTTTAGGCTTCAGCACTCCAATGTAAGGCAAGTTCCTGTACCGCTCACCAAAATCCATTCCATAACCCACTATGAAATAGTCAGGACACTGCAAAACAAAACAAAAACAATTACGTTTTTAATTCTTAACATATAAACATCAGAGGTACAGAGTCTATAGTTTCTTTCTTATCAAGTGGAAATTTTCTTGTTTAACAAGATCGAATTCTTAGAGCATTGAATGAAGAAGGCCTCAACAATTCTTGTTGGTCACACCTCCACTTATATACAAGGATAGAGAAGGAGAGATTATCTCGAAACCACAGTAGAACTTTCCATCTCCCAAGAGTTCGATATTAACCTTATGTCTTGCTCGCTTATCAAGGAGAGTGCACACAGACACAGATGATGCCCCTTTAGATGCCAAGTGATTGATCAGTGTGGACAGAGTGCTTCCCGTGTCTACAATGTCTTCAACCTTCACATCAATGCATTATTATCCATAACATTATATTGTGTTGGTCTAAATTAACATCAATTTTCAACCAGAGGTAGTATTTCAAATATCTCCAACACAAAATAATAATACAATTTGGAAGGGCCAAAATAAGCAACCTTACGTGAAAGCAAAAATTTACAGCTCTATGAAACCAACGCCTAAAGGACATAAATATAAACACATTAGTTGTTATAAACAATGAAAGGAGGAGCCAATGCAACAAAGAGTAAGTACAGTAATTGTTGTTGTTTTTCCAGCTATTCTACATCAATTATTTCAACTCCACCATCATATATTGGCATTTAACAAGACCGAGTATAAATAGTGTAATATGTATAAGCAATGACCTTATAATACATTGTCTCGTTTCTATCATGCAAACGGTTTAGGATTTGCCACTTGGCCAAAGCATTTGGATCTAGTGGTCCATCTCTTGCGTTCACTTCAAGCCTCTTAAGATCAGCCACTATTGTCTAGAAGAAGGCAATAAATGTGAAGGACAAAACGAAAAGCTATAAATAAAGGGATAACAGAAAATTCAAATATTTGCTAAGCACATTATCAGAAATGCTACAAGTCAAAAGCATCTAAAATGTAGAAAGAGGTAATAGAAGCAACCAAAAGTAGGAGGAAAAGATCAAGTGTGAACCTAAACAAATGTTTAGGAGTCTACTATAGGAAACATACTAATAATCACAATTAAGACAAGGCACATAAAACCTCTTCCAAGGATTGTATTTTATACTGGGAAAAAAAATATCATTTACAACACATAATCATGTGAGGAAATTAAAAACACATAACCATTGTTTTTGGCCTTTACTTTCCAGACCATCCTAAAGCTCCCAATATAACACTTCACCTTATTATGCCAAAAACTATGACTAATGAGTACAACATGATTACCACTAATGACACACACGGTAGTTCTTTTCCATTTTACTTAAAAGTAACAATTAGATAAACAACTTGTTGATAAAAACTTACTGAAGCGCTCAATTTGTTTTCAGGAGACATGACATTTGTAGGCAGAAGTCCACGAAGATCAAGACGATCACGTTCTGTCATGGAGAATGTTGTTCCCTAACATTCAAATAATATAGTATATAACAGAATTTCGTTCTTTCCATTTTCTATAGTTCATATTACAGAAAACAGCAGGAAATTTTAAGCTGCTTTCAATAATGAATTATTAGTTTACATGCATCCAGAGAGAAGTTTTTTTTGCCAATAAAGCCATGCATTTGCCATGTCAGTTAAATTTAAGAAGCAACCATAGAGACAAACCACAGGTTTAAATGACCAAATAATTGCATACTTCTACTAACTGTGTATCTGTTCTTTTTCCTTCTGATTTGTATTATATAATAGTTATCATTTTCAATGAAAGGAAATAAAGATCCCCAAAACAAACACGTTTTAGAAGATAATGCCTTACTTATTGTCAATGCAATTTTTATTTGTCCCCACTTCAAAGGAACAGCAATTTCCAAGAAGCAGCAGAAACGCTACTTGTTCTTTCCACATTCTCCATCAAATATGCTTTAGCTCGGACTGAGTACATTTCATTTATACTTAAAATGTTTACACTAACTAAAAGTTCACCAAAAAACAACCAGCCATATAATTTAGTTACAGTGTTCAGAAAACCTCCTATCCTTTCGTCTTGCTCGCTTATCAAGGAGAGTGCACACATACACAGATGATGCCCCTTTAGATGCCAAGTGATTGATCAGTGTGGACAGAGTGCTTCCCGTGTCTACAATGTCTTCAACCTTCACATCAATGTATTATTATCCATAACATTATATTAGAAAAATGGACACGGTAGAAGGTGAAAAATATAACTAAATGGAAGTGCAAAACATGTAATATCAATTAAAGAGTTATTAGATTCACACATAATTCAGTTATGAATTTGTGTATTTTGGTTACAAATACCTCCAAATTGTTTAATGAAACAATATGCATTTTGTTCTGGAGTTTATTCTTGCCTTCTCAACAATCTCAGGGAAGTGGATAGCTAATTGAGAAAGTGTACATGACTAGCTCCCTTATGGAGCAAAGTGTACATGACCAATAAAATTTGGTTCCTTGACACACAAAATTTCAATTCAGCGGATGAATTCATTCATTTGGTATTACAGAAGTGACCAAAAGAAACTGTGAAAATATGCATAAACAACCTCCTAAAATAGAGTGAGCATAAAGATTAATTTCGAGGAAAGAAAAGAAGAAAAGAACTTTTCCAGCATATGCAGCAATATCAATTCTTTCCCAATTCTTCTTCTAATCACATAAAGCAAAAAACTATAAGCTCTAGAAGAAAGAAAATCAAAAGCAAAAATATTGAAAGCAGCAAAAAACTAACCAAAATCACATGTCTATCTCGAACATCAACTTTCAAATCACAAGACATTTTGGGATTGCCACTCGAAACGATACCAGAACCATATGATTCAACTCGGACAAAATCAACCATGATTGGAAGCTTAATTTTGTGAACAAGATCAGCCAAGAACAGAAATGCACCTGTGGCAACGCCGACCACAACTGGAACTGAAGAGACAGCAGCGTCCACAGAATCGTATTTGAAATCTCTTGAAATTTCAGCACCCAATTCATATGGATTAATGCTTTCCCTTTACCATTTCTTCAAACCTATTAAAAAATACCAAAAAAAAAACGATATACAATACCCCAAACCAGAAATATGTACTTGAAATAGAAGGCTTTCCCTTTACCATTTCTTCAAACCTATTATAAGGAAAATTTTTAAAAATCAAAATACGTAACTGAAATAGAAGGCTTTGAAGCTGAAGCAGCTAAATCTGCTCAATCAGCGAAAGAAGTTCCAGCGGATCAAAACCTCGAGCAAGAGCGTGAAAAACGGAGGCAAAAGCTGTGGCAGCAGCCTCAAAAGTTAGAACTACAGCAGATGATGCGCCGGGCACCACGCAGGAGGATTTTTAAAAATTACGAAAACTGGTCAGCTTTCTATTCTTTTTGTCCTTGGAAAGCCCTTACGACAAACAAGAATAAATTTATTTTCATCTATATTTTGGGGGAGAAGAAGATGGGTTTGAGAGGGAAAGGGGTTTTTTTTGGGGAGAAGAAGATGGGTTTGGTTTGAGAGGGAAAGAAGAGGAGGATGAGTTTAGTTTGAGAGGTAAAAGAATTATTTATTTATTTTATTTTTTTTTCCTTTTGGTAAAGGAAGTTTTTTAGTAATTCTCTCTCCCTTTTCCTTAGTGTATATATTATACTTATTTATACTTATATATAATTAGAAAGTTTTTTAACTTGAATTGAAAAAAAAAATTAATTAGAATTGGAAGTTTTTTAAGTGTAATTAAAAAGTTTTTTAACTAAAAAATTAATTAGAAAGATTTTTAATTAAAAATTTGTACTTCTTTTTCATTTTCTCTTTCGATTTGTACATAATATATATATATATATATATATATATATTAGACTTTAATTCGAATCGAAAGGTTTTGTAAGTGAATTTGCAAATTTGTTAACTTAAAAGTTAATTAGAAAGATTTTTAATTTGAAATGTATATCTAATATATATATATATATATATATATATTTATATATAATATATATCTTATATAACCTTAAAAAATTAATATATATATATATCTTATACACTTTCATTATATTATAATATTATATTTTATAATAAAATATAATCTAAAAATTAGGGAATTATAAATTTGTTGTACATAATTAATTATAAATTTGTTGTAAATAATTAATTATATATATATATATTATAAATCATATAGTATATATATATATTATAATGATATATAAAAAATTAATATAATTGTAAATTTAAAGTAGAAAATAAATATATATATATATATATATATATCTTAATAGATTAATTTTGATTTAAAATTTAAATAATTAATTATAATTCTAATTAAATAAATATTTTATTTTTTTTATAAAAATATAATATAGATAACATGTGATTATATATATAAAGATAAAAAACATTTTGTTGTTTTTTAAAAAATAATAATCTTGTTATTTTAATAGTAATAAATATGTTATATTACACATATATAATATTATATATATTTTTGGAAAAATTTTATAATCTTTTTTTAAGTTAAAATGAAACATATATAAAGATAAAAAACATTTTGTTGTTTTTTTTTAAAATAATTTTTTGGTTATTTTAATAGTAATAAATATGTTATACTTCACATATATAATATTATATATATTTTAAGAAAATTTTTACAATCTTTTTTTAAGTTAAAATGAAACTTTTATATAATATGTACTATAATATTATATCTTATATAATATTATATTTAATAATATATATATATATATTATAAGAACTAAAATATCACAAATTAATTTAGCAAATAATAATAATAATAATTCAAAAATTAAGAATTTAATATAATTAATTTTTTTTTTCTTTTTATATGTATATATTATAGACAATATATCTTGTATAACTCAAATAATGAAGATGTTACCAAACAAAAAAAAAAAAAAAAAATATATATATAATATATATATATATATATATATATATTTTTACTAATGATAGTTGAGTATAGTTTAATGTTTAATTATTATTCTTAAATAATTTTCTTAATTTTTTATTTTTAATCAAATATTAGTTATTCATTATCTTATTGCATTCCAGTAACACTAATTACAACCGACCGTCACTAACTGCAACAATTCAGTAGGTTGTCGGATATGTTTGTCCTTATTAGCAATGGTCAGAAAGATGTTTCAAATATTTGTTGATAATTGCGACAATTAAGAAGACGGTCTCAAATTTTTATAGCAAATTGCGATGACTTAGAAGGTCGTTGTAGATGTGTGTCAATAATTGTGATGACTTAGATTGTCGTCACTAATGTGCGTCACCTCATAAGGCTGTCACAAATATCCATCTAGATTGTGACGACATAGAAGACCATTGCAAATTTTGTTGCAAATGATTACAATAGAAAAGGTCGTCAAAAATATTTGTCACTAATTGCGACTACTTAGAAATGCGTCACAACTATTTGTCGCTAATTGCAATGACTCATATGGCCGTCACAAATGTGTGTCGCTAATTGGAACGACTCATATGGCTGTCACAAATTACGTTGCAAATAGTGACAGTTCAAACGTTTGTCGCAAATATTTGTCGCTAATTACAACGACTCACAATGTCATCGCAAATGAGTGTCGCTAATTACAACGACTCAGAGGTCCGTCACAAAATCCATCCAAAATGGCAACCATTTAGAAAGTTATCGCCAATTATGTCGCAATTCTCGATGGCTTAGTAGGTGGTCGCAAATTCTGTTGCAATTTGCAATAGCTTAGTAGGCGGTCGCAAATTCTATTGCAATTTATGACAACGTAGTAGGCGGTGGCAAATTCGGTTGCAATTTGCGACAGCTTAGTAGGCGATCGCAAATTTCGGTTGCAATTTGCTACGGCTTAGTTGGTAGTCGCAAATTCGGTTGCAATTTGCTACGGCTTAGTTGGTAGTCGCAAATTCGGTTGCAATTTGCAACGGCTTAGTAGTCGGTCCCAAATTCGGTTGCAATTTGCGACGGCTTAGTAGGCGGTCGCAAATTTCGGTTGCAATTTGCTATGGCTTAGTTGGCAATCGCAAATTCGGTTGCAATTTGCAACGGCTTAGTAGTTGGTCGTAAATTCTGTTGAAATTTGCGACGGCTTAGTTGGCAGTCGCAAATTCAGTTGCAATTTGCGACGACTTAGTAGGCGGTAATAAATTCTGTCGCTATTAGCAACGGCTATGAGGTCGTCGCAAATATCCGTCGCAAAAATTGATTTTTCTAGTAGTGGTTGCGGAAGCTCAGAGGGATCATATGAGAATCTTGGGGGTGGTAATTCTGCACCTGCTTTTCAAAATTCAGCCCAGGACTTTAACCATTGTCATGAAAGCTCTTGATCTTGCTTTATATGCTCGTTTTCTTTTTGCAACCTTTGTAACTCCTTTTCTATGTCATCTATTCTTTTGGAGTTGAGTTGTTCTCTTAAATCTCGAGAACGTCTGGAAGTCTTTTGTTGCGGTCCTAGTCTTTCTGAGGCTGGACGGCGACTGGAACTGGGTGAGGCCGAAGATTGTGACATTCTTGTCCCGGTTCCCCGAAATGATGCTTGTCGCACAGTGCGACCATCTCCTGAATGTCGAGACATGGGATTGTTTTCGAAGAATTCTTTCGATTCTCGGTAACAGAACCAAACTGATTCGGCAAAAATCGGTCCAAATAATTATAGGGAGAAAAAAGTAATTCAAGATGACTAGGATCTAGGAGATATTGGAATGGACTGTACTTCGGGATGCGAAGGATCAATCAAGTTGTTGGTGAAAGCGACACTTCGGGTACTCCAAAGTACCAAATACCTGCAAAACCGAAAAAGGTTCGATGGGGAGATTTATTCCCCGTGACTCTCTGATGTTTAAGTCAGTAGAGTATTATATCAATATTTTGAATATCTGAAACCTGTCTTACCTCTTATTCCCAATTCCTTTTTATAGGAGTTATTTTTGAGAGCTCTCCTCCCTTTAATGAGTTTTCCGTTGTGCTTGGGGCCATTTCTCCCGTTGTCATAAATGGGTCTTAATTCTAGGGAGTTACAGAGAAAAGAGTTACGTTATAATGAGTAACGTCTGCTCTTTATGAACTCTGTAAATGACTTTTAACGAGTTATGGGACGATTACCCTTGTGGTTCAATTCTCATTTTACCCTTGAGGTATCTTATTGGTTGTTCAATATATATATATATATATATATATATATATATATATATTATTTGTATATAATTAAATTATATATTTTAAAGCTTTTTGGCCAAAATAATCTTCAAATTATTTATATTTGATAAAATTAGTCACTAAAATCGGTTAATTTTAGTGAAATCCATGTTTATTATGTAAATATTGTGAAATTAATTAATTTTAATATGCTTAATAAAAAATAAATGACCAAAATTAGTCTCCAAATTATATATCTTTACGAAATATTGTGAGACTAGTTATTTTATGTAAATATCTATTAAAATATTTGTTAATTTATTTTAATTTTTTTAAAAGATATATATATATATATATATATAATATATTGTTACACTATTTTAATATGCTTACTAAAAAAATAAATAAAAAAAATTAGATCCTAAATTATTTTATTAATATTATTTCTTTTGTGAAATTGATTTTATATTATATAAATATTGTGAGATTAATCTTTTTAGCTACAAATTTATTTAACTATTAGTTAAGAAAAAAAAAGTTCAAAGATATTTATCAAATTAAATTAGTGTAACCCTTGTTTTTCTATATAAAAGAATAAAATTAAATATTTTAACAAATTTAGATAAATGCACGGATCTCATAATTTATGCATAAATGGGAATAAACTTGACCAAAAAATTAATTTATGAACCAATTTCACTAAAAACCTATAGCTTACTGACAATTTCTATTAATTTAGTTGTTTTAGTTTAACTATATTAAATCAATACAATGATATAAATACATTTGATTATTTTTTTTGAATATTTTTTTAATTTCATAGATATTTTAACAAAAAAACAAATATTTAGAAAAAATAACAAATCTTACAATATTTATATAGTATAGAAATCAATTTAAAAAAAATTAAATTAAAAACAAAATTTTCTATAAACATGTATAGTTTAGAAAGTATTTTTGTCAAAAATTCTATCTTTTTATGTAGTTGGATCAGTTCTTCCAATTTCTTTTATTGCTTTTTCGATTTATTTTAAAATTGTTTTTTATTGTGTTGTGTTTTTCATTCTATTTATTTATTTTGTATTTTTTTTTTCTTTTACATTTTATATGCAAAATGCTATACTGATATTTAAATATTAGTTCCTTTTTCTTCTTGCAAAACAATTTTTTTAAAACGTGAATTAGATTCGAATTTTGTCTTTTTTTTTAGGTATTTTATAAAAGTTTCATGCACTAAAAATGGCCTAGATTAGAGTTGAACAAGATAAAATCAAACTCTATTTGCATATGAAGTTTGCAAATTGCATCTTGAATAAGATTTTTTGTTGTTTTTTATTTGTTAATATTATTTACTGTTTTTTTATTCACCTAAAATTTTTAAATTAATTATATTCGTACCACTTATTTTTGTGACTTTTTGTATCTACTCTATGTCGAATTCATGACCTTTCAAAATTATAACTGATCGTGCTAGCAATTGAACTACAAAATATTCAATAATATTAAAATTTAATTAAAAAAAAGATAATTAAAAATAATAATAATTAGTTATTACTATATCAGATTATACGAATTCAATAAGACATAATTAAAAAAGTCTAAATTTAAGTCCCTATTTTCGTGTCAGTCAAATATTAGTGCGATATTTATATACTTTATGTTATGGGATTATTCAAACCGCTACCACCAGTTAACCAATCACCACCCAAATTAAAAAGAGAGCCTAAATTTGGCATGCCACGTGTAAAAGGCCAGAGTAGTCTAAAGCTCAAAATAACTTATCAATTAAAAAATGGATTGTTTTCTCACATTACATATGTATATATATAAAAATACAATTAGTATAATTGCAGACATTACTTGTAAAAGTGGTACAATTAGTCAATTATCTTTATATTAAATTAAAAATAAAATAAAATGTAAACATAATTGATTATCCATTTTAAAACCCACAATTATACAAACTAAGTACTTAATCATATATTTATTTAATATATATATATACTTGATTGTCGCCGAAGAATCTGTACGCCAAGGCAACTACAACTATTTATTTACTTTTTTGTTCATTTTGAATAATAAGAAAAGTTAAAGCAGCCATTGAATTAAATAAATTCGTGGTAGAAATTTTCTTTAGAGTTTCATAACAAATATATATATAATCAATGCATAAATTAGATTTCAAACAAATTTATATTTAATTAATTCTGTTGTTAATTAAGGAAACGATAATATAACTATTTTACATGAAATATATAGGTAAATAATTGTCCCAATTCTTTGTTTAAAATACTTTAATTATTCTTTATTTAATTGATTAAAGATCACACTAATTGTCTAAATTTTTTAAAATTTTTGTGGAAAGAAAAAAAAACACTAAACTTGTAAACATTTATTTAAAACAAGAAATAAAAAACATTCAGTTCTTGAGGAGGTGAGAATCGATTTCTTTGGTGACAGAGTTGATGAACTGCAACTCAGCATGAGGTTCTGGAACATTCTCGTTTAGCTTCTCATACTCTATGGTCCAGGTGACAACATGATGTACACCCGTCGTGTCAATTTCACCTGTAAATGTAATCTCCTTGTACAATTTCAACAGGTCTCCTTCAATGGCCCTAAATCGAATCATCTTTTTTTCCGCATCTATAGCTTCTGTAGAATTTTAACGATGCAGAATATGAATTTGATAGACGAAATCAATAAGCAATAAGACAATAAAATAAGAACACACAATTTACCCAAGTTCACCCCAATTTAGGGCTACATCCTGCAAAAGGAATTCACTATTATTATGCCTTTTTTCCCCTTTCAACTCGTTACAATGATATCACTATATATAAGCTACCATACGAGTACATAATACTGGGCCTAAACCCGTTGGAGTATATATAGGAGCCCCCACCCGCTGACCGGGCAGTGGGACCCCCGAGGCAGGGGCTTCGCCCCCAAACTGTCATCGAAATATTTACCAACTCCAACAATCTCCCACTTGGTGAATATATCGAGCAAGCGAGAGCCTTCCCGCTGTCATTCGTCGTCAACCCAGTCGCGACAGAACACCATTCAAACTTCGTACTTGGGACAGCCTTAGTAAGAAAGTCTGAACTATTCTTCATCGTGTCAACCTTTGTAAGCTGAATCACTTTCTTTTCCACCTTCTCTCGAATGAAGTGATACTGAATGTCGATGTGCTTTGTTCTTGAGTGAAATGCCGGATTCTTAGCTAAATGAATAGCTCCTTAATTATCACATCTCACCTCCATGGTTCCTAGCTCAAAACCAAGTTCCAGACACAAACGACGTAACCATATAGCTTCTTTTCCAGCATGAGTAAGAGCCATATATTCAGCTTTCGTTGAGGAGAGTGCTACCACGCTTTGTCTCTTACTCATCCAACTCACCGCACCTCCAAATAGTGTGAAAATATATCTGTTAGCAGATCGCCTACGATCTATATCTCCACCCCAATCAGCGTCTACATGGCCGATAATATCAAGAGTTTTCCAACTTTTGCTCCTTCAAAACACAAAGATAATTTTGAAGTTCCACGAAGATACCTGAAAACTCTCTTGATCGCAGTCCAATGCTCTTTACCTGGATTGGACATATATCTACTCAGGACTCCCACTGTATGAACTATATCTGGACGCGTGCATATCATAGCGTACATCAAACTACGAACTGCACTAGCGTATGGCACTCGAGCTATCACCTCAGCTTCCTCATCAGTTTTTGGACACTGTTCCACAAACAATTTGGTCCCTGTAGATATAGGGGTACCAACAGGTTGGCAGTCTGCCATACCAAATTTCTTCAAAATCTCGTTGATATACTTCTCCTGTCCTAGCCACAGTTTCTGTTTCTCGCGATCCCTCTTAATTTGCATGCCCAGAATAAAATTTGCAGGCCCCAAGTCTTTCATATCCAACTTCTTGGCCAATTGACCTTTCACCGATTTTACCATCGTCATGCTATTTCCAATTAGTAGCATATCGTCCACATAGAGAGTAAGAATCACAAATTCGTCCTCTGCCCTCTTCACGTAGACACAATGATCATAATTTTAATGGGCAAAATTAAGTTGAAGCATGTGCGTATCAAACTTTTGGTACCACATCCTCGGAGACTGCTTCAGTCCATATAAAGACTTCTTTAACCTGCACACGAGATTCTCCTTCCCTTTTGCTTCAAATCCTTCTGGTTGCCTCATGTAAATCTCCTCCTCCAAATCCCCATGGAGGAATGCCATTTTTACATCCATCTGTTCCACTTCAAGATCATAAGCCGCTGCTATGGACAGAACAAACCGTATTGAGGTCACTTTTGCCACTGGCGAGAAGATCTCATCATAGTCTACTCCCTCAATCTGAGAATACCCCTTTGCAACTAGTCTCGCCTTGTATTTCTCCATGGTTCCATCTGGTTTCAATTATCGCTTGAATACCCATTTCCACCCAATCGCCTTTCTATCCTTAGGCAATTTGCACAAGCTCCATGTCTCATTTTTATCAATCAACTGTATCTCATCTATCGTTGCGAGCTCCCACTAATTTGCATCATCCCTTGATCTCGCATCTTTTACAGAAGTAGGGTCTTCGCCTGTATTGAAAGCACTGAGCGAGTAGCGTAGAGGCGCCCGTATGTTCCTTGTTGATATCCTGAGAGCCGGTGTATTACTTGTATCAGGAGCTTCATCAACATCATCAACCAAGTTGACTTGATCAGAATCAGAGTCAGAATCAGAATCCGAATGGTTCTCAACTGATGTGCTTTGTGTCACCACTTCCTCAGCTTCATCTCTCATGTCTTCTTCAAGCATTACTGCTTTGTTTTGCTCATTTGGCTTCTGTGTACCAGCCTGGGATTGAGTTTCACGAAATATAACATCCCTGTTGTAGACTATAGATCTTGTTTCAAGATTCCACAACTTATAGCCTTTGACCCCTTCCTTGTATCCAACGAATATGTTCTTCTCGGACTTGTTGTCAAGTTTTCCCCTCTTCTCCTTAGGTACATGAGTGTGTGCGTCACACCCGAACACGCGAAGGTATGATAGGTTTGGCTTCTTCCCAAACACTACCTCGTATGGTGTACGATTCTTCACTGATGTGGTTGGTGACCTATTCTTCAGGTGACAAGCTGTGGCAACTGCTTCTGCCCAAAATTCAGGTTCTATCCCTGCCCAACTCAGCATGCACCTCGCCTTTTCCATGAGTGTTAGGTTTAGTCTTTTGGCCACTCCATTCTGCTGAGGCGTATATGGGGTCGTCTTTTGCCTTGCTATACCATTTTTTACATAGAACTGCTCGAACTCGTTTGAGCAGAATTCACCTCCGTTATCTGTGCGAACTCCTTTGACTTTCCTGCCCAATTGATTTTCAATAAAAGCCTTAAACTCTTGAAATTTTTCAAACACCTCATATTTACTTTTAAGAAAATAAATCCAACTGTATCGTGAGAGGTCATCTATGAAAGATACATAATACATGGATCCTCCTATAGATGGTGTAGGAGTAGGTCCAAAAACATCACTGTGGATTAGTCCTAGAAGCTCTGCCGTTCTTGCACTATTCTGTGGAAAACTAACTCGATTCTATTTTCTGTAAATGTAATGTTCACAGAACCCAAAACCCATAGAGCACTCTGGTACTCCCTCCACCATTTGGCTCGAAAACAAGGTATATAAACCCTTTTCTCCAATGTGCCCCATCCTCTGATGCCACAACAGAGAAGTATCATGCTCATCTTCCTTCGCCTTTTCGGACACGAAACTGCCACTGAGAGTGACTGTTTCCGCAAGCAATTTGTATAACGTCCCATAACAGACTCCTCATGCAATTACAATGGAACCTCGAGTCATCTTGCAAGAATCCTTATTGCAACTGAAGTTAACCACTGAGTCGGCCATCATGCCAACTGATAATAGATTTTTACTCATAGAAGGTATGTGCATCACATTCGGAATAGTTTTTATTGTGTCGTCTTTCATCCTCAGCTTCACGCGACCACGCCCTGTAACTTGAACTGCAGTATCATCTCCTAGCATGACATCTCTACCATCATATTGCTCATATTCACAAAACCAATGTCTATGAGGTGTCATGTGGAATGAAGCACTGGTGTCAATGTACTAGATGTATTTGTCTGACTGCGCCATACACGCAGTGGCCACATACATATCTCCTGTCGTCTCGACTTCCTTTCCAAAGGATGAATCTTCTTCCCATTTATGAACCGCCTTATTTTTACAGTCTCGTTTCATATGGCCCCACACTTCACACTTCCAGCATTTTACCTTCCGTTCTTTACTCTTCGATCGCCCACGAGATTTAGATCGGGACCCTTTCCAATTTTGAGATTTCTCTGTAGGTCTACCCCTAGCTGCAAGAGCTTCTTTACTGGAATTCCCTGATCCCCTTCTTCGTGTCTCCTTTGATAATAAGGCCGCACACACAGTTTCATACGAGAGTTCTTTGTTCCCACCACCAATAACCACAATGAGATTATCCCATGAATCCGGCATTGAACAAAGTAGTGTTATTACCGTATCGTCATCTTCAAACATAACGCCAATAGATACAAGTTGACCGATCAATGTGTTAAATTCATTCAGATATGCGGCGAACGAATCACCCTCATGCATCCTAAGGTTATACAACTTCTTCCTCAAGAATAGTTTATTGACGAGTGACTTACTTTGGTATAGCGACTCCAATTTTCGCCATAAAGCCCTGGCTGTTGGTTCGCTCATCACTTTCGTCAGAATGTTGTCTGCGAGACAAAGCCGGATCAAGCCCTTTGCTTTTCGATCGATTCGATCCCAGTCTTCAACCCTCTTTTTGGAAGCCAAACCCGTTTCCTCAGCAACAGGCCTTTCCGATTCGATTGTTGGCCATAGATCTCGATCACAAAGAAGATCCCCCATCTTCATCTTCCACAGATCGAACCGCTTTCCATCGAATTTCTCTATCTCCATTCGCGACCCTCCTGACATCTCTGATAAAATCCGGGCTCTGATACCACTTGTAGGATTTTAACGATGCAGAATATGAATTTGATAGACGAAATCAATAAGCAATAAGACAATAAAATAAGAACACACGATTTACCCAGGTTCACCCCAATTTAGGGCTACGTCCTGCAAAAGAAATTCACTATTATTATGGCATTTTTCCCCTTTTAACTCGTTACAATGATATCACTATATATAGGCTACCATACGAGTACATAATATTGGGCCTAGACTGGTTGGAGTATATATAGGAACCCCCGCCCGCTAACCGGGCAGCGGGACCCCCGAGGCGGGGGCTTCGCCCCCAAACTATTCTTGAAATATTTACCAACTCCAACAACTTCAACATCTCTTTCGACACTTTTTCTTCCCCATCTATACAATATAATATATATCCATAATTCTCACAAAATGAATTACCTAACTACAATATCTAATGATGAAAATAGGTTCATATGAACCCGCTAGATTACTGCTTTAGAATCCCATAATAAATTTGTCATGAGCTTAGAATGTCAGAAAATAAGAATGATTAAAGATTAGAATTTTAAGAAAATAAAGTCTGTTCACATCTTGAAAACGTTATAAATGTGAATAAAAAATGATTAAAGATTAGAACTTTAAGAAAACAAAGTCTACTCAAATTTTGAAAACGTTACAAAAGTGAATTAACTATTTTGAGTTTTTTTCATATATATATATATGTATTCTCATATAAAGTTCATAGAAAAAGGAATATGCACTTTCAATCACTTTTGTTTCTACTCTTCTACTATCCCTACTAATATATACATATTCTTCTTTTCATTGGCGACAATAAAGAAAAGGTTAGGGATTTATAATAATTTTTAGGGTTTAGGAGGTTTTCATGTTTGTGAATGAAGAGCCATGAAAAGAATATATAATATTAAATGGTGAGTGAATCTTTATATATATGATATCGTCTTTGTATTTTTGTCAGTAAAGGCAAGTTATTATTGGTTGTAGAATATTCGGTAACCGCCCCAAATCATTTTGTTTCTTGCACAAAATTTAAAATATATATACATTTTTTTATTCTTTAAATCTCAATCATATTATCAACTATTATCAACTCAAGTACACCTTCTCATATTTTATCATATAAGCTATAATTTAGTTTGATTTTTATCTTAACCCAAAACAAATATTAATAAAACATAATTCATAAATTTATACAAATAATTTATCTACAACTCATAACCATTTAAAATTATAAATCAAGATAGATACGTTTGCTTAACTCATATGTATATTTTGAAAAAAGAATATATTAATTATAACAAAGCAATACTCTTTAAACTAATAATAATAATAAAAAGAAATTAAAAGTTAAAAGCACTAGAAAACATTGTTATAAGCAAACAAGAAATAAATACATATTGAATTCAACCAATACAATACATATCTTCATGTTGCTACTTATTTATTTATTTTTCCATAATACATGCGTGTATACATACGTACATACATATCATTTTATTTCCGGTGTTCCAGAATAATACATATATATTCTTAGTTGTTGAGGTGGTGAGCCTCGATTTCTATGGTGAGGTGGCGTAGAAACTCCAACTCAGCATAAGGTTCTGGAACATTCTGGTTTAGATTCTCATACTCTATAGTCCAAGTAACCAGATGATTTGCACCCTTAGTATCAACATGAACTGAAATCACGAAGTTCTTGTATAAGTTCACGAGGTCTCCTTCAATCACCCTAAATCGAACCATCTTTGTTTCCTCATCAATAGCTTCAACAAGCTCTTTCGCCACCTTCTCTTTCCCATCTATACAAAATATATATAACTTAGAATCACATCATCTGATAATAAAAAAGAATATATATATTGAACAGTCAGAAAAATACCTCAAGGGCAGAACGTTAATTTTGCCACACCTTAACTGCCCCTGATCTCACCTGACGTCATAAATACAAATTAATGGGCCTCATCAAGGCCAGACGTTATCTCCTTTAAGGCCACATTTATAGCCCGTTATCCACAACGGTCGAAACGGCCCAAATCTCCAACGGTAATCTTATTAACAGACTCCTATAAAAGAGAGATCTGAACATAAGGTAAGGACTTTTTTCCTAATTTCCAGATATCCTAAAATACACTCTACTGACTTAAGCATCGGAGAGTTAACGGGGTACAAACTCCCCATTGAACTTACTTGTTTTGCAGGCTCTCGATAAGCTAAGTATAGCATCCCGAGGTACGCTCTGATTACACCCAGCGAGGTATCGCCCCAAGAATTATACATCGCCTACCCGAAGTACCATCTTCCTTGACCTTGACTAGTTCAAAAGCTCTCCTTTACGAGTCAACCATAAAGTTTCATGAATTCCCGGCATCCCAATTTACATTTTTACCCCTCGACAGATTCTTGCAGAATCAGTTTGGTTCCGTTACCAGGAAACTCAGCCAGAAATTTCATCCTCACAAATCAACATGTCCAGACACTCAGGAGACGGACGCACCGTTCGACAATCTTCTTTCCGCGAGACTGGGACAAGAATATCACATTCTTCGTCCTCACCCAGTTCCAGTCGCCGTACCATCTCAGAAAGATTGGGACCACAACCGGAGGCTTCCCGACTTTCCCAAGATCTAAGTGAACAACTCAATTCTAAGAGAATTGAGGAAACAGAAAAGGAGTTATAGCGATTGCAACGAGAGAATGACAACAAACACAAACAAACAATGGCTAAAGTTGAGGGCTGAATTCAAGAAGGCCGGCGCGGATCTGCCCCCACCGAGATTTTTCAGAGATCCCTCGGAACTTCCACAACAAACACAAACAGCCACCAAAAAAGATGAAAGGCTTGGAACACGGACGGGCAGGAAACAGGCAGTCAGCGAAGTAGGGGAAAATCATCATTCCTCTAAGCCTGTTCACAAAAGAGGAGCCAGAAAGCGTTCTCCCGAATATAGCCCGGAGAAGGGAAAGAACCCCACCAAAGTTCATAAATTCAGATCGATCGAACTGGGACCTTTCGCCAAATGGATTCAAAATGTCTCCCTCGATTCGAGCCTCAAAATCTCGCAGTTCGTCCTATACTCGGGGTCATCCCGACCCCTCGAACACGTGTGCCGTTACAAATCGTCCATGGGGCTAGTCACAAATGACGAAGCCATTTTATGTAAGGTGTTCCCGAGCACGCTATTTGACAAAGCTTTGACTTGGTTCATGTCTCTCAAAGCAGGTACCGTCGACTCTTGGCACACTTTAGAGAAAATGTTCCTGGACAAATTCAGCACTGCAGGAACTATACCTAAGACAAGAGGAGATTTGGCTAATATTAAGCAGTGAGAGGATGAAACTCTCCTCTCTTTCTTAGAGAGGTTCAAGAGAACCTATGATGACATAGAAGGAATTAGCTGAGATACTGTCATCACCTGCTTTGAAGGAGGATTCAGATCTAGGATGCTGTACACCGAGCTTCAGTTGAGGAAGCCGGAGACCATTGGAGAAATATTCAGTGTTGCTCGGAAAGTTGCACTAGCGGAAAGCAGCGCACTTGAATCCACCACAAGGAGGAAAGACAAACAACATGAGCATCCAAAGGACGTGGCCTTGAATATCTCCGAACGAAGAGATAAAAATCGAGGTAAGAAATTCGAAACTTTTACACCTTTGAATGTTTCAAAGGAAAGTTTGATTGCAGTGATCAAGGAGAAGCACGGAGTAAGGGATCCTGCTCCGATGAAGTCCCAATCGTTCGCCACGCGAGATAAGACCAAGTTCTGTGGATTCCACAAAGATTACGGTCACACAACAGAGGAATGCTTCCAACTGAAGAGAGCCATTGAAAAGCTCATTCAGGAAGGATGCTTGAAAGAATACATCGCTAGTATGCAACAGCAGAAAGACAAGGGAGAAAGGGTAATCAACATGATTAACCCAGAATTGAGCTCCGTGAAGAGAATTAAGAAGAGGATTTACAACCTCACCAAATCATACCTCGTCCCGAAGTATGAATTCGAACAAAAGGAAGTCATTACTTTCTTCAATGAGGAGCTAGAAAGTAATGAGGAAGCAAAAGTCAGTCCTATTGTTATCGAGATGCAGATGACCAAAGAAGGGATTGACAAATGTATAGTTAGAAGGGTTCTGATTGATACTGGAGCCACAAGGAACATCATGTACCTGAGATGTTTCGAAGAAATGGGCTTGAAGGAAGAACATCTCAAAACCAGCAGAATAGTACTGGAAGGGTTCACACCTCACAAGGTGCCCGTTAAAGGAACAGTGAGAATACATGCCACCCTTGGTGAAGGGGACAAAGCGAGAACTGAAGAGATCAAATTCTACGTCGTGGACTTAGAATCCCCCTACAATGTCATTGTAGGGACGCCTTTCCACGCGACTTTCGACCTAGTCATCTCTACATCCCACCAACAAGTGAAGTTCAACACTTCGCGAGGAGTTGGTTTTGTGAAGAGCAACCCACGATGTTTGCTGGGAAAAATCATGAAAATAAAAAGAAAAATGGATTCTCCCGACATAGTCGAGAACATCAATGTGGTAGCTAATGAGCTTCCGACTGATATACTAAAATAGGTGTTGTTTTACCCTATGTTGATTATGAGTAATTAAGGACTTAGCCTGACTAATTGTCACATTTAGTCTCTATACTGTCACTTAATCAATCAGAACCTAAGGCAGAGTACCTATTGTGTAGCTAGTCTGTTGGAAAGTATCTACGATTTTAATTAAATCAAATATCGTACTCCCAGGGAAGTGGTAACGACTTAGTAGTAACTATCCTCTTACCCTAACTCTTATCTTATGATCCAGTTATGCAATCTTTCATCAATATCTTTGATGAGAGGGTGATTCATTCTCCACTAGGTTCAAGTCTATTTATGCCTAAGAGTGTTTTACAGATAATGTCCTGATTCTATGTTATATTGTTCCTACATGTTGATTGACCTATCTTCGAGTATTTTAGATATATCTTGGCCTAGATTGCAACTATGTACTGAGTCTAAAGGTGTACCACATCTGAGTTACCTGATAAACCGCCCTACCTTAATGACGGCCCTACTCACGGTTCAAGCTAAAGGCATCCTTGAAAGCCCTATGTCACTTTGGGGATCATGCCGCTCGCCCTAACGCCGGCATAAACACACAAACTCAAGCCTACTTAGACTACTCTAACAAATATGGTGATCTATAGGTTATTTCATCTAATATGACAGACATTAATGCATCCCGACGGGGAAGTCCTAAATTAATACCTGTTAAACTAAACAGGATATGATTAGACCATTGTTAGGAATTGTCTATAACCCTACATTTAGTTTAAAAGAAACTACATTAGACATGCAGACATAATGAAAGTTAAGCTGGTGGCCATTTCCGGAAAATCATAAAGTACTTCAACATGCATAACAAATATTCATAAAATCATAATCCAATAGACATAATAAATGTTTGGACGAACACAATACAAACATATAAAGAGAGGGACAGAGGGACTGATGCCATAAAGTATTCACCATTTACTTAGTCTCGCCGATGGAGCAACTGCTTGTATATGTTGGACTGCTCGACCCGACTCTGTTCGACAGAACCTTCGGAGGACGCTTCCTCAGCCTAGTAGCTAGACTTTACCTTAATACCCAGCTTAAGCACAGCCTTGTTGACTGACTCTTCGAACGCCTAGAGCCCTCTTAGGATCTCCTAACGTAACCCCGGGTATTCTATGAATACCAGAAATGAACCTATCTAGTCGTATCCTAGGATCTGAGAGAGACTCTCAGAAACAAAGAACACGAGACACTATCTAAGAATATAAATAAACTTATACTAAAACTTGAGTCGCTAAGTGACTTGTATACTATGGAAAACTGTATACTTGAAGTCACTAAATGACTCAGATCGAGTGGAGAGGAATGAATTCAACTGAGGAATGCCTGGGGTATTTATAGTAGGGGAGCTGGGTGATTTTCTCTCAAAATTTCGATGTGGGATTCTGAACTAGGCTCGGGACGCCCGTCCTGGATCTGGGACGCCCGTCCCGGCCTGTTGACCAGGTCAGGACGGCCGTCCCGAGTCCTGGACACCAGTCCTGGCCTGTTGACCAGGTCAGGACGCCCATCCTGACTTCGGGACGCCTATCCCGACTTTTGAACTTCTGAAAATCACGTTTTTGCCCCGAAATTTGCCATTTTCTTCTACTTTTTACCTGACACTTCCAAAATCTCAAAAATTGTGAAATTGAGTTAATAACAAACAATTAAGAACGAATTAACATCAATTTCACCCTAAATTATGCCTAAAAACATGCTAAAAATGTGATATGATTTATGCATATCAGTAGTAGAGGACCACGACCTGAGGATACAAAGGATCATGGAAAAGCAAATATGCGACCTTGTCATCGAAGTATTGCGATAGAGCGAGTTTGACGAAGTGTCGATAAACCCGAGCTATCCTCAGCAACTTATCAAAATTGGAAGGGAGATGCCCAATCAACTTTGGCAAGATATCATCCAATTTTTGAAAGATCATCAAGATAGCTTTTCCTGGTGTACAGAAGATATGCCGGGCATTGACACCTCCATTGCCGAGCATGCGCTGAACATAAGCCCGACTTGCCGCCCAATAAAACAGAAATCTAGGTAATTCGGTGAAGAGAAAATACAAGGCATGAAAGAGGAGGTAAATAAACTCTTGAAGGCAGGATTCATTCGCAAGATAAAATACCCCACATGGCTTGCTAATGTGGTAATGGTCAAGAAGTCCACCGGAAAATGGAGAATGTGCGTGGACTATACTGACCTCAATAAAGCTTGCCCCAAAGACTGTTACCTGCTACCCCGAATCGACGCACTAGTAGATTCAACAGCGGGGTACGAGTACCTAAGCTTCATGGACGCCTTTTCAGGATACCATCAGATAAAAATGAAGCCAAGTGATCAGGTACATACTTCATTCCGAGCGGCAGGGGCCATATATTGTTATAATGTTATGCCATTCAGATTAAAGAATGCAGGAGCGACGTACCAACGAATGATGAATCATATCCTCCGAAGTCAAATCGGAAGGAACATAGAAGCATACGTCGACGATATGGTGGTTAAGACCAAGCGTGGAACTTCACACCTGGAGGACTTAGAGGAAACCTTCTCCAACTTGGCGAAGTACAACCTCCAACTTAATCAGACGAAGTGCACATTTGGCGTAAAACCCAGCAAATTTTTGCGATTCATGACATCTGAACGGGGAATTGAGGCCAACCCGGAGAAATTAGAAGCTGTAGCTCGACTCACCGAGCCCTGATGTGTCAAAGACATCCAAAGGCTAAACGGTTGTATTGCCGCATTAGGCCGATTCATCTCGAAATCGGCAGAAAGATGCCTCCCTTTCTTCAAAGCCTTAAAAAATTTGAAGAATGACTTTGGCTGGACTCCGGAATGCAGCCGCTCATGGAGAAGTTTAAAAGATCATCTTTTAGATCTTCCCTTGCTACGACCTCCGAGCACCGGGGAAACACTCTACCTATACTTATCCTTCTCTGACGTGATCGTAGCGTCAGTACTAATAAAGGAGGAAGGAACAAAGCAGCACCCTGTATACTTCGTCAGCAAAGTTCTGAACGATGTGGAATCCAGGTATTCCAATATTGAGAAGTTAGCATACGCCTTGGTGATTTCTGCACGAAAACTAAGGCCATACTTTGAATCTCATCCTATTGTGGTCTATACCAATGCTCCGCTCAAACAAGTTTTTCATAAACTGGATCAATCCGCGAGAATGCTGCGCTGGTCCATCGAGCTATGTGGGTAAGAATCACATTTAAACCCCGGACAACAATCAAAGCACATGCTTTGGCAGACTTCCTCGCAGAAGGATCATACACGAAGTCAAACCTAGAAACTGCTGAGCATACAAAAGAGCCGTGGGAACTAAAAGTCGATGGAGCAGTCAACTCCAGTGGAGTCGGGGTCGGGTTTGTCTTGACTTCGCCTAACAAAGAATACACAGATATGCGAGCCATCGAGTTAAAGCCAAATCTCTCAAACAACCAGGCGGAATATGAAGCATTGTTGAATGGGTTAGAGTGGGCCCATGGGGCAAGCATCAGAGCACTGAAGGTATACAGTACAATCAGAGGGCTTACAACCCTATGTAGACGAAGTGAGAAAATGGAGAGATAATTTTTCTCCTTTCTCGCTATCCTTGATCAGCAGAAAGGATAACCAGCAAGCAGATAGGCTGGCAAAAATCGCCTCAGGAGAAACACCAAACGAGGAGGGCATTCCTATAGAAAGGGTCCCAGCCAATGCCAAGGAACCAGAGTTCATTCAATGCCCGCGTCCTACTTCAGAGAATTGGGATGAAGAAATAAAAAACTTCATCCGACATGGAACCCTTCCGGATGATGCTACTCGGGCCCGACCAGTCAAAAGGTAATCTGCGAGGTACACTATCTATGAAGACGTATTGTATAGGCGATCCTTTTCAAGACCCTTACTTCGCTGCATCCCTCCATCTCAAGTCGATAACCTACTAGCCGAGATACACGAGGGAGTATGTGGAGGACATCCAGGGGCCCGAGCTCTGGCCGAAAGAGTAATCAACCAAGGATATTATTGGCCAACACTCAGAGAAGATGCCAGAAAATACGTCAAATAATGCGAGACATGTCAAAGTTTCAGAACTATTCCACAGTTGCCTTCAGTAGAACAAACCCCGGTAGTGGCAACCTGGCCATTCGACATGTGGGGTATGGATCTAATGGGGAAGTTTCCAAAAACAAGAAATGGATGTGAATACTTGGTAGTGGCAGTGGATTATTTTTCAAAATGGATAGAAGCAAAAGCCCTCACACATCCAACAGAGAAAAATGTTTCTAAATTCTTCCGAGAACATGTCTTATGTCGCTTCGGGATACCCAGAGCAGTTATCACGGATCACGGAGTACAATTTTCAACAAAGTTCACCGCAGAATGCAAAGGTTGCACATCAAGCACTGGAAGTCGTCAGTAGCACACTCTCAGGGAAACGGTTAGGCAGAAGCTGCCAACAAACTAGTGTTGATGGCACTAAGGAAAAATTTGAAAGGAAAATCCAACAAATGGGCTGACAAACTAAACCCAACTCTATGGGAAATCTGCACTTCGACTAGGGGCCCCACGGGAGAAACAACTTATGCACTAGTATACGGTTCTGAGGCAGTAGCACCAGCCGAAGTTGCATTGCCCACAGCCAGAATATCGATGTACAGCGAGGATGCCAACAAAGAAAGAAGAAGCATGGAGCTAGATCTGCTAGAGGAAAGGAGGATAGCAAGCCGCCTAAGGTCGCAGTCATTCAAGGAGAAGACAAAAAGGGCACACGATAAAAAATTATTCAAGCGGCCAATAAAGATTGGGGACTGGATACTTCGAAAGATAGAAGGCACGTCGAGGCATATAAAAGCAAACAAGATGACCCCAAACTGGGAAGGACCGTACCTCATAAAACATGAAGTAAGACCCGGCACCTACAAACTCATGAATAAGGATGGCGTTCTCCTACCAAACCCGTGGCACGTAAATCACCTAAATTGGTACTATGTACGAAGTACACCTAGTAAACATTGTCTTGAATATCAAGTCGTCATAAAAGCAATTTGTTGATTCAATTTCTGGAAGTATTCTACTGAGAAATAAAAGTTATTATTGAAGTATAATTTCGAGCACGATCTCGATTGTTATTCAAGTATAATTTCGAGCACGATCTCGGAAGATATTAAATTACCACGAGAAAGGTCGTGGTTACGAAATACCAAGTTAAGACTTGGAAAATTAAAAATCCACAGGAAAGGTTGTGGTTATGAAGCACCAAGTTAAGACTTGGAAAATTAAAAATCCACGAGAAGAGTCGTGGTTACGAAGTACCAAGTTAAGACTTGGAAGATTTAAAGTACCTCGAGAAAGGTCGTGGTTATGAAGTACCAAGTTAAGACTTGGAAGATTTAAAGTACCTCGAGAAAGGTCGTGGTTATGAAGTACCAAGTTAAGACTTGGAAGATTTAAAGTACCACGAAAAAGGTCGTGGGTACGGAGTACCAAGTTAAAACTATACTTGAAAATTTGAAATACAAGGCAATTCATTGCAACGAGGTATCAAGTTGAAGACTTAAAGAAATTGTTTGTTATTACGAAGTATGAAGTTAGAAGAATTCAAGATTCAAGTAGCCCTGAAGACGCGAGGTTCATAAGTTAGGAAAATTTCATTGAAGTTTTCAAAGAAGAAGTACAAAGTACAAAGGAATAGCTTACATAAAAAATCTAAGGACTAAATACAAAAAATGTCTAAGGAGCTGCCGAGCTTTAGCCCCCATCAAGCATATCCCAAAAAGTGGGAGTAGTAGGCCGTGGTGACTTCCAAAAAGGCCTTCCTCTCTTCTCGTCCCGCTCCCGGAGTACTTCCAGCTCTTCGGTAGTGAAAGGAACAAGGTTTGCCCCTCTCCTGCACAAATCATTGTCAAAGTTCGATCTGAAGGCTTGCAGGAGGATAGACTTGTCTACGAAGTGGGGATAAAGCTGCCGGATGATGTGGATACATCCTTTATCCAGGAAAGAACCAGCCTCACAACCGATGTCTTCATGGTATGCAGGAGAGCTCTTGAAGTCATCAATGATCTTCTTCTTGTAATCTTCTGATCGACAGTACTCCAATTCCTCCTGCATGGAGATCCGACTTGCCACAGGTTCATCCCTGGACGAATTCAAATCAGTGTTGGCCGTTTGCAACTCCGAGTTTCTCTCTTCTACCTTGGCTAGCCGCTCCCTCAGCTCCGCCATCTCGCTGGCCATTTGGAGCTTTTCAGAATTGGCTAACTCCAAGCGCGAAGCTTGGCTAGCCACTTTTGACTCCAGAACAGCCAGGCGAGGTTCGTTGGCTGCCCGCCACTCGGCGTCCGCCGCTACTCTCTCGGATTGCTCCAAAGATTGGCACTTAGAGATGTGCTTAACTAAGGAGGAAACCTATAAAAAAAATGAAAAAATGAGATGAAGGTTACAAGAGATTTCCTAGGGACTAAGGACAGAAGTAAAAGGAGAAAACTTACCCGAGCTATTAAGGCACCGACCCGGTTAGTGGCCTCCTCAACCCCCATCTCCTTTTTCCCAACTAAGCTCTCTGGTCGTGAGCTCGATCCAGGACCGCACCTCCAAGCATGGCTGCAGCATACTTGTTATTGAAGTAGAGGTTGTTGAGGGGAGGAGTTCAAGCAGAGATCTCAGCAGCCAAGGCCCTCAAGGGCTCCTCCTCGGTTGGCAGCTCGAACCCCGGCTGGAGCCATGAAGGACCGTAGCTCCCAGAATTTACCTCGGCCTCGGCAGGAGGGGCAGCCTCAGCTTCGGTAGTTGGAGCAGACTCCTCCACAGGTACCAGCCCAGAATCCCTTCGGGATGCTAAGGGGACAGCATCCAAGGCATCCATGGAGACAGGAGAAGAAGGAGGGGATACCTCGTTGGAAGGACGCCGAGGAGAAGTCCTCCACCTTTGACGAGGACGGAGTTGCTCCTCCTCATCCTCCGCCACTTAGGGTGTGGCTTCCCGGCGAGGCCCGGGTGCAGAGCGAGGAGTCATGCCCCTTCCTTCCCCATCCTTCGCTTGGCGAAGGTTCCTACCTCGCCCACGCGGACTGGCGGAGGATGGGTAAGTAAGGGGAGTCTCCCCCACTGCACCCCGGTCTATCAAACGCGGGGGAAACCGGGGTAGGGAGTTTAGATGTGATTGCCGGACATCCCTTTCCTCCACTCGATTTCCCCAAGCCTTGCTGAACATAGTAGGACCTGTAACAAAACAACTGAGTCAGATCCTTTACGAAGTACAAAAAATAAAAAAACAGAAAAAAACAAACACATATATTACCCCGGCCTCTTCCACACCCATGACTAGTAAGGCTACACGGGTCACATTGGAAAGAAAAAACAGCCCCGAGGTGTATAGTCCAGTCCTCATTTGGGCTCTCCTCGGCAAAACCTAACTCCCTCTTCCTCTCAGTCAAACCAGCCCCTATGCCGCACCACTTTAGGCTGGCTTCACTCAGCAAATGAACAGAAGAATATACCTGGATTTGGTTCTGGCGACTATCTCCTAAGTCCCGGGTAATGACCTCTAGAAAGGCTTTTTCAAAATGACTAAGGGAAGAAGGACCCTCTATTTGAGTCCACTGGAAGTTTTCGCTAACACAAGGACAAAAGGGAAAACCTATACGTGACTCAACATTCATCCACCTACCCTTGAAGTCTACCTTATTGGGCGGGGAGTCAAAAAGGACAACCTTATTTCGGCGTGGACGGAGTGAAAGAGTATTGTCCAACATCTGAAGTGAAAAAAAAAACATTTTAAGAATGTTAGAAGACAACTCGAACCCTAATCTATGACAAAGACAAATAAGGTAAAAAATAGTGCGAACAACATTAGGATGCACCTGCCCGGGCTGAATTCGAGCAAACACTAAGAAATCAACAAAAACAGGGTCCATAGGAAGACGAAGACCTGTTTCGAAATGAGCTAAAGGAATGGGAATACTACGGAGTGACATTCTTCCTGCCAAAGGGGCAATAGAAACTCTATAAGTCCTAGGATCTACACTATACCTACGAGAAATGGACTCTGTCTGCTCACGACTAATCCTATTTCGACTTAAGGGAAAATCAGGAGGAGGAGGCGGCATAGAAGGTTGGAATGGGACTCCCTCATGAACTTCACCCTCACCATCCCTAGCCGCTACTGTAACTTCTAGTTGGGCAGGTTGAGGATCACCAAAGTCCTCATTCATGTGCTCCTCAACCTCCCTTTCATCTTCTCTCTGGGCAACCATTACCTGCGAACGGAAGTTCAACATTTAGAACTCCGTTCAAACAAAGAAGCTACCCAGAAAGATAAACCTAAAACCCTAAACCCAGAAAAAATACATGATCCGACCCTTATTAACCCACAGAAAAACAAAGCAAACAGAGGAAGCATGGCAGAATCAAAGAACAGCCCATCAACAATGGAAGACTGAACAGAAGCCAGGCAGTAAAAGGACAAAACATACCTTTTTTAGTGTCTGAGTTTGAGGCGGAAATTTGAAGAAATGTGACTGATCTTGCGGGGAAAACAAAGACGAAGGAATCTTCAGAAGGCGTTAATGGCATAAAACTATAAAGGCAAAGAAGCAAAAGTAAAGAAAAAGGGCATATGAAAAGGAGAAGATCACTAAATAGACGAGAAAAAACTTTTTTGAAATGATCACTTGCCAGAATCGATGCATCGGGGAAAGCAAAAAGGTACTTCTGCCGGCTGACATTCTGCAATTAATGACAGACGCAGAAGACGAAAAGACAGCCAGTCACAATCAAAGACCCTAACTTCAGGCACAAGTCAAAGTACTCAACACGCGTATCCCGCCAAAGCTCCCCTACTTCGTCAGGCGGAACTTCGACGAGGGGCCACTGAACAGTCAGAAAAATAGCTCAGGGGCAGAACGGTAATTTCGTCACACATTAATTAATTGCCCCTGATCTCACCTGACGTCATAAGTACAAATTAATAGGCCTCATCAAGGCCAGGCATTATCTCCTTTAAGGCCACATTTATAGCCCGTTATATCCACAACGGTCGAAACGACCCAAATCTCCGACGGTAATCTTATTAACAGACTCTTATAAAAGAGCGATCTGAACATAAGGTAATGACTTTTTTTCTAATTTCCAGATATCCTAAAATACACTCTACTGACTTAAGCATCGGAGAGTTCACGGGGTACAAACTCCCCATGAACTTACGTATTTTGCAGTCTCTCGATAAGCTAAGTATAGCATCCCGAGGTACGCTCTGATTACACCCAGCGAGGTATCGCCCCAAGAATTATACTTCGCCTACCCGAAGTACCATCTTCCTTGACCTTGACCAGTTCAAAAGCTCTCCTTTACGAGTCAACCATAAAGTTTCTTGAATTCCCGGCATCCCAATTTACCTTTTTACCCCTCGACAGATTCTTGCAGAATCAATATATATATATATATATATATATATATATATATATATATTTATTTATATATTTATATATATTGGAGAAATTTAATGGTTGTTACAAATGGTATATTTCCATAGGAGGACTGATCCGGCAGTTCCCCAGCTACCATTGTGCAGACCACAATCTTGTATTTTACCAGGGCTTATGCTGGGCACTTCATGTGGTGTGGATTTAAAGAGTTCATGAAACAAATCTCCATTGGACTTCACTTCAATCTCAGTTACAAGCTTACCTTTTAAGCTCATTTTGTTTTTCCCCTTTTCTTTTTCTTTGGCTAATTACTTAATACAAGTGAGATCAAAGGATGAGGTGATGGTGGTCTTTATATACTTGTGCGGAAAACAAAATAATTGAACACGGTTTCTCGTAGTCAAATTAAAATACTAAAAATAATCCATGTTTTAATATGAAGTTTTAAATATATGTAGGAAATAAAAACTTGATGGAATAGTACCATAGTTGAAATAAATAAATAAACAAAAATAAGAAAACATGGAAATGGGTTATATCCTTTAGTTCTGGAAAAAAAAAAGTAAATATCCATAAAAAAAAAAACAGAAAGTAATTTTCGATTAAAAATTAAAATATAGAAGTTTATATTCAAATTTCCCATCAAAATTGAAATACATTTATCCAACAAAAAGTAAATTGAAGGTGAACTCAAGAAAATTGAAAAACAAACATGAAAAAAAATAAAACTATCCTATAAAAAGATATACATGATTCAATTTATTTACTAAATTAAGACAAACGATATACTTTATAGTCAACTTCTTATATTCAGCTCATACCAATTTTATATTCCTCGCACTTCTTATGTTTATCTAACACATATGCACACATCGCTATTTAAAGATAAAATCCAATTCAATTATCTAAATATAAATAATATATATCTTTTAAGATAAAATCCAAACTTTTACTAAATTTTATAATTCACCTTTTAAAACATGGGACATAATTTTATATTGCATATATATACACACACACACATTATATATATATATAATATAAGTTCAATTAATATTTTTTTATAATCCTTTCCATTCAATTTATTATTTTCTAAAAGATTTTCCAAACTCACTGCAACTAATCATGACTAATTAGACAATGTTGTCGTATTAGGTAAAAACTTCCATATAAAGTCATCTTAGTTTTATTTTATGTATACTTACTAAAAAAAACCATTCTTATCCAAATCTTAAATCTAACTAATTAGGACATAATACCCATGATTCACGTTCCACTTTTTTTTTTTTTTTTTTTTTTTCCTTAAGATACGTAATTTGTACATTAATTAGGACATTTCGATTTGTCTTAGATCTCTTAACTTTCCACTAACACTCTTGACCCTTTTCTTCTCATATATATATATATATATATATATTATTTGCATGTAAATTAAATACGTGTAACTAGGGTTACCATACTGAGCTAAAATAAATTGATATTATGAGACATGGTAAGTGGACGACATATTAACATTTAATGTCCATTACTATACTGATAGTCAATTATTGAGGAGACAGCCGCATCTGATTGTTGCCGTGCAAATAAATCAACTCCATTTATTTATTTATAATAAGAAACTTAATTAAGATGACAGTTAATTTAAAAATAAAAAATAAAAAATAAATTTCGATTTTGAATTTATAACCTTTTAAAGTCATAAATAAATAAGTTAACAATCAAAACTACACCTTCTTAATTTGATTTTTTTTTGAATAAAATTATATGATACTTTTTTAATTAATATTTTTAAAAACAATTTTTTTTTAAAGTTATCATCTTAGGAAACAACTAATATATATATATATATATATATATATATATTATACATATTTATTTGTAATATTTAGAAAATTAAGTTGTATTGATTTTTATTTATACTTCAATACTTTTATAAATTAATATTCTATAATTCCTTATTATTGATTATTCTTATTGAAGAAATTTAGTTAAATGAAACTTTATATTTTTTTTGTAGAAAAACAAACAAACATTAAATTTTGGGAGCACTTGTTATTTTTGTTTAAAATAAGAATAAAATTTTATCTTTCGAACTTAAAATTAATTTGTGAATTTTACTATATTTGGAAAAACGTAAATATTTTGAAGTGTTATAAAATTTATATAAATATACAATTCCACCTCGCCCCCTATTTTCGTTTTAGATAATCAAATAAGTTTAAAATCTTTGAATATTGATAAAGGACATTTCAGACTCTTTATAAATATAATTATAAATACAAATTTTCTCTAAAAAATAAAAGTTTACAATTTCCGATATTCGCTTTGAAATTTAAGATTACGAATCCTATTGGTTGCTTCTTTTACATTTTATATGCATATTTAAATATCTGATTCTTTTTCTTCTTGCAAACGAATGTTTTTTAAACATTGCATCTTGAATAAGATTTTTTGTTGTTTTTTATTTGATTAATATTATTTACTGTTTTTTTATTCACCTAAAAGTTTTAAATTAATTATGTTCGTACCACTTATTTTTTGTAACTTTTTGTATCTACTCTGTGTCGAACTTATGACCTTTTAAAATTATAAATTATTTTGCTACCAATTGAACTACAAAATATTTAATAATATTAAAATTTAATTAAAATATAGATAATTAAAGATAATAAAAATTAATTATTACTATATCATATTATAGGAATTCAATCAGACATAATTAAAAAAAGTCTAACTTTAAGTCTCTGTTTTCGTTGTCAGTCAAATATTAGTGCGCTCTTTATATACTTTATGTTATTGGATTATTCAAACCGCTACCACCAGTTCACCAATCACCACCCAAAATTAAAAGAGAGCCTAAATTTGGCATGCCACGAGTAAAAGGACAGAGTAGTCTAAAGCTCAAAAAAACTTATCAATTAAAAAATGGATTGTTTTCTCGCATTACATATTCATTTGTGTATAAAAATATATTATACTGACAGTCACGTTAGATTCATTAATGGTTAAATATTGATTTCATCTTTACATTAAGTTTAGAATTATAAATAATTTAGCAAATTACTAATGTTAATAATTTTCTTCAGATAGTAAATTAAATGTATAGAATTAGTGTTTATAAATAGGTTGGAATTTATAGATTATTGGTAAATCACGTGATGATTCATGGTCAAAATTTTAATCATGCCTTTTATGTCAACATCTTCAGGTTTTTCTAAATCAAGTTTAAATTCTCAAAAAAATTATATACTGCGGATCAAAATTAAGAAGTCGAATCCATTATGAAATAAAGCTCATAACTCTCAGAGATTTGTGTTTGGATCGACTTCTAGATCCTGACTAGAAGATGAATGATTTGTTTTTGGATTCTACAAGTATTGCCCCCGTAAGATTGAATGAATCGCAATGATAATATTGAAGACGTTTTTATCTCAGGATACCGTGCAGTACCTCTATTATGCCTTTTATAATTTGGACACATCAACAATAGAAGAGCACTTTGAAAATTTAACAAAGTTGGTAGATTATCTTATAGCATACTTGGCGAAGCAAGATTGCAACATTGCTCAATTAATTGGCAATAATGGCGAGTCTAGTCAGACAATACAATGGTATGCTAAGTTAATGCGAAACGATGTCACCTCAATGCGAAAAGAAGAACAAAATGATTCTGGGTTAGACAATGCTGCTGGTGGAGTCATTTCAACAAATGAATTGGAGAATTTCATGTATGATAAATGATAAATATACAGAAAATTCAAAATCGTCCTTTGCATATTCGAAGTCATATTTGAGGAGGATTGGTAGTTTAAAGATTCCCGTAGGCTATCTTCCATCAATGTTGCAGCATTTTCATAGAAGGGATAAACAATATATTGCTCACTTGTTGAAACATTCACTAATGGTGGACAATGTTAAAGTGCACGCTACTTTTGACAAGAGTATAAATTACCTGAATATTGAAAAGTTACTTGAAACGAGTGTAAACTTTCTATATTTTGAAAGAAGGCTGTCTGATACAAGTAACATGTCTATAAGTGAAAAAAAGATTTCTAAGCACGAGTACAAACTATTTACATGCTAAAAGAATTCCCATAAAACCCTAATTCAGTCCCAGTAATGATTTCAAAGAATTCAAGATCCACATCAATATTGGGTTCTATACTAATTTTCAATTTTAATTTTGTTTTTCATAAGATTCAATGTTTACATAAATTGATTCATTGAGATTTAATTTGATTCTTTTTGTGATTATTGAATTAGACAATTATTGGTATAATTAATTTTAATTTTAGATAATTTTATAATTTTTAGATTAAACTTGAGTTACTTTGATTATTTTGGATATCAATTTTTATGATTAATAAAATTCTAACAAATTGTTAATAGGTGATATTAATGCTAATTAAGAATCTCATTTAGTAATCAATCAAATATTGGTTTAATAACTTGAAAATTTATTAAAAAAGAAGGAAGAATTTAATTCCAAATATTTTATATATCAGAGTTTCTTTAGAAGAAATTCACCTTCCCGTTTTATAGGATGGAAAAGAATAATTTAGGCTTCATCAATATATATTAAGAATGTAATAATATCCTGAATAGTTTGATAACAATACTCTGTGAAGTGTACACAACTAAGAAATGATTTATATATAGAAAATATCACACAATAAAGGTGTAAATTATACACACATATATTTATTACAATACAAGAAGAAAGCAAAGGAAAACTTAATGATCAAATGCAGAACAAAGTCTACACTGATGCTTTTTTAGGGCATACAACTCGTATTTCAACAAGCTTTGCACTTTATTCACAATATATTAATATGCCACAAGTGCGTATTATACTCCTTTCATTGCAAATACTTCACTTTAGATGATGAGTCTCGATATCTTTAGTAATATGAAGAATTAATTCCATTAGAGTTTCTGGGTCCGGAACATTAGGATTTTTCTTCTCGTATTCTAAAGTCCAGGTTACAATATTATTTTCACCTTTAGTGTCAACATGAACGATAAAATAGAATGTATTGTAAATCTCCATTAAATCTCCTTCTATAACTTTGAATTTCACGAGTTTGTTTGCCTCATCAATAACTTCCACAATCTCTTTCGCCACTTTTTGTTTCCCATCTGATCACAAACAAAAGATCTCATGATTATTATTATTGTTAAATTTCTTTATACCACATCATACATTTTAATAGTATCCCTAAGAAAAATTCAAATACGAGAACTTATAAAATTTTAACTCATATAAAAATGTACAAGTAATATATCGTTAAACTTATATACTTTAACACTCGTAGATAGTTCTTGTATATGCTTCTTTTAGCAAATATTCTCATGATATAAATGTAACACCTACGTGTATATATACATACATACGTTAGTTGAACTATGAAAGGACAGGAAAACACAAAGACACACACACACATATATATATATTCGATACATACCATGTGTGTAGTTCCAGAAAATCACAGATCCAACCTTTCCCCAATCACCATCATGAAGACCAACGTTTTGGACCTTATCCGGGCTCATCACTGAAACATGATGAGGTCTCTCTCTGAAGATTTCATGAAACACATCTCCATCCGATTTTATTTCAATTTGAGAAACAAGTTTTCCTGCTAAGGATTTATCAGCCATACTTTGAGAGAGTAATTTTCAGTAATCAAGAAATTAAGAGAAAGAAAGTGATGATTTTTTAGGGGAAAAAATGACGATTTAAATAGGCAGAGCCAGCTTTTTTCCACCGTTCTGTGGGGTTTTATTATTTTTCCCTTTTAACCCTTAAAGAAGCCAAATGGGATAACGACAATACCGATTTAATTAAAGGTAATTACGTATCGGATCCAAGAAAATCCTTTGCTATCCAGCCATTGTTTGCGGGCTCCATTTTTTCCTTTTGAAAGATGAACCATCCTTCTATAAGGATATTTTTGCACATAAAGTTTTTTCCTTAAATAAATTTTTATCACTAAGACAATAAAGTATTAATTACGATCAATATTTGTCTGCTTACAATGCTAAGTAGTTGAAAATTTCATCCATTGTTGTATTCAATTGATGTGTACTTTGAGAGAGATGTGATGGATAAGATATTATGAATTATTTTTTCGTATTTATTTAATGCCACAAATTAAAGCAATTCTATTTATTAATTTAAAACTTCACAACATGATTTTGAATATATTCGCCATTAATCACGTTTTTCCACAACTGCAGCTCTTTTTTTCTTTTTTTTTTCTAAGGTATTAATTTCATTTCTTAAACTTAGAAGTTATCTCATAATATCTAAACAACACATCTTGTTAATCTTTCATTTCTTCACCCTACAATATATATTGAGAGGTCGTAAAAAACCTCAGTCTGAGTCAGCAGTAGTATTGCTATAGGAGCTCGTCCATATAGCCAAATAAGTCTCTATCACTCCGAAGCACTTGGACGAAGTAAGGAGTCTTATTTCTGATATTGAGACACAAATATCTTAATTACCAATCAGATCTGGATTCTTTAATATCTTCCACAAAATATCTTGTGATGAACAATCCGAAGTCCCACTTCGCCTCCGGATACAGGATAACTCTAGGGGACTTTCCAGAATCTTCTCCTTCAAAATATCTGTTAACTAAAACATCTCTTGATTGAGAAATATCTAACAAAATATCCCTACGATGGTGGGATATTTCGGGCTTAGACAAATATCAAGCCACTCACCACAGGGTTACCCGACTCTATAAATACCATCTCTCACAAGGCAGGAGGTAAGTTCAGATATCCATACTATAATCTCTGTACATTTTCCTCTATTTTCTCACCAGTTTCAAGCCACTGACTTGACCGTCGGAGGGTTCGCCGGAGGTCCTTCACCCTCCGATTGAACTTCTCTCTTTCGCAGGACACTTTGCCCACTTCGAGCTGCAAGATTAGTAGAGGTTTTTCTATCAAGTCCACGGCTCTCTTGATATTCAACATCAAACCAAATTCCGGCTAATCAGTTTGGTTCTGTTACCGGGAAATGAAAACATTTCCTTCATCCCCAAAGATCACGAATGGCTGGACCATCAACGGAACGTGGACTTTGCTTCGATACACCTACCTTGGATCCTCGCCCAGAGGAGTATCGAGCTATGTCGGCTCCCGCAAAACCCCGATATCATTCTGCCTTCGAGCGCCTCGGTCCCCAGACGACCTCCCGCGAAGTCCCAACTCCACATGGGGCAATACATAGCAGAACGTACAGTCTAGCAGATTATGTCAAGGAAATCAACGACCTGCGGAAAGAGGTCGAACAACTTCGCAGAGAACGGGATCTCTCGCGACCACAGGCAAGACATCAGACAGAGCTTGGTAGACCGGATTTAGACCCACACGTCATACCGGCCATCGGCGGAGGACGTTTTCAATCAATCATTGGCCAAATCTCCTTCGGCGACAAGCAGACACCCAGGAAAGCGAGACCTCCTCGGGAAAACACTACTCCAAGCCGCCAGCGAAGTGGCAGAAAGTCAGCCAAAAGATAAACAAGGGAAGACCAAGGATCAGCCCAAACATCAATCCAAAAAGCTCAGAAAGGAACCTTGTGTAGACAAAATTCCAGAGAATCAAAGTCAGGAGGACCACTTAATGGAAACAGGCCCCTTCACCGAATGGATTCACGTCGCTTTCCCCAAGAAGGCATTGAAACTCCCACAGCTGGTCTTATATTCAGGGACGACTAAACCCCAGGAACATATCTGTCGATTCAGATACGCTATGGCCTTGGTGACCAATAGCGAAGCCATTCTTTGCAAAGCATTCCCCAGTACCTTATCAGACAAAGCCTTAACCTGGTTCTCTTCACTCAAACCCGGCTCCATCAATTCATGGCGTGACTTGGAAAAGTCCTTCCTAGACAAGTTCAGCATAGCCGGTAGGATTCCAAAGACAAGGGGAGACCTCGCCAACATCAAGCAGAGAGACAATGAACCTCTCCTCTCTTACTTAGAACGATTCAAGCGCACATATGATGAGATCGAAGACATCAGTCAAGACACCGCGATCACATGTTTTGAAGCAGGTTTCTACTCCAAGATGTTATACACAGAATTACAACTCCGAAAACCGGACACAATTGGCGAAGTATTCAATGTGGCACGCAAGGTAGCATTAGCCGAAGACAGCACCAGTTTCTCTTGGAGTGCGAGGAGAGAGAGATATCGCGAAGACTCCCCCCGGGATCGAAAGGGAAAAGGCAAGGCCAGAAAGACCGAACCGACCACATCAGACATTCCCAAGGAGAAGTTCGTTGCCGTTGTTAAGCAAAAATACGGGACACAGAGTGCACTGCCCACTCGGACACCGAACACATCTGCCAGGGATAAATCGAAGTACTGCGACTTCCACAAAGACTGCAACCACACTACCGAAGATTGTTTTCAGCTAAAACGGATGATTGAGAAGCTGGCACGGGAAGGGCACCTGAAGGAATATCTCACAGAGCAACCCAGGGAAAAAGGTGAAATGGTAATCGAAGTAATAACACCTCAGTTCGCTTCTATCAAGCAGATAAAGCGGAAAATCCATAACCTAAACAAGTCGGGGCCGATATACAACTTCGATAGGCTCTCCTTAGAGACCATAACATTTTCTGACCAAGACTTGGAACTAAACGAAGAAGCACGGGTAACCCCTATCATCTTGGAGGTCTGCATGGCAGCAAAAGACATTGATAGTTGCCGGGTGAGGAGGGTGTTGATTGACACTGGTGCAACTAAAAACATATTATACTACAAGTGTTTTAGGGAAATGGGCATGAACGGTACAACTTTGAAGCCTAGCAATATGGTGTTAGAGGGGTTCACTGCACACAAAATAGGAGTCAAGGGAACGGTGAAAATTAATGTGACTTTAAGGTCCGATTTCTGTTGCCGCTGCGAAGAAATCAAGTTCTACGTAGTAGATGTCGATTCACCATATAACGCCATTTTAGGGACTCCGGCACACTCCGCTTTTGAGTTAATAATATCGACATCCCATCAACAAGTACGGTTCACCACCAAGAATGGAATCGGCCACGTAAGAAGCAATCCGAAGAGTCTTCTGGCTAATGTCTTCAAATCCCGACAGCAATAGGCCACTTCAACGACTACTTCGGTGCCCATATCCTCCCTGGACGAGGCAAGATCGGAAGTAACTTCGACACGGATGCATTGTGTTGATAAAATAAAACCGGAGTTGGATGAGTACGACGAAGTTTCTATTAACCCTGACTACCCAGAGCAAACGGTGCGAATTGGAAAGCATTTGCCTACACCCATGAAAGAGCAAATAATTCAATTCCTCTCAGAGCACCTCACCAACTTCGCCTGGAAAGTTGAAGACATGCAGGGAGTGTCACTAGAGGTTGCAGAGCATAAACTTAACGTTGATCCAAAGGCTAAGCCCGTCAGGCAAAAAGTAAGACAGTTCGGTGAAGAAAAGCTTAGTAGCATGCGAGACGAAGTGCAGAAGCTGTTATCATCCAACTTCATAAGAGAAGTAGAGTATCCCACCTGGTTAGCAAACGTGGTCCTGGTGAAGAAGTCGAATGGAAAGTGGAGGATGTGTGTAGATTACACGGACTTGAATAGAGCGTGCCCGAAGGATTGTTACCCTCTTCCACGCATCGACGCCCTTGTAGATTCGACTTCGGGGTACAAATTTCTCAGCCTTATGGATGCATTCTCGGGGTATCATCAGATCAAAATGAGGCCACAAGACCAAGTCCACAGTTCGTTTCGAGCTGCTGGAGGGACTTATTGCTACAACGTGATGCCTTTCGGACTCAAAAATGCCAGAGCAACATATTAAAGGATGATGAATAAAGTGCTACAACAACAATTAGGGAGGAACGTGGAGACATATGTGGATGACATGGTTATCAAGACCAAACAAGGACACTCCCACCTCGAAGATCTGAAGGAGACTTTCATCACTTTATCGAAGTACAGGTTAATGCTCAACCCCACGAAGTGTAGCTTCGGAGTGAAAACGGGAAAATTCCTCGGTTTTATGATGTCAGAGCGGGGCATAGAGGCAAACCCGCGGAAAGTGGAGGCGGTACTAGCACTCATCGAACCTCGATGCGTTAAGGATATTCAACGCTTGAATGGATGCATAGCTGCCTTGGGGCGATTCATTTCTAAGTCCGCCGAGAAGTGTATGCCTTTCTTCAAAACCCTCAAAACTGCCGGAAGAACATTTGTATGGACTGAAGAGTGTGCTAAAGCATGGGAAGACTTGAGGAATTATCTGGCGAAGTTACCCCTGCTCAGTGCACCAGTAACAGGAGAAATATTATATATGTACCTCTCCGTCTCACAGCTGGCGATAGCTTCGGTGCTGGTAAGGAATAAGGAGGATAAGCAAATACCGGTTTACTTCGTCAGTCGAATCTTGCGGGATGCCGAGGTACGGAGCACCTCGCGCGGTGGTGACAGACCACGGTACTCAATTCGCGGCAAAATTCACGGCGGAATGCACTCGCCTAGGAATCAAGCATTGGAAATCGTCAGTTGCACACCCCTAGGGCAATGGTCAAGTAGAAGCAGCAAACAAGTTAGTACTGACAGCATTGAAAAAGAACTTGGAAGGAAAATCCAACAAATGGTTGACGAGCTTCCAGCAGCTCTTTGGGCAGTCCGGACTTCGACTAGGGGCCCCACTGGTGAAACACAGTATGCCTTACTATTTGGTTCAGAAGCCATATCTCCAGCCGAACTCGCACTCCCATCTTACAGAGTTTCTGTCTACAATGCTGAGAGTAATAAGCGACAGCGACGTCTAGATTTAGACCTATTGGAGGAAAGGAGGATAGCAGCACAGTTAAAAATGGAAGTTTTTAAACAAAAAACCAAACAATCTCACGACAAAAGCCTGGCGAAGAGACCGCTCTGCATCGGCGACTGGGTGTTAAGGAAGATTGAGGGAACGGCTAGGCAGATCACCACAAATAAACTGTCACCGAACTGGGAAGGCCCCTACTTAATCAAGAGCGAAGTGCGCCCAGGAACATACCGCCTCATGAATCAAGAGGGGAAAATACTACCCCATCCGTGGCATGCTAATCATCTGAAGAAGTACTTCGTATGAATACTCAGAAAGTTAAATACTATACTTCAAATCTAATAAACACATCTTGTTCATCTCAAGATTCATCATTACTTCCAGCTCACCTGGAACATTGAAAACTAAACAAGTCCTTCTTATCATCGAGCTCACCTCGAAAACGGGCTTTACCGAATCTATAATTGATTCGAGCTGGGTACCCAAAATTAAAAAGTGATCATCATCACTTCTAACTCACCTCAGGGTGAAATATCACAAAATCCTCTATTCCGAGTCCACCTCGAAATAGGATTTTAACACTCCTCACTTCGAGCCCGCCTCGAAACTGGATTTCTCAATCCACAAACTTCGAGTTCACTTCGAAAGGGGAGTTTAGCGAATGAGCCGTATTCGCCTCAAAATTGAAATCGAATTATTTAAAAATTTACTTGGACTAAGTAGATTAAAATCTCTGCCATATGATATATTAAAAATATATGTATACAGAGGAAAACAAAAGTTCTTTCAAAAAAAAAAAAAAAAAAAACTAATCTATTACATTTGCAGGTACTTCGGTCGAAGCACCCTCCACCGAAGTACCCTCACTTGGTGGAACTTCCTCCACTATCACAGCGGGACCGCTATCCACCACCTCTGTCTCCGATGCTGGCGCAACAGCCCTCAGCGGCTCCACTTGCATAGGTTCGGACTCCTCAGGAAGATCGGCATATTGATCGCATAACTCCAACAAATTTGGGTGCACTGGAGCCGGCGGAGTCCACTCCCTTCCTGCCTTACGATCCTCCGTTGCAATCTCTGCCAGCTCACTCTCGGTGAATGGAACGAAGTCGCAGCCGGTTCGGAAGTTAGGGTTGGTGTAAGACCCTTCGAAAACTCGGCACAGCAATCCCTTATCTGGAACAAAAGGATGAAGTTGACGAAGTACGTGAGCACACCCCCGATCAAAAAATCCGTCACATCTACGGAATAGTTCGTCTCCGTACGCAGAAGAGGACCGGAATTCATCCACCACTTTGGTTGTGTAGTCGACAGACTCATAGTACTTCACCTTGGAGTCCGAATCCCGGCGCTTTGACTCCGCCTCTTTCAGCCGCCGATCGAAGTCTTGCAACTTGACCTTAAGCCCTTCAATTTCCTTCTCAAAATCCAAAAGCGTCGAAGATTGCCTATCCTTCTCTGCCACGACCAAGGCTACATTTTCCTCAGCCAACCGACGTCTCTCTTCAGCAGAGGCAAGGGCCTTGTTCTTATCGGATAATTGCCCTTCCAGTTCGGCACTCTTCTTTTGATAAGCACTGGCAGAGGCTGCCATTATGCCAATGTGTCCAATTAAAGCTCCGATCTGGCCAAAAAGCGAAGTCAGAGGTAAATTCAGGAAAAATAACAAATAAAAAGAGGATATAAAATATTTACTTGTGAGAAGTGAGCTCCAATATGGCCCAACGAGTTGGTCACGCCCATTGAAGCATCGCGAGCGTTGTTCAGCATGTCATGGTCCATCATCCGATGTAACACCGACTTACCGAAGTACCTTCCCACCTTGGGATCTGAGAGCTGTAAGTTCGTCAAGGGTGGAGAAGCCCGAACCACTTCCAGGGCAAGGTTCTCCAAGTTTTTCTTGTCAGTAGGGAGGATGAAGCCCTCTTGCAACCAAGAGTCCCCCGAAGAGCTCTCTCCATGAGGAGAACCACGGGCAGCGGATCGAGCAGCTATAGGGACCTCGTCCTCCAGATCAGCGGAGTCATGCGTTCGAGAGGATTTCTTTCGAGGTGGCACCGTCTCATTCTCTTCACGACCCCGCTTCGATGAAATGTTAGCTGGACCTTTTCCCTTGTCTTTATCCGAAGGCCTTGGCGGCAAGGGGTTTTTTGGCGCAGGAGGTGCCGGAGAAGCTGTACCTTCAGACGAAGTCCCAGCCGCAGCAGTAAGCGAAGCACGTTCGACTGCCTTGGCCGGAGTAAGACCAGCATTCTTGAAGGCCAACCTTCGGGCACGCCTTTCCTGCTCGCGTCTCTCTCCATATCCCTCAGCCATTTCTGCAAAACGAAGAGAAAAGAGTTAGCATTAAAGTAACATAGAAAGTTTTTTAGGGGAAGCAGTAATTATCCTAGTCTACCCTTTGCTACAGGACACCCCGCGCCCTCCGGGTTAGTACATCCTGGACACTCATCAAAAAATACTCTTCCTGGATGAAGTTTCCACACAGGGTATTCGTTATTATCTTCCATGCCAAGTTCCCGCCGGCGATCATTTGCTTCAAGTCCACCTATCCCGCACGGATTGCGGCTAGCATTGGAGATCAGTTCGCTAGAGTTAAAGACCTTGGTTTTGGGTCTTAGGGTCATCTCCTAACTCACTCCGAACATATTCTAGGAACTTTATATCGGAGTCCGAATATTTGGTATTCTTCTTAAGAGGTGACCACTGACGAAGGGCCTTACACTTCGGGTAAAACGGGAAGCCCAATCTGGACTCCACGCATAGCCATCGCTCTCTCCATTGACTAACTTTGTTTGGGGGAGGTTCGAAGAGAGTGACTTTACTGGGTTGAGGTCTCAAGGAAAGGGTCAGGTTATTCATCCTAAGAACAGTGAAAAAGGTCCTCAAGATCAGTTCGGAAATTTCTATCCCTATCCTACGGCACAAAACGGTCATGGCAGTAAAGTATCGGACTCCGTTCGGATGCACATGGGCAGGCTGTCACTTCACTAAATTTAAGAAATCACAGTTGGCAGGGTCAAAAGGTAGGGCGAGTCCTGAGATGAAATGGTCATATGGAATATGGACATAAGCATCAGACATGACTCCGCAATGTTTCACTATGAAGGGTTTAAATCTACTTCGGTCGATTTCTAAGCACACAGTAGGGTACTCCAAACTAATGACATTTTTCTGAAGGGCGAAGTCCCCATCTAATTGTTTTTTGGTGGTGGGTAAATCTTCTAAGGATTCGGAGTCCGATCCTTCCCCTTGGAAAGATCGAACAACAGTTGAACCGGGTCTAGGGTTATGGACAGAGACGGCGGGAGCCGAAGCGAAGCCGCTGGTGGAAGTTTGGGAAACAGGAACCCAAAGGAGGCCGTCGTCCATTTCCAACTCAATCCTTGATTCTCGTTTACATCCCTCCGTCGAGCTATCACTATCGGAGGAATTGACGGACGGAGCAGCCGGTTTGTCTACCGAGGCAGACTCTGAGCCAGATTCTACATCCACTAAGGACATCGACATCCTAACCTGAAGAAAAAAAGCTCTATCAGTCCTAGCAACAACACTTCATCCTCGGAGAAATTTCCTAATCTTCCATTCAAGCCGATTCACCACAAACACATTTCCCCACACACAAAAGAAAAAAAGAGAGGGGGAAAAAAGGAAATACCTGATAATAGTGCTGCGGAGGAAGACTGGACAGTCAGGGACTCTTGACAGACAGGAATAGCGAAGGGAAAAAGAAATTTGGAGAAAGCAAGAGAGAAGGGAGACGATGACAAGTTGAAAAGCAAGAAGATGTTGACAGAATGAAAGAAGAAAATAAGGGGGCGGGAATTAAAACGACTTTGTTTCTGGCCCATACCCATTTTTTATGTAACGGGTCAAATCACATTCAAGGGTCATACCCGTTCAGGGGTGATGCGATTCCGGTTGACGTACTAAATAGGTGTTATTTTACCCTATGTCGATTATGATTAATTAAGGACTGTGATTGACTAATTGTCACGTTTAGTCTTATGGTGTCACTTAATCAGCCAGAATCTAAGGCAGAGTACCTATCGTGTAGCTAGTCTATTGGAAAGTATCTACGATTTTACTAAGTTAATTATCGTACTCCCAGGGAAGTGGCAACGGCTTAGTAGTAACTAGCCTCTTATCCTAACTCTTATCTTATGATCCAGTTATGCAATCTTCATCAAATATTTTGATGAGAGGGTGATCCATTCTCCACTAGGTTCAAGTCTAATTAACCCTAGAAGTGTTTTAAAGATAAGTTCTGATTCTATGTTATACTGTTCCTATATGTTGATTGACCTATATTCGAGTGTTTTAGATATATCTTAGCCTGGAATGCAACTATGTTCTGTGTCTAAAGGTGTACCACATCTGAGTCTCTATGCTACCGCCCCCTATCATTAAGGTAAACGACCCTACTCACGGTACGAACAAAGACAGTTATGAAAGCCCTATGTCACTTTCGGGGATCACTCTGAAGGCTCGTAATCGCTGGCATAACGCTCTACTCAGCCTACCTAGACTACTCTAACAAGCCAGGTGTTCAGCATGTTATTTTATCTAGTATGGCAGACACCAATACTAATTGATGCTTGTTAAACTAAACAGGTTATGAATAGACCGTGGTTAGGAATTGTCTATAACCCTATTTTAGTTTAAAAGAAACTACATTAGACATGCAGACATAATGATTATTTAGCAGGTGGCTATTTCCGGAAAAACATAATAACTTCAACATACAAAACAACTATTCATAAAATCATAATCTGATATTCATATTTGATGTTTAGGACAAAGCAATAAAACATATAAGAGAGGGGTATGGGGACTGATGCCATAAAGAAATCACCCTTTACTTAGTCTCGCCTACAGAGCGTACTGCTGTATACGTCGTATTGCCCGCCCTGACTCTGCTCGCCAGAACCTTCGGAGGACGCTTCCTCAGCCTAGTAGCTAGACTTTACCTTACGTCCTGGGCTTAAGCCTAGCCCTGTGGACTGACTCTTCGAACGCCTAGAGCTCTCTTAGGGTCTCCTAACGAAACCCCGGGTATTCTATGAATACCGGAAACGAACCTATCTATAGAAACCTAAGATCTGAGACTATTTCTCAGAAACTAAAACAAAACACTAATAAGAAAGAAAACTGAGATCCGAGTCTCTGAGTGAGTTGTGTACTGGAAAATTGTACACTGGAAACCACTTAATGACTCAGATCGAGTGGAGAGGGATGAATTCAACTGCTGGAGGCCTGGGGTATTTATAGCAGCTTCCCGGAGTGAAAAATTCTGAAAAATTCGATGTGGGACAGCTTCTGGCGGCTCGGGACGCCCGTCCTGATTCGTTGACCAGGTTCGGGACGCCCGTCCCGGTTCAGGACGCCCGTCCTGGCGGTTTGACCGGGTCGGGACGCCCGTCCCGGACCTTTGACCGGCTCAACATTTCCAAAAATTGCGTTTTTGCCCCAGAATTTGCTGTTTTCATCTACTTTTCACCTGGCACTTCCAAAATCATAAAAACCGTGAAATCAAGTAAATAGTAAACAATTAATGTCAATTTACTCTCAATTTCACATTAAAACATACATAAAAACATGCTAAAAATGTGATACGATTTTAGCGTATCAAGGGGACATCATTACGGCCGGTCCAGGAAACGAGAAAAGGTCATCATTACAGCCGTCGTTTTTGGGAACCCATACGCGCATAATAATAAAAAAAAAAGATGTTACACTATTGTCAGAGGGATCGGTTACATAATGACGCCGAAGTCAAAGAAACTCTTCTCTCACTTCGACGAGGGGCCACTGAGAGGTCGTAAAAAACCTCAGTCTGAGTCAGCAGTAGTATTGCTATAGGAGCTCGTCCATATAGCCAAATAAGTCTCTATCACTCCGAAGCACTTGGACGAAGTAAGGAGTCTTATTTCTGATATTGAGACACAAATATCTTAATTACCAATCAGATTTGGATTCTTTAATATCTTCCACAAAATATCTTGTGATCAACAATCCGAAGTCCCACTTCGCCTCCGGATACAGGATAACTCTAGGGGACTTTCCAGAATCTTCTCCTTCAAAATATCTGTTAACTAAAACATCTCTTGATTGAGAAATATCTAACAAAATATCCCTACGATGGTGGGATATTTCGGGCTTAGACAAATATCAAGCCACTCACCACAGGGTCACCCGACTCTATAAATACCATCTCTCACAAGGCAGGAGGTAAGTTCAGATATCCATACTATAATCTATGTACATTTTGCTCTATTTTCTCACTAGTTTCAAGCCACTGACTTGACCGTCGGAGGGTTCGCCGGAGGTCCTTCACCCTCCGATTGAACTTCTCTCTTTCGCAGGACACTTTGCCCGCTTCGAGCTGCAAGATTAGTAGAGGTTTTTCTATCAAGTCCACGGCTCTCTTGATATTCAACATCAAACCAAATTCCGGCTAATCAATATATATATATATATATATATATAAATATATATTGACTAGGTATAGTCATTTACTAGGTTGAAAGAGATTAGTGGAAACAAATTTTCAAAATTAACATATAATTGAAATTGCATCCTAAAGTAAATTTTTGATGTGTGATATTCAAATCTTCACTTGATAGAACAGTTCAGACACATAAGGAGAACAAGTCAAACTAACTATGATTTAAAGAATAAAAATAAATAAATAGAAATTTCAAGATGTAAAGGATTCCAAGATATGTTTTTCTTTTTTTTTTCTTTTTGGTACCGATTTGGGAACCCGATGTCTCCACTTCAACGTGTGGAACTGAAAGAAAACATGATAAAGAAATAGCATAAAAATTGAAACATTCTCATTGAATGCTGTAATGTTTACAGTGCGGCGTATACATAAAAAAGGGAATGACCAGCTATATATATACTAGCATAGGAAACATCCAGAAGGTGCTGCAAATAAACCCTACTCTATATAAGACAAAATAAGCTCCCAACGGCTGACAGCTTTGATCCAAAGTTGTAACACACGTGTGAATCAAACGTGGGAGATGTCTCATTAAATAATCTAACATCAGCATGAAATTCATCAACTAGCTCCATGTAATCACCATCATCCATTCAACTCTACAGCTTCCTCATGCAAACTAACTCATTGCTTTTTACTCCCCCTCAATTTGAGCTTCGGATGAGGAACCACTGTTAAATTGCTTCTCATTCGTGCAAAGAATTGTATACTTAATGCCTTAGTAAGAATGTCTGCCTTCTGATCAATAGAAGGAACATAATCAACTTGCACTAAACCTGCAGCAACATTTTCTCTAACAAAGTGGTAATCTAATTCAATGTGTTTTATTCTTGCATGGAGTATTGGATTGGATGACAAATATATGACACTCTGGTTGTCTATCCAGATCCTTGGCACATGCTTCTGTTCTTCTTTAAGCTCAGCAAGAAGATACATTATCCATGAGATTTCATAAATGACTTGAGCTAAGCTTCTATACTCAGCTTCAGTGCTAGATCTTGACACACTGTGTTGCTTCTTGCTTGACCAAGATACCAAGTTTCCTCCAACATACACACAATATCCTGATACTGACCTTCTATCATCAACATCAGCCCCCCAGTCACTGTTTGAGAAACAAACAACATTCAAGTTATGAGGTGTTTGAAACTTCAGTCCATAATGTAGTGTTCCTACCAAGTATCTTAGAATTCTCTTAACTGCTCTCCAGTCTGGCTCCAAAGGATTAGCCATGAATTGACTGACTTTACTCATTGTAAAACAAATTTCTGGTCTAGTGATGGTGGCATAATGTAAAGCTCCCACTATACTTCTATACATTGTTGCATCCTTGATTTGATCTCCTTCAAACTTTGATAAATGGACAGATGTAACCATAGGTGTTGGACAACTCTTAGTCTGCTCCATTTTCTCCCTTGAGAGAAGTTTTCTGATGTATTCCCTTTGACAGAGATGAAGTCCACTGTCAACCTTATTAACTTCTATCCCAAGAAAATGATGAACTTTGTTTAAGCTTCTCTATGATCCTCTGTATTGCCTCATCACTACTTCCAGTTATAAGGATGTCATCAACATATATCAGGACAAAAATTTTAACTCCACCTTTAATACTCAAAAACAATGAATTATCTGCCTTAGAGTTCACAAAACCAAAATTTGAAATAGTTTCCTTCACCTTAGTGTACCAAGCTCTTGATGCTTGTTTAAGCCCATAAAGAGCTTTGTTAACCTGCATACATGACCATTTTCTTTCTCAAAACCTTTTGGATGCCTCATGTATATTTCTTCTGTTAACTCTCCATTTAAGAAAGCATTTCTCACATCTAATTGTTTCACCTTCCAAGAATGAGCTAAAGCTACTAAAAGTATAACTCTTATTGTTGTAGGCTTCACAACAGGAGAAAAAGTTTCATGAAAGTCACATCCTGGAGTTTGAGTATATCCTTGTGCAACAAGCCTAGCTTTATGTCTCTCCACCTTTCCTTCAGCATCTCCTTTTACCTTGAAAACCCATCTACATCCAACAACATTTGCTCCTTTAGGCAGAAAAGTAAGGGTCCAGGTCTTGTTTCTTAATAATGCCTCATATTCTTCCTTCATGACTTTTCTCCAAACACTGTAAGTTAAGGCCTCTTTAGCATTCCTTGGTTCAAGATCATCTGTAACTTCAGGTGATAAGATTTTTAGCTTAAACACCCCTGCTTTGGCTCTAGTCAGCATTGGATGCTGATTTGTTGGCTGCTGATTCCTTTGTGTAATTGATGGAGAATTATCAGGTGAACTGGACTGTAGATCAAAAGCTGATGGAGTACTATTATCACTGTGCTGAGAATTTTCAAAATTCTGAGAGGAGTTTTCAAAGGACAGGTAAACTCTCAATGGAACAATTTCTGGACTCTCATGGTTATTCTGAGTATTATGAGAGGATGATGCTGGAGTTTGTGGCTGATTATCTTGCAAAAAGGTGGAAAAAGTGACAACTGTTGGTTCATTAGATATGAAGATTGGATTCAGATTTTGCTTCTCAGGAGATTCTTCATTGCTGCTGTTCAAAAAGGGAAAACAATCTTCTTGAAATAAAACATGCCTTGTAATCATCACTTTTCCAAAGGGAAGAAGGATCTTGTATCCTTTGTACTGTGGACTATACCTAAGAAAAACACCTGCAACAAATCTATACTGCAGCTTGTGCTGGTTGTAAGGTCTTGTATAATGATAGGCTAAACAAGCAAACAACTTTAAGAGTGAATAATCTGGCTTCTGCTTGGTTAATTTCTCCAAATGGGACAGATACTAAATGGTCTTGGCTGGAACTCTATTTATGAGGTATGTTGTTGTCACATAGGCATCATCCCAGTACTTCAATGGCATATTAGACTTAGCAAAGAAGTGACAAAGCTATCTCAACTATATGCTTGTGCTTTCTCTCAGCACATCCATTCTGCTGTGGAGTATATGGACATGAAATTCTATGCAAGATCCCTTTATTCTTGAAGAAACTGAAAAGAGGTTTGTATTCTGTACCTCCATCACTTTTCACTGCCTTTATTTTGGTTTTATACTGTGTTTAAATAAACTTATGACAATACACAAATGTACTGTTAACTTCTGATTTAAGCTTCAACAGATATATCCAAGTAAACATGCTATAATCATCAATGTAGGAAACATAATACTTGTATCCATTAACTGATTGAATAGGGGAAGGCCCCCACAAATCAGTGTGAACTAAATCAAAGGTTGAGTTTGACTGACTTTCTGAAGCATTGAAAGGAAGTTTATGACCTTTAGCTAAAGCACATGAAGAGCAAATTTTGGAATCACAATGATTTTTAAAGTGGATATTACAACTTCTCAAAGCCTTCTTGACAATATTATAACTACTATGTCCCAATCATTTGTGCCACAACTCAATATTCAACCGATTACAACCTGACACAGTAAGAACATGAACATTATTCTGGACAACAAGTTCCTTATTTCTAGCAGATCTACTGTGATCAAGATTTAATCTATATAAGCCTTCCTTAAGCTCTCCCTTGAGTAGAACCTCCTGAGTATCCTGATTATTGACAACACAAAATGATGGATGAAACTCAAAGTATACAGTATTATCTAAGGCAAACTTGGAAACACTTATGAGTTTCTTTGTTATTGAAGGAACATGAAGAAGATCCTTGAGATAAAAACATCTACTTGACTAATTAGAGTGAATGATGGAGTTACCTATGTGGCTTATTTGCTCATTGTTTCCATTTCCCATCTGAAGTCTGTTGGATCCATTATACTCTGAGGCAGATTGCAGATTGTTAAAATCATTAGTGACATGATTTGAGGTTCCTGAATCAAGAAACCACCACACTTCATCATTTGATCCAATACTGCTGCCAGGGATTTGAACCATATTCAGTGTGAGATTCTTGTTCTGTGAATCGTTGTTGCCTCCAGTGGTCTGTGAACCTCCTTGTATCCCATAGGTTTGATCAAACCTATGCCAACATCTTTCTGCAGTATGACCTGAAATGTGACAAACTTGACAAGTAACTCTGTTTCCTTGAAATCTACCTCCTCTCCCCCTTGTAGCTCTTATATTTCCTCTGCCTCTGAAGGTATAAGAACCTCTTCCTCTGGGATTAAAACTCCTTCTTTGATTAGGTGTAGCATAATCGACAGTAGGGAGAGAAGCATCCTGATTAATCATACTTGCAGAACTCAAACCAGCAGCACCTTCTAGTCTAGCCTCAAAACTTAACAACAAAGCTTGAATATCATTCAAACTAAAAGCATTAATTCCAGCAGTAACAGTAACCATCACAGGATCATATTCAGAACCTAAACCGGAAAGAATGTGCATAATGTGATCAGTTTGTGAAACGGGATTTCCAGTGGCAGCAAGCGAGTCACAACACAATTTAATCTTGGCCAAATACTCTCTCATACTTAAATTTCCTTTTCTTGTTGTTTGAAGTTGCAGCTTATATTGTAAAGTTTTAGCCTTGCATTGACTAGCAAAATTAGTTTCAAGAACATTCCATATTTCACTAGAGGAACTCAAACCTATCATAAGTCGAAGAATATTCTTTGATAAGGAAGAAAGAATCCATGAGGCAAGAATCTGACATTGCCTTGTCCAGAGAGTAAAAGATTGATTAGTAACCTGAAGTTGTGAGTTGCCAATGACATATTGATCAGGAATCCGTGGCTGCAAGCTGATAAAGTCCTCCAATCCATAACCCTTAATAGCTGTTGTGACTTGTGTCTTCCATATGAGGTAGTTAGCTTCTGTGAGCTTCACTGATATTAGCTGGTTCTGAGGATATATTAACTGAGTGATTTCTTCACCTATGGCTGCAGGTGAAGTAATATTTTTTGAGCTGTTATCGTCAGCCATTTATTCAAGAGGAAAGAATTTTTTTTTAAATCAGTAGGTAATCAGAAACATGACTCTGATACCATGAAAGAAAACATGATAAAGAAATAGCATAAAGATTGAAGCATTCTCATTGAATGCTGTAATGTTTATAGTGCGGCGTATACATCAAAAAGGGAATGACCAGCTATATATACTAGCTTAGGAAACATCCAGAACGTGCTGCAAATAAACCCTACGGCTGACAGCTGTGATCCAAAGCTGTAACACACGTGTGAATCAAACGTGGGAGATGACTCATTAAATAATCTGACATCAGCATGAAATTCATCAACTAGCTCCATGTAATCACCATCATCCATGCAAGTCTACAACTTCCTCATGCAAACTGACTCCTTGCCTTTTAGGAACGCTCGTAATTAGGTTTCTTACTCGAGGGTTAGAGTTTGGTCTATAACTTTTTAAATATGGAAGTTATCCACCTAAATGGATTTGAACCCTCGATCATCTACTTTAGAAGAAGATATTAAAAGTATGTTTAGCAATTATCCCAAGTTACCCGGTTCCAAGATATGGTTTTTAACTCCATAGAAGATGAAAATTTCTATAGCCGTGTTCAACCGGAAACAAAAGGAGGCTAAAACATTGAAAGGATCTTATGAAAAGAGAAAATATCTTTAAGGTCTAAGGATAAGGATGTTGAGAAGATTCCTCGTGAGAGTAGAGCTTCCAAGTGGTCACGTGACGAAGATATAGTACAAGTAATACGAAAGAAAGTAAATGACTAGCAACTTGAGCCATCAAAAGGAATCCGAATAAAAGTGAAATTAATTGATTAGTCGAAAATTGGTTTGACGCCACGTGTTCATGAAGCGACGTTGTCTGATGATCTCTACCAAATGTCACTGTCGAGGTGGATGCTGTAAAATAGAAAAGTTCGAGACAGAGGGTGGGGGACCTCTGACGAACCCTCCGATGGTAAAGTCAGTATTCTAAATCTGACTAGAGAATATCTTATTTAACAGAGAATTTGTTGAGTTATCTGACCTTACCTTTTACCTTTACGAGGGTCGTATTTATAGATGCAAATTACCCTGAGAAGTAGGTAGGTGGTGAAGAATCTGACGGTTGTCAAATTCGAAAATATCCCACTGTTATAGGAATATTCTATGATATACTTTTCATGAATATCTTCAAAATAAATTATTTGGTCAGAAATATCCTTTAAGGAATCTTCTAGATGAACCGGCAACCAAAGGACGAGCGAAGTAGGTTGTATCAAATCTGAACACTTCGCAGTCTCGCGGTCCCGTTAGGTTCGATAGACAAGATTCAAACGAAGTGATGGGACCCATTGTGCCAAGTGGTGTATGCCATGTCAGTATCTATGCTTTGTCAGCATCAAGAACAATTTATATTACTCACTAATATATATTTAACAATAGTTTCTAATGTTCATAAGTTCATAAAAGAAAAAAATACTATTGAAAGAAGAGAATGAAAATATCCCTAAGAAATTTTTGACGGATGAAAAATATAAGTGACTTTTTAATGTTTTAGGGGAAAATAAAAAAAAAATATGTAGGTCCAAAACTCAAAATTCCAAAAGTTAAGTGTTTCTAGATAATTATCCTCTCTAATTAATTATGAAGCAATGACAAATTAAATGTACTCTTTTGATCATTCTTTCATTTATAAATAAAAGACCAAAAAAAAGTATTTAGAGACGTGGAATATTTTTAGAAAAAAAGAAACTCTAACACGTCCCTTTCAGATAGTCCTTAATAGTTTCAAAAGAAGCAAATCTTTAGTGAATCCTCCCTTTGAGATCACACCCCAAGGACATGGAAATCAAATTCATTCTGATATTAAGTTCAAAGATCCTCAAAGAAATTAAATGAAATATAAACGGATCAAGATCAAGTCTTAAGGCTCTCATAATCAAATTTATTTTAAGATTATGTCCAAAAAAAAAATACTGATAAATTGAGATCAAATCATGTAACTTTCGAAGCCAAATCCATTATGAGATCAAGCCCGCAATCCTTGGAGAAATCACATCAATTCATTTGATATATTGAGATCAGTCAAAGAGTCCCTCGAATCTATGACGAAAAGAAGGAGCAAAGATAAGAATGAAAAGAGATATACAAAGATGAGAGGCTATTATTATCTTACTACAATCTTTTTCTTTCTTCGTTATTATTGTTTTAAATTATATATTTTCGTAGATGATAAAAAGATAAGTTGTTTACAAATTTTGACAACTAGTGAAACAACTTTGCTACTCATATCTTTTCGCCAGACCCCAAAATAATGGTGTTTCATGATTCATATAAGAAACAGTCCAACCATAAAGTATACAAATCTTGCTTCAATGTTGTTCTAACAAAATTTAAACTCAATTGGAATATATGTACATTATAGAATCTGATATATTGAAAAGATTTCATGATTGTAAATTATTTATAGTGATACAAAGATTTGTTAACACGAATGTAAACTATCCACCAAATTATTAAACTACATTTGACTGGATTGCTTAAGGGATATGTCAGTAACTTGAAACAAAACTTTTAAGTGAAGTCTTTAATAAAAAAAAATTAAAAATAAAAAATAAAAGGCGAAAAAATTTAAGGAAAGAATAAGGAAAAAAATTCGTATTTATTTCCAAGAGTCAAATAAATTTTTTTTTTTTTTTAAAAAAAAGTTATGTCTCATCACTTATTTCGTTATCTCAAATTTAAGTATTGATTTCAAAAATGTATTTATATATATATTTTCAACATGTATATATCTTCAAGTAAAATTCAAGATACATAAAATTCGATTTGTAATTTTTTTAAAATAATATTTATAGTTAATAAGATATTTTGAAACTTGTCCTAGTCAAACATCTTCGACTTAACCCTAAACATGTTTTATAACTCTGAATATTATTTGAAGTTAATGAAATAAGTAACAAATTATGATTTAATTAATTACAAAACAATAAATGATGTCAGGACATATGTTTCTTTTAAACAAATGGTGTCACATTACTACTAAAGAACCTTTTGCTCAATTAAATTTATTCTTTTGGTCAATTCTTATCTATAAATAGGTGACAAAGAAAAATATTAGGAAAGATAGATCACATCGAGAAGATTTTTATTTTATTTTTATTATTTTTTTTATATATTGGATTTTAAAGACATCATTAGTATCAAAAGCAACAAAGCTTTCAAGTCAAATTCATATAGAGAACAAGTTCAAGGATTCATAGAGAAATTAAATAAAGTAAAAGCGGGTCAAAATAAAGTCCCAAAGATGTTAAAGTCAAATGCATTCTAAGAACAATCGAAAAAATATTCATAGAAATCAAGCCAAACAAAAAATATGAGTAGGTTTGCAAACAGAAATAACAAAGAAAAATAGATTGATATTAACAGACAGGGACAATAGACAATATATAGCATATTTGTATTTAATTTTCAATATTTCAATTATAGTGTTGTCATTTAAATGAATTATTTGCGCGGATAAAAATCTTTCTTTAATATTTTCTCTTTTAAATAACTAATAAAAAAACGACATTTTATTAAATTTGTATAATTGGAATAGGACGTGTAATGGGAAATATTTCACTTATTTGTACTATACTATTTAATATATATTAAAATGACAAAATTTTATTAATAATTCCTTTTCTTAGATATAAGAGACAATATTTTTTAAATAAGTTAAAAATAATAATATCCTCTTTCTTTTTAATTTTAAGATATTTTTTATCTTTATTATATTTTAAATGTGCTATGAACAAGTGAACTACACCATCTTGAGAATAAAATCTTAATTATTTTTATATTTTAACATATATTGTAAAAAGTAAGAATATAAAAATATTAAAAAAAAAAAGGTTTTATGAGAAACATTAAAGAGAATCCTCGTGGTCTCAACAATAATAAAAATTATTTATTTCAATCAAACAATACAAATTACGAATTTGCTTTAACAATGACACGCACGTATATATTTTAGCCATAAGCCATAAGAAACCGAAGAAAAGGGTGCATCACTGTTACTTTAGCGAGCTTTCCATTTTATTTAAGCCACGAGTGGGATGGTATTCTTTACCAATTTTATTTGAAATGGTTAATTTCAATATCTTTGGTAATTAAAAATGACTTTTATTAAACTGTAAGATCTAGAATATTATAATATTTTTTCTCATAATGTAGAGTCCAAGTTATAGGATGTTTTCACCTTTGGTTTCCACATGAACTATTGTAGAGCTCCATTATATATTCTTCTATTATTTTTAATTTCATCGGATATCAATCTAAGTCTCTCATTTAAAAATCATGTTAGAGTTGTGTAGCATACCTGAAATATATTTAACTTTTTTAGCATATATAAGATTTACATCTATTCTATTAATAAGAGATCTTCCCAAAAATAAAACTGCGAGACTTAGACGCAAAGAAGACAATATTATAAGAGTTGGCAACCCAATCTTGTGGGAGTATCGGACCCTACACACCATTCATTATGCCTCTATCACAAAAACAAGTAATTACATGTAGTAGTTAAATAGTTAAATCTCTACACGTATATTTTATCTACGGGACATAAATTTGATAAATAAAAAAAAGTTAAATGTATACACATAACATGTAATAAATAGAGAAATTGGATGTTATGCTCTTCACAACCTAATGCAACACCTATTGGTTAGCTAAAGGAAAACATATGCTGCATCTTTGAACTATGAAAGAAACAAGAAAATACATACATGCACATACATAAATACATACATACATACATACATATATATATATATATATATCCAACTTTGCCTCACACCGTCATGCAGGCCAAAGTTTAGGATATGAGCTCATTTCTGTGATGAGGTCTCTCTCTAACAATTTCATGGAATAAATTTCCATGGATTTTGAGAAACCAGCTTTCCAGTTAACGACATATTAGTCACACCCTTTTGCACTAATCAGAAACATTTAAGAGAAACAAGGAAATGAACTCTTGAGGAAATATTTATATATACACACACCCTTCCAAGACCGCCTATTTTAACTATATATAGCAATTGAGTATCTATGAATAATAATAAGAAGAATAATAATAAGAAGAATAATAATAAGAAGAATAATAATAATAAGAAGAAGAATAATAAGAAGAAGAATAATAATAATAAGAAGAAGAATAATAATAAGAAGAATAATAATAAGAAGAAGAAGAAGAAGAATAATAAGAAGAATAATAATAAGAAGAAGAATAATAATAAGAAGAAGAAGAAGAAGAAGAATAATAATAATAATAATAATAATAATAATAATAATAATAAATAAATAAATAAATAAAATGGAAGGTTAGTTAGGGTTAATCGATAAATTATAAATTGTAATAACTATATTTAATTATTTTATATTTTAATTACATTTTGATTAAAAGTGAAATTTGTGTTTATTTTGATCGAAGAGATGGAAAGTAATCATTAATGATTATAATGATGTTTTAAAAATACAATCAAAATTTGTACTCATGTCTATCAAGAATTCTTGAAATTATTCAAAAAAATTAATTATTTAAATAAATTCAATATTCAATTTCTTGTTAATTGTAAGTAAACATAATAGCATTTTACTTATGATTTTTAAAAATAATAAATTAGAGACACCATAAAGACAAAATGTCACTAATTTTTTTTAAAAAATTTGTTAATTGATTTGGACTACATTTTTTTATGAAGCCACTCAGCCAAGTACCAATAATTCACACAATATCTATATATAGAAATAACATTAAATTGTTGTATGAATAGAAAGATAAGTACAATTATATTGCCAAACGGATGAATTTTTTATTTTTTATTGTACTAAAAATATTATAAATTAAGGAATATTCTTTTAACGAAAGCAACAGGGGGGGGGGGGGGGAATTCATGAATGTATCGGCCTGAGCAGTGAATTATAATGGCTTAAATTAAAAGTTAAAAACTATCTACAATTTTGGTACGTTTTCGTAATAATCGGATTTATTTTCTTGTTGGAATAATGTTATTTTTATGTAAAAATATAAGAATATATTTGTAAGAAATTATAAACCAATTGATGCTAAAATTAGAAAATCTAACTTCAAGTACAATGAAGATTAAGAATTTTGCATTTTATTCCTTCAAAAAACTTATAGTCCTATTTAATTGTTGATCTTCACAAAATATATATATATATATTATATATATATATATTCTTTTTTAAAGTGATTAAATGATTCACCTTTCAAAATATCTTTTTTTCTTAAGGTATTCTGTAGCTGAAATTAGGATAATTCAAAAATTCTCCTAATTAATTCCTTTGTTTTTTACTCTATTAGCCGTCTCTTTCTTCGTTTAAATTTTATTTAGAATATAACAAATTAAATACAATTAGGGTTAGCAAACAGAACAAATATATTGATATTACAGACAGGGACATTAGACCATGTGTACACTAGACCGTCAAAAAAATATGTTGTAGTATTTAAAATATATCTTCTAGATCACTAAAGAAAATAATATCTTTGTATATTTTTATTTGTATGATATATAAGAAGTATAAAATTTAAAAAAAATGTAATAACACAAATTAAAAGTTTAAATATAAATATATATATATATATATATATATATAACACAAATTAAAAGTTTAAATAACATAACATATAGATATTATATATATATTATATATAACACAAATTAAAAGTTAAATATACATATACAATATATATTATAATATATATATATATGTATATGTATATATTATGAATACAACACAAAATCAAACCAAAGGAAAGTGTACATTCATGTTTTCATTCCATTTTATTTATAATATATTATATAGCTATAGCAAACCATTTCAAGCATATCTTCATTGTAATTTTCATTTGAGAGGGTGAGTTTCAATGTCTTTAGTAATATTGATAAAAACTTCATTAAATTGTGAGGGTCTGATCATTAGGATTTTTCTTCTCATACTTAAAATTCTATATCACAACATTGTTTTCACTTTTAGTATCCACATGAACTCTAGCATATATTTTGTTGTAGATTAGATCTCCTTCAACAACTTTGAATTTCACCGATTTGTTTGCTTCATCGATGACTTCCACAATCTTTAAGTGTTTTCCCTCTAATTATTAACAACATAAATTTATCATTATTATATACTGCAGATTAGAACTACAAAAGGAACAAGAAAACATGTTATATATATATTGAACAGTCAGAAAAATACCTCAGGGGTAGAACGGTAATTTCGCCACATCTTAATTGCCCCTAACCTCACCTGACGTCATAAATACAATTTAAAGGGCCTCATCAAGGCCAGATGTTATTTCCTTTAAGGCCACATTTATAGCCCGTTATCCACAACGGTCAAAACGACCAAAATCTTATTAATAGACTCCTATAAAAGAGAGATTTGAACATAAGGTAAGGACTTTTTCCCTAATTTCCAGATATCCAAAAATACACTCTACTTACTTAAGCATCGGAGAGTTCACGGGGTACAAACTCCCCATTGAACTTACTTGTTTTGCAGGCTCTCGATAAGCTAAGTATAGCAACCCGAGGTACGCTCTGATTGCGCCTAGCGAAGTATCGCCCCCAGGAGTTATACTTCGCCAACCCGAAATACCATCTTCCTTGACTTTGACCAGTCCAAAAGCTCTCCTTCACAAGTCAACTACAAAATTTCCTGAATTCCCGGCATCTCAATTGACCCATTTACCCCTCGACAGATTCGTGCAGAATCAGTTTGGTTCCGTTACCGGGAAACTCGGCCAGAAATTTCATCCTCACAAAACATGTCTAGATACTCAGGTGACGGATGCACGGTTCGACAATCTCTTTACGTGGGACGGGGACAAGAATATCACGTTCTTCGTCCTCACTCAGTTCCAGTCACCGTCCCATCTCAGAAAGATTGGGACCACAACCGGAGGCTTCTCGACGTTCCCAAGATCTAAGGGAACAACTCAATTCTAAGAGAATTGAGGAAACATAAAAGGAGTTACAACGATTGCAACGAGAAAATGAACAATTGAAGCGGGATCAAGAGCTCTCACAACAATGGCTAAAGTTGAGGACTGAATTCAGGAAGGCCGGCGCGGATCTGCCCCCACCGAGATTTTTCGGAGACCCCTCGGAATTTCCACAGCGAACGCAAATAGCCACCAAAAAAGATGAAAGGCGTGGAACACGGACGGGCAGGAGACAGGCAGTCAGCGAAGTGGGGGAAAGTCATCATTCCTCTAAGTCTGTCCACAAAAAAGGGGCCAGAAAGCGTTCTCCCGAATATAGCCCAGAGAAGGGAAAGAACCCCACCAAAGTTCATAAATCCAAATCGATTGAACTGGGGCCTTTCGTCAAATGGATTCAAAATGTCTCCCCCGATCCGAGCCTCAAGATCCCGCAGTTCATCCTGTACTCAGGGTCATCCCGACCCCTCGAACACTTATGCCGTTACAAATCGGCCATGGGGCAAGTCACAAATGCCGAAGCTATTTTATGCAAGGCGTTCCTGAGCACGCTATCTGACAAAGCTCTAACCTGGTTCACGTCTCTCAAAGCAGGTACTATCGACTCTTGGCACACTTTAGAGAAAATGTTCCTGGACAAATTCAGCACTGCAAGAACCATACCTAAGACCAGAGGAGACTTGGCTAATATTAAGCAGCGAGAGGATGAGACTCTCCTCTCTTTCTTGGAACGATTCAAGAAAACTTATGATGACATCGAGGGAATTAGCCAAGACACCGTCATCACCTGCTTTGAAGGAGGATTCAGATCAAGGATGTTGTATACCTTCAGATGAGGAAGCCGGAGACCATCGGAGAAATGTTCAGTGTTGCTCGAAAAGTAGCACTAGCGGAAAGCAGCGCACTTGAATCCACCACATGGAGGAAAGATAAATAACATGAGCATCCAAAGGATGTGGCCTCGAATTTCTCTGAACGAAGAGATAAAAATTGAGGTAAGAAGTGATGCGTTCCGATTGGTATGCTAAAAGATAGGCTTTATTTACCTATGTCGATTATGAGTAATCAAGGACTGAGTTTTACTAACTGTCACTTAGCATTCAATTATTGTCACTTAATCAACCAGAACCTAAGGCAGAGTACCTATCGTGTAGCTAGTCTGTTGGAAAGTATCTACGATTTTATTAAGTTAAATATCGTACTCCCAGGGAAGTGGCAACGGCTTAGTAGTAACTAGCTATTTATCCTAAATCTTATCTTATGATCCAGTTATGCAATCTTCATCAATAACTTTGATGAGAGGGTGATCCATTCTCCACTAGGTTTAAGTCTAATTAATACCAAAAGTGTTTTATAGATGAGTCCTGATTCTATGTTATACTGTTCCTATATGTTGATTGACCTATCTTCGAATATTTTAGATGCATCTTAGCCTGGATTGCAACTATGTTCTGTGTCTAAAGGTTACCACATCTGAGTTTCTACGCTACCGCCCCATCGTTAAGGGTAACGGCCCTACTCACGGCTCGGACTAAAGTCAGCAATAAACGGTACCCTATGTCACTTCGGTATCATGCTGCTCGTCTCATAACTGCCGGCATAACACTCTACTCAGCCTACCTAGACTACTTTCAACCAACAGGGTGTTCCGCAGATTATTTTATCTAGTATGGCAGACACCAATACTAATTGATGCCTGTTAAACTAAACAGGTTATGAATAGACCGTGGTTAGGAATTGTCTATAACCCTAATTTCAGTTTAAAAGAACGGCAATAGACATGCAGACATAATGAATATTTAAGCAGGTGGCCATTTCCGGAAAATCATAAGAACTTCAACATATAAAACCGATATTCATAAGAATAGTAATCTGATATTCAAATTAATATTTAGATAAAACAATTCGTAAACATACAGAACCTCGTCTAGGGGACCCACTGTCATAAAGTAATCACCACTCTATGCAGGTCCAGTCGGCGCTGCAGCTCCTGTATGCTCCTGACTGCTCGATCCTACTCTGCTCGGTAGAGCCTTCGGAGAACGCTCCTCAGACCTAGTAGCAATTGCTTTACCTTACATCCCGGGCTTAAGCAAATTGCCCTAATCTGACTAAGAACACGCACCCTATCTCTCTCTTAGGATCTCGTAACGAAATCCCGGTATTCTATGAATACAAAAAACGAACCTATCTATCGAACCCTAGGATCTGAGACTATTTCTCAGAAACTAGAAAAACGAAAACAAAAAGGAAAGAAAGAAAACTTCTACTGAAATCTGAGTCTCCGAGTGAGTTGTGTACTAGAGAATTGTACACTGGACACCACTGAATGACTCAAATCGAGTGGAGAGGGATGAATTCAACTGTTGGAGGCCTGGGGTATTTATAGTAGCTTCCTGGAGTGAAAATCTCTGAAAAATTCGATGTGGGACAGCTTCTGGCGGCTCGGCACGCCCGTCCCGGATTGGGACGCCCGTCCTGATCTGTTGACCAGGTCGGGACGCCCGTCCCGGGTCCTGGACGCCCGTCCCGGTGCCTTGACTTGGTCGGGATGCCCATCCTGAACCTTTGACCGAGTCAACATTTCCAAAAATTGCGTTTTTGCCCCAAAATTTGCTGTTTTCATCTACTTTTCATCTGACACTTCCAAAATCATAAAAACTGTGAAATTAAGTGAATAATGAACAATCAAGATCAAATTACCCTCCATTTCACCCAAATTCATACATAAAAACATGCTAAAAAGGTGATACGATTTTCGCGTATCAGATAACCCCACACTTAGCTTTTTGCTTGTCCTCAAGCAAAGTCTACCTGAAGTTACTTAAATTCCTAGTCATGTTTTTATTCCAAAAATTCTTCAGATAAGTCTTAACACAGGTCTGACTGGTTAGGTTGCTATGACAAGGTCTCAGATGTTTTTAGTAGCTTGTTATGATCAGGCAGAAAACAAATCAACAACTAGGTTGAACTTTTTTTCTTAGTCACAGGGTCTTCCTGATGTGTAGTGTGTGTACTAGTCCAGACCAGATAGTCAACACAATGTACTCTTGTCTTAACTACTACCAGATAACACTTCGACCTATCGCTAGACCTATTAACAACAGACAACTTTTTGAGTTCTGAGCTTTGGTGATCAGATTTTTTTTATGTTTTAGGATTTAGTTATTTTCTTTAGAGATTCAGGGTATTTTGAGTCTGCTTAGAACACGTCAACTTCAACTACCCATGTAGCGAGTCCCTCTCCGATGACTCCCAGATCTACACGACCTTAGGGCATCAGGCTTTAAATTCCCCGAAGGAGTGGTGCTCGAGTAGCGAAGGCCGCTGGCAAACTACCCTTATTTGATTAACTTCCTTTAATTTCTTTTCACTTCTAGCTCAGAGTCTCATCTAGTCATTCTAACTGCCAATATATCCACAACTGGTCTAATTTTATCTATTTAAGTCTCGAACAGGTAATTGGTTAAGGTCTCTAATCCAGACAAAGTTGTGTTCAGTTATCAGGAATTCCCTATTCCTAATCAATTAGTCTAAGATAGCTATCAATTATCTCCTACTAACCATAACATACTACCTACATATCATAGACATAAGCAATTGTTTAACCAAGCATACTGCATTTAGAAGTCTGAAAGACGGAAAAATTTTGAAATTTTTTTTTGGAAGGGTGTGAAAATACGGGGAAAAACAAGCAAAAGCATACAAAAACTGCTACAGTGCACCGTGCACTGCTACCCCACACTTAAGTCTGGCACTGTCCTCAGTGTTCATGCATATCTAGCTACCCCACACTTATTTGAAAACAAGAAATAAAGCAGAAAAGATTCTTACCCCACAGTTATTCAACTAACCACGGGTAAGAAAGAACATAGAGTACTGAAAGAAATAACAAAACATTAAATAAAATGAAAGAGATACTCCCTTATTCTGTGAAGTACACAGTCTGCTCGGACGAGTCAAACGGCTCTCTGTAAATCTTTAGGCGTTGTCCGTTTACTTTTTGAATAATGCCATCAGAATCCATGATGTCACATGCTCCGAAAGGTGATACTTTCGTGATTGTGAATGGTCCTGACCAACAGCTACGCAGCTTTCCTGGGAAACATTTTAAACATGAGTTGTACAATAATACCTTGTCTCTTGGTTCAAAATTTTTCTAGGCTCTGAGTCGTCTGTCATGCCGGAGTTTACTTGTCATCTTGAACTGATGTGAATTTTCATAGGCTTTGAGCCTCCACTCATCCAATTCATTCAGTTGTAGAATCCGGTGTTCCTTAGTTAAATTTTCATTGAGATTGCATTTTTGTACTGCCCAGTAAGCTCTATGTTCGAGTTCAACTGGAAGGTGGCATGCTTTTCCATAGACAAGTCGATAAGGTGAGAATCACGTAGTGGTCTTGTATGCTGTATGGAAGGCCCATAATGCATCTTCCAGCTTATTGGCCCAATCCTTACGGTTAACACCCACAGTCTTTTCTAAGATTCTCTTTATTCCCCTATTGGTTACCTCAGCCTGCCCATTGGTTTGGGGGTGGTAGGCTGTGGAAACGAGATGCTGAACTCCGTACTGCTGGAGTACCTTTTGCAATTGAGAGTTGCAGAAGTGCGTACCTCGATCACTGATTAGGGTTTTTGGACATCCAAACCTGGCGAAAATCTGCTTAAGGAATCTGCATAAGGCTCTAGAATCATTAGTAGGTAGGGCCTGTGCCTCAGGCCATTTTGAAAAATATTCTACAGCTACTATGATGTACTTCATACCAAAAGAGGAAGGAAACGGACCCATGAAATCTATACCCCATATGTCAAATATTTCTACACTTTGGATTACCTGTTGGGGTAGACTGTCTCGAGAAGATATGGTTCCCGCTTTCTGACAAGCGTCGCACGATCCTGTAAATGCTGCGGCGTCTTTGAATATGGTAGGCCAGTAAAAGCCTGCTTCTAATACTTTTCGGGCGGTATTAGCTGCAGCTAAGTGACCGCCTGTTGGTCCGCAGTGACAATGTTCCAGAATTTGGAAACCTTCTTCTTGAGATACACCTTCTGATCATCTGATCTGCACATATTCGAAATAGAAAAGGATCTTCCCAATAGTAATATTTCAGGTCAGCAAAGAATTTTTTCTTTGTTGAGCAGTGATATCACTAGGGAGAGTCCGGGCTGCCAAGTAATTTGCTATATCTGCAAACCAAGGGGGTGAGAAGACAGCAAAACGTAATAAATTCTCATCCGGGAATTTATCAGATATGATTGTCTCATCAATGGCTTCTAGGGTCGGATTTTCTAGCCTAGACAAGTGGTCTGCGGCTAAGTTTTCTGCCCCTTTCTTATCCCGAATTTCTATGTCAAATTCTTGAAGCAATAAAACCCATCTAATCAATCTTGGTTTTGCGTCGGTTTTATTGAACAAGTATTTTAGTGCAGAATGATCAGTATAAACAATAGTTTTAGACAGGACTAGATAAGATCGAAACTTATCAAATGCATATACTACTGCTAATAATTCCTTTTCTGTCGTAGTGTAATTTTCCTGAGCATCAGTTAAGGTTTTACTAGCATAATATATACATGAAATTTCTTATCATGTCTTTGTCCTAAAACTACTCCTACTGCATAGTCACTAGCATCACACATAAGCTCAAAAGGTAGACTCCAGTCTGGTGACGTCATGATAGGTGCAGTAGTTAAGAGTTCCTTAAGTCTATTAAAAGCTTTTAGACATTTCTCATCAAAGACAAATGGAACATCTTTTCCGAGTAAATTGGTCAACGGCCTGGCTATTAATGAAAAATCTTTTATAAACCTACGATAAAAGCCAGCGTGTCCCAAAAAACTCCTAACGGCTCTCACATTTTTGGGAGGAGGTAGTTTTGAAATAACTTCAATTTTTGCCTTATCTACTTCCATACCTAGGTGTGAGATCTTATGTCCTAAAACGATTCCCTCTTTTACCATGAAGTGGCATTTTTCCCAATTTAAAACCAGGTTAGATTTTATACAACGTTTCAACATTAACTCCAAGTTCTTTAGACAAACCTCAAATGAATTACCAAAAACAGAAAAGTCATCCATAAATACTTCCATAGATTTCCTAACATGTCCTCAAAGATAGCAGTCATACAACGTTGAAATGTAGCAGGTGCATTACACAAACCAAAAGGCATCCTTCTATATGCAAATGTTCCAAAAGGGCATGTGAAGTAGTTTTATGCTGGTCCTCAGGGGAAATAGGAATTTGAAAATAACCAGAAAACCCATCAAGAAAGCAATAAAACATGTGTCCAGATAATCTTTCTAACATTTGGTCAATAAAAGGAAGGGGAAAGTGATCTTTTCGTGTGGCCGTATTTATTTTCTATAGTCTATGCATACACGATGACCAGTTACAGTTCTTGTAGGGATTAGTTCATTATGCTCATTCCTAACAACTGTTATACCGCCTTTCTTAGGTACTACCTTCACCGGGCTTACCCACTCACTATCTGAGATAGGGTAGATAAGTCCTGCATCTAATAGTTTAATGACTTCTTTCTTAACAACATCACACACATTAGGATTCAACCTCCTTTGAGATTGCACACATGGCTTATACTCATTTTCTAGAAGAATCTTATGCGAACAAAAGCTTGGATTAATACATGGGATATCTGCAATTTTGTAGGCAAAGGCTCTTCTATACTTTCTGCACATGTCCACAGTCAACTTCCTTTGTTCTGCAATCAGATCGGCTGCAAGAATGATGGGAAGTTTCTTGTTGTCATCTAGGAATTCGTAGCACAGATGAGTGGGTAGTTCCTTCAGTTCCAATTCTGGTGGATCTTCAAATGAGGTTCGTTATTTCTTCATCTCATCATCACCTATCTCAGTGAAACTATCAGAAGTATTTTCATTTTCAGAAGGGCTAAGTTCAGGCTCCTCTAATTCTAGGGAGTCCTCACTCATGACTTGATAGTTTGAGCATAGGTCTGTCACGTTAATTTCAATCAAGTGTTCCATGGCACGTGGATCATCTAAATGCATGGGATACCTAAGGGTCTCATTTAGATCAAAAGTGATGTCATCATTTCCTACCCTTAACTTGATTTGACCATTAATGACGTCTATTAATGCTTTTGAGGTCGCTAGAAATGGTCGACCTAGGATCAGGGGCACTCCTCCTTCCCCATTCATATCCATAACAACAAAGTCCACATGAAACACAAATTTTCCGACCTTTACTAAGAGGTCTTCAATTATTCCCTTGGGGATTTTTACTGTCCTATCTGCAAGTTGTATGCACATCCTAGTCGTTTTCAAATCATGCAATCCTAATTTATCAAATAAACTAGATGGCATAAGATTAATACTAGCCCTAAGTCTGCTAATGCATGCATGTTAGTAATATTTCCAATTGTACATGGCAAGGTAAAACAACCAGGATCTTTCTGTTTAGACGGTAGTTTATTCAACAGAACCGCCGAACATTCTTCATTAAGAACCACCTTGTCCATGTCAAATTTTCTTTTATTACTAACAACTTCTTTTAAAAACTTAGCATACTTTGGCATTTCAGAAATAACATCAAGTAAAGGTAAATTAACATGAATCTGACTAAAATTCCTAAGAAACTTTTCAAATTGCTCCTTATCTTTATTGTGCATAAGTCTGGCAGGGTAAGGTACTTTTGGCCGGTACTCAGGAATAAACTCCGTCTTCCCTTTCCTTGCTACTTCGATTCGACATCCGTCGGCGTTGGGTCCTTGGAGCCTTCTTCTGGTTCCTGCACAAGAATAGGAGGGTCAGATGGTTTGGGTGGAGATGGAGATAGAATTTTACCAGATCTTAGAGTGATGGTCTTGCATTCAGTTTGAGGGTTGGTCTCAGTGTTGCTTGGTAGCGTTCCCTGGGACCTGTGAGAGAAATGGGTGGATAGTTGACCCATCTGCCTCTCTAAAGTTTGTATAGCAGCTTGTGTGTTTCTGATTGTTTGCTCGGTCTGCTTCTGTCTATTCTCGTTCTGCTGGATTCTTTCTGCGTGAGCTTCCTGAATCTTTCTGTTGGACTCTATCATTTCCTTGTTGGAGTCGGAAATGCTCTTCAGCATGTCTCTGAATTCTTGCAGGGTCAGCTGGAACGATGTAGTTCCTTGGTGCAGGCAGAGCGACTTGCTGGTTCTGCGGATATGGCAGTTGCTGAGGTACTCTTTTCTGGAAGTTAGTAGTCCCGGGATTGTTTCTCCAGCTAAATCCCGGATGGTTCTTCCAAGTGGGATTGTAGGTATTTCCTATAGGAGCAGAATTACTGCGTCCACTTGTTCCATCTCTTCTGGGATAGTTAATATCCCATTACCATAACAATCCCCACTGAAATGTGGTCCTTGGCAAAATTCGCAGACTTGGTATACTGACTGATATGTTTTCCCTTGTTGGAAAGCATTCAGCTGATTAGTAATGCTGGCCTTCAGTGCCTCAAATTGATCATCAGTGGAGGCAACGACCGCATTTACTGGTTGCTTCTTAGCTCGGCCACTTGTGCGCCAATTCTTGCTGTTCCTGTAGAGTCTCTCCAGAGCGTTTCTAGCATCTACATCACTCATTCCATTGAAACCGCTCTGGGGATTGAGTCTATCAAGAATTTGCTTACCCATGTCTGACATACCCCCGTAAAATTGCTGAATCAGCAATGCCTCGGTAAGTCCATGTTGGGGGCAGAGCCTGAGTAGCTCCTTGAATCTGTCCCAAGCTTCGATCACTGTCTCATCAGCAGCTTGAGTGAAACTAGACAGAGCCCTTCGATATTCTAGGACTCTTGCTGCAGAGTAGTACTCTTCTAGGAAGGCTTTGCTTAACTCGTCCCAAGAGGTGATGGAGTTAGTAGGTAGCTGGGCCAACCATCTCTTAGCTCTGTCCCTAAGTGAGTAGGGAAAAAGGTTGAGTTTAGTTATTTCTGCAGTATGATCTCCCTTGAGGCCTTCGCAGAGAGAAGAGAAATCAGATAGGTGTTCCACCGGATTCTCGGCTGTAGTTCCTCCAAACTGAACTCGATTTATAATCAGCTGGATCACATTTGGTTTAAGATCATAGCGAGGGTTCCCAGGGATTCGGATGGCAGATGAGACTGGGATTGTCTGTGGCTGGATGTAGGATTCAAGGGTAGGTCTTTCAGCAGCCATTTCTGTTCTTCGTCTATTAGTTGTGCGAATGATTCGTTCAGGATTCTCAACTGGTGTTTCAAGGTTAGCTTCTGAAGATCGAGTCATGCAACTACAGAGAAGAACACGTTTTAGCCTGAGCAAACTGGTTAGTGGGGTTACAGGGAAAGTGAAAACTTAAAAACTTGGAAGAAAGAGAAAACAAAACAAAACAACTACTCACAAGGAGAAGACACAAAAGATAGGGAAAAGAGAATAACTTACCATTAAACAAGAAAAAGTACAATTTTTTTTTCGGATTTTTAAATTTAAAAAATTGTTTTTTCTTTTAATATTTCGAAAGCAATTAAATTCCCTCAATATGGTTCTAGAATAATTTTCTAAAATGTGATTATCTTAAGTGTCTTAATTCCAGATAACATCTAAAATTAATTAGTTATGATAACCCTATATTTCGGAAATTGATTGTCTAACTGGTATAACATAAGTGTTGGGTCTAAAGTCTAAGTTACTAACGTTACCTATCATAAGGCTCTAGAATTTTGATCAGGAATCCTAAATTTATTATGAATCCTAAATTTACTAACGTTCCGATTGGTATGCTAAAAGATAGGCTTTATTTACCTATGTCGATTATGAGTAATCAAGGACTGAGTTTTACTAACTGTCACTTACCATTCAATTATTGTCACTTAATCAACCAGAACCTAAGGCAGAGTACCTATCGTGTAGCTAGTCTGTTGGAAAGTATCTACGATTTTATTAAGTTAAATATCGTACTCCCAGGGAAGTGGCAACGGCTTAGTAGTAACTAGCCTTTTATCCTAAATCTTATCTTATGATCCAGTTATACAATCTTCATCAATAACTTTGATGAGAGGGTGATCCATTCTCCACTAGGTTTAAGTCTAATTAATCCCAAAAGTGTTTTATAGATGAGTCCTGATTCTATGTTATATTGTTCCTATATGTTGATTAACCTATCTTCGAAGATTTTAGATGCATCTTAGCCTGAATTGCAACTATGTTCTGTGTCTAAAGGTTACCACATCTGAGTTTCTACGCTACCGCCCCATCGTTAAGGGTAACGGCCCTATTCACGGCTCGGACTAAAGTCAGCAATGAACGGTACCCTATGTCACTTCGGTATCATGTTGCTCGTCTCATAACCGCCGGCATAACACTCTACTCAGCCTACCTAGACTACTTTCAACCAACAGGGTGTTCCGCAGATTATTTTATCTAGTATGGCAGACACCAATACTAATTGATGCCTGTTAAACTAAACATGTTATGAATAGACTGTGGTTAGGAATTGTGTATAACCCTAATTTCAGTTTAAAAGAACAGCAATAGACATGCAGACATAATGAATATTTAAGCAGGTGGCCATTTCCGGAAAATCATAAGAACTTCAACATATAAAACAGATATTCATAAGAATCGTAATCTGATATTCAAATTAATATTTAGATAAAACAATTCGTAAACATACAGAACCTCGTCTAGGGGACCCACTGTCATAAAGTAATCACCACTCTATGCAGGTCCAGCCGGTGCTGCAGCTCCTGTATGCTCCTGACTGCTCGATCCTACTCTGCTCGGCAGAGCCTTCGGAGAACGCTCCTCAGACCTAGTAGCAATTACTTTACCTTACATCCCGGGCTTAAGCAAATTGCCCTAATCTGACTAAGAACACGCACCCTATCTCTCTCTTAGGATCTCGTAACGAAATCCCGGTATTCTATGAATACCAAAAACGAACCTATCTATCGAACCCTAGGATCTGAGACTATTTCTCAGAAACTAGAAAAATGAAAACAAAAAGGAAAGAAAGAAAACTTCTACTGAAATCTGAGTCTCCGAGTGAGTTGTGTACTAGAGAATTGTACACTGGACACCACTGAATGACTCAGATCGAGTGGAGAGGTATGAATTCAACTGCTGGAGGCCTGGGGTATTTATAGCAGCTTCCTGGAGTGAAAATCTCTGAAAAATTCGATGTGGGACAGCTTCTGGCGGCTCGGGACGCTCGTCCCGGATTGGGACGCCCGTCCTGATCTGTTGACCAGGTCGGGACGCCCGTCCCGGGTCCTGGACGCCCGTCCCGGTGCCTTGACTTGGTCGGGACGCCCGTCCCGGGTTCGGGACGCCCGTCCTGAACCTTTGACCGAGTCAACATTTCCAAAAATTACGTTTTTGCCCGAAAATTTGCTGTTTTCGTCTACTTTTCACCTGACACTTCCAAAATCATAAAAACTGTGAAATTAAGTGAATAATGAACAATCAAGATCAAATTACCCTCGATTTCACCCAAATTCATACATAAAAACATGCTAAAAAGGTGATACGATTTTCGCGTATCAAGAAGTTCGAAACTTTTACTCCTTTGAATGTTTCAAAGGAAAGTTTGATTGCAGTGATCATGGAGAAGCAAGGAGTAAGGGACCCTGCTCCGATGAAGTCCCAATCGTTCGCCACGCGAGATAAGTCCAAATTCTGTGGATTCCATAGAGATTACGGTCACACTATGGAGGAATGCTTCCAACTGAAGAGAGCCATTAAAAAGCTCATTCAGGAAGGATGCTTGAAAGAATACATCTCTGGTATGCAACAGCAGAAAGACAAGGGAGAAAGGGTAATCAACATGATTAACCTGAAATTGAGCTCCGTGAAGAGAATTAAGAAGAGGATCTACAACCTCACCAAATCATACCGAGTCCCGAAGTATGAATTTGAACAAAAGGAAGTCATTACTTTCTCAAATGAGGAGCTAGAAAGTAATGAAGAAGCAAAAGTCAGCCCTATTGTTATCGAGATGCGGATGACCAGAAAAGGGATTGACAAATGTATAGTTAGAAGAGTTCTGGTCGATACTGGAGCCACAAGGAACATCATGTACCTGAGATGTTTCGAAGAAATGGGCTTGAAGTAAGAGCATCTCAAAACCAGCAGAATGATGCTGGAAGGGTTCACACCTCACAAGGTGCCCGTCAAAGGAACAGTGAGAATACAGGTCACCCTTGGTGAAGGGGACAAAGCGAGAACTGAAGAAATCAAATTCTACGTCGTGGACTTAGAATCCCCCTACAATGTCATTGTAGGGACGCCTTTCCACGCGACTTTCGACCTGGTCATTTCTACATCCCACCAACAATTGAAGTTCAATACTTTGCGAGGAGTTGGTTTTATAAAGAGCAACCCACGACAGAGTCGGGAACATCAATGTGATAGCAGAAGACCACGACCTGAGGATACAAAGGAGCATGGAAAAGTAAATTTGTGACCTTGTCATTGAAGTATCACGACAGAGCGAGTTTGACGAGGTGTCGATAAACCCGAGATATCCTCAGCAACTTGTCAAAATTGGAAGGGAGATGCCAAATCAACTTCGGCAAGATATCATCCAATTTTTGAAAGAGGAGGTAAATAAACTCTTGAGAGCAGGATTCATTCGCGAGATAAAATATCCCACATGGCTTGCTAACGTGGTAATGGTCAAGAAGTCCACCGGGAAGTGGAGAATGTGTGTGGACTATACGGACCTCAACAAAGCTTGCCCCAAAGACTGTTACCCACTACCCCGAATCAATGCACTGGTAGATTCAACAGCGGGGTACGAGTACCTAAGCTTCATGGATGCCTTTTCAGGATACCATCAGATAAAAATGAAGCCAAGTGATCAGGTACATACTTCGTTCCAAGCGGCAGGGGCCATTTATTGTTATAATGTTATGCCATTCGGATTAAAGAATGCAGGAGCGACGTACAAACGAATGATGAATCATATCCTCCGAAGCCAAATCGGAAGGAACATAGAAGCGTATGTCAACGATATGGTGGTTAAGACGAAGCATGGAACTTCACACCTGGAGGACTTAGAGGAAACCTTCTCCAACTTGGCGATGTACAACCTCAAACTCAATCCGACGAAGTGCACATTTGGCGTAAAATCCGGTAAATTTTTGGGCTTCATGACATCTGAACGGGGAATCGAGGCCAACCCAGAGAAATTAGAAGCTGTAGCTCGACTCACCGAGCCCCGATATGTCAAAGACATCCAAAGGCTGAACGGTTGTATAGCCGCATTAGGCCGATTCATCTCAAAATCGGCTGAAAGATGCCTCCCTTTCTTCAAAGCCTTAAAAAATTCGACGAATGACTTTGTCTGGACTTCGGAATGTAGCCGCTCATGGAGAAGTTTAAAAGATCACCTGTTAGATCTTCCCTTGCTAAGACCTCCGAGCACCGGGGAAACACTCTACCTATACTTGTCCTTCTCTGACGTGATTGTAGCATCAGTACTAATAAAGGAGGAAGGAACAAAACAACACCCCGTATACTTCGTCAGCAAGGTTCTGAACGATGCGGAATCCAGGTATTCTAATATTGAGAAGTTAGCATAAGCCTTGGTGATTTCCGCACAGAAACTAAGGCCATACTTCGAATCTCATCCTATTGTGGTCTATACCAACGCCCCGCTCAAACAAGTTTTTCATAAACTGGATCAATCCGGGAGAATGCTGTGCTGGTCCATCGAGCAATGCGGGCAGGAAATCACATTTAAACCCCGGATAGCAATCAAAGCACAGGCTTTGGCAGACTTCCTCGCAGAAGGATCATACACGGAGTCAAACCTAGAAACGGCTGAGCATACAAAGGAGCCATGGGAACTGAAAGTGGATGGAGTGGTTAACTCCAGCGGAGTCGGGGCCGGGCTTGTCTTGACTTAGCCTAACAAAGAGTACACAGAGATGCGAGCCATCGAGTTAAAGCCAAATCTCTCAAATAATCAGGCGGAATATGAAGCATTGTTGAAAGGGTTAGAGTGGGCCCATGGAGCAAGCATCAGAGCGCTGAAGGTATACAGCGGCTCGCAATTGGTGGTGAATCAGGTCCAGGGGACCTATACAGTACAATCAGAGGGCTTACAACCCTATGTAGATGAAGCAAGAAAATGGAGAGATAAATTTTCTCCTTTCTCGCTATCCTTGATCAGCAGAAAGGATAACCAGCAAGCAGATAGGCTGGTAAAAATCGCCTCAGGAGAAACACCAAATGAGGAGGGCATTCCCATCGAAAGAGTCCCAACTAATGTCAAGGAACCAAAGTTCATTCAATGCTTGCGTCCTACTTCGGAGAATTGGGATGAAGAAATAAAAAACTTCATCCAACATGGAACCCTTGCGGATGATGCTACTAGGGCCTGACAAGTCAAAAGGCAATCTGCGAGGTACACAATCCATGAAGACGTATTGTACAGGCGATCCTTCTCAAGACCCTTACTTTGCTGCATCCCTCCATCACAAGTCGATAACCTACTAACCGAGATACACGAGGGAGTATGTGGGGGACATCCAGGGGCCCGAGCTCTGGCCGAAAGAGTAATCAACCAAGGATATTACTGGCCGACACTCAAAGATGATGCCAGAAAATATGTCAAAAAATGCGAGACATGACAAATTTTCGGAACTATTCCACAGTTGCCTTCAGTAGAACAAACCCCGGTAGTGGCAGCCTACATGTGGGGTATGGATCTAATGGGGAAATTTCCAAAAACAAGAAATGGATGTGAATACTTGGTAATGGAGTGGATTACTTTTCAAAATGGATAGAAGCAAAAGCCCTTACACATCCAGCAGAGGAAAATGTTTCTAAATTCTTCCGAGAACATGTCTTATGTCGATTCGGGATACGCAGAGCAGTCATCACGGATCAAGTAGTACAATTTTCAGTAAAGTTTACCACAGAATGCCAAAGGTTGCACATGAAGCACTGGAAGTCATCAGTAGCACACCCTCAGGGAAACGGTCAGGCAGAAGCGGCCAACAAACTAGTGTTGATGGCACTAAGGAAAAATTTGGAAGGAAAATCCAACAAATGGGCTGACGAACTAAACCCAAATCTATGGGCAATCCGCACTTCGACTAGGGGCCCCACGAGAGAAACAGCTTATGCACTAGTGTACGGTTCTGAGGCAGTAGCACCAACCGAAGTCGCATTGCCCACAGCCAGAGTAGCGATGTACATCGAAGATGCCAACAAAGAAAGAAGAAGCATGGAGCTAGACCTGCTAGAGGAAAGGAGGATAGCAAGCCGCCTAAGGTCGCAGTCATTCAAGGACAAGACAAAAAGGGCCCACGATAAAAAATTATTCAAGCGGCCAATAAAGATTGGGGACTGGGTACTTCGAAAGATAGAAGGCACGACGAGGCATATAAAAGCAAACAAGCTAACCCCAAATTGGGAAGGACCGTACCTCATAAAACATAAAATAAGACCCGGCACCGACAAGCTCGTGAATAAGGATGGCGTTATCCTACCAAACCCGTGGCACGTAAATCACCTAAAAAGGTACTATGTATGAAGTACATTTAGTAAACATTGTCTTGAATATCAAGTTGTCATAAAGGCAAGTTGTTGATTCAATTTCTGGAAGTATTCTGCTGAGAAATAAAAGTTATTATTCAAATATCATCTCGAGCATGATCTCGATTATTGTTCAAGTATAACTTCGAGCAATACCTCGAAAGATATCAAAAATCCACGAGAAAGGTCGTGGTTACGAAGTACCAAGTTAAGACTTGGAAAATTAAATTACCACGAAAAAGGTCGTGGTTACGAAGTACCAAGTTAAGACTTGCAAAATTAAATTACCACGAAAAAGGTCATGGTTACGAAGTACCAAGTTAAGACTTGTAAAATTTCAAGTACCACGAAAAAGGTTGTGGTTACGGAGTACCAAGTAAAAGTATACTTGGAAATTCAAAATACAAGACAATTCATTGCTACGAGGTATTAACTTGAAATTGTTTGTTATTACGAAGTATGAAGTTAGAAGAATTCAAGAGTCAAGTAGCCCTGAAGACGCGAGGTTCATAAGTTAGGAAAATTTCATTGAAGTTTCAAAGAAGAAGTACAATGTACAGAGGAATAGCTTACATAAAAAATCTAAAAGCTAAATACAAAAAATATCTAAGGAGCTGCCGAGCTTGAACCCCCATCAAGCATATCCCAAAAAGTGGGAGTAGTAGGTTGTGACGACTTCCAAAAAGGCCTCCCTCGCTTCTCGTCCTGCTCCCGGAGCGCTTCCAGCTCTTCGGTAGTGAAAGGAACAAAGTCTGCCCCTCGCCTGCACAAGTTATTGTCAAAGTTTGATCTGAAGGCTTGCAGGAGGATAGACTTGTCTTTGAAGTGGGGATGAAGCTGCCAGATGATGTGGATGCACCCTTTATCCAGGAAAAAACCAGCCTCACGACCGATGTCTTCATGGTATGCAGGAGAGCTCTTGAAGTCGTCGATGATCTTCTTATTGTAATCTTCTAATCTACAGTACTCCAGTTCTTCCTGCATGGAGATCAGACTTGCCACAGCTTCATCCCTGGCTGAATTCAGATCAGTGTTGGCCGTCTGCAACTCCGAATTCTTCTCCTCTACCTTGGCTAGCCGCTCCTTCAGCTCCGCCAGCTCGCTGGCCATCTAGAGCTTTTCAAAATTGGCTAACTCCAAGCGCGAAGCTTGGCTAGCCACTTCTGACTCCAGAACAGCCACGCGAGGTTAGTTGGCTGCCCGCCACTCGGCGTCCGCCGCTGCTCGCCTGGATTGCTCCGAAGTTTGGCACTTAGAGATGTGCTTACCTAAGGAGGAAACCTATAAAAAAATGATGAAAAAATGAGATGAAGGTTACAAGCAATTTTCTGGGGACTAAGGACAAAAGCAAGAGGAGAACTCACCCGAGCTATCAAGGCGCCGACCCGGTTAGTGGCCTCCTCAACTCCCATCTCCTTCATCCCAATTAAGCACTCGAGGTCGTAAGCTCGATCCAGGACTGCACCTCCAAGCATGGCTGCAACATACTGGTTGTTGAAGTAGAGGTTGTTGAGGGGAGGAGTTCGAGCAAATATCTCAGCAGCCAAGGCCCTCAAGGGCTCCTCCTCGGTTGGCAGCTCGAACCCCGGCTGGAGCCATAAAGGACCGGAGCTCCCAGAATTTACCTCGGCCTCGGCAGCAGGAGCCGCCTCAGCTTCGGTAGTTGGAGCAGACTCCTCCATAGGTACCGGCCCAGAATCCCTTCGGGATGCCAAGGGGACAACGTCCAAGGCATCCATGGAGATAGGCGAAGAAGGAGGGGACACCTCGTTGGAAGGACTCCGAGGAGAAGTCCTTCGCCTTTGACGAGGACGGAGTTGCTCCTCCTCATCTTCCACCACTTCGGGTGTGGCTTCCCGGCGAGGTCCGGGTGCAAAACGAGGAGTTCTGCCTCTTATTTCCCCATCCCTAGCTCGGTGAAGGGTCCTACCCCGCCCGCGCGAACTGGCGGAGGATGGGTAAGTAAGGGGAGTCTCCCCACTACACCCCGGTCTATCAGACGCGGGGGAAACCGATGTAGGGACTCCAGATGAGATTGCCGGACATCCCTTTCCTCCACCCGATTTCCCCAAGCTTTGCTGAACATAGTAGGACCTGAAACAAAACAATTGAGTCAAATCCCTTGCGAAGTACAAAAAAAAAATAACACAAAAGCAAACACATATTACCCCGGCCTCTTCCACACCCATGACTAGTAAGGCTACACGGATCACACTGAAAAGAAAAAACAGCCCCGAGGTGTATATTCCAGTCCTCATTTGGGCTCTCCTCGGCAAAACTTAACTCCCTCTTCCTCTCAGTCAAACCAGCCCCTATGCCGCACCACTTAAGACTGGCTTCACTTAACAAATCGATAGAGGAGTATATCCGGGTTTGGTTCTGACGATTATCTCCTAAATCCCGGGTAATGACCTCTAGAAAGGCTTTTTCGGAATGGCTAAGGGAAGAAGGACCCTCTATTTGAGTCCACTGGAAGTTTTCACTAACACAGGGACGGAAGGGAAAACCTATACGTTACTCAACATTTATCCACCTACCCTTAAAATCTACCTTATTGGGCCGGGAGTCAAAAAGGACAACCTTATTTCGGCATGGACGGAGTGAAAGGGTATTGTCCAATGATACGTGAAAATCATCACCTTTTTAGCATGTTTTTATGTATGAATTTGGGTAAAATTGAAGGTAATTTGATCTTGATTGTTCATTATTTACTTAATATCACAGTTTTTTTGATTTTGGAAGTGTCAGGTGAAAAGTAGACGAAAACAACAAATTTTGGGCAAGAATGCAATTTTTGGAAATATTGACTTAGTCAACGGGTCAGGACGGGCGTCCCGAACCCGGGATGGGCGTCCCGAACCCCCAGATCCAGTCCCACATCGAATTTTTGCTTAAAAATCACCCCGGGAAGCTGCTATAAATACCCCAGGCCTCCAGCAGTTGAAATCATTCCTCTCCACTCGATCTAAGTCATTTAGTGGTTTCCAGTGTACAATTCTCTAGTACACAACTCACTCAGAGACTTGGATCTCAGTTTTCTTTCTTGTTAGTGTTTTGTTTTAGTTTCTGAGAAATAGTCTCAGATCTTAGGTTTCTATAGATAGGTTCGTTTCTGGTATTCATAGAATACCCGGGATTTCGTTAGGAGATCTTAAGAGGGCTCTAGGCGTTCGAAGAGTCAGTCCACAGGGCTGTGCTTAAGCTGGGTATTAAGGTAAAGCCCAGTTACTAGGCTGAGGAAGCGTCCTCCGACGGTTCTGGCGAGCAGAGTCGGGTCAAGCAATACGGCATATACAGCAGTACGCTCCATCGGCGAGACTTCGTAAAGGGTGAATTCTTTATGGCATCGGTCCCCCTGTCCCTCTCTTATATGTTGTTATTGTGTTTGTCCAAATAACTGTTTGAATACCATATTATGTTTTTATGAATATTTTTGATATATGTTGAAGTTGTTATGTTTTTCTAGAAATGGCCACCTGCTTAAATATCCATTATGTCTGCATGTCTATTGCCGTTCTTTTAAACTGAAATTAGGGTTATAGACAATTCCTAACCACGGTCTATTCATAACCTGTTTAGTTTAACAGGCATCAATTAGTATTGGTGTCTGCCATACTAGATAAAATAATCTGCGGAACACCCCGTTGGTTGAAAGTAGTCTAGGTAGGCTGAGTAGAGTTTTATGCCGGCGGTTATGAGACGAGCAGTATGATCCCCAATGTGACATAGGGCGGTCATTGCTGACTTTAGTCCGAGCCGTGAGTAGGGCCGTTACCCTTAACGATGGGGCGGTAGCGTAGAAACTCAGATGTGGTAGCCTTTAGACACAGAACATAATTGCAATCCAGGCCAAGACATGTCTAAAATACTCGAATATAGGTCAATCAACGTATAGTAACAGTATAACATAAAATCAGGATCTCATCTTTAAAACACTTTCAAGTTCAGCTAGACTTAAACCTAGTGGGGAATGAATCAGCCTCTCATCAAAATTATTGATGAAGATTGCATAACTGGATTATAAGATAAGAGTTAGGAATAAAGGCTAGTTACTACTAAGCCGTTACCACTTCCCTGGGAGTACGATATTTATTTAATAAAATCGTAGATACTTTCCAACAGACTAGCTACACGATAGGTACTCTGCCTTAGGTTCTGGCTGATTAAGTGACACCATAGAGACTAAATGTGACAATTAGTCAATCACAGTCCTTAATTATTCATAATCAACATAGGGTAAAATAACACCTATTTAGCATATCGACCGGAACGCATCAGATTTTTGGCGCCGTTGCCGGGGAAATATCATAATGAATTTAGGATTATTGGCCAAATTCTAGAAACTTATGATAGGTAACAGTAGTAACCTAGACTTTCGATTCACACTTATCTTATACTAGTTAGACAATCACTTTCCGAAATATAGGATTATCATAACTAACTAATTTTAGACATTATCTAAAATTAAGACATTTAGGATAATCAAATTTTAGAAAATCATTCTAAAACCATATTGAGGAAATTTAACTGCTTTCGAAAAAAAAAAAAGAAAAAAAAAATTTAAAAATTTAAAAACCGAAAAAAATTGTATTTTTCTTGCTCAATGGTAAGTTGTTCTTTTCCCTATCTCTTGTTCTTTCTTAGTTGTTTTCTTAGTTGTACATTTTTTGCTCTTTTTCTTTTTCTAGTTTTCGAAAAAATAAAAATGGAAATGAGGATAAAACATATTTTCTTCTGAGTTGTAAAATTTTGGCTTAGATTTTTATTGGGAAGAAACTCCATTTTAGAATTTTCTTAGAGTCATACCGGCTTTATTAGGAAGAGTTATTTTTCCTTAATAGCCAGACCTCTGAATGGTCTATTGAAAAAGGATGTTCCTTTTGTTTTGCTGATAATTGCATGAGATCTTTTAAACCAAAAGGAATTATTGCACCCATTATGACATCACTTGATTGAAATCTGCTTTTTGAATGAATATGTGATGTAATGATGTAGTAAGAATTGTTTTAGGACAGAAACATGATAAGAAAGTTCATGTATGATAAATCCTGATCTTATCTAATCTTGTCTAAAACAATAGGTTACACTGATCACTCTGAGATATCTGTGTTCAATAAAACTGATGCTGAACCGTAATTGATTAAGTTAGGTTTTATTGTCACTTGAATTTGATATAGCATGAAGGGATAAGAAAAATGGGTAAGAATCTAGAAAGCAAACCTTTGGTCTAGATTAGGAAACCCTGAGTTAGAGGCTATTGACGAGACAGTAGTATCTGATAAATTTCTGAATGAGGATCTATTTTCATTGTTTGCTATGAGTAATGATTCTCCTCCGTGGTTTACTGATATTACTAATTATCTAGCTGCTAATTATTCCCAAGTGATATGACTTATCAGCAAAAGGAGAAATTCTTTGCTGATTAGAAATATTACTACTGGGCAGATTTCTTTTCTATTTCAAATTTTTGCAGAGTAAAGTGATCAGAGGATGTATCTCGGAAGGCGAAGGCCACATGATTCTGAAGCATTGCAGGAATCTATGGGAGACCAATTAACTGCTATCAACACTGTCCGGAAAGTGTTGGAAGTAGAATCTTGTTGACCCATCATATTCAAGGATTTTGTATCTCTGATACAGTCCTGCGATGCCTGCAAATAACAAGTAACACCTCTTCCAGAGATCGCCTACCCCAGCAAGGTATATAGAGTCTTGAAATCTTTGATATCTAGGGTATCGAATCCTTTTCTTTTTCTTCCTGTGAAAATAAGTACATCATAGTACTCGTGGAACACTTTTCAAAAAATGGCCTGAACCACAGGCATTACCTACTAATGATGTTCAATTCATGTGCAGATTCTATGAGAAGTTGTTTTCCAGATTCAGAATGCCAATGTCTTAGGAAGAAAGGCTCAGTCTATGAATCTAATATGTGAAGTCTGCCAAGTACCAGACTTTAGCAGGGATTGCTATGGGAATGAGATATAAACCATTCCAAAAAGAGGTAGGAGTAGGTCACTGCAGAGTGCTACTCCAATGGGAGATGCATACAATCCTAGCTGGAGGAATGATACAGGATTTAGCTGAGGAATAATTCGGAAGCTAGAAACTTTCAGAAGATACCACCACAGCAAAACCCCTACCCGCAGAATCAACAGATGAGATACTAGTAACAATTAAAGCCAGACTAGTGAAAGCAAGTGATCTACCAAGTGATATCGAACAGTCGAAGGATATAGAGGAATTTGGCATTGTATCAGGAGCATAGCAATGGAGGAGCTTGCATCCCCTGCATACAATCAGCTGTGAGAAACCTCCCCGAGGAAAGTTTCAAATACTTGGGCCCAGATCTACACCACTGGAGCCTCCGACTACCACGGCTTCGCCAAAGCTTCAGGCACACCAATCCAAAGAAGTCTCATTCCTAGACACGTTCCTTCTGGATGCGTTGCTACGATTACGAGAAACTTTGCGAATGATTCGAGAAAATAGTCCTTGGGGCTTGAGTCATTCCTCAAATGGATAGGCCACTACCTGGAGCTCGGCATTGAAGGATCGGAGCTGACGTCATCCGTTCCAATATCTAGAGCTTATAGAGTCAAGAACACCTCAGCAATAGCACATGGCTAAGGTGAAGAGCCAATTGACAGATCAGAGAAGACCCTTCTGCTCGCGACATGAAGGGAGTTTTTCTAATCCTCATATCCCTTTACTTTTATTTCATTTGTTTTGTGTTATGTTTTGCTATCCTTCTTGTTTTGTTGCCTTATTTTCTCTCTTACCCTTAGTTAGTCGAATAAGTGTGGGGTATGAGCTGTTTGTTTTGTTTTTATTTCTTCTTGTTTTCAAATAAGTGTGGGGTAACTAGATATGCATGAACACTGAGGACAGTGCCAGACTTAAGTGTGGGGTAGCAGTGCACGGTGCACTGTAGCAGTTTGCAAAATTTTTTGTATGCTTTTGCTTGTTTTTCGCGTACTTTCACACCCTTCCAAAAAAAATTTCAAAATTTTTTTCATCTTTCAGACCTCTAAATGCAATATGCTTGGTTAAACAATTGCTTATGTCTATGATATGTAGGTAGTATGTTATGGTTAGTAGGAGATAATTGATAGCTATCTTGGACTAATTGATTAGGAATAGGGAATTCCTGATAACTGAGCACAACTTTGTCTGGATTAGAGACCTCAACCAATTACCTTTTCAAAACTGAACTAGATGAAATTAGACCAGTTGTGGGTGTTTTGACAATTAGAATGACTGGATGAGACTCTGAGCTAGAAGTGAAAAGAAATTAAAGGAAGTTAATCAAATGAGGGTAGTTTGCCAGCGGCCTTCGCTACTCGAGCACCACTCCTTCGGGGAACTTAAAGCCTGATGCCCTAAGGTCGTGTAGATCTGGGAGTCATCGGAGTGGGACTCGCTACATGGGTAGTTGAAGTTGACGTGTTCTAAGCAGACTCAAAATACCCTGAATCTATAAAGAAAATAACTAAATGCTAAAACATTAAAAATCTGATCACCAAAGCTCAGAACTCAAAAAGTTGTCTGTTGTTAATATGTCTAGCGATGGGTCGAGGTGTTATCTGGTAGTAGTTAAGACAAGAGTACATTGTGTTGACTATCTGGTCTGGACTAGTACACACACTACACATCAGGAAGATCCTGTGACTAAGAAAAAGTTCAACCTAGTTGTTGATTTGTTTTCTGCCTAATCATAACAAGCTACTAAAAACATCTGAGACCTTGTCATAGCAACCTAACCAGTCAGACCTGTATTAAGACTTGTCTGAAGAATTTTTGGAATAAAAACATGACTAGGAATTTAAGTAACTTCAGGTAGACTTTGCTTGAGGACAAGCAAAAAGCTAAGTGTGGGGTTATCTGATACGCGAAAATCGTATCACCTTTTTAGCATGTTTTTATGTATGAATTTGGGTGAAATTGAAGGTAATTTGATCTTGATTGTTCATTATTTACTTAATTTCACAGCATATACAGCAGTACGCTCAATACGGCATATACAGCAGTACGCTCCATCGGCGAGACTTCGTAAAGGGTGAATTCTTTATGGCATTGGTCCCCATGTCCCTCTCTTATATGTTGTTATTGTGTTTGTCCAAATAACTGTTTGAATACCAGATTATGTTTTTATGAATATTTTTTATATATGTTAAAGTTGTTATGTTTTTCTAGAAATGGCCACCTGCTTAAATATCCATTATGTCTGCATGTCTATTGTCGTTCTTTTAAACTGAAATTAGGGTTATAGACAATTCCTAACCACGGTCTATTCATAACCTGTTTAGTTTAACAGGCATCAATTAGTATTGGTGTCTGCCATACTAGATAAAATAATCTGCGGAACACCCCGTTGGTTGAAAGTAGTCTAGGTAGGCTGAGTAGAGTTTTATGCCGGCGGTTATGAGACGAGCAGTATGATCCCCAAAGTGACATAGGGCGGTCATTGCTGACTTTAGTCCGAGCCGTGAGTAGGGTCGTTACCCTTAACGATGGGGCGGTAGCGTAGAAACTCAGATGTGGTAGCCTTTAGACACAGAACATAATTGCAATCCAGGCCAAGACATGTCTAAAATACTCGAATATAGGTCAATCAACGTATAGTAACAGTATAACATAAAATTAGGATCTCATCTTTAAAACACTTTCAGGTTCAGCTAGACTTAAACCTAGTGGAGAACGAATCACCCTCTCATCAAAATTATTACTGAAGATTGCATAACTGGATTATAAGATAAGAGTTAGGAATAAAGGCTAGTTACTACTAAGCCGTTACCACTTCCCTGGGAGTACGATATTTATTTAATAAAATCGTAGATACTTTCCAACAGACTAGCTACACGATAGGTACTCTGTCTTAGGTTCTGGCTGATTAAGTGACACCATAGAAACTAAATGTGACAATTAGTCAATCACAGTCCTTAATTATTCATAATCAACATAGGGTAAAATAACACCTATTTAGCATATCGACCGGAACGCATCATCCAACATCCAAAGTGAAGAGAAAAACATTCTGAGAATGTTAGAAGACAACTCGAAGCCTAATCTACGACTGAGATAAATAAGACAAAACACAGTACGAACGACATTAGGATGCACCTGCCCGGGCTGAATTTGAGCAAATACTAGGAAGTCAACAAAAGCAAGATCCATAGGAAGACGAAGATCCGCTTCGAAATGAGCTAAGTGGAGGGGAATACTATGGAGTGACATCCTTCCCGCCAAAGGGGCTACAGAGACTCTATAAGTCCTAGGGTCTACACTATACCTACGGGCAAAGGACTTTGCCTGCTCACGACTAATCCTATTCCGACTAAGGGGAAATCAGGAGGAGGAGGCGGCATAGGAGGCTGGAATGGGACTCCCTCATGAATTTCACCCTCACCATCCCTAGCCGCTACTGTTACTTCTGGTTGGGCAGGTTGAGGATCACCAAAGCCCTCATTCATGAGCTCCTCAACCTCCCTTTCATCTTCTCTCTGGGCAGCCATTACCTGCGAACGGAAGTTCAACATTTAGAACTCCATTCAAACAAAGAAGCTACCCAGAAAGATAAACCTAAAACCCAGAAAAAAAACACATGATCCTACCCTTATTAACCCACAGAAAAACAAAGCAAATAGAGGAAGCATGGAAGAATCATAGAACAGCCCATCAACAATAGAAGAAATGAACAGAAGCCAGGCAGTAAAAAGACAAAACTTACCTTTTTTAGTGTCTGAGTTTGAGGTGGATATCTGAAGAAATGTGATTGATCTCACGGGGAAAACAAAGACGAAGGAATCTTCAGAGGGCGTTAATGGCAGAAAACTATAAAAGCAAAGAGGCAAAAGTAAAGAAAAAGGGCATGTGAAAAGGAGAAGATCACTAAATAAACGAGAGAAAACTTTTTTGAAAAAATTACTTGCCAGAATCGAGGCATCGGGGAAAGCAAAAGGTTACTTCTGCCGGCTGACATTCTGCAATTAATGACAGACGCAGAAGACGAAAAGACAGCCAATCACAATCAAAGACCCTAACTTCAGCCACGAGTTAAAGTGCTCGACGAGGGGCCACTGAACAGTCAGAAAAATACCTCAGGGGCAGAACGGTAATTTCACCACATCTTAATTGCCCCTGACCTCACCTGACGTCATAAATACAATTTAAAGGGCCTCATCAAGGCCAAACGTTATTTTCTTTAAGTCCACATTTATAGCCCGTTATCCACAACGGTCAAAACGACCCAAATCTCCAACGGTAATCTTATTAACAGACTCCTATAAAAGAGAGATCTGAACATAAGGTAAGAACTTTTTCTCTAATTTCCAGATATCCAAAAATACACTCTACTGACTTAAGCATCGGAGAGTTCACGGGGTACAAACTCCCCATTGAACTTACTTGTTTTGCAGGCTCTCGATAAGCTAAGTATAGCAACCCGAGGTACGCTCTGATTGCGCCCAGCGAAGTATCGCCCCCAGGAGTTATACTTCCCCTACCCGAAATACCATCTTCCTTGACTTTGACCAGTCCAAAAGCTCTCCTTCACCAGTCAACTACAAAGTTTCCTGAATTTCCGGCATCTCAATTGACCCATTTACCCTCGACAGATTCGTGCAGAATCAATATATATATATTTATTTATACTTGCAAGTATCATTAATTCTTACTATATATATATATATATGTATATATATATATATTACATACGTACCATGTGTATAGTTCCAGAAAATTACAGATCCGACTTTTCCCCAATCACCCTTATGCAAATCACAGCCTTAGATCTTATCAGGGCTCATCCCTGAAATGTGATGAGGTCTCTCTCTCAAGAGTTCATGAAACACATCTCGATCAAATTTTATCACAATTTGAGAAACCAGCTTTTCAATTAAGAATTTATTAGCCATATTTTCAGTAATCAAGAACTTCAAGAAAATGAAGGAGATAGGTAGGATGGATGATTTGAGAGTGAAGAAATGCTTTGATGTGGAAATACTTCAAGAAACGCCCACTATTTATAATAGAAATAGCTAGCCCCACCTTTCTAGCTATGGTATGTCGGAACAGAAAATGAAGAGGGAAGAAATTGAAAAAAAAAATAAAGAAAGAAAAAGGGCAAAGTGACGACCAAAGTAACAAAGGGTATAGATAGAATGCAAGAGGAGAGAGGAAAAATGAGAGGTAGAAATCTTAATTTTCTTATAACAAATTGGCATGAATAGTACTTAAACTAAAAGTTTGGTAACATTATTTTTCAAAATATATTTTTTTAATTGGTTTCCAAATTATAAACAAATTTTAATATTGATCCTTCCGCTAAATATACTTATATCCTACACTATTTAAATATATTTAAGGGTAAACTATCCCAGATGCACATCTTAAAGGTCAAAATCCAGCTTTTGCACCTCAAAAATTTTTTGTACATAGAATGCCCCTAACGTTTCAAAACGTCCCACTACATGCACCTCTGTTAAGTCAAACCATTAGTCAAACCGTTAGTCAACCTTTTTTCACTATTTAGTACTATTCCAGTTATGGGCATTTTTATCCAATTTTTTTAAATTTTTTTTTCTTTCCTTCTTCTTCCTCTTTTCTCTCTCTTCCTCTTTTCTCTCTCTTTTTCTTCTCCTTTCTCTCTCTTCCATCTTTCTCTCTCCTTCTTTCTTCTTTCACTACACTTGTGAGTTCCACAAGATAAAAGTTTTTTGCATAATCTTTCACAGGAAAAATTCTTAAACCCACATCGTCGGACATCTTCCGTAGTCCCACAATAACACCTAGTTTTAACCAATTTTGGGCATGAAGGGCACGACCCCGGATGACACAGCAGGAGACAGTGGTGCCCACAGTTGTATTTTAGCGGTCTGCCACAAATTTCACCACAAGAATGAGGCAGTACCCAGGGATCATGAGGTGGATTTTCATGTTTCCCACAAAAACAGTAGTAATATTTAGGGATTTCGGATTTAGGGTATTCGATTCGGCATTTTGGGCAGTGCCAGAGAAGAGAATCATCCTTAACAGTGACGACACGTGAGGCAGCGCGAGCGACAGCGAGGTTGGCGCACTGTTGTGCCCAAGACTGAATGCAAAGGAGATGGAACACCGCAAAGCAACGGGAAGAGCAAGACCAACTGGGTTCTGTGGGTTTGATGCGCTCGAGGCATATTAGGCATGAAAGAGCGCCAGAGCGAGAAGAGGTAAGGAATGATTGGATCTTTATGAGATCATGCTGCTGAGGAGAGGAACAGTTGCCAGTCAGTTCCAGGTAGGATTTAAATATTGTGGAGGAGAGATCATTATGGCGGTGGTGGTGTTGATGGCCGGAAGTAGAAGGGGAATCGGAATCCGAGTCGGATGATGGCGGAGATAATGGTGGTGCTTGGGCGGCGGAGGGCATTTTGGGTTCTTGAAGGATCGTTTTTGGTACAATGGGCGTTCTTAACTGTCAATTTGGAGGCGCGGCAGAATTTTTCTTCTATTCCTTTTTTTCCAAAATAGAAAAAATATTGATCAATTCTTTATTATTCAAAAATTAGTTTATTTAAATTAAAAAAAAAGAAAGAAGAAAATTTAAGGTTTTTTGTGTCAACTCTTTGAATATTTTTGGTGATTTCTTAAAGAAACTTCTCAAAATCATAAATCAACTGATACTTCTTGTTGATTAATTTTTAAAATTGAATAATCATTAAATAAAATAAAATTAATTATTATTATTTGTTTGTATTTTTCTTTATTAATCAATAATAAAAAGATTTGTAATTAATCTTTACATTAAGGAATAATAAATAAAATATAATAGAAATAAGGAGAGAGAAAAAAGGAAGAGAGAGAAAAGAGGAAGAAGAAGGAAAGAAAAAAAAATTAAAATGTTTTTTTTAATTTTAAAAAAATTGGACATAAATGTCCCTAACTGGAATAGTACTAAATAGTGAAAAAATGTTGACTAACGGCAAAATTGAGTCACTAACGATTTGACTTAACAGAGGTGCATGTAGTGGGACGTTTTGAAACGTTAGGGGCATTCTATGTACAAAAAATCTTTGAGGTGCAAAAGCTGGATTTTGACCTTTAAGAGGTGCATCTGCGATAGTTTACCCTATATTTAATAATAGATAAATTGATATAAATAATTCTCAAACTATATATATTAATGTCCAAATTATTTTTTTAATAGAATTAATTCCCAAACTATGAATAAAGTGTAACATTCCTCATTCTGTTAAAAAATCTCCATTAAATTTTATTTAAAAAAAATTTCAAAGATATTTATGTCATTATTGTAAACAAATTTTCTTTGAATTTCTTGTAAATTGAAAATTACAATGTTTACGTGTAAGCAAATTATAATACTTTCCTTTACAAAGTCATCTTTTTATTAATTATCTGATTCGATCATTAATGACGTTTGTCGTTTGAAATTGATCTAATACATTTTGATATACATACACATTTAATAATATTTTAATATAATCCTTATTTTCTTTATCTCTGTTTCTAACAAATTAAGTTGTAAGAGAAATTAATGTTATATGTATAGTATATGAAAATTGAAGTTCTTTTTTCAAATAAAAAGAAAGCTTGTATTCTTTTTCTCTCTATATTATCTACCCACATAATCAATGAATGCATATAAACAAAGAATAATAATACTAATTACTTAGAAGGTTAAAAGAAACCTTCTTAACTTTATCATCCTCTCCTGAGGACAAGAGTGAGAAATATAATAGAGATTTTGGTCTTCACATATTTTTCTCCTCTTCTTCTTCTTCTTTAAATTTTTTTTTCTTTTTAAATTTGGAAAAGAGAAAAAATCTTCACCTAATCTTCGTTTTATATGTACCGATTAATTTTCTGCTGATCATTTGTTGGAAAATGAAAAAAAAAGTGGAAGAAAAGAAAAGAGAAGAAAAGCATGAAAATGAAGGAAATTGTGACGAAGAATATGAGAATCATATTATATATGTATTTCGAGTTAAATACCTTAGTTAATAAAGCGCATTTATGATTATTAATTTCTCTCAACCTCCCAATCTATTTTGTTATTTCCTTAAGGGCCATTTATAAATATGATTTTATTAGAAGAAATTATTTTAATGATTACATTACATATTTTATAGGAATAAAATTATCAAAAATCTTGAAAGAGCCTTTTATAAATGATAACATTTTTGATAAAAAAAAAAAAAAAAAAGACTAATTGAAGAATTTTAGTACAAATGAAAGTTATATCCTATGTTAGGCAGTAGGCTGGATCAAAGCCAATGATAAATTTTAGTCCATATTGATCATAAAGAAGACAATTTTTTCTATTAAACAACCATTGTGATGAAACCGATACACTTTATAATACTTTCATGGTTTTGCACTTGCAAATTTCTTGATTTAATTTACAAGAACATTAAATTCTTATATTAATATTACAGTAAATTATTATAGATGCATTCTTTACATTTCAAATTCCGTCTTGAAGTAAAATTCGTTCACAAAATATTTTTAAATTTTTAAAATATCCTACTATACGTTCTTCAATAAATTTTTGTCCTTAGATTAGATTTTTTTATAATTAGTCAATTCTTTTTATTTACAATTTTGTTCAGTATGAAAAAAAAATTAATCTAATTTTTATAAAAGGTAATTTTATAATTTTGAAATAAAAATAAACATGAAAACCCTAATTTTTCTTCTCTCTTCCACTCTTCTTCTTCCACTCATTTTTCTTCTTGTTTCTCTCTCCAATTAAAGCCCTCCTACTGCTCCTTCTTCTCCTCCTGATAGTTGCAATCATAAATCACCTGCAAGTATAGAAAGCTGCAGCAGCGACAACGTCAAACCTTCTGACCTACGACACTATGGACTTTTGCCATGGTTGTTGCACTCTTCACTCTTCTTATTCCACAAATGTAAAATTTAAAATTTGTAGACTAAGGATTTTTGTGTTGATCTTTTCTTGAGACTATATATATATATTGAACCGACATAAATTCCTCCAAGAAATGTAACTGATCCGTGGGCCAAGAAAACCCCCATGGTGACATAAATACCACTTTATGGGCCTCATAAAGTGGGGAGGTTACATATTTACTCCACCATTTATACTCCGTTACCCCTAAATGGTTAAAACATATACCCGTTACCCATAACGGTCGAAACAGTCCAGAATTATAACGGTACAATCAATATCAGACTCCTATAAAAGAGAGATCTGAAGATAAGGTAAGGATCTTTTCCTAATTTTCAAATATCATAGAAAATACTCTACTGACTTAAGCATCGGAGAGTTCACGGGGTACAAACTCCCCATCGAACCTACTTGTTTTGCAGGCTGCCCAGACGCTAAGACTGATACTCCGAGGTATCACGCACATCCAGCGAAGTACCGCATCCAGGCGCCTATACTTCTCAAACTACTTTTTCTCACTTCAAGCAGTTCATAAAGTCCTCTCAACAAGCCAACTACAAAGCTCTCCGAGTTCCCGACACTTTAAATTACTTTGTTACCCTTTGACAGATTCGTGCAGAATCAGTTTGGTTCCGTTACCGGGAACATTTATCTTACTTTCACAATCCTCAACCCTCAAAATCAACATGTCTCGATCTGAAGGACACACTGTTCGCCAGTCTTCTCTACGACAGGAGAGGACTAGGTTGTCCGTCTCCTCTGGTTCTCCAAGTTCCGGTCGCCGTCCGGTAGCGGAAAGGTTGGGGCCACAGCCAGGAACCTCTAGGCGCTCCTCAGACTTGCGAGAGCAACTTAATTCCAAGAGGATAGAAGATACAAAAAAAATTGAGAAGGCTGCAGAAAGAGAACGAACAACTCAAACAAGATCAAGAAGCGGGATCAAGCGCTCTCACAACAATGGCTAAAACTGAGAGCTGAATTCAGAAAGGCTGGAGCAGATCTTCCCCCGCCGAGATTGTCCGGAGCCTTAGAGCTTCCACAACGGACCCACACGGCAACCAGGAAAGATGACAGGCGTGGAGCACGCACGAGCAGACAACCGGCCGTTAGCGAAGTAGGGGAAAGTCACCATTCCTCTAGGCCAGTTCATAAAAAGTTTGCCAAAAAGCGGTCCCCAGAAGGTATCCCAGAGACCGGAAAGAATCCCACCAAAGTTCACAAGTCCAGATCAATAGAACTGGGGCCTTTTGTCAAATGGATCCAAGACGTTACCCCGGATTCAAATCTTAAGCTTCCGCAGTTTGTTCTATACTCGGGCTCATCAAAGCCCATCGAGCACATATGTCGGTACAAGTCGGCCATGGGACTAGTCACAAACGACGAGGCTATCCTATGCCGAGCTTTTCCGACTACATTATCCGACAAAGTGGTAACTTGGTTCACATCTCTTAAAAAGGATTCCATTGATTCATGGAATACAATGGAGAAGATGTTCCTAGACAAATTCAGCACTGCAGGAACGATTCCAAAAACCAGGGGAGATCTTGCCAACATCAAGCAACGAGAAGGCGAATCGTTGCTTTCATTTTTGGATAGGTTCAAGAAAACCAATGAGGAGATTGAAGGGATCAGTCAAGACACGGTGATCACGTGTTTTGAAGGAGGGTTCAGGTCGCGAATGTTATACACCGAACTCCAACTCCGCAAACCAGAGATAATTGGAGAAATGTTCAACATAGCCAGGAAAGTAGCCCTGGCTGAAGGCACTGCGACTGAGCCGACCTAGAAAAGAAAGGATAAACAACCCGAGCAACCGAAACAGGTGGCCTCGAATTTCCCAGAACGGAAGGACAAAAATCGAGGTAAGAAATCTAAAACGTTTACACCTTTGAATGTCCCAAAGGAAAGTTTAATTGCAGTCCTGAAGGCACAGACGTACACCTCGCGGGATAAGACCAAGTTTTGTGGATTCCACAGAGACTAGGGTCACACAACGGAGGAATGCTTCCAACTGAAGCGAGCCATCGAAAAGCTCATTCAGGAAGGATGTTTGAAGGAATACATTGCTGGTGTACAACAGCAAAAAGACAAGAGAGAAAGGGCAATCAACATGATTAACCCAGAGCTGGGCTCGGTGAGGAAAATAAAGAAGAGAATCTATAATCTCACCAAATCATACCTCGTCCCGAAGTATGAGTTCGAGCAACAGGAAGTCATTACTTTCACCAATGAAGAGCTAGAAAGTAATGAGGAAGCTAAAGTCAGTCCTATAGTCATCGAAGTGCGGATGACTAGAGAAGGGATTGACAAGTGTACAGTAAAGAGAGTACTAGTTGACACTGGAGCAACGAGAAACATCATGTATTGGCGATGTTTCGAAGAAATGGGCTTGAGAGAAGAACATCTCAAGACAAGCAGAATGGTGCTGGAAGGGTTCACACCACAGAAAGTACCAGTTAAAGGAACGATAAGATTGCATGTCACCCTTGGGGAAGGGGACAAAGCACGAACGGAGGAGGTCAAGTTCTATGTGGTAGACTTAGAATCTCCTTACAACGCGATAGTGGGAACACCTTTCCACGCAGCTTTTGATCTGGTAATCTCTACTTCACATCAGCAAGTGAAGTTCCACACCTCGCGAGGTGTTGGATTTGTAAGAAGCAGCCCTCGAAGTTTGCTAGGGCAGATAATGAAGATAAAGAGATAGAGAGACTCTCCCGACAAAGTCGAAAGGGTCAATGGGGTGACTGAAGATAGCGACCTAGGGGTGCAAGGAGACGCGGAGAAACAAAATTGCAACCCAGTCTCTGAAGTATCACGGGATAAAGAATATGACGAGGTGGAAATAAATCCCACCTATCCTAAACAACTCGTCAAAATCGGGAGAGACATGCCAAATCAACTCAGGTAAGACCTCATCAAATTTCTCAAAGAGCACCAACAGAGCTTTGCATGGTGCACAGAGGATACGCCCGTAATCGACACCTCAGTTGCAGAGCATGCCTTAAATATAGACCCAACAGACCGCCCAATCAAACAAAAGTCCAGACAATTCGGCGAAGAAAAAATACAAGGCATGAAGGAAGAGGTAAATAAGCTTTTGCAAGCGGGATTCATTCGCGAGATAAAATATCCCACTTGGCTCGCCAACGTGGTGATGGTTAAAAAATCTACCGGCAAATGGAGTATGTGCGTGGACTACACAGACCTCTATAAGGCCTGCCCCAAAGATTGCTACCCACTACCTCGAATCGACGCGCTGGTGGATTCAATAGCAGGGTACAAGTACCTGAGCTTCATGGACGCATTTTCCGAGTATCATCAAATATAAATGAAGCCCAGCGATCAGGTACATACCTCGTTCCGAGCTGCAGGGGCCATTTACTGCTATAATGTCATGCCCTTCGGGTTAAAGAATGTAGGGGAGACGTATCAGCAAATGATGAATTATATCCTCCAAAGTCAAATCGGAAGGAATATAGAAGCATATGTAGATGACATGGTGGTTAAAACTTGGCGAGGTACAACCTCAAGCTCAATCCTACGAAGTGCATGTTTGAGGTAAAATCCGGCAAGTTTGTAGGCTTCATGACATCTGAACGAGGGATTGAGGCCAACCCTGAAAAATTGGAGGCCATAGCCCGGCTCACTTAGCCCAAATGTATCAAAGATATCCAAAGGCTGAATGGATGCATCGCAGCATTAGGAAGGTTTGTTTCAACGTCGGCAGAGAGATGTCTCCCATTCTTCAAAGCTTTGAAAAATTCAAAGAATAACTTTGTCTGGACTCCGGAATGCAGCCAAGCCTGGGAAAGTTTGAAAGATTATCTACTGAATCTTCCTTTGCTACGACCTCCGAACAGTGGTGAGATACTCTTCTTGTATTTATCATTTTCGGATGTGATTGTGGCGTTGGTTCTGATCAAGGAAGATGGGATGAAGCAGCACCCTGTATATTTCGTCAGTAAAGTTTTAAATGATGCGGTGTTCAGATACTCTAATATCGAGAAGTTGGCATATGCTTTGGTTATTTCCGCAAGAAAATTGAGACCCTACTTTGAGTCTTATCCTATCGTGGTCTACACTAATGCTCCACTAAAGCAAGTCTTTCACAAGCTGGACCAATCTGGAAGAATGCTGCGCTGGTCTATTGAGTTGTGCAAGCAAGATATTACATTCAAACCTCGCACAGCTATCAAAGCACAAGCCCTGGCAGATTTCCTCGCAGAAGGCTCGTTCACGGAGGGCAGCTTGGAGATGGCCGAGCCTACCAAAGAGCCATGGGAGCTGAAAGTCGACGGAGCAGTAAACTCCAGCGGAGTCAGAGCTGGACTTGTATTGACATCACCAAACAAAGAGTACTCAGAAATGCGGGCCATCAAATTAAAGCCCGATCTTTCAAACAACCAAGCGGAGTACGAAGCGCTGATAAAAGCATTAGAATGGGCCCATGAGGCAAACATCCGATCTCTAAAAGTATACAGCGATTCACAACTGGTGGTGAATCAAGTCCAAGGGACTTACGCAGTGCAATCAGAAGGATTACAGCCTTATGTAGACAAGGCCAGAAATTGGAGAGATAAATTTCCTTCCTTCTCGCTGTCCCTAATCAGCAGGAAAGACAACCAGCAACTAGACAAACTGGCAAAGATCGCATAAGGAGAAACGCCCAACGAGGAGGACATTCCTATTGAAGTAACATGCACGGATGTTGAACCAGAAGCCATCCAGTGCCTACGCCCTACTTCGACAAGCTGGGATGAAGAAATAAAGAACTTCATCCGACATGGGACTCTTCCAAACGACGTTATCCGGGCACGACAAGTCAAAAGACATTCTGCAAGATACACAATTCACGAATATGTATTATACAGACGGTCCTTCACAAGGCCTCTACTTCGTTGTATCCCTCCGTCTCAAGTAGATGACCTGTTAGCCGAAGTACACGAAGGAGTGTGTGGAGGACACCCGGGGGCCCGAGCTTTAGCAGAACGAGTAATCAACCAAGGTTATTATTGGCCGACGCTCAAGGAGGATGCCAGAAAGTATGTTAAAAAATGTGAAACTTGTGAAATTTTCGGGACTTGATATGCATAAATCATATAATGTTTTTAGCATGTTTTAGGCATAATTTAGGGTGAAATTGAGGACAAATCGGTCTTAATTGTTTATTATTAACTCAATTTCACAGTTTTCATGATTTTGGAAGTGTCAGGTGAAAAGTAGAAGAAAATGGCAAATTTCAGGGCAAAAACGCAATTTTTCAGAAGTTTGGACTTCGGGGAGGGCGTCCAGGACTCGGGACGGCCGTCCTGACCTGGTCAACGGACCGGGACGGGCGTCCCGAACCAGAAAGTCAAGTCCCACATCGAATTTTTGAGAGAAAATCACTCCAGAAAGCTGCTATAAATACCCCAGGCCTCCCTCAGTTGAATTCATCCCTCTCCACTCGATCTGAGTCATTCAGTGGTTTCTAGTGTACAATTCTCTAGTACACAACTCACTCAGAGACTCAGATTTCAGTAGAAGTTTTCTTTCTTTCCTTTTTGTTTTCGTTTTTCTTAGTTTCTGAGAATTAGTCTCAGATCCTAGGGTTCGATAGATAGGTTCATTTTTGGTATTCATAGAATACCCGGGATTTCGATAGATAGGTTCACATGGCTGGGCTTAAGCTGGGTATTCAGGTAAAGCCCAGTTACTAGGTTGAGGAAGCGTCCTCCGAAGGTTCTGGTGAACAGAGTCGGGGCGAGCAATACGACATATACAGCAGTACGCTCCATCGGCGAGACTACGTAAAGGGTGATTTCTTTATGGCATCAGTCCCCCTGTCCCTCTCTTATATGTTGTTATTGTGTTGTTCCAAAAATTGATTATGAATACGAGATTACGATTATTATGAATATCTGTTTACATGTTGAAGATGTTATGTTTTTCCGGAAATAGCCACCTGCTAAATATTCACTATATCTGCATTTTTAATGTGCTCTTTTAAACTAAAGTTAGGGTTATAGACAATTCCTAACCACGGTCTCATCATAACCTGTTTAGTTTAACAGGCATCAATTAGTATTGGTGTCTGCCATGCTAGATAAAATAACTTGTGGAACACCCTACCTGTTAAAGTAGTCTAGGTAGGGGCCGAGCTGAGTCCGATTATGCCGGCGGCTAGGGCAAGCGGTATGATCCCCGAAGTGACATAGGACTTTCATGGATGCCTTCGTCCCGAACCGTGAGTAGGGCCGTCATTAAGGTAGGGCGGTTTATTAGAGACCTCGGATGTGGTACGCCTTTAGACACAGAACATAGTTGCAATCCAGGCTAAGATATATCTAAAATACTCGAAGATAGGTCAATCAACATGTAGGAACAGTATAACATAAAATCAGGACATTATCTAGAACACACTTTTAGGATTAATTAGACTTAAACCTAGTGGAGAATGGATCACCCTCTCATCAAAGTTATTGATGAAGATTGCATAACTGGATCATAAGATAAGAGTTAGGATTAAAAGGCTAGTTACTACTAAGTCGTTGCCACTTTCTTGGGAGTACGATATTAATAAAATAAAATCGTAGATACTTTCCAACAGACTAGCTACACGATAGGTACTCTGCCTTAGGTTCTGATTGATTAAGTGACATAAATTGAATGCTAAAGTGACAGTTATTAAGACTCAGTCCTTAATTACTCATAATCAACATAGGTAAATAAAGCCTATCTTTTAGCATACCAATCAGAACGCATCAGATTTTTGGCGCCGTTGCCGGGGAAATATCATAATGAATTTAGGATTATTGGCCACAATTCTAGGAGCTTATGATAGGTAACGGTAGTAACCTAGACCTTAGACTTACACTTATCTTACACTAGTTAGACAATCACTTTCCTAAATATAGGATTATCATAACTAATTAATTTTAGATGTTATCTGGAATAAAGACACTTAGGATAATCAAATTTTAGAAAATCATTCTAAAACCATATTGAGGGAATTTAAGTGCTTTCGAAAGATATAAAAAGAAAAAAAAGTTTAAAAATTTAAAAACCGAAAAAAATTGTACTTTTCTTGTTCAATGGTAAGTTTTTTTCTTCTTTTCTCTTTTCCCTATCTCTTGCGTTATTTCCCTTTCATATTTGAATAGTTGTTTGTTTTCTTTTCTTTCTTTTTTTTTCCAAATTTTTAATTTTTTCACTTTCCCTGTAACCCCACTAACCAGTTTGCTCAGGCTAAAACGTATTCTTCTCTGTAGTTGCATGACTAGAACTTCAGAAGCTAACCTTGAAACACCAGTTGAGAATCCTGAACGTCTCATTCGTACAGCTAATAGGCGAAGAACAGAGATGGCTGCTAAAAGACCTACCCTCGAATCTTACATCCAGCCACAGACTATCCCAGTCTCATCTGCCATCCGAATCCCTGGGAACCCTCGCTATGATCTCAAACCGAATGTGATCCAGCTGATTATAAATCGGGTTCAGTTTGGAGGAACTATAGCCGAGAATCCACTGGAACACCTATCTGATTTCTCTTCTCTCTGCGAAGGCCTCAAGGGAGACCATACTGCAGAAGTAACTAAACTCAACCTTTTTCCCTACTCACTGAGGGACAGAGCAAAGAGATGGTTGGCCCAGCTACCTACTAGCTCCATCACCTCTTGGGACGAGTTAAGCAAAGCCTTCCTAGAAGAGTACTACTCTGCAGCAAGAGTCCTAGAATATCGAAGGGCTCTATCTAGTTTCACTCAAGCTGCTGATGAGACAGTGATCGAAGCTTGGGACAGATTCAAGGAGATACTTAGGCTCTGCCCCCAACATGGACTTACTGAAGCATTGCTGATCCAGCAATATTACGGGGGTATGTCAGACATGGGTAAGCAAATTCTTGATGGACTCAATCCTCAGAGCGGTTTCAATGGAATGAGTGATGTAGATGCTAGAAACGCTCTGGAGAGACTCTACAGGAATAGCAAGAACTGGCGCACAAGTGGCCGAGCTAAGAAGCAACCAGTGAATGTAGTCGTTGCCTCCACTGATGATCAATTTGAGGCACTGAAGGCCAGCATTACTAATCAGCTGAATGCCTTCCAACAAGGGAAAAGCGTTCAGTTAGTATACCATGTCTGCGAATTTTACCAAGGACCACATTTCAGTGGAGATTGTTATGGTAATGGGATATTAACTATTCCAGAGGATATGGAACAAGTGGATGCAGTGAATTCTGCTCCTATAGGAAATACCTACAATCCCACTTGGAAGAACTAGCAGGGATTTGGCTGGAGAAACAATTCCGGGACTACTAACTTCCAGAAAAGAGTACCTCAACAACTGCCATATCCGCAGAACCAGCAAGTCGCTCTGCCTGCACCAAGGAACTACATCGTTCCAGCTGACCCCATGCAAGAATCCAACAGGAAGATCCAAGAAGCTCACGCAGAGAGAATCCAGCAGAACGAGAACAGACAGAAGCAGACCGAGCAAACAATCAGAAACACACAAGCTGCTATACAAACTTTAGAGAGACAAATGGGTCAGCTATCCACCCATTTCTCTCACAGGTCCCAGGGAACGCTACCAAGCAACACTGAGACCAACCCTCAAACTGAATGCAAGACTATCACTCTAAGATTTGGTAAAATTCTATCTCCATCTCCACCCAAACCATCTGACCCTCCTATTCTTGTGCAGGAACCGGAAGAAGGCTCCAAGAACCCAACGCCGACGGATGTCGAAATCGAAGTAGCAAGGAAAGGGAAGACAGAGTTTATTCCTTAGTACCGGCCAAAAGTACCTTACCCTGCCAGACTTATGCACAATAAAGATAAGGAGCAATTTGAAAAGTTTCTTAAGAATTTTAGTCAGATTCATGTTAATTTACCTTTACTTGATGTTATTTCTGAAATGCCAAAGTATGCTAAGTTTTTAAAAGAAGTTGTTAGTAATAAAATAAAAATTTGACATGGACAAGGTGGTTCTTAATGAAGAATGTTCGGCGGTCCTGTTGAATAAACTACCGTCTAAACAGAAAGATCCTGGTTGTTTTACCTTGCCATGTACAATTGGAAATATTACTAACATGCATGCATTAGTAGACTTAGGAGCTAGTATCAATCTTATGCCATCCAGTTTATTTGATAAATTAGGATTGCATGATTTGAAAACTACTAGGATGTGCATACAACTTGCAGACAGGACAGTCAAAATCCCCAAAGGAATAATTGAAGATCTCTTAGTAAAGGTCGGAAAATTTGTATTTCCTGTGGATTTTGTTGTCATGGATATGAATGGGGAAGGAGGAGTGCCCCTAATCCTAGGTCGACCATTTCTAGCTACCTCAAAAGCATTAATAGACATCAGTAATGGTCAAATCAAGTTAAGGGTAGGAAATGATGACATCACTTTTGATCTAAATGAAACCCTTAGGTATCCCATGCATTTAGATGATAATTATTTTTGTGTGGATGCCATGGAACACTTGATTGCAATTAACGTGACAGACCTATGCTCAAAATATCAAGTCCTGAGTGAGGACTCCCTAGAATTAGAGGAGTCTGAACTTAGCTCTTCTGAAAATGAAATTACTTCTGATAGTTTCACTGAGATAGGTGATGACGAGATGAAGAAAGAACGAACCTCGTTTGAAGATCCACCAGACTTAGAGCTGAAGGAACTACCCACTCATCTGTGCTACGAATTCCTAGATGACAACAAGAAACTTCCCATTATTCTTGTAGCTGATCTGACTGCAGAACAAAGGAAGCGGACTGTGGACATGTGCAGAAAGTATAGAAGAGCCTTTGCCTACAAAATTGCAGACATTCCAGGTATTAATCAAAGCTTTTGTTCGCATAAGATTTTTCTAGAAAACGAGTATAAGCTATGTGTGCAACCTCAAAGGAGGTTGAATCCTAATGTGTGTGATGTTGTTAAGAAAGAGGTCATTAAACTGTTAGATGCAGGACTTATCTACCCTATCTCAGATAGTGAGTGGGTAAGCCCGGTGCAGGTAGTACCTAAGAAAGGCGGATAACAGTTGTTAGGAATGAGCATAATGAACTAATCCCTACGAGAACTGTCACTGGTCATCGTGTATGCATAGACTATAGAAAACTAAATACGGCCACACGAAAAGATCACTTCCCCCTTCCTTTTATTGATCAAATGTTAGAAAGACTATCTGGACACATGTTTTATTGCTTTCTTAATGGGTTTTCTGGTTATTTTCAAATTCCTATTTCCCTTGAGGACCAGCATAAAACTATGTGTTCACATGCCCTTTTGGAACATTTGCATATAGAAGGATGCCTTTTGGTTTGTGTAATGCACCTGCTACATTTCAACGTTGTATGACTGCTATCTTTGAGGACATGTTAGGAAAATCTATGGAAGTATTTATGGATGACTTTTCTGTTTTGGTAATTCATTTGAGGTTTGTCTAAAGAACTTGGAGTTAATGTTGAAACGTTGTATAAAATCTAACCTGGTTTTAAATTGGGAAAAATGCCACTTCATGGTAAAGAGGGAATGTTTTAGGACATAAGATCTCACACCTAGGTATGGAAGTAGACAAGGCAAAAATTGAAGTTATTTCGAAACTACCTCCTCCCAAAAATGTGAGAGCCGTTAGAAGTTTTTTGGGACACGCTGGCTTTTATCGTAGGTTTATAAAAGATTTTTCATTAATAGCCAGGCCGTTGACCAATTTACTCGGAAAAGATGTTCCATTTGTCTTTGATGAGAAATGTCTAAAAGCTTTTAATAGACTTAAGGAACTCTTAACTACTGCACCTATCATGACGTCACCAGACTGGAGTCTACCTTTTGAGCTTATGTGTGATGCTAGTGACTATGCAGTAGGAGTAGTTTTAGGACAAAGACATGATAAGAAATTTCGGGTAATATATTATGCTAGTAAAACCTTAACTGATGCTCAGGAAAATTACACTACGACAGAAAAGGAATTATTAGCAGTAGTATATGCATTTGATAAGTTTCGATCTTATCTAGTCCTGTCTAAAACTATTGTTTATACTGATCATTCTGCATTAAAATACATGTTCAATAAAACCGACGCAAAACCAAGATTAATTAGATGGGTTTATTGCTTCAAGAATTGACATAGAAATTCGGGATAAGAAAGGGGCAGAAAACTAGCCGCGACCACCTGTCAGGCTAGAGAATCCGACCCTAGAAGCCATTGATGAAACAATCATATCTGATAAATTTCCGGATGAGAATCTATGTGCATTATTTGCTATTTTCTCACCCCTTGGTTTGCAGATATAGCAAATTACTTGGCAGCCCGGACTCTCCCTAGTGATATCACTGCTCAACAAAGAAGAAAATTCTTTGCTGACTTGAAATGTTACTATTGGGAAGATCCTTTTCTATTTCGAATATGTGCAGATCAGATGATCAGGAGATGTGTCTCTCAAGAAGAAGGCTTCCAAATTCTGGAGCACTGTCACTGCGGACCAACAGGCGGTCACTTAGCTGCAGCTAATACCGCCCGAAAAGTGTTAGAAGCGGGCTTCTACTGGCCTACCATATTCAAAGATGCCGCAGCATTAGATCGTGCGATGCCTGTCAGAAAGCTGGAACCATATCTTCTCGAGACAGTCTACCCCAACAGGCAATTCAAAGTGTAGAAATATTTGACATATGGGGTATAGACTTCATGGGTCCGTTTCCTTCCTCTTTTGGTATGAAGTACATAGTACCTGTAGAATATTTTTCAAAATGGCCTGAGGCACAGGCCCTACCTACTAATGATGCTAGAGCCGTATGCAAATTCCTTAAGCAGATTTTCGCCAGGTTTGGATGTCCAAAAGCCCTAATCAGTGATCGAGGTACGCACTTCTGCAACTCTCAATTGCAGAAGGTACTCCAGCAGTACGGAGTTTAGCATCGCATTTCCACAGCCTACCATCCTCAAACCAACGGGCAGGCTGAGGTAACCAATAGGGGAATAAAGAGAATCCTAGAAAAGACTGTGGGTGTTAACCGTAAGGATTGGGCAAATAAACTGGAGGATGCATTATGGGCCTTCCGTACAGCATACAAGACCACTACGGGGTTCTCACCCTATCGACTAGTCTACGGAAAAGCATGCCACCTTCCGGTTGAACTTGAACATAGAGCTTACTGGGCAGTGCAAAAATGCAATCTGGACGATAAGTTAACTAAGGAACACCGGATTCTACAACTCAATGAATTGGATGAGTGGAGGCTCAAAGCCTATGAGAACTCACATCAGTTCAAGATGACAAGTAAACTCCGGCATGACAGACGACTCAGAGCCCAGAAAAATTTTGAACCAGGCGATAAGGTATTGTTGTACAACTCACGTTTCAAATTTTTCCCAGGAAAGCTGCGTAGCTGTTGGTCAGGACCGTTCACGATCACAGAAGTATCACCTTTCGGAGCATGTGACATCATGGATTCTAACGGCATTATTCAAAAAGTAAACGGACAATGCCTGAAGATTTACAAAGAGCCGTTTGACTCGTCCGAGCAGACTGTGGACTTCACAGACTAAGGGAGTATCTCTTTCATTTTATTTATTATTTTGTTATGCTCCTTCTTACCCGTAGTTAGTTGAATAAGTGTGGGGTAAGAATCTTTTCTGTTTTATTTCTTGTTTTCAAATAAGTGTGGGGTAGTTTAGATATGCATGAACACTGAGGACAGTGTCAGACTCAAGTGTGGGGTAGCAGTGCACAGTGCACAGTGCACTGTAGTGAGAATTTTTGCATGATTTTGTTTGTTTTCCCCATATTTTCACACCCTTCCAAAAAAAAATTTTCTTTCAAAATTTTCATTCTTTCAGACTTCTAAATGCAGTATGATTGGTTAAACATTGCTTATGTCTATGATATGTAAGTAGAATGTTATGGTTAATAGGAAGCAATGTGATAGCTATCTTGAACTAATTGATTAGGAATAGGGAATTCCTGATAACTGAGCACAACTTTATCTGGATTAGAGACCTCAGCCAATTACCTTTTCAAGACTTAACTAGATAAAATTAGACTAGTTGTGGATGTTGTGACAATTAGAATGACTAGATGAGACTCTGAACTAAAAGTGAAAAGAAATAAAAGAAAGTTAATTAAATAAGGGTAGTAGCGAAGACCTCAGCGGCCTTCGCTACTCGAGCACCACTCCTTCAGAGAACTTAAAGCCTGATGCCCTAAGGTCATGTAGGTCTGGGAGTCATCGGAGTGGGACTCGCTACATGTGTAGTTGAAGTTGACGTGTTCTAAGCAGACTCAAAATACCCTACATCTATAAAGAAAATCATAAATGCTAAATCATTAAAAATCTGATCACCAAGGCTCAGAACTCAGAAAGTTGTCTTTTGTTATTATGTCTAGCAACAGGGTCGAGATATTATCTGGTGATAGTTAAGACGAGAGTATGTTGTGTTGACTATCTGGTCTAGACTAGTACACACACTACACATCAGGAAGACCTTGTGACTAAGAAAGGAGTTCAACCTAGTTATTAAGTTGTTTTCTGCTTAACTACAACAACCTGCTAGAGACATTTGAGACCTTGTCATAGCAACCTGACCAGTCAGACCTGTGTTAAGAATTGTCTAAATAAATTTTTGGAATAAAAACATGACTAGGAATTTAAGTGACTGCACAATGATTTAGAATCACTAACTTCAAGTAGACTTTTCTTGAGGACAAGCAAAAAGGTAAGTGTGGGGTTATCTGATATGCATAAATCATATCAAGTTTTTAGCATGTTTTTAGGCATAATTTAGGGTGAAATTGAGGGCAAATCGGTCTTAATTGTTTATTATTAACTCAATTTCACAGTTTTCATGATTTTGGAAGTGTCAGGTGAAAAGTAGAAGAAAATGGCAAATTTCGGGGCAAAAACGCAATATTTCAGAAGTTTGGACTTCGGGGAGGGCGTCCCGGTTCAGGACGGGCGTCCAGGACTCGGGACGGCCGTCCTGACCAGGTCAACGGACCGGGACAGGCGTCCCAATCTGGGACGGGCGTCCCGAACCAGAAAGTCAAGTCCCACATCGAGTTTTTGAGAGAAAATCACTCCAGAAAGCTGCTATAAATACCCCAGGCCTCCCTCAGTTGAATTCATCCCTCTCCACTCGATCTGAGTCATTCAGTGGTTTCTAGTGTACAATTCTCTAGTACACAACTCACTCGGAGACTCAGATTTCAGTAGAAGTTTTCTTTCTTTCCTTTTTGTTTTCGTTTTTCTTAGTTTCTGAGAATTAGTCTCAGATTCTAGGGTTCGATAGATAGGTTCGTTTCTGGTATTCATAGAATACCCGGGATTTCGTTAGGAGATCCTAAGAGGGCTCTAGGCGTTCGAAGAGTCAGTCCACAAGGCTGGGCTTAAGCTGGGTATTAAGGTAAAGCCTAGTTACTAGGCTGAGGAAGCGTCCTCAGAAGGTTCTGGTGAGCAAAGTCGGGGCGAGCAATACGACATATACAACAGTACGCTCCATCGGTGAGACTACGTAAAGGGTGATTTCTTTATGGCATCAGTCCCCCTGTCCCTCTCTTATATATTGTTATTGTGTTGTTCCAAAAATTGATTATGAATACGAGATTACGATTATTATGAATATCTGTTTACATGTTGAAGATGTTATGTTTTTCCGGAAATAGCCACCTGCTAAATATTCACTATATCTGCATGTTTAATGTGCTCTTTTAAACTAAAGTTAGGGTTATAGACAATTCCTAACCACGGTCTAATCATAACATGTTTAGTTTAACAGGCATCAATTAGTATTGGTATCTGCCATGCTAGATAAAATAACTTGTGGAACACCCTGCCTGTTAAAGTAGTCTAGGTAGTAGCCGAGTTGAGTCCGATTATGCCGGCGGCTAGGGCAAGCGGTATGATCCCCGAAGTGACATAGGGCTTTCATGGATGCCTTCGTCCCTAACCGTGAGTAGGGCCGTCATTAAGGTAGGGCAGTTTATTAGAGACCTCGGATGTGGTACGCCTTTAGACACAGAACATAGTTGCAATCCAGGCTAAGATATATCTAAAATACTCGAAGATAGGTCAATCAACATGTAGGAACAGTATAACATAAAATCAGGACATTATCTAGAACACACTTTTAGGATTAATTAGACTTAAACCTAGTGGAGAATGGAACACCCTCTCATCAAAGTAATTGATGAAGATTGCATAACTGGATCATAAGATAAGAGTTAGGATTAAAAGGCTAGTTACTACTAAGTCATTGCCACTTTCCTGGTAGTACGATATTAATAAAATAAAATCGTAGATACTTTCCAACAGACTAGCTATACGATAGGTACTCTGCCTTAGGTTTTGATTGATTAAGTGACATAAACTGAATGTTAAAGTGACAGTTAGTAAGACTCAGTCCTTAATTACTCATAATCAACATAGGTAAATAAAGCTTATCTTTTAGCATACCAATCGGAACGCATCAGGACTATACCTCAACTGCCCTCGATTGAACAAACCCCGGTAGTGGTAGCCTGGCCATTCGACATGTGGGGTATGGATTTAATGGGAAAGTTCCCAAGGTGATGCGTTCCGATTGGTATGCTAAAAGATAGGCTTTATTTACCTATGTCGATTATGAGTAATTAAGGACTGAGTTTTACTAACTGTCACTTTAGCATTCAATTGTTGTCACTTAATCAATCAGAACCTAAGGCAGAGGGTGATTCATTCTCCACTAGGTTTAAGTCTATTTAAGCCTAAAAGTGTTTTACAGATAATGTCCTGACTCTATGTTATACTGTTCCTACATGTTGATTAACCTATCTTCGAGTATTTTATACATGTCTTGGCCTGGATTGCAACTACGTACTGAGTCTAAAGGTGTACCACATCTGAGTCAACTGATAAACCGCCCCACCGCCATTGACGGCCCTACTCACGGTTCGAGCTAAAGGCATCCATGAAAGCCCTATGTCACTTAGGGGATCATGCTGCTCGCCTTAACGCCGGCATAAAAACTCAACTCAGCCTACTTAGACTTCTCTAACAAACAGGGTGTTCTGTAGGTTATTTTATCTAATATGGCAGACACCAATACTAATTTATGCATGTTAAACTAAATAGGTTATGAATAGACCGTGGTTAGGAATTGTCTATAACCCTAAATTTAGTTTAAAAGAAACTACATTAGACATGCAGACATAATGAATATTAAGGAGGTGGCCATTTTCGGAAAATCATAAGAACTTCAACATGTATAACAAATACTCATAAAATCATAATCCAATATACATAATAAATATTTGGACGAACACAATACAAACATATAAAGATAGGGACAGGGGGACTGATGCCATAAAGAATTCACCCTTTACTTAGTCTCGCCGATAGAGCAACTGCTTGTATATGTTGTACTGCTCGACCCGACTCTGCTCAACAGAACCTTCGGAGGACGCTTCCTCAGCCTAGTAGTTGGACTTTACCTTAATACCCAGCTTAAGCTCAGCCTTGTGGACTGACTTTTCGAACGCCTAGAGCCCTCTTAGGATCTCCTAACGAAATCCTGGGTATTCTATGAATACCAGAAACGAACCTGTCTATCGTATCCTAGGATCTGAGACTAATTCTCATAAACAAAGAAAACGAGACACTATCTAAGAAAAATAATCTTCTACTGACTCAGATCGAGTGGAGAGGAATGATTTCAACTGAGGAAGGCCTGGGGTATTTATAGCAGCTTTCTGGAGTGAATTTTTCCAAGAATTTCGATGTGGGACTTTGACCAGGCATCCGGGACGCCCGTGCTGGATTGGGATGCCTGTCCTGGATTGGGATGCCCGTCCTGGCCTGTTGACCTGGTCAGGACGGCCTTCCCGAGTCCTGGACGCCCGTCCTGGCCTGTTGACCAGGCCAAGACACCCATCCTGATTCTGGACGCCTACCCCGATGTCTGAACTTCTGAAAAATTGCGTTTTTGCCTCAAAATTTGCCATTTTCTTCTACTTTTCACCTGACACTTCCAAAATCACAAAAACTATGAAATTGAGTTAATAACAATAAATTAAGACCGATTTCCTATCAATTTCACCCTAAATTATGCCTAAAAACATGCTAAAAATGTGATATGATTTATGCATATCAGATAACCCCACACTTAGCTTTTTGCTTGTCCAGAAGCAAAGTCTACCTGAAGTTAGTGATTTTAAATCATATGTGTAGTCACTTAAATTTCCTAGTCATGTTTTTATTCCAAAAATTATTCAGACAATTCACAACATAGGTCTGACTGGTTAGGATGCTATGACAAGGTCTCAAATGTCTCTAGTAGATTATTATAATCAAGCAGGTTTAACAACTTAACAACTAGATTGAACTCTTCTCTCAGTCACAAGGTCTTCCTGATGTGTAGTGTGTGTACTAGTCTAGACCAGATAGTCAACACAATATACTCTCGTCTTAACTACTACCAGATTACACTTCGACCCGTCGCTAGACAGACTAACAACAGACAACTTTCTGAGTTCTGAGCTTTGGTGATCAGATTTTTAATTATTTAGCATTTATTGATTTTTTTCTTTTATAGATTTTCCAGGGTATTTTGAGTCTGCTTTAACACGTCAACTTTAACTACCAATGTAGCGAGTCCCACTCCGATGACTCCTAGGCCTACACGACCTTAGGGCATCAGGCTTTATGTTCCCCTAAGGAGTGGTGCTCGAGTAGCAAAGGCCGCTAGCAAACTACCCTATTTAATTAACTCTTTTTCTTCTTTTCACTTTTAGCTCAGAGCCTCATCTAGTCATTCTAATTGCCAATACATCCACAACTGGTCTAATCTTATCTAGTTAAGTTTTGAAAGGGTAATTAGCTGAGGTCTCTAATCCAGACTAAGTTGTGCTCAATTATTAGGAATTCCCTATTCCTAATCAATAAGTTCAAAATAGTCATCACATTGTCTCCTACTAATCATAAATTCTACACACATATCATAGACATCAGCAATATTTTACCAATCATACTGCATTTTGAAGTCTGAAGGAATGAAAAATTTTGAAAATTTTTGGAAGGGTGTGAAAATACGGGGAAAACATGCAAAATCATGCAAAACGTTTTCTCAAACTACTACAGTACACTGTGCACTGCTACCCCACACTTAAGTCTGACACTGTCCTCAGTGTTCATGCATATCTAAATTACCCCACACTTATTTGAAAAGAAGAAGAGATAGAAACAAAACAGATAGCTCATACCCCACACTTATTCGACTAACTAAGGGTAAGAGAGAAAATAAAGCAACAAAACAAGAAGGATAATAGAAATAACAAAACAGAACACAAAACAAAGAAAATAAAATAAAAGTAGAGGAATATGAGGATTAGAAAAACTCCCTTCATGTCTCGAGCAGAAGGGTCTTCTCTGATCTGTCAATTGGCTCTTCACCTTAGCCATGTGCTATTGCTGAGGCGTTCTTGACTCTGTAAGCTCTAGATACTGGAACGGATGACGTCAGCTCCGATCCTTCATTGTTGAGCTCCAGGTAGTGGCCTATCCATTTGATGAATGACTCAAGCCCCAAGGACTGTTTCCTCGAATCATTTGCAAAGTTTCTCGTAATCGTAGCAACGTATCCAGAAGGAACGTGTCTAGGAATGAGACTTCCTTGGATTTGTGTGCCTACCTGCCAATGTCAGTGAAGGTATTGCACACTTGGTAGATCACTTGCTTGCACTGGTCTTGTTGCCAGTATCTCATCTGTTGATTCTGCGGGTAGGGGTTTTGCTGTGGTGGTATCTTCTGAAAGTTTCCAGCTTCCGAATTATTCCTCAGCTAAATACCGTATGATTCCTCTAGTTGGGATTGTATGCATTTCCCATTGGAGTATCATTCTGCAGTAACCTACTCCTACCTCTTTTTGGAATGGTTCGTATTTCATTCCCATAGCAATCCCTGCTAAAGTGTGGTACTTGGCAGACTTCACAGATTTGATACATAGACTGAACGTTTTTTTCCTAAGGCATTGGCATTCTGAATCTGGAAAACAAATTCTCATAGAATCTGCACATGACCTTAACATCATTAGTAGGTAATGCCTGTGGTTCAGGCCATTTTGAAAAGTGTTCCACGACTACTATGATGTAATTATTTTCACAGGAAGAAAGAGAAAAGGATTTAATCAGTACCCCAGATATAAGAGATTTTAGTATTCTGTATACCTTGCTGGGGTAGATGATCTTGGGAAGACGTGTTACCTGTTATTTTTCAAGCATCATCGGATTGTATCAAGGATACAAAATCTTTGAATAGTGGGCCAGTAATATCATGCTTCCAACACTTTCCGGACAGTGTTGCTAGCAGTCAAATAGCCTCTCGTAGATCGTTGATGATAATGCTCCAAAATTTTGTGGTCTTTGTCTTTCGAGACACATCTTCTGATCAACTGATCTGCAAAAATTTGAAATAGAAGAGAAATCTGCCTAGTAGTAATATTTCAAATCAGCGAAGAATTTCTTCTTTTGCTGATAAGTCATATCACTTGGAACTCATTCAGTGACTAGATAATTTGCAACAACAATAAACCACAGATGAGAATTATTATACATAGCAAACAATGCAAATAAGTTTTCATCCAAAAATTTATCAGTATTACAATAGCCTCTAACTCGGGGTTTTCTAATCTAGACAAATGGTTTGCTTTCTAGATTTTCAACACTTTTTCTTATCCCTTCTTTCTATATAAAATTCAAGTAACAAAAAACTTAACTTAATCAATTATGGTTCAACATTAGTTTTATTGAACACAGATATCTCAGAGTGATCAATGTAACCTATTGTTTTTAAACAAGACTAGATAAGATCGGAATTTATCATACATGAACTTTCTTATCATGTTTCTGTCCTAAAACAATTCTTACTACATCATTACATCACATATTAATTCAAAAAGCAGATTCCAACCAGGTGATGCCATAATGGGTGCAGTAATTCCTTTTGGTTTAAAAGATCTCATGCAATTATTAGCAAAACAAAAGGAACATGCTTTTTTCAATAGAACATTCAAAGGTCTGGCTATTAAGAAAAAATTATTTCATAACTCGTCCTAAAAAAGTTGGCATGACTCTAAGAAAATTCTAAAATGGAATTTCTTCCCAATAAAACTCTAAGCCAAAATTTTACAACTTAAAAGAAAATATATTTTTTCTCAATTCCAAACTTTTGTTTTTTTGGAAAAAAAAAAACAAACAGACAGGAAAACTGTAAACACGAAGAATTTATTTCTTTTATCTTCTGGAAAATAATATTTTTCAGAAAATCTTATAGAAGAAAAGAAAAGAAAAGAAAAAATTGAAAGAAAACAAATGTTCAAGAGCAAATAATACAAGAGATAGGAAAAAGAACAACTTACCATTGAGCAAGAAAAATACAATTTTTTTTTCGGGTTTTAAAATTTTAACATTTTTTTTCTTTTTATATTTCGAAAGCAATTAAATTCCCTCAATATGGTTTTAGAATAAGTTTCTAAAAATTGATTATCCTAAGTGTCTTAATTCCAGATAATATCTAAAATTAATTAGTTATGATAACCCTATATTTCGGAAATTGATTGTCTAACTACCATAAAATAAGTGTTGGGTCTAAGGTCTAGGTTACTACCGTTACCTATCATAAGTCTCTAGAATTTTGATCAGGAATCCTAAATTCATTATGATATTTCCCTGGCAACGACGCCAAAAATATGATGCGTTCCGATTGGTATGCTAAAAGATAGGCTTTATTTACCTATGTCGATTATGAGTAATTAAGGACTGAGTTTTACTAACTGTCACTTTAGCATTCAATTATTGTCACTTAATCAATCAGACCTAAGGCAGAGTACCTATCGTGTAGCTAGTTCTTGAAAAGTATCTACGATTTTAATTTATTAATATCGTACTCTCAGGGAAGTGGTAACGGCTTAGTAGTAACTATCCTCTTACCTAACTCTTATCTTATGATCCAGTTATGCAATCGTTCATCAATATCTTTGATGAGAGGGTGATTCATTCTCCACTAGGTTTAAGTCTATTTAAACCTAAAAGTGTTTTACAGATAATGTCCTGACTCTATGTTATACTGTTCCTACATGTTGATTGACCTATCTTTGAGTATTTTAGACATGTCTTGGCCTGGATTGCAACTATGTACTGAGTCTAAAGGTGTACCACATCTGAGTCAACTGATAAACCGCCCCATCGCCATTGACGACCCTACTCACGGTTCGAGCTAAAGGCATCCATGAAAGCCCTATGTCACTTAGGGGATCATGCCGCTCGCCCTAACGCCGGCATAAAAACTCAACTCAGCCTACTTAGACTTCTCTAACTAACAGGGTGTTCTGTAGGTTATTTTATCTAATATGGCAGACACCAATACTAATTGATGCCTGTTAAACTAAACAGGTTATGAATAGACCGTGGTTAGGAATTGTCTATAACCCTAAATTTAGTTTAAAAGAAACTACATTAGACATGCAGACATAATGAATATTAAGGAGGTGGCCATTTCCGGAAAATCATAAGAACTTCAACATGTATAACAAATACTCATAAAATCATAATCCAATATACATAATCAATATTTGGACGAACACAATACAAACATATAAAGAGAGGGACAGGGGGACTGATGCCATAAAGAATTCACCCTTTACTTAGTCTCGCCGATGGAGCAACTGCTTGTATATGTTGTACTGCTCGACCCGACTCTACTCGACAGAACCTTAGGAGGACGCTTCCTCAGCCTAGTAGCTGGACTTTACCTTAATACCCAGCTTAAGCCCAGCCCTGTGGACTGACTCTTCGAACGCCTAAAGCCCTCTTAGGATCTCCTAACGAAATCCTGGGTATTCTATGAATACCAGAAATGAACCTATCTATCGCATCCTAGGATCTGAGACTAATTCTCAGAAACAAAGAAAATAAGACACTATCTAAGAAAAATAAACTTCTACTGAACCCGAGTCTCTAAGTGACTTATGTACTCGAGAAAAATGTACATTTGAAGTCACTAAATGACTCAGATCGAGTGGAGAGGAATGATTTCAACTGAGGAAGGCCTGGGGTATTTATAGCAACTTTCTGGAGTGAATTTTTCCAAGAATTTCGATGTGGGACTTTGACCAGGCATCCGGGACGCCCGTCTTGGATTGGGACGCCCGTCCTGGCCTGTTGACCAGGTCAGGACACCCATCCTGATTCGGGACGCCCACCCTGACGTCTGAACTTCTGAAAATTTGTGTTTTTGCCCTGAAATTTGCCATTTTCTTCTACTTTTCACCTGACACTTCCAAAATCACAAAAACTGTGAAATTGAGTTAATAACAATCAATTAAGACCGATTTCCTATCAATTTCACCCTAAATTATGCCTAAAAACATGCTAAAAATGTGATATGATTTATGCATATCACAAGGACAAGGAATGGATGTGAATATTTGGTCGTAGCTGTGGACTATTTTTCGAAGTGCATTGAAGCGAAAGCCCTCACACGTCCCACGGAGGAAAATGTATCTAAGTTCTTCCGAGAACAGGTCTTATGCCGCTTCGGAATACCAAGGGCAGTCATTACGGATCACGAGGTGCAATTTTCAGCAAAGTTCACAGCAGAATGCCAACGGTTGCACATCAAGCACTGGAAGTCATCCGTGGCACATCCTCAGGGGAATGGACAAGCAGAGGCTGCCAATAAATTAGTGTTAGCAGCACTAAGGAAGAATTTAGAAGGAAAGTCTAACAAGTTGGCTGACGAATTGAACCCTGCTCTATGGGCAGTACGCACTTCGACTAGGGGCCCCACCGGAGAAATGGCCTACGCCTTGGTGTACGGATCAGAAGCAGTAGCACTAGCCGAAGTGGCATTGCCCACAGCCAGAGTAGCAATGTACAGCGAGGATGCCAACAAAGAAAGGAGAAGTCTAGAGCTAGACCTACTAGAGGAAAGAAGAATAGCAAGCCGCCTAAGGTCACAATCATTCAAGGAAAAAACCAAAAACGTTCATGAAAGGAGGTTGTTCAAACGACCCATAAAGGTCGGAGATTGGGTACTTCGAAAAATTGAAGGCACGACACGACACATACAAGCAAACAAGCTAACCCCAAATTGGGAAGGCCCATACCTCGTGAAACATAAAGTAAGACCCGGCACCTACAAACTCATGAACAAGGATGGCGTTCTTCTCCCAAATTCGTGGCATGTAAATCACCTAAAAAGGTACTTTGTATGAAATACATTTGGGCAAACTTCGTCCTGAATATCAAATCGTCCATTGAGACAAGTTATTGAATTTCCAAAAGTGAAATTTATTATTCAAATTTAACTTCGAGCTCGATCTCAACTATTATTCAAGTCTAAATTTGAGCACGATCTCGAAAGACACTAAAACCCGCGAGTAGGATCGTGGTGACGAATTACCAGGCTAAGGCTTGGAAAAAAATCCACGAGAAAGGTCGTGGTTACGAAACACCAAGTCAAGGCTTGGAAGGTTAAACATAAAACACCGAGTTAAAAGCATACTCGAGGTTCTGAAGTACAAAGTAATCTTTGGCTACCAGGAATCACGTTTACAAAGTATAAAGTCAGACAATAAAGTCTGAAGGCATTGTCTATTACGAAGTATCAAGTTCAAATTTATACTTGGTAAATTTTATTGCGATGGAGTTATCATGGTTAGAAGTCAAATTTTTACTTGGTAAATTTCATTACTATGGAATTCCTGAAGGAGGGTGCACAGAGCCGAAACGATTGGTAAAATTCATAGTATTGAAACAAAAATCAAGTCAACATCTCAAAATTACAAAAGAATTACAAGTTTAAGGCGCAACAGAGCTGGAGCCCGGAGCGGCAGAGCTTGGTCCTTCGCCCAACAAATCTCAGAAAGTAGGAGAAGAAGGCTGAGGCGGGGTCCAAAAAGGTTTTCCTTTCCTTTCATCCCTTTCCCGAAGCGCCTCTAACTCCTCAGAAGTGAATGGGACGAAGTCTGCTCCTTAGCGGCAGAAGGCATTGTCAAAATTGGATTTGAAGGCTTGAAAGAGAACGGACTTATCTTCAAAATACGGATGCAGTTGCCTAATAACGTGAACACATCCCTTGTCCAGAAAGGAGCTGGCTTCACGGCTAACCTCTGCTTGATACTCAGGGGAGCTCTTAAAATCGTCAATGATTTTCTTTTTAAACTCCTCTGAGCGACAACGGTCAAGCTCCTCCTGCAAGGAAATCCGGCTAGCAACAGCTTCATCTCTAGCCGAGTTCAGTTTGGTATATTCAACTTGCAGCTTGTCATTGGCAACTTTCAAGTCATAAGTCCGCTCCTTCAGACCAGCCAATAACCTTCTCACCTCCTTTGCTTCGTTGGACAGATACTGCTTCTCGACAGTCAACGATTCTATAAGTGCAACTAGTTTAGTTACTTCTTGCTCCAACGAAAGCAGTCGAGGCTCGTTGACAGTTCGCCATTCCGCATCTGCCGCCGCTTGCTCAGTCTGCTTCCTTGCTCAGGACTTATACACATGAAGAACTAAAGAAGAAACTTGCCAAAAAGAAACAAGTCAGAAACCATTCCAGCATCCGAAAAACGCTAAGTGTCGACATTACGCCGAAGCATCTTCCACTTTGCTTCTCGATACTTCGACGAGGGGCCACTGAACCGACATAAATTCCTCCAAGAAATGTAACTGATCCGTGGGCCAAGAAAACCCCCATGGTGACATAAATACCACTTTATGGGCCTCATAAAGTGGGGACGTTACATATTTACTCCCCCATTTATACTCTGTTACACCTAAACGGTTAAAACAGATACCCGTTACGCATAACGGTCGAAACAGTCCAGAATCATAACGGTACAATCAATATCAGACTCCTATAAAAGAGAGATCTGAAGATAAGGTAAGGATCTTTTCCTAATTTCCAGATATCCTAGAAAATACTCTACTGACTTAAGCATCGGAGAGTTCACGGGGTACAAACTCCCCATCGAACCTACTTGTTTTGCAGGCTGCCCAGACGCTAAGTGTGATACTCCGAGGTATCACGCACATCCAGCGAAGTACCGCATCCAGGCGCCTATACTTCGCAAACTAATTTTTCTCACTTCAAGCAGTTCATAAAGTCCTCTCAACTAGCCAACTACAAAGATCTCCGAGTTCCCGACACTTTCCAATGGAACAGAATGTGAAGCTGGATAAAGGAGAAGGGGATGTTCTTGTTGATGCTAGCAAATATCGAAGACTAGTTGGCCGATTGCTCTACCCCCAAGCCACGAGACTAGATCTTGCCTACTCGGTAAACGTCCTAAGCTAGTTCATCTCGGACCCTCGACAAAAACACATGGACGCAGCCATGAGAGTTCTTTGCTACCTAAAAGCAACTACGGGACAAGGTATTTTCTTCCCCAAAGAAGGAGGAATGGATTTGGTAGCTTACTGTGATGCGGACTGGATGGGATGCTCACTCACTCGGAGGTCTAGGACAGGATATGTTCTTCTTTTCGGGGGAGCTTCTATCTCGTGGAAATCAAAGAAGCAATCAGTCGTTTCTCGTTCCTCGGCTGAAGCGGAATATCGCGCCATGGCCAACGCCACTAGTGAAATCCTGTGGATGCGTTGGTTGTTAGAAGGACTAGAAACAAGACAACATAGCCCTACACCTCTCTTCTGTGACAACAATGCGGCACGACATATTGCTAATAACCCGGTCTTTCACGAACGAACAAAGCACGTGGAAATGGACTGTTACTTTGTCAGGGAACGAGTCGAGTCACAGAAAATCAAGTCGCTTCATGTTGACACGAAGACACAAATAGCCGATCTTCTCACAAAGGCTTTGGGGCTAAACAACTCAAGTTTCTTCTAGTCAAAATGGGCATGCGGAATCTACATGCTCCACCTTGAGGGGGAGTATTGAGATTGCATATTTCTCTCCCCTTATTTTTCTCTCAAATATCCATGATATTTTATTTACAATCTTGATTATTGTGCAAGAAACAAACACAAAAATATCTGGAAAGTTTCTTTATAAAGAGAAAATATACACAATATATAAAAAAAAACTTTTTGAACCATATTCTTTAAAACAGTAATAATATTTGTCTATTTATGAAATAATGAGATAATTATTACTTCAAAAATAATAATAATTATAATAATATATGAAAAGGAGTTTGAGAAAAAAAAATGAAGTGATTAATTTGGGTTATATATGACATATAGAATTGGCAAAGGAATGTAATAACTGAGGTAGGATTTTTAGGTCTCTTTTTAATTTTTTGTGGTATAAGAATTTTTGTAGAATTTTTACTTAAATTTATGTATTTATGTATTTTTTTTTAATTTATAATTTTGTGTTATTATCTTTGTAATATTATTTTTTTAACATGTTATATTCTACAATATTTTATCTTCATACATAATATCTATCCTTTTCACCTTCTTCGCTGAATTTTTTATTAATTCTGAATTGGATCAGATTTTATTTATGGAGACAAGCCATTTATATTCTTGTTTTCTATATTTATTTATTTATATTATTAAAATTAGAAACTTTGTTTAGATATATTAAAAAAATTTATTTATATTATTGTCAGCTAATCAAATCAAATCAAATTAATAATTAAATTTTTATTTACGGAAAAAAAGGAATCTTTGGTAGACAAAACATGATAATATCATATTTGTACCCTATTCATCAGTATTCAACAAATTACATCCAGACAAACAAAGAAGAAACAGGTAAAAAAAACCACAAATTCCTCTTTTGTGTCGGTATCTTCTTCTTCTTTTTTATTATTTATTTACTTATTTATTTATTATTTTTTTAATCCGATAATTATTTTAAACTTTTATAGTTACCCCTTGAAATTCCAGATGCTGTATATAATAAAATAAAATAATAATTATACATCCTAGTCCACTTATCTTGCCTATGAATGTTATGAAAAAATTAAAATTCTTTGAGAAAATATATTACTTACTATTTTAAAAAGATAAACCTTATTTATTTTTCGAATTAATGAAAACTTTGAAAGCTTTTTAAAACAAAAAATTTGTTTTTTTTTTCACAATTATGTGCAGTAGAACAATAGAATTTATACTTAATTTTGTTTGAAAAATATGTAAAGTAAATGTTAATTTCAGTTAGGTTATAAACCATGGGGTGTTGAAAAACTTATATTAATTACAAAGAGCAATTTTCAATTATAAAATAAAAGGAAAAATATTTTAGTAAATGGACAAAAACATCCATTTTTAGAGATACATTATTTCAGAATTATTACATTTTTAATAAATTTTTTTTAAAAAATTTGTTTTATAAAAAATTAATGGTGGATTAGGATTGAAGCCGACGTGAATGGAACAATCAAAAAAAGCAATATTGACTTTTGGCCTAAAAAAGCAACTCCATATATATACAATTTTCTTACCCAACCATGTGTTGTGTTGTGTGTATATGTATATAGTCATGTAAAAATACTTTTTAGAAAAGATGGACCTTCTTAGAAATAATAAATAAATAGACATATTATTACAAAAAAAAAAATTATGATTACAGACTACTAAAATAACAATTATTTGTTTCTTTTCATAATTATATAATTTCTTTTTTTTTGAAATTATTTGATACTCAAAATCATAATCATTACTTTGATTAATTTTAATTTAATCTAAATTATATTTAGCATAGGAAAATAGACTCTCAATATTTGAAACGACATTTCAATAGTAAGATTCTTAAACATTTTAAGAAATTTAGGAAAAAAAATCTTTATTGTTCATAAGAAAAATAGTATAAAACAATCTGATAATTTGAAAAAGTTGGTAAGTAAACTCCTAAATGCTTCCTTCAAAATGAATAATTAAATGCTTCTTACAAGATGGATGGTACCAACTCTTACTCTGCGAGTTCCACAGGTTAAGTTCGAATTAGTGTTACCGAAAAAATAAGACATAGGTACTCCAAAGTTGGTAAAAATAAAAAATAATAATAATAATTTGAAACTTTAAAATAAAAAAAATAAAAAAATTGAATTTATCATTTAATTTCATATTTTTCACGACGATTCTTCTTTGTAATTTTTTCAGAAAGATGCCAAAGAAAAGGGACAACATTGCCTGACTTTTCTTTCTTCGTAATTAAATCGGGTACGAAAAGGATATGGCATGTTTGTCCCATGTATAAATTTTGTCCACATTCATAAATTGTGCGGTTGCAAAAATTATTGAATAAAAAAAGAAAAACAAATAAAAAAATCTATTGATTTGAATTTCAACTCACATTGAGTATTATATTTGATCTAAAAAATATATTGAAATATGTATATATAAATCAATTAGTTCTAGTTTTGTCTGCAATCATAGAGTTTAATTTTTGAACAAACACATGTTTCATCTTGAATTTTATTTTAATATTGATGTTTTTATATTAATAATGATGGGACTCAAAAAATAAAATAAAAATAAAAATTGTATAATATTTATAATGCTTACCAATTGTACCATATAGTATTTATTAAATGTTTGTATGTATATTTCAATAGATTTATATCTATTGTATCACATACTTTTCTAATATTCTCCATCTCAAAATTTTCTTCCCAACTTTTCCTGAGCTGTAATTAAGAACTATTATGGCACACCTTGTTTCAAGCTGGTCAAAATCTGCAAAAACTGTTCCTAAGGATTATATCCTTCATCAAATATTGAGACCTGAAATGGATGCTCCAATTTGCAGGGAAATTCCAGTTATTGATATATCCCCAGCTATGGGTTCTAAAACTGATCGATCCAAAGTAGCTGAAAAAATCCTGGAAGCTCTTGATGAATATCACTGCTTTCAGGTATTTTCTTCATTTCATTTGTATATTTAATAATTTTTAAATATGAAATTTATATATATATCTTAATTATTTCTTTTATTACCTAAATTCATTAAGGTTATAAATCATGGGGTGTCGGAAAAACTTATGGAGGATGCAATGGAAGCTCACAAAGTGTTCTTTAACCTCCCTATAGAAGATAAGGAAAAGTTTGTTAATGGCGATACTACGAAACCATTAAAAACTGGACTCTTTACTGGAAATGAAATTTCCGCTATGAACATCAATTTATGGAGAGATGTACTACTTCAACCATGTTATCCTTTAGACAATAATATTGACTTTTGGCCCGATAAACCTCTTCAATACTGATATGGTAATAATTATCTTTATCAATATCTTAAAGATATTGTATTTATCTTTTTATGCTTTATTTATATTTTATTTATTTTAAATATATTATGATAATATTTTAGATATTTTATTTTGTCTTTGTAAACTGTATTTATTCATAAAATTCAATAAAAATCTTCACGGATCATATTCTTTCACGGTATCAGAGCTAAGAAACACACAGAGCCAAATTCCTCGCCCCCAAGGCGAGATTCATCATGGATAAAACCATGCTCCTTCTTTAGTTTGTTTTTCTTTAATTTATTTTCTTTCTTTATTTTATCACACTATGCGTGGCCACAAAGATTCGAATTCTTCTTCCCCTTCAGATTTGTCGTTTTTTCTCAGCATCTGGGTTGGTCATCTGAGCTCATTTATGTGGACGCACCATGTGCATCCTAGCAGCTAATATATATATATATATATATATATATATATATATATATATATATATATATATATGTGTTTAACAATACCAAATTAGTAGGAAAAAAAAGAAAGAAAAAATAGAAAGAATACTATTATTCTAATTGTCTTTCCTTAATTTGATAATGTTGTTGTGAATCAGAAAATTGATGGCGGAATATGTGAATGGTACAAGAAAATTAAGCGAGACGATTTTCAAACTAATTGGTGAAGGACTTGGGTTAGAAAAAGAAGACTTAGATGTAAAATTCTTGGGAACAGAAGCTCTTAGGGCTAACTATTATCCCAAGTGCCCAAATCCAAGCTTGACAACGGGATTTTTGGGTCACTGTGACCCTAATATTTTGACCCTTCTTCAGCAAAATGTGTCTGGTCTTCAGATTATTAAAGATGGAAAATGGCTTGTTGTTGACCCTCTTCCTAATGCATTTTTCGTTCTTACTGGCATCGAACTTCAGGTACGCATATATATATATATATATATATATAACATTCACAATAAGGACTAAAAAAAGACTTGTGTATATATATATATGTTAACATTTTTTGTACGTTTATATTACAGATTCTCTCAAATGGTAAGTTTGAAGCTGCATTTCATCAAGTGGCAACAAATGCAGAGGTGGATAGATTATCCATTGGTATATTTATATCAAAGCCTGATGAGACAGCCATAGAACCACACGAGACATTTCTATGTAATGGAAATCCACCAAAATACAAACACTTTTCGATGGAAATGTATAGCAAACGTATGTCATCTAGTGGAGAGGTATCACGGGCTAAAGCATCAGAATTTGCCTTAGATTCTTTCCTCATTAAGGATTAATGAATAAATAAATATGTCGTAATATTTAATTAAAGTTGTGTTTTGTTAAGAATTTTACTATGTGATGTGAACAATAAATAAAGGAACGAACTTTTTTTTTTTTTTGTATTTAAATTGAGAGTTTGAGTAATTTATAATTTATTTTTCTTGCGTTGATTAAAATTTGGTATAATTTATTCTAAATCAATTTGATTAAAATTACAAATTTCATCCCTCTACAAAAATGAATGACTGTTTACCATATATAAATTTTTAGTATTCTAGCCACTATTCATGAATTTCATGTGTAATAAGAGTTTAAAGTGTTTTTAGTTAATTAGAAATTTATTTTACCAAACCTCAAAAATATTATTCTTATCTTATATTACAATATTAAGATAAACTTACCTATATCTATGCCCACAAGAGAAATTAGGATCATCATACAAAATATTTCACTTTCTTATGTTTGCTCTACAAAATGTTGATAAAGTTTTTTTAAAAATTTATTTAAATCAATTAAGTGTGGAATTCAATTAAATTAGTGTGGATCTAATGAGTTTCAACCAATGAAAATTTTAAAAAATATCACCCTATCATTAAAGAAAGTTTTGAATAATGGAATAGATAAACTTATTTGTTTTTTTATATAAATAAAACATCATTTTAAGATGAAGGATAAAAAGGATTTTCCGTATAAGAACTAACAACGTTTTAGAGAGAATTTATTCAAACTTAAATAATCTTTTCTGAATTCAAGATCAAACTTTAAGATGGTAAAAAAAATTGTGGTATAATAAATATTATGTACAACCAACTTAATTAATAAGTTTCTTAAAAACTTCAAGAATTTTGGTTGGAATAGAACTTTTAATATATATATATATATATATATATATAATTATATATAAAATGAATAAATAAAAAGAAAGGAAGAAAAATCTAAAAGAAGTCCACTTTTCTTGTTTCATGAAACCATTAGAGAAGAGAAGAAGAAAGGCCTAAGTATAGAAACCCTAAAAGGCATGTGGGACTAAAATGGTTAGTGATGTGATCTTCCAATATATTCTTGAAGAAATGAAAAGTAGGGTTCTCCAATCAAAGAAATCTACAACTTCATATAAAATTCTTTTGAGGGAAAAAGGAAAATGGTGAAGTTGATTATGATCATAAGTAAAAATAAAATTAATACTAATTGCACGGTTAGTGTGTATGTATATATATATATATATTAATACTTTCTTTAAATTTTTTGTTTTGTGTAGTTGTGTCATGATTGAGCAAATTATTATTAGATTTGTAGATGAAGCATTATAATTGTGTATTTACATTTTGTTTGGTCCAATATGCATGGAGTAATATGGGATTCTTGATTGCTTTTCTCTCTCTACTTTTAATTGGTTTTTTTCAAGATTCTTGCCTCCATGTCCCTTTCAGTTCATCTGTCAACTTTATGAATTTATTGCCGACCTTTTGTGGGAAAAAAAATTGTCTTTTCACTTAATTTTTATAAATTTTGTAATTAATTAAAAATCATTGATAACAATAAAAATCCCATAATTCATATATATATTATATATATATATATAGATATATATATATAAAGCTTATATTTCGTCTTCAAACTATAAGAATTTATGCCATTTTTTTAAAACAATAATAATAATAAATGTTGCTTTTCAAACAATATTTACTTATTCACACGTAAATATGACATAAGTGAAATCAGATAGAATTCTTTTCATTGCATCATTTTTCTTTTCCTTCCTTTTTTTTTTTTTTTTTGTTTTTATAAGAGCCCATGAATATTGATCAGCAATCATCAAATATATATATTTAAATTTTAGTGGAGCTATGTAGTGGAGATTTGAGAAAATTATTTAGTGGAAATATTATCCTATGTTAACAATTTAATATATCTTATTCTTTTTATTTTTAGGAATATATTTCTTATCAAAATTATTTACCAAATCTCTAGTGTGACTTTTTTAAGATCTACCTTCCTAGAACCTACATCAAATACTAAGGGCAAACTAAATAAATAAAATAAAAAAATTGTCATACTAATTAATACCAAATAAAAGAAAGGAAAGAAAATCCAACATTGACTTATTTAAAATTATGGTTAAATTTTTATTATATACCCTTATTTATATATGTATCTATACTTATATATATATTATATATATATATATATATAATATATAAGTATTCTTGGCCAGCTCTCTCGCCTGCTTCCTTGTCTATATATATATATATATATATGATGAACTTTATATCAAAGTGACATGTGAGAATAAAATATTAGCCTCGAAAACCAACTACCTAAAATAAAAAAGTATTCTTGGCCAGCTCTCTCGCCTGCTTCCTTGTCTGTCTAGCCCACCATGGCATACCAATTCTTTAAATTATACATAATAATTAATTAATTGCAAATCTTGAACAACATTTAACATTAAAACTTTTCCATGACCATTTATATTATAATCTTTAGCAATCTTTTTTTAACTTTTGAAAACTTATAACTAGCTTTATGACTTTAAAGAATTCATTATAATATATCTATTATAACCATTCATAGAAATAAACCCAAGTAACCCTTTTTCTTTTTTTATGTGTATAAGAATATATAAAAAGAAAAAGAAGAAGAAAGAAAGATTGATCAATTAAAATAATTATCCCTTGTAACTTAGATTAAACCCAATAACATATCTCTTCAGTAGAAGATTAATAAGCAAAACAAACTATATTGGAAAAAGGAACTTTTTAGAATTCGAGGTTTATTAATGAGTGAAAATGTATGCCAATAGATTCAAGAAAAAGAATTAAAATAAAATCTTGTTCCCCTCCATTATAAGCCACGAGTGCTACTTTTTTATATATAAACCTTTTGATCTCATAGATCACCACCACCACTACCCTTAAAGAAAAAAAGTTCTCTTTTTTTAACTAGGTTTAATTATATTCACCTTTCTTTCCCTCTTCTTCTTCCTCACTTTTTTTTTTTTTTTTTAATATATCCTTAAAAATTTATTTGTTTTGGCTATTGTAATAAGGGAAGAAAAGAATATATATATCTATATATATATATATATAAGGAAAAAGCTATAAAGCAAAAAAAAAAAAAAAATGGAGGGATTTTTGGGTCACTTTGACCCTAATATTTTGACCCTTCTTCAGCAAAATGTGTCTGGTCTTCAGATTATTAAAGATGGAAAATGGCTTGTTGTTGACCCTCTTCCTAATGCATTTTTTGTTCTTACTGGCATCGAACTTCAGGTGTGCATATATATATATATATATATATATATATATATATATATATATATATATATATACCATTCACAATAAGGACTAAAAAAAGACTTGTGTATATATATATGTTAACATTTCTTGTACGTTTATATTACAGATTATCTCAAATGGTAAGTTTAAAGCTATATTTCATCAAGTGGAGGCCAACAAATGCAGAGGTGGATCGATTATCCATTGGTATATTTATGTCAAAGCCTGATGAGACAGCCATAGAACCACACGAGACATTTCTATGTAAATAAAAATCCACCAAAATACAAAGACTTTTCGATCGAAATGTATAACAAACGTATATCATCTAGTGGAGAGGTATCACTGGCTAAAGCTTCAGAATTTTCCTTAGATTCTTTCCTCATTAAGGATTAATGAATAAATAAATATGTCGTAATAATTAATTAAAGACGTATTTTGTTAAAAATTTTACTATGTGATGTGAACTATAAATAAAGGAGGAGACTTTTTTTTGTATTTAAATTGACAGTTTATCTTACATCGTGACCATAAAATAAATGTGCGATATCTATGCCCACAAGAGAAGTCAAAATCATGACACAAAATATATCACTTTCTTATCTTCACTCTATATTTTTAATATTTGAGTACTTTTAATATTTGAGTACTTTTAATATTTGAGTTTTTTTAATATTTGAGTTCTTTACTGACTTAAACATTAGAGCTTAAAACTCTCCATTTTTATTAGATAAGAGAACCTTAATTTGGTAGAAGAGCTCATTGAATAAGAATGAGGGTCCTTCAACTACATCATATTTCATTTCAGTACTCTTTGTGAGAATTTAACATTGGAGGTTAAATGCTCATTACATGTAGACCTAGTAGAGATCATTTATGTTCATTCATTTCTATTAACAACTAAATCTGTTTTGTCATTTCATCATTGTCCATTGGTACGTAAAACATTATATTGATATTTAAGTTATATTTCAATCTTCTTCAACTAGTAATAAATTTCTTTATATACAAGATTTTATAAAAAATTAATTAATGCATAATGTGAACAATACGTTGGATCCCACAAATACAATAAATCATAATAATAACATATAAATATGAATTTATGTTTTAAAATTTTGATATTTAATATATCATTTCGATCTTTTTGTATATTTTTGCTGATTCTTTTTTTCGTGAATTTGAAAATATTTTTTATTTGATCTCTATCTTATTTCTCTAAAGCTTGAGTTTGATCTCAAAATAGAATTTGACTTCGATAGCCTTAGGACATGATTTTAGAAGCACATAATAGCTATCAAAATTTTGAAAGAAACCTAATTGAAGAAAATAATCACAAAATTTTGCAATTTTCTTTTCTCCATAAATTTTCCTAGAACTTATGACCACATGAATGCCTTCAATTAACACCCTAACTGATGACCACATGATCTCTAATTGTAAGTTAACAAAGATAGTATTAGATTCAAAGGGATTAAAAGGAAATTTATGGGTACTTCTCTGTCAATTTAATAATAATTTAAGTCTAATTATAAAAAAATTCAATCTTCCTTTCATATGTATATATATTATATATAATATATATATAATATATATATATATATATATATATATATATATCGCTCATCCCTTGACGGAAGGCAATTGGGATAACTACAAATTACCTATCTTTGACTTAATATAATAGAAAAATATGTTGTACATGTTACATGAAATATAAGGTATGACAGCTGTATAAACATCATGTAAGAATTATAAATGTGTAACTTTTTTCGAAATGAAAATTATAAACTCTCAAAGTATAATTCAAACACAATTTAGATTAGTCAGAATAATGACGTTTAGTACTAGACAATGTATATTGTTTATATATATACTCTTTTAGAATTAAACATTTAAACTATAACCCAACTCTATTGAAACTTTCCTATGAGGAATACAACTCATTTTGTTTAGGTAAGGAAACCTCGAATTGACAAAAGAATTTTTTCGCACATTAATGAAAGTCCTTCAGTTATATCAAGGATTTTACACAATAGTAAAATTATTTATTTCTATAAAATAACATAAGTTGCAAGTTTATTAATGATTATATAAAGATACATGTATGTATATTATTTATTTATAATACCAAAACAAAAACGAAAACGTACTAATACATTGGGTAAAAACGTATACACCAAAGTTTTCTTATCACTACAACAAGCTTTGCATTTTATTCTCAATATATTATATAGGTATTAATATACCACTGCAAGCCAAAAGTAGTAATATTAAGATGTTGAGTCTCTTTTGCAATTTTTATTTGAGATGGTGAGTCTCAATATCTCTAGTAATATTGAGAAGGAACTTCATTATAGTATGAGGGTCTGGAATATTAGGATTTTTCTTCTTGTATTCCAGAGTCCAAGTTACAAGGTTGTTTTCACCTTTAGTGTCAACATGAACAGTAGAATTAAATGTATTGTACAACTCCATTAGATCTCTTCTACAACTTTGTATTTCACCAATTTATTTTCCTCATCTATGACTTCCACAATCTCTTTCGCTACTTTTTGTTTCTCTTCTGATTATTGACAAAAAAAATTAATAATAAAATAAATAATAATATATATATATATATATATATATATATATTATATATTATATTATATATGGAGGTTAGTTTCGAATAAATTAAGAATTATTCTTTATTCACTAATCATTCATCAATTATATGCAGTTATATATTTTGGTAAAAATTTTTCACACGAAATCTAAAATCATGACTACTTACTTTAAAACCATTTAAAAAGTTTCATGTCATAAAATATATATGTATGCAAGCATATGTACGTATGCATGGATGATCATGAGTCAATATACTATAAGGATGGTTAATATTATAATGTTTGATCGTACATACCATGTGTATAGTTCCACAAGAGCACAGATCCAACTTTTCCCCAATCACCCTCATGGAGATCAACATTCTAGATATGAGTTGGGCTCATATCAGAAATATGATGAGGTCTCTCTCTGAATATTTCATGGAACACATCTCCATCAGATTTTATCAAAATTTCAGAAACCAGCTTTCCAACTAAGGATTGATGATTAGCCATACTTTCAGAATAATTTTGTTTTTTTAGCAATCAAGAACTTGAAGAGAAGGAAACTCTTTCTATTTATAATAGAATGCCTTTGAAGAAGTGAGAGGAATCCAAGTATCAAATGTTAAATAATTTACGTTAATCAAGAAATTTAAGTTTGACATCATGAACAGGTTAAGTGGGGCTCACATAAGTGTTATCTTCAGTCTGATCGATGAATAATCAAGACCACGTAAAGAGCATGACCTTTAACACGAAAGCACCTATAGTACCCAACATTAAATACACATAATTCAATACGTATTTGACATCGCCGGCTCAAACTACCCAAATTATTGGGAACAGTACAATTTCAGGTGTCAACCCCTACTCAGTAGGAGGTCTCCCTCCCCACCACGTGTTCATATCAAGAAATTAAAGAGAAGGAGATGTGAAGAAATGGTCTTGACGAAATACTTCAACAAACTCTCAGTCTGCCCTTTTTTCGTTTAACCCTTCTTCAAGGGTTAAAGAAGTGGTAGTCATAATGGTAAACATTCTTATTTATAACTGAAAGGTCATAAGTTCGAAAAAGGTCATGAGTTTGAGATATGTTAGAGATTAAAAGTTTTAAATATTAAAAAAAAAAACCTTGAAGAAGGGAAAATGGGATATTAACTGTAGCAATTACTTATGTAGGAAAAAGAATAGAACTTGGTAGAAAAATGTATCCATGCATTATTGCTTGGAAAAATGAGTCATTTCAGTTACTCATTATGAGAATTTGACATTCATTTCTATTGACAACTAAGCTCTTTTGTCATTTTATTATTGTCCACTCATATATTTAAAATAGATATATACTTATGCTATATTTTGATCTTCAACCAAAAATAAATTTCTATTTAGAAATATGATTTTATCAGAAATTAATTAATGCTTATTGTGAACAATATTTTCAAACCATCTACAAAAATATAATAAAAAACAATTATAGTAAGAACAGATGAAAATGAATTTCTCATTTAAATATTTGATATTTGATATATGCATTCATTTTTGTATTTTTGAACTCATTTCTTTTGTCACAAATTTGAATATCTTTTTAACTTGATCTCGATATTTTAAATTATTTGATTTCATTAACGGTTGTGAACTTGATCTTGATATGTCCATACTTGATATGGATATGAATTGAAGAGCCTTGAGGGATTATTTGAAATGGAAAATACGCTAGAGTTTCGCTCCTTTTGAAACTATGGACATACTCCTTAAGGGAATCTTCATAGTTTCTCTTTTGTGATCCATTTCTCTAAATTATCTTCTTGATTATCTATTTAATAGATGAAAACGTGACAGGGAGTAGATTTAATTATTCCACATTTTTTTATATGACATTATTTAATTGAAAAAGACAAATGTCATCACATTATTTATTGCTTCATAATTAATAAATATAATGTTAATTAATTTAAATAATATTAGAAGTTACGAAATTTAGGTGTTCATTAGAAATAAAATTATACAAAAATTATTGTAATAATAGGTGAGTTTGGTCCTAAAAAAATTTATTTTTGTAAACTTAGTCCCAAAAAATATATATTTTTTAACTTTTTAAGGTCCTAAACTTTTTTCTAAGTGAACAATAAGGTCTTTTTCGATAGATTCTGTCAAAAACTCTAAAAATTTAACGGTTTTTATATTTAGTTAATTAAAGACAAGTGTAAAAATGTTATTACATGTGGAAAGAAAGAAAGAAAATTAATAATAAAAGAAATATTTAAATAAAGTGATAAAAATGTCTTTACATTTAAAAAATAGAAAATTTATTATAATAGTGAGGATATCAAAAGTTCTTTGTTAATCTTCTTCTTCTTAGGCTACAAATAAGTTTTTTATGGTTTTTTGACATTTTTTAAGAAAAAAAGAAACAAAAAAAAAAAAAAGAAAGAAAAGAAAAGAAGAAGAAAATTTTCGTAAAAAGAAAACAGAAAAACAAAAGAAGACAAATTTTAAAATCTGTCTTTCTTCTTAATTGTGATTTAGTCATTTATATGAATTCGAGTTTAAATTGTTGTTCATTCTCTTCTTAACCATAGATTCTCACTCAAACTCTTGTGATCTATTCATCAAAAGAAGATGTTGAGTCTTCATTAAAATTGATGATACCAGATGATCAAAAAATTAACTTTTTAAAATGATGTCGTGCTAACATATTGAAATATTACATCCTAAGTGCATTGAATGTAGGAGGTCAACAACCAGTCATCATCAATTACAACGAAATCCATAATCCTATCATTTGATTGTGGTCATGTTTCCTATAGATTTTACAAATTAAAGCATCGTTATGTTTCTCTTTTTTATTACAGTTTATTATTTTTAAAATAATTTCTATTTTGATGCTTATCAATTGGAATATTTTTGTTGGAGCAAAATTTTTATTATTAACAAAAAAAAAATAAAAAATTTTGATGCTCTTCTTCTTCTCTTTCTTTGCTATTTTTTTCTTCAAAAAAATGTAAAAAAAACGATAAAATCTTGTTTGTATACAGAGAACAAAGGACTTATAGATTTTTTATTTTTTTAATTTTAAATGTAAGGACATTTTTTTTCCTTTTATTTAAATATTTCTTTTATTATTTTTTTTCCTTTCTTTATTTTTTACATGTAATAACTAATTTATCCTTGTTTTTAATTAACTAAATCTAAAAACTATTACATTTTTTTGTTTTTTGATAGAATAAGTTGAAGCAGACCTTATTGTTCACTTAAAATAAAATTTGGACCTTAAAAGTAAAAAACAAAATATTTTGGGACTAAACTTGCCAAAGATAAATTTGTTAGGGACCAAACTCACCAATTATTCAAAATGATTGCTAATTTTTTTTTAAAAAAATTAACCTAATATATGAACATAATTACAAAAAACATTTGTTGGATATTGGGTGTAAGTGGGATATTAAAATATTATTTGCAGCTATACCTATATATATATATATTATAGATAGGCAAATTGACAAATTTTATCTGTTAAATTATATAATTGTTGTGATTTTATCCCTTTCTTTAATTTTTGGATAATTTCATCCTTTATTTTGATATTTTGGCAACTTTCATCCTCCAACAGCTAGTCAATTTTTAATTTTTAATTTTTCAAAAATTTTAATATTGAAAGGGTAAAAACGTCAATATACTTAAAAAACCCTAAATTTTCATTGTTAAAACTTTTAAATTTTCATTGTTAAAACTTTTAAATTTTATATTAATTTTTGTTTTTTAGAGCTAAATTTTTGAAATGAATCCCAAATTCCATATGCTTTTGTAGGACTCTCAACAATTTTATTTGGTATTTTTTCTTTTAATTGTCTTGAGACAATATAATTCTAAAAAACAAAAATAAAATAAAATAAAAACTAATTAACTAAAAATAAATTGAGATAAACGAACATGTAAGAAATTTGTGAAGATTAACAGATTATTTACAAATAGTAGAGTAAATAGCAATTTATTGCTTTGAACGAATCATGCTTCCCCACTTCCTTCCATCTTAGAAAACCAGAAATGAAATTGTTGAGAACCCTACATAAGTATATAGAGTTTGAGATTCAATTTGAGAATTTAGTTTTTTTTTCCTAAAAAAATATTAACGTAAAAATTTAATTTAAAAAAAAAAAATAACCTAAGCATTAATAATTTAAAAACTTATTTGTGGTGAGCTTTTACAGAAACCCTACAGAGCAATTAAATTTAAGATTCAAAATGAAAATTTATTTTAATTTTTTTTAAAAAAAATAAATTTACATAACATACAGAAATTGAGAAATTTAAAAATCTCAATTACGGAAATTACGATTTTTTATTTTCTAAGTATATTGACATTTTTACCATTTCAATATAAAATTATATTTATTAAAAAGAATTGACTAACGGTTAGCAGTTAATTAACAGGATGAAAGTTGTCAAACTTATAAAAATAAGGGATGAAATTATTCAAATTTTTTAAAAAGGAATAAAATCACAAAATATATATAATTTAAGAGATGAAATTTGACAATTTACCATATAGATATAATTAAATATATTTAAATAGTTTCCATCACATAAATATTTTTGAAATTTTTTGTTTCCTTATCCATGCTTCTTCTCTTTCTCTCTCTCCATTCTTCACTTCTTCTTCAAAGTTTACTCACCTAATCGAAATACCAATACGCAAGTATTTTTTGTGATGGGACTTCTAAAGAAATGCACATTAAGTTTTTATGTGCTTATGGGTTAGTGTTAGAAACGACTTTTTGTTTGCATTTGATGAGAATTTCCGATGCATGTTTGGTGAACCACTTTTAAATTGTTTTATGTTAGGTGGGACAATATGCTGATAAATGTTATTTCGTTATGTTAAAATGTTGAATTGTAAACAATTGTTTTCTGTTTTGGTTTAACAGCACATGCTAATAATAACTTGTTTACTTTGAAGTTATTTTATGATGGTGAGTGGTGGGAAGGAAAGAGATATAGGTAATTCAAAGGGGAAAAATGGAGAAATGTAGACTACTGCGATAAAGTTTGCCCAAGTATTTTGGACATTCATTTCATGTTGAAGGCAATCACCAACGTTAAGAAACAGACAATACTATATGCTTACATAGAACTAGTACGAACATATAAACATGGTTTGAGATTAGTTTTAAGGTATGAAGGCTAGATAGAAATATGCAATTGGGTGCCTAAATTCAAGGTGATTGAATATTATGAAGAAAGGAGAAAAACTAAAAGCATCATATCTATTCCAAAAAAATCAAACATACATGAATAAACCGAAGTGGAAAGTTCAGTTCTAATTGAAAAGATAGAGGAGCTAATTAGAAAGCAAGTTAATGTTGGAAAATGTAAGAAATCCAAAGGACTTGTGAAGCCTTTATTATTTGAATGACATGCTACATTTAACCTGATGAAACTCTTACTCACTTTCAAATTGAAATGGAAAGAGGAAAGATTGTTCAATGTGAAGAACAATCAAAAGTCGAAGAAATAGTAGATGCTGATTTAGTTCAAATGGACCCAAGAGAGGCCTATTGATCATGAAGAATAGTCTCAGCATGAAGAAACACTTACACAAGTGGAGATGAAATATGAACCAGAAATGGAAAATGATAGGTATAACGTGATGTTGGAGACGAATGCAATAGAGGTGATAGTGGTGTTAATGTTTATAAAATTAGGGAGGGTGATATTTATGAAGATAGCAATGATTTTTTATTTTGATTGTGACTATATTACAAATGATAATAAATACTGTAATGATGATATTCTATTTTAAAGTAACATTTATGAGGATGAAAATGAAGATTAAGTGCAAGCTGGAAATGTGACTGAGGTAGAAGTTGGAAACGTGTCTGAGGCATAAGCTGCAAATGTGCTTCATGTAGAAGCTGCAAATATGGCTGAGGCACAAGCTACAACTTGAAGAATTGAATGTAATGAAGCTAGAAATAAGTCTGAGACAGAGGATGAACTTGGACCAACTAAAAATGTGTTTGTTGATGATTTTAAAAAAAGATGACCATAGATATTGTGTTCAACTTTTGTACTGCAATTTCAAGAAAATACGTCGAGGAAGAATTTTGAATGACAAGCTATTGAACATAGCTAGAAGCATCAATAAACAAATGTACCAGAATGCTATGCATGACATGCAAATGTACCAGAATGCTATGCATGACATGCAAGAATATGACAACGAAACATGGAAGTGGATTGTCAACAGACCTAAACCAGAACATTGGGTAAAAGCATTCTTTCCTAGTCATATCAGGTCAGATATGATATGCAATAACCTTTGTGAGTCCTTTAATGCCTTCATTCTAGAAGTTAAAGACAAGCCTATTATTTCGATTCTAGAAGGTATTAGGAAATTACTTCTGGAAAGGATTCAAGTTAGAAAGTATTGGATGATGAGACAACCTAGTAGTACTTGTATATTGAAAATTAGGGAAAAGATAGAGGAACAATTTTTTTTTTTATAGGAAATGAAAGCCATTGTGGAATGAACTTCACTCATATCAAGTGAAAGGACCTAATGATGAACAATTTATTGTTGATTTCAAAAAGAATACCCGCCCTTGTGAGTTGTAGACCTTGACTGGTAACCCATGTGTCCATGGCATGACAACATTACTTATAAAAAATATAAATTCTCAAGATTTAGTTGATAAATGCTACTCGACAAATATATTTTGTAAATTGTATGACCATAGTATGTTTCCAATCAATGAAAATATTCTTTGTGGCCAAAAGGTGAATGTGAGCTCTTTGATCCACCTAGGGCATACAAACGGGCAAGGAGACCCAAAAAGCTGAGAAAAAGGCAAATTTTTGAGACACAAGATGAAGGGAAGATGATAAGAAGAAGAATTATTATTCATTGCACAAAGTGCAAAGTAGTTGAACATAATAGATTAGGATGTCCACATAACCAAAGTGAAGAAAATACCTAAAATTCTTACCAAATACCACCAGAGGCTCCAACTCGGAAGAGAAGATCGAATAGACAAGATGTGCATCAAAAGAAGGTATTTCTAATTGCAGTATTTTGTACTCATGTCCTGTCATTTAAATCTAACTCATGTCTTGTTTATTTCTTGTAGCCAATGACAAGATTTGTTGTTCGAGCTACACAAGAAATAGAGCAAGAAAATTTAGCTCAACGTGAAACTGAATTTCTTGCAGCAAGTGGCACTGAAGCTAAAGAATTTGGAACTGATGGCTTACTACAAAGTGTTGATAATTTGTTAAGCATGATTCAAAGAAGTAGAGCCACAACAAATCCCAATGATGATGTACAGGCAGACCTAGATGTTCAAGAAGAAAGTAGATCTTGAAGAAATTTAGCTAATTTGCAGGGCCAAGGAACAAGAAGAAAGACAAGAAAAAGCACCGCAACCACATCATATGAAGAATTTGGTGAAGCCTGGTTAGGTGATGATAGACAAAAAAAGTAAGTATTCTTAAAGAAGGGAAGGGGAAGGGGAAGGAGAAGGAAAAGAGGAAGGTAAATATATAATGAATCTGTGTATGGGTATGTCAGACAATATATATTTGTAATTTTTTGTTAATGCTTTGACAACACATGAAACAAAATCTTTTTGTTAATTGCACAATTAGATTGTTGCTTTGAATATATACTTGAAATGGATGAGTGATCTTGGAATCTCTCTCCTTTGTGGATGGACCCATTAAAAATAATATCTATAAAGACAAGTTCAAATTATATATTTATTTTGTGTTAATCCACTAATATGAATGTTGTAATGAAGAATATATTATAAAGGATATTTGGATAGGTTTATATATATTCCTAAGCAATATTGAAAGAAATAGTTTGTTTGTGTGCGAAAATAATAGTTTTCGCCTTATTATACTTCGTTTATCTCAAAGAAATTTAGTTTATTTTAATTTTTCACTTATCTAAAATGTTTGTTTCACCATTATAATTTGACTAGTAAGAGAATGCCAGATGTCCCTAATTCTGGTCCCTTGACATATATGATCTCTTACATTGTACTATAACTCCACATTTTAATTTATTTGTTTCATTAGCTACTAGTTAAAATTAAGTATACAATCATTAAATTTATATGGAACATATCATAGTATATCCAAGTATCACATCAACTCGTATATCTAAGTATAAAATCATTAGCTACAACATTGTGTAGTCTCTACAAACATATCATATCAACCCGTGTATCCAAGTATCCTAGTATCCATGGTCTCCCATGAACGATGACAACTTGGCCTGATAATCAAAGTACCATAAAGAAGCTGTATTCATTATGTCGTGTAATCAAAAGATGGGTCCAGCAAAAGTTATCTTGATTTCATACTTTTAAGTAATGTTTATTTCTTTTAGTGTCAATTTATCTCTCTAACATAGTATCAGAGCAAGTAGCTAAGCTGAACTATGCGAACTAAAACACGAGGAGTAGGAGCCACTTGTAGAATCCCAAACTTTCATTGATTGATCTTGGGTTGAGGCCAAATATGTTTGAGCATGCCCTAGCAAGGACGTTAGGTCTTAGAGGGGTCAATGTGATACTCGTACCACATCGATAAGTAAAGTAAATGTGTGATAGTATATTATAATGAGTCTAAGTACTCATAATTAAATCGAAGTATCTCTTTTAGTATAATGTGGACAACACCAAATAGTTGAGTGTGAATGTTGTTAGCCTGTATAAACTAATTAAGGAAACAAAATATTTCACATAGAAACCAAAAACCAAGAAAACTATATTAACGTTTCCTTTGTCACATTAAAATATTTTCTTTCCATAATTAGCTTTCTTCCTAATCATATTTCACCTATATAAAGTCTCACTTTATATAAAACTTTTTCCATTAAAAGTCTTTAAAATATTGTGATACGTCATCTAACGTAAGTAAATTAATTGATATGAGCCACTATTAGACATATTCTACCAATGTAAAGTCCATCTTTAGATATTTTTGTTCTAAACTAAAATCCATCAATATTGTGATTCCTACATGGTTAGTAAATTAACTTATTTGGTTCCTCTCTTGACATATTTTGCCTATAGAAGTCCTTTTAGAGAATATTTTCCTAATAGGATCCATTCAATATTTTGATACTTTATTCCACATACATTCTAAATAAATTAATTGATTTGCTTCCTCTTTAAATATAATGTTTTCATTATAAAGTCCTTCTTTAGATAACTTTTTGCCAACAAGTGACCTTCAATGTTTTGAAATAAAATCTCACATACATTGTGATATAGCCAGACTCCGAAGCTTGTAGATCGTTTTTCTCTCAGACTCTCAAAACGTTCTTTGGCTTCCAAAAAATTATTATTTTCCATCCAAGGAGTATTTATAGTTTTATGGGCTTTTTTCATTTATTTAAATATTTTATCCTTTTTAGTGGAGATACTATATACAAGATTGTCGAGATCTTTAAGATATGATATAATAATTATTATAATAATTGGAAAGGTTATTGTGTGGGGAGTATATTTGTACATATACCATAAGCACCTTTTTTTTTTAAAAAAAACAATCAATGATGAGGTGTGGGAAGAAATAATGGAAGTCGTATTAAGGTATAGGGGTGCGGCTTGAAGAAAGGGATCGGGGGATAGTTGTGGAGAGTCTAGTGGCGAAAGTGTGTGTGACCAATGCGTGAAGGATATTAGCCGGAAGTGTAGGTAGACGTTATGTGAACAACGAATGTCGAGCATAATGTGAAGCTGCGGGACGGTGTAGGGGATCCGGGTGAAGAATGTGTTTGGGGTGTTGGGGGCATTCAGGGTATATGAAGAATGAGGTGTCGGTGGGCTGAGAAGATGCGGGTTAGTGAATGAACGGTTATTTCAAAAGTTGTGCAAAACGTGTATCGTGGAGTAATGATAATTCTTGATATTTGTGTGGAGGTGAAAATATGTGTCTGACGCTTCGATGGAACATATAGTGCGTGGCGACGGTTCTGTTAGATATGTGAGGTATGCGTGGGTGCGTGGAAGCACCTGCGAATGCAAAATTTAATGAAATGGAGTTGAGCGAGGAATTTGGGGTCCGGTGTATTAGACTTGTATAGCACATAAAGGAAAACTTTAGAAAGAGAAGGAATTTTGTTTTCATCTTCTTGCTTGTGAAATTTAGTGTGTTCTCTCGCAACAGCTAAGTTCTCTACTGAGTGTTTCTGTTTGATTGATGTGACTTTGTTTGGTTGTATTTTGTGTGAGCTGTGGACTGGTATTGGGTGTGAAAAACAACGGTTGCTATGTTGATGTGGCATGTATTTGGTAAGTGGATTTAAAGCAGTCGTTTTATTTTGATGTTGAAATGTATGTGATATATGTTGTGTGTGATTAGTTGTTGAACAATATAAATTTGGTGTGCATTTTTTGTGCATATTGTTGGGCATGTGTGGTATTTGTTGTAGGATATCGTACTTGGTCTATATCTGTTTATGTATGCTGATGTTGAATTGGGGGTTTTGACTAAGGGTTGTGAATGAAGGGTTGTGTTGTAATTGATGATAGACTGTTAGAAATCTTAAAGATTGCTATTAACAATTGAATACATTGTTGTTTTGAATGCAGTACTTGTGTTTTATTTCTTTTGTGTAAAACTTTGCTTGGAATTGCTTGGCTAAAACATGGCTCCTCGGCGAATGTCAGGTACTGTTTAGTTTCTTTGCACTTTCTGGGCTAGGACTTAGGTTAGAAAATGGTTTGTTCTAGAGAAAGTTTTGAATATAAGTTCGTCTGAAAATACGGTTTCGGTGAGTGGGCAAGAATCATCGTTTGAGAGGTCATTAGGTTTTGAGGAATGGGTAGAGTGGATGGGTCTGGTAGGGACATCCGGACACTGAGATGCGAGTGTGATGTGTAGGATGGATGGGGAGGATTTCTTTTTCTCATTATTAGACGAGAAGGATGTTGGTACCGGAATGGCCTATCAAAGGAAAAAGGAAAAATCCAGGATTATGAGTTTGTGAAGAAGAAGGAAGTACTTACTTGATTGTCTGAATATTAGACCAACATTACCAGATGGGATGGGACTGAAAGAAGGCCAGCCGGCAAGTCACGTTCCTATTTCCACACAAATTTGTTCAGGAAAATTAAAATTAATAACCAAACGGATATCAATATTAAGACTAGAATAACGAATTATTTATTAAAATTATTTTAAAACAGCATTAGAAAAATAGTTTCCACTCTTCTCTATTTTACTAAGCTTACTATAAAACTATTATCCTTTTTAAAACCCCCAAAAAAAAAATTAGTTCAGATTACCATGCATGTATCAATTCTTTAGTTTCTTGAATTGAAACATAAAAAAAACTTGATAATTAAATTAAAGAAAAAAAGAAGAAGAAGAAAGAAACTAAAATCTTTGTGAGTTTTAGTATTGAAGTCGTGAATCAAGAAATGTTTGAGGGTTTTATTATAATGAAGGCCAATAAAAAGAAAAGAAATTAAAAGAAAATAGGAAAAAGAAAAGGAAGGAAAAGCGGACATACATGGTGAGTGAAGAAATTATCATCAAAGAACATAAATCCCAAACGAAGAATTGCAGAGAAAATGCTAAGAAATCAAACCAAGACAGGTGATGAAATCAGAAAGAAAGAAAGAATGAAAACGAAATAAGGTATAATATGCAAAGAGATCAAAACCCTAGTTTCTTTATTTTTTGGGGTTAGGGAGGATGAAAACAGAGAATCGGTGAATATTTATAACTATCGTAACAACATTTTGGGCGTTTTGACTAAGGGTTGTGAATGAAGGGTTGTGTTGTAATTTATGATAGACTGTTAGTAATTTTAAAGATGGCTATTAACAATTGAATACATTGTTGTTTTGAATGCAGTGCTTGTGTTCTATTTCTTTTGTGTGAAACTTTGCTTGGAATTGCTTTGCTAAAACATGGGTCCTCGGCGAATTTCAAGTACTGATTAGTTTCTTTACACTTTCTAGGCTAGGACTTAGGTTAGAAAACAGTTTGTTCTAGAGAAAGATTTGAAAATGAGTTTGTCTGAACATACGGTTTCGGTGAGTGGGCAAGATCATCGTATGAGAGGCCATTAGGTTTTAAGGAACGGGTAGTGATACGCGAAAATCGTATCACTTTTTTACATGTTTTTATGTATGAATTTGGGTGAAATTGAGGGCAAATTGATCTTAAATGTTTATTATTTACTCAATTTCACAGTTTCTATGATTTTGGAAGTGTCAGGTGAAAAGTAGACGAAAACAACAAATTTTGGGGCAAAAACGCAATTTTTGGGAATGTTGACTTGGTCAAAGGGTCAGGACAGGCGTCCCGACCCAGTCAAACAGCCGGGACGGGCGTCCCGACCTGGTCAACAGATCAGGACGGGCGTCCCAATCCGGGACGGGTGTCCCGAACCCCCAGATCCAGTCCCACATCGAATTTTTGCTGAAAAATCACCCCTGGAAGCTGCTATAAATACCCCAGGCCTCCAGCAGTTGAAATCATTCCTCTCCGCTCAATCTGAGTCATTTAGTGGTTTCCAGTGTACACTTCTCTAGTACACAACTCACTAAGAGACTCGGATCTCAGCTTTCTTTCTTATTAGTGTTTTGTTTTAGTTTCTGAGAAATAGTCTCAGATCTTAGGCTTCTATAGATAGGTTCGTTTCTGGTATTCATAGAATACCTGGGATTTCGTTAGGAGATCCTAAGAGGGCTCTAGGCGTTCGAAGAGTCAATCCACAGGGCTGGGCTTAAGTTGGGTATTAAGGTAAAGCCCAGTTACTAGGCTGAGGAAGCGTCCTCCGAAGGTTCTGGTTAGCAAAGTCGGGGCGAGCAATACGACATATACAGCAGTACACTCCGTCGGCGAGACTACGTAAATGGTGATTTCTTTATGGCATCAGTCCCCATGTCCCTCTCTTATATGTTGTTATTGTGTTGTTCTAAATATCTATTATGAATACGAGATTACGATTTTTATGAATAGTTGTTTTATATGTTGACGTTGTTATGTTTTTCCGGAAATAGCCACCTGCTAAATATTCACTATGTCTGCATGTTTAATGTGCTCTTTTAAACTAAAGTTAGGGTTATAGACAATTCCTAACCACGGTCTAATCATAACCTGTTTAGTTTAACGGGCATCAATTAGTATTGGTGTTTGTCATGCTAGATAAAATAACATGCTGAACACCCTGCCTGTTAAAGTAGTCTAGGTAGGGGCCGAGCTGAGTCCGATTATGCCGGCGGCTAGGGCAAGCGGTATGATCCCCGAAGTGACATAGGGCTTTCATGGATGCCTTCGTCCCGAACCGTGAGTAGGGCCGTCATTAAGGTAGGGCGGTTTATTAGAGACCTCGGATGTGGTACGCCTTTAGACACAGAACATAGTTGCAATCCAGGCTAAGACATGTCTAAAATACTCGAACATAGGTCAATCAACATATAGGAACAGTATAACATAGGATCATGACTCATCTATAAAACACTTCTAGGATTAGCTAGACTTAAACCTAGTGGAGAATGAATCACCCTCTCATCAAAATTATTGGTGAAGATTGCATAACTGGATCATAAAATAGGAGTTAGGATAAAAGGCTAGTTACTACTAAGCCGTTGCCACTTCCCTGGGAGTACGATATTTAACTTAATAAAATTGTAGATACTTTCCAACAGACTAGCTACACGATAGGTACTCTGCCTTAGGTTCTGGCTGATTAAGTGACACCTTAGAGACTAAATGTGACAATTAGTCAATCACAGTCCTTAATTATTCATAATCAACATAGGGTAAAATAACACCTATTTAGCACATCGGTCGGAAACCCATCAGATTTTTGGCACCGTTGCCGGGGAAATATCATAATGAATTTAGGATTAAAGGCCACAATTCTAGAGACTTATGATAGGTAACGGTAGTAACCTAGACCTTAGACCTACACTTATCTTATACTAGTTAGACAATCAATTTCCGAAATATAGGGTTATCATAACTAATTGATTTTAGATATTATCTGGAATTAAGACACTTAGGATAACCCAATTTTAGAAAATTATTCTAAAACCATATTGAGGGAATTTAATTGCTTTCGAAATTAAACATAAAAAGAAAGAAAAAATGTTAAAAATTTAAAATCCAAAAAGAATGTATTTTTCTTGCTCAATGGTAAGTTGTTCTTTTCCCTATCTCTTGTTCTTTCTTAGTTGTTTTCTTAGTTGTCCATTTGTTGCTCTTTTTCGTGTTTTTTTTTATTTTGAAGAAATAAAAATGGAAATGAGGATAAAATATATTTACTTCTGAGTTGTAAAATTTTGGCTTAGAGTTTTATTGGGAAGAAACTCTATTTTAGAATTTTCTTAGAGTCATGCCGGCCTTATTAGGATGAGTTATGAAATAGTTTTTCCTTAATAGCCAGACCTTTGATTGTTCTATTGAAAAAAGGATGTTCCTTTTGTTTTGTTGATAATTGCATGAGATCTTTTAAACCAAAAGGAATTACTGCACCCATTATGACATCACCTGATTGAAATCTGCTTTTTGAATGAATATGTGATGTAATGATGTAGTACGAATTGTTTTAGGACAGAAACATGATAAGAAAGTTCATGCATGATAAATTCCGATCTTATCTAGTCTTGTCTAGAAACAATAGGTGACACTAATCACTCTAAGATATCTGTGTTCAATAAAACTAATGTTGAACCATACTTGATTAAGTTAAGTTTTATTGTTACTTTAACTTGATATAGAATAAAGGGATAAGAAAAAGGGTTGAAAATCTAGAAAGCAAACCATTGGTCTAGATTAGAGAACCCCGAGTTAGAGGCTAGTGTAATACTGATAAATTTTTGATGAAAACTTATTTGCATTGTTTGCTATGTATAATAATTCTCATCTGTGGTTTATTGCAAATTATCTAGTCACTGAATAAGTTCCAAGTGATATGACTTATCAGCAAAAGAAGAAATTCTTTGCTGATTTGAAATATTACTACTGGGCAGTTTCTCTTCTATTTCAAATTTTTGTATATCAGTTGATCAGAAGATGTGTCTCAGAAGATGAAGGACACAAGATTTTGGAGCATTACCCTAAGGAATCCACGGGAGACCAATTGATGGCTATCAACACTGTCCAGAAAGTGTTGAAAGTAGGATCTTGTTGACCCACTATATTCAAGGATTTTGTATCTCTGATACAGTCTTGCGATGCTTGCCAAATAACAGGTAACACATCCTTCAGAGATCATCTACCCCAACAAGGTACACAAAGTTTTACAATCTTTTTTATATCTGGGGATATTCATCAAATCCTTTCTTTTTCTTTCCTTTGAAAATAATTACATCATAGTAGTCGTGGAACACTTTTCGAAAATAGCCCGAACCACAGGCATTACCTACTAATGATGTTAAAGTCATGTGCAGATTCTAGTTGTTTTCCAGATTCAGAGTGCCAATGTTTTAGGAAGAAATGTTCAGCTTGTGTATCAATTCTGTGAAGTCTGCTAAGTACCACACTTTAGCAGGGATTGCTATGGGAATGACTGACCATTCCAAAAGAGGTAGGAGTAGGTTACTGCAGAATGCTGCTCCAATGGGAAATGCATACAATCCCAGCTAGAGGAATCATACGGGATTTAACTGAGGAGTAATTCGGAAGCTGGAAACTTTCAGAAGATACCACCACAGAGAAACCCCTACCCGCAGAATCAACAGATGAGATACTGACAACAATTAAAGCCAGACCAGTGCAAGCAAGTGATCTACCAAATCGTATCGAAGGGTCGAAGGATATAGAGGAATTTGGCGTTGTATCAGGAGCATAGCAATGGAGGAGCTTGTATTCCCTGCATACCAATCAGCTGTGAGAAACTTCCCCGAGGAAGTCTCAAATACTTGGGCCCAGATCTACACAACTGGAGCCCCCTACCACCACAGCTTCGCTAAAACTTCAGGTATCTTTTCTTCCATTCGAGACTTGCATGCAATACCTTTACTAACATTGGCAGGAAGGCACACAAATCCCAAGAAGTCTCATTCCTAGACACGTTCCTCCTGGACACGTTGCTACAATTGTGAGAAATCTTACAACTGATTCGAGGAAACAGTCCGTGGGGCTTGAGCCATTCATCAAATGAATAGGCCACTACCTGGAGCTCGACAATGAAGGATCGGAGGTGACGTCATCCGTTCCAATATCTAGAGCTTACAGAGTCAAGAGCGCCTCAGCAATAGCACATGGCTAAGGTAAAGAGCCAATTGATAGCCTAGAGAAAACCATTCTGCTCGAGGCAAGAAGGGAGTTTTTCTAACCCTCATCTTCCTTTACTTTTACTTTCTTCATTTCGAGTTTTGTTATTTGTTATTTACTTCGGTACTTCATTTTCCTTCTTACCCTTAGTCAGTCAAATAAGTGTGGGGTAAGAAATTTCTGTTTTGTTTTCATTTCTTCTTGTTTGCAAATAAGTGTGGGGTAGTTTAGCTATGCATGAACACTGAGGACAGTGTCAGACTTAAGTGTGGGGTAGCAGTGCATGGTGCACTGTAGCAGTTGGCAAATGTTTTGCATGATTTTGCTTGTTTTCCCCGTATTTTCACACCTTTCCAAAAATTTTCAAAATTGTTTCCGTCTTTCAGACTTCTAAATGCAGTATGCTTGGTTAAACAATTGCTTACGTCTATGATATGTAGGTAGTATGTTATGGTTAGTAGGAGATAATTAATGACTATTGCTGAACTAATTGATTAGGAATAGGGAATTCCTGATAACTGAGCACAACTTTGTCTGGATTAGAGACCTCAGCCAATTGCCTGTTCGATACTTAACTAGATAAAATTAGACCAGTTGTGGATATATTGGCAGTTAGAATGACTAGATGAGACTCTGAGCTAAAAGTGAAAAGAAACAAAAGGAAGTTAATCAAATAAGGGTAGTTTGCCAGCGGCCTTCGCTACTCGAGCACCACTCCTTCGGGGAATTTAAAGCCTGATGCCCTAAGGTCGTGTAGATCTGGGAGTCATCGGAGTGGGACTCGCTACATGGGTAGTTGAAGTTGACGCGTTCTAAGAAGACTCAAAATACCCTGAATCTATAAAGAAAATAACTAAATGCTAAAACATTAAAAATCTGATCACCAAAGCTCAGAACTCAAAAAGTTGTCTGTTGTTAATATGTCTAGCGATGGGTCGAAGTGTTATCTGGTAGTAGTTAAGACAAGAGTACATTGTGTTGACTATCTGGTCTAGACTAGTACACACACTACACATCAGGAAGACCCTGTGACTAAGAAAAAGTTCAACCTAGTTGTTGATTTGTTTTCTGCCTGATCATAACAAGCTACTAAAAACATATGAGACCTTGTCATAGCAACCCAACCAGTCAGACTTGTATTAAGACTTGTCTGAAGAATGTTTCGAATAAAAACATGACTAGGAATTTAGGTAACTTCAGGTAGACTTTGCTTGAGGACAAGCAAAAAGCTAAGTGTGGGGTTATCTGATACGCGAAAATCGTATCACCTTTTTAGCATTTTTTTATGTATGAATTTGGGTGAAATTGAGGGCAAATTGATCTTAAATGTTTATTATTTACTCAATTTCACAGTTTCTATGATTTTGGAAGTGTCAGGTGAAAAGTAGACGAAAACAGCAAATTTTGGGGCAAAAACGCAATTTTTGGAAATGTTGACTTGGTCAAAGGGTCAGGACGGGCGTCCTGAACCCGGGACGGGAGTCCCGACCCAGTCAAACCGCCGGGACGGGCGTCCCGACCTGGTCAACAGATCAGGACGGGCGTCCCAATCCGGGACGGGTGTCCCGAACCCCCAGATCCAGTCCCACGTCGAATATTTGCTGAAAAATCACCCCGGGAAGCTGCTATAAATACCCCAGGCCTCCAGCAGTTGAAATCATTCCTCTCCACTCGATCTGAGTCATTTAGTGGTTTCCAGTGTACACTTCTCTAGTACACAACTCTCTCAGAGACTCGGATCTCAGTTTTCTTTCTTATTAGTGTTTTGTTTTAGTTCTTGAGAAATAGTCTCAGATCTTAGGCTTCTATAGATAGGTTTGTTTCTGGTATTCATAGAATACCCGAGATTTCGTTAGGAGATCCTAAGAGGGCTCTAGGCGTTCGAAGAGTCAGTCCACAGGGCTAGGCTTAAGCTGGGTATTAAGGTAAAGCCCAGTTACTAGGCTGAGGAAGCGTCCTCCGAAGGTTCTGGTGAGCAGAGTCAGAGCGAGCAATACGACATATACAGCAGTACACTCCGTCGGCGAGACTACGTAAAGGGTGATTTCTTTATGGCATCAGTCCCCATGTCCCTCTCTTATATGTTGTTATTGTGTTGTTCTAAATATCTATTATGAATACGAGATTACAATTTTTATGAATAGTTGTTTTATATGTTGACGTTGTTATGTTTTTCCGGAAATAGCCACCTGCTAAATATTCACTATGTCTGCATGTTTAATGTGCTCTTTTAAACTAAAGTTAGGGTTATAGACAATTCCTAACCACGGTCTAATCATAACCTGTTTAGTTTAACAGGCATCAATTAGTATTGGTGTCTGCCATGCTAGATAAAATAACATGCTGAACACCCTGCCTGTTAAAGTAGTCTAGGTAGGGCCGAGCTGAGTCCGATTATGCCGGCGGCTAGGGCAAGCGGTATGATCCCCAAAGTGACATAGGGCTTTCATGGATGCCTTCGTCCCGAACCGTGAGTAGGGCCGTCATTAAGGTAGGGCGGTTTATTAGAGACCTCGGATGTGGTACGCCTTTAGACACAGAACATAGTTGCAATCCAGGCTAAGACATGTCTAAAATACTCGAATATAGGTCAATCAACATATAGGAACAGTATAACATAGGATCAGGACTCATCTATAAACACTTCTAGGATTAGCTAGACTTAAACCTAGTGGAGAATGAATCACCCTCTCATCAAAATTATTGATGAAGATTGCATAACTGGATCATAAAATAGGAGTTAGGATAAAAGGCTAGTTACTACTAAGCCGTTGCCACTTCCCTGGAAGTACGATATTTAACTTAATAAAATCGTAGATACTTTCCAACAGACTAGCTACACGATAGGTACTCTGCCTTAGGTTCTGGCTGATTAAGTGACACCTTAGAGACTAAATGTGACAATTAGTCAATCACAGTCCTTAATTATTCATAATCAACATAGGATAAAAATAACACCTATTTAGCACATCGGTCGGAAACCCATCAGGTAGAGTGGATGGGTCCGGTAGGGGCATTCGGAGACCGAGATGCGAGTGTGATGTATAGGACGGACGGGGAGGATTTCTTTTTGCCATTATTAGACGATAAGGATGTTGGTTCCGGAATGGCCGAGCAGAGGAAAAAGGCAAATTCCAAGATTATGAGTTTGTAAAGAGGAAGGAAGTACTTACTTGATTGTCTGAATATTAGACCATTATTACCAGATGGGATGGGACTGAAAGAAGGCCAGCCGGCAAGTCACGTTCCTATTTCCACAAACACATATTTGTTTAGGAAAATTAAAATTAATAACCAAAACTGATATAAATATTAAGACTAGAATAAAGAATTATTTATTAAAATTGTTTTAAAACATCATTAGAAAAACAATTTCCACTCTTCTCTATTTTACTAAGCTTACTATAAAACTATTCTCCTTTAAAAAAAACCCCAAAAAAAAGAAAAAAAATTTAGTTCAGATTACCATGCATGTATCAATTCATTAGTTTCTTGAATTGAAAGATAAAAAAAATCTTTATAATTAAATTCAAGAAAAAAAAAAGAAGAAGAAAGAAACTAAAATCTTTGGGAGTTTTAATATTGAACTCGTGAATCAAGAAAAGTTTGAGGGTTTTATTATAATGAAGGCCAATAGAAAGAAAAGAGATTAAAAGAAAATAGGAAAAAGAAAAGGAAGGAAAAGCGGACATACATGGTGAGTGAAGAAACTTCATCAAAGAACCTAAACCCCAAATGAGAATTGTAGAGAAAATGCCAAGAAATCCAACCAAGAGAGGTGATGAAATCAGAAAGAAAGAAAGAATGAAAACAAAATAAGGTTTAATATGAAACGAGATAAAAACCCTAATTTATTAAATTGTTGGGGTTAGGGAGGATGAAAATAGAGAATCAGTGAATATTTATAACTATCTTAACAACATTTTATTAGAAATGGCGTTGATCCTACCATAATACTTCAGTTTTCATAGAGTTCCAAGTTAGATAATTTTCCTTCAAATTTGAAATGCAAAAAAGAACATACACTAACGAGATAATCAGATAACCAAAAGAAAAGGTTCAAGAGTATAAAGGGGAAAGAAAGAAGAAGATGCATACCTCACAAAACTAATATGAACACCGAGACTCCGGTGAACTACAGAACATTCCAGACAAACTCATAATCATGTATAGGATGAAGTTGCTCTAGTTAGGAAAGAGCCGAAGACTAAGGGTTGTGAAGAGAAGGATAACCCCTAGGTGAACGCAATATAAAATGACTATTTTAGAGTCTCAGATAGTGGAAGGCATTCGGGAAAACTATCACTTCCCGATAACATATAAGACGTTTTGCCCACAAGCTACACAACGAATCCATACGCCTCCTGCGGATAGTGTGACGACGCATGTGGCTCACCTTCGGGCAAGGTTGCGGTTCCCGCTGCATCCTTTGTTCGTGGATATCTGCAAGTACTATCGGGTTCAGTTGGGGCAATTGATGCCGAATGTGATCCGGACTACGGTTAGGTTCCTGATGGTCTGTTGAGCTTTTGATGTGAGTGCTGGTTGGAGTTATGGAGAAGATTGTATTATTTGTGTCAAAAGTGTACAACACTCGAAGAGAGTGGATTTTTTTATATTGCTCGTCGTAGCCCACGATCTTTAATACTGGGTCCGTCGAGCATTAATTCTTTGAAGTATAAATTTTTTTATTTAAAGCACCATAGTTTTGTCGACAGTGGCATTCTGTTGCCTTGTAACAATGGAAAAAGTTTGGGCAATGATGTGCCAGAAGGGTATGGGCGGGACTATCATGATGTCGAGATTTTGAACAAGTATCGGTTTTAATTTTCCGTAGGAGAAGTGTTATGACGGATGTAAGAAAGATAACAAAAGTAAAGAGATGACACACATATTTAACGTGGTTCACCAACAATGTGTTGGCTACGTCCACCTAACAGAAGAGGGGAGAGTTTTTACTGATTTATGAGAGAGATTACAAAGGTGTTGTCTACGTGACTACAACACAATGAATGCCTTACAAATGAACCTATTTATAAGAAAAGATGGCAGTCATTTGACTAATTCAAGGCATTCTAATAAATCAGAATATTTGACTAACTTCCAAAACATAAGGAGACGTAACAGAATGTTTGACTAATTCAATGCATTCTAATAAATCAGAATATTTGACTAACTTCCTAAACTTAAGGAGATGTAACAGAATGTTTGACTAATTCAAGGCATTCTAGCAAATCTCCACCTTGACTTGAATTCTCTCACAATTTACCAGATGCACCTCCTTGGTGCCAGATGTATCCGCTCCCCTCTCTTCTGCCATTTAGCAGCTTGTAATATTTAGCAAGTCCAAACAGTGTTGGAACTTGCTCCGTGGAACTGGCTTGGTGAACATATCAGCAGGGTTGTCAGCCGTGCCCACTTTCTTCACCCTGTTTCTTTTCTCGCTTCTTAGAAAATGATACCTGATATCAATGTGCTTAGTCCTCTCATGATGAACTTGATCCTTGGCTAAGCATATTGCACTCAAACTGTCACAATACACTATAGCCTGATCCTGATGTACGCCTAGATCATTGATTAGTCCTTTTAACCAAATTCCCTCCTTCGCTGCTTCTGTTAATGCCATGTACTCTGCCTCTGTAGTAGACAAAGTCACAGTAGGCTGTAGAGTTGCCTTCCAACTCACCACAGAAGCACCAACAGTGAAAACATAACCAGTCATGGATCTCCTACTATCCACATCCCCGGCATAATCAGAATCTGAGTAGCCGGTTACCAAGCACTGTGCATTACTCCCATAAATAAGACCAACATCTGACGTACCTCTAAGATATCGAAAAATCCTTTTCACAGCCTGCCAATGCTCCTTCCCTGGTTAAGCCATAAATCGACTAACAATACTAACAGCATATGCCAAATCCGGTCGGGTGCACACCATAGCATACATCAGACTTCCTACTGCACTTGCATAAGGAACTCTTGAGATGTATTCCATTTCTTCCTCGGATTGAGGCGCGTACATTACCAGCTTGCTGTTAGTAGCCGTTGGAGTGTCTATAGGTTTAGCTGATGACATGCCAAACCTTGACAATATCTTGTTAATGTACCCTTCTTGTGACAAGAAAAGTTTCTTCTGATTTCTATCCCTATAGATTTCCATTCCCAAAATTTTCCGAGTAGCACCCAGATCTTTCATTTCAAATTCTGCACTGAGACAATCCTTCAATTTCTGAATATCAGACTTGTCCCGATCAGTAATCAACATATCATCTACATACAGGACCAGACAGGCACGAGAACCATCTTTCAGTTCGTTGTAGTACACACAACAGTCAAAAGGACTCCTATTGTAGCCGAGCTGCATCATATAGCTGTCAAATCTCTTATACCACTGCCTTGGAGACTGCTTAAGCCCATATACGGACATCCTCAACTTGCACACATGATTCTCCTTTCCCGGAACTTGGAAACCATCTGGCTAAGTCATGTATATTTCTTCTTCCAACTCTCCGTGTAGAAAAGCAGTCTTCACGTCTAATTGCTCAAGCTCCAAATCCTGATGTGCAACTATTGCTAGTAGCACCCTGATAGAAGTATGTCTGACTACCGGCAAGAAAATATCGTTGTAGTCTACTCCCTCTATCTGATGAAACCCTCTTGCAACTACTCGTGCCTTATACTTAACACCCTCAGTCGGTGATATTCCTTCATTCTTCTTGAAAACCCATTTGCAAGTCATTGCCTTTCTCTCTGTCGGTAATCTGACCAGCTCCCAAGTCTGATTCTTGTGAAGAGATTCAATTTCGTCTCCCATTGCAGCCAACCATTGTGCTGACTCAGTTCCTGAAATTGCTTCCTTGTAGGTGGACGGCTCATGAAGCTCCACTTCCTCAGCAACTTGCAGTGCATAATTCACCATATTATCAAAAACATACCGCTTTGGAGGTCCAACTCCAACCCTTCTTGTTCGGTTAAGCACGATGCTATGCTGAAAACCTTCAGATGTTTGATTTTCTGGTGGTGTAGATTCTAGCAGATTGGTTTCTGGTTGTAGCAGTTGGTCACTGACCAACTTCTGTGCCTTGCTCTCCCCTTGAGTGACTTGCACCTCCACCTATTCATCAACAGCTCCATTCTTCTCTACAATAATGGGCTTCACCATAGGGTTGAACATAGAACTCTCATTAAAAATTACACTCCTACTAAGTATAACCCTATTCTCAGATGAAGACCAGATTCTATATCCCTTCACCCCTTCTCCATAGCCCACGAATATTCCCTTTTTAGCCCTTGGCTCCAGCTTACCCTCATTGACATGATAGTAAGCTGTACAGCCAAAAACTCTCAGATTTGAGTAATCAGCAGGCTTCCCTGTCCACACCTTAAAAGGTGTTTTACAGTTGATGCCTGTGTGTGGTCCCCGATTTGTTATGTAGCATGTCGTTGTAACTGCTTCTGCCCAGAAATGTCTAGTTAGACCAGCATTAGAGAGCATGCACCTCGCTCTCTCCAGAAGTGTCTGGTTCATGCGCTCAGCTGCACCATTCTGCTGTGGTGTATCCTTGACTGTGCGATGTCGAGCAATCCCCTCATCCTTGCAAAACACATCGAACTCAGACGAATAGAATTCCAGACCATTATCAGTTCGCAGCCTCTTGACCTTCTTCCCAGTTTGATTCTCTACTAGCGTCTTCCACTGCCTGAAGTTCTTGAACGCTTCACTTATATGTTTCATCATGATTACCCAAGTCATCCTTGAGTAATCATCGATTACCGACATAAAAAATCCGTGACCGCCTAAAGACTCAACGCGAGACGGACCCCATTAGTCTGAATGGATGTAATCCAGCATGCCCTTTGTTCGATGAACCGCCTTTGGGAACTTGCTGCGATGTAGCTTCCCAAAGACACAATGCTCACAAAACTCAAGGCTCTTGATCTTGTGACCACCAAGAAGATCTTCCTTTGACAGAATCTGCAACCCTCTTTCACCCATGTGACCAAGTCTCATATGCCATAACTTGGTCAAATCATCTCGGTGAACCTCAGATGATGCAACAGCTACAGAACCAGCAACTGTTGAACCTTGCAAAAAGTACAAAGTTCCCTGCTTGACGCCCTTAAGTATCACATTAGAGCCCTTGTAGACATGTATAACTCCACCTTCACCCTTGAAACTGAACCCCTTACTATCCAGCATGCTCAGGGATATCAGATTCTTCATCATTAGTGGAACATGTCTGACATTGTGCAATGTGCAGAATTTTCCATCATGCGTCCGAATCTTGATCGAGCCTATTCCAACCGCCTTGCAGACCGAGCTGTTTGCCATAGAGACATTTCCCCCGTCTATCTGCTCATAGGTTGAAAACCACTCTCTCCTTGGACATATATGGTAGGACGCCCCAGAGTCAAGGACCCACACATCAGCATGATGCGTGTGTTCGTCTGCAACTAGAGCGATGTCCTCTTCAGAATTGTCAATCTTTACGTTCAACGCAGACATCTTTCTCACCAGATTACAAACCTCGATTACCCGAGCTCTGATACCAGTTTGTTATGACGGATGTAAGAAAGATAACAAAAGTAAAGAGATGACACACAGATTTAACGTGGTTCACCAACAATGTGTTGGCTATGTCCACCTAACAGAAGAGGGGAGAGTTTTTACTGATTTATGAGAGAGATTACAGAGGTGTTGTCTAGGTGACTACAACACAATGAATGCCTTACAAATGAACCTATTTATAAGAAAAGATGGCAGTCATTTGACTAATTCAAGGCATTCTAATAAATCAGAATATTTGACTAACTTCCAAAACTTAAGGAGACGTAACAGAATGTTTGACTAATTCAAGGCATTCTAACATGAAGATTGGTCCAAAACTCTGATGAGACATGCGGGCTTGGAGTTTGATTCTAGATTGGACATCTGAAAATTAAGTGTGTGGACCTAGGGAATCGGGGGAGGGGGTTTTTCGTAATATATGTATGTATAGAAAATAACTAAGTGTTTTAGTCGAATGCTAACAACTATCTTGTGTGTTTTGTCTGTGTTTGCAGGAAAGAATTTAGTGATGAAGATGGTGCAAAATAATCCAAACAAACGGAAGAAGAAACCCATTGGTAAAATTAAAATACTTTAGGTTATGCATGACAAAGGGAGCTTTAACTTTATTACCGGAACTCATAGCTATTATGGTATATTTACAAATATATCCTCACACAATAATCTTTCAAATTATTATATTAATTATTATATCATATTCAAAAGACCCTAACAATCTCGTATATGGTATCTTCCCTGAAAAAGGATAAAATATTTAAATAAATGAATAAAGCCAAATAAATGATGAACACAAAATCAAAGAAAGAAAGAAGTTCCTGAATGACAAGTTTAGCATCAAAGATCTCGGGCCACTGAAGTATTTTCTCGGGATAGAAGCCGCTCAAACCAAAGACGGGATAGTGCTAAGTCAACAAAAATACACCCTTGACATCCTTGAAGATAGTGGAATGCTAGGATGTAGACCATGCACCTTCCCAATGGAACAGAATGTGAAGCTGGATAAAGGAGAAGGGGATGTTCATGTGGATACTAGCAAATATCGAAGACTAATTGGCCGAATGCTCTACCCCCAAGCCACGAGACCAGATCTTGCCTACTCGGTAAACGTCCTAAGCTAGTTCGTCTCGGACCCTCGACAAAAACACATGGACGCAGCCATGAGAGTTCTTTGCTACCTTAAAGCAACTCCGGGACAAGGTATTTTCTTCCCGAAAGAAGGAGGAATGGATTTGGTAGCATACTGTGATGCGGACTGGATGGGATGCTCACTCACTTGGAGGTCTAGGATAGGATACGTTCTTCTTTTGGGGGGAGCTCCTATCTCGTGGAAATCAAAGAAGCAATCAGTCGTTTCTCGTTCCTCGGCTGAAGCGGAATATCGCGCCATGGCCAACGCCACTAGTGAAATCCTGTGGATGCGTTGGTTGTTAGAAGGACTAGAAACGAGACAACATAGCCCTACACCTCTCTTCTGTGACAACAATGCGGCACGACATATTGCTAATAACCCGGTCTTTCACGAACGAACAAAGCACGTGGAAATGGACTGTTACTTTGTCAGAGAACGAGTCGAGTCACAGGAAATCAAGCCGCTTCACGTTGACACGAAAACACAAATAGCCGATCTTCTCACAAAGGCATTGGGGCTAAACAACTCAAGTTTCTTCTAGTCAAAATGGGCATGCGGAATCTACACGCTCCACCTTGAGGGGGAGTATTGAGATTGCATATTTCTCTCCCCTTATTTTTGTCTCAAATATCCATGATATTTTATTTACAATCTTTATTATTGTGCAAGAAACAAACACGAAAATATCTCGAAGGTTTCTTTATAAAGAGAAAATATACACAGTGAATAAAAAAACACTTTTTGAACCATATTCTTTAAAATAGTAATAATATTTGTCTATTTATGAAATAATGAGATAATTATTACACCAATAATAATAATAATTATAATTATAAATGAAAAGGAGTTTGAGAAAAAAAATGAAGTGATTATTTTGGGTTATATATGACATGTAGAATTGGCAAAGGAATGTAATAACTGAGGTAGGATTTTTAGGTCTCTTTTTAGTTTTTTGTGGTATAAGAATTTTTGTAGAATTTTTACTTAAATTTATGTATTTATGTATTTTTTTGATTTATAATTTGGTGTTATTATCTTTATAATATTATTTTTTTAACATGTTATATTCTACATAAAATATTGAATCTTCATACATAATATCTATCCTTTTCACCTTCTTCGCTGAATTTTTTATTAATTCTGAATTGGATCAGATTTTATTTATGGAGACAAGCCATTTATATTCTTGTTTTCTATATTTATTTATTTATATTATTAAAATTAGCAACTTTGTTTAGATATATTAATAAAATTTATTTATATTATTGTCAACTCATCAAATCAAATCAAATTATTAATTAAATTTTTATTTACAGGAAAAAAGGAATCTTTGGTAGACAAAACATGATAATATCATATTTGTACCCTATTCATCAGTATTCAACAAATTACATCCAGACTAACAAAGAAGAACCAGGTAAAAAAATCCACAAATTCCTTTTTTGTGTCCGTATCTTCTTCTTCTTCTTTATTTATTTATTTACTTATTTATTTAATATTTTTTTAATCAGTGTTCGATAATTATTTTAAACTTTTATAGTTACCCCTTAAAATTCCAGATGCTGTATATAATAAAATATAATAATAATTATACATCCTAGTCCACTTATCTTGCCTATGAATATTATGAAAAATTAAAATTCTTCGAGAAAATATATTACTTACTATTTTAAAAAGATAAACCTTATTTATTTTTCGAATTAATGAAAACTTTGAAAGCTTTTTAAAAAAAAAAATTTGTTTTTTTTTTCACAATTATGTGCAGTAGAGCAATAGAAGTTATACTTAATTTTGTTTGAAAAATGTGTAAAGTAAATGTTAATTTCAGTTAGGTTATAAACCATGGGGTGTTGAAAAACTTATATTGATTAGAAAGAGCAATTTTCAATTAAAAAATAAAAGGAAAAATATTTTAGTAAATGGACAAAAACATCCATTTTTAGAGATACATTATTTCAGAATTATTACATTTTTAAGATTTGTTTTTTTTAAAATTTGTTTTATAAAAAATTAATGGTGGATTAGGATTGAAGCCGACGTGAATGGAACACTCAAAAAAAGCAATATTGACTTTTGGCCTAAAAAAGCAACTCCATATATATACAATTTTCTTACCTAACCATGTGTTGTGTTGTGTATATGTATATAGTCATGTAAAAATACTTTTTAGAAAAGATGGACCTTCTTAGAAATAATAAATAAATAGACATATTATTACAAAAAAAAAAAATTATGATTACAGACTACTAAAATAACAATTACTTGTTTCTTTTCATAATTATATAATTTCTTTTTTTTGAAATTATTTGATACTCAAAATCATAATCATTACTTTGATTAATTTTAATTTAATCTAAATTATATTTAGCATAGGAAAATAGACTCTCAATATTTGAAACGACATTTCAATAGTAAGATTATTAAACATTTTAAGAAATTTAGGGAAAAAAATCTTTATTGTTCATAAGAAAAATAGTATAAAACAATCTGATAATTTGAAAAAGTTGGTAAGTAAACTCCTAAATGCTTCCTTCAAAATGAATAATTAAATGCTTCTTACATGATGGATGGTACCAACTCTTACTCTGCGAGTTCCGCAGGTTCAGTTCGAATTAGTGTCACCGAAAAAATAAGACATAGGTACTCCCAAGTTGGTAAAAATAAAAAATAATAATTATTATTTGAAACTTTAAAATTAAAAAAAATAAAAAAATTGAATTTATCATTTAATTTCATATTTTTCACGATGATTCTTCTTTGTAATTTTTTCAGAAAGAAGCCAAAGAAAAGGGACAACATTGCCTGACTTTTCTTTCTTCGTAATTAAATCGGGTACGAAAAGGATATGGCATGTTTGTCCCATGTATAAATTTTGTCCACATTCATAAATTGTGCGGTTGCAAAAATTATTGAATAAAAAAAGAAAAACAAATAAAAAATTCTATTGATTTGAAATTCAACTCACATTGAGTATTATATTTGATCTAAAAAATATATTGAAATATGTATATATAAATCAATTAGTTCTAGTTTTGTCTGCAATCATAGAGTTTAATTTTTGAACAAACACATGTTTCATCTTGAATTTTATTTTAATATTGATGTTTTTATATTAATAATGATGGGACTCAAAAAATAAAATAAAAATAAAAATTGTATAATATTTATAATCCTTACCAATTGTACCATATAATATTTATTAAATGTTTCTATGTATACTTCAATAGATTTATATCTATTGTATCACATACATTTCTAATATTCTCCATCTCAAAATTTTCTTCCCATCTTTTCCTGAGCTGTAATTCAGAACTATTATGGCACATCTTGTTTCAAGCTGGTCAAAATCTGCAAAAACTGTTCCTAAGGATTATATCCTTCATCAAATATTGAGACCTGAAATGGATGCTCCAATTTGCAGGGAAATTCCAGTTATTGATATATCCCCAGCTATGGGTTCTATAACTGATCGATCCAAAGTAGCTGAACAAATCCTGGAAGCTCTTGATGAATATCACTGCTTTCAGGTATTTTCTTCATTTCATTTGTATATCTAATAATTTTTAAATATTAAATTTATATATATATCTTAATTATTTCTTTTATTACCTAAATTCATTAAGGTTATAAATCATGGGGTGTCGGAAAAACTTATGGAGGATGCAATGGAAGCTCACAAAGAGTTCTTTAACCTCCCTATAGAAGATAAGGAAAAGTTTGTTAATGGCGATACTACGAAACCATTAAAAACTGGACTCTTTACTGGAAATGAAATTTCCGCTATGAACATCAATTTATGGAGAGATGTACTACTTCAACCATGTTATCCTTTAGACAATAATATTGACTTTTGGCCTGATAAACCTCTTCAATACCGGTATGGTAATAATTATTTTTATTAATATCTTAAAAATATTGTATTTATCTTTTTATGCTTTATTTATATTTTATTTATTTTAAATATATTAGGAGAATATTTTAGATATTTTATTTTGTCTTTGTAAAGTGTATTTATTCATAAAATTCAATAGAAATCTTTACGGATCATATTCTTTCACGGTATCAGAGCCAAGAAACACACATAGCCAAATTTCTCGCCCCCAAGGCGAGATTCATCATGGATAAAACCATGCTCCTTCTTTAGTTTGTTTTTCTTTAATATATTTTCTTTCTTTATTTTATCACACTATGTCTGGCCACAAAGATTCGAATTCTTCTTCCCCTTCAGATTTGTCGTTTTTTGACTCTGGTCCAATTTATTTTTGGTCTCGTACTCTTTCTTGAGTGTTTATGTTATCCTCTTCTTCCTTTTCCATCGCGTCTCGAATTACAAGCTACATGCTCGTTATACGCATGTGTATTTTAAGAATATCTCTCTTATAGTCAGATTACTTCATCTCATTCTTTTTCGCATTATTCTTCTTTACATTCTCAGCAAGTGGGTTGCTCATTTATGTGGACGCACCATGTGCATCCTAGCAGCTAATATATATATATATATATATATATATATGTTTAACAATACCAAATTAGTAGGAAAAAAAAGAAAAAAAAAATAGAAAGAATACTATTATTCTAATTGTCTTTCCTTAATTTGATAATGTTGTTGTGAATCAGAAAATTGATGGCGGAATATGTGAATGGTACAAGAAAATTAAGCGAGACGATTTTCAAACTAATTGGTGAAGGACTTGGGTTAGAAAAAGAAGACTTAGATGTAAAATTCTTGGGAACAGAAGCTCTTAGGGCTAACTATTATCCCAAGTGCCCAAATCCAAGCTTGACAACGGGATTTTTGGGTCACTGTGACCCTAATATTTTGACCCTTCTTCAGCAAAATGTGTCTGGTCTTCAGATTATTAAAGATGGAAAATGGCTTGTTGTTGACCCTCTTCCTAATGCATTTTTCGTTCTTACTGGCATCGAACTTCAGGTACGCATATATATATATATATATATATATATATATATATATATATATATATATATATATAACATTCACAATAAGGACTAAAAAAAGACTTGTGTATATATATATATGTTAACATTTTTTGTACGTTTATATTACAGATTCTCTCAAATGGTAAGTTTGAAGCTGCATTTCATCAAGTGGCAACAAATGCAGAGGTGGATAGATTATCCATTGGTATATTTATATCAAAGCCTGATGAGACAGCCATAGAACCACACGAGACATTTCTATGTAATGGAAATCCACCAAAATACAAACACTTTTCGATGGAAATGTATAGCAAACGTATGTCATCTAGTGGAGAGGTATCACGGGCTAAAGCATCAGAATTTGCCTTAGATTCTTTCCTCATTAAGGATTAATGAATAAATAAATATGTCGTAATAATTAATTAAAGTTGTGTTTTGTTAAGAATTTTACTATGTGATGTGAACAATAAATAAAGGAACAAACTTTTTTTTTTTTTTGTATTTAAATTGAGAGTTTGAGTAATTTATAATTTATTTTTCTTGCGTTGATTAAAATTTGGTATAATTTATTCTAAATCAATTTGATTAAAATTACAAATTTCATCCCTCTACAAAAATGAATTACTATTTACCATATATAAATTTTTAGTATTCTAGCCACTATTCATGAATTTCATGTGTAATAAGAGTTTAAAGTGTTTTTAGTTAATTAGAAATTTATTTTACCAAACCTCAAAAATATTATTCTTATCTTATATTACAATATTAAGATAAACTTACCTATATCTATGCCCACAAGAGAAATTAGGATCATCATACAAAATATTTCACTTTCTTATGTTTGCTCTACAAAATGTTGATAAAGTTTTTTTAAAAATTTATTTAAATCAATTAAGTGTGGAATTCAATTAAATTAGTGTGGATCTAATGAGTTTCAACCAATGAAAATTTTAAAAAATATCACCCTATCATTAAAGAAAGTTTTGAATAATGGAATAGATAAACTTATTTGTTTTTTTATATAAATAAAACATCATTTTAAGATGAAGAATAAAAAGGATTTTCCGTATAAGAATTAACAACGTTTTAGAGAGAATTTATTCAAATTTAAATAATCTTTTCTGAATTCAAGATCAAACTTTAAGATGGTAAAAAAAATTGTGGTATAATAAATATTATGTACAACCAACTTAATTAATAAGTTTCTTAAAAACTTCAAGAATTTTGGTTGGAATAGAATACTTTTAATATATATATATATATATATATATATAGATATATAATAATGAATAAATAAAAAGAAAGGAAGAAATATCTAAAAGAAGTCCACTTTCTCTTGTTTCATGAAACCATTAAGAAGTAGAAGAGGAAGAAAGGCCTAAGTATAGAAACCCTAAAAGGCATGTGGGACTAAAATGGTTAGTGATGTGATCTTCCAATATATTCTTGAAGAAATGAAAAGTAGGGTTCTCCAATCAAAGAAATCTACAACTTCATATAAAATTCTTTTGAGGGAAAAAGGAAAATGGTGAAGTTGATTATGATCATAAGTAAAAATAAAATTAATACTAATTGCACGGTTAGTGTGTATGTATATATATATATATATTAATACTTTCTTTAAATTTTTTGTTTTGTGTAGTTGTGTCATGATTGAGCAAATTATTATTAGATTTGTAGATGAAGCATTATAATTGTGTATTTACATTTTGTTTGGTCCAATATGCATGGAGTAATATGGGATTCTTGATTGCTTTTCTCTCTCTACTTTTAATTGGTTTTTTTCAAGATTCTTGCCTCCATGTCCCTTTCAGTTCATCTTGTCAACTTTCATGAATTTATTGCCGACCTTTTGATGTGGGAAAAAAAAATTGTCTTTTCACTTAATTTTTATAAATTTTGTAATTAGTTAAAAATCATTGATAACAATAAAAATCCCATAATTCATATATATATATAAAGCTTATATTTCGTCTTCAAACTATAAGAATTTATGCCATTTTTTTAAAACAATAATAATAATAAATGTTGCTTTTCAAACAATATTTACTTATTCACACGTAAATATGACATAAGTGAAATCAGATAGAATTCTTTTCATTGCATCATTTTTCTTTTCCTTCCTTTTTTTTTTTTTTTTTTAAGAGCCCATGAATATTGATCAGCAATCATCAAATATATATATTTAAATTTTAGTGGAGCTATGTAGTGGAGATTTGAGAAAATTATTTAGTGGAAATATTATCCTATGTTAACAATTTAATATATCTTATTCTTTTATTTTAGGAATATATTTCTTATCAAATTATTTACCAAATCTCTAGTGTGACTTTTTTAAGATCTACCTTCCTAGAACCTACATCAAATACTAAGGGCAAACTAAATATAAATAAAAATTGTCATACTAATTAATACCAAATAAAAGAAAGGAAAGAAAATCCAACATTGACTTATTTAAAATTATGGTTAAATTTTTATTATATACCCTTATTTATATATGTATCTATACTTATATATATATATATATATATATATATATATATTTATAAAGTATCTTGGCCAGCTCTCTCGCCTGCTTCCTTGTCTATATATATATATATATATATATGATGAACTTTATATCAAAGTGACATGTGAGAATAAAACATTAGCCTCGAAAACCAACTACCTAAAATAAAAAAGTATTCTTGGCCAGTCTCTCGCCTGCTTCCTTGTCTATATATATATATATATATATAAATGATGAACTTTATATCAAAGGACATGTGAGAATAAAATATTAGCCTCGAAAACCAACTACCTAAAATAAAAAAGTATTCTTGGCCAGCTCTCTCGCCTGCTTCCTTGTCTGTCTAGCCCACCATGGCATACCAATTCTTAAATTATACATATAATTATTAATTGCAATCTTGAACAACATTTAACATTAAAACGTTTCCATGACCATTTATATTATAATCTTTAGCAATTTTTTTTTAACTTTTGAAAACTTATAACTAGCTTTATGACTTTAAAGAATTCATTATAATATATCTATTATAACCATTCATAGAAATAAACCCAAGTAACCCTTTTTCTTTTTTTATGTGTATAAGAATATATAAAAAGAAAAAGAAGAAGAAAGAAAGATTGATCAATTAAAATAATTATCCCTTGTAACTTAGATTAAACCCAATAACATATCTCTTCAGTAGAAGATTAATAAGCAAAACAAACTATATTGGAAAAAGGAACTTTTTAGAATTCGAGGTTTATTAATGAGTGAAAATGTATGCCAATAGATTCAAGAAAAAGAATTAAAATAAAATCTTGTTCCCCTCCATTATAAGCCACGAGTGCTACTTTTTTATATATAAACCTTTTGATCTCATAGATCACCACCACCACTACCCTTAAAGAAAAAAAGTTCTCTTTTTTTAACTAGGTTTAATTATATTCACCTTTCTTTCCCTCTTCTTCTTCCTCACTTTTTTTTTTTTTTTTTTAATATATCCTTAAAAATTTATTTGTTTTGGCTATTGTAATAAGGGAAGAAAAGAATATTTATATATCTATATATATATATATATAAGGAAAAAGCTATAAAGCAAAAAAAAAAAAAAATGGAGGGATTTTTGGGTCACTTTGACCCTAATATTTTGACCCTTCTTCAGCAAAATGTGTCTGGTCTTCAGATTATTAAAGATGGAAAATGGCTTGTTGTTGACCCTCTTCCTAATGCATTTTTTGTTCTTACTGGCATCGAACTTCAGGTGTGCATATATATATATATATATATATATATATATACCATTCACAATAAGGACTAAAAAAAGACTTGTGTATATATATATGTTAACATTTCTTGTACGTTTATATTACAGATTATCTCAAATGGTAAGTTTAAAGCTATATTTCATCAAGTGGAGGCCAACAAATGCAGGGGTGGATCGATTATCCATTGGTATATTTATGTCAAAGCCTGATGAGACAGCCATAGAACCACACGAGACATTTCTATGTAAATAAAAATCCACCAAAATACAAAGACTTTTCGATCGAAATGTATAACAAACGTATATCATCTAGTGGAGAGGTATCACTGGCTAAAGCTTCAGAATTTTCCTTAGATTCTTTCCTCATTAAGGATTAATGAATAAATAAATATGTCGTAATAATTAATTAAAGTCGTGTTTTGTTAAAAATTTTACTATGTGATGTGAACTATAAATAAAGGAGGAGACTTTTTTTGTATTTAAATTGACAGTTTATCTTACATCGTGACTATAAAATAAATGTGCGATATCTATGCCCACAAGAGAAGTCAAAATCATGACACAAAATATATCACTTTCTTATCTTCACTCTATACTTTTAATATTTGAGTACTTTTAATATTTGAGTTCTTTACTGACTTAAACATTAGAGCTTAAACCTCTCCATTTTTATTGGATAAGAGAACCTTAATTTGGTAGAAGAGCTCATTGAATAAGAATGAGGGTCCTTCAACTACATCATATTTCATTTCAGTACTCTTTGTGAGAATTTAACATTGGAGGTTAAATGCTCCTTACATGTAGACCTAGTAGAGATCATTTATGTTCATTCATTTCTATTAACAACTAAATCTGTTTTGTCATTTCATCATTGTCCATTGGTACGTAAAACATTATATTGATATTTAAGTTATATTTCAATCTTCTTCAACTAGTAATAAATTTCTTTTTAAACAAGATTTTATAAAAAGTTAATTAATGCATAATGTGAACAATACGTTGGATCCCACAAATACAATAAATCATAATAATAACATATAAATATGAATTTATGTTTTAAAATTTTGATATTTAATATATCATTTCGATCTTTTTGTATATTTTTGCTGATTCTTTTTTTCGTGAATTTGAGAATATTTATTATTTGATCTCTATCTTATTTCTCTAAAGCTTGAGTTTGATCTCAAAATAGAATTTGACTTCGATAGCCTTAGGACATGATTTTAGAAGTACATTATAGCTATCAAAATTTTGAAAGAAACCTAATTGAAGAAAATAATCACAAAATTTTGCAATTTTCTTTTCTCCATAAATTTTCCTAGAACTTATGACCACATGAATGCCTTCAATTAACACCCTAACTGATGACCACATGATCTCTAATTGTAAGTTAACAAAGATAGTATTAGATTCAAAGGGATTAAAAGGAAATTTATGGGTACTTCTCTGTCAATTTAAATAATTTAAGTCTAATTATAAAAAAATTCAATCTTCCTTTCATATATATCTATATATATATATATATATTTTTCGCTCATCCCTTGACGGAAGGCAATTGGGATAACTACAAATTACCTATCTTTGACTTAATATAATAGAAAAATATGTTGTACATGCTACATGAAATATAAGGTATGACAACTGTATAAACATCATGTAAGAATTATAAAGGTGTAACTTTTTTCGAAATGAAAATTATAAACTCTCAAAGTATAATTCAAACACAATTTAGATTAGTCAGAATAATGACGTTTAGTACTAGACAATGTATATTGTTTATATATATACTCTTCTAGAATTAAACATTTAAACTATAACCCAACTCTGTTGAAACTTTCCTATGAGGAATACAACTCATTTTTTTTGGGTAAGAAAACCTCGAATTGACAAAAGAATTTTTTCGCACATTAATGAAAGTCCTTCAGTTATATCAAGGATTTTAATAAATTATTGGCAAGTTTACTAGTAAAAATGAAGTAGGGATACATACTTCATTTAAACAAACTTGAACATTAGTTAATTTATATTTTATTGGTAGTTTATTACCACTTGCCGACTGTAAAGATTGAAATGTTTTTTCAAAATATTTGGTCGGAATTATTCCTTCAGTGACACAGTTCATATCCGCACCACTATCTATTAGTGTGATTAAGTCAGGAATAATATATTCCTTATTAACTAGTAATGTTAATTTAACGTACCATTTTTGACTAGTTAATTGACTTAATATATTTAAGTATGGCTTTATTTCTGCGGATTGAGATGTTTCTCCATCCACTGAGATACTCACAACATTTTGTTGTGTTTGTTCAATCTTTTGGATCCTATCAGAAAGTTCCTGATTTTGTCCCTTTAAACTAGATATTTCTGTTTTTATCAATTTTATTTCATGATTTAGGTCATGAATAGAGATTGGAATTTCCTTTGATTTGTGTATCCTTTGATATACTTCTGCCATATTAAATACTTTGTTAGAACTGTCCTCTACTTTATTTTCTACTGGTGTGTTTTGTTCTAACTGTAAGCATTTTTCTATTAAGAATTTCTTAATTTCTAAGTCTGATACTTGGTCAATTAGTTTGATCAAGTTTTCTTGAGTATTAGACAACATATTAATTGTCTTAGTCATTTCTGCTATTTCTTTGAAATAGTTTAGATCAGCGCATTGATTGTTTTCGCATTTACAATCTGTTTCTGAGCCGGAAGACGTATAAACGTCTCCACTGTCTGATGATACTTCTTTAGATGAGGTATCATTCAGCAGTACTTGACTTAATTGTTTTCGAAGATTATTATCTTCTATTAATCCTATTTTTTTTTTGGTAATACACCGATTGGCATAATGACCAAACTTGCCACATTTATGACATTGGATTTTTGATAAGTCCTTTTTAATGTATTTTGGTCTTTGTTTAGGTTTTTGAGTCTTTGACTCCTGATTGTAATACTTATTTCTATATTTCTTGTATTTTTTCTTTTTCCAATAAAAAGGTGTTTTTCCCCTTCTTTCTGATTTTTTATCTGGGGGAATATCATAGGCAAATTGATCACAAAAGGCTCCTAATTGTTCCTTTTCTGTGATTCTTTGTTTTTTAAGTTGTCTTTGCAACTTAAGGTTTTGACAAATTTGTAAACCTTCTTGAACACAGATCCCTATTAGGTTTCCGTAAGTATATTGGGCATATGGAATACTTATCCCATTATGGGATGCTCTTTGTGTTTTTCTAACTCTTTCAGCAAATAAATATGGTAGCCCATCAACAAATTTGGATTTCCAATGCTCATGTGCATTGTCTGGTAGATGTGTTACTCTTGCTAAGAATACATCTTTATACCACCTAAAATCCGTCAAAGTAGGACATCTTAGATTTTGTAATAATATCCTTATTCTTTCACTTTGGTCAGTTATTTGACCTGTGAAATGTTCTAGAATTGTGCATATTAATGTATACACACAATCTTTTATTTCTACGGGTTGATTTGAAGTCCCTTCATGTTTTATTTTTGAGGCAGAAAATATTTCTTGCTTTTGTATATCAGTGAGTGTATTATCCCACCATCTTTTCAGAGTACCAGTAAAGCCTCCAATAATCATTCCTATTATACTTTTTTCGTTGTTATTGGCTACTTTACAAATTGTTGAATACATCATCATACGATGTAACATATTATGAATTTCTCCATCTGAGAGTCCATCTAAATTCCATTCATAGATGGATTTACTATCAAAACTAGATATATAAACGTTATCTTTTTCTTCTGTTAATATATCTATAGGAGTTGGACGATTATAATAATGATGGTCCATTCTTCTAGGAGGATATTTCCTGGATGGAACTATTTTATTTAGTTCCATAGGTTCAATGAAATTATTTTGTATATTTTCAATTTCTTCTGAACCTGGATCAGATGATATATCTGATTCTGAATCTCTTTCTTGGTCAGATTCTGGTTCTTGATTTTGAATCTGAATTGGTTGAGATACTACTCTTTCTGTTTTTAATGTTTGTAATTTCAAACTTGCCAATTTTTCCTCTAAAAGTTTTACAAAGGTTTTCTGGCTATCCTGTGTTTGGAAATTATCAACCTCCATAGGAGGCTTAAAACTTGGTATAGGTAATTCTCTCGAGGATAATGATGGTTGTGGTAATTTTATTATATAACTCGAGATATTTTCCACATGAGAACCAAGATGCTGAAGATACAAATTTGTATAATTCAGCTGTTTAAAAAGATTTGTTAGATCTTTATATGAATTATCTTGTTCGCTTTTTATTTTCTTAAAAGCAGATACCTCTAAATATTCTGTCCCTTGTTTTAGAGTTAAAGGGTCAGTAGGAGGATAACTCTGTGTTTTAACTTGGCCATTTTTTAATGTCCAATTTTTTATCATATATATTTTTCTTTGTTGTTCATATGTATAAAACACAGTAAACCATGGAATAAAATATAATATATTTATATTTTTGTAAATGATCATAATATCGATCCTTCCACTCTTGATGAAAATTTGAATTAAACCTAGAGAAATACCAATCTCTAAACGGTTTATTCTCTGATTTTGAAAATTCTTCTGATAGGAATTGTCTTATGGGACTTCCTGGTGAGAAATCTTTTTTCTCTTTTGTTTGAAAGTTGAATTTAGTCAACATTGGAAATGGAATTGAAGTAACTAGTACTTCTTCTATTTCAGGGTTTAAAGACATATTTATAATTGGAAACTCATTTCCGATCTAGTCGGAGAAAGTCTTTCAGACTCAGTTCTATAGACTCCATGGGGAATTTGTTGTTTAGATATTGAAATTCCCTCTACTCTTGGAGATTCTCCAGATTTAATCGAAGATGATGGTTCAGATATTCTATAAGAATTCTGAGTAGATATTTTGATTCTGTTTGATGGAGTAAATGATACCTCGATTTCCCCATCTTCATGTTGAACAATTTGTTCAATCATGGTATTAGTAATAGGTTTAGGAGGTGCTGCCTCTGGGAGGATCCATGTTTCTGGAAACTGTATATCTTCCCATTTTAATAACCTATTGGTTGCTATTTTGGTTGTCATGAGATTTGATTGTATCATGACGGTTTGTCCAGGATAGCTACTTCTTTTTACTCTGGGACATAAGGTATTTAATACCTTAAAGTGCACTCTATAAATTACTGCACTTGTCTCACTACCAGGTACAAAATTGTATCCATGTGAGTGGATTTTTAAGTTTAAAGCACTTAATATATTAGGGTCTGTAAGAGACAGACGTAGATTGGGATATACATTAAAATGTATTGGCCCATGGCTTAAACTTGTCTGGACTATACCCATTAATGAGGGTTTCCAGTCTAGACATCTAGCATCTCTTAGTGTGGCTAGCATGGAGGCATTTAATCCAGCTAGTGTTAAAGGTTTTAGTGCAATTTGCACCAATCCTATATGGATATAATTTAATCCCTTGGATTTATAATGATATAAATCATTATTTGTTAATAATTGAAGGTCTTGTTCTTGTCCTTCAAGGGTAACTGTTTGTTCAACAGTTTTGATTATCTGATGACTTTTGAAGTCAAAGGTGCCAATCTCATATATTTTCTTGGCCGGGATAGATGGAATAGTCCATCTATTTAGGGTTTCTTCCTCATTGAGGAATTCTGAACATTCGGCGTTCTTTACCGAAGAGTTTTCCTGGTGGTTCCAGAACTTCCTAATCATTTTTTAATTTACATACCTTACTCTTGATGATTGATTATTATCTAATTACGGTTATATAAATTTCTATTAATTTTTCTTTTTTATCGGTTATGAATGATAATCACGTTTGCCAACGACTTACATAGATTTATAGGACTTATCTCTTGCCTTACTACTACGCGGCTTCATTAACGTACCAATTATCATAAATTTAGATAAATCATAAAATTAACAGGAATTCTTGAACAGATCCTTAGACTAATAATCAATCATTTAAAGTAAGATATGTAATAACTTAAGCACAAAACATGGCTCTGATACCAAATTACAATTTATTAATATATAAATTCAAATTAATAAAAGATTTAATAAACTTACCGGAGTTAGAAGGGTTGAAGTCTTCCACTGAATTTGGATAGAAATACTATGAGTTTTAAGAGAGAATTCAAATAAGAGAGAGAGAATTTGCAAAACTAAAAACTTCTTCTTTCATTTATTTTTCCTTGCTATATATAACAATACATCTGACATAAACGACAAAACAACTGGCCTGTAACTGGCCGACAAAAGTAATACAACTGGCCGACATAAAAGTAAAACAACTGGCCGACAACTGGCCGACAAAATAAAAGTAACTTTTGACTTAAATTTAGCCGACGCTACACGCCAAATATTTTGGCCGACGCTACACGACAAAGCAATTACAAATTTATTATAAAACAATAAATGGTCTAAACAGTGACCTTTTATCCTGATTGGGATTAATATCAATATTAGGTCATTGACCCATTTGGTTGACTTTTTGACTGGTTCATATCTTGTCTTTTCCTTTCTTATTTCTTTCTGCCAAAATTTGGGCTGTCTTGATCATGGCATCCCAGTAGTCTGTCATATTGCCTTCATTGGGATCTTGAGCATCCTGGAGATCTTCTGAAACTAGAGACATATCGTCCTGAGTGTTGGTGTCTGCAAATGCATCCTCCATTTGTTCTTTTATTTGTTCGAGACATTTGATCATAAGTTCATCTGGGGTTAAATGTGGGAATTGTTTTTGTAAATGCCCTCGGATGTCCTTTAAGTCATATTTGCTTGAACTTTTCTGTGAACTTTCTTCACCATATTTTCTGGTAGCCTGGACTATATCTTCCAAGGTTTTATGAATAGGCCATTGAGCCCACCATCTGAAAAATACTGTTCTTTTCAGCATGTGGAATCCTTGAGTATTTTTCTCAATCTTTAATCCCCATTTCCAAATCCATGGGATACTGAATTCTGCAAAATAATACATGGTACATTGACCTTCAACATATTCTTGAATCTGTTTTAAAACTGGATGATAATTACACCAATTTTCGTAAACCTGCCCTAATATTATTTCAGGCAGAAAGGATAATTGTGGTCCAAATAACGACCACCATTGATACCACCATACTGGTATTATTTTGCTTTCTCTGAGAAAAGTTTTATCAATCTGGAAAAATCAAGAATGTTTCTTTCTAGGATTTTCATAATAAAATGCTTTCTTCCATGCATCAATATAATCCCAATAGTTATAAGTATATTGAATACCCTTGGGATTTCTTAATGTTCTTGCCTTAGATGCATCCATTCCCCAATCTACTAAGTTGAGGACTTTTAGTATAGCACATTTGCTATATGCAATAGCATCAGTACTATTGTTTTGTGGGAATGATTTTATGTCCACTGATCCTGTTTGTTCCAAGATTGTCACATAATATGGACGACATTTGTATTCCCCTGTAGGATATCCTTTGGTATCTAAGTATTTTTTCATAATATACCATGGATCATTGATCCATACCAGATCTTCTTGCTCGATTGGCAAGATATCTTCGGTGTTTGAGCCTTGATAATATTCTTGCTCACCCATAATATCTTTGTAAGTTAGTGGATTATTTCCACTTTCTTGTGAGTTTGAAGATTGATCCATAGGATCTTTTTCCTTTCTTGAATCTTCTGCTAATTTTCTAAGGTCCATTGGACCTCTTCCTTGTCCTCTTCCTGATGATGAGGATCCTTTTTCTTTCCTGGATCTAGGCATTTCCTCATATCCAGGTTTCCTTGTTAACGATGATCTTCCTCTTCCTCTATTCATCTTGTCCTTTTTTATCTTCTTTCTCAGTCCATTGGTCCTGAGCCCTGTAAAAATTCACGGGTTAAAAAGTCAGGCAATGCATTATTTTTACCTGGAATATGTTCAATATCTAAATCAAACATAGATAACTGGGCCTGCCAGCCTGCATAAATTTGTTTTGCTACTAAATGTTTAACATCTTTTTCTATTATTTGTTTAGCTGCAGAGCAATCTATTCTTAATAAGAATTTTTTGTTTAATAGATCATCTTGCATTTTAGTAATGCATTTTACTATAGAAAGCATTTCTTTTTTGATAGTAGAATACTTTCTTTGGGTTTCATTCCATTTGCCAGAAATATATCTGACCAATTCTTCTGTCTTTGTTACGGGATTTATTTGTTTTAATATTCCCCCATAACCAATATCTGAGGCATCTGTTTCTACTATTTTAGAAAACTGAGGATTAGCTAACTTTAGACATGGTAAAGTTTTTACTCTTTCTTTGATTTTTTGAACAGCTTTAGTATGATCTGCTGTCCAAGGTTCAGAATTCTTTTTTAGCCTTTTATATAGGATTGCTGAATCCTGGGCTAAGTTTTTATAATAGGAAGAAATATAATTTAGGCTTCCTAGAAATCTTTGTAACTGTTTTATATCAGTTATTTCATCTGGAAATTTAGAAGCGAATTCAATACTTCTTTCTATAGGGATAATTTCCCTCCCCCCCGAAATATGATGTCCCAAAAATCTAACTGTTGTTTGAAACAATTTAAGTTTTGGGGCAGATAGGGCTAATCCATTATGGAGTATTAGATTTTTAAACACTTTTAAATGTTTAATATGACTTTCCACTGTTTGTGAGTAGACTAATATGTCATCTATATAGACCATAATAAAGTCTAAATAAGGTTTAAAAATATCATCTAAAATATTTTGGAATTCAGATGGTGCATTTTTTAAACCGAATGGCATTACATTCCATTCATAATGTCCTTGGGGAACTACAAAGGCAGTTTTATATCTGTCTTGTTCTTGGATTTGGATTTGCCAATATCCAGATTTTAAATCGAACTTAGAGTATATTAAGGCAGTATTTAGCCTATCTAATAAGTCCTTCTTATTAGGAATAGGATATCTGGTCCATTTTAAAACTTTATTTAATGGTTTATAGTTTATGACTAGTCTAGGAACTCCTCGTTCCTTTTCTGCATTTTTATTTACATAAAATGCAGTACAACTCCATGGAGAGTTTGAGGGTCTTATCAGTTTTTTTTCTAATAAGGACTGTATTTCTTTTTGACATAAATTCAGATATTCTGAATTCATTTGACAAGGTCTAGCCTTTGTTGGAATATTAATTTCTTTGAATTCGGGTTCATACGGCAAGGTTACCATATGATGTTTCCTTTTCCAAAAGGCATTAGGAAGGTCACTACAAGTTTGATTCCTGAATTCCGTCTCAATTTGAGTTATTTTTGACTTTGTTTGATGATTTTGTAGCTGTTGATGTAAAGTCATACTATTGATTTCTTGTTTTAAGAAATTAATTTGGTCTTGTTTTAACAAGACATTTCTTAATTCAGTTAATATAACTGTTTGTGGATCACTAATAAACTCAAATTTAATCTGAGTTCCTTTATAAGAAGCAGTTATCCCAGAATTATCTACTGACATTGGTAGTAATTCATTGATAAAAGGAGTACCTAATATCATATGTTGAGATAAGTTTTTTACTAGTAAAAATGAAGTAGGGATACATACTTCATTTAAACAAACTTGAACATTAGTTAATTTATATTTTATTGGTAGTTTATTACCACTTGCCGACTGTAAAGATTGAAATGTTTTTTCAAAATATTTGGTCGGAATTATTCCTTCAGTGACACAGTTCATATCCGCACCACTATCTATTAGTGTGATTAAGTCAGGAATAATATATTCCTTATTAACTAGTAATGTTAATTTAACGTACCATTTTTGACTAGTTAATTGACTTAATATATTTAAGTATGGCTTTATTTCTGCGGATTGAGATGTTTCTCCATCCACTGAGATACTCACAACATTTTGTTGTGTTTGTTCAATCTTTTGGATCCTATCAGAAAGTTCCTGATTTTGTCCCTTTAAACTAGATATTTCTGTTTTTATCAATTTTATTTCATGATTTAGGTCATGAATAGAGATTGGAATTTCCTTTGATTTGTGTATCCTTTGATATACTTCTGCCATATTAAATACTTTGTTCGAACTGTCCTCTACTTTATTTTCTACTGGTGTGTTTTGTTCTAACTGTAAGCATTTTTCTATTAAGAATTTCTTAATTTCTAAGTCTGATACTTGGTCAATTAGTTTGATCAAGTTTTCTTGAGTATTAGACAACATATTAATTGTCTTAGTCATTTCTGCTATTTCTTTGAAATAGTTTAGATCAGCGCATTGATTGTTTTCGCATTTACAATCTGTTTCTGAGCCGGAAGACGTATAAACGTCTCCACTGTCTGATGATACTTCTTTAGATGAGGTATCATTCAGCAGTACTTGACTTAATTGTTTTCGAAGATTATTATCTTCTATTAATCCTATTTTTCTTTGGGTAATACACCGATTGGCATAATGACCAAACTTGCCACATTTATGACATTGGATTTTTGATAAGTCCTTTTTAATGTATTTTGGTCTTTGTTTAGGTTTTTGAGTCTTTGACTCCTGATTGTAATACTTATTTCTATATTTCTTGTATTTTTTCTTTTTCCTATAAAAAGGTGTTTTCCCCTTCTTTCTGATTTTTTATCTGGGGGAATATCATAGGCAAATTGATCACAAAAGGCTCCTAATTGTTCCTTTTCTGTGATTCTTTGTTTTTTAAGTTGTCTTTGCAACTTAAGGTTTTGACAAATTTGTAAACCTTCTTGAACACAGATCCCTATTAGGTTTCCGTAAGTATATTGGGCATATGGAATACTTATCCCATTATGGGCTGCTCTTAGTGTTTTTCTAACTCTTTCAGCAAATAAATATGGTAGCCCATCAACAAATTTGGATTTCCAATGCTCATGTGCATTGTCTGGTAGATGTGTTACTCTTGCTAAGAATACATCTTTATACCACCTAAAATCCGTCAAAGTAGGACATCTTAGATTTTGTAATAATGTCCTTATTCTTTCACTTTGGTCAGTTATTTGACCTGTGAAATGTTCTAGAATTGTGCATATTAATGTATACACACAATCTTCTATTTCTACGGGTTGATTTGAAGTCCCTTCATGTTTTATTTTTGAGGCAGAAAATATTTCTTGCTTTTGTATATCAGTGAGTGTATTATCCCACCATCTTTTCAGAGTTCCAGTAAAGCCTCCAATAATCATTCCTATTATACTTTTTTCGTTGTTAGTGGCTACTTTACAAATTGTTGAATACATCATCATACGATGTAACATATTATGAATTTCTCCATCTGAGAGTCCATCTAAATTCCATTCATAGATGGATTTACTTTCAAAACTAGATATATAAACGTTATCTTTTTCTTCTGTTAATATATCTATAGGAGTTGGACGATTATAATAATGATGGTCCATTCTTCTAGGAGGATATTTCCTGGATGGAACTATTTTATTTAGTTCCATAGGTTCAATGAAATTATTTTGTATATTTTCAATTTCTTCTGAACCTGGATCAGATGATATATCTGATTCTGAATCTCTTTCTTGGTCAGATTCTGGTTCTTGATTTTGAATCTGAATTGGTTGAGATACTACTCTTTCTGTTTTTAATGTTTGTAATTTCAAACTTGCCAATTTTTCCTCTAAAATTTTTACAAAGGTTTTCTGGCTATCCTGTGTTTGGAAATTATCAACCTCCATAGGAGGCTTAAAACTTGGTATAGGTAATTCTCTCGAGGATAATGATGGTTGTGGTAATTTTATTATATAACTCGAGATATTTTCCACATGAGAACCAAGATGCTGAAGATACAAATTTGTATAATTCAGCTGTTTAAAAAGATTTGTTAGATCTTTATATGAATTATCTTGTTCGCTTTTTATTTTCTTAAAAGCAGATACCTCTAAATATTCTGTCCCTTGTTTTAGAGTTAAAGGGTCAGTAGGAGGATAACTCTGTGTTTTAACTTGGCCATTTTTTAATGTCCAATTTTTTATCATATAGATTTTTCTTTGTTGTTCATATGTATAAAACACAGTAAACCATGGAATAAAATATAATATAGTATTATATTTTTGTAAATGATCATAATATCGATCCTTCCACTCTTGATGAAAATTTGAATTAAACCTAGAGAAATACCAATCTCTAAACGGTTTATTCTCTGATTTTGAAAATTCTTCTGATAGGAATTGTCTTATGGGACTTCCTAGTGAGAAATCTTTTTTCTCTTTTGTTTGAAAGTTGAATTTAGTCAACATTGGAAATGGAATTGAAGTAACTAGTACTTCTTCTATTTCAGGGTTTAAAGACATATTTATAATTGGAAACTCATTTCCGATCTAGTCGGAGAAAGTCTTTCAAACTCAGTTCTATAGACTCCATGGGGAATTTGTTGTTTAGATATTGAAATTCCCTCTACTCTTGGAGATTCTCCAGATTTAATCGAAGATGATGGTTCAGATATTCTATAAGAATTCTGAGTAGATATTTTGATTCTGTTTGATGGAGTAAATGATACCTCGATTTCCCCATCTTCATGTTGAACAATTTGTTCAATCATGGTATTAGTAATAGGTTTAGGAGGTGCTGCCTCTGGGAGGATCCATGTTTCTGGAAACTGTATATCTTCCCATTTTAATAACCTATTGGTTGCTATTTTGGTTGTCATGAGATTTGAGTACTTTTAATATTTGAGTACTTTCTTATCTTCACTCTATACTTTTAATATTTGAGTACTTTTAATATTTGAGTTCTTTACTGACTTAAACATTAGAGCTTAAACCTCTCCATTTTTATTGGATAAGAGAACCTTAATTTGGTAGAAGAGCTCATTGAATAAGAATGAGGGTCCTTCAACTACATCATATTTCATTTCAGTACTCTTTGTGAGAATTTAACATTGGAGGTTAATTGCTCATTACATGTAGACCTAGTAGAGATCATTTATGTTCATTCATTTCTATTAACAACTAAATCTGTTTTGTCATTTCATCATTGTCCATTGGTACGTAAAACATTATATTGATATTTAAGTTATATTTCAATCTTCTTCAACTAGTAATAAATTTCTTTTTAAACAAGATTTTATAAAAAGTTAATTAATGCATAATGTGAACAATACGTTGGATCCCACAAATACAATAAATCATAATAATAACATATAAATATGAATTTATGTTTTAAAATTTTGATATTTAATATATCATTTCGATCTGTTTGTATATTTTTGCTGATTCTTTTTTTCGTGAATTTGAGAATATTTATTATTTGATCTCTATCTTATTTCTCTAAAGCTTGAGTTTGATCTCAAAATAGAATTTGACTTCGATAGCCTTAGGACATGATTTTAGAAGTACATTATAGCTATCAAAATTTTGAAAGAAACCTAATTGAAGAAAATAATCACAAAATTTTGCAATTTTCTTTTCTCCATAAATTTTCCTAGAACTTATGACCACATGAATGCCTTCAATTAACACCCTAACTGATGACCACATGATCTCTAATTGTAAGTTAACAAAGATAGTATTAGATTCAAAGGGATTAAAAGGAAATTTATGGGTACTTCTCTGTCAATTTAAATAATTTAAGTCTAATTATAAAAAAATTCAATCTTCCTTTCATATATATCTATATATATATATATATATATATATTTTTCGCTCATCCCTTGACGGAAGGCAATTGGGATAACTACAAATTACCTATCTTTGACTTAATATAATAGAAAAATATGTTGTACATGCTACATGAAATATAAGGTATGACAACTGTATAAACATCATGTAAGAATTATAAAGGTGTAACTTTTTTCGAAATGAAAATTATAAACTCTCAAAGTATAATTCAAACACAATTTAGATTAGTCAGAATAATAACGTTTAGTACTAGACAATGTATATTGTTTATATATATACTCTTCTAGAATTAAACATTTAAACTATAACCCAACTCTGTTGAAACTTTCCTATGAGGAATACAACTCATTTTTTTTGGGTAAGAAAACCTCGAATTGACAAAAGAATTTTTTCGCACATTAATGAAAGTCCTTCAGTTATATCAAGGATTTTACACAATAGTAAAATTATTTATTTCTATAAAATAACATAAGTTGCAAGTTTATTAATGATTATATAAAGATACATGTATGTATATTATTTATTTATAATACCAAAACAAAAACGAAAACGTACTAATACATTGGGTAAAAACATATACACCAAAGTTTTCTTATCACTACAACAAGCTTTGCATTTTATTCTCAATATATTATATAGGTATTAATATACCACTGCAAGCCAAAAGTAGTAATATTAAGATGGCGAGTCTCTTTTGCAATTTTTATTTGAGATGGTGAGTCTCAATATTTCTAGTAATATTGAGAAGGAACTCCATTATAGTATGAGGGTCTGGAATATTAGGAATTTTCTTCTCGTATTCCAGAGTCCAAGTTACAAGGTTGTTTTCACCTTTAGTGTCAACATGAACAGTAGAATTAAAAGTATTGTACAACTCCATTAGATCTCCTTCTACAACTTTGTATTTCACCAATTTATTTTCCTCATCTATGACTTCCACAATCTCTTTCGCTACTTTTTGTTTCTCTTCTGATTATTGACAAAAAAAATTAATAATAAAATAAAATAATATATATATATATATATGGAGGTTATTTTCGAATAAATTAAGAATTATTCTTTATTCACTAATCATTCATCAATTATATGCAGTTATATATTTTGGTTAAATTGTTTCACACCAAATCTAAAAACATGACTACTTACTTTAAAACCATTTAAAAAGTTTCATGTCATAATATATATATGTATGCAAGCATATGTACGTATGCATGGATGATCATGAGTCAATATACTATAAGGATTGTTAATATTATAATGTTTGATCGTACATACCATGTGTATAGTTCCACAAGAGCACAGATCCAACTTTTCCCCAATCACCATCATGGAGATCAACATTCTAGATATGAGTTGGGCTCATATCAGAAATATGATGAGGTCTCTCTCTGAATATTTCATGGAACACATCTCCATCAGATTTTATCACAATTTCCGAAACCAGCTTTCCAACTAAAGATTGATGATTAGCCATACTTTCAGAATAATTTTGTTTTTTTTTAGCAGTCAAGAACTTGAAGAGAAGGATGGATGTTTGAGATTGAAGAAACTCTTTCTATTTATAATAGAATGCCTTTGAAGAAGTGAGAGGAATCGAAGTATCAAATGTTAAATAATTTACGTTAATCAAGAAATTTAAGTTTGACATCATGAACAGGTCAAGTGGGGCTTACATAAGTGTTATCTTCAGTCTGATCGATGAATAATCAAGACCACGTAAAGAGCATGACCTTTGACACGAAAGCACCTATAGTACCCAACATTAAATACACATAATTCAATACGTATTTGACATCGCCGGCTCAAACTACCCAAATTATTGGGAACAGTACAATTCCAGGTGTCAACCCCTACTCAGTAGGAGGTCTCCCTCCCCAGCACGTGTTCATATCAAGAAATTAAAGAGAAGGAGATGTGAAGAAATGGTCTTGACGAAATACTTCAACAAACTCTCAGTCTGCCCTTTTTTCGTTTAACCCTTCTTCAAGGGTTAAAGAAGTGGTAGTCATAATGGTAAACACTCTTATTTATAACTGAAAGGTCATAAGTTCGAAAAAGGTCATGAGTTTGAGATATGGTAGAGATTAAAAGTTTTAAATATTAGAAGAAAAAAAACCTTGAAGAAGGGAAAATGGGATATTAACTGTAGCAATTACTTATGTTGGAAAAAGAATAGAACTTGGTAGAAAAATGTATCCATGCATTATTGCTTGGAAAAATGAGTCATTTCAGTTAGTCATTATGAGAATTTGACATTCATTTCTATTGACAATTAAGTCTCTTTTGTCATTTTATTATTGTCCACTCATATATTTAAAATAGATAGATACTTACGCGATATTTTGATCTTCAACCAAAAATAAATTTCTATTTAGAAATATGATTTTATCAGAAATTAATTAATGCTTATTGTGAACAATATTTTCAAACCATCTACAAAAATATAATAAAAAACAATTATAGTAAGAACATATGAAAATGAATTTCTCATTTAAATATTTGATATTTGATATATACATTCATTTTTGTATTTTTGAACTCATTTCTTTTGTCACAAATTTGAATATCTTTTTAACTTGATCTCGATATTTTAAATTATTTGATTTTATTAACGGTTGTGAACTTGATCTTGATATGTCCATACTTGATATGGATATGAATTGAAGAGCCTTGAGGGATTATTTGAAATGGAAAAAATACGCTAGAGTTTCGCTCCTTTTGAAACTATGGACATACTCCTTATGGGAATCTTCATAGTTTCTCTTCTGTGATCCATTTCTCTAAATTATCTTCTTGACTATCTATTTAATAGATGAAAACGTGACAGGAAGTAGATTTAATTATTCCACATTTTTTTATATGACATTATTTAATTGAAAAAGACAAATGTCATCACATTATTTATTGCTTCATAATTAATAAATATAATGTTAATTAATTTAAATAATATTAGAAGTTACGAGAAATTTAGGTGTTCATTAGAAATAAAATTATTCAAAAATTATTGCAATAATATGTGAGTTTGGTCCTAAAAAAATTTATTTTGGTAAACTTAGTCCCAAAATATATATATTTTTTTAACTTTTTAAGGTCCTAAACTTTTTTCTAAGTGAACAATAAGGTCTTTTTCGATAGATTCTGTCAAAAACTCTAAAAATTTAACGGTTTTTATATTTAGTTAATTAAAGACAAGTGTAAAAATGTTATTACATGTGGAAAGAAAGAAAGAAAATAATAATAAAAGAAATATTTAAATAAAGTGATAAAAATGTCTTTACATTTAAAAGAATATGTTGAGTCTTCATTAAAATTGATGATACCAGATGATCAAAAAATTAACTTTTTAAAATGATGTGGTGCTAACATATTGAAATATTACATCCTAAGTGAATTGAATGTAGGAGGTCAACAACCAGTCATCATCAATTACAACGAAATCCATAATCCTATCATTTGATTGTGGTCATGTTTCCTATAGATTTTACAGATTAAAGCATGGTTATGCTTCTCTTTTTTATTACAGTTTATTATTTTAAAAAAAATTTCTATTTTGATGCTTATCAATTAGAATATTTTTGTTGGAGCAAAATTTTTATTATTAACAAAAAAAAATTAAAAATTTTGATGCTCTTCTTCTTCTCTTTCTTTGCTATTTTTTTCTTCAAAAAATGTAAAAAAAAACCATAAAATCTTGTTTTTTTACAGAGAACAAAGGACTTATAGATTTTATTTTAAAATTTTAAATGTAAGGATATTTTTTTTCCTTTTATTTAAATATTTATTTTATTATTATTTTTTTCTTTCTTAATTTTTTACATGTAATAACTAATTTATCCTTGTTTTTAATTAACTAAATCTAAAAACTATTACATTTTTTTGTTTTTTGATAGAATAAGTTGAAGCAGACCTTATTGTTCACTTAAAATAAAATTTGGGACCTTAAAAGTAAAAAAAAAATATTTTGGGACTAAACTTGCCAAAGATAAATTTGTTAGGGACCAAACTCACCAATTATTCAAAATGATTGCTAATTTTTTTTTAAAAAAAATTAACCTAATATATGAACATAATTACAAAAAACATTTGTTGGATATTGGGTGTAAGTGGGATATTAAAATATTATTTGCAGCTATACCTATATATATATTATAGATAGGCAAATTGACAAATTTTATCCGTTAAATTATATAATTGTTGTGATTTTATCCCTTTTTTAAATTTTTGGATAATTTCATCCTTTATTTTGATATTTTGGCAACTTTCATCCTCCAACAGCTAGTCAATTTTTAATTATTAATTTTTCAAAAAATTTAATATTGAAAGGGTAAAAACGTCAATATACTTAAAAAACCCTAAATTTTCATTGTTAAAACTTTTAAATTTCTCATGTTCTATATGTTTATATTAATTTTTTTTAGAGCTAAATTTTTGAAATGAATCCCAAATTCCATATGCTTTTGTAGGACTCTCAAAAATTTTATTTGGTATTTTTTCTTTTAATTGTCTTGAGACAATATAATTCTAAAAAACAAAAATAAAATAAAATAAAAACTAATTAACTAAAAATAAATTGAGATAAACGAACATGTAAGAAATTTGTGAAGATTAACAGATTATTTACAAATAGTAGAGTAAATAGCAATTTATTGCTTTGAACGAATCATGCTTCCCCACTTCCTTCCATCGTAGAAAACCAGAAATGAAATTGTTGAGAACCCTACATAAGTATATAGAGTTTGAGAATCAATTTGAGAATTTAGTTTTTTTTTCCTAAAAAAATATTAACTGTAAAAATTTAATTTAAAAAAAAAAAAATAACCTAAGCATTAATAATTTAAAAACTTATTTGTGGTGAGCTTTTACAGAAACCCTACAGAGCAATTAAATTTAAGATTCAAAATGAAAATTTATTTTAATTTTTTTTAAAAAAAAATAAATTTACGTAACATACAGAAATTGAGAAATTTAAAAATCTCAATTACGGAAATTATGATTTTTTATTTTCTAAGTAAATTGACAATTTTACCCTTTCAATATAAAATTATATTTATTAAAAAGAATTGACTAACGGTTATCAGTTAATTAACAGGATGAAAGTTGTCAAACTTATAAAAATAAGGGATGAAATTATTCAAATTTTTTAAAAAGGAATAAAATCACAAAATATATATAATTTAAGAGATGAAATTTGACAATTTACCTTATAGATATTATTAAATATATTTAAATAATTTCCATCACATAAATATTTTTGAAATTTTTTGTTTCCTTATCCATGCTTCTTCTCTTTCTCTCTCTCCATTCTTCACTTCTTCTTCAAAGTTTACTCACCTAATCGAAATACCAATTCGCAAGTATTTCTTTTATTAAAATAAAAGAAAATTAATTGTCATATTTCAATATTTAATTTTTAAAATAAAATTAATTTTTTTAATAATATATTTTAAATTCGTAAAAATTATTATAATTTCTATTTGTGATGGCTCTTCTAAAGAAATGCACATTAAGTTTTTATGTGCTTATGGGTTAGTGTTAGAAAAGACTTTTTGTTTGCATTTGATGAGAATTTCCGATGCATGTTTGGTGAACCACTTTTAAATTGTTTTATGTTATGTGCGACAATATGCTGATAAATGTTATTTCGTTATGTTAAAATGTTGAATTGTAAACAATTGTTTTCTGTTTTGGTTTAACAGCATATGCTAATAATAACTTGTTTACTTTGAAGTTATTTTATGATGGTGAGTGGTGGGAAGGAAAGAGATATAGGTAATTCAAAGGGGAAAAATGGAGAAATGTAGACTACTGCGATAAAGTTTGCCCAAGTATTTTGGACATTCATTTCATGTTGAAGGCAATCACCAAGGTTAAGAAACAGACAATACTATATGCTTACATAGAACTAGTACGAACATATAAACATGGTTTGAGATTAGTTTTAAGGTATGAAGGCTAGATAGAAATATGCAATTGGGTGCCTAAATTCAAGGTGATTGAATATTATGCAGAAAGGAGAAAAACTAAAAGCATCATATCTATTCCAAAAAAATCAACCATACATGAATAAACCGAAGTGGAAAGTTCAGTTCTAATTGAAAAGATAGAGGAGCTAATTAGAAAGCAAGTTAATGTTGGAAAATGTAAGAAATCCAAAGGACTTGTGAAGCCTTATTATTTGAATGACATGCTACATTTAACCTGATGAAACTCTTACTCAATTTCAAATTGAAATGGAACGAGGAAAGATTGTTCAATGTGAAGAACAATCAAAAGTCGAAGAAATAGTAGATGCTGATTTAGTTCAAATGGACCCAAGAGAGGCCTATTGATCATGAAGAATAGTCTCAGCATGAAGAAACACTTACACAAGTGGAGATGAAATATGAACCAGAAATGGAAAATGATAGGTATAACGTGATGTTGGAGACGAATGCAATAGAGGTGATAGTGGTGTTAATGTTTATAAAATTAGGGAGGGTGATATTTATGAAGATAACAATGATTTTTTATTTTGATTGTGACTATATTACAAATGATAATAAATACTGTAATGATGATATTCTATTTTAAAGTAACATTTATGAGGATGAAAATGAAGATTAAGTGCAAGCTGGAAATGTGACTTAGGTAGAAGTTCGAAACGTGTCTGAGGCATAAGCTGCAAATGTGCTTCATGTAGAAGCTGCAAATATGGCTGAGACACAAGCTACAACTTGAAGAATTGAATGTAATGAAGCTAGAAATAAGTCTGAGACAGAGGATGCACTTGGACCAACTAAAAATGTGTTTGTTGATGATCATATACCAGAAGGATTGATGAGTGGTAGTGAAGACTCTGAGGAGAGATTTGGTTGCATTAAAAGGTATACCTTTTTTTATCCAGAAATGGATATGTCCAACCCCACATTTGAATTAGGAATAAGGTTTGCATGTGGCAAAGAGTTCAAAGATGTAGTGAAAAATTATTGTAGACATGAAGGTAAGACATGTACATTTAGGCCATCTGAGCCAAAGAGAGTCAGAGTTATTTGCAAAATAAAAGGATATAAGTGGGCTGTTTTTTCAAGTGTGGAAGTTGCAACCAAAAGAAATAATCTGGTTATGAAAACATTAATTTGCGGCATACCAACTGTAATCATCTATGGAAGAACAAGCACATTACAACTAAATGCATAGGAGGACAATATGTAGACAGAATAAGAGTCAATCTAAGAATTCCGCCAAGATCAATTAGATAGAACATTGATGAGCAGTACAAGAGTGAGATTTCAAAGACTGCAGCTTATAATGCAAGGAGAATCGTATTGAAAATGATTGATGGTGATCATGCTTGCGAATACAAGCTTTTTGGGATGATGGGAAAGAGCTACTATGAACCCACCCTAATTCAACTGTGGTAATTGAACATGAAAATTTAAGAGAAGATGGTAGGCAACCGAGATTTCAAAGGACGTATGTTTGTCTAAGTCCTCTAAAGTATGGTTTTTTAAGGAATGTAGGTCAATCCTAGGAGTTGATGGATGTCATGTGAAGGGCACTTATCATAGACAAATATTATCTGCAACTGGAACTGATGGAAGCAATGGTTGGTGGCCTATTGCATGAGCAATGGTGGAGCAGGAGGCCACAGAATAGTGGATGTGGTGTTTTCAATTGTTGGTCACTCATCTTGAAATACCAAATCAAGGGTTTGTTTTTTACATTCAGTTCAGATAGACAAAAGGTAATTTTCTTTTATTTATGTCAAATTCAAGGGAACATATTACTCAGCAATTAATTGTTTTCCTTTTGCTTGCAGAGATGGATGCTGCTTTAGTTGAGATTTTAAAAAAAGATGACCATAGATATTGTGTTCAACTTTTGTACTGCAATTTCAAGAAAATACGTCGAGGAAGAATTTGAATGACAAGCTATTGACAATAGCTAGAAGCATCAATAAACAAATGTACGAGAATGCTATGCATGACATGCAAGAATATAACAACGAAACATGGAAGTGGATTGTCAACAGACCTAAACCAGAACATTGGGTAAAAGCATTCTTTCCTAGTCATATCAGGTCAGATATGATATGCAATAACCTTTGTGAGTCCTTTAATGCCTTCATTCTAGAAGTTAAAGACAAGCCTATTATTTCGATTCTAGAAGGTATTAGGAAATTACTCCTGGAAAGGATTCAAGTTAGAAAGTGTTGGATGATGAGACAACCTAGTAGTACTTGTACATTGAAAATTAGGGAAAAGATAGAGGAACAAGTTTTTTTTATAGGAAATGAAAGCCATTGTGGAATGAACTTCACTCATATCAAGTGAAAGGACCTAATGATGAACAATTTATTGTTGATTTCAAAAAGAATACCCGCACTTGTGAGTTGTAGACCTTGACTGGTAACCCATGTGTCCATGGCATGACAACATTACTTATAAAAAATATAAATTCTCAAGATTTAGTTGATAAATGCTACTCGACAAATATATTTTGTAAATTGTATGACCATAGTATGTTTCCAATCAATGAAAATATTCTTTGTGGCCAAAAGGTGAATGTGAGATCTTTGATCCACCTAGGGCATACAAACGGGCAAGGAGACCCAAAAAGTTGAGAAAAAGGCAAATTTTTGAGACACAAGATGAAGGGAAGATGATAAGAAGAAGAATTATTATTCATTGCACAACGTGCAAAGTAGTTGAACATAATAGATTAGGATGTCCACATAACCAAAGTGAAGAAAATACCTAAAATTCTTACCAAATACCACCAGAGGCTCCAACTCGAAAGAGAAGATCGAATAGACAAGATGTGCATCAAAAGAAGGTATTTCTAATTGCAGTATTTTGTACTCATGTCCTGTCATTTAAATCTAACTTATGTCTTGTTTATTTCTTGTAGCCAATGACAAGATTTGTTGTTCGAGCTACACAAGAAATAGAGCAAGAAAATTTAGCTCAACGTGAAACTGAATTTCTTGCAGGAAGTGGCACTGAAGCTAAAGAATTTGGGACTGATGGCTTACTACAAAGTGTTGATAATTTGTTAAGCATGATTCAAAGAAGTAGAGCCACAACAAATCCCAATGATGATGTACAGGCAGACCTAGATGTTCAAGAAGAAAGTAGATCTTGAAGAAATTTAGCTAATTTGCAGGGCCAAGGAACAAGAAGAAAGACAAGAAAAAGCACCGCAACCACATCATATGAAGAATTTGGTGAAGCCTGGTTAGGTGATGATAGACAAAAAAAATAAGTATTCTTAAAGAAGGGAAGGGGAAGGGGAAGGGGAAGGGAAAGGAGAAGGAAAAGAGGAAGGTAAATATATAATGAATCTGTGTATGGGTATGTCAGACAATATATATTTGTAATTTTTTGTTAATGCTTCGACAACACATGAAACAAAATCTTTTTGTTAATTGCACAATTAGATTGTTGCTTTGAATATATACTTGAAATGGATGAGTGATCTTGTAATCTCTCTCCTTTGTGGATGGACCCATTAAAAATAATATCTATAAAGACAAGTTCAAATTATATATTTATTTTGTGTTAATCCACTAATATGAATGTTGTAATGAAGAATATATTATAAAGGATATTTGGATAGGTTTATATATATTCCTAAGCAATATTGAAAGATATAGTTTGTTTGTGTGCCAAAATAATAGTTTTCGCCTTATTATACTTCGTTTATCTCAAAGAAATTTACTTTATTTTAATTTTTCACTTATCTAAAATGTTTGTTTCACCGTTATAATTTGACTAGTAAGAGAATGCCAGATGTCCCTAATTCTGGTCCCTTGACATATATGATCTCTTACATTGTACTATAACTCCACATTTTAATTTATTTGTTTCATTAGCAACTAGTTAAAATTAAGTATACAATCATTAAATTTATATGGAACATATCATAGTATATCCAAGTATCACATCAACTCGTATATCTAAGTATAAAATCATTAGCTACAACATTGTGTAGTCTCTACAAACATATCATATCAACCCGTGTATCCAAGTATCCTAGTATCCATGGTCTCCCATGAACGATGACAACTTGGCCTGATAATCAAAGTACCATAAAGATGCTTTATTCATTATGCCATGTAATTAAAAGATGGGTCCATCAAAAGTTATCTTGATTTCATACTTTTAAGTAATGTTTATTTCTTTTAGTGTCAATTTATCTCTCTAACATAGTATCAGAGCAAGTAGCTAAGCTGAACTATGCGAACTAAGTTCTACGCATGAGGAGTAGGAGCCACTTGTAGAATCCCAAACTTTCATTGATTGATCTTGGGTTGAGGCCAAATATGTTTGAGCATGCCCTAGCAAGGACGTTAGGTCTTAGAGGGGTCAATGTGATACTCGTACCACATCGATAAGTGAAGTAAATGTGTGATAGTATATTATAATGAGTCTAAGTACTCATAATTAAATCGAAGTATCTCTTTTAGTATAATGAGAACAACACCAAATAGTTGAGTGTGAATGTTGTTAGCATGTATAAACTAATTAAGGAAACAAAATATTTCACATAGAAACCAAAAACCAAGAAAACTATATTAACGTTTCCTTTGTCACATTAAAATATTTTCTTTCCATAATTAGCTTTCTTCCTAATCATATTTCACCTATATAAAGTCTCACTTTATATAAAACTTTTTCCATTAAAAGTCTTTAAAATATTGTGATACGTCATCTAACGTAAGTAAATTAATTGATATGAGCCACTATTAGACATATTCTACCAATGTAAAGTCCATCTTTAGATATTTTTGTTCTAAACTAAAATCCATCAATATTGTGATTCATACATGGTTAGTAAATTAACTTATTTGGTTCATCTATTGACATATTTTGCCTATAGAAGTCCTTTTAGAGAATATTTTCCTAATAGGATCCATTCAATATTTTGATACTTTATTCCACATACATTCTAAATAAATTAATTGATTTGCTTCCTCTTTAAATATAATGTTTTCATTATAAAGTCCCTCTTTAGAGAACTTTTTGCCAACAAGTGACCTTCAATGTTTTGAAATAAAATCTCACATACATTGTGATATAGCCAGACTCCGAAGCTTGTAGATCGTTTTTCTCTCACACTCTCAAAACGTTCTTTGGCTTCCAAAAAATTATTATTTGGCATCCAAGGAGTATTTATAGTTTTATGGGCTTTTTTCATTTATTTAAATATTTTATCCTTTTTAGGGGAGATACTATATACAAGATTGTGGAGATCTTTAAGATATGATATAATAATTATTATAATAATTGGAAAGGTTATTGTGTGGGGAGTATATTTGTACATATACCATAAGCACCTTTTTTTTTAAAAAAACAATCAATGATGAGGTGTGGGAAGAAATAATGGAAGTCGTATTAAGGTATAGGGGTGTGGCTTGAAGAAAGGGATCGGGGGATAGTTGTGGAGAGTCTAGTGGCGAAAGTGTGTGTGACCAATGCGTGAAGGATATTAGCCGGAAGTGTAGGTAGACGTTATGTGAACAACGAATGTCGAGCATAATGTGAAGCTGCGGGACGGTGTAGGGGATCCGGGTGAAGAATGTGTTTGGAGTGTTGGGGGCATTCGGGGTATATGAAGAATGAGGTGTCGTTGGGCTGAGAAGATGCGGGTTAGTGAATGAACGGTTATTTCAAAAGTTGTGCAAAATGTGTATCGTGGAGTAATGTTAATTCTTGATATTTGTGTGGAGGTGAAAATATGTGTCTGACGCTTCGATGGAACATATAGTGCGTGGTGATGGTTCTGTTAGATATGTGAGGTATGTGTGGGTGCATGGAAGCACGTGCGAATGCAAAATTTAATGAAATGGAGTTGAGCGAGGAATTTGGGGTCCGGTGTATTAGACTTGTATAGCACATAAAGGAAATATTTAGAAAGAGAAGGAATTTTGTTTTCATCTTCTTGCTTGTGAAATTTAGTGTGTTCTCTCGCAACAGCTAAGTTCTCTACTGAGTGTTTCTGTTTGATTGATGTGACATTGTTTGGTTGTATTTTGTGTGAGCTGTGGACTGGTATTGGGTGTGAAAAACAACGGTTGCTATGTTGATGTGGCATGTATCTGGTAAGTGGATTTAAAGCGGTCGTTTTATTTTGATGTTGAAATGTATGTGATATATGTTGTGTGCGATTAGTTGTTGAACAATATAAATTTGGTGTGCATTTTTTGTGCATATTGTTGGGCATGTGTGGTATTTGTTGTAGGATATCGTACTTGGTCTATATCTGTTTATGTATGCTGATGTTGAATTGGGGGTTTTGACTAAGGGTTGTGAATGAAGGGTTGTGTTGTAATTGATGATAGACCGTTAGAAATCTTAAAGATTGCTATTAACAATTGAATACATTGTTGTTTTGAATGCAGTGCTTGTGTTCTATTTCTTTTGTGTAAAACATTGCTTGGAATTGCTTGGATAAAACATGGCTCCTCGGCGAATGTCAGGTATTGTTTAGTTTCTTTGCACTTTCTGGGCTAGGACTTAGGTTAGAAAATGGTTTGTTCTAGAGAAAGTTTTGAATATGAGTTCGTCTGAAAATACGGTTTCGGTGAGTGGGCAAGAATCATCGTTTGAGAGGTCATTAGGTTTTGAGGAATGGGTAGAGTGGATGGGTCTGGTAGGGACATCCGGACACTGAGATGCGAGTGTGATGTGTAGGATGGATGGGGAGGATTTCTTTTTCTCATTATTAGATGAGAAGGATGTTGGTACCAGAATGGCCTATCAAAGGAAAAAGGAAAAATCCAGGATTATGAGTATGTGAAGAGGAAGGAAGTACTTACTTGATTGTCTGAATATTAGACCAACATTACCAGATGGGATGGGACTGAAAGAAGGCCAGCCGGCAAGTCACGTTCCTATTTCCACACAAATTTGTTCAGGAAAATTAAAATTAATAACCAAACGGATATCAATATTAAGACTAGAATAACGAATTATTTATTAAAATTATTTTAAAACAGCATTAGAAAAATAGTTTCCACTCTTCTCCATTTTACTAAGCTTACTATAAAACTATTCTCCTTTTTAAAACCCCCCAAAAAAAAAATTAGTTCAGATTACCATGCATGTATCAATTCTTTAGTTTCTTGAATTGAAACATAAAAAAAACTTGATAATTAAATTAAAGAAAAAAAGAAGAAGAAGAAAGAAACTAAAATCTTTGTGAGTTTTAGTATTGAAGTCGTGAATCAAGAAATGTTTGAGGGTTTTATTATAATGAAGGCCAATAAAAAGAAAAGAAATTAAAAGAAAATAGGAAAAAGAAAAGGAAGGAAAAGCGGACATACACGGTGAGTGAAGAAATTATCATCAAAGAACATAAATCCCAAACGAAGAATTGCAGAGAAAATGCTAAGAAATCAAACCAAGACAGGTGATGAAATCAGAAAGAAAGAAAGAATGAAAACGAAATAAGGTATAATATGCAAAGAGATCAAAACCCTAGTTTCTTTATTTTTTGGGGTTAGGGAGGATGAAAACAGAGAATCGGTGAATATTTATAACTATCGTAACAACATTTTGGGCATTTTGACTAAGGGTTGTGAATGAAGGGTTGTGTTGTAATTTATGATAGACTGTTAGTAATTTTAAAGATGGCTATTAACAATTGAATACATTGTTGTTTTCAATGTAGTGCTTGTGTTCTATTTCTTTTGTGTGAAACTTTGCTTGGAATTGCTTTGCTAAAACATGGGTCCTCGGCGAATTTCAAGTACTGATTAGTTTCTTTACACTTTCTAGGCTAGGACTTAGGTTAGAAAACAGTTTGTTCTAGAGAAAGATTTGAAAATGAGTTTGTCTGAACATACGGTTTCGGTGAGTGGGCAAGATCATCGTATGAGAGGCCATTAGGTTTTAAGGAACGGGTAGAGTGGATGGGTCCGGTAGGGGCATTCGGAGACCGAGATGCGAGTGTGATGTATAGGACGGACGGGGAGGATTTCTTTTTCCCATTATTAGACGATAAGGATGTTGGTTCTGGAATGGCCTATCAGAGGAAAAAGGCAAATTCCAGGATTATGAGTTTGTAAAGAGGAAGAAGTACTTACTTGATTGTCTGAATATTAGACCATTATTACTAGATGGGATGGGACTGAAAGAAGGCCAGCCGGCAAGTCACGTTCCTATTTCCACAAACACAAATTTGTTTAGGAAAATTAAAATTAATAACCAAAACTGATATAAATATTAAGACTAGAATAAAGAATTATTTATTAAAATTGTTTTAAAACATCATTAGAAAAACAATTTCCACTCTTCCCTATTTTACTAAGCTTACTATAAAACTATTCTCCTTTAAAAAAACCCCCAAAAAAAAGAAAAAAAAAATTAGTTCAGATTACCATGCATGTATCAATTCCTTAGTTTCTTGAATTGAAAGATAAAAAAAATCTTTATAATTTAATTCAAGAAAAATAAAAAGAAGAAAGAAACTAAAATCTTTGTGAGTTTTAGTATTGAACTCGTGAATAAAGAAAAGTTTGAGGGTTTTATTATAATGAAGGCCAATAAAAAGAAAAGAGATTAAAAGAAAATAGGAAAAAGAAAAGGAAGGAAAAGCGGACATACATGGTGAGTGAAGAAACTTTCATCAAAGAACCTAAACCCCAAATGAGAATTGTAGAGAAAATGCCAAGAAATCCAACCAAGAGAGGTGATGAAATCAGAAAGAAAGAAAGAATGAAAACAAAATAAGGTTTAAAATGAAAAGAGATAAAAACCCTAATTTATTTAATTTTTGGGGTTAGGGAGGATGAAAACAGAGAATCGGTGAATATTTATAACTATCATAACAACATTTTATTAGAAATGGCGCTGATCCTACCATAATACTTCAGTTTTCATAGAGTTCCAAGTTAGATAATTTTCCTTCAAATTTGAAATGCAAAAAAGAACATACACTAACGAGGTAATCAGATAACCAAAAGAAAAAGTTCAAGAGTATAAAGGGGAAAGAAAGAAGAAGATGCATACCTCACAAAAGTAATATGAACACCGAGACTCCGGTGAACTACAAAACATTCCAGACAAACTCATAATCATGTATAGGATGAAGTTGCTCTGGTTAGGAAAGAGCCGAAGACTAAGGGTTGTGAAGAGAAGGATAACCCCTAGGTGAACGCAATATAAAACGACTATTTTAGAGTCTCAGATAGTGGAAGGCATTCGGGAAAACTATCACTTCCCGATAACATATAAGACGTTTTGCCCACAAGCTACACAATGAATCCATACGCCTCCTGCGGATAGTGTGACGACGCATGTGGCTCACCTTCGGGCAAGGTTGCGGTTCCCGCTGCATCCTTTGTTCGTGGATATCTGCAAGTACTATCGAGTTCAGTTGGGGCAATTGATGCCGAATGTGATCCGGACTACGGTTAGGTTCCTGATGGTCTGTTGAGCTTTTGATGTGAGTGCTGGTTGGAGTTATGGAGAAGATTGTATTATTTGTGTCAAAAGTGTACAACACTCGAAGAGAGTGAATTTTTTTATATTGCTCGTCGTAGCCCACGATCGTTAATACTTGGTCCATCGAGCATTAATTCTTGGAAGTATAAATTTTTTTATTTAAAGCACCATAGTTTTGTCTACAGTGGCATTCTGTTACCTTGTAACAATGGAAAAAGTTTGGGCAATGATGTGCCAGAAGGGTATGGGCGGGACTATCATGATGTCGAGATTTTGAACAAGTATCGGTTTTAATTTTCCGTAGGGGAAGTGTTATGACGGATGTAAGAAAGATAACAAAAATAAAGAGATGACACACAGATTTAACGTGGTTCACCAACAATGTGTTGGCTACGTCCACCTAACAGAAGAGGGGAGAGTTTACAGAGGTGTTGTTTAGGTGACTACAACACAATGAATGCCTTACAAATGAACCTATTTATAAGAAAAGATGGCAGTCATTTGACTAATTCAAGGCATTCTAATAAATCAGAATATTTGACTAACTTCCAAAACATAAGGAGACGTAACAGAATGTTTGACTAATTCAATGCATTCTAATAAATCAGAATATTTGACTAACTTCCTAAATTTAAGGAGACGTAACAGAATGTTTGACTAATTCAAGGCATTCTAACAAATTTCCACCTTGACTTGAATTCTCTCACAATTTACCAGATGCACCTCCTTGGTGCCAGATGTATCCGCTCCCCTCTCTTCTGCCATTTAGCAGCTTGTAATATTTAGCAAGTCCAAACAGTGTTGGAACTTGCTCTGTGGAACTGGCTTGGTGAACATGTCAGCAGGGTTGTCAGCCGTGCCCACTTTCTTCACCCTGATTCTTTTCTCGCTTCTTAGAAAATGATACCTGATATCAATGTGCTTAGTCCTCTCATGATGAACTTGATCCTTGGCTAAGCATATTGCACTCAAACTGTCACAATACACTATAGCCTGATCCTGATGTACGCCTAGATCATTGATTAGTCCTTTTAACCAAATTCCCTCCTTCGCTGCTTGTGTTAATGCCATGTACTCTGCCTCTGTAGTAGACAAAGTCACAGTAGGTTGTAGAGTTGCCTTCCAACTCACCACAGAACCACCAAGAGTGAAAACATAACCAGTCATGGATCTCCTACTGTCCACATCCCCGGCATAATCAGAATCTGAGTAGCCGGTTACCAAGCACTATGCATTACTCCCATAAATAAGACCAACATCTGACGTACCTCTAAGATATCGAAAAATCCTTTTCACAGCCTGCCAATGCTCCTTCCCTGGTTTAGCCATAAATCGACTAACAATACTAACAGCATATGCCAAATCTGGTCGGGTGCACACCATAGCATACATCAGACTTCCTACTGCACTTGCATAAGGAACACTTGACATGTATTCCTCCTCTTCCTCAGATTGAGGCGCGTACATTACCAGCTTGCTGTTAGTAGCCGTTGGAGTGTCTATAGGTTTAGCTGATGACATGCCAAACCTTGACAATATCTTGTTAATGTACCCTTCTTGTGACAAGAAAAGTTTCTTCTGATTTCTATCCCTATAGATTTCCATTCCCAAACTTTTCCGAGCAGCACCCAGATCTTTCATTTCAAATTCTGCACTGAGATAATCCTTCAATTTCTGAATATCAGACTTGTCCCGATCAGCAATCAACATATCATCTACATACAGGACCAGACAGATGCGAGAACCATCTTTCAGTTCGTTGTAGCACACACAACAGTCAAAAGGACTCCTATTGTAGTCGAGCTGCATCATATAGCTGTCAAATCTCTTATACCACTGCCTTGGAGACTGCTTAAGCCCATATAAGGACATCCTCAACTTGCACACATGATTCTCCTTTCCCGGAACTTGGAAACCATCTGGCTGAGTCATGTATATTTCCTCTTCCAACTCTCCGTGTAGAAAAGCAGTCTTCACGTCTAATTGCTCAGGCTCCAAATCCTGATGTGCAACTATTGCTAGTAGCACCCTGATAGAAGTATGTCTGACCACCGGCGAGAAAATCTCGTTGTAGTCTACTCCCTCTATCTGATGAAACCCTCTTGCAACTACTAGTGCCTTATACTTAATACCCTCAGTCGGTGATATTCCTTCCTTCTTCTTGAAAACCCATTTGCAAGTGATTACCTTTCTCTCTGTCGGTAATCTGACCAGCTCCCAAGTCTGATTCTTTGTGAAGAGATTCCATTTCGTCTCCCATTGCAGCCAACCACTGTGCTGACTCAGTTCCTGAAATTGCTTCCTTGTAGGTGGACGACTCATGAATCTCCACTTCCTCAGCAACTTGCAGTGCATAATTCACCATATTATCAAAAACATACCGCTTTGGAGGTCCAACTCCAACCCTTCCTTCTTGGTCGGTTAAGCGCGATGCTATGCTGAAAACCTTCAGATGTTTGATTTTCTGGTGGTGTAGATTCTAGCAGATTGGTTTCTGGTTGTGGCAGTTGGTCACTGACCAACTTCTGTGCCTTGCTCTCCCCTTGAGTGACTTGCACCTCCACCTGTTCATCAACAGCTCCATTCTTCTCTACAATAATGGGCTTCACCATAGGGTTGAACATAGAACTCTCATTAAAAATTACACTCCTACTAAGTATAACCCTATTCTCAGATGAAGACCAGATTCTATATCCCTTCACCCCTTCTCCATAGCCCACGAATATTCCCTTTTTAGCCCTTGGCTCCAGCTTACCCTCATTGACATGATAGTAAGCTGTACAGCCAAAAACTCTCAGATTTGAGTAATCAGCAGGCTTCCCTGTCCACACCTTAAAAGGTGTTTTACAGTTGATGCCTGTGTGTGGTCCCCAATTTGTTATATAGCATGCCGTTGTAACTGCTTCTGCCTAGAAACGTCTAGTTAGACTAGCGTTAGAGAGCATGCACCTCGCTCTCTCCAGAAGTGTCTAGTTCATGCGCTCAGCTGCACCATTCTGCTGTGGTGTATCCTTGAATGTGCGATGTCGAGCAATCCCCTCATCCTTGCAAAACACAGCGAACTCAGATGAACAGAATTCCAGACCATTATCAGTTCGCAGCCTCTTGATCTTCTTCCCAGTTTGATTCTCTACTAGCGTCTTCCACTTCCTGAAGTTCTTGAACGCTTCACTTTTATGTTTCATCATGATTACCCAAGTCATCCTTGAGTAATCATCGATTATCGACATAAAAAATCTGTTACCGCCTAAAGACTCAACGAGAGACGGACCCCAGCAGTCTGAATGGATGTAATCCAGTGTGCCCTTTGTTCAATGAACCGCCTTTGGGAACTTGCTGTGATGTAGCTTCCCAAAGACACAATGCTCACAAAACTCAAGGCTCTTGATCTTGTGACCACCAAGAAGATCTTCCTTTGACAGAATCTGCAACCCTCTTTCACCCATGTGACCAAGTCTCATTTGCCATAACTTGGTCAAATCATCTCGGTGAACCTCAGATGACGCAACAGCTACAGAACCAGCAACTGTTGAACCTTGCAAAAAGTACAAAGTTCCCTGTTTGATGCCCTTAAGTATCACATTAGAGCCCCTGTAGACATGTATAACTCCACCTTCACCCTTGAAACTGAACCCCTTACTATCCAGCAAGCTCAGGGATATCAGATTCTTCGTCATTAGTGGAACATGTCTGACATTGTGCAACGTGCAGAATTTACCATCATGCGTCCGAATTTTGATCAAGCCTATTCCAACTGCCTTGCAGACCGAGCTGTTTGCCATAGAGACATTTCCCCCATCTATCTGCTCATAGGTTGAAAACCACTCTCTCCTTGGACATATATGGTAGGACGCCCCAGAGTCAAGGACCCACACATCAGCATGATGCGTGTGTTCGTCTGCAACTAGAGCGATGTCCTCTTCAGAATTGTCAATCTTTACGTTCAACGCAGACATCTTTCTCACCAGATTACAAACCTCGATTACCCAAGCTCTGATACCAGTTTGTTATGACGGATGTAAGAAAGATAACAAAAGTAAAGAGATGACACACAGATTTAACGTGGTTCACCAACAATGTGTTGGCTACGTCCACCTAACAGAAGAGGGGAGAGTTTTTACTGATTTATGAGAGAGATTACAGAGGTGTTGTCTAGGTGACTACAACACAATGAATGCCTTACAAATGAACCTATTTATAAGAAAAGATGGCAGTCATTTGACTAATTCAAGGCATTCTAACAAGAAGATTGGTCCAAAACTCTGATGAAACATGCGGGCTTGGAGTTTGATTCTAGATTGGACATTTGAAAATTAAGTGTGTGGACCTAGGGAATCGGGGGAGGGGTTTTTTCGTAATATATGTATGTATAGAAAATAACTAAGTGTTTTAGTCGAATGCTAACAACTATCTTGTGTGTTTTGTCTGTGTTTGCAGGAAAGAATTTAGTGATGAAGATGGTGCAATACAATCCGAACAGACGGAAGAAGAAACCCATTGGTAAAATTAAAATACTTTAGGTTATGCATGACAAAGGGAGCTTTAACTTTATTACCGGAACTCATAGGTATTATGGTATATTTACAAATATATCCCCACACAATAATCTTTCAAATTATTATATTAATTATTATATCATATTCAAAAGACCCTAACAATCTCGTATATGGTATCTTCCCTGAAAAAGGATAAAATATTTAAATAAATGAATAAAGCCAAATAATATCTCTGGATGTCAAATAATAGTTTTTTAAGAGCCAAAGAACGTTTTGAGGCGTGAGAGAAAAGCAATCTAAAAGCCTCGGAGTCTAGCTACATCACTTTTGGTGGTTATCATTATCCATCCATTGCTAGCTCTCTCTCCTACTTCTATATATATGTATATGAATGGCTTAGTTTGACGTTTTTATATTATTTTTCTGCTAAAGTTTTCTCATGACTTTTATTTTTCTCTTTGAAGATTCTCCAATTTATTTGTAAACTGGGGTATCTATATTTCTTATAAGTGGAGATACTATATACAAGATTGTCGAAATCTTTTAGATATGATATAATAATTAATATAATAATTGGAATGGTTATTGTGTGGGAGTATATTTGTACATATACCACATTGCAAGTAAATTAACCAATTTTATTGTTCTTGAAATATATTGTCCCAACATTAAGTCCCTCTTAATGGATGACTATTTATTAGACATCCACTAAAATTAATGAATTTAGTAGATTCATAATATAAATAAAAATAAATTGATAAATTTCATTCTTTAAATTATATATTTTTGTGATTTCATCTCTTTTTAAAATTTATATATAATTTCATCCTTTATCTTTATAATTTTAACAAATTTTATCATTTCTATAAATTTATTAATGGTTAACTCTTAATCAACTTTTTTTTAAATAAATTATTATTCATTGAATTAAAAGGATGAAATTGTCCAAACTTTAGTTTACTTGGATTTTTGGGAATAATTTGATCTTTTCTTCTCAATATACAACGGTATTCTTCTTCTTCCTTCTTTTTGTTTTTTTTTTCTTCTACTTCTTTCCTTCCTCTTCTTCTAATTCATTTAATCAAAAGCAATAGGAATTTTTGAATGAGGGTTTGACAGCTAGTTGATGATTTTTTATAGAAGATTTCGTTACTCATGAAGCTGGGATTCCAGCAATTTTCTATTAAAATAATACCACACTATTTTGCTTAAGAGGTGGGTGTTGTGTGTGTGTTTATTTTCCTAAAATATATTTCTATTTTTTATTTATTCGCGGAATAATGTTTGTAATTTGTAGATCAAATGATGCTTTGTGTAAATTGAATATGAGTAAAAGAAAAAAAAATTTATTTATATAAAAATTGCATTCACATTGTTTATAAAATAATTATTTTAAGAATAAATAAAAATTAAAAAAAATCAACTAAAATTTTGATGGCAACTCGTGTCCCCGTCCCCTGTGCAAATTTTATTTTTCATATTTTTTAAAATTTTATTGTGGTGTGAACCGGAAATAAATGAATAAAAGAAGAAAAGAAAGAGAAGAAGAATTTACAAATGATAAGAATATGACGTCCTGACTCCTAACAAGAAGAAGAATAAGAAGGAAAGAAACTAGAAGGAAGAAAACGAAAAAGGAAGAAGACTGTTGAGATGAAAAATGTAAGTTATTTCTATGAAATCCAAGTGAATTGATATTTTTATCCTTTTAATATAATTATTAAATTTTTAAAAAAAGTTAATTAATTGTTGAACATCGATAAATACAGAAATCATGACATTTGCTAAAATTATAAAGATAAGAAATATATTTAAATAAATTTTTTTAAAAATAGATGAAATCACAAAAACTATACAATTTATTGGATGAAATTTTGCAGGATAAATAAATATATTTTAATCTATTCAAAAAATTTAATCTAGTTTTTTAGGGGAGGGGATGTTTAACTTAGTCAATGAAAGATTGATTCATTTCTCAATTTATTGTTTATATTTATACTCTTTTACAATTAAACATTTTGAAGGAAAGTCCTACAAAAGGAAGTAGCCGTTAGGGACTTATTTGGCAAGTAGACGTTATGTAAATAAAAAGGAAAGAGCTCTTAGGAATTGATTCACATACCTATTGAATCAATATCCATTTTCCTTATTTGATTAGAGCTTGTATGTATAAATAGGACTTCAATGTAATGAACAAACACAAGAAAAAGAATCAAAATTAATAAGAATTTGAGTGTTTTTTATCATGGTATCGAGCGGTTTTTTTTATCCATAAACAGACCCAAAGAAATCTGCCCTTTGTTTTTTTCCCTTCTCATAATTTTCCATAAACCTTACCAATAATGTCCGATTTAGAAGATAGTACTACCAACACCACCAATCCAACGGGGGCAACGGGGGTAGTAACACTATCCACAAACCAAATAGAACAACTCTTGAAATATCAACCAGAAATTACCTCAGCCCCACCACAAATAGAACCAAAACTCAACGATCATAATTTTTTATTATGGTCAAAGCTCATAAAAATCGAAATTGGATACTAAGGGCGCCTGCAATTTATCATTGGGCACCCTCCTCCACCGAAAACCGACAGCCCAGAATTCACCAAGTGGGAGCAACAAGACTTACAAGTCTTTTCATGGATCATAAAGTCCATGGAACCAAAGCTAGTCAACCGCTTTATCCAGTACAGGACGTCAGCCGAGCTCTGGAGAGCAATTGAATCAACGTACCGGAGCGGTGGAGACAAGCTCCAGGCCTTCGACCTAACCATCAAGGCAACAAACTTTAGACAGGCAGAAAAAACACTGTAGGATTACTACAGTGAATACCAAACTATTTGGAATGAAATTGATACTCAGAGGCCGAACCCTATTAAACACAACGAAGATATCAAAATCTTCGAAACATTAAAACAAGAAAACTGACTTTTACATTTTCTTGCAGGTCTGAATCAAGAATATGATTCCGTAAAAAGAGACATTCTCAAAGGACAGGTCTTACCCACAATCGAAGAGGCATACGCCGCTGTGTGTCACGAGGTAACCCGGGCGCAGGTTATGAACCGGCCAGAGGATCACCAATCAGAAAACACCGGAATCGGACTGGCAACTCGTAGCCAAACCAAGCCCCAAAACATTCCAAAGCCACGATCTGAGGTTGTCATCTGGAAACCAACTGGATTAGAAAAATTATCATCATTTCCAGTACCACTCACCGTTGCTGAGCGCGCCGCCGAGAAAGCCGAAAAATAGAAGCTCTGATGCAGCCACTGTGGAAAGAACGACCATTTAAAGAGTGGGTGCTTTGATCTCAACGGCCGCCCCTCTTGGTGGAAGGACAACCCTAAGTACAATACCGGAATGGCGGCGGCAACCCTCTGCCACCAATCAAGTCGTGATTCGCAAGGAACAACTTCAGATGGAGGGGATTTCGGTTTTGCAGCGATGGCCAACAACGGCTATAACTGCCGTACCTCGGAAAGCAGCGATAGAGGCGCTAAATTGCGAGGGTTTCTTCAGCGGACAAGCGTGAATTTAACAAGAAATGGACCCAAGTCTTTAGGGTTTGAGAAGGAATGTGCGACTATGGAAAATAGAAATGGATCCAAGGTTGGACCCGTACCAAATATGCCATCTAGAATGTAAAAGGAACGGGCAGGAGAGGATATTGGACCCGTGCTGGGCGAGGATATTAGACTCGTGCTGCCAAATAAATTGAAGGACACTACCAACTTTGGGTCCATTACCAACTTTGGACCAAATATTGGACCTAATAAAGTGAAGTCCACTACCACTTCTAAGGCCCATGGATTGCTTGGTCATAAAACCATCATGGAGACGGGCTGCAGTACTTTGGACTTTAACCCAACAGGTAACGGGCCTGGAATTAAAAAACCAGGCCCCGTTAATTTTTTCGTTCCTAACACTAGAAAAATTCAAAATGATCGTACTTATAAATGTTTAAAGAAATTAAATAAAGGGGTTATAAATTATGATATCCCTATACATAATCAATTCGGCATATTATCGGACAAAGATCATGTTTTTTCTAAATTAGATGACAACTTTGGTCACGCATATTTATCAAATTCTTCTAATAAAATCAGTGAGTGGATTTTAGATTCCTGTGCTACTAATACAATGACATATGATGATAAAGATATTTTTGAAAAAACTTATCCTCAAATCTCTCAAATATTAACTGCTAATGGGAGTATTACTACAGTCAAAGGTGTTGGGAAATTAAAGTTAACACTGGAAATTAACATCTCTCACTGTCTATTTATTCCTTCTTTAACCTGTAAGTTACTTTCGGTAAGTCAAGCAACAAAAGAATTAAATTGCATGGTTTTGGTGTACCCTAATTTTTGCATTCTCCAGGATATTCTGACGAAGAGGATAATTGGTTGTGGTACTGAATGGAACGGGCTTTATTACATAAATGAAGTTTCCCCTACAGGCTCCTCTTTTCATTCAAAAGATATGTCATTAAGCTGGAAGTGGCATAGACGGTTGGGACACCCCTCCCCTAGGTATTTTAAAACTTTATTTCCTTATCTACCTATTTTTGAACATTGCTCTTCTTGTGTTTTGGCAAAAAGCCACCGTACTACTTTTCCAAACAACAATACTCGTGCTACTAATATATTCGAGATAGTACATTCAGATGTGTGGGGCCCTGCTCCTAATAATTTGAGAAAATCATTTACTTATTTTGTGTTATTCATTCATGATTGTACCCGTATGACCTGGGTTTCCTTTTTAAAAAATAAGTCGGAAGTCCTAGAGAAATTTATTTAATTTTACAAAATAGTTTTGACACAATATAACCAAAAGATTAAAATTCTTCGTTCTGATAATGGGGGGGGGGGGGGAATATTTAAATGAAACAATGAGGAACTTTTTTCAACGAAATGGACTTCTTCACCAAACCTCGTGTCCCAACACCCCACAACAGAACGAAGTTGCTGAAAGGAAAAATAGGACTATCCTTGAGATGGCTAGAGTTCTTTTGTTTGACTCTCAGGTACCCACTACTTTTTGGCCTGAAGCTGTCGCAACCTCTGTCTATCTCATGAATAAGTTACCTACAAAAATCCTAGGGCTGAAAACACCTTCTAGTGTGTTTCAAACCTTAACAAATACTGAAAACATAGTCCCTCTTCCACCAAAAATATTTGGATGTACTATTTTTATAGATATCCCAAAAACTAAGCGCTCTAAACTAGACCCTTGTGCCCTTAAGTGTGTTTTCCTTAGTTATGGTTTAAACCAAAAGGGGTATAGATGTTACCACCCTCCATCCGGGCATCTATATGTCACTATGGATTGCAATTTTTTGAAAACTGAATTTTATTTTCAAAACCAATCTAGTGGTCAAGGGGAAACTGCTAGTGATCCTCTAACTTGGTTATCAGAACTAAAGATACCTGAGTCAGTAAACATTGAAAACATGAAACAAGGCAATGATCAAATACCTGTTCCTTTAGAAGACGAGCCACATTATCCTCCTCCATAATCTCCAATTAGAGATAATGGTAACGAAACTTCTGATGATAACACTACTGGAACTGATCATTTATCAAATACTTCCGCTTCAAATAACTCTGATACGTCTCCCGGAGACACCTATGTTGAGAATGATGCAGGTACATGTACCTATGAATTGCCTCCTAGAAGCACTAGGGGAATTCAGGCAAAAAGATATAGTCTGGAAGGAGTTTCTCTCAAGTCGTAGTATCCAATAGCAAATTCTGTTACAAAAAGACTCACGATAGAGGCAAGAACATTCATGACAACACTCTACTCAGAAAAAGTACCTCGGAATTTCAATGAAGCCAAAGACAGAAAGGAATGACAACAAGCAATGAAAGAAGAGATGGAAGCTATGGAAAAAAACCAGACTTGGGAGAAAAGTCATCTACCTCTTGGAAAGAAACTAGTAGGATGCAAGTGGGTATTCACTATAAAACATAGAGCTGACGAAACAATCGAGAGATACAAAGCCAGGCTGGTAGCAAAAGGGTATACACAAACCTATGGGATTGATTACTTTGAAACCTTCAGCCCAGTAGCCAAAATTGATACAATCAGGATCCTTTTCTTAATAGCCGCCAACCTGAACTGGCCACTCCATCAGTTTGACGTTAAGAATGCATTCCTCCATGGAGACTTACAAGAAGAAGTCTACATGGAAGCTCCACCGGGTTTCATGAAAATTTTTGGGAGAAATGAAGTATGCAGATTAAGGAAAGCACTATACGGGTTGAAGCAATCTCCTGGAGCATGGTTCGAGAGATTCACCATTGCCATGAAAAAATATGGATATCATCAAAGTCAATCAAATCATACACTATTCTTGAAGAAGAGAGATAGACGGGTAACTTGTTTAATTATCTATGTCGATGATATGATCATACTGGAGATGATGTGGAAGAAATCGCTATGCTAAAATTAAACTTATTTAAAGATTTAGAAATGAAGGACCTCGGAGGACTAAAATACTTTCTTGGAATTGAAGTTCTCCGATCTCAGGAAGGAATATTTATCTCTCAAAGAAAATACATTTTGGATATCCTAGAACAAACAGGAATGGTAGATTGTAAACCAGCTGATACTCCAATGATCGCTAACCATGGTTTAAAAATCGAGGATGGGGAACCAGTAATAGAGCAAGAATAATACCAGAGATTAGTAGGCAAACTAATCTACCTATCTCACACACGTCCAGATATAGCTTATGCAGTGAGCGTAGTAAGCCAGTTTATGCATAAACCCCAAAAAGGCCATATAGACGCTGCACTTAGAATCATCAGATATTTGAAAGGTACGAGTAATTATGGTATTTAATGTAAAAATAATAATAAAAATCTATTATTGTAGGGATACACGGACGCTGATTGGGCAGGTAACAAGATGGATCGTAAGTCAACAGCTGGATACTTCATGTTTGTCAGAGGAAACCTAGTCACATGGAAGAGCAAGAAACAAAAGGTGGTCGCATTATCCAGTGCCGAAGCTGAATTTCGAGGGATGGCTAGAGGGATATCAGAGATCTTATGGATATGGAAACTTCTAAACGAATTAGGATTTACTCCAAAAGAACCGTGCGAACTAATGTGCGACAACAAATCAGCGATTTGCATATCAGAGAACCCAGTTCAACACGACAAAACTAAACATATTGAAGTGGACATACACTTCATCAAAGAAAAACTTGAAGATGGCACTATTACACTTCCATACATCAAATCAGAAGAACAACTCGCTGACATCCTAACAAAAGCAGTCAATGGTCGTATTTTTCATGAAGTCTTGATCAGGTTAGGCATTGGAGATCCCACTGTCAAACTTGAGGGGGAATGAAGGAAAGTCCTACAAAAGGAAGTAGCTGTTAGGGACTTATATGGCAAGTAGCCTTTATGTAAATAAAAAGGAAAGAGCTGTTAGGAATTGATTCACATACCTATTGAATCAATATCCATTTTCCTTATTTGATTAGAGCTTGTATGTATAAATTGGACTTCAATGTAATGAACAATCACAAGAAAAAGAATCAAAATTAATATGAATTTGAGAGTGTTTTTTATCACATTTTACCCTTTGGAAATTCATTCATATCTTAAAGTATTTGTAATTAAGAATAATCTTTGTAAAGTATACACAAGGAATAATTATAATTAATATAAAAAGTAATAGTTTGATGAATAATATTTATTATGTATTATAATAGAAAAAAAGGAAAAAATACAAATCCATTAAAAGAACAAAGTCTACAATGAACCCATATATCAACAAGGTTTGCATTTTATTCATAATATATTACAATACAAGCATTAGCAAACCATTTTCATTCAAGCCACAAGTAGTAGGCATGACTTCTTTCCTATTTTCACTTGAGATTGTGAGTCTCGATATCTTTAGTAACATTGACACACAATTGCATTAGACTGTTAGGATCATCAACATTAGAATGTTTCTTCTCGTATTCAAAAGTATAGGTTACAAGATTTTTTCCACCTCCCGTGTCCACGTGAATAGTTATATAGAACTTCTTGTAAAATTCCAATAAATCTCCTTCAACCACTTTGAATTTCACCAGTTTCATTGCCTCGTCTATAACTTCCACAACCTCTTTTACCACTTTTGGTTTTCCCTCTGTATCATTCATTAAATATAAATTTATGTACTGTAAATATTTTCAAACACACAAATATATATTTATTGAAATACTGTTATTAAATTGATTATATATACACGTATTAGATACTTACCATGTGTATAGTTCCAGACAATCAAAGATCCAACTTTTCCCCATTGACCATCATGCAGAGCACAACTTTGGATATGACTTGGACTCATTGAAGAAATCTGATGAGGTCTATCTTTGAGAATTGTATGAAATAAATCTCCATCAATTTTTATCTCTGTTTGAGAAACTAGCTTTCCAGTTAAGGATTGTTTAGCCATACTTGAAGAGAAGGAAGGAGATATGATAGTGAAGGAAATGATTCTTGCGGGATTCCTTTTCTATATAATAGGAATATCGGAACCTGCATTTTTCACTACTTTTTTTTAAAAAATTTATTATTAGATTTTTTGTTTTCTTGTCACCCATCGGATAACCACAACACCGCATATTTAACTATATATAGCAATTACGTACCCTTGAAACCAAGTGCTTCGTATCTTTCTAAAAACACAACTCGTTTCCAAGATAAAATACAAACAACAATGAATTGTTGTATTCATAGAGAGATAAGATCAACTTTACTTTTCTCGACTATTATTATTATTATTTTTATGAATTTTTTTTTTGTACGAAGTGTCGTAGATGGATCCTGATGGGATGACATTTTAAATCAATCCACATTTACACTAATCTGAATTTGAGCCAAATTTGTTTTTTGCAAGAGAAAGATTTGATTATAAATTTTAAACAGTTGCATATATAGTTAAGAATTGAACACTTACTAACTCATTTAGCCCTTGTGATTATTATGAATTGTTGTATTCATAGAGAGAGAGAAGATCAATCGTGAAGTCAAATGAAAATTAAGGATTTTGCCTTTCACAATTAATTTTTTTTTTTCAATGGAAAACTCTTTGCCCTAATTGTTTGGCAAGTAACATTTATGTTATTCAATTCAATTAAATTTAAATGGGGAAGCCATAAACAAACAAGGATCATAATATGATAACTTAATTAATCAAATTATATGCATGACATAATTATAAAACTATAGTAAAGGATAGAAAAATACTAACTTGGAGATTCCATACCATTTTCTAATATTCAATATCAATCACTAACTGTTTTTCTATACAAAATATTCATAATACTTCAGATCACCCTTTTGATGATATATGGATTTATTAAAGATTAATTCTTTTTCTCTTTTACAAAATAGAGTTATTATTTTTTTTTTCCAAATCAGAAAAGCAATGGGAAAACCCTAACCATTTTGAACAAAATATATTCTTTTATAACTTTATGTCATATTTTGTCCAACTACGAAAATATCCATTAACTTTTATCACTATACAAAAACACCCCTCAAACACTCACATTTTGATGAATTGGTATAGAAAGATTTACAAAAATATAATTTAAACTCACATTTTGATGAATTGGTATAGAAAGATTTACAAAAATATATTTTAAATTTTTTATTTTTCAAATGAAAATCTAGTACTAGATCCAACATCCTGAAAAGAAAATAATTCGAACTTAATGATCTTATTTTCTCTAATACCAATTCTTGACTCCAATCTCCACAAAACTATTTATTCATTTTTTATAGTGTTAGAAAACCCATTGTGTACTCTACGCAATAATTAAAATATTTATTTAATATAACAAAAATATAAATTTATTATTATTTATACATAGATATATCAATAAAGTATAGCTGAGTTAGTAACAATTTCACTTATAATTTTAAAAAGTTATGATTTCGAGATATAATGTTTCAAATTTATAAATTAAGATTTTACATATAGATATATGTATCGTATTTATTACCATGCCGAAACTAATCAAAAGGAAAACGTGCTAATACATAGGAGAGAAAAGATGCATTTTATTCACAATATAATATATAGGTATAATCTAACCATTGCAAGCCACGAATTGTACTATTTGTTTAATTTATTTCAATAAATCTTGTAGGTTTATGAACTAATTATTATATTTAATTATATTTTTATTAAAGTGATGTAGTCAAGATTGATTAGTATGTATAAAAAATACGTATGAATTCCTATATATAGATGTCTTATTCTTAATCGGTTAGTTAGAAATATGTTATATATTTGTTATGAGCTCCAACATACTATTGAGAATTTTCTATTATATATTTAAGTTAGTAGAAAACTTTTAATTCCGATGAATCACTTATAATCTCTTACTTATAAATATCCAAAAACATCAAAAATTAATTCAAAAACGTCAAGTAAAACTTTAAGATTATTAAAACTTTTAGGGTTAATTTAGGTAGCTTTTCATAATCTTTAATTAATTAATTGTTTGATAATCAAATATAATTATTTCATTTAAAGAATGGAATTTATATTTGATAGTATCAGAGTTTATATATGTTTGGGTGTTCAATTCAATTAGGTTTTTTATTATGAATTTATTAATATGTTTTTATTTTTGGGACACTTTTCCTCTATTTGAAATTTAAGAATTTAAAATATTAAGTTTTGATTCATAATTTTCCTCGTAAAAAATATAAGTTTTTTATAAATATATATATATAATTTTTTTTAAGGCCACGGTTCTTATAAGTCTTTTTATTTTTATTTGTACTTTATTCTTTAGATGCGGCAAACATAGTGTTAGCTTTTGGGTGATATGTCTACATATATATATATCCTTCTTTTTTATTTTCATATATTTATGCGGGAGAACTTTTTTTTTTTTTGTTATATATTTAAAGAATTTGTGAATTTATAATATATGCTTATATATTTATAAAATATATAATAAATCAAATAATGATAACTTTTATTGTATGCAGGGAAATAAAGATACGTGGAAAAATTTATAAATTACAAGGCATCTAAAAGAGATTTAAGGGGAGATAAAGCTGAGTTTGAAATGCAGTAATAGTCCTTGAAGTACGAAGTATGGATGAGTTTTATATATACTATAAATTGTCTTAATTGTTAAATTTTTACTATATATTTGAAAAATTTATGTTTATTTTGATGATGTGGTGAAAAGTCAAAGATCAAATAGAATTTGGCTTAAAAGACTTACCATATTTATAATGCCTATTTATGTCCATTATTATTATTATTACTATTATTATTATTATTAATTATTATTATTATTAATTCTTATTAATTATTAATTATTGATTAAATTATTTTTTATTTTCATTAGGATTTATTTATTTAAGTTTTTTTATTTATATTGAAAATAGTTAATATTATAAATGAGGATATTTCTACACAGAACAAAGATGCAAAGATGAATTGGTAAATAAGAAAAACGAACTGTGAGGGATGACTGCCTAAGCTTTGATTTAGTTCACAGAGGATTTTAAAAGGAATTTCTAGTTCATCACCGACATAATTTCTCGAATTTTAAATTATTTGCTTTTAATGGTTCAATATATTATATCCCTTAATTAAATGTTCAAGAAATTTTACTTCATTTTTTTAAAACTTTTTTATTGAATTGAGTTAGGATTTTATCATTTACAAAGAATTTCAATTTTAGATAATTTGTGTTCCATAAGTTGCTTTAATTTTATCACATATTTTCTAATAAATTTGAATTAATTTTTTGGTGTTTGTATACTATATCTTTTTCTGGTTTAATAGAATTCTAGTGGCCCCAAATAAATTATTTGTGTTGGAGTTTGGTAAATATCCCGAGGACAATTTGGGGGCGGGGCCCCCGCCCCCCCCTCGGGGGTTCTGCTGCCCGGACAACGGACGGCTGCCCCACTCTCCGGTGAGCGGGCGGGGGTGTAGGGGTAGCGATGTGATGTGTAGATAGGCCCAGTCATATGTAGTTAGAGTTTAGACGCTTATATATAGGGATATCATTGTAGCAAGTTAAGAAAAAGAACAAAGAAATAATAATTGAGACTTCAGTTTTCAGGACGTAGCCTTAATTGAGGTGAACCTGGGTAAATCGTGAGTTCTTATTTTATAAAGGTGTAACTTTTTTCGAAATGAAAATTATAAACTCTCAAAGTATAATTCAAACACAATTTAGATTAGTCAGAATAATGACGTTTAATACTAGACAATGTATATTGTTTATATATATACTCTTTTAGAATTAAACATTTAAACTATAACCCAACTCTGTTGAAACTTTCCTATGAGGAATACAACACATTTTTTTAGGGTAAGGAAACCTCGAATTGACAAAAGAATTATTTCGCACATTAATGAAAGTCCTTCAGTTATATAAAGGATTTTACACAATAGTAAAATTATTTATTTCTATAAAATAACATAAGTTGCAAGTTTATTAATGATTATATAAAGATACATGTATGTATATTATTTATTTATAATACCAAAACAAAAACGAAAACGTACTAATACATTGGGTAAAAACGTATACACCAAAGTTTTCTTATCACTACAACAAGCTTTGCATTTTATTCTCAATATATTATATAGGTATTGGTATACCACTGCAAGCCAAAAGTAGTAATATTAAGATGGTGAGTCTATTTTGCAATTTTTATTTGAGATGGTGAGTCTCAATATCTCTAGTAATATTGAGAAGGAACTCCATTATAGCATGAGGGTCTGAAATATTAGGATTTTTCTTCTCGTATTCCAGAGTCCAAGTTACAAGGTTGTTTTCACCTTTAGTGTCAACATGAACGGTAGAATTAAAAGTATTGTACAACTCCATTAGATCTCCTTCTACAACTTTGTATTTCACCAATTTATTTTCCTCATCTATGACTTCCACAATCTTTTTCGCTACTTTTTGTTTCTCTTCTGATTATTGACAAAAATAATAATAATAAAATAAAATAATATATATATATATATATATATATATGGAGGTTATTTTCGAATAAATTAAGAATTATTCTTTATTCACTAATCATTCATCAATTATATGCAGTTATATATTTTGGTTAAATTTTTTCACACGAAATCTAAAAACATGACTACTTACTTTAAAACCATTTAAAAAGTTTCATGTCATAAAATATATATGTATGCAACCATATGTACGTATGCATGGATGATCATGAGTCAATATACTATAAGGATGGTTAATATTATAATGTTTGATCGTACAGACCATGTGTATAGTTCCACAAGAGCACAGATCCAACTTTTCCCCAATCACCCTCATGGAGATCAACATTCTGGATATGAGTTGGGCTCCTATCAGAAATATGATGAGGTCTCTCTCTGAATATTTCATGGAACACATCTCCATCAGATCTCATCACAATTTCAGAAACCAGCTTTCCAACTAAGGATTGATGATTAGCCATACTTTCAGAATAATTTTGTTTGAGATTAGCAATCAAGAACTTGAAGAGAAGGATGGATGTTTGAGATTGAAGAAACTCTTTCTATTTATAATAGAATGCCTTTGAAGAAGTGAGAGGAATCGAAGTATCAAATGTTAAATAATTTACGTTAATGAAGAAATTTAAGTTTGACATCATGAACAGATCAAGTAGGGCTCACATAAGTGTTATCTTCCGTCTGATCGATGAATAATCAAGACCACGTAAAGAGCATGACCTTTAACACGAAAGCACCTATAGTACCCAACATTAAATACACCTAATTCAATACGTATTTGACATCGCCGGCTCAAACTACCCAAATTATCTGGAACAGTACAATTCCAGGTGTCAACCCCTACTCAGTAGGAGGTCTCCCTCCCCAGCACGTGTTCATATCAAGAAATTAAAGTGAAGGAGATGTGAAGAAATGGTCTTGACGAAATACTTCAACAAACTCTCAGTCTGCCCTTTTTTCGTTCAACCCTTCTTCAAGGGTTAAAGAAGTGGTAGCCATAATGGTAAACATTTTTATTTATAACTGAAAGGTCATAAGTTCGAAAAAGGTCATGAGTTTGAGATATGGTAGTGATTAAAAGTTTTAAATATTAAAAAAAAAACCTTGAAGAAGGGAAAATGGGATAATAACTGTAGCAATTACTTATGTAGGAAAAAGAATAGAACTTGGTAGAAAAATGTATCCATGCATTATTGCTTGGAAAAATGAGTCATTTCAGTTACTCATTATGAGAATTTGACATTCATTTCTACTGACAACTAAGTCTCTTTTGTCATTTTATTATTGTCCACTCATATGTTTAAAATAGATAGATACTTACGCTATATTTTGATCTTCAACCAAAAATAAATTTCTATTTAGAAATATGATTTTATCATAAATTAATTAATGCTTATTGTGAACAATATTTTCAAACCATCTACAAAAATATAATAAAAAAAAATTATAGTAAGAACAGATAAAAATGAATTTCTCATTTAAATATTTGATATTTGATATATGCATTCATTTTTGTATTTTTGAACACATTTCTTTTGTCACAAATTTGAATATCTTTTTAACTTGATCTCGATATTTTAAATTATTTGATTTCATTAACGGTTGTGAACTTGATCTTGATATGTCCATACTTGATATGGATATGAATTGAAGAGCCTTGAGGGATTATTTGAAATGGAAAATACGCTAGAGTTTCGCTCCTTTTGAAACTATGGACATACTCCTTAAGGGAATCTTCATAGTTTCTCTTCTGTGATCCATTTCTCTAAATTATCTTCTTGATTATCTATTTAATAGATGAAAACGTGACATGGAGTAGATTTAATTATTCCACATTTTTTTATATGACATTATTTAATTGAAAAAGACAAATGTCATCACATTATTTATTGCTTCATAATTAATAAATATAAAGTTAATTAATTTAAATAATATTAGAAGTTACGAAATTTAGGTGTTCATTAGAAATAAAATTATTCAAAAATTATTGCAATAATAGGTGAGTTTGATCCTAAAAAAATTTATTTTGGTAAACTTAGTCCCAAAATATATATATTTTTTTAACTTTTTAAGGTCCTAAACTTTTTTATAAGTGAACAATAAGGTCTTTTTCATGGATTCTGTCAAAAACTCTAAAAATTTAAAGGTTTTTATATTTAGTTAATTAAAGACAAGTGTAAAAATGTTATTACATGTGGAAAGAAAGAAAGAAAAATAATAATAAAAGAAATATTTAAATAAAGTGATAAAAATGTCTTTACATTTAAAAAATAGAAAATTTATTATAATAGTGAGGATATCAAAAGTTCTTTGTTAATCTTCTTCTTCTTAGGCTACAAATAAGTTTTTTACCGTTTTTTGACATTTTTGAAGAAAAAAAGAAACAAAAAAAAGAAAGAAAAGAAAAGAAGAAGAAAATTTTCGTAAAAAGAAAACACAAAAACAAAAGAAGACAAATTTTAAAATCTGTCTTTCTTCTTAATTGTGATTTAGTGATTTATATGAATCCGAGTTTAAATTCTTGTCAATTCTCTTCTTAGCCATAGATTCTCACTCAAACTCTTGTGATCTATTCATCAAAAGAAGATGTTGAGTCTTCATTAAAATTGATGATACCAGATGATCAAAAAATTTACTTTTTAAAATGATGTCGTGCTAACATATTGAAATATTACATCCTAAGTGAATTGAATGTAGGAGGTCAACAACCAGTCATCATCAATTACAACGAAATCCATAATCCTATCATTTGATTGTGGTCATGTTTTCTATAGATTTTGCAGATTAAAGCTTCGTTATGTTTCTCTTTTTTATTACAGTTTATTATTTTTAAAATTTTTTTTATTTTGACGCTTATCAATTGGAATATTTTTGTTGGAGCAAAATTTTTATTATTAACAAAAAAAAAAATTTGATGCTCTTCTTCTTCTCTTTCTTTGCTATTTTTTTCTTCAAAAAGTGTAAAAAAAACGATAAAAATCTTGTTTGTATACAGAGAACGAAGGATTTATAGATTTTTTTTTTTTAAATTTTTAAATGTAAGGACATTTTTTTTCCTTTTATTTAAATATTTATTTTATTATTATTTTTTCTTTCTTTATTTTTTACAAGTAATAACTATTTTATCCTTGTTTTTAATTAACTAAATCTAAAAACTGTTAAAATTTTTGTTTTTTGATAGAATAAGTTGAAGAAGACCTTCTTGTTCACTTAAAATAAATTTTGGGACCTTAAAAGTAAAAAAACAATATTTTGGAACTAAACTTGCCAAAGATAAATTTGTTAGGGACTAAACTCACCAATTATTCAAAATGATTGCTAATTGTTTTTTAAAAAAATAAACCTAATATATGAACATAATTACAAAAAACATTTGTTGGATATTGGGTGTAAGTGGGATATTAAAATATTATTTTCAGCTATACCTATATATATATTATAGATAGGCAAATTGACAAATTTTATCTGTTAAATTATATAATTGTTGTGATTTTATCCCTTTTTTAAATTTTTGGATAATTTCATCCTTTATTTTTATATTTTGGCAACTTTCATCCTCCAACAGCTAGTCAATTTTTAATTTTTTATTTTCAAAAAATTTAATATTGAAAGGGTAAAAACATCAATATACTTAAAAAAAACCCTAAATTTTCATTGTTGAAACTTTTAAATATCTCATGTTCTATATGTTTATATTAATTTATTTTTTTTTTAGAACTAAATTTTTGAAATGAATCCCAAATTCCATATGCTTTTGTAGGACTCTCAACAATTTTATTTGGGATTTTTTCTTTTAATTGTCTTGAGACAATATAATTCTAAAAAACAAAAATAAAATAAAATAAAAACTAATTAACTAAAAATAAATTGAGATAAACGAACATGTAAGAAATTTGTGAAGATTAACAGATTATTTACAAATAGTAGAGTAAATAGCAATTTATTGCTTTGAACGAATCATGCTTCCACTTCCTTCCATCTTAGAAAACCAGAAATGAAATTGTTGAGAACCCTACATAAGTATATAGAGTTTGAGATTCAATTTGAGAATTTAGTTTTTTTTTCCTAAAAAAATATTAACGTAAAAATTTAATTTTAAAAAAATAATAAAAAATAACCTAAGCATTAATAATTTAAAAACTTATTTGTGGTGAGCTTTTACAGAAACCCTACAGAGCAATTAAATTTAAGATTCAAAATGAAAATTTATTTTAATTTTTTTTAAAAAAAATAAATTTACGTAAGCATACGAAATTGAGAAATTTAAAAATCTCAATTACGGAAATTATGATTTTTTATTTTCTAAGTATATTGACATTTTTACCCTTTCAATATAAAATTATATTTATTAAAAAGAATTGACTAAGGGTTAGCAGTTAATTAACAGGATGAAAATTGTCAAACTTATAAAAATAAGGGATGAAATTATTCAAAATTTTTAAAAAGGAATAAAATCACAAAATATATATAATTTAAGAGATGAAATTTGACAATTTATTTTATAGATATTATTAAATATATTTAAATAGTTTCCATCACATAAATATTTTTGAAATTTTTTGTTTCCTTATCCATGCTTCTTCTCTTTCTCTCTCTCCATTCTTCACTTCTTCTTCAAAGTTTACTCACCTATTCGAAATACCAATACGCAAGTATTTCTTTTATTAAAATAAAAGAAAATTAATTGTCATATTTCAATATTTAATTTTTAAAATAAAATAAATTTTTTTAATAATATATTTTAAATTCGTAAAAATTATTATAATTTCTATTTGTGATGGGACTTCTAAAGAAATGCACATTAAGTTTTCATGTGCTTATGGGTTAGTGTTAGAAACGACTTTTTGTTTGCATTTGATGAGAATTTCCGATGCATGTTTGGTGAACCACTTTTAAATTGTTTTATGTTATGTGGGACAATATGCTGATAAATGTTATTTCGTTATGTTAAAATGTTGAATGGTAAACAATTGTTTTCTGTTTTGGTTTAACAGCATATGCTAATAATAACTTGTTTACTTTGAAGTTATTTTATGATGGTGAGTGGTGGGAAAGAAGAGATATAGGTAATTCAAAGGGGAAAAATGGAGAAATGTAGACTACTGCGATAAAGTTTGTCCAAGTATTTTGGACATTCATTTCATGTTGAAGGCAATCACCAAGGTTAAGAAACAGACAATACTATATGCTTACATAGAACTAGTACGCACATATAAACATGGTTTGAGATTAGTTTTAAGGTATGAAGGCTAGATAGAAATATGCAATTGGGTGCCTAAATTCAAGGTGATTGAATATTATGCATAAAGGAGAAAAACTAAAAGCATCATATCTATTCCAAAAAAATCAACCATACATGAATAAACCGAAGTGGAAAGTTCAGTTCTAATTGAAAAGATAGAGGAGCTAATTAGAAAGCAAGTTAATGTTGGAAAATGTAAGAAATCCAAAGGACTTGTGAAGCCTTTATTATTTGAATGACATGCTACATTTAACCTGATGAAACTCTTACTCAATTTCAAATTGAAATGGAACGAGGAAAGATTGTTCAATGTGAAGAACAATCAAAAGTCGAAGAAATAGTAGATGCTGATTTAGTTCAAATGGACCCAAGAGAGGCCTATTGATCATGAAGAATAGTCTCAGCATGAAGAAACACTTACACAAGTGGAGATGAAATATGAACCAGAAATGGAAAATGATAGGTATAACGTGATGTTGGAGACGAATGCAATAGAGGTGATGGTGGTGTTAATGTTTATAAAATTAGGGAGGGTGATATTTATGAAGATAACAATGATTTTTTATTTTGATTGTGACTATATTACAAATGATAATAAATACTGTAATGATGATATTCTATTTTAAAGTAACATTTATGAGGATGAAAATGAAGATTAAGTGCAAGTTGGAAATGTGACTGAGGTAGAAGTTGGAAACGTGTTTGAGGCATAAGCTGCAAATGTGCTTCATGTAGAAGCTGCAAATATGGCTGAGACACAAGCTACAACTTGAAGAATTGAATGTAATGAAGCTAGAAATAAGTTTGAGATAGAGGATGCACTTGGACCAACTAAAAATGTGTTTGTTGATGATCGTATACCAGAAGGATTGATGAGTGGTAGTGAAGACTCTGAGGAGAGATTTGGTTGCATTAAAACGTATACCTTTTTTTATCCAGAAATGGATATGTCCAACCCCACATTTGAATTAGGAATAAGGTTTGCATGTGGCAAAGAGTTCAAAGATGTAGTGAAAAATTATTATAGACGTGAAGGTAAGACATGTACATTTAGGCCATCTGAGCCAAAGAGAGTGAGAGCTATTTGCAAAATAAAAGGATGTAAGTGGGCTGTTTTTTCAAGTGTGGAAGTTGCAACCAAAAGAAATAATCTGGTTATGAAAACATTGAATTTGCTGCATACCAACTGTAATCATCTATGGAATAACAAGCACATTACAACTAAATGGATAGGAAGACAATATGTAGAAAGAATAAGAGTCAATCTAAGAATTCCGCCAAGATCAATTAGACAGAACATTGATGAGCAGTACAAGAGTGAGATTTCAAAGACTGCAGCTTATAATACAAGGAGAATCGTATTGAAAATGATTGATGCTGCTTTAGTTGAGATTTTAAAAAATAATGACCATAGCTATTGTGTTCAACTTTTGTACTACAATTTCAAGAAAATACGTCGAGGAAGAATTTTGAATGACAAGCTATTGAACATAGCTAGAAGCATCAATAAACAAATGTACGAGAATGCTATGCATGACATGCAAGAATATGACAACGAAACATGGAAGTGGATTGTCAACAGACCTAAACAAGAACATTGAGTAAAAGCATTCTTTCCTAGTCATATCAGGTCAGATATGATATGCAATAACCTTTGTGAGTCCTTTAATGCCTTCATTCTAGAAGTTAAAGATAAACCTATTATTTCGATTCTAGAAGGTATTAGGAAATTACTTCTGGAAAGGATTCAAGTTAGAAAGTGTTGGATGATGAGACAACCTAGTAGTACTTGTACATTGAAAATTAGGGAAAAGATAGAGGAACAAGTTTTTTTTTTATAGGAAATGAAAGCCATTGTGGAATGAACTTCACTCATATCAAGTGAAAGGACCTAATGATGAACAATTTATTGTTGATTTCAAAAAGAATACCTGCACTTGTGAGTTGTAGACCTTGACTGGTAACCCATGTGTCCATGGCATGACAACATTACTTATAAAAAATATAACTCATGATTTAGTTGATAAATGGTACTCGACAAATATATTTTGTAAATTGTATGACCATAGTATGTTTCTAATCAATGAAAATATTCTTTGTGGCCAAAAGGTGAATGTGAGATCTTTGATCCACCTAGGGCATACAAACGGGCAAGGGGACCCAAAAAGCTGAGAAAAAGGCAAATTTTTGAGACACAAGATGAAGGGAAGATGATAAGAAGAAGAATTATTATTCATTGCACAAAGTGTAAGGTAGTTGAACATAATAGATTAGGATGTCCACATAACCAAAGTGAAGAAAATACCTAAAATTCTTACCAAATACCACCAGAGGCTCCAACTCGAAAGAGAAGATCGAATAGACAAGATGTGCATCAAAAGAAGGTATTTCTAATTGCAGTATTTTGTACTCATGCCCTGTCATTTAAATCTTACTCATGTCTTGTTTATTTCTTGTAGCCAATGACAAGATTTGTTGTTCGAGCTACACAAGAAATAGAGCAAGAAAATTTAGCTCAATGTGAAACTGAATTTGTTGCAGCAAGTGGCACTGAAGCTAAAGAATTTGGAACTGAGGGCTTACTACAAAGTGTTGATAATTTGTTAAGCATGATTCAAAGAAGTAGAGCCACAACAAATCCCAATGATGATATACAGGCAGACCTAGATGTTCAAGAAGAAAGTAGATCTTGAAGAAATTTAGCTAATTTGCAGGGCCAAGGAACAAGAAGAAAGACAAGAAAAAGCACCGCAACCACATCATATGAAGAATTTGGTGAAGCCTGGTTAGGTGATGATGGACAAAAAAAATAAGTATTCTTAAAGAAGGGAAGGGGAAGGGGAAGGGGAAGGGGAAGGGGAAGGGGAAGGAAAAGAGGAAGGTAAATATATAATGAATCTGTGTATGGGTATGTCAGACAATATATATTTGTAATTTTTTGTTAATGCTTTGACAACACATGAAACAAAATCTTTTTGTTAATTGCACAATTAGATTGTTGCTTTGAATATATACTTGAAATGGATGAGTGATCTTGTAATCTCTCTCCTTTGTGGATGGACCCATAAAAAATAATATCTATAAAGACAAGTTCAAATTATATATTTATTTTGTGTTATTCCACTAATATGAATGTTGTAATGAAGAATATATTATAAAGGATATTTGGATAGGTTTATAAATATTCCTAAGCAATATTGAAAGAAATAGTTTCTTTGTGTGCCAAAATAATAGTTTTCGCCTTATTATACTTCGTTTATCTCAAAGAAATTTAGTTTATTTTAATTTTTCACTTATCTAAAATGTTTGTTTCACCGTTATAATTTGACTAGTAAGAGAATGCCAGATGTCCCTAATTCTGGTCCCTTGACATATATGATCTCTTACATTGTACTATAACTCCACATTTTAATTTATTTGTTTCATTAGCTACTAGTTAAAATAAAGTATACAATCATTAAATTTATATGGAACATATCATAGTATATCCAAGTATCACATCAACTCGTATATCTAAGTATAAAATCATTAGCTACAACATTGTGTAGTCTCTACAAACATATTATATCAACCCGTATATCCAAGTATCCTAGTATCCATGGTCTCCCATGAACGATGACAACTTGGCCTGATAATCAAAGTACCATAAAGAAGCTTTATTCATTATGCCATGTAATTAAAAGATGGGTCCATCAAAAGTTATCTTGATTTCATACTTTTAAGAAATGTTTATTTCTTTCATTGTCAATTTATCTCTCTAACATAGTATCATAGCAAGTAGCTAAGCTGAACTATCCGAACTAAGTTCTACACACGAGGAGTAGGAGCCACTTGTAAAATCCCAAACTTTCATTGATTGATCTTGGGTTGAGGCCAAATATGTTTGAGCATGCCCTAGCAAGGACGTTAGGTCTTAGAGGGGTCAATGTGATACTCGTACCACATCGATAAGTGAAGTAAATATGTGATAGTATATTATAATGAGTCTAAGTACTCATAATTAAATCGAAGTATCTCTTTTAGTATAATGAGGACAACACCAAATAGTTGAGTGTGAATGTTGTTAGCCTGTATAAACTAATTAATGAAACAAAATATTTCACATAGAAACCAAAAACCAAGAAAACTATATTAACGTTTCCTTTGTCACATTAAAATATTTTCTTTCCATAATTAGCTTTCTTCCTAATCATATTTCACCTATATAAAGTCTCACTTTATATAAAACTTTTTCCATTAAAAGTCTTTAAAATATTGTGATATGTCATCTAACGTAAGTAAATTAATTGATATGAGCCACTATTAGACATATTCTACCAGTGTAAAGTCCATCTTTAGATATTTTTGTTCTAAACTAAAATCCATCAATATTGTGATTCCTACATGGTTAGTAAATTAACTTATTTGGTTCCTCTCTTGACATATTTTGCCAATAGAAGTCCTTTTAGAGAATATTTTCCTAATAGGATCCATTCAATATTTTGATACTTTATTCCACATACATTCTAAATAAATTAATTGATTTGCTTCCTCTTTAAATATAATGTTTTCATTATAAAGTCCCTCTTTAGAGAACTTTTTGCCAACAAGTGACCTTCAATGTTTTGAAACAAAATCTCACATACATTGTGATATATCCAGACTCCGAAGCTTGTAGATCGTTTTTCTCTCAGACTCTCAAAACGTTCTTTGGCTTCCAAAAAATTATTATTTACCATCCAAGGAGTATTTATAGTTTTATGGGCTTTTTTCATTTATTTAAATATTTTATACTTTTTAGGGGAGATACTATATACAAGATTGTCGAGATCTTTAAGATATGATATAATAATAATTATAATAATTGGAAAGGTTATTGTGTGGGGGGTATATTTATACATATACCATAAGCACCTTTTTTTTTTTTTTTAAAACAATCAATGATGAGGTGCGGGAAGAAATAATGGAAGTCGTATTAAGGTATAGGGGTGCGGCTTGAAGAATGGGATCGGGGGATAGTTGTGGAGAGTCTAGTGGCGAAAGTATGTGTGACCAATGCGTGAAGGATATTAGCCGGAAGTGTAGGTAGACGTTATGTGAACAACGAATGTCGAGCATAATGTGAAGCTACGGGACGGTGCAGGGGATCCGGGTGAAGAATGTGTTTGGGGTGTTGGGGGCATTCGGGGTATCTGAAGAATGAGGTGTCGTTGGGCTGAGAAGATGCGGGTTAGTGAATGAACGGTTATTTCAAAAGTTGTGCAAAACGTGTATCGGGGAGTAATGATAATTCTTGATATTTGTGTGGAGGTGAAAATATGTGTCTGACGCTTCGATGGAACAAATAGTGCGTGGCGACGGTTCTGTTAGATACGTGAGGTATGCGTGGGTGCGTGGAAGCACGTGTGAACGCAAAATTTAATGAAATGGAGTTGAGCAAGGAATTTGAGGTCCGGTGTATTAGACTTGTATAGCACATAAAGGAAAAATTTAGAAAGAGAAGGAATTTTGTTTTCATCTTCTTGCTTGTGAAATTTAGTCTGTTCTCTCGCAACAGCTAAGTTCTCTACTGAGTGTTTCTGTTTGATTGATGTGACTTTGTTTGGTTGTATTTTGTGTGAGCTGTGGACTGGTATTGGGTGTGAAAAACAACGGTTGTTGTGTTGATGTGGCATGTATCTGGTAAGTGGATTTAAAGCGGTCGCTTTATTTTGATGTTGAAATGTATGTGATATATGTTGTGTGCAATTAGTTGTTGAAGAATATAAATTTGGTGTGCATTTTTTGTGCATATTGTTGGGCATGTGTGGTATTTGCTGTAGGATATCGTACTTGGTCTATATCTGTTTATGTATGCTGATGTTGAATTGGGGGTTTTGACTAAGGGTTGTGAATGAAGGGTTTTGTTGTAATTGATGATAGACTGTTGGAAATCTTAAAGATTGCTATTAACAATTGAATACATTGTTGTTTTGAATGCAGTGCTTGTGTTCTATTTCTTTTGTGTAAAACTTTGCTTGGAATTGCTTGGCTAAAACATGGCTCCTCGGCGAATGTCAGATACTGTTTAGTTTCTTTGCACTTTCTGGGCTAGGACTTAGGTTAGAAAATGGTTTGTTCTAGAGAAAGTTTTTAATATGAGTTCGTCTGAAAATACGGTTTCGGTGAGTGGGCAAGAATCATGGTCTGAGAGGTCATTAGGTTTTGAGGAAAGGGTAGAGTGGATGGGTCTGGTAGGGGCATCCGGACACTGAGATGCGAGTGTGATGTGTAGGATGGATAGGGAGGATTTCTTTTTCTCATTATTAGATGAGAAGGATGTTGGTACCGGAATGGCCTATCAAAGGAAAAAGGAAAAATCCAGGATTATGAGTTTGTAAAGAGGAAGGAAGTACTTACTTGATTGTCTGAATATTAGACCAACATTACCAAATGGGATGGGACTGAAAGAAGGCCAGCCGGCAAGTCACGTTCCTATTTCCACACAAATTTGTTCAGGAAAATTAAAATTAATAACCAAACGGATATCAATATTAAGACTAGAATAACGAATTATTTATTAAAATTATTTTAAAACAACATTAGAAAAATAGTTTCCACTCTTCTCCATTTTACTAAGCTTACTATAAAACTATTCTCCTTTTTAAAACCCCAAAAAAAAAAAATTAGTTCAAATTACCATGCATGTATCAATTCTTTAGTTTCTTGAATTGAAACATAAAAAAAAATTTGATAATTAAATTAAATAAAAAAAGAAGAAGAAGAAAGAAACTAAAATCTTTGTGAGTTTTAGTATTGAAGTCGTGAATCAAGAAATGTTTGAGGGTTTTATTATAATGAAGGCCAATAAAAAGAAAAGAAATTAAAAGAAAATAGGAAAAAGAAAAGGAAGGAAAAGCGGACATACATGGTGAGTGAAGAAATTATCATCAAAGAACATAAATCCCAAACGAAGAATTGCAGAGAAAATGCCAAGAAATCAAACCAAAACAGGTGATGAAATCAAAAAGAAAGAAAGAATGAAAACGAAATAAGGTATAATATGCAAAGAGATCATAACCCTAGTTCATTTATTTTTTGGGGTTAGGGAGGATGAAAACAAAGAATCGGTGAATATTTATAACTATCATAACAAGATTTTGGGGGTTTTGACTAAGGGTTGTGAATGAAGGGTTGTGTTGTAATTTATGATAGACTGTTAGTAATTTTAAAGATGGCTATTAACAATTGAATACATTGTTGTTTTGAATGCAGTGCTTGTGTTCTATTTCTTTTGTGTGAAACTTTGCTTGGAATTGCTTTGCTAAAACATGGGTCCTTCGCGAATTTCAAGTAATGTTTAGTTTTGTTGTTAATATTCTTAGCTCTCGGTTTCCTTCTCTTTATTTCTAATTTGTGTTCCTTCGGTTTTCAGGTGCTAAATTGGGAATTAATGGCTGTTTAACCATCCATTCTTTTTAGTTTTTGACCGGTCAATTTTGTCTCTTTGTGAGACTTTAAATCTCACAATCTATTGCTATGTGTAGGTACAAAGGGGCTGGCGGTCCAAAAAGGGAGTCAAAGGCTGTATGTATATATATGTATATAATAAAAAAAAGAACAACAAGAAAAAAAAGGGGAAAGTAAGATGGGACTTGCCACTGCCTCTCGGCAGAAATGCTGTGACAACAAACTGCCACAAACCGACAAAGCCATTCAATGCAGCCTTAGTCCAATTTCAATGTCAAAATTCAGGCGATGCAATTCAACAAGGGAATGCCATGAATTGACTACTTATGCAAGCAGCCCTAGTTCCTTTCAATTTCAAAATTTTCAATGGGTGACATACAACTAGAACTTGTTGGGAAACCAAATAGTGTTTTTTTTTTTATTATTATATTTTATTTGTGGAGAATGTGTGTGAATTGAAAAGACAAAGAGAGAAAGAAGTGGGGAGTTATCAAAAGGACACAACTCTTTATATATATATATATATATTATATATATAGATATTATAATAATAATAAATTCAAGTTTATTGGAAAGGAGTTAAATTCTTTCCCTTTTCTTGTAACCACCCGAGAAGCACTCTTTAAATATCCCCAAGCCACACCTCATTTCTTCTATCATATCTCCATTTCTTTACACACACGGTCTTCTACTTTCCTTCTCTTCAAACTCTATTTTCAGCCTTCAACAAATCAGAAGATTCAAGGTTAGTACTCACTTTTCTACATTTTTATTTCTTCTCGGTAATGTGAGTTTGTGTATGATACTTGCAAAAAAAAAAATATATATTTGGTTCATTTGTCTTATCTTAATGTGAGTATACATTCCTTGAGTAGCATGTATAGAATTTATGGAGTACAATTTTTGCATTACCAATGGATAGAGGATTGTATTGGCTGTATTTAGGGTTCTAGTTATACTTGAGTTATTGTGTGTGAGCATGCTTGTAGCAATGGCAGATCTGCCAGTTGATGTGTATCTCGGTTTATTGTAGTGGGCAGAAGGGTGGTTATGCTTCAAAACGAATTTCATGTCTTAATGGTCTTCATGTTTTTACTTAGTAACAATGTCGCCTGAATTGTTGGTAAATTTGTGTTTGCTTTCTTCTCACCCGAGAATTGAGAACTTATGTGCCACTAATGCTGTTGTGTTACATTTTCTTGACATGCTCCTACATTGCATTTATATATTTTATGTTCGGATAATGTAAAGATGCCAAAGATCAAACAGGTTGCACGAAAGATTGTTATTATGGAAAAATTTGCTTCCCTTGATGCTGAAACAAGATATGAGGAATTGTACAGTGAGCGGGCCCTGCTAGCTGATTTGGGTTTCATTTTAACAGGCGAGGAACCATACCCACTGCCTTCGGCTACCCTAGCAGCCATACAGAGACTAAATTCGGAGAGTTTTTGTAACCAAAGAATTGATCTGGACTCTTCCGTGGTAAGAGAATTTTATGCTAATTTATGGCCTAATAATGTTTACACCATTTTTGTTAGGGGCAAACATGTGCCTCTAAACTCAAGGGCCATAAACAAATTATTTAACCTGCCGGATGACAATAATGATGATTATTCAGCCCTTTTTGCTAACAATACGGATGAGATGAGTGATAGCATGCTTAGAGCAGTGACCATACCGGGCAACCAATGGATCCGCTCCAAGAATGGCATCCTTACTTGCCGTAGGGAGCATTTAACAACAGAGGCTGAGGTATGGTTCTATTTTATTCGACACTCTTTGATGCCTACAGGGCATGTCTCGTCATTGAACATGGAACGAGTATTTTTGTTGGCCTGCATAATAACGGGGAGATCCATCAATGTTGGCAAAATCATTGTCAACAGCATTCGTGCTTGTGCTAACAAGAGAAGTGGGGAGTTGCTTTTCCCTACCCTCATTTGCTTACTTTGTCGTGCTTCGGGAGTTGTCACAACTCTTGTAGATGATGATTACTATCCTGACGGCACCATCTCCACTATTGTTCTCAGCCGAATCATACCAGTAGCATCACCACATCTGCCAAGGGCTGGCTCCCAGACACCCTCTGCCAGAACTACAACATCTCCCTCATCATACCACCAAGGTGCCACTTCCACAGCATTTGACACCACAACATCGATCCTCACTCAGATGCAAGACCACCTGCAGCTGTATTGGCAGTATGCTCACGACAGAGATGCTGCATACTTTCGTTCCCTGCCGCGGCAACGCCAACAGGCCGGAGCACCATGGCCCTCTTTTCCTCACATTTTGCACGACACTCCTCAGAACATGGAGGATGACGGCAACGATGAATGATGAACTGTCCTGATCTTGTGGGAGTGGTTTCTACCCTATTTTTCTCTACTTCCCGCTGATTTAATTTGTACTGTTATGTTTTTCCTGTCCCGTTTTCCAGGTTGAATTAGTTGTCCCCGTTTATTATCAGTCCAATGGCATGTTTTCCCCCTGTTGCTACAGCATTGAGGACATTGCTCCTCTTCAGTTTGGGGGAGGATGTCCTTTTACCAGTTCAAGAGAATGTTTTGTTATTAAAGTGAATGAATACGTTTATTGTTGTGTTTTTTTATGAATGAGCTGAATGAATGTGTTATTGCTCCTGCATTATCTATTGAATCTCTCTAGCATGAGCATACTCTAGTGACTCATTTTAGCAGGATTATGTAAATTTGGGAAGATTATTTATGATGATAATTCATGTTGATATGATTTCATAAATCTTGTATGGTAGTGAGCCTTTAGTACTTAGAATATGTTGATATTAACTAGATATAAGTGAAAATTTTTGCTCCCACCAAAATTTTTTCACATAGTCTTACTTGGAGATTTCATGTTTATAAAAAGAGTTAGCTTTGGTATGAAGGTTCAGAATCTTTAGACTCGTTTGTTAAATCTTTAGATTGGTGTTACACAAGCCATTAAGGGGGAGTGTTAAAATTAATGTCTTGTAATCATATTATTATTCAAGATTTCTAGATCTTGGGAAAATGAGTATTCATTATGTTGAATGACTCTTTGAACGTCTCTTTAATTATCATTGAATGTCCTTTTGTATTCCAAGTTCTCTATTTAAAGAGTCTTGTAATCAATCTGTGGAAAGTATAAAAAAAATAATTAGAAAAATAAAGATTGTCTTCTCAAACTAGAAGAAGTTTCATATTCATATTTTCTGCACCTCTCTGTTAAAATTCTCAGTTTTTTTATTTCCAACACATTTCTTCTAATGGTGATTTCTCAACTACATCTTGTTACAATGATCTAAGCAATGATCCCTCTAATCACGACATAAATCTTAACTGGATTTGGAAAATTGAGGTCCAAAAAAATCATCCTCTTTCTTTGGCTATGCTGGCATGAAAAAATTAAGTGTAACCAATTACTACATCATAGATGAATGCAAATTTTTAAAAATTGTTACAAATGCCTAACTGACATTAAAACTTCGAACCTTATTCTAAGAAAATGTGGATTAGCTCAAGTTGTTTGGGCCAACTTATCCCAATTTGTGCCTTCAAATTGTCAAAAGCATCTCTTGAACAACTATTCCTTTAAATCCTGGTTTAAAAAAAACCTTTCAAATCACACAAAAAGTTTCTTAAACATTCCCTGGAGTTCAATTTTTGGTTGTTATGGAAGACTCGCAATAAAAATGTCATCTAGACTGCCAAACAAGATCCACCAAGTTTACATCATATTCTCAAGGTAGCTTCTAAATTAATTACCATTAGAAGAATACATAGGCTAGCACCTTCGACAACTGTCATACACTATATCTAATGGTACCCGCCAACAACACCATACATCAAATTGAACATAGATGGTGCATTCACACCGTCTAATAACCATGGAGGAGCTGGTGGTGTATTTAGAGATGTAGAAGGTAAATGGATACTTGGTTTCTCTTATGGATTCCACTGCTCATCAAGTAGCCAAGCCGAATTCCAAGCACTTAAAAAAGGTCTTGACTTGGCAATCTCTCTCGAAATCTCGCATTTAGAGATAAATTCAGATTCACAGGCAATGATACAATCATTAGTTAAAAGAAATGCTCCTACTAATCTTGCTACTATCATGCATGATTTTAGATGACTTCTCGATCTATTCCAGAACTTCAATTTTAGCCATGTCTTCTGGAAAGCAAATTCAGTTGCTGATTTATTTGGCAAAGTATGGGAACGAACACAACAGACCCCCTCTTATGTTTTATCTGCTTTTAATAATAATGTAATTGGCAGTGTTTGCCAAAGAAGTGTTCTAACTTACTACTTTGTCCTCACCTAACCACGGTTTGTTTTGTTCTTCTAATTAAATAAATAGTTCCTATTGTATTAAAAAAAAGGAAGAAAATGGGATAACGACAACACCACCTATTTAACTATATATAGCAATTAAGTACCCGAGAAACCAAGCGCTTCGTATCTTTCTAGGAAAAAAACGACTCCTTTCCATTACATTATTAAAAAATTTTGACATTCAAAGATATTTGTTACCTTAAATATTGAATCATTCGTTATCATCATTCATCTTTACAAACATTAAAGGTGCTGAGTTGGAATCTCATTCTAACTAAGGATTCTTGTGGTTTCGGAGGATCCAGCTACAGGAGAACCAGGAACGGAGAGCTTTGCCCCCTTTTCCGCCTAACTCTTTGGTCGGCCTTAAGAACGCTGGTTTTAAGAATGAGTGATTACCCTTCTCCGACCCTTACTGTCCAACCTGAGAGCGGACAACTAATGCGTTCCTCTTATTGAGCAGGGTTTTATGGTCGGTCCGTGACCTGTGGATGGCACAGGGGTCCTTGGGGTGATCTTGTAGTTTCTACGGGGTGGAGATGATCGGGTCAGTCCATGAATTTTCCTTCCTTTTCTTTCGCCGCATTTAGATCAAAGGGTCGAAGGGAGATAGTTGTTGCATTCTTAGAGAGATAAAAATAATCCAGTTGTCGACAAGATATATGTAGTCGATGAGATGCAGTCCTTCTTGTTTGCTCCGGTTTGCAAATGCAATGGATGTACCTGTGGCATTGGAAAATCTCTTAGAGAACTCAGGGAAAAGGAGCAGCTCTATGAGTTTCTTATGGGACTAGATGGTGAGTTCTCCATCATTAGAACCCAAATACTTGCCACTAAACCGATCCCATCTTTGGGAAATGCATACCATCTCGTTGTCGAGAATGACCAGAAAAGATCCATAGTTGACGGGAAGAAACCTGTGAATGAAACAATGGCTTTCCAAGCCTCCGCAAAACTCGGTGGGACACCAAACCGGGTCGGCCAGAAAGAAAACAAAGGCCACTGTGATCACTGTGGCAGAGACGGACATACACGAGACGGTTGTTTCAAGATAGTCGACTACCCAGAATGGTGGAACGTGAAGAATAAACGAGAAAAAGTGAACAATGATAAATGGATAGTCGATTCCGGATGTACGGAACATATAACACACAGGTCCGATGCTCTCAAAAATAGAATCGAATCGAGAGACGATCCACCTGTAATCATAACGAATGGAGAAAGCATACCAGTCGAAGGAAGGGGCAACCATACTTTACAAAATGGGACAAAAGTGCAAGATGTGTTGCATGTTCCACAATTCACCTTTAATCTCTTGTCACTAAGCAAACTCACAAAGGATCTAAGTTGCGCCATAACCTTTTTTTTAGATTTCTTTGTTATGCAGGGATTGTGTTCGAGGAAATTGATTGGAGCGGGTAGGTGAGAAGATGGTCTATATCAAATGGGAATGCTTGGGTCTAGGAGGAAGGCAATGATGGTGACTAGTGATTTATGGCATAAACGGCTCAGACATGCGGGTGATGAGAAGTTATCCCAAATAAAGTTTCTTAGTAATTTTTCTTTTAAGAACAATAACAATGTTTGTGACTCTTGCATAATGTCTAAATTTACCAGATTACCTTTTCCCACTAGAATGACCAAAACAAATGCTTGTTTCGAACTTATTCATTGTAATATATGGGGTAAGTACCGTACGCCTTCGTTTACAAAGGCCAACTATTTTCTAACAATAGTTGATGACTATAGTAGGAACGTATGGGTCTACCTTCTCAAACATAAACATGAAGCAAGCACGTGCATAACACATTTTTACGAGATGGTCAAAACACAATTTGAAAAAAAAAAAAAAGAATAAGGTGCGACAACGGTGGGGAATTCATTTTCAACTGAATGATGAACTTCTATGACGAACGAGGAATCATGTTGGAAACAATGTGCCAACATACTCCGCAACAAAACGGAATCGTAGAAAGAAAACATAGGAACTTGCTTGATACGGCGCGTGCCCTCATGTTCAAAGCAAGTCCCCGGAAAAGATTTTAGGGGGAATGCATCTTGACCGCAACATACATCATAAATAGGTTACCCTCAAAAGTCATTGAAGACAAAACTCCATACGAGTTGCTACACGGGGAGAAATCGAACTACGACCACATGAGGGTCCTAGGTTGTTTGGCATACTATCGAAGCATTGAAACAAATGGAGACATATTTGAGATAAGAGGGAGACCAGGTGTATTCATGGGGTATCCTAATGGAACAAAAGGATACAAAATTTATGACCCAAAAAGTGGGAAAATTATTAATTCAAGAGATGTTCGATTTGCTGAAAAGACTTTTCCATAAGCCACAAAAATCGAACAGGTTAAATATGAAGAGGAGGATGTTTTTACCACATTTATAGATGAAGAAGATGGGTCCAGCAGGCCCAACGAAGCAAGCACCAAAAATTTGGATTTAGGCAATCCAGAAGACAAACATGATGAAGAAGAAGAACTAGAAGTGTCAAACCAATTCAGCCCAAGTGATGGTGATACTGGGTAGATTTTTTATGGGCCGAGTAATACCACTCCTCAAACAGAAACAACAGATGAGCCTTCTATTGGTGAAACCCAAAATGGTGAAAATGTCGCAGAAGGAAGGGACCCGCACGACTTAAAGACTTTGATGTGAAGCTTCCACCATCTATAGACCATCCGCCCCCCGCCTCCGATCAAGAACCCTCAACGGTATGTCCCATTGCCAACTTTGTTTCTTATGAAAATTTTTCGAAATCTCATAAAGCCTTCCTAGCGGCCATCACTGAAAATGATGAGCCAAAAAGTTTTAAACAAGCCGTACAGGACCAACATTGGAGGGATGCCATGCAAAGTGAGATAAAGGCCCTTGAAGAAAATGGTACTTGGACAATCGAAGATCTGCCTGATGGCAAATGAGTTATAGACTTGAAGTGGTGTACAAAATGAAATTTAAACCGAATGGAGAAGTCAAAAGGTACAAGGCAAGACTCGTCGCCAAAGGTTACACACAAATGAAAGGTGTCGATTACCACAACACGTTTGCCCCCGTAGCAAAGTTGGTGACCGTAAGAAGCCTCATTTCTGTCGCCATAAAAAAGGATTGGAGTATTCATCAACTTGACGTGAACAATGCGTTCTTGCACGGTAACTTACATGAAGAGGTATACATGCGAATACCACAAGGTTACGATAAAAGGGGAGGAACAATGGTGTGTAGGCTAAGAAAATCACTATATGGGTTGAAGCACGCCTCAAGAAATTGGTATAAAAAATTTACATCGGCCCTTTTGGAACTCAATTACAAGCAATCCGCTGCAGACCACTAACTCTTTATATACAAGGAAGGAAGCATCTTTGGCACCGCCCTCATATAGGTTGACGACGTCATTATGGCAGGAAATGATGAACACAAAATCAAAGAAAAAAAGAAGTTCCTGAATGACAAATTTAGCATCAAAGATCTCGGGCCACTGAAGTATTTTCTCGAGATAGAAGCTGCTCGAACCGAAGACGGGATAGTGCTAAGTCAACAAAAATACACCCTTGACATCCTTGAAGATAGTGGAATGCTAGGATATAGACCATGCACCTTCCCAATGGAACAGAATGTGAAGCAGGATAAAGGAGAAGAGGATGTTCTTGTTGATGCTAGCAAATATCGAAGACTAGTTGGCCGATTGCTCTACCCCCAAGCCACGATACTAGATCTTGCCTACTCGGTAAACGTCCTAAGCTAGTTCATCTGGGACCCTCGACAAAAACATATGGACGCAGCCATGAGAGTTCTTTGCTACCTAAAAGCAACTACGGGACAAGGTATTTTCTTCCCCAAAGAAGGAGGAATGGATTTGGTAGCATACTGTGATGCGGACTGGATGGGATGCTCACTCACTCGGAGGTCTAGGACAGGATATGTTCTTCTTTTGGGGAGAGCTTCTATCTCGTGGAAATCAAAGAAGCAATCAGTCGTTTCTCGTTCCTCGGCTGAAGCGGAATATCGCGCCATGGCCAACGCCACTAGTGAAAACCTATGGATGCGTTGGTTGTTAGAAGGACTAGAAACAAGACAACATAGCCCTACACCTCTCTTCTGTGACAACAATGCGGCACGACATATTGCTAATAACCCGGTCTTTCACGAACGAACAAAGCACGTGGAAATGGACTGTTACTTTGTCAGGGAACGAGTCGAGTCACAGGAAATCAAGCCGCTTCATGTTGACACGAAGACACAAAACAGTAATAATATTTGTCTATTTATGAAATAATGAGATAATTATTACTGCAAAAATAATAATAATTATAATAATATATGAAAAGGAGTTTGAGAAAAAAAAAATGAAGTGATTATTTTGGGTTATATATGACATGTAGAATTGGCAAAGGAATTTATAATTTTGTGTTATTATCTTTGTAATATTATTTTTTTAACATGTTATATTCTACAATATTTTATCTTCATACATAATATCTATCCTTTTCACCTTCTTCGCTGAATTTTTTATTAATTCTGAATTGGATCAGATTTTATTTATGGAGACAAGCCATTTATATTCTTGTTTTCTATATTTATTTATTTATATTATTAAAATTAAAAACTTTGTTTAGATATATTAAAAAAATTTATTTATATTATTGTCAGCTATTCAAATCAAATCAAATTATTAATTAAATTTTTATTTACGGAAAAAAAGGAATCTTTGGTAGACAAAACATGATAATATCATATTTGTACCCTATTCATCAGTATTCAACAAATTACATCCAGACAAACAAAGAAGAAACAGGTAAAAAAAACCACAAATTCCTCTTTTGTGTCGGTATCTTCTTCTTCTTTTTTTTATTTATTTACTTATTTATTTATTATTTTTTTAATCAGTGTTTGATAATTATTTTAAACTTTTATAGTTACCCCTTGAAATTCCAGATGCTGTATATAATAAAATAAAATAATAATTATACATCCTAGTCCACTTATCTTGCCTATGAATGTTATGAAAAAATTAAAATTCTTCGAGAAAATATATTACTTACTATTTTAAAAGAAGATAAACCTTATTTATTTTTCGAATTAATGAAAACTTTGAAAGCTTTTTAAAACAAAAAATTTGTTTTTTTTTAAACAATTATGTGCAGTAGAGCAATAGAATTTATACTTAATTTTGTTTGAAAAATATGTAAAGTAAATGTTAATTTCAGTTAGGTTATAAACCATGGGGTGTTGAAAAACTTATATTGATTACAAAGAGCAATTTTCAATTATAAAATAAAAGGAAAAATATTTTAGTAAATGGACAAAAATATCCATTTTTAGAGAAACATTATTTCAGAATTATTACATTTTTAAGAATTTTTTTTTAAAAATTTGTTTTATAAAAAATTAATGGTGGATTAGGATTGAAGCCGACGTGAATGGAACAATCAAAAAAAGCAATATTGACTTTTGGCCTAAAAAAGCAACTCCATATATATACAATTTTCTTACCCAACCATGTGTTGTGTTGTGTGTATATGTATATAGTCATGTAAAAATACTTTTTAGGAAAGATGGACCTTCTTAGAAATAATAAATAAATAGACATATTATTACAAAAAAAAAATTATGATTACAGACTACTAAAATAACAATTATTTGTTTCTTTTCATAATTATATAATTTCTTTTTTTTGAAATTATTTGATACTCAAAATCAAAATCATTACTTTGATTAATTTTAATTTAATCTAAATTATATTTAGCATAGGAAAATAGACTCTCAATATTTGAAACGACATTTCAATAGTAAGATTATTAAACATTTTAAGAAATTTAGGGAAAAAAATCTTTATTGTTCATAAGAAAAATAGTATAAAACAATCTAATAATTTGAAAAAGTTGGTAAGTAAACTCCTAAATATTTCCTTCAAAATGAATAATTAAATGCTTCTTACATGATGGATGGTACAAACTCTTACTCTGCGAGTTCCACAGTTTGAGTTCGAATTAGTGTCACCGAAAAAATAATACATAGGTACTCCCAAGTTGATAAAAATAAAAAATAATAATAATCATTTGAAACTTCAAAATAAAAAAAAATAAAAAAATTGAATTTATCATTTAATTTCATATTTTTCACGATGATTCTTTTTTGTAATTTTTTCAGAAAGATGCCAAAGAAAAGGGACAACATTGCCTGACTTTTCTTTCTTCGTAATTAAATCGGGTACGAAAAGGATATGGCATGTTTGTCCCATGTATAAATTTTGTCCACATTCATAAATTGTGCGGTTGCAAAAATTATTGAATAAAAAAAGAAAAACAAATAAAAAAATCTATTGATTTGAATTTCAACTCACATTGAGTATTATATTTGATCTAAAAAATATATTGAAATATGTATATATAAATCAATTAGTTCTAGTTTTGTCTGCAATCATAGAGTTTAATTTTTGAACAAACACATGTTTCATCTTGAATTTTATTTTAATATTGATGTTTTTATATTAATAATGATGGGACTCAAAAAATAAAATAAAAATAAAAATTGTATAATATTTATAATGCTTACCAATTGTACCATATAATATTTATTAAATGTTTCTATGTATACTTCAATAGATTTATATCTATTGTATCACATACATTTCTAATATTCTCCATCTCAAAATTTTCTTCCCATCTTTTCCTGAGCTGTAATTAAGAACTATTATGGCACATCTTGTTTCAAGCTGGTCAAAATCTGCAAAAACTGTTCCTAAGGATTATATCCTTCATAAAATATTGAGACCTGAACTGGATGCTCCAATTTGCAGGGAAATTCCAGTTATTGATATATCCCCACCTATGGGTTCTAAAACTGATCGATCCAAAGTAGCTGAACAAATCCTGGAAGCTCTTGATGAATATAACTGCTTTCAGGTATTTTCTTCATTTCATTTGAAATTTATATATATATCTTAATTATTTATTTTATTACCTAAATTCATTAAGGTTATAAATCATGGGGTGTCGGAAAAACTTATGGAGGATGCAATGGAAGTTCACAAAGAGTTCTTTAACCTCCCTATAGAAGATAAGGAAAAGTTTGTTAATGGCGATACTACGAAACCAATAAAAACTGGACTCTTTACTGGAAATGAAATTTCCGCTATGAACATCAATTTATGGAGAGATGTACTACTTCAACCATGTTATCCTTTAGACAATAATATTGACTTTTGGCCTGATAAACCTCTTCAATACCGGTATGGTAATAATTATTTTTATTAATATCTTAAAAATATTGTATTTATCTTTTTATACTTTATTTATATTTTATTTATTTTAAATATATTACGAGAATATTTTAGATATTTTATTTTGTCTTTGTAAAGTGTATTTATTCATAAAATTCAATAGAAATCTTCACGGATCATATTTTTTCACGGTATCAGAGCCAAGAAACACACATAGCCAAATTCCTCGCCCCCAAGGCGAGATTCATCATGGATAAAACCATGCTCCTTCTTTAGTTTGTTTTTCTTTAATATATTTTCTTTCTTTATTTTATCACACTATGCCTGGCCATAAAGATTCGAATTCTTCTTCCCCTTCAGATTTGTCATTTTTTGACTCTGATCCAATTTATTTTTGGTCTCATACTGTTTCTTGAGTGTTTATGTTATCCTCTTATTCCTTCTCCATCGCGTCTCAAATTACAGGCTACACGCTCGTTCTACGCATGTGTATTTTAAGAATATCTCTCTCATAGTCGAGATTACTTCATCTCATTCTTTTTCGCATTATTCTTCTTTACATTTTTCTCAGCATCTGGGTTGGTCATCTGAGCTCATTTATGTGGACGCACCATGTGCATCCTAGCAGCTAATATATATATATATATATATATGCATGAAGACAGGATTTAAAAATGGTGCAAATTAGAAAAGACGAAGTGTATAAACTTGTTCAAAAATGAAATTGGAGGCAGAATTATAAGAAAAATGCTCTCATTACATAAACACCCTATCAAAACTATTACACAACAGGAGGAGCTTCGGTCGAAGATGGACATGCTTCAACCAAAGCACCCTCCTCCACCATAGGGATCTCGGCAGCCACAGGCCCCTCTATCGAAGCAGGCTCTTCAACCGAAACTGGCCCCAAAACCGAAGTAGTCTCCACCACTGTGGTAGGCTCTTGCGGACTTGGCTCAGCCTCCACGGATTTTCCCCTCAGCTGGTCGCATAACTTTGCCAGATTAGGGAACACTGGTGTTGGTGGACTCCACTACCTCCCCTCCTTCAGGTCTGTGGCAACAATCTCCACCAATTCACTTTCTGCGAATGGAACGAAGTTGCAACCGTTCCTGAATTTAGGATTAGCATAGGAGCTTTCATATGCCTTACACATCAGCGCCTTGTCTGGTATGAATTGATGGAATTGCGGAGTAAGTGAGCGCAGCCCCTATCATAGAAGTCATTGGACTTCTCGTAAAGCTCCTCCTCGAATTTAGGAGAACTCCGATAGATGTCCATCACCTTAGTAGTATACTCAGCGGACTCGTAGTGAGAGACTTTGGCTTTAGCCGCCTTGCACTTGGACTTAGACTCCTTCAGCTTCCGATCAAAGTCCCAAAGTTGGGCCTTGAGGTCCTCATTTGCGTTCTGAAAGGACATCAGATCGGCATACTGCAAGTCCTTCTTGGCTACTACTAGAGCCACATTCTCCTTGGCAGAGCGGAGTTTATCCGCAACAGAGTCGAGGGCCTTATTCTTCTATGATAGTTGACCATCCAAGTCGGCACACTTCCTCTCCAGGCCTAGCTGCATGGTCCTAGAGTTTTGTCCAAAGATGTCATCCTGCCAGGAAGGCTAACGTAGGCGCAGACCTGAATCAAAAAATAAGAGTGAAGTTAAAAAAAGCAACTGAAAGAATCCAACTTACAAACATGAAGCACTTCACCACAACCTACCTAGGACAAGTGAGCGCCGATGTGACCCAAGGTGTCATCAACTCCAGTGGCAGCCCTCCAGATGTTCTGTGAGGCGTCGAAGTCCATGGCCTTGTGCCGAACTGTCTTGCCAAGAAACCTCCCCACCTTCGAGTTTGACAATTGAAGGTTGGTTAGAGGTGGGGAGGCCCGCTGAATCTCCTGAGCCAAGCTGTCCAAGTTCCTTCTGGACTCCGGTAGCCGAAACCCCTCTCGGGTCTAGGGAAAGGAAGAAGGTCCGCAGGAGCCCTCTCCATGGGAGGCCCGAAGTGCCTGGACATGAGCCGTGACAAGGGCCGCCTCTCTCAGCTCAGTGGAGTCGATCAAGTGAGGGCCCTGCAAAGTCTTTTTCCTTGCAGGTTCTGGCTCTCCCCCTTCACGGGTCCTCTTCGTCTTAGCGGCAGCATGGACGGGCTCCTTCCCCTTGGAGTTGTTGATGGAGTGGCAGTGTCCTCCGACGAAGCGGCTGCTGTAGCGGATATCGAAGCACGATCTACTGCCGTTGTTGGGTTGGTGGCGGAGAGCTGGATGGCTGCCTCTCGGGAACGTCTCTCCGCTTCCAAGCTCTAAGAAAAATTGACCATCATGTCTATCAAAGCAAAGGAAATAAGTTAGCAAAGGGTGAGGAGAAACAAAGTGCAAAAATAGCAAAATATGTCAAAGTAAAAGCTACCCTTCCCCACTGGACACCCTGGGTTGTTAGGGTTGGAGCACTCCAGACACTCATTGGAGAATACCCTATTTGGATGTAACATCCATACCGGGTACTCCTTTTTGTCCTCTAGACATAGCTCTCTTCAACGAGCATCAATTGACTGACCGCCTATCATGCAAGGATATCTACTCTCGTTGGCAATAAGGTCCGAAGTCAAGAAAATTTTGGTCTTACTCCTAGGGTCATCTCCGAGCTTGCTCCTAATGTAGTCTAGAAACTTCATGTCTGACTCGGAGTACTTAGTATTTTTCTTCACCGGGTGCCATGCCCAGAGAGCCTTACACTTCGGATAGAACGGGAAGCTCGATTTGGACCCCACACACACCCATCTCTCTCTCCACAATCCTAGTTTGTTGGGCGGGGGCTCAAAAAGTGTCACCATACTAGGTCTTGGCCTTAAGGAGAAAGTGCGGTTGTTCATGCGAAGCATGGAGAAAAACGTACGAAGGATAAGTTACGACACTTCAACCCCTATTCTCCAACATAAGACGGTCAAAGCCATGAAGCACCTAACTCCATTTGGATGGATATGGACGGGTTGAAAACATATCATGGTCAACAAATCGCAGAATGCGAGGTCCAGGGATATGCTCAATCCGGCTAGAAAGTGGTCAACAGGGATGGGGATAAAATAGTCAGACATGGCTTCGAATGCCGTCATGTAAAACATCCTAAACCTATTGCAGTCTACTTCTAAGGCAAGGGTAGGCAGTTCGCCTCCCACCGTATTATTCTTAAGGAAGAAGTTCCCAGGGAGACGTTTTTTGGTCTTTGGGAGTTCTTCGTCGGAGTCGGAATCGCCAGCCTCCCTATGTAAGATGCTAGAATCAGGGAGCTCCCTAGCGGTCAGACCGGTGATAGTGACTCTGACATAAGTGGTCCTAGGAAGCTTAGGGTCTAAGGGACGGTTACGGGGATGGTCAGTCCGTCGAAAGAGGTTCTTGTCAAAGTTCGTGCTACAGGCACAATGAAGATTCTGTCGTTAGTCAGAACAGGGACTTCGACACTGGCCCCCACGCTCTCCTAACTTGAAGTGTCAGAATCATCACTAGACGTCTTATCTACCGAGGTAGATGCTGATAGACTAGACTCAATCTTGACTACGGAAACTGGGACTTTGGTATTTTCAGAGTTCGACATATCTACACGAGAATAGATTGACTATCAGTTTTTTTAAAACATGTTTGGGCATTCTTAAAGGTCCAGAACTCCACCTTCAACACGATTCTTACCCCCCTAAAAATGTCCATTTAAAAAAATCCCAGTCATCTAAGGTTTTGTCTCAAAAAAACTTACATTTTCATCCCAATATCCTCATATTTTCCCAAATGACCATCAAAACCCAGAAAGAACACCAAAAAATGATGAACATTCTTCTTCTTGGTGTTCATCATGCAAAACCAAGAAAAAGATGTAAAAAAGCAGTTAAACAGCAATCAACTCGCCTAACCATACCTGATGAGAAACTTGATGGTATTCAAATGGATGAAAGATAACGTGGTACAAGGAAGCAAGGATTAGAAAAGAGCTCCTGAAATCCTCAAATGCAAAGGTAAACAAAGGAGGTCTTGGTTTGTAGAAGAGTTTGAAGAAAGTAAAATGTTTTGACAAAGAAGGTGACTGAACTATTTATAGAGGAGTGAGGGAAGACGAAAGGTGCAATTTCCTAATTCGAAATGGGAAGCTTCTCGGGCAAGCTTGCCCAAACCCGTTTCCAGCCGGGTTCATGTCACACCAAACGTCAACTCACCTCCCTATACACAGTAGCCATCATTACTTGTGGGGAAGTGTGAATGGCATCATTAAGGCTCCCAAGTTACGAAATCTAGTTGTCATCTAGGGAACCGAACCGATGTCTGCTGCTTTGAACCTCGCAACAAGTTGCTGGAGTCCCCTTCCACTCTTCGAACCTTGCCGACTTCGAACAGGAGCATCGCTCAGCCCTTCACCAAATCCACGGAAGGAGAACCGAACTAGCAAAACAAAGAGAAGTACGACGAAGCTTCAGTTGCAACAAAGTGAAAGAATGATCATTCTTCCACTTTGACGAGGGGCCACTGAGTAATATTAAATACCCCTGTGCTGACGTGGAAAGAAAGCTGACACGGCAAGCTGATGTGTCCACCCAATGTGCATGGCGAGACCCACAGTTCCACCACGCAACGTGGCAAAGTTCACACTTATGCCTTTCTGGCAGCGTACTTCGCTCATGGATCCAAGCCCGAAGCTCAACTTCAAGCTCGGTAGCTTAATTCTAGAAACTTTCTAAAGAGTTCATTTGACTAAAGTCAAGCCTTAAATGGCTTGGAAAGAATATCTAAAATCCCCCTAAATCAGAGGGTAATCAGATTTATCTACAGAATCTCGTAATTACCAGATTCTCTGAATCACATCACCTGACCTAGCTATTTTTCAACGTGGCTTGTATCTATAAAAGCTACCCCCGTAAAGGTAAAAATGGAAGGCCAGATTATCATACAAAAACTCTGATAAATTAAATACTCCCTAGTCAAGATCAGAATACTGACTCAATTGTTGGAGAGTTCATTAGAGTCCCTTCATCCTCTGTCCTGAACTCTTCTGTTTTGCAGGCACTACAAGACAAGATTTCCATAACAACGCGAGGCGTGACGTAAACTTTGACACTTCTATTTAGCAGACATCATCAGACGACATCCTTTGAGTGACACATGGCGTGTAGCCGAATTCCGACGAATCAATAGGTATAGATATAGATATATATAGACACAAATATAAAAAAATAAATAAATATATATAACTCTCTATTGTACTTCATAAATAAAGAGTTAATCAAAACAAATTATATGGAGATTATATAAAATAGTTAGAGTTGTAAACGAACCAAGCTGTTCGCGAACAAAACTCGTTTATGCTCGATTAGGGCTCGTTCATTTATTAAACAAACAAACTCGAACAAAATTTTAGGCTCGATTAAATTTCAAGTTTATTCAAACACTGCTCGCGAACATTATCGAGTATTCGCAAACAAATTATAAATATTTATATATATTATATATATTATTTTTAATAATATATAATATTTAAATTAAAGATTTTTAAATTTTTTTCCTAAAAATGGATGATTCAATATTTTTATAAGAATTTATTGAATAGTTAAATATTTAAATAATAAATTTTTTTATTTTATATTTTTGAAATTTTGAAAAAAATTAATATTTAAATTTAAATTTGAATTGTTTTTAAATTTAATCGAGAGAACTCGAGCTAGAACTCAAACAATAAAAAAAAGAAAAATTCAAACAATTTTTCTGTTCGAAATATTAAACCAGCGAACTTAAACATGCTCGAATAATAATCAAACAAACTTAAAATATCTCATATTCCGTTCGACTCGATTCTTTAACAACTCTAAAAATAGTGAAAGGTTAAAAGCCACCAATTTTGTAGATATTTAAATAATAGTGAGATTTATAAATTAAAATCTATTTATTAATATACATATATATATATATATATAATATGGCTTGAAGCTCTATTAAAGCAGATAGGATTGAGGCGTTAGAAAAAAAATATCTTTAATATATTAACACGTTTAATTATGTTCTATTAGACCTTGGAGCTCAATTATTTTTATATTGGAATATTGCTTACATGTTATAAAATAGCTATAACAATATGAAATGAGACTAAATAAATAGAATTTAAAATAGTGTAAACTTGTGTATATATTTTTCTTGTAACAAAATATACAAAATTATCACATATTTAAATATATACATATGTGTAACCTACATACCCATATACATACTAATATAAATGTATACATATGTTACAAATATAACTTCATGGAGGTTACATGGAGGTTATATGGAGGTAGTGAAAGTTATCTAGAGATAGTGGAAGTAGTGAGAGTTATGAACATACAACATATGATTTATAAATCTCATATCAATTGAACCTCGAAAGTATCGAAAGACATGTTTAATTCCATTCCAATGTCTTCTAATTGGACATGAACTAAACCTTGCTAACATATTAACAACAAAAGCTATATCAGGTCTTGTATTATTAGCAAGATACATTAGTGCAGCTATTACACTAAGACATGATACTTCTGGAGCAAGAAATTTTTCATTATCCTCACAAGGTTGAAAAATGTCCTTTTTTACATCAAGTGATCAAACAACTATTGGGGTACTGAAAGGATATGCCTTGTCCATGTAGAAATTTTAAGGATCTTTTCAATATAATTTGATTGATGAACAAAAATTCCAATTCCATCTTTTAAATGCTCGATCTGTAGGGGTTCCAATGATATTTAAATCATCAGCATATACAACTGTTATAGCAAACCATGAATTTTCTTTCTTGATAAATACACATGGACAAATTTGGTTATTTTGATAACCTTCTTTCAATAAATATTCAATAAGAAGATTGTATCACATTCGTTTAGACTGTTTTAAACCATACAGAGATCTTTGTAATTTTATTAAATATAATTCTCGAGAATTTGATTTATATACTTCAGATATTTTAAATTTTTTAGGGATTTTCATATAGATATCACTATCAAGTGAGCCATATAAATAGGTTGTAATTACATTCATAATACGCATATCAAGTTTCTCATTAGCTGTCAGAATAAGGAGATAACGAAAAGTATTGCATCCACCATAGGAGAATAAGTGACCTCATAGCTAATTCCCGGTCTTTGAGAAAAACCTTGTGCAACAAGACGTGCCTTATATCTCACAATTTCATTTTTCCCATTTCGTTTTTGTACAAATACTCATTTGTACCCCACAGGTATGACATCTTCAGGTGTCCGTGCTATGGGTAAAAAAACATCACGTTTTCCAAGTGAATTTAATTCTACTTGAATTGCATCTTTCCATTTGAGTCAATCACTTCTACGTCAACATTCATCAACAGATGTAGACTCATTATAATCATTTTCATTTATAATAGCTAATGCTATATTATATACAAAAACACTATCGATAGTCTTCGTTCAATCATTTTCCCGTTAAGACATAATTTATTGAGATCTCATCATTATTTTTTTCTCTCGATATTTTTAATATCTTTAGGTACCTAAACTTCTTTTGGAGTTATTTAATTTATTATGTCTCTTGACTCTTCTGGAGTATTGAACCCGAGTTCATTATTAACCTTTGCTCCCTTCTTTTTACGAGAATTTTTATCTTTTGAACAAATTGGTGGTAGTCTACCACGCTTCTGGCGTGCTATAGACTGATTTGCTATTTCATTTATAGATTGTCCTTCTGGGACATCAATCCATATAGGAGCATTTTCAGTTCGTATATGTGACTTAGTCATTCTCATTAGGTCGGCGAATAGAGCTGTAAACGAACCAAACTGTTCACGAACAAAGCTTGTTCGAGCTAGTTTATAATCGGTTCAAGCTTGTTCATTTATTAAACAAACAAACACGAACAAAATTTTAGGTTCGAATTAATTTCAAGCTTATTCAAGCAATGTTCGCGAACATACCGAGCATTCGCGATCAAATTATAAATATTTATATATATTATTATAAATAATATTTAATATTTAAATTATAGATTTTTTAAATATTTTTCCTAATTTCTAGAGGTGATTCAACTTCCCCAACGTTTTTCAAAATGTTAATGCAATTTGTTTCTCTCATAACGATAAAAAGACTTTTGAATTCTAACTCAATCAGCTTTCTTTCTATAGAAACCCTAAAAAGGTGACCGTTCTCCTTCCCTTACCTTCTCAGTGTCTAGACTCAACTGAAAAAAAAAGTTTAAAGGTAAGTATATTATTTTTTTACCATATTTATTTTATTTTATTGAGATAATTAGATTATATTTGTTAGATATTTTAAATTTTGAAAATTATATTATTCTTGATCGCTATCAGATTTTATTTTAATTGTTATATATATATGAATATTTAAATTTTGAAAGAGATAAGTAACCATGTTTATTCCATGTTTTTGTTTTTATTTTTATACATTACAAGAAAATATAGATAATAATAAGATATTTAATATTAAATAGAATAAATATGCTAATATGTAGGATGAAATTTGAAATATTTATCTATTTAATTTTTTACTCTATTCTAGATTTCTAGGTTCAAATTTAAAATTTTGACTGTATTTAATTAGTTTGTAATTATTATTTATTTATTTAAACAGACATGTTAATATCATTCTCAAAGTCATTTCAAGAATCTTCTTCATGTCATGTTGTGGATGAAATAAACTCAGTAAGTATTGAGACATTAAATAATCATATTAATTTAGATGATATTGAAGATAATGATAATGACAACATTTAAGAAAACATTGCATTTAAGCAAAAGAAGAAAAATAACAAGTTGTTGGAAAGAAATGGAAGAATGGACAGATGACAAAGGCTGCAAAATGTCAAAGTGTTCCTATTGCAAGGACTCATGGACAGTGAATAGACACAGCACTACCGCTACATTCAATCGACATTTGAAGACTTGTTTGCAACGAAAATTAGCTCTTGGTCAAAATGTGACATTGAAGCAACAGGTTCTTTCATTTACTGAAACTGGATTAGATAGGGTAAGTTCTATTACTAACTTTACATATGATCATTCTAAAGTTAGAGAACTTGCTGCACATATGGTATTAGTTCATGAGTATCCTTTTTTTATGATGGAGCATGTTTTGTTCAATAAGTTTATGAAAGATGCTTCTCCATTTTATAAAAAAATTAGTCGTCATTGTGTGAAACAAGGTTGTATGTCAGTTTATGATCAAGAAAAGAAAGAGTTGAAGACATTATTACATAAAATTAATAAGATTAACGTCACTACTGATTTGTGGAAAAGTGGACAATGTATTCAAAAATGGTTGTCATTGGACATTTTGTTGATTCTAACTGGGTATTACAAAAACATGTATTGAGTTTTAAAAATGTCCCACCTCCACATACGAGTGTTATTGTTGCTGATGCACTTAGCAAATGTCTTCTTGATTGGGGAATTGAAAATAAATTGGCCTCTATTATTGTTGATAATGTGTCATACAACGATGTTTGTATTCAAAGATTGAAAAGAGATCTTTTATTGAGGAAAAGTTTGCCAATTGATGGAAAGTTATTTCATGTGAGATGTTGTGCTCATATTTTGAATTTGCTTGTTCAAGATGGACTTGGTGAAATTGGAAGTATAGTTGATGTCGTTCGGGATGGTATAAAGTACTTAAAGAATTCTGAGGCTCAAATTAATGAGTTTGCTAAAATTGTGAAACAACTTCAATTGATTTGTAAAAAGTTAATTTTGGATTGTCCTACTAGATGGAATGTAACATATTTGATGTTGGCAACTGCTTTAGAAGTTAAGGATGCTTTCTCTCGTTATCATGATATTGACCTTGGTTTCTGTTATGTTCATAAAAGCTATGATTCGATGAAAGTTGAAGATGTAACCCAATTTTTGACTATTTTTCATGAAATTACCAATATGATATCTGGTTGTGAATATCCTACTTCGAATTTGTTTCTTCTCGAGCTTTATAGGATCAAAGAAATATTAAATGAAAAATCTTTGAATCATTCTGATTATATGAGAGTCATGGCGGGAAAATGGTTGCTAAATTTGATAAGTATTGGGGTGAATGTAACATGTTATTTTCTTTTAGTGCAATTTTGGATCCAAGGTATAAAATGAAACTTGTTGAGTTTATTTTTCCTGTGCTTTATAAAGATGATTCGCATGTAAATATTGAATTAGTTAAGAAGTCATTGTATGACCTTTATGCAGGTTAGGCAAGTGTATATAATGAGTGTCAATTGAGTCAAGAACAAAGTTCAACAAGGGCAAGAATGGATAACAATCAGTTTGGCAGTGGTAGTTCTGAGGTTCATAGAATTAGAAGAAATGTTATTACTGGAAATGTTAAATTTGATTCCTTTATCAGACAATCAGATTTTATTCACCCTGTAAAATTTGATTTGGATATTTATCTCGAAGAAAATGTATATATATATGTGATTATGAAGCTCATTTTGATGCATTAGAATGGTGGAGAGTGAATCAGTTTAAGTACAGTAGATTATCTAAAATGACACGTGACATATTATCTATTCCAATTACTACTGTGGCTTCAGAATCTACTTTCAATGCAGGAGGTAGAGTGATTGATAATCGTCGTGCTTCAATCTCCGTTGATACAGTTGAAATAATTTTATGTGCATCTGATTAGGTGTGTAATCTTCATGGACTTAAGAAAGATAAGAAACAGGTTTGTTCTTAGTTTTTTTCTTCTCCTTTAATTTGTATATATAAAAATAATGATTAATATATTTAAAAATATTCTTTATATATTTAACTATTTTCTTGCAGATATAGGATGACGATCTATCTTTTGAAAAAATTATTTTATCTTAGTTTGAAATTTAATCATTTTAATTATTATATTTAGATTTATCATTTAAAAGAATCTTTTATTATTATTATTATTAAATAGTTAAATATTTAAATTCAATTTTTTTAATTTATAAATTTGAAATTTTGAAAAAAAAATTAATATTTAAATTCAAATTTAAATTTGAAAATTTTTTAAACTTAATCGAGCGAACTCGATCTTGAACTCGAACAAAAAAAAATTAATCGAACAAATTCAAACAATTTTCCTGTTCGAAATACTAAACGAGTGAACTCAAACATGCTCGAATAATAATCAAACAAACTCAAATTATCCGATGTTCGGTTCGACTCGGCTCGTTAACAGCTCTATCGGCAAATGCATATGGCAGTTGATTTGTTATACTTTGCAAATGTATTATCTTTTGAACTTCAAGTTCACACTGATTTGTACAAGTATCAAAATGTTGCAGAGTATTCCATGTAATATTTTTACCAAGCTGTTTTTCTATTTTTCTCCCCTTAATATCGGGAACATTGATTCTCAAAATGACAATAGGCAAATCATGGAAGGAGAATCAAAACAAACATATATTTCCAATCTTCTTTTAAGACACATTTCTGTGTGTTGTGATGGAGTAATAGAAACATATACCACACATCAAGAAATTCTAAAATGGAAAATATTTGGCTCTTGATCATAAGCTAATTGCAGTGAGAAATATTTATGATATTGTTGGTCAAATACATACAAGTGCTGCTGCATGCAAAATTGCATAACCCCATGCCGAAATGGTTAATTTAGTTCACATAAGTATAGGTCTAGCTATCCATTGAAGTCTTTTAATAAAAGATTCAGCTAACCCATTATGTGTATGAACATGAGTTACAGTATGTTCAACACTTATATTAATAGACTTAAAATAATCATTGAAAGTTTGAGATGAGAACTCACCAGCATTATCTAGACGTAATGTTTTAATAATCTGAAAATTGTGCTCGTAATTTAATAATTTGAACAAGCAATCTCGCAAACGACAGGTTGCGAGTTGATATTAAGTTAACATGAGACCATCTACTAGATGCATCTATTAGAACCATAAAATATCGAAATGATTTGCATGATGGGTGAATTGGTCCACATGTCACCTTGAATTCTTTCTAAAAATGTTGGAGATTCAATTCCAACTTTGGCTAGTGATGTCTTAATAATTAATTTTTATTGAGAACAAGCAGCACAAAAAAAATATTTCGATTGAAATTTTTTTATGTTTTTCAACGAGTGTCCATGCGAATTTTCAATAACATTTCGCATCATACTTGAACCAAGATGCCCCAATAAGTCATGCCAAATAGTGAAATGTTTTTTTAATCAATAAACTTCTGGTTTATTGAATGTATTTCAATTGCATTTATTCTTGTGTAATACAATCTCGAAGAAAATATATTCAATTTTGTTCCATTGGGTAACATTATAATGACTCTTTCGGAGCCTTCAATTATTTTTTGTACTACCCAAAATTGTAGTAACATATACATCATTCATCTTGATTGCAATGGATATTTTTTATTTTTAAGAATAGTGTGAGTAGTTGCATTATCGGCAAGACATATATCTCCATTCATATTTTTTCAAGCAAATAAAAATAATATTATAATTAAAGAAAATATAATAAAGTAACCTAAAAAATAATAATAATGATAACAACAAAATTTGAGTTAAATAACATTTATCTAATATAATTACACATATCTTGTGTAAGTGGTGTAGTGAAGCAATATACCTTTTTTTAAGAACATAAATATATACATTTAGTTGTGTATATATATATATATATAAAACAATTAGGAAGTGAGTATACAAACCAAAATACAAAAACAGTACATATTTATACACATATATTTTATATATCTTTGCATGCATTACACATATTATATCTCAAATAAATATAATTTAAGAACATTTAGTGTATATTTAGTATAAACATGTTATACATATTAAGTTATGTATTATTTAATTACTATTTAATTAGTAATTAAATATGTATTATATATATATATAATAAACTAAATTTACTTAAATTAGTAAATAACAAATCAATTTTTTATCAATATCATATAGCAATATAATTACTAGCAATTATATATACATATATGATCATGAACAATATACAAGAAATAACAATTTTATCATTGAATTTATACATTATTATTTGTCCCACTTCCAGTGGTTATTAATAATATTTGATACTTAGATAAAATTTATCTCGATCATATGTATCTTTTCATTCGAAAACCATTACCATGAATACAAACATGATCTCTTCTGGGATCATAAAATATAGCAACATTGTTTTCGAGAAAAGCATATTGGATAATTTTTCAATTCCAAATTTTTTTATCTTGGCATAATTTATTTATTTACAGATTATAATCTTCTAATCTCGTACTTTCGGGGAAAATGACCATCTTCATATAGTCAAAGTTTTCTTTTAAATTATTTTCCCAATAATTGATTATTTTACATCGATGGTGTCTTCCAAATCCATCATAGCTAGATGATTCTCGAGATCTAATTTTTATGACAAATAATTTCATCTAGTAACTTCAAGAGTTACAAATTCAAGATTAATAAAAATTACATTAGAAGAAACAACATAGCTATTTATTCTTCAATTACAACTTCAAACAATATCTTAACCGGTACAGCTTCGTGCTCATAACGTGTTATAAAATAGCTACAACAATATGAAACAAGACTAAAGAAATAGAAATCAAAATAATGTAAATTTGGGTATATATTTTTCTTGTAACAAAACATTCAAAACTACCACATATTTATGGGGATATATATATGTGTAACCTACATACTCATATATATACTAATATAAATTTATACATATGTTACAAATATAACTTTATGAAAGTTATATGGAGGTTATATGGAGGTACGAGAAGTTATATGGAGGTGGTGGAAGTTATATGGAAATAATGGAAGTAGTGAGAATTATGGACATACAAAATATGATTTATAAAATTACATAAATTTTAGTATTTTCTATTAAAAAAACATAACATTTAATCATTTATGATAATATTTATTAAATTCAATGGAATGATAACGTATAAATAATAAAAATTACATACATTTCATAACTATATATATATATATATGTGTGTGTACTCAAGAACTAAAAAATAATCTTCGAGTTCATATACAATAGAAAGGCGTAATAAAGCTTCACAAGTGATATTCACCAAGAGACATCTTCGATCTGATCATGTTATTTCCTCACATAATAATACTCATATGAAGCAACTACTTTATTAGTATGAAAATTACACAACAATAAATGATAAGTTGTTGGAGTGTCAACCCATGTCCCACATCTGAAGATAATGCTAGAGGTGACTAGCATATAAAAGTTTCATTAGAGCCCAACATTGTTGGGGTTTTCAACCCATGTCCCACATCTGAGTCTAGGGGAGGCCCACGAGTATGTGGTCCTTGGTTTGAGGGGAGGATTGTTGGAGTGTCAACCCATGTCCCACATCTGAAGATAATGCTAGAGGTGACTAGCATATAAAAGTTTCACTAACTCCATTAGTATAGTATGAGGCCTTTTGGGATGTTGCCCAAGAACAAAACCGTGAGGGCTTAAGGCCAGAGCGGACAATATCATACTAATGTGGAGTTAAGTGGTGGAAGCCCAATCCTGTGGGTATATTCGGGTCCAACATAAGTAAAAAACTTATCATTCATGATAACACTAACCATACGACATTTATAAAATATAAGAAAACAAAACAAGCACATGGTATTAATTATTTCTTTAGGGCCACAATCAACATCGACAAACTTCATCTGCAAAGAAATTTCGACATAAACACACATTATAAAATACTATATAATCTATATATATATATAAATATTACTTCAGGTGGTGTGCCTCAATATCTCAAGTGAGATGCCAGACAAATTGAAGATATGAGATAGGATCAAGAACATCTTCTTTCTTCCTCTCATACTCAACGGTCCATGTAACAACATTGATTTCACCATTGGTTTCAACATGAACTGTGGATTTGAATATTTTGTATAAATCTGCAATATCTCCTTCAATAACATTGAATGTCATGGATTTTTTTTCCTCATCAATTACTTCAAGGATGCACTTTGCCCCCTTTCCTTTTTCCTCTGCAAGAACCCGAAAATAAAAAAATCAAATACATATATATATATATATATATATATATATATATGATAGATGAATTTAAATAATTAAGCATGGTTTTGATCAAGAGCTTACCGTGGGTAAAGTTCCAGTAGATTACAGAACCAGGCTTACACCATTCACCATCATGAAGCTCAACACTTCGTACCTTTTCTGGGCTCATATCAGATATATGGTGTGGTCTGTGGCTGAAGATCTCATGAAACACATCCCCGTACAATATTATCTCAATTTGGCCGACTAATTTTCCCCTTAGCACCATTTTTTAATGTCTTGCAAGAAAGAAATCGATATTGCAGATGTATATATATATATATATATATATATATATATATATATCTGTGTGTGTGTGTGTGTGTGTATGAATTGCTTTGGCAATTTCTTTCTAACCTAAAATGAGTTCTATAAATAGATAGCTCAGAGCTTAGGTTATTGTACTGTTCTAAATAATGGTGGTCGATATGAAACTTGGTCCACATCATTTTTTCAATTGAAAATTTATTTGGATGAATGATTAATAACACTGTGATACTTGTGTGACAGTATTTCAAAATAGATAAATTATATACATATATATATATATAATTGTATCCAAGAAATAAGTACTTTGTATACCATTTTTAAATTTTGTGAGGCATTAAATTATTTTGTAAAATTTTTACATTTAGAGATTAGGTGGCTTAGTGTGAGACCTTTATCCCCAGGTTGCGGGACAGTTTTGACAGCAGTAGGAGCAATGTGCGTGTGGCATGCAATCTGAGATTTGTTTGTGTGTCAACCCTTTATAAAGGACCGGATATTGTGCGTGAGCTAAGATGTGTGTTGTGATCAGCGGGCTGAGCATTGTGGCACGGGCCATAACACAAGTACGAGTGAGACAGAACCCTGGATGGTTATTAATAGGGACAATTGAGAGCAATATTGACAAAGAGAGGAATAGAAGATAGTGTAAGATTAGATAGAATTGGTGGATTCTAACAATAGACTTGTGTTGGCCGAACTTCATAGTTGCTTAAATGTTCTAATTCCTTACTAATTAATAATATAATAAGGTTGGACAACTTTGCCCGAAATTATTAGTGTGTTGTCCCAAACCTGCCCGTTTTGATTATGTGTGTCGCATGCATGTGTTGTATTGTGCCTGCACAATTTGAGTGCCGTGACTTGATGGTCGTGCCAGGTAAGGCACTTTGTGACAATTAGTATAATAGAAGAATAATTGAGATTATTTATAATCATTAACTTCTATCAACTACCAATTCGTTAATTCATTCATTAAATTGTTGTATTAATTTGTTGTATTATCAATTGAAATACAATTTTGGAGATCATTTCTTTGTAGAATTTGTAGCCGAACACTTCTGATGTGTAAACAATGATTATATACAGTGAAGATTAAGTATTTTGCATTTTATTCTTTTTAACAAAAAAAAAAAAGGACAGGTTAAAAAACTTGTTCCTCCGAACTAAAATAGTTTAAAAAAATTATTATTCCAGTAATTTAGGTATTCACCTTTCATATATTTACTTTTCTTAAGTTACTTAAATTAGGACAATTCCAAAATTCTCTTTCTTTACTTAAATTTTATTTTTAATACATATAGGGTAAATTATTTGGGAATCACATTTACTATTTGGGAATCAAATGTATAAACATTTTACACTTGATTTTATTTTTGTTGTGGAATTTTAACTATTAAAAGCCACTTTTCTTGTAATATCCTCTAAAAATTTTGTCATATTTTAGTTTCTGTCGAAATTTCAGGAGTAATCTAGTTCCTTCTTCTGTCTCTTCTTATAAAAAACGTTTGCAGTTGTCGACTACAACTGACGAACTAAATCAATAAATAAATAATAACTACGACGGCAACGGCCAGAAAGTAATTTTGAAATACAATTTTCCAAAATTAACGCCTTTAAAGAAGAGTTATGAGAAGAATAAATGACTCACTTTATTCAATTGAACTAAAAAAGATTTTACATTTGGAACAATGTTTCGTAATATGGCCAAAACCCCATATAAATTTACATGAATCTTTGCTCAAATTATTTTATCTGATCTCTGCAGGTTCGGGCGAAAATGTTTCAAATCTGACTCCCGAACCATTTGGCTGTTGCTACAATTGCTGCTAAAGAAATTTCGAAGAAGAATGGAAAGGGAAAAAATTAGGCTTTTTTTAAAAATTCATAAAAGACATAAATATCTTCTCAAATTTAGAGAAACAAAATTTTTAATAAGTGACTTTAATAGTTGAAGTTTGAAAGTAAAAATAAAAAATTCAAATGCAAAACCGTGAATAATGGATATTTTCAATTGTTAAGTAATATTATCTACTTAACTTTGATTCACCAAATATCTTTTTTGTTCTTGTGCTAATGAAATATTGTTTCTACTATTTAAATTTTTATTTTAAAAAAACAACAGAGAAAAAAAAAATAAAAGAAAAAATTTTCACTGGGAATATTAAAGTAGAGTTTACACAAGTAATAATAATAAGATTATTATAAGTAGTAATATTAACAGTTAAATAATAATATAAATTACAAAATTGCTTAATAATATTTATTATTTATTACAAAAAAGAAAAGAAAAAGGAAACATATAAATTCATTTCACAACAAAGTCTAAAATTAAGTAGTATTCTTTTCACACACATGATATTTGAGTAAGAAATTACATTTAATTCGTAATGTATTATTAGCAAACCGTGCATTGTATAAAACATAAATAGTACTATATGTTTTCATTTTTATTTGAGTTGGTAACTCTCGATATCTTTAGTAACATGAAAACAGAACTCCATTAGAGTGTGAGGATCTGGAATACTAAGATTTTTCTTCTCGTACTCCAAAATCCAAGTAACAATGTTATTTTCACCTTTAGGATCCACGTGAACACTAAAATAAAAGGTCTTATAGCGCTCCAATAGATCTCCTTCTATCACTTTGAATTTCACCAACTTTTTTGTCTCATCTATTTCTTCCACAATATTTTTCTCCACTTTCTTTTTTCCGTCTAATATTGACATTACAATATATACAAATATATAATTATGTTCGAATATATTTATGTTAGTAATTTACATAAGCAAGAAATAAATAAATAAACAAAATAAAATAAAAATTCTAGAAGGATTAGTTTAGGTTAAAATTTTAAGTACTTACCATATGTATAGTTCCAGGAGATAACAGATCCATCTTTTCCCCAGTCACCTTCATGCAGGTCAACGTTTTGAATCTTATCTGGACTCATTTCAGAAATGTGATAAGGTCTCTTCCTAAATATTTCATGGAAAACATCTCCATCACTTTTTATCTTAATTTCAAACAAAAGTTTTCCATTTGAGCATTTTGTCATGCTTTCAGAATATTGTTCAGTATTCAAGAACTTCAAGTAAATAAAGGAACTAGGAGGAATAATTTTTGAGTGATAAAAGAAATTAGCTGTAAAAATATTTCCACACCTTCCCGTTATTTATAATGAATTAGGGCAATAGAATTGGGGTTGCAAATTGAATTTTTCAATTTTTTCTACACAACTTGACTTAATTTAATGTTAATAATGTTTCTGAATAATAAATTATAGTACCACCAATTAAGTCAAGCTTTCTTATCAAAAAATAATATTTTTCCTCTAACAATGAATAATCAACAAATCATAGTTTATTTATATAGATAACATTAAGTAAGATAACATTAAGTAATCAGTACAACAAGTACTCATTCCTTCAAAGGTTAGCTCCAATTTCTATGCACAATTTCCTTCAAATATGACTTTTGTCATGTCATAAAATAGTACTATGAATCTCTTAATATATTTTTAATTAATTAATAATGATCTTTATTAAAGCCATAATTTTCATTTTAAAATTTGATATTTATCAACATCATTAATATATTGGAAGATTTTTCAAAGAAGTAAATTATTAGGAAGGCGATCCACTCTTATTGTACTGAATCCGTGTGTGTGTATATATATATATTTAAATTCAATTAAGATGAAATAATAATGTTAATTTAAACACAAATACATTTAAATTAAATAAAATTCAACAATTTTTTTATCAATTAATGCGTCATGAAAGAGTTTGTGTCCAAATCTTACTCATGAATATTCATGGCATAAAATGTCATACAATATTTTCACAGGAGTGGGTATTCTGAGATTTGAATATGACAATTATTGGTCCTTAATTCTTTTCTAGCTTCTCTTCTTGTTTTCTATTTTAGGAAAAAATTTAAAATCAATAGCAAACATATATATCAAAAAAAGTTATTTAGATTTATTAAAGTGTTTTATATTTAAAAGTCGTCTTCTATTATCAGGGCTGGACGGACTGCTCTTATCAAATCTGTGGCTCAGACTATCCCAAGCTATGTTTTTCCCTTCTGTTTTAGGTGCTGGCGTCCGGTGTCCTCAGCTTTAGTGAGATTAATTCGAATTCGACATGCGAAGTACTTGTAGAGTTCAACTCTTACTCGAGGGTGAGGACCTGACTTAGAACTTTTAACATGAAGCTAGCCACTTCAGGGAGGATTCGAACCATTAATCATCCGCCTTAGAAGAAGTATTTAGGAGTCCATTTAGCAACTTCTCCAAAATATCGGGTTATCCCAAGCTATGTTATGCAAACATTCATACTTCTTAAAGGCACTTTGTGTTGGCGTGAGTTGTCAATTAAGAGATAAATCAGAGAGATTATAGGAGTCTACCAAATCAGAGAGATTATAGGAGTCTACCAAATCAGAAAGATTTCAGGAATAAATCAGAGAGATTATAGGAGTCAACCAAAAATAGCGTCGAAAATATCTCTATAAATGTATACAATACCTCTGTAACTTGATGAATGAATAAGAAATATATTGAAACAAGCTGACATGGTATCAGAGCGGGTTACGATTTGGTCCCGTGTTCACGCCCAGTCCTAGGGTTTAGCCTCTTATCTCCCTATGGAAGCCACCGAAACACCAACCCAGACAGAGGAATCCACCACCGACCGGATTCTCTCTAAATTACTCACCTCAAAGATGGCCGAAGTTCTGTCCAAAGCCCAAGCCCCAACCGTGACCTCAAAACCTGCAGCTCTACCAAATTGCATCAAGTTGGATGACTCCAACTATGGCTTGTGGTCCCAAGTTGTCGAGATGTACATCTCCGGCAAAGACAAGTTGGGCTACATCAACAGTGAACTGACCCTGCCATCCCCGATCGACCCATCCTTTCGCAAATGGCGCACCGACAACGCCATTGTCAAAGGATGGCTTATCAACTCCATGGATCCGACGTTAATTGGAAACTTTATTCGGTTTCCCACAGCCAAACAGGTGTGGGACTCTGCTGCCACCACCTATTTTGATGGTGGTGATACATCCCAGGTTTATGATCTCCGGCACCGTGTTTCACGTCTCCGTCAAGCAGGTGGATCCCTGGAAAAATATTACACTGACTTGCAAGGTCTTTGGCGTGAAATTGATTTTCGACGTCCAAATCTAATGGAATGCCCTGCTGATATTCAAAAGTACAATAATCTCCTCCAACAAGATCGGGTCTACATTTTTTTGGATGGCCTTGACGACAAGCTGGATAACATCCGGAGTGACGTGCTACACTACACCCGCTTCCCACCATAGAGCAAGCTTATGCTCATGTCGGTAGAGAGGCTCTTCGTCAGGAGGTGCTTGCTTCGAGAGGCCTCAAGCTTGGGATCCATGGATCGAACCCACAACATGCTGGAAAATCTGGTTCTAAAGGCCGATCCTCATCTGACGGATTAAAGTGCACTTATTGTGGTAATATGAAGCACACACGGGAAAATTGCTTCCAATTGCATGGATATCTGGACTGGTGGCATGAACTCCAAGCCCGGCAGAAACAAGACACTGTTGGTACAAGTACTAAATTGTCTGCATAACAAAATGATGAAGCAAAAATCCTCCAAGGCGCACGAGGTTAAACTGCACGTTACTCCTTAATATGAGTATAAACTGTCTGCAAAACTGAAAAGAAGACTCCTTGACATGAGTGTAAACTGTCTATAATTGAAATGAATGCTCCTTGACATGACTGTAAACTGTCTACAATTGAAATGAAGGCTCCTTGACATGAGTGTAAACTGTCTACAATTGAAGTGAAGACTACTTGACATGAGTGTAAACTGTCTACAATTGAAGTGAATACTCCTTGACATGAGTGTAAACTATCTACAATTGAAATGAAGGCTCCTTAACATGAGTGTAAACTGTCTACAATTGAAATGAAGGCTCCTTGACACGAGTGTAAACTGTCTGCAATATTGAAAAAATGCTCCTTGACGCACGAGATAAAACTGCATTGTCACTCCTTTGATGCACGAGTTTAAAACTATAATTTTAAACTACTTTCGACTTGATTCCTTTGCTGAATACGTAGGCAGCTTACATAAATTTTAAGTTTAGTCATAATCATAAAAAAATCATTTTCCATGTTAAAAAAAAAAATTTATGTAGGAAAAGAGAGTAATATCCATTCCGCGAAGATCAACTGGCGGATATTCTTACAAAGGCCGTATTAAGCAGAGAGTTTTACAACTCACTAGACAAGTTGCGCATTGAAAATTTGGATGCTTCCACTTGAGGGGGAGTGTTGGCGTGAGTTGTCAATAAAGAGATAAATCAGAGAGATTATAGGAGTCAACCAAATCAGAAAGATTTCAGGAATAAATCAGAGAGATTATAGGAGTCAACTAAAAATAGCGTAGAAAATCTCTCTATAAATGTATACCATACCTCTGTAACTTGATGAATGAATAAGAAATATATTGAAACAAGCTGACACTTTGGGGAGAATGAATAAACGAATTCGTGCGTTTTTTTGGAACATTAACATGTCCACATCGCACCACTATGTTCCCAAAGCATGGGATGCAGTATGCTTACCAAATGCTGCTAAGGGTATAGGCCTACACAAAATGGAAGGGCTGAACACTGCATTGGATCTGAAAATGGTACGGAACGTGTGTAAAGGCAGTGATAGAGTTTGGGTAAAGTTGTGTAAAGGCAAGATCGTGTTGTGTTGTGTTGTGTGAGCTCCCTCTACGGCAGGAAACATTTCGGTTAAGTCTGCTTACCGGAGTGTGATACATGAGCAGAATTCGGGGGCTGGCATGGATTTGTGGAAACTTTGTAATAGTTTAGCTCATGATTTAGCTAGCTGGGCAAAGTCTGTTTCCTTTTTGTGGTACAGTTTCATTAGATTCCCTTCTCTTTTGTTAATTTGACGGAATTGTTCTCCTTTTCCTGCTTCTTGTATTGTTTTTCTTTGTCTCAATTTAAACTCACTTATTTATATATATATATATATATATATATATATATATATATATATAAACATGTGTTTAAAAAATGAATATTTTAATAGATTAAAAAACGTCTTCTATATTATTGTTTTGTCTTCTATCATATGATATATATACATCTAATTGAGATTTAATTTTAAAAAATCATAATAATTAAAAAATAAAGGAAAGAAATACAGACAACGAATAGCAAATAATAAACAATAACATTGTATTATAACCGAACATTTCAATCAAGACATATATATATATATATATTATGTTATAAAAAATTCATATTCTTCCCTTCATTTCAGACACTTCAAAGTGTATACACTTCAATATTTTCTTTTTATTTATAGAAATATTAATCATTCTTTTTTATTCTACAAAAAAGAATTACATAAATAAAATGTAAATAACAATAACAATAACCCTATCTTCTTCTTCTTCTTGTTTTTTTTTCACATAGGACTACGTTATAATAATACTACTAACTCCATTAGTATGAGCGCTCAGGTCTAAAACAGACAATATTATACTAATGTGAAGTTAAGTGGTGAGAGCCCAAATCATTGTGACCCAACATTATTTAATTGTAAAACAATAATAATTTATTTCTTGTTTATTGGATTAGTTTTAAACAATAATTTTACCGTTATATTCCTATTTCTTGAATGTGCAATTGGATATTGAATTTTTCATTAGCATTTAGGCTCCTTCTATACACGTTTGTCAAGAGTTTTAAAGTAAAGTACGAAGAAAGTTATATAAATATATATAATATGTATTATATTCCAATCTGAAGCTCTCTAAATATAAATATTTAATCTTTGATGTATAAAAAGTTGTCCGAAAAGAAAAGGAATTTCAGTTTCCCAGGATTTAAAAAGAAAAAATATATGTATTGAGAGGTTGTAAAAACCTCGATCTAACTCCGCAGTAATATAGCCGCATAAGCCTGCCCATATAGCTATTTAAATCTCCTTCACTCCGAAGATCTTGGGCGAAGTAAATAATCTTAACTACCAATCAGATCTGGATTCTTTAAATATCTTCCGGGAAATATCTTGTGATCAACAATCCGGAGTCCCACTTCGCCTCCGGATACGGGATAACTCTAGGGGACTTTCCAGAATCTTCCCCTTTAAAATATCTGTTAATTAAAACATCTCTTGATTGAGAAATATCTAACAAAATATCCCTACGATGGTGGGATATTTTGGGCTTAGACAAATATCAAGCCACTCACCACAGGGTCACCCGACTCTATAAATACCATCTCTCACAAGGCAGGAGGTAAGTTCAGATATCCATACTATAATCTCTATACATTTTCCTCTATTTTTCTCTCCAGTTTCAAGCTACTGACTTGACCGTCGGAGGGTTCGCCGGAGGTCCTTCACCCTCCGATTGAACTTCTCTCTTTCGCAGGTCATCTTGCCCGCGTCGAGCTGCAAGTTTAGTAGAGGTTTTTCCATCAAGTCCACGGCACTCTTGATATTCAACATCAAACCAAATTCCGGCTAATCAGTTTGGTTCCGTTACCGGGAAACGAAAACACTTCCCTCATCCACAAAGATCACAAATGGCTGGACCATCAACGGAACGTGGACTTTGCTTCGATACACCTACCTTGGAACCTCGCCCAGAGGAGTATCGAACTATGTCGGCTCCCACAAAACCCCGATATCATTCTGCCTTCGAGCGCCTCGGTCAACAGACAACCTCCCGCGAAGTCCCCACTCCACGTGGGGCAATATATAGCAGAACGTATAGTCCCGCAGATTATGTCAAGGAAATCAACGACCTGCGGAAAGAGGTCGAACGACTTCGCAGAGAACGGGATCTCTCGCGACCACAGGCAAGACATCAGACAGAGCTTGGTGGACCGGATTTAGACCCACACGTCATACCGGCCATCGGCGGAGAACGTTTTCAACAACCGTTGGCTAAATCTCCTTCGGCGACAAGCAGACACTCAGGAAAGCGAGACCTCCTCGGGAAAACACTACTCCAAGCCGCCAGCGAAGTGGCTGAAAGTCAGCCAAAAGATAAGCAAGGGAAAACCAAGGATCAGCCCGAATATCAATCCAAAAAGCTCAGAAAGGAAGCTTGTGTAGACAAAATTCCAGAGAATCAAAGTCAGGAAGACCACTTAATGGAAACAGGCCCCTTCACCGAATGGATTCACGTCGCTTTCCCCAAGAAGGCAGTGAAACTCCCGCAGATGGTCTTATATTCAGGGACGACTAAACCCCAGGAACATATCTGTCGATTCAGATACGCTATGGCCTTGGTGACCAATAGCGAAGCCGTTCTTTGCAAAGCATTCCCCAGTACCTTATCAGACAAAGCCTTAACCTGGTTCTCTTCACTCAAACCCGGCACCATCAATTCATGGCGTGACTTGGAAAAGTCCTTCCTAGACAAGTTCAGCATAGCCGGTAGAATTCCGAAGACAAGGGGAGACCTCGCCAACATCAAGCAAAGAGAGAATGAACCTCTCCTCTCTTACTTGGAACGATTCAAGCGCACATATGATGAGATCGAAGACATCAGTCAAGACACCGCGATCACATGTTTTGAAGCAGGATTCTACTCCAAAATGTTGTATACAGAACTACAACTCCGAAAACCGGACACAATAGGCGAGGTATTCAATGTGGCACGCAAGGTGGCATTGGCCGAAGACAGCACCAGTTTTTCTTGGGGTGCGAGGAGAGAGAGATATCACGAAGATTCCGCCCGGGATCGGAAAGGAAAAGGCAGGACCAGAAAAACTGAATCGACCACGTCCGACACCCCCAAGGAGAAGTTCGTCGCTGCTGTTAAGCAAAAGTTTGGAACTCATAGTGCACCGCCTGCACAAAACACATCCACCAGAGAGAAGTCGAAGTACTGCGACTTCCACAAAGATTGCAATCACACTACCGAAGATTGTTTTCAGCTAAAACGGATGATTGGAAAGATGGCACGGGAGGGGCACCTGAAGGAGTATCTCGCAGAGCCACCCACGGAGAAGGGTGAAAAGGTGATCGAAGTGATAACACCTCAGTTCGCTTCTATCAAACAGATAAAGCGGAAAAATCTATAACCTGAACAGGCCAGGGCCGATAAATCACTTCAACAGGCTCTCCTTAGAGCCCATAACATTCTCCGACCAAGACTTGGAGCTAAACGAGGAAGCACGGGTAACCCCTATCATATTGGAAGTCCGCATGGCACCAAAAGATATCAATAGTTGCCGGGTGAGGAGAGTGTTGATTGACACTGGCGCGACTAAAAACATATTATACTACAAGTGTTTCAGGGAGATGGGCCTGAATGATTCAATTTTGAAACCTAGCAATATGGTGTTAGAGGGGTTCACTGCGCACAAGATCGGAGTTAAGGGAACAGTAAAAATCAATGTGACTCTGGGGTCCGATTTCTGTTGCCGCTGCGAGGAAATCAAGTTTTACGTAGTAGATGTTGATTCACCGTATAATGCCATTTTGGGGACTCCGGCACACTCCTCTTTTGAGTTAATAATATCAACATCTCATCAGCAAGTGCGGTTCGCCACCAAGAATGGAATTGGCCATGTAAGGAGTAATCCCAAAAGCCTTCTCGCCCATGTCTTCAAATCCAGACAACAACAGGTCACTTCAACAACTACTTCGGTGCCAATATCCGCCCTGGCTGGAGCGAGATCGGAAGAAACTTCGACGCGGACGCACGGTGTTGATAAAATAAAACCAGAATTAGACGAATATGACGAAATCTCTATCAACTCTGGCTACCCAGAACAAAAGATACGAATTGGAAAACATTTACCTACACCCATGAAGGAGCAAATAGTTCAATTCCTTTCAGAACACCTCACCAACTTTGCCTGGAAAGTTGAAGACATGAAGGGAGTGTCACCAGAAGTTGCAGAGCATAAACTTAACGTTGTGATCCAAAGGTTAAGCCCATCAGGCAGAAGGTGAGACAGTTTGGCGAAGAAGAAAAGGTTAATAGCATGAGAGACGAAGTGCAGAAATTATTATTATCCAACTTCATAAGGGAAGTGGAGTATCCCACTTGGTTAGCAAACGTGGTCATGGTGAAGAAGTCGAATGGAAAATGGAGAATGTGTGTAGATTATACGGACTTGAATAGGGCGTGCCCGAAGGACTGTTACCCTCTTCCACGCATTGACTCCCTCGTAGATTCGACTTCGGGGTACGAATTTCTCAGCCTCATGGATGCCTTCTCGGGATATCATCAGATCAAGATGAGGCCGCAAGATCAAATCCACACTTCGTTCCGAGCTGCCGGAGGGACTTATTGTTATAACGTGATGCCTTTCGGACTCAAAAACGCCGGAGCAACATATCAAAGGATGATGAACAAGGTTCTACAACAACAAATAGGGAGGAATGTGGAGACGTATGTGGACGACATGGTTATCAAGACCAAACAAGGACATTCCCACCTCGAAGATCTGAAGGAGACATTCATCACTTTGTCAAAGTACGGGTTAATGCTTAACCCCACGAAGTGCAGCTTCGGAGTGAAGACAGGAAAATTCCTCGGCTTCATGATGTCAGAACGGGGAATAGAGGCAAACCCGCGGAAAGTAGAGGCTATATTAGCACTCACCGAGCCTCGGTGTGTTAAGGATATTCAACGCTTGAATGGATGCATAGCGGCCTTGGGGCGATTCATTTCTAAATCCGCCGAGAAGTGTATGCCGTTTTTCAAAACCCTTAAGGCTGCGGAAGAACATTTATATGGACTGAAGAGTGCGCTAAAGCATGGGAAGATTTGAAGAATTATCTGGCGAAGTTGCCCCTGCTCAGTGCGCCGGTAACAGGAGAAATATTATACATGTACCTCTCCGTCTCACAACTGGCGATAGCTTCGGTACTGGTAAGGAATAAGGAGGATAAGCAAATGCCGGTCTATTTCGTCAGCCGAATCTTAAGGGATGCCGAGGTACGTTATTCAAACATCGAAAAACTTGCCTTCACTTTAGTAATTAGTACTCGTAAGCTTCGCGCTTACTTCGAATCCCATACTGTGGTTGTTTACACCAACCACCCACTCAAACAAGTTTTTCACAAGTTGGACCAATCCGGGAGATTGTTACGGTGGTCCATTGAGTTAGGCGGATACGATCTTGAGTTCAAACCAAGAACGGCAATCAAAGCACAGGCTTTATCAGATTTTTTAGCTGAACTTTCCTTTACGGAGTCATCACCTCCCGAGAGTATCACACCGGCATTCGGGACAGAGAACGCCTGGACAATGATGGTGGACGGAGCGGTCAATTCTCAAGGGGCCGGAGTCGGTATTACATTAAAATCACCTTCAGGAAAGTACGAGGAAGTCCGCAGCGTCAGACTTGATTATGTGTTATCCAACAATCAAGCCGAATACGAGGCCCTCGTCCTCGGCCTGCTATGGGCTCTGGAAGTCGGAGTAAAATCCCTGGATGTATATAGTGACTCACAAGTCGTAGTGGGACAGGTAAATCAGGAGTATTCAGTAAATTCCGATAATTTGAAAGGATATGTCGAAAAAGTAGAACGATTGGTCCCTCAGTTCCATCACTTTTCGCTCAAGAAAATATGCCGAAGTCAGAATGAGTCAGCCGACAAGCTAGCGAAGATAGCGTCAGGAGAAACCCCTAACACTCTCGGAGTAATGGTAGAGCTTGTCACAGCTCCGGAAGTCGTCTTATCCTTAAGACAATCAACTGAAGCAACCACTTGGATCGACGAAATACGCGATTACATAACTTCGGATATATTGCCTGAAGACAAGACTAAGGCTAGACAGATACGGCAGCGAGCTGCCCGGTACACGGTAATCAACGGTATCCTATATCGTCGTTCGTTCACCAGGCCCTTACTTCGCTGTATCCCGCCAAATCTTACTCAATCCCTGTTAGAAGAAATGCATGAAGGTGTGTGTGGTGGTCATATCGGTTTCAGACCTCTGTCAGAAAAAATCTTAAATCAAGGGTTCTATTGGATAACTTTGCGGAAGGATGCGGAAAACTTGTCAGAAGGTGCGAGGTGTGTCAGAAGTTCGGCAAAATACCGCGACTGCCATCCGTACCCCAAACTCCAGTTTTGGCAGCATGGCCTTTCGACATGTGGGGAATCGACTTGATGGGTAAATTTCCGAAGTCTAGAGGAAGTGAATACCTGGTGGTGGCCGTAGACTATTTTTCTAGATGGATTGAGGCGAAGTCCCTAGCAGCTCCTACTGAGGAAAATGTTCTAAAATTCCTGCATGACTTTGTGCTGTGCAGGTACGGAGCACCTCGTGCAGTGGTTACCGACCACGGTACACAGTTCGCGACGAAATTCACGGCAGAATGCACTCGCCTGGGGATCAAGCACTGGAAGTCGTCAGTTGCACATCCCCAGGGCAATGGTCAAGCAGAGGCAGCAAACAAGTTGGTACTGACAGCATTAAAAAAGAACTTGGAAGGAAAATCCAACAAATGGGTTGACGAGCTCCAAGCAACTCTTTGGGCAGTCCGGACTTCGGCTAGGGGCCCCACTGGAGAAACACCGTATGCCTTACTATTCGGGTCAGAAGCCATATCTCCAGCCGAACTCGCACTCCCGTCATACAGAGTTTCTGTTTATAATACTGAAAGTAATAAGCGACAGCGACGTCTAGATTTAGACCTACTGGAAGAAAGGAGGATAGCAGCACGGTTAAAAATGGAAGTTTTTAAAAAAAAACTAAGCAATCTCATGACAAAAGACTAACGAAGAGACCACTTTGCATCGGCGACTGGGTGTTAAGAAAGATTGAGGGGACAGCCAGGCAGATCACCACAAATAAATTGTCACCAAACTGGGAAGGCCCCTACTTAATCAAGGACGAAGTACGCCCAGGAACATACCACCTCATGGATCAAGATGGGAAAGTATTACCCCGTCCATGGCATGCTAATCATCTGAAGAAATACTTTGTATAAATACTACATTTCAAGTATAATAAACACATCTTGTTCATCTCAAGATTAATCATATCTACTTCGAGTCCACCTCGAAATAAGAAATCATACAAGTCCTTCCTATCATCGAGCTCACCTCGAAAACGGACTTTACTTCGAGCTTGGCTCGAAATTGGGTACCCAAAGTAAAAGTGACCATGCTCACTTCAAACCCACCTCAGGGTGGGACATAAAACCCATAATCACTTCGAGCCCACCTCGAAATGGGATTTTAAAATATGCTCCTCACTTCGAGCCCGCCTCGAAACTGGGCCTCACAGTCCATAGACTTCGAGTTCACCTCGAAAGGGGAGTTTAAGCGGATAAGCCACATTCGCTTCAAAATAAGATTGGGATCAAACTCCAAATCATTTGAGAAGTTTATTTTGACTAAATAGATTAAAATCACAGAAATGAGATGATCTATTAAGTTATAAAAAATACAGAGGAAAACAAGGGTTCCTTCAAAAAAAAAAAAAAACTACTCTATTACATGCGTAGGCACTACGTCCGAAGGAAGAGCATCCTCCGCCGAAGCACCCCCACTTGGTGAAATTTCCTCTACAACTACGGCAGGATCACTATCAGCTGCCCCTGCCTCTGACGATGGCGCAACAGCCCTCAGCGGCTCTATTTGCATAGGCTCAGACTCCTCGGCTTGCTCAGCATATTGGTCGCACAGCTCTAGTAAATTTGGATGAACGGGAGCCGGCGGAGTCCACTCCCTTCCCGTTTTTCGATCCGCTGCAGCTATCTCCGCCAACTCACTCTCAGTAAATGGGACGAAGTCACAGCCCGCTCTGAAGTCGGGGTTGGTGTACGATCCTTCGAAGACTCGACACAGTAATGCTTGTCTGGAACAAAATGATGAAGTTGACGAAGCACGTGGGCACACCCCGGTCAAAAAATCCGTCGCATCTGCGGAAGAGCTCGTTTCCATACTCAGGGGTGGAACGATACTCATCCACCACTTTGGTCGTGTAATCGATGGATTCGTAGTACTTCACTTTGGCATCCGAATCACGACACCTTGACTCCGTTTCTTTCAGCCGCCGATCGAAGTCTCGCAACTTGACCTTGAGCTCTTCATTAGCCTTCTCAAAACCCAGGAGCGTTGAAGATTGTTTATCCTTCTCCGCAACAACCAGGGCAACATTTTCTTCGGCCGAGCGAAGTCTTTCTTCGGCAAAGTCGAGGGCCTTGCTCTTGTCTGCTAGCTGTTTTTCCAGATCAGCACATTTCTTCTGAGAATTGCTTGCAGAAGCCGCCATTATACCGATGTGTCCGATCAAGGCTCCGATCTGGTCAAAAAACGAAGTTAGAAGTGAATTCAGAAAATTAAATAGAAGAAAGTAAAGCGTTTACCTGTGAGAAGTGAACTCCAATATGGCCCAACGAGTTGTTCACGCTCATCGAAGCGTCACGAGCGTTATTCAGCATGTCATGGTCCATCATCCGGTGTATCACTGTCTTACCAAAATACCTTCCCACCGGGGATCGGACAGCTGTAAATTTGTTAAGGGCGGGGAAGCCCGCTGCACCACAAGGGCGAGATTCTCCAGGTTCTTCTTATCTGTGGAAAGAACGAACCCTTCCTTCAGCCAGGAGTTCCCCGAAGAACTTTCCCCGTGTGAAGGACCGCGGGCAGCAGAACGAGCAGCTATTGGAATCTCATCCTCCGGATCATCAGAGTCCTGAGTTCGGGATGATTTCTTTCGAAGTGGCTCCGTCTCTTTCTCCTCGCGACCTCGCTTCAATGAAGTTTTAGCTGGACCCTTTCCTTTGTCTTTATCCGAAGGCCTCGGGGGCAAGGGATTGTTTGATGCAGGGGGTACCGGGGAGGCTGTGCCTTCAGACGAAGTCCCTGTCGCAGCAAAAAGTGAGGCACGATCGACTGCCTTGGCCGGAGTGAGGCCAGCATTCTTGAAGGCCAACCTCCGGGCACGCTTTTCTTGTTCGCGTCTTTCTCCATATCCCTCGGCCATTTCTGCAAAAACGAAGAGAAAAGAGTTAGCGTTAAAATAACGTAAGAAAGTTTCTTTGGAAAAAACGATAATTGCTCTAGTCTACCCTTTGCCACGGGACATCCTGCGCTCTCCGGATTTGTGCATACGGACACTCGTCAAAAAATACTCTTCCAGGATGAAGCTTCCACACAGGGTATTCATTATTATCTTCCATACCGAGTTCTCGCCGACGATCATTCGCCTCGAGTCCGCCTATCCCGCACGGATTGCGACTGGCATTGGAAATCAGTTCGCTAGATGAAAAGACCTTGGTTTGGATCTTGGGGTCGTCTCCTAGTTCACTCCGAACATAATCTAAAAACTTTATGTCGGAATCCGAATACTTGGGATTTTTCTTAAGGGACGGCCACTGACGAAGTGCCTTACACTTCGGGTAAAATGGGAAGCCCAATCTGGACTCCACGCATACCCACCGTTCTCTCCATTGACTAACTTTATTTGGGGGAGGGTCGAAGAGAGTAACCTTACTCGGCCGAGGTCTCAAGGAAAGGGTCAAATTATTCATCCTGAGAACGGTAAAAAAGGTCTTCAAGATCAGTTCGGAAATCTCTATCCCTATCCTACGGCACAAGACAGTTAAGGCGGGTAAAATAGCGAACTCCGTTCGGGTGCACGTGGGCAGGCTGACACTTCACCAAATTTAAAAAATCACAGAAGGCAGGGTCAAAAGGTAAGCGAGACCCGAGATGAAATGGTCATACGGAATATGGACATAGGCATCAGACATGACTCCGCAATATTTCACTATGAAGGGTTTAAACCTACTTCGGTCGATTTCTATGCACAGTATGGGGTATTCTAAGCTAATGACATTTTTCTGAAGGGCAAAGTCTCCATCTAATTGTTTTTTGGTGGTGGGTAGATCTTCTAAGGATTCGGAGTCCGATCCTTCCCCTCGGAAAGATCGAACAGCCGTTGGACCGGGTCTAGGGTTTTGGACAGAAGCAGCGGAATCCGAAGCAAAGCCGCCGGCAGAAAGTCGGGAAACAGGAACCCTAAGGAGGCCGTCGTCCATTTCCAACTCAATCTTTGACCTCTGTTTACATCCCTCCGTTGAACTACCACTATCGGAGGTGTCAGTGGGCAAAGCAGCCGGTTTGTCTACCGAGGCAGACTCCGAGCCGGATTCTACATCCACTAAAGACATCGACATCCTAACCTGAAGACAAAAAACCCTATCAGTCCTAAAGACAACACCTCATCCTCAGAGAAGTTCCTCAATCTTCTATCCAAGCCAATTCAACAACACATTCTTCCCCATATATGAAAAAAAAAAAAAAAGAAAAAAAAAAAGAGAAGAGGAAATACCTGATAATAATGCAGCGGATGAGGATTTGGCAGTTAAGAACCTTCAACAAACAGAGGGAGCAGAGGGGAAAAAGAAATTTGGAGAAGAAAAGCAGGAGAGAAAGAGGACTCTGACAAGTTGAAGAGCGGAGGAAGAGGGAATTGATAGAATGAAAGAGGGAAATAAAATTAAAGCTATTTCGTTTCTAATTTTTGGGTAATGGGTCGGATCACCTTCAAGGGGCATACCCGTGTGAGAGGCATCATTACGGGACCAGGAAACGAGGAGATGTCATCATTACAGCCGTCATTTTGGGGAAACCCAAACGTGCGCAGCATGAAAAAGAAATATATGTTAAGTTTTTATACTCCGAAAATAGGATGTTGCTTTACTAACAGAAGGATCGGTTACACAATTACGCCGAAGTCAAAGAAACTCTTCTCTCACTTCGACGAGGGGCCACTGAGAGGTTGTAAAAACCTCGATCTAACTCCGCAGTAATATAGCCGCATAAGCCTGCCCATATAGCTATTTAAGTCTCCTTCACTCCGAAGATCTTGGGCGAAGTAAATAATCTTAACTACCAATCAGATCTGGATTCTTTAAATATCTTCCGGGAAATATCTTGTGATCAACAATCCGGAGTCCCACTTCGCCTCCGGATACGGGATAACTCTAGGGGACTTTCCAGAATCTTCCCCTTTAAAATATCTGTTAATTAAAACATCTCTTGATTGAGAAATATCTAACAAAATATCCCTACGATGGTGGGATATTTTGGGCTTAGACAAATATCAAGCCACTCACCACAGGGTCACCCGACTCTATAAATACCATCTCTCACAAGGCAGGAGGTAAGTTCAGATATCCATACTATAATCTCTATACATTTTCCTCTATTTTTCTCTCCAGTTTCAAGCTACTGACTTGACCGTCGGAGGGTTCGCCGGAGGTCCTTCACCCTCCGATTGAACTTCTCTCTTTCGCAGGTCATCTTGCCCGCGTCGAGCTGCAAGTTTAGTAGAGGTTTTTCCATCAAGTCCACGGCACTCTTGATATTCAACATCAAACCAAATTCCGGCTAATCAGTATATATATATATTTTGTTCCCATGTGAAAAAAAAAAACAAGAAGAAGGAGAAGATAGGGTTATTGTTATTATTATTTAAATTTTATTTATTTAATTCTTTTTTGCAGAATAAAAAATAATGATTAATATTTCAATAAATAAAAAGAAAATATTGAAGTGTATATACTTTGAAGTGTCTGAAATGAAGGGAAGAATATGAATTTTTATAACATAAAATATATATGTCTTGATTGAAATGTTCGGTTATAATACAATGTTATTGTTTATTATTTGCTATTCGTTGTCTGTATTTCATTCCTTTATTTTTTAATTATTATGATTTTTAAAAATTAAATCTCAATTAGATGTATATATATCATATGATAGGAGACAAAACAATAATATAGAAGAAGGTTTTTAATCTATTAAAATATTCATTTTTTAAACACATGTTTATATATATATATAAGTGAGTTTAAATTGAGACAAAGAAAAACAATACAAGAAGCAGGAAAAGGAGAACAATCAAGATGATTGTTTTAAACTTGTGGCTTTAAAGTTTCTACTATCTTCATGTAACCTCCATATAATTAGTTATCCTTTATCCCTCCAATATTAAAGATATTGATTCATTAAAATGAATATTGACATATTGTGCAGTAAAAAAACATTTCTTTCAAAAAGATTCAAAATATGTTATAATAGAATGATAATGAAACCCAATATATAAGTTTAGTCTTTTTTTTAGAACCCATTTTTGTGTGTTGTGGTTGATCTATAAGAATATATACTGCACATGTAAAAAATCTAAAACATGAGATTGTCATCAAACCGCCAAAATTAATTTAATTAATATAATGATAAATTAATACAAGAATAATACAGAGGAGGTTTTGAGATTACCATATCATAAAAAGAATAAATTAATAATACCTGTGAGATTTCTAAAAACACACAAGTATGAGACTTGAAATTTCAATCCATGATAATGATTCAACTCAAGATGTTTCATATTTTTCTTGATATTAATACCAATTACTTGATTGAATATTCAAGGAATCCCTAATCAGCATTTGTATCGCCTACTTACAATGAGTTAGAATTCAATTAACTAATAAACGATTATCCTAGACAATCGCTCAATCAATGAATTTAGTTTAATCTAAGACCTGTGATATTATTAAGACTATTTGTTGATACACAAAACTATTCAATATTAAAATAAATAGTAAATAATAAAGTCTCAATTCAATCAATAAAAGAATTAAGCAAAACATCATCAACAATTACTCAATTAATCTAAACATTAAATTGTTAAAAGTAATGAATATAAAAATAGAAATTATCTTATAAACTGGAATTTGTGTCAATCATGAATTCAAAACTCATCTTAAAGTCATCTCCCGAATTGAATCCAATCTTAAGAGGGGATGCCTCCATTTTTTCTTTCTCTCAAAATCTCGAAACTTACTCTCTTATGAATTGTAAATTTTGATTTCATGGCTGTCCTCTTTTATTTACCTCGTTTTATTGACTCATTATTATAGACCTTGTAAATCGATCTTAATAAATTATGATTTAATTTTGAGACATTGGACCGTAATGTAAGAGTAATTACGAGCTCATCAATTTAATAATATAATAAATCCAAATTTATTATAACATTCTAAAAAACATAAAAAAGCTCAAAAGTAATAGAAATGGATGCAATTAATAGTAAATATAATGAGTTAAAAGTATATAAATTCGTATCCTATCATTCGTACAACACATAAGTGTTGTTGCATGTAAAATTATATACACTAAGTTGAAAGGGTTTGTGTATTTTTCAATATTATAAGTCTAGTTATTTATTAAAATATTTTAATAAATCATTCATGAAACTCATTGAAAGCTTTAGACAAAAATTCACTAAAGCATATAATTGTATAATTTATAAATTGTGCTTGTAATTTATAATTATTTGAGCATTGAATCTCGCAACTGTCAAGTTACAAGTTGATAATAAACTTACATAAGATCATCCACTAAATACATGTATTAGAACCATATTCAAAATTGTAGGCATGAAGGGTGAATTTGTCCATATATGTCACCTTGAATTCCTTTTTAAAATGTTAAAGATTCAATTCCACCTTAAGTTATGGCTTAATAATCAATTTTCCTTAAAAACAAGTAACACATGAAAATTCTTTAAATTGAAAAATCTTTAAGATTTCATTGAGTGCCTATATAATTTTTTATTAATATTTTGCATTATCAGAATGTCCTAACTAGTCATGCCAAATAGTAAATATTTTTTAAGCAAAAAGCTTTTGGTTTATTGAAAATGTTTCAATTTTTTTTTATAGTATAATACAAGCTGGAACAAAACATATTAACTTTTCTAATATAATTTTCATACTAAAAACAACATTTCACACGGAATAAAGAAAAAAAAAGGCAAAACAAGCAAGGAAGAATGATGTATGTCTATTAAAATAATGGAACATTCTTGTATGGGTCACCATAACATCTTTTGTTTTGAATAACAAAAATCCCCATGGCTTCAAATCACAAAACTCAAGAAGAAAAATGCATTAAGAACTTTTCCCTCCAAAAAAGAAAAAAAAAATAAAAATCTTGAAAATGTATCCTATGCATATACATTATTCATTTCTCCACACCTATTTGCCAACAATTCCTCCTTTCGCTCATCATCATCACCATAGGAGAACATAACAAGTTTTTTTTTTATTGTATGCAATTGATAATTAAGCAAGCTTTCCATTTTATTCATAATATTTACAAATTATTTGAAGCATGTCTTCTTTGTAATTTTCACATGAGATGGTGATTTTCGATATCTATAGTAACATTATAGAAGTTAAAATACATTATGCGTACTAACACACCACAATAAAATGGGTGTCCAAAAGAAAGGGCAAAAATATGTCAAAACATTGTCCATGCAAAGAATGTTATTGGACAAATTTGGACACAAGAAATGAAAACAGCATCGTTTGTAATGAAAATAGGCTTTCCTCAACAAATGTTATTCTTTCATTCTCCATTTGAAAAAGATATGGAATATGAATTCTTTATTGGTTATTTTCGTGTATTTTGATGTATATACTATGTATATAATCTAGCTCACTTATGTTGAAAAATGAAGAAAAAGGCTATCAGGTTACAATGGTGACTGTGACATATAGACGGTCAAAATCCTTTGCAAAGGGATGTGTACCAAAGACAGCAAAAAGTACCCATTAATATAAACATAAGATTATTTAATAAGATGTATTATTTATTAGAATACAAAAATAAAACAAAGATGAAAATTTATAGATTCATTTCAGACTAAAATATCAAATGAAGTATTATTCGCGCACACACATAATATTTGAGCAAGGAATTGCATTTTATTTGTAATTTATTATTAGCAAACCGTGCACTCTATAAAATACAAGTAGTACTGCATGTTTTCATTCTTATTTGACATGGTGAGCCTCGATGTCTTTAGTAAGATGGAGACAAAACTCCATCAGGTAACAATGTTATTTTCACCTTTAATGTCCACCTGAAAGATAATACAAAAAGTTTTACAGAGCTCCAGTAGTTTCACTAATTTCTTTGCCTCATCTATCTCTTCCACAATATCTTTTCCCACTTTCTCTTTCCCATCTAATATTGACAATATAATATATACAAATATATGATTATTTTAATATTTTTGAGTTAGTAATTTACATAAGCAAGATAATAATAATAATAATAATATTAATAATAATAATAATGAAACAAAATAAAAAACAAAACGAAATAAAAAATTCTAGAAGGATTAGTTTTTGTGGTTAAAATTTTAGGTACATACCATGTGTATAGTTACAGGACATAATAGATCCAACTTTTCCCTAAGCACCTTCATGTAGGTTAAAGTTTTGAATCTGAACTCATTCCAGAAATGTGATGACGTCTCTCTCTAATGATTTCATAGAACAAATCTCCATCAGATTTTATCTCAATTTGACAAACAAGTTTTCCAGTTGAGCATTTTTCCATGTTTTCAGATTATTGTTCAATAATGAAGAATTTCAAGAAAATGAAGGAACTAGGAGGGATGATTTTAGAGTGATAAAAGAAATTGCTATGGAACTTCTTGCACACCCTCCCCCTATTTATAGTGAATTAAGGCTATAGAATTCGGGTTGCAAATTGGTTTTGGTTTTTTTTTCCTCTCTAAAATATGACTTAAACTTAAATTTTTTTTCAAATAATAAATAATAATACTATCAATTAAATAATACTTTTTTATCAAATTCTAAATAAATAAATAATCTTTGTAATTTATAAATTAATATATATATATATATAACTAAGTAATATTATTTTTAAAATTTAACAATATTATTCGTCTAACAATATTATTTCACTGAGCATTAGACTAGATAATAGAGTAATCAATACAAGTAGTCATCCCTTCATTTGAAACGGTAGTTCAAATTTCTTAATATAAATATGCAGAATTTCCATCAAATTTGCCTTTTGTTCATGAATTAGGGCTATAGAATTCGTGTTGCAAATTGTATTATTTAAAAAAAAAAATATTATTTTCCCCTACAACTAGACTTAAAGTTAGGTATCTCTCTAAGCGATACTACTATCAATTAAGTCATACTTTCTTATCAAGTTCTAAATAAAGAAATAAATTTTATATTCATAAATTAATATATATATATATATATATATATATATATATATATATGTATGTAATACTATTTAGAATTTTAAAATATTATTCACCTAACAATATTATTTCACTAATACGAGTAGTCATTCCTTTCTTTGAAAGGTTAGCTCAAATTTCTTAATATAACTATGCACAATTTCCTTCAAATATTACTTTTGTTTGTGAATTAGGGCTATAGAATTCGGGTTGCAAATTGTATTTTTTTAAAAACATTTATTTTCCTATACAACTTAACTTAAAGTTAATAATCTCTCAAAATAATAAATAATATTACTATCAATTAAGGTCATATTTTCATATAAAGTTCTAAGTAAAGAAATAATCTTTATATTTATAAATTTATATATATATATATATATATATAAGTAATAGTATTTTTAGAATTTTAAAATATTATTCACCTAACAATATTATTTCACTAATACGAGTTGTCATTTCTTCCTTTGAAAGTTTAGCTCAAATTTCCTAATATAACTATGCACAATTTCCTTCAAATATTACTTTTGTTTGTGAATTAGGGTTAAAGAATTCTGGTTGCAAATTGTATTATTTAAAAAAAATTATTTTCCTCTACAACTTGATTTAAAGTTAATAATCTCTCGGAATAATAAATAATAGTACTATCAATTAAGTCATATTTTCGTATCAAATTCTAAGTAAATAAATAATTTTTATATTCGTAAATTATTATATATCTATTATTTCACTAATTAATACGAGTAGTCATTCCTTCCTTTGAAAGGTTAGCTCCAATTTCCTTATATAACTATGGACAATTTAATATGACTTTTGTTTGTTAATTAGGGTTATAGAATTCGGATTGCAAATTGTTTTTCTTTATTTTTAAATTTATTTTCCATCTACAACTTGATTTAAAATTAATAATCTTTGCGAATAATAAATAATCTACTATTAAATATGTTATACTTTCTTATCAAGTTCTAAATAAAGAAATAGTCTTTATATTCATAAATTAGTATATATATATATATATAAAAGTAATTTACAATATTATTCACTTAAAAATATTATTTCACTAATACGAGTAGTCATTCCTTTCTTTGAAAGGTTAGCTCCAATTTCCTTATATAACTATGCACAATTTCCTTCAAATATAAATTTTGTCAAGTCATAAAATATAACTATGAATCTCTCAATAAATTTTTTTAATTAAATAATATTAATCTTTTTTATGCCAATATCTATTATAATGTTAAATATTAATTAATATCATTATTATATAAGAAGAATTTTTTTTTTAAAGAAAATTATTACCAAGGCAAACTACCTTATTGTACTAAAAAAATATATATGTGGCAATATTAATTTATGCTTCTCTTTTGGGGTAGTTGAAACCTACCACATTAGTTTTTTCTTTTTATTCTTTTTTGGTACAAGTCGAAATTTCATTAAATAACAAAAGAGGAACACATTGTCTGTGACATCGTTATTGAAAGCATCTAAAATATAAGAGGGGGATTGCTGTAAATTGAAAGAGTCATTTCCATTTTATGGTAACAAATCAGCCACTGCATTTGCTTCTCTGAAGACATGGCTACATTTGTAGTTTTGGAATCGAAGTAGGAGACATCTGCAATCATGTAAAAGAATACATAGATTAGGAGGGACAATTATTTTTACCAGTGATTTAATTAATACCTTTGAGTCTGAATTTATTTCCAAATGTGTGATTCTGTTGAGTCCTTTTGGTTAATGCTTGTGTTGTAATTGTTGGAATGTAATGCATTTGTGATATATTGGCATTCTTACTAATAACATGGAATGGATGAAGTGAAATGTTTGGTTGAAATGGTATACATGATTAATCATGGTAATTAACTGGGACTGATGGAAGCAATGGTTGGTGGCCTATTGCATGGGCAATGGTGGAGCAGGAGGCCACAGAATAGTGGATGTGATTTTTTCAATTGTTGGCTGCTCATCTTGAAATACCAAATCAAGGGTTTCTTTTTTACATTTATTTCAGATAGACAAAAGGTAATTTACTTTTACTTATGTAAAATTCAAGGGAACATATTACTCAGCAATTAATTGTTTTCTTTTTGTTTGCAGGGATTGGATGCTTCTTTAGTTGAGATTTTAACAAATGATGACCATAGATATTGTGTTAATCATTTGTACTGCAATTTCAAGAAAAAACATTGAGGAAATTTTTTGAAAGACGAGCTATTGAACATACCTAGAAGAATCAGCAATCAAATGTACGACAATGCTATGTATGACATGCAAGAATATGACAACGAAGCGTGAAAGTGGATTGTCAACAGACCTAAACCAGAACATTGGGTAAAAGCATTCTTTCCTTGTCATATTAGGTCAGATATGATATGTAATAACCTTTGTGAGTCCTTTAATGCTTTCATTCTAGAAGTTAAAGACATGCCTATTATTTCGATTCTAGAAGGTATTAGGGAATTACTTCTGGAAAGGATTCAAATTTGAAAGTGTTGGATGATGAGAAAACCTAGTAGTACTTGTACACCAAAAATTAGAGAAAAGATAGAGGAACAAGTTTTGTTTTATAGGAAATGAAAGCCATTGTGGAATGAACTTCACTCATATCAAGTGAAAGAACCTATTGATGAACAATTTATTGTTCATTTCAAAAAGAATACCCGCACTTGTGAGTTGTAGACCTTGACTGGTATCCCATGTGTCATGGCATGACAACATTACTTATGAAAAATATAAATTCTCATGATTTAGTTGATAAATGCTACTCGACAAACATAATTTGTAAATTGTATGACCATAGTATGTTTCCAATCAATGAAAAAAAATCTTTGTGACCAAAAGGTGAATGTGAGATCTTTGATCCACCAAGGGCATACAAACAGGCAAGGAGACCCAAAAAGCTGAGATAAAGGCAAATTTTTTAGACACAAGATGGAGGGAAGATGATAAGAAGAAGAATTATTATTCATTGGACAAAGTGCAAGGTAGTTGAACATAATAGATTAGGATGTCCACAGAACCAAAGTGAAGAAAATACCTAAAATTCATACCAAATACCTCCAGAGGCTCCAACTTGAAAGAGAAGATCAAATAGACAAGATGTTCATCAAAAGAAGGTATTTCTAATTGCAGTATTTTGTACTCATGTCCTGTCATTTAAATCTAACTCATGTCTTGTTTATTTCTTGTAGTCAATGACAAGATTTATTGTTCGAGCTACACATGAAATAGAGCAAGAAAATGTAGCTCAACGTGAAACTGAATTTGTTGCAGCAAGTGGCACTGGAGCTAAAGAATTTGGAATTTAGGGCTTACTAAATAGTGTTGATAATTTGTTAAGCATGATTCAAAGAAGTAGAGCTACAACAAATCCCAATGATGATATACAGGCAGACCTAGATGTTCAAGAAGAAAGTAGATCTTGAAGAAATTTAGCTAATTTGCAGGGCCAAGGAACAAGAAGAAAGACAAGAAAAAGCACTGCAACCACATCATATGAAGAATTTGGTGAAGCCGGGTTAGGTGATGGTAGACAAAAAAAAATCAGTATTCTTAAAGAAGGGAAGGGGAAGGGTAAGGGGAAGGAGAAGGAAAAGAGGAAGGTAAATATATAATGAATCTATGTATGGGTTTGTCAGACAATAAATATTTGTAATTTTTTGTTAATACTTTGACAACACAAGGAACGAAATCTTTTTGTTAATTGCACAATTAAATTGTTGCTTTGAATATATACGTGAAATGGATGAGTGATCTTGTAATCTCTCTCCTTTGTTGATGGACCCATTAAAAATAATATTATAAAGACAAGTTCAAATTATAAATTTATTTTGTGTTAATCCACTAACATGAATGTTGTAATGAAGAATATATTATAAATGATATTTGGATAAGTTTATAAATATTCCTAAGCAATATTGAAAGAAATAGTTTGTTTATGTGCCAAAATAATAGTTTTCGCCTTATTATACTTCGTTTATCTCAAAGAAATTTAGTTTATTTTATTTTTTCACTTATCTATAATGTTTGTTTGACCCTTATAATTTGACTAATAAGAGAATGCCAGATGTCCCAAATTCTGGTGCCTTGACATATATGATCTCTTACATTGTGCTATGAATCCACATTTTAATTTATTTGTTACATTAGCTACTAGTTAAAATTAAGTATACAATCATTAAATTTATATGGAACATATCATAGTATATCCAAGTATCACATCAACCCGTATATCTAAGTATAAAATCATTAGCTACAACATTGCGTAGTCTCTACTAACATATCATATCAACCCGTATATCCAAGTATCAAAGTATCCATGGTCTCCCATGAACCATGACAACTTAGCCTGATAATCAAAGTACCATAAAGAAGCTTTATTTGTTATGCATGTAATTAAAAGATGGGTCCATCAAAAGTTATCTTGATTTCGTCCTTTTAAGTAATGTTTATTTCTTTTAGTGTCAATTTATCTCTCTAACATAGCATCAGAGCAAGTGGCTAAGTTGAACAATGGAAACTAAGTTCAATACACGAGTAGTAGGAGTCACTTGTAGAATCCCAAACTTTCATTGATTGATCTTGGGTTGAGGCCTATTATGTTTGAGCATGCCCTAGCAAGGACGTTAGGTCTTAGAGGGGTCATTGTGATACTAGTACCACATCGATAAGTGAAGTAAATGTGTAATACTATATTATAATGAGTCTAAGTACTCATAATTAAATCGAAGTATCTCTTTTAGTATAATGAGGACAACACCAAATAGTTGAGCGTGAATGTTGTCAGTATAAACTAATTAAGGAAACAAAATATTTCACGTAGAAACCAAGAAAACTATATTAACGTGTCCTTTGTCTAAGTAAAATATTTTGTTTCCATAATTAGCTTTCTTCCTAATCATATTTCACCCATATAAAGTCTGGCTTTATATAAACTATTTCCATTAAAAGTCTTTAAAATATTGTGATACGTCATCTAAAGTAAGTAAATTAACTTATATGAGCCACAATTCGACATATTCTACCAGTGTAAAGTCCATCTTTAGATATTTTTGTTCTAAACTAAAATCCATCAATGTTGTGATTCCTACATGGTTAGTAAATTAACTTATTTGGTTCATCTCTTGACATATTTTGCCAATAGAAGTCCTTTTAGAGAATATTTTCCAAATATGATCCATTCAATATTGTGATTCTTTATTCCACATACATTGTAAATAAATTAATTGATTTGCTTCCTCTTTAAATATAATGTTGCATTATAAAGTCCCTCTTTAGAGAACTTTTTTGCCAACAAGTGACCTTCAATGTTTTGAAATAAAATCTCACATACATTGTGATATAGCCAGACTCCGAAGCTTCTAGATCGTTTTTCTCTCAGACTCTCAAAACTTTCTTTGGCTTTCAAAAAATTATTATTTGCCATCGAAGGAGTATTCATAGTTTTATGGGTTTTTCTCATTTATTTAAATATTTTATCCTTTTTTAGGGGAGATACTATATACAAGATTGTCTGGATCTTTATGATATGATATAATAATTAACATAATAATTGGAAAGGTTATTGTGTGGGGGGTATATTTGTACATATACCATAAGCACTTTTTTATTTGAAAAAACAATCAATGATGAGGTGCGGGAAGAAATAATGGAAGTCGTATTAAGGTATAGGGGTGCGGCTTGAAGAAAGGGATCCGGGGATAGTTGTGGAGAGCCTGGTGGCAAAAGTGTGTGTGACCAATACGTGAAAGATATTAGCCAGAAGTGTAGGTAGACGTTATGTGAACGACGAATGTCGAGCATAATGTGAAGTTGCGGGACGGTGTAAGGGATCCGGGTGAAGAATGTGTTTGGGGTGTTGGGGGCATTCGGGGTATATGAAGAATGAGGTGTCGTTGGGCTGAGAAGATGCAGGTTAGTGAATGAATGGTTATTTCAAAAATTGTGCAAAACGTGTATCGGGGCGTAATGATAATTCTTGATATTTGTGTGGAGGTGAAAAGATGTGTTTGACGCTTCGATGGAACAAATAGTGCATCGCGAGGTTCTGTTGGATATGTGAGGTGTGCGTGGGTGCGTGGATGCGCGTGCGAACGCAAAACTTAATGAAATGGAGTTGAGCGAGGAATTTGGGGTCCGGTGTATTAGACTTGTATAGCACATAAAGGAAAAATTTAGAAAGAGAAGGAATTTTGTTTTCGTCTTTTGCTTGTGAAATTTAGTGTGTTCTCTCGCAACAACTACGTTCTCTACTGTGTGTTTCTGTTTGATTGCTGTGACTTTGTTTGGTTCTATTTGGTGTGAGATGTGGACTGGAATTGGGTGTGAAAAACAACGGTTGCTGTGCTGATGTGGCATGTATCGGGTAAATGGATTTAAAGCGGTCATTTTGTTTTGGTATTGAAATGTATGTGATATATGTTGGTCACGATTAGTTGTTGAACAATATAAATTTGGTGTGCATTATTTGGGCATATTGTTGGGCATGTGTGGCATTTGTTGTAGGATATCGTACTTGGTCTATATCTGTTTATGTATGCAGATGCTGAATTTGGGGTTTTGACTAAGGGTTGTGAATCAAGGGTTGTGTTGTAATTGATGATAAACTATTAATAATCTTAAAGATCGCTATTAACAATTGAATACATTGTTCTTTTGAATGTATTGCTTGTGTTCTATTTCTTTTGTGTGAAACTTTGCTTGGAATTGCTTAGCTAAAACATGGCTCCTCGACGAATTTCAGGTATTGTTTAGTTTCTTTGCACTTTCTGGCCTAGGACTTAGGTTAGAAAATGGTTTGTTCTAGAGAAAGGTTTGAAAATAAGTTCGTCTAAACATACGGTTTTAGTGAGTAGGCAAGAATGATCGTCTGAGAGGTCATTAGGTTTTGAGGAACGGGTAGAGTGGATGGGTATGGTAGGGGCATCCGGAGACTGAGATGCAAGTGTGATGTGTAGGATGGACGGGGAGGAGTTCTTTTTCCCATTGTTAGACGAGAAGGATGTTGGTTCCGGAATGGCCTACAGGAGGAAAAAGGCAAATTCCAGGATTATGAGTTTGTGAAGAAAAAGAAAGTACTTACTTGATTGTCTGAATATTAGAGCAACATTACCAGATGGGATGGGACTGAAAGAAGGCCAGCCGGCAAGTCACGTTCCTATTTCCACAAATACAAATTTGTTTAGGAAAATTAAAATTAATAACCAAAACTAATATCAATATTAAGACTATAATAAAGAATTATTTATTAAAATTGTTTTAAAACAGCATTAGAAAAACAGTTTTCATTCTTCTCCATTTTACTGAGCTTACTATAAAACTACTGTCCTTTATAAAACCCCCCAAAAACAATTTTAAAAAAAATTAGTTCAGATAATCATGCATGTATCAATTCTTTAGTTTCTTGTATTGAACTTTAAAAAAACCTTGATAATTAAATTCAAGAAAAAAAAAGAAGAAAGAACCTAAAAATCTTTGTGAGTTATAGTATTGAAGTCGTGAAGCAAGAAATGTTTGAGGGTTTTATTATAATGAAGGCCAATAAAAAGAAAAGAAATTAAAAGAAAATAGGAAAAAGAAAAAGAAGGAAAAGCGGACATACATGGTGAGTGAAGAAACTAACATCAAAGAACATAAACCCCAAATGAAGATTTTGAAAGAAAGTACCAAGAAATCAAACAAAGAGAGGTGATGAAATCAGAAAGAAAGAAAGAATGAAAACGAAATAAGGTATAATATACAAAGGGATCAAAACCCCGGAATGGCCAATCGAAGGAAAAAGGCAAATTCCAGGATTATGAGTTTGTGAAGAGGAAGGAAGTACTTACTTGATTGTCTGAATATTAAACCAACATTACTAGATGGGATGGGACTGAAAGAAGGCCAGCCGGCAAGTCACGTTCCTATTTCCACAAACACAAATTTTTTAGGAAAATTAAAATTAATAACCCAAACTGATATCAATATTAAGACTAGAATAAAGAATTATTTATTAAAATTGTTTTAAAAGAGCAATAGAAAAATAGTTTCCACTCTTCTCCATTTGACTGAGCTTACTAAAAAATTATTCCCCTTTATAAATCCCCCAAAAAAAAAGAAAAAAAAATTAGTTCAAGTTACCATGCATGTATCAATTCTTTAGTTTCTTGAATTGAAAGATAAAAAAAAACTTGATAATTAAATTAAAGAAAAAAAAAGAAGAAGAAAGAAACTAAAATCTTTGTGAGTTTTAGTATTCAAGTTGTGAATCAAGAAATGTTTGAGGGTTTTATTATAATGAAGGCCAATAAAAAGAAAATAAATTAAAAGAAAATAGGAAAAAGAAAAGGAAGGAAAAGCGGACATACATGGTGCGTGAAGAAACTATCGTCAAAGAACATAAACCCCAAACGAAGCACTGTAGAGAAAATTCCAAGAAATCAAACCAAGAGAGGTGGTGAAATTAGAAAGAAAGAAAGAATGAAAATGAAATAAGGTATAATATGCAAAGAGATCAAAACCCTAATTTATTTATTTTTTGGGGTTAGGGATGATGAAAACAGAGAATCGGTGATATTTATAAATATCATAACAACATTTTGGGGGTTTTGACTAAAGGTTGTGAATGAAGGGTTGTGTTGTAATTGATGATAAACTGTTAGTAATCTTAAAGATGGCTATTAACAATTGAATACATTGTTGTTTTGAATGCAATACTTGTGTTCTATTTCTTTTGTGTGAAACTTTACTTGGAATTGCTTTGCTAAAACATGGCTCCTCGGCGAATTTCAGGTACTGTTTAGTTTCTTTGGACTTTCTGGGCTAGGACTTAGGTTAGAAAACGGTTTGTTCTAGAGAAAGGTTTAAAAATGAGTTCGTCTAAATATACAGTTTCGGTGAGTGGGCAAGAATCATCGTCTGACAAGTCATTTGGTTTTAAGGAACGAGTAGAGTGGATGGGTCCGGTAGGGCCATCTGAAGACCGAGATGCGAGTGTGATGTATAGGATGGATGGAGAGAATTTTTTTTCCCATTATTAGATGAGAAGGATGTTGATTACGTAATGGTCTATTGGAGGAAAAAGACAAATTCTAAGATTATGAGTTTGTGAAGAGGAAGGAAGTACTTACTTGATTGTCTGAATATTAGACCAACATTACCCGATGGGATGGGACTGAAAGAAGGCCAGCCGGCAAGTCATGTTCCTATTTCCACAGACACAAATTTGTTCAAGAAAATTAAAATTAATAACCCAAACTGATATCAATATTAAGACTAGAATAAAGAATTATTTATTAAAATTGTTTTAAAATAGTATTAGTAGAACAGTTTCCACTCTTCTCCATTTTACTAAGCTTACTATAAAACTATTCTCCTTTATCAAAACCCGCAAAAAAAATTAAATAAAAATTAGTTCAGATTACCATGCATGTATCAATTCATTAGTTTCTTGAATTGAAAGATAAAAAAAACTTGATAATTATATTCAAGAAAAAAAACGAAGAAGAAAGAAACTACAATCTTTGTGAGTTTTAGTATTGAAGTCGTGAATCAAGAAATATTTGAGGGTTTTATTATAATGAAGGCCAATAAAAAGAAAAGAAATTAAAAGAAAATAGGAAAAAGAAAAGGAAGGAAAAGCGGACATACATGGTGAGTGAAGAAACTATCATCAAAGAACATAAACCCCAAATGATGATTTTGAAAGAAAGTACCAAGAAATCAAACAAAGAGAGGTGATGAAATCAGAAAGAAAGAAAGAATGAAAACGAAATAAGGTATAATATACAAATGGATCAAAACCCTAATTTATTTATTTTTTGGGGTTAGGGAAGATGAAAACAGAGAATCGGTGAATATTTATAACTATCATAACAACATTTTGGGGGATTTGACTAAGGGTTGTGAATCAAGGGTTGTGTTGTAATTGATGAAAGACTGTTAGTAATCTTAAAGATGGCTATTAACAATTGAATACATTGTTGTTTTGAATGCAGTGCTTGTGTTCTATTTCTTTTGTGTGAAACTTTGCTTGGAATTGTTTTGCTAAAACATGACTCCTCGGCGAATTTCAAGTATTGTTTAGTTTCTTTGCACTTTCTGGGCGAGGACTTAGGTTAGAAAACGGTTTGTTCTAGAGAAAAGTTTGAAAATGAGTTCTTCTGAACATAAGGTTTTGGTGAGTGGCCAAGAATCATCGTTTGAGAGGTCATTAGGTTTTGAGGAACGGGTAGAGTGGATGGGTTCGATAAGGGCATCCAGAGACCGAGATGCGAGTGTGGTGTGTAGGATGGAAGGGGAGGATTTCTTTTTTCCATTATTAGACGAGACGGATGTTGGTTTCGGAATGGCCTATCGAAGGAAAAAGGCAAATTCCAGGATTATGAATTTGTGAAGAGGAAGGAAGTACTTACTTGATTGTCTGAATATTAGGCCAACATTACCAGATGGGACGGGACTGAAAGAAGGCAAGCCGGCAAGTCACGTTCCTATTTCCAGAAACACAAATTTTTTAGGAAAATTAAAATTAATAACCCAAACTGATATGAATATTAAGACTAGAATAAAGAATTATTTATTAAAATTGTTTTAAAAGAGCATTAGAAAAATAGTTTCCACTCTTCTCCATTTGACTGAGCTTACTAAAAAACTATTCTCCTTTATAAAACCCCCCAAAAAAAAAGAAAAAAAAATTAGTTCAGGTTACCATGCATGTATTGAAAGATAAAAAAACCCCCCAAAAAAAAGAAAAACTATTCTTTAGTTTCTTGAATTGAAAGATAAAAAAAACTTGATAATTAAATTAAAGAAAAAAAAAGAAGAAGAAAGAAACTAAATATTTGTGAGTTTTAGTATTGAAGTTGTGAATCAAGAAATGTTTGAGGGTTTTATTATAATGAAGGCCAATAAAAAGAAAATAAATTAAAAGAAAATAGGAAAAAGAAAAGGAAGGAAAAGCGGACATACATGGTGAGTGAAGAAACTATCGTCAAAGAACATAAACCCCAAACGAAGCACTATAGAGAAAATTCCAAGAAATCAAACCAAGAGAGGTGGTGAAATCAGAAAGAAAGAAAGAATGAAAATGAAATAAGGTATAATATGCAAAGAGATCAAAACCCTAATTTATTTATTTTTTGGGGTTAGGGAGGATGAAAACAGAGAATTGGTGAATATTAATAACAATCATAACAACATTTTGTGGGTTTTGACTAAAGGTTGTGAATGAAGGGTTGTGTTGTAATTGATGATAGACTGTTAGTAATCTTAAAGATGGCTATTAACAATTGAATACATTGTTGTTTTGAATGCAGTACTTGTGTTCTATTTCTTTTGTGTGAAATTTTACTTGGAATTGCTTTGCTAAAACATGGCTCTTCGGAGAATTTCAGGTACTGTTTAGTTTCTTTGGACTTTCTGGGCTAGGACTTAGGTTAGAAAACGGTTTGTTCTAGAGAAAGGTTTAAAAATGAGTTCGTCTAAATATACAGTTTCGGTGAGTGGGCAAGAATCATCGTCTGACAAGTCATTTGGTTTTAAGGAACGGGTAGAGTTGTTGGGTCCGGTAGGGGCATCTGAAGACCGAGATGCGAGTGTGTTGTATAGGATGGATGGAGAGGATTTTTTTCCCATTATTAGATGAGAAGGATGTTGGTTACGTAATGGTCTATTGGAGGAAAAAGACAAATTCTAAGATTATGAGTTTGTGAAGAGGAAGGAAGTACTTACTTGATTGTCTGAATATTAGACCAACATTACCCGATGGGATGAGACTGAAAGAAGGCCAGCCGGCAAGTCACGTTCCTATTTCCACAGACACAAATTTGTTCAAGAAAATTAAAATTAATAACCCAAACTGATATCAATATTAAGACTAGAATAAAGAATTATTTATTAAAATTGTTTTAAAATAGTTTTAGAAGAACAGTTTCCACTCTTCTCCATTTTACTAAGCTTACTATAAAACTATTCTCCTTTATAAAAACCCGCAAAAAAAAGTAAATAAAAATTAGTTCAGATTACATGCATGTATCAATTCTTTAGTTTCTTGAATTGAAAGATAAAAAAAACTTGATAATTATATTCAAGAAAAAAAACGAAGAAGAAAGAAACTAAAATATTTGTGAGTTTTAGTATTGAAGTCGTGAATCAAGAAATGTTTGATGGTTTTATTATAATGAAGGCCAAAAAAAGAAAAGAAATTAAAAGAAAATAGGACAAAGAAAAGGAAGGAAAAGCGGACATACATGGTGAGTGAAGAAACTATCATCAAAGAACATAAACCTCAAACGAAGAATTGCAGAGAAAATGCCAAGAAATCAAATTAAGAGAGGTGATGAAATCAGAAAGAAAGAAAGAATGAAAACGAAATAAGGTTTAATATGCAAAGAGATCAAAACCCTAATTTATTTATTTTTTGGGGTTAGGGAGGATGAAAATAGAGAATCTGTGAATTTTTTTAACTATCATAACAACATTTTATTAGAAATGGCGCTGATCCTACCATAGTACTTCAGTTTCCATAGAGTTCCAAGTTAGATAATTTTCCTTCAAAATTGAAATGCAAAAAAGAACATACACTAATGAGGTAATCAGATAACCAAAAAAAAAATTCAAGAGTATAAAGGGGAAACAAGAAGATGCACACCTCACAAAACTAATATGAACATTGAGACTCCGGTGAACTGCAGAACATCCAGACAAACTCATAATCATGTATAGGATGAAGTTGGTCTGGTTTGGAAGGAGTCGAAGACTGAGGGTTCTGAAGAGAAGGATAACCCCTAGGTGAACGCAATATAAAATGACAGTTTTAGAGTCTCAGATATTGGAAGGCATTCGGGAAATTTGTCACTTCCCGATAACATATTAGACATTTTGTCCAGAAGCTACACAACGAATTCATACGCCCCCTGCGGATTGTGTGATGACGTATGTGGCTCACCTTCGGGCAAGGTTGCTGTTCCCGCTACATCCTTTGTTCGTGGATATCTGCAAGTACTATCGGGTTCAGTTGGGGCAATGGATGCCGAATGTGATCCGGAGTACGGTTGGGTTCCTGATGGTCTGTTGAGCTTTTGATGTGAGTGCCTGTTGGAGTTATGGAGAAGGATGTATTATTTGTGTCAAAAGTGTACGACACTCCAAGAGAGTAGATTTTTCTATATTGCTTGTCGTAGCCCATGATCGTTAATACTGGGTCCCTCGAGCATTCATTCTTGAAAGAATGAATTTTTTTATGTAAAGCACCATAGTTTTGTGGACAATGACATTCTGTTGCCTTGGAACAATCGAAAAAGATTGAGCAATGATGTGCGAGAAGGGTATGGGTAGGACTATCATGATGCCGAGATTTTGAACAAGTATCGGTTTTAATTGTCCGTAGGAGAAGATTGGTCTAAAACTCTGATGAGACATGCGGGCCTCGAGTTTGATTATAGATTAGACATCTGAAAATTGAGTGTGTGGACCTAGGGAATCGGGGGAGGGGGTTTTCGTAATATATTATGTATGGATAGAAAATAACTAAGTGCTTTAGCCGAATGCTAACAACTATCTTGTATGTTTTGTCTGTGTTTGCAGGAAAGAATTTAGTGATGGAGATGGTGCAAAACTCTGAACAAACGGAAGAAGAAAACCACTGGTAAAATTAAAATACTTTCAGTTATGCATGACAAAGGGAGCTTTAGCCTTATTACCGGAACTCATAGGTATTATGGTATATGTACAAATATACCCCCACATAATAACCTTTCCAATTATTATACTAATTATTATATCATATTCAAAAGACCCCAACAATCTCGTATATAATATCTTTCCTGAAAAAGGATAAAATATTTAAATAAATGAATAAAGCCAAATAATATTCCTAGATGGCAAATAATAGTTTTTTAAGAGCCCAAGAACGTTTTGAGAGCGTGAGAGAAATGCAATCTAGAAGCCTCGGAGTCTGGATAGTCACTTTTGGTGGTTATCATTATCCATCCATTGCTAGCTCTCTCTCCTACTTCCATATATATATATATATATGAATGGGCTTAGTTTGATGTTTTTATATTATTTTTCTGCTATTGTTTTCTCATGACATTGATTTTTCTCTTTGAAGATTCTCCAATTTGTTTGCAAATCGCGGTATCTATCTTTCTTATAAGGGGAGATACTATATAGAAGATTGTCGAAATCTTTTAGATATGATATAATAATTAATATAATAATTGGAAAGGTTATTGTGTGGGGGTATATTTGTACATATACCACATTGCAAGTAAATTAGCCAATTTTATTGTTCTTGAAATATATTGTCCCAACATTAAGTCCCTCTTAATGGATGACTATTTATTAGACATCCACTAAATTTAATGAATTTAGTAGATTCAGAATATAAAAAAAAATAAATTGACAAATTTCATTCTTTAAATTATATATATTTGTGATTTCATCTCTTTTTAAAATTTATATATAATTTCATTCTTTATCTTTATAATTTTAGTAAATTTTATCATTTCTATAAATTTATTAATGGTTAACTCTTGATCAATTTTTTTTTTAAATATTATTCATTGAATTAAAGGGATGAAAATGTCCAAACTTTAGTTTACTTGGATTTTTGGGAATAATTTGATATTTTCTTCTCAATATTCAATGGTATTCTTCTTCTTCCTTTTTTTTTTTTTTTCCTTCTACTTCTTTCCTTCCTCTTCTTCTCATTCTTTTAATCAAAAGCAATAGGAAATTTTGAATGAGGGATTGACAGCTAGTTGATGATTTTTTATGGAAGATTTCGTTACTCATGAAGCTGGGATTCAAGCAATTTTCTATTAAAATAATACCACACTATTTTGCTTAAGAGGTGGGTGTGTTTATCTTTCTAAAATATATTTCTATTTTTTATTTATTCGCGGAATACTGTTTGCAATTTGTAGATCAAATGATGCTTTCTGTAAATTGAATCTCGAGTAAAAGAAAAAAATTATTATTTATATAAAAATTGTATTCACTTTGTTTATAAAATAATTATTTCACGAATAAAAAAAAAGTCAACTAAAATTTTGATGGCAACTCGTGTCCCCGTCCCCTGTGCAAATTTTAAATATGACGTCCTGGCTCCTAACCAGAAGAAAAATAAGAAGGAAAGAAATTAGAAAGAAGAAAAGGAAAAAAGGAGGAAGACTGTGGAGATGAAAAATGTAAGTTATTTCTATGAAATCCAAGTGAATTGATATTTTTATCCTTTTAATATAATTATTAATTTTTTAAAAAAAATTAATTAATTGTTGAACATCAATAAATACAGAAACCATGACATTTGCTAAAATTATAAAGATAATAAACAAATTTAAATAAAATTTTTTTAAATGGATGAAATTACAAAAATTATACAATTTAATGAATGGAATTTGCCGAATTAATAATTATATTTTAATGTATTGCAAAAGTTAAATCTAGTTTTTTAGGGGAGGGGGTATTTAGCTTAGTCCATGAAAGATTAATTCATTTCTCAATTTATTGTTTATATTTATACTCTTTTACAATTAAACATTTTACCCTTTGGAAATTCATTCATTTCTTAAAGTATTTGTAATTAAGAATAATCTTTGTAAAGTATACACAAGGAATAATTATAATTAATATAAAAAGTAATAGTTTGGTGAATAATATTTATTATGTATTATAATACAAAAAACAATTTATATATATATATATACAAATCCATTAAAGAACAAAGTCTACAATGAACCCATATATCAACAAGGTTTGCATTTTATTCATAATATATTACAATACAAACATTAGCAAACCATTTTCATTCAAGCGACAAGTAGTAGTCATGACTTTTTTCCTATTTTCACTTGATATTGTGAGTCTCGATATCTTTAGTAACATTGACACACAATTTCATTAGACTGTTAGGGTCTTCAACATTAGAATGTTTCTTCTCGTATTCAAAAGTATAGGTTACAAGATTTTTTCCACCTCCAGTGTCCACGTGAATAGTTATATAGAACTGTCTTGTAAAATTCCAATAAATCTCCTTCAACCACTTTGAATTTTACCAGTTTTTTTGCCTCGTCTATAACTTCCACAACCTTTTATACCACTTTTGATTTTTCCTCTGTATCATTAAATATAAATTTATATACTATAAATATTTTCAAACACACAAATATATATATATTGAAATACTGTTATTAAATTGATTATATATACACGTATTAGATACTTACCATGTGTATAGTTCTAGACAATCAATGATCCAACTTTTCCCCATTGACCATCATGCAGAGCACAACTTTGGATATGACTTGGACTCATTGAAGAAATCTGATGAGGTCTATCTTTGACAATTGTATGAAATAAATCTCCATCAATTTTTATCTCTGTTTGAGAAACTAGCTTTCCAGTTAAGGATTGTTTAGCCATACTTAGAAGAGAAGGATGGAGATATGATAGTGAAGGAAATTATTCTTGCGGGATTCCTTTTCTATATGATAGGAATATCGGAACCCTGCATTTTTTAGTACTTTTTTTTTTAAAAAATTATTATTAGATTTTTTGTTTTCTTGTCACCCATCGGATAACCACAACACCGCATATTTAACTATATATAGCAGTTACGTACCCTTGAAACAATGTGCTTCGTATCTTTCTAAAAACACAACTCCTTTCCAAGATCAAATACAAACAACAATGAATTCTTGTATTCATAGAGAGATAAGATCAATTTTACTCTTAAGGACTATTATTATTATTATTTTTATAAATTGTTTTTTTGCACGAAGTGTCGTAGATAATGGGATGACATTTTAAATTAATGCACATTTACACTAATCTGTGTTTGAGTCAGATTTGTTTTTTGCGGTAGAAAGATCTAATCACAAATTTTAAACAGTTGCATATATGGTTAAGAATTGAACCCTTACTAACTCATTTAGCCCTTGTGATTATTATGAATTGTTGTATTCATAGAGAGAGAAGATCAATCATGAAGTCAAATGAAAATTAAGGATTTTGCCTTTCACCCCTTTTTTTTTTTCAATGGAAAACTCTTTGCCCTAATTGTTTGGCAAGTAACATTTATGTTAAACAATTCAATTAAATTTAAATGGGGAAGCCATAAACAAACAAGGATCATAATATGATAATTTAATTAATCAAATTATATGCATGACATAATTATAAAACTATAGTAAAGGATAGAAAAATACTAACTTGGAGATTCCATACCATTTTCTAATATTCAAACAATCCCTAACTGTTTTTCTATACCAAATATTCATAATACTTCAGATCACCCTTTTGATGATATATGGATTTATTAAAGATTGGTTCTTTAACACTTTTACAAGATAGAGTTATTATTATTTTTTTCCAAAACAGAAAAGCAATGGGAAAACCCTAACCATTTTGAAAAATATATATTCTTTTATAACTTTATGTCATATTTTTTCCAACTACGGAAAATATCCTCAAACAGTAACATTTTGATGAATTGGTATAGAAAGATTTACAAAAATATATTTTAAATTTTTTATTTTTAAAATGAAAATCTAGTACTAGATCCAACATCCTGAAAAGAAAATAATTCGAACTTAATGATCTTATTTTCTCTAATACCAATTCTTGACTCAATCTTCACAAAACTATTTATTCATTTTTTTTAGTGTTAGAAAACCCATTGTGTACCCATTAAAATATTTATTTAAAATAACAAAAATATAAATTTATTACTAATTATACATAGATATATCAATAAAGTATAGCTGAGTTGGTAACAATTTCTCGAAATATAATGTTTCAAATATAAAAATTAAAATTTACATATAGATATATGTATCGTATTTATTACAATGCCGAATCTAATCAAAAGGAAAACGTACTAATACATAGGAAAGAAAAGATGCATTTTATTCACAATATAATATATAGGTATAATCTAACCATTGCAAGCCACGAATTGTACTATTTGTTTAATTTATTTCAATAAATCTTTGTAAGTTTATGAACTAATTATATATTTAAGGTTATTATATTTAATTATATTTTTATTAAAGTGATGTAGTCAAGATTGATTAGTATGTATAAAAAATACGTATGAATTCCTATATATAGATGCCTTATTCTTAATCGGTTAGTGAGATATATGTCAACATACTATTGAGAAATTTCTATTATATATTTAGTTAGTAGAAAACTTTTAATTCCAATGAATCACTTATAATCTCTTACTTATAAATATTCCAAAAACATCAAAAATTAATTCGAAAAGGTCAAGTAAAACTTTAAGATTATTAAAACTTTTAGGGTTTATTTAGGTAGCTTTTTTTAAACTTTAATTAATTAATTGTTTGATAATCAAACATAATTATTTCATTTAAAGAATGGAATTTATATTTTATAGTATCAGAGTTTATATATGTTTGGGTGTTCAATTCAATTAGGTTTTTTATTATGAATTTATTAATATGTTTTTTATTTTTGGGACACTTTTTCTCTATTTGAAATTTAAGAATTTAAAATATTAAGTTTTGATTCATAATTTTCCTCGTAAAAATATATATGTTTTTTATTTATTTATTTATTATTAATTTTTTTTTTTTTTTGCTACGGTTCTTATGAGTCTTTTTATTTTTATTTGTACTTTATTCTTTAGATGAGGCAAACATAGTGTTATCTTTTGGGTGATATGTCTACATATATATATCCTTCTTTTTTATTTTCATATATTTATGCGGGAGAACTTTTTTTTGTTTTATATGTATATATATTTAAAGAATTTGTGAATTTATAATATATTCTTATATGTTTATAAAATATATAATAAATCAAATAATGGTAACTTTTATTGTATGAAGGGAAATAAAGATGCGTGGTAAAATTTATAAATTACAAGGCATCTAAAAGAGATTTAAGGGGAGATAAAGCTGAGTTTGAAATGCAGTAATAGTCGTATGGATGAGTTTTATATATACTATAAATTGTCTTAATTGTTAAATTTTTTCTATATATTAAGTTAATTTGAAACATTTATGTTTATTTTGATGATGTGGTGAAAAGTCAAAGATCAAATAGAATTTGACTTAAAAGACTTTCCATATTTATAATGCCTATTTGTGTCCATTATTATTATTATTACTATCACTATTATTATTATTAATTATTATTAATTATTAATTATTGATAAAATTATTTTTTATTTTCCCTAGGATTTTATTTATTTAAGTTTTTAATTTATATTGAAAATAGTTAATATTATAACTAGGGATATTTCCACACAGAACCCATATGCAAAAATGAATTAGTAAATAAGAAAAATGAATTGTGAGGGATGACTGCCTAAGCTTTGATTTAGTTCACGAAGGATTTTAAAATTAATTTCTAGTTCATCACCAACACAATTTTTCAAATTTTAAATTTAATTCATTTTAATCGTTCAATATTTATATCCCTTAATTAAATGTTCAAGAAATTTTACTTGATTTTTTTTGAAACTTTTTTATTGAATTGAGTTAAAATTTTATCATTTAGAATGAATTTCAATTTTATACAATTTTGTGGTTCCATAAGTTGCTTTAATTTTATCACATATTTTCTAATAAATTTGAATTAATTATTTGGTGTTTGTATACTATATCTTTTTTTTGTTTAATAGAATTCTAGTGGCCCCAAATAAATAATTTGTGTGAAATCTTCTATTTCATTTCTTGCAACCTCTTTCACTACAAATATATTATAAATTATATCTCTTAAATCACCAATAAAAATATGCATTAAGGAGAATGCTTCTAGAACATATATATAAATAAATATATATATATATTTATTTATTTATTTATTTATTTATATAAAATGAAATAAGTTTATTGATAATTATAAATATATAACTTTTATTTATTACAATATCAAAACAAGGTACAACACATAGAAAACTAAGTACAATGTAAAGCTTTCATATCAAACGCAACTGGTACTTCAGCAAGCTTTGTATTTTATTTAAAATATATTATATAGATAAAGCAAAGCATAACAAGCCACTAGTAATGTAGGTCTTCAATTAAGGTTTCCTTTTAGATGGTGAGTCTCAATATTTTTAGTAACGTGGAGAACGAACTCCATAAAAGTGTGAGGGTCTGGAACATTAGGATTTTTCTTCTCATATTCCAAAGTCCAAGTTACAAGGTTGTTCTCACCTTTTGTATCCACATGAACAATTGCACTGAACTTGTTGTACAACTCTCTTAGATCTCCTTCAATTACATTGAATTTCACCAATTTTTTTGCCTCATCTATTTCTTCCACAATCTCTTTTGCTACTTTCTTCTTTCCCTCTGTACATTAAGGAATATATATTTACATGTATCGTGATTATTTTTTGGATAAATTAAACAATTTCGTCTTTCTCAATAAAAAAAAAGTACGCAATATTTTTACACAATCTTAAAACATAAATTAAGAAAAATAAAAAATAAGAAAAATAAGTTGAGGAAAAATAAGTATTTCAAACATAAAACTTCAGCACACATGCATGCAGTGGTTGAAGGCAAAAGACAAACATATACGGCTGCATTGAAACTACGAATTAAAGAAACAATAAAACACACACACACACAGATATATATATATATATATATATGCATATATGTATGCATATACCCATATCCATGGAAGATCATAAATTATTATTTAAATGAAGAGTTAATATTCTGAGGACCGTAACTATTATATATTATGTACATTACCATGTGTATAGTTCCAAAAGATGACAGATCCAACGTTTCCCCAATCACCCTTATGCAAATCACAGCCTTGGATCTTATCTGGGCAAATCCCTGAAATGTGATGTGGTTTGTCTCTGAAGAGTTCATGAAAAACATCTCCATCCGACTTTATCACAATTTGAGAAACCAACTTTCCAGTTAAGAATTTATTAGCCATATTTTCAGTAATCAAGAACTTCAAGAGAATGAAGGAGATAGGTAGGATGGATGATTTGAGAGTGAAGAATGCTTTGATGTGGAAATACTTAAACTCCCTCCTGCTATTTATAATAGGAGTAGCCATCCTCAGCTTTCCATAATTTGTGTAGGTCTTTATTTTATTATTTTTTTTTTTTAAAAAAAATTCCCCTTTAACCATTAACTATAGCAAATACACATCAAAGAAAACAAAGGGTAGATTGTGGAAAATTGGATGAACCATTATTAGTTGAAAAAATGAGTTCTTTCAAATACTTTTTTATAAAATTTTTAATACTTGAGATTATATTCTCTGTACATAATAGGTTAGTTGAAGACATTCATATTCATTCTCTACTCTTCTCTTAACGACCAAATCACTTATTCCACCATACTCCATCAATGACAATTTATAAATTTTAATATAAGTTGAATATGAGGAAAAGAAATTTATTACGCAAAAGTTTGAATCAATTACGCCACCTACTTTCATTGGATTTGACAGAGAAGCTCTTCTTATTTATAGGATAATTATTTTCTATTGATTAGAATACTATTTTCTAATTTGATTAGAATTAAAAATAATAATAATAAAAGGCAATTTTGTAATCTCTCTATATATATAGACATAGTTTAGAAACATTAATAATAATTTCATAATCAGAATAGTATCTGTAATATGTTTTCCATATGAATAAAAATAAGGCTCGTACCTCTTTTTACCCGTAGATATAGCTATTTTATCGATAATAAACTACATAATTTTGTATGTTTGAATATTTTTACTATTTATTATTTTTTTCACATATATCATAACTTACTTTTGTCATAGCAAATTATTATGATAGCACATTTATTATAACATATTCAATATAACATAGTGTGTATTTCCATATTGTCCGACGGAAGAGCTACACTGCTGTCATCAATCTACAGTGCCGACAAAGAAAGGATAAGCGAGGGATTTGATGATCCATCTTTAAGTATTTCCATAGTGAGGGTTAAGTGAATTGTCCGGACTTAATAAATAGCCATTGACCTTGTTAATTAATTAACTAAATATTATATTTTATATTTTAAATTTTGGCATGATTATTAATCGTGTTTTGTGACCTTTGTTTTGTTTTAGATGTAAGCTTGGTGATATAAATTATGGATTGGTTTTTTTATATGTTATTAATTATTTCTTTTAATTTAATTCTTTTAAACAATTGATATCGCATCTTATGCTATTTATATATATATATTTGATTTAGAAATATAAAAGGATTAATAACCTTAATTACAAATCAATGTTTTTAGACATTGATAAACAAATTTTCTATAAACAAAATCTCTGAAAGTTTTGCAAACTATAGTTGTTACCTACACAATTATTATATAATTTACAGAAAGTATACAAGTTATAGATTATAAATTGAAAAGATTCGAAGTATCAAATAATTCACGTCAGTTAGGAATTCTAAAAGATACTACTAGAGATCTATTAAAATATAGATAGGCTTCACCCCTGAACTAGCCGAAAACCAGAACGTACCATGCAAAGAGCATGGTTTTTTTATAGGAAAAGTATATGTGGTCCCAACATTTAATATGCTTAGTCCAAAAGCCACTGATTCCAACTGTTTAAATTGTCGATAGAATAGAAATCGAGATCTCAGTTCCTTGTTAGTTCACTCTTCTATTGCAAAACAGTAACTCACTCACAAACACGCACAGTAAAAGTTATGTACCAAAATATCACTCCAAATTTTATAATTTCTTAACTCTAGATTGATCTTACCGAGAATCATAAAAAAATCTCTAAATCCTTGATTGCTTAAGGATTCTTACTCACTAACTTAAGATCGGAGAACCAACATCGGAAACACATCTTAAGACTTGGAGAACCAACATCGGAAACACATCTTAAGACTTAGCCTTATTTTGCAGGACACGTGATAATAATGGATCCTACTCGACATACGTGTGATACCGAAAGCTCCTTCCACGTTCACAAATTTATGGTACATCCACGATGGTAAGATCATTTCTAAATAAATAGAAGTGGATACCACTTTAATATATGGATACCACTTCTCCAATGGATCCTAATTGTATTTTAAAATAAATATATGTAGCAAATTTACGATCCTATAACTATTTACTTACTCCCCAATCCAAAAATGTTGTAAATCAATTTTTATTTCAAAACGTGTGAATTTTCTTTAGAAGAATGCATATTTATAAAATTTTGTTATTATTGAAGTACATTTATTTACTGATTAGAGTTAAAATATATTAAAAAATACATGTTCCTAAAATTTTATTATTATTAAAGTACACTTATTTATTTGTTAGAATTAAAATTTCATAAAATATGTGTATTCGTAAAGTATTATCATCAATAAAGTTCACTTATTTATATATTAGAGATCAATTTATTTATTTATTTTTATTTTTTGTGTGTTAATAAACCATGAACTAGTAAAATCTTTTTATTAATAAAATACAATTATTTACCAATTACAACCCAATTGTTTTGAGAAATTCATGCCTCATAATATTTTGTTATCATTAAAGTAAATTTATTACCAACTAAAGTCTATATTTATTAAAAACAAAATGTGTTCTTAAAATTTTATTATCAAAAAAGTATATTTATTTATCAACTAGAGTTTAAATTTGTTATAAAAAAGAATATGTATTTATAAAATTTTGTTATTATCATTAAAATACATGTATTACCAATAGAAGATCAAAATTTATATAAAAATATGTGTTGGTAAAGTCTCATCGTCACTAAGTTACATATATTTATCAATTAGAGTCTAAAAATTTCTTAAAAAATATATATTCCTAAAATTTTGTCATTCATAGAGTTATTTATTTAAGAATGAAAATTCAAAATTTTTTATAGGTTTGAACTAGTAAAATCTTAATATAATTAAAATGCACTCATCACAACTACAATCCGAAGTCTTATAAAAAGAATGCGTATATGTAAATTTTATTGGTCATGAAAATATATTTGTTTACCAATTTTAATTTTTTTAAAAAACTTTGTGCTTATAAATCTTATGATTGTTAAAAATATATATATATTCAATATCATGATCAAAACCCACAAGCCAATAATGCGACTTGGGATTGACAACACTAACCATCACTTACGTCATATGATTTTCATTATACAAAAAAAATTCCAAAACCATACCATAAATTAAATATAAATATTTATACTATTTATATATATTATTACATATTCATTCCTCTTTTTAATACACAATAAGATATGACATATATAAAGATCTTTTTGATATATTTGGTAAAAATTATTGATTCACTTTTCATTCATAAAAAAATAAAATTAGGACAACAAACACAATACATACTATAATTGCATTTAATTTCCATTTCTCCAAATGTATTATTGTGCAGATTGAAATTTTATTTTTCATTTCTGGTAACTTTTTCCATTATATTATACAATTATATTATAAATTTTATCTTTTAAATTCACCTACAAAAAAATAACGTGTAATTTTATATTAATATTATTATGAATATATAATAAGATATGCTATACAAATATTAAAATGTCCGAATTTGGAAAACATAAAGATAAAACGATGAATGTTTTATAAATTGTTAAAAAATATGGATTAGGAGAGAAATATTAAAAAGATTTATTTCAATTAATTGAAATAAGTTTATTGATATATATATACCATTAATTTATTAGAATGCCAAAACAAAGCAAACCGTAAACGTACTTAAGAAACCAATTACACAGTAAAAATTTCATATCGAACACAATTGGTAATTTAACCAGTTACAAGATCATTCTCACCTTAGTGTCCACATGAACAGTATGCATGCATGTACGTATGTATACATGCAAGATCTTCAATTATTATTTAAATGAAAAATTAGTACCGTGAGGACGTACGAAAAGTTGGATCTGTCATGGTATGTACATAATATATATATATATATATATTATATATATATTATATATATATATATTATGTACATACCATGACAGATCTAACTTTTCCCCAATCACCCTCATGCATATCACAGCCTTGGATCTTATCAGGGCTCATCCTTAAAATGTGATGAGGTCTCTCTTTGAAGATTTCATGGAACACATCTCCATCGGACTTTATTACAGTTTGAGAAATCAGCCTTCCGATTAAGGATTTATTAGCCATATTTTGAGAGAGAAAGAGTGAAGGAGATAGCTAGAATGGATGATTTGAGATTGAAGAAATGCTTTGATGTGGAAAGGCTTTGATTTATAATAGGACAGGCCAACCCCATAGTGTCTGTGGGCTTTATTTTATTTGAATTTTTTTAATAAAAAATTTTCCCTTTAAATTATTAAGTATTGCAATTATACATCTAAGAAAAAAAAGGGTAGTTTGTGGAAAATTGGATCAACCATTAACTGTACCAATTAAAGATTGTTGATTGAAAAAATGAGTTCTTTCAATTAGAAAAATAGTCTAATTTTTTTAAAATTAGATTTTGAATTGAGGCAAATTCTATTACCACAAGGAAGAGAAACATGCTGCGTATTTATGTGGGGAGTTCATGGCTTCATGGAAGGCTTATTACGCCAAAGTTGGAATTAATGGTAAAGAAAATTTAGTGACATTCATAAGAAAATATTAAGAAGGTTTAAATTTTACATCATTTAAAATATAAAAATTATATAATTTTTCCCCAATATTTTAGTTATGCCTTGGATTAATTATGTTTCAACAAGTAATTATAAATTTTTATTTTTATCTCGTATTTGTGTTTATTTTGAAGAGATTCAAGTCAAAATGTAGATTTGTTACTTATAATTTGAATTAGCTATGCCTCTTACTTTCATTGGATTTGATAGAGAAGTGCATCCTATTTTTACCGGATAATTATCTTCTATTGATTAGAATACTATCTTTTAATTTAATTAGAATTAAAACAAAAAAAGAGACAATTTTGTAATCTCTCTATATACATATGGATGTAATTTAGAAACATTAATAATAATTTCTTCATCACAATAGTATCTGTAATATGCTTTTCATATGGATAAAAATAAGCCTCATACCTCTTCAACAGTGGTCTTTGTTCTAAAGATTTGGAGACATTATTTATATGAAGAACAGTGCGAGGTGTTCATTGATCATAAAAGTTTAAAGTATACTTTCACGCAAAAGGAATTAAACACGAGGTAACAAAGATGGTTGGAGTTACTGAAAGATTATGACTTAAAAATTAGTTACCATCCTTGAAAGAAAAACAAGTTAGCAATGCTTTAACTAGGAAATCATCAGGCATGCTAGCAGCTATGTGAACTCAACAAGAACAGTTGATTGCAGAATTTAAGAAGTTAGAGATTGAAATTGGTGAACGTAGGGATAGAACGCTTTTTGCTCTTCTCGCTCAACCAACACTAATTGAAAGAATTAAGACAACCCAAAAACAATTATGAAGATATAAACAAAATAAACAGTCAAGTACATGAGGGATATGATTTTTGAAGGCACACATATGGTAGTTTATGGTTTCGAAGCAAATTATGGGTATCAAATAATATACATTTGAGGCAAGAAGTATTGAAGGAGGCATATAACACAAAATTTTGTGTACATCCTAGAGGAACAAAAACGTAGAGACTTGAAGAAAAACTTTTGGTAGAATGGAATGAAGAAAGACATTGCAGACTTTGTATCTCGTTGTTTGGTTTGTCAAAAAGTGAAAGCCGAACATCAACGTCCCGGAGGATTATTACAACCATTATAGATACCAGAATGGAAATCAGAACACGTGACTATGGATTTTGTGGTAGGAATGCCTAAATCCAAAACTGGTAGATATACAATATGTGTGATAGTGGATAGACTAAAGAAGTTAGCTCATTTTCTTCCAATGAAGGCCACTATGACAATGGAAGAATTGGTACGCTTATACATTGATAACATAATTCAATTACATGGAGTGCCAATATCTATTGTATCTTATCGTGATTCTAGATTTATCTCTCATTTTTGGCAAAGTATAAATGAATCATTTGGTACCAAATTATCCTTAAGTACTGCTTTCCATCCTCAAACTGATGGTCAGTCAGAGAGAGTAATTCAAATCTTGGAAGACATGCTTCGAGCATGTGTCATTGATTTTAAAGGTAATTGGGTGGATTACCTAACCTTAGTGGAGTTCTCATACAACAACAGTTATCAGTCTAGTATTGGTATGACTCCTTTTGAAGCATTGTATGAAAGAAGATGTGGCTCACCCACTTATTGGAATGAAGTTGGGGAAAAGAGCATAACTTGTCTGAAATTAGTGCAAACGGCTAAAGAAAAGGTAACATTGATCGACAAAGAAGCTGAGCAAAATAAAAAAGGACATCGTTCAAATTTCAGAAAGGAGAAAAGGTATATTTAAGAGTTTCACCAATAAAAGGTGTTATGATATTTGGTATGAGTGGAAAGTTAAGTCCAAAGTTTGTGGGACCTTTTGAAGTATTGGAGAGAGTTGGACAACTAGTATATCAGTTGGTTTTACCATCCACTTTATCTATAGTACACGATGCCTTTCATGTGTCACAATTGAGACGTTATGTTCCGGATGAAAACCTTGTGTTAGAAGTGGAACCTTTGCATGTACAAGAGAATTTAAGTTATGAAGAAGTTCCAATGAAATCTGTTGATCATAAAAAACAAGTATTAAAAAGAAGAACTATACCATATGACAAAGTGCAATGTACCAATCACATTCCAAGGGAAGCTACTTGGGAATTGGAGGAAGTTATGTGCACTAAATATCCATATTTATTTGAGGAACAAGGTACATTAGTTTTGAGGTCGAATCTTTTTCTACGAGGTAGAATGTAATACTCTGATTATATTTTTGGGACTTTGTGTATAATTTAATTAGTGTGAGTATTAAGTAATAACTAAATAATTATAAATAAAAAAATTAAATAAATAGAGGCGGAAATAAGAATGGTTATTAGGTTATAATTAGGGTTATTATTCCTTTCAGAACGCGAAAGTCGTGAGAGATCAGACGGATTAGGATTTTCTAAATATGGAGAAGTTGGTGAAAAATGTATGTTATTTTTAGTGTTCTTAATTATAATAAGACATTAGGATCGTAATATTAACATATAATTATGATTTTAGTCCTAATTTTTATTATATAGATTGTCGGTAGAGTATGAAGGGGTTTTAGAAGCGGAATATTTAAGCTAATTGGAAAATACGCAAGCGATCGATTGAGGTAGGTGGACTATCCCTTTCTGTTTTTTTATCTATGGTATTAGAATACGATATTTTTAAAAGTATTGATTTTGAAAGTTACGAATTGTGAAAGGAATTATTTGATTTTTTTTATGTGCGTATTAGAATTTTGAGCAAGTTTTAGTTTTTTCAAATTTAAGGTTTTAGAATTGACTTCTGGTTTCTTATTTCTGAAATCGTGTGATATTTACTGTTAGAAAAAAAGTTTGTTTAGTTCTCGTTATTAAAATTTTAGGATTTTATAAATGTAAGTTTACTAATGTTTTGATCAATATTTTGAAATATTTTTTTTAAGTATATTTTCAACTCAATATATTTTGTGAAATATGTTTACAAACGGTTATGACCAAATTATATTTACTATATGTGTATATATTTTTTTAAAAAATTATGTTTTAAGTTACAGAGAACATATATTTTCTTATATAGTTTTGACTAAATTATTATTTAAAATAAAGAATAATTTTTTTTCCAGTATTGTTAAATAGTTTAGAATGTTAAATATTTGACATCGAAGTTTTATAAAAGTAAGTTATACGTAGATTTTTATAATCTCTTAATTTATTAGGGATTAACTTGATGGATAGCTATTGGAGGAACATGTTCCACTATTTATAAGATTATCCATTGACATGGACAAAATGCCACCTAAGATATAACTAAAACCCTCTCCTAACAAGTATAAAGTTAGGAACTGATATTAGTTAAGACCCATTCGCGAAACACTCAGATTATTCCCCAATAATCAAAGAAAGAAAGGGAAAGGAAAGGAAAGATATATTTAATGATTTTGTTTTTTGTTGTTTTGTTGAACTTAGATTTTAAATGAATTTTAATGAATATTTAATTCATGTTTTGTCTTTTCTAATTGAAAGATAAATGTATTGTAAAGTTTTAATATTATTAATTTTTAAAGATATTTATATTATTTTTCTTTTAATTAAAAAATTATTTTTAAAAGGACGGGATGTCGTGTCTAGTGAGTATTTTATACTCACCACCCCCTATGTTTTCTATTTTACAGATGACAGTGAAGATACTGCATTAGAGGATGATTATTGGATAGATGATTTTGAATAAGAGTTTAAAAATTTTCTTTTAGTTTGTTTTCTTTTAGAATAAATTTCCTGTTGTTATTGGAAGTTTGAACTTTTTCGTTGAGAATTTATTATTGAATAAAGTTAGAAATTTTGAATTATATTTTATAGATTGTTTCGAGTTAATAATTTTAGTATTTGTTTTTAGTTAATTGAAAATAAGTGATTTGAAATTTTTTTGAAAAAATCTGGGGAAAGTAATCGTATCATGTCTTAAATATAAGAATTTAGTTCACGAATTAAGTTTGGATTCGGAGCCTGACATTAGATGTGGCAAACATAGTGTTAACTTTTTGGTTATATGTCTACATATATATCCTACTTTTTTTTTCATGTATTTAGGCGAGAGAACAGTTTTTTGTTATATATGTATATATTCAAAGAATTTGTGAATTTATAATATATTCTTATATATTTATGAAATATATAATAAATCAAATAATGATAACTTTTATTGTATCAAGGGAAATAAAGATACGTGATAAAATTTATAAATTATAAGGCATCTAAAACAGATTTAAGGGGAGATAAAGTTGAGATTGAAATGCAGTAATAGTCCATGAAGTACGATGTATGGATGACTTATAACTCATAAATTGTCTTAACTATTATATTATATTTTATTTTTAGATTTTTATTATATACTGAGTTAATTTAAAAAATTTATATTTATTTTTGATGATGTGGTGAAAAGTCAAAGATCAAATAAAATCTACAATATTTATAATAACTATTTATGTCCGTTATTATTATTATTATTAATTATTAATTATGGAAATAAATAATTATTTTTTATTTTAAATAGGATTTTATTTATTTAAGTTTTTCATTTATTTTAAAAACAATTAATTTTATAAATAGGGATATTTCTACTCAGAATTAAGATGCAAAGATGAATTAGTGAATAAATTAAAAACGAATTGTGAGAATTTAAAAGACCATGATTGTCTAAGCTTTGATTTAGTTTATGAATGATTAGTTTCGAGTTCATAATTCACATAATTTTTAAAATATTAAATTTTTTTAATCATTCAATATTTATATAATTGATTAAATGTTGAAAACAATTTACTTGATATTTTTAAAAAAAAACTTTTTTTTAATTGAATTAGGATTTTATTATTTAAATTTGATTTTAATTTTGAACAATTTTGTAACTTCATAAACTGCCTTAAGTTTTCGAATAAATTTGAATTAATTATTTAGTGTTTATATAATATATCTTTTTCTTGTTTAATCAAGGTCTAACAGTTCGAAATAAATTATTTTTTCAAATTAAAATCTTCTATTTCATTTATTGTAACTCTTTCACTACAAATATATTATAAATTATATCTCTTAAATAACCACTAAAAATATGCACTATGAAAAATGCTTCTGGACCTTACATATATATATATATATTTCTTTATTTCTATAAAATGAAATAAGTTTATTGATAATTATACATATATAACTTTTATTTATTACAATACTAAAACAAGACAAACTGTAAACGTACAACACATAGGAAACTAATTACACAGTAAAGCTTTCACATCAAACAAAACAGGTACTTCAGCAAGCTTTGCAATTTATTTAAAATATATTATATAGGTATAGCAAAGCATAACAAGCCACTAGTAATGGTGGTCTTCAATTAAGGTTTCCTTTTAAATGGTGAGACTCAATATCTTCAGTAATATGGAGAAGGAACTCCATAAAAGTGTGAGGGTCTGGAATATTAGGATTTTTCTTCTCATAGTCCAAAGTCCAAGTTACAAGGTTGTTCTCACCTTTTGTATCCACATGAACAATTGCAATGAACTTGTTGTACAACTCTTAGATCTCCTTCAATTACATTGAATTTCACCAATTGTTTTGCCTCATCTATTTCATCCACAATATCTTTCGCTACTTTCTTCTTTCCCTCTGTACATTAAGGAATATATATTTACATGTAACCAGAACCATTTGTTCCTTCTCAGTAAAAAAAAAAAAAAAGCAATGTTTTTACATAATCTTAAAACTTAATTTAACAAAAATAAAAAATAAAAAAAATAAGTTGAAGAAAAATAATTATTTCAAACATAAAACTTCAGCACACATGCATGCAGTGGTAGAAAGCAAAAGACAAACATATACGGCCGCATTGAAACTAAGAATTAAAGAAACAATAAAATACACACATATATGTATATATGTATGCATATGCGCATATATGCATGGAAGATCTTAAATTAATATTTAAATGAAGAGTTAATATGTTGACGGCGATAACTATTATATATTATGTACATTACCATGTGTATAGTTCCAAAAGATGACAGATCCAACATTTGCCCAATCACCCTCATGCAAATCACAGCCTTGGATCTTATCAGGGGAAATCCCTGAAATGTGATGAGGTTTCTCTCTGAAGAGTTCATGGAAAACATCTCCATCCGACTTTATCAAAATTTGAGAAACCAACTTTCCAGTTAAGGATTTATTAACCATATTTTTAGTAATCAAGAACTGCAAGAGAATGAAGGAGACAGGTAGGATGGATGATTTTAGAGAGAAGAATGCTTTGATGTGGAAATACTTCAACTCCCTCCTGCTATTTATAATAGGAGTAGCCAACCCCAGCTTTCCATAGTTTGTGTAGGTTTTTATTTTATTTTATTTTTTTAAATAAAAAATTTCCTCCTTTTAACCATTAATTATAGCAATTACACATCTAAGAAAACCAAGGGTAGTTTGTGGAAAATTGGATGAATGTTGCGTGTGCGTGTGTCACAATTTGTAAAGATAAGAAAATGAAGTAAATCAACGTAATCTTAACAAGTGCAAGTATACACCGGTCTTTTTCTTCAACAATAGCTTCAACAAGCTCTTTCGCCACCTTCTCTTTCCCATCTATACAAAATATATATAACTTAGAATCACATCTTCTGATAATAAAAAAGAATATATATATATATATATTGGAGGAATTTAATGGTTGTTACCAATGGTATATTTCCATAGGAGGACTGATCCGGCAGTTCCCCAGCTACCATTGTGCAGACCACAATCTTGTATTTTACCAGGGCTTATGTTGGGCACTTCATGTGGTGTGGATTTAAAGAGTTCATGAAACAAATCTCCATTGGACTTCACTTCAATCTCAGTTACAAGCATACCTTTTAAGCTCATTTTGTTTTTGCCCTTTTCTTTTTCTTTGGCTAATTACTTAATACAAGTGAGATCAAAGGATGATGAAGTGATGGTGGTCTTTATATACTTGTGCGGAAAACAAAGTAATTAAACACGGGTTTCTCGTACTCAAATTAAAATACTAAAAATAATCCATGTTTTAATATGAAGTTTTAAATATATGTAGGAAATAAAAACTTGATGGAATAGTACCATAGTTGAAATAAATAAATAAACAAAAATAAGAAAACATGGAAATGGTGTCACCAATTTTGGTTGTTTCCAAATGTCAAGTGAAATAACTCTAATCAAGGGGCAAAACCAAAAAGTAAATAGTTATATCCTTTAGTTCAGAAGCTGCAATGTTTGTTTTTTTATGATTGATATTATGTTTTTCACCTTCAACCATATAGGGTCTATTTCTTCAATAATTTTAGTTTTATTTTCTAAAATGGATAATTTTTTAATTATAAAAACATGAAATTGTGAGACACCAAAGTGAGAATAAATGTCACACGAGCCAAGGTAGATATGATTCACATTATCCAGATAAAATAGCGTAAACATTATTTTAAGTGTTTAAGTAACTTACAATCTTTAGAACTCAAGTAAATTGAAAATTAATTTATTTACTAAATTAAGACAAACGATATACTTCATAGTTAACCTATTATATTCAGCTTATACCAATCTTATGTTTATCTAACACATATGCACACATCGCCATTTTAAGATAAAATCCAATTCAATTATCTAAATATAAATAATATATATATTTTAAGATAAAATCCAAACTTTTACTAAATTTTATAATTGACCTTTTAAAACTTGGGACATAATTTTATATTGCATATATATATAATACAAGTTCAATTAATATTTTTTTATAATCCTTTCCATTCAATTTATTATTTTCTAAAAGATTTTCCAAACTCACTGCAACTAATCATGACTAATTAGACAATGTTGTCGTATTAGGTGAAAACTTCCATATAAAGTCAACTTAGTTTTATTTTATGTATACTTATTAGAAAAAACCATTCTTATCCAAATCTTAAATCTAACTAATTAGGACATAATACCCATGATTCACGTTCCACTTTTTTTTTTTTTTTAATTTTTATTTAATTTTTATTTTTTTTCTTAAGATACGTATTTTCTTCTCATACAGTTTTGATCATTATTATTATTATTATATATATATATATATATATTATTTGCAAGTAAATTAAATACGTGTAACTAGGGTTACCATACTGAGCTAAAATAAATTGATATTATGAGACATGGACAGTGGACCATAACATATTACTATACTGATAGTTAATTATTGAGGAGACAGCCGCATCTGATTGTTGCAGTGCAAATAAATCAACTCCATTTATTTATTTATAATAAGAAAATTAATTAAGATGACAGTTAATTAAAAAAAACAAATAAATTTTGATTTTAAATTTATAACCTTTTAAATCATAAATAATTAAGTTAACAATCAAAACTACACCTTCTTAATTTGAATTTTGTTTTTTGAATAAAATTATATGAAACTTTTTTAATTAATATTTTTAAAAACATATTTTTTAAGTTATCATCTTAGGAAACAACTAATATATATATATATATATATATATATATTTGTAATATTTAGAAAATTAAGTTGTATTGATCTTTATTTATACTTTGATACTTTTATACTTTTATAAATTAATATTCTATAATTTATTATTATTGATTATTCTTATTGAAGAAAGTTGGTTAAATGAAACTTTAAATTGTTTTTTCTAGAAAAACAAAAAAACATTAAATTTAGGGAGCACTTGTTATTTTTGTTTAAAATATGAATAAAATTTTATCTTTCGAACTTAAAAATTAATTTGTCAATTTTACTATATTTAGAAAAACGTAAATTTTTTGTTATAAAATTTATATAAATATACAATTCCACCTCTCCCCCTATTTTCGTTTTAGATAATCAAATAAGTTTAAAATATTTGTGTATTGATAAAGGACTTTTCAGACTCTTTATAAATATAATTTTTATAAATATAAATTTTCTCTAAAAAAATAAAAGTTTACAATTTCCGATATTTGCTTTGAAATTAAGATTACGAATCCTATTGGTTGCTTCTTCGGTGGCTGTTGTTGGGATTATTGGCCTTCCAACTATGTGTGTGTTCTGAATGTGAAGGCCCAATTTGGAGAATTAATCTCGAGTTTTTTTTTTGTCCACTTTTAACTCTAAAAATGCTGTCATTTTGAAGCAGTACCATAATAATTCTCATGCTCAAAAACAGAGAGAGGAAGAGAGTTTCCGCTGCAACTTTTTCCAAATCGCAGGTCTAGTTTTTCGATCAATCGGATATTCAAATCTTGTCTGATCGAGAGGAAATTTTAGTAAGGGTCTAAGGACTCGTGAAGCTTCAATCTGAATGGCGGAGATCAAATTCCAACGGTTCAATCTTGATTTATGAGTTTCGGATCAGCTGCAGTTTGTTTTGGTGATTTCTTGCAATTTTGTTCCTCTATTTTGATTCTAGTGCCTTCGTAGTGTTGTTAAGGGCTAGATATCATTGTGGTGCTGCTGTATTGTGCATTTGAACTCTCTTGTGATGATAGTGGAGTTGGTTAGACCAAAGGGTCTCGTGATTTTTTACTCTTTCACGTTGAAAGGGTTTTCCACGTTAAACTCTTGTGTCTCGTATCGTTTTATTTTCTTATTTGGATCATCTTGTTGCTTGGTGTTCTTTGGAGCGTTTATTTGTTGCTCCTCATAGGTTCTTTTAAGCGGGAAAAGTGTTGATCTTGGGCACAACACATTCTTCTGTGTTCTTGCTTTCCCAACAAGTGGTATCAGAGCGCCGGAGTTATTTGTTATTTGTCTTGATTGAATGATGGAGTCAAATTACAACAGGATGATCAGTTTGAATGGCACAAATTATCATAAATGGAAGGGTAAAATGAAGGATTTTCTCTTTGTGAAAAAGCTACATCTACTTGTGTTTGCTACTCAGAAGCCAGAGTCTAAAAGTGATGAAGAATGGGCTTTTGAACATGAAATGGTTTGTGGTTTCATTCGACAGTGGGTGGATGATAATGTCCTGAATCACATCTACAATGAATCTCATGCTAGAACTTTGTGGGATAAGCTTGAATCCTTGTATGCATAAGAAACAGGGAATAACAAGTTATTCTTGCTCAGGCAGGCTATGAATCTGCGATTCAAGGAAGGTTCTTCTATTTCTGACCACTTGAATGAATTTCAAGGGTGTTTTGATCAACTGTCTGACATGGGTGTAAAGTTCGAGGATGAGATTTTGGGACTTTGGTTGCTGAATACTTTGCTTGATTCTTTGGAAAAAATTCGTGTGTCATTGATCGGTTCTGCTCCCGGTGGTACAGTAACTATGGAGTATGTGAAAGCTGCTGTTCTGAATGAAGAAGTGATGCGTAGGACTCATGAGACATCTACTTCAAAATCTGATGTCTTGGTTACTGAAAATAGGGGGAGAACCAAGGATAGAGATCATGGTGAATATAAAAGGGGCAAGAGAAGGAGCCACTCCAGATCAAAATACAAAAATGTTGAGTGCCATTACTATCATAAAAAGGGGCGCTTGATGAAAAACTGCTTCAAGCTGAAGAACAAAGACAATGATGGTGAAAATGATCGCCATGTTGCTACCATGACTTTAGGTGATCTGATAGTTGTTTGTGATATCTTGGTTAATGTTGCCTTTGATGAATCAAGTTGGGTTATCGACAGTGGTGAATCTTTCCATGTGACATCAAGGAAGGATTTCTTCACATCTTACACCCTAAGTGATTATGGGGTATTGAAGATGGGTAATGATGGTCGTTCAAATGTTGTTGGCATTGGAGTTATCGTCGTAGAAACTAAAACTGGGATGAAATTAGTGTTGAAGAATGTGAGACGTTCACCAGATATTCGACTGAATCTGATATCTACCAGTGTTTTGGATGATGAAGGTTATGTTAGTACCTTTGGGGATGGACAATGCAAACTCACTAAGGGTTCTCTTATTGTGGCTCGTTGGAAGAAGTGTTCAGGTTTATACTGGACCAATGCTTGAGTTTCTATGGATTCGGTCAATGCAGTTGAGAGTGATAGTTGTTCAGAGTTATGGCATAGAAGACTCAGTCACATCAGCGAGATGTGACTTGATTGTTTAGCCAAGAAGAATGTTCTTTCAGGGGTGAAAGATGAAAATTTGAAAAGGTACAGTCACTACTTGGCCGGGAAACAGAACAGGGTATCCATCAAGAGTCGTCCATCTTTCAAAAAATCAGAGTTGCTTGAATTGGTACATTCAGATGTTTGTGGTCCTATGAAGACAAAGACGCATGGTGGTGCACGTTACTTTGTGACATTCATTGATGATTGCTCAAAGAAACTATGGGTGTATGCCTTGAGATATAAAGACCAAGTTCTTGGGTTCTTTAAACAATTTCATGCTTCCGTTGAGAGAGAAATTGGACAGAAGTTGAAGTGTATTTGCACAGATAATGGTGGTGAATACCTTGGACCGTTTGATGAGTATTGTAGACAACAGGGTATCAGACATCAGAAGACGCCTCCCAAGACTCCACAACTCAATGGCCTTGCAGAAAGGATGAACAGGACATTGGTGGAGAGAGTCAGATGTTTGCTTTCAGAAGCACATTTGGCCAAATTCTTTTGGGGTGAGGCTTTATATACTGTTGCACATGTGATTAACTTATCGCCTGCTACTGCTTTACATGGAGATGTTCTAGATCGAATATGGTACGGGAAAGATGTTTCTTACGACCATTTTCTTGTATTAGATATAGAGCTTTTGTACATATTCCAAAGGATGAGAGGTCCATATTAGATGTCAAGACTAGGCAGTGCATCTTTGTTGGCTATGGTCATGATGAATTTGGCTATAGACTTTATGATCCTGTTGATAAGAAGCTTGTCAGAAGCCGTGATGTTATCTTTATGGAGGATCAGAATATTGAAGATATTCGGAAAATGAAAAAGTGAGAGTCTCAAAGTTATGATGACCTTGTTGATTTGAATCCAACTCCCCTATCTCATATGCCTGATGCAACCAATGATGATCAGAATGATGATAATAATCATGTCCCACATAATTCTATTGATGGTAATGGAGTAGAAGATTCAAATGAGGTACAAAATCAACCTCATGTAGATAATAATGCACCTACAGTTGCTCTTAGGAGGTCTACAAGGGAGAGAATTCCCTCTACTCGTTATTCAGCTAATAAGTATGTGCTCCTTACTGATTGGGGAGAACCTGATTGCAATGAGGAGGCTATGGAGAACGAGGATAAAGATAAGTGGGTTGAGGCAATGAATGATGAAATGAAGTCATTACATGATAATCATACTTTTGAGCTAGTCCAGTTACCCAAAGACAGAAAAGCTTTGAAGAATCGGTGGATTTATAAGTTGAAGAATGAACAGGGTGCTTTGTCTCCACGATACAAGGCTAGACTAGTGGTTAAAGGCTACAGTCAGAGAAAGGGTATTGACTATGAGGAAATATTTTCTCCAGTTGTGAGGATGTATTCAATTCGAGTTGTTTTGGTTCTTGCAGCCAGCCTTGATTTGGATGTTGAACAGATGGATGTCAAAACAGCATTCCTTCATGGTGATTTGGGGAAGGAAATCTATATGGAGCAACCGGAAGGCTTTGTGGTGTAGGGCAAGAAGAGCTATGTTTGCAAGTTGAAGAAGAGCTTGTATGGCTTGAAACAAGCTCCAAGACAATGGTACAAGAAGTTTGAGTCTGTGATGGTCCAGCAGGGATATAAGAAGACTACTTCTGATTATTGTGCTTTTGTGCAAAAGTTCTCTGATAATGACTTCATTATTTTGTTGCTTTATGTTGATGACATGCTTATTATTGGTCATAATTCTTCTAGAATTGCTGAGTTGAAAACAGAGCTTAGTAAGTCCTTCACAATGAAGGATTTGGGACCAGCAAAACAAATTCTTGGCATGCAGATCACACGTGACAGAGAGGCAAGAAAGTTATGGTTGTCCCAAGAGAAGTACATTGAAAAAGTGCTTCAACGATTCCACATGGAAAGAGCTAAAGTGGTTAGCACACCACTTGCTACAATGGATGGAAGTTTGATGTATGCAATGGTTTGCACAAGGCAAAGATGCGAAGGACCCTTATGCATCTGCGGTTGGAAGTTTGATGTATGCAATGGTTTGCACAAGACTAGATTTAGCTTATGCAGTTGGTACAGTTAGCTGATTTCTTTCAAATCCTGGCAAGGAACATTGGAGTGCAGTGAAGTGGATCATGAGATATCTCCGAGGCACATCCAGTTTAAAACTTTGTTTTGGAACTGGAAAACCTGTTTTGAAATTTTTCACAGATTCTGATATGACTGGAGATATTGATACCAGGAAGTCTACATCTTGTGGAGCTATTTCATGGCAGTCTAAGCTTCAAAAATGTGTTGCGTTGTCCACAACAGAGGTCGAGTTCATTGCAGCTGCAGAAGCTTGCAAAGAGTTGCTTTGGATGAAGAAATATCTTCGTGAACTTGGTTTTGTGCTGAAGAGGTGTGTCTTATATTGTGACAGTCAGAGTGCTATACATCTTAGCAAAAATCCTACTTTCCATGGCAAATTTAAACATATTGATGTTCGTTATCATTGGATTCGAGAGGTGCTTGATTTGAAGTTATTAGAGTTTGAAAAGATTCACATGGATGATAATGGTTCTGATATGATGACCAAGGCTTTGCCAAAGGGGAAGTTTGATGTTTTTTGTCTGATTGCCGGTTTGGCAACCACCTCCACATAGTCGGGAGGGGGAGATTTGTTGGGATTATTGGACTCCCAACTATGTGTGTGTTCTGAATGTGAAGGCCCAATTTGGAGAATTATTCTCGAACTTTTTTTTGTCCACTTTTAATTCTAAAAATGCAGCCATCTTGGAGCAGTACCATAATAATTCTCACGCACAAAAACAGAGAGAGGAAGAGGGTTTCTGCTGCAACTTTCTCCAAATCGCAGGTCTGGGTTTTCAGTAGATCGGAGATCGAAATCTTGTCCGATCGAGCTGAAATTTTAGGAAGAGTCTACGGACTCGTGAAGCTTCAATCGGAACGATGGAGATGGAATTCCAACGGTTCAATATCGATTTATGAGCTTCGGATCAGTTGTAGTTGTTTTTGGTGATTTCTTGCAATTTTGTTCCTCTATTTTGATTCTAGTGCCTTCGTAGTGTTGTTAAGGGTTAGATATCATTGTAGTGCTGCTGTATTGTGCATTTGTACTCTCTTGTGGTAATAGTGGAGTTGGTTAGATCAAAAGGTCTCGTGATTTTTTACTCTTTCACGTTAAAATCTTGTGTCTCTTATCATTTTATTTTCTTGTTTAGATCATCTTGTTGCTTGGTGTTCTTTATAAGGTTTGTTTATTGCTGCTCATAAGTTTTTTTAAGTGGGAAAAGTGTTAATCTTGGGCACAACACATTATTCTGTGTTCTTGGTTTCTCACCAGTTGTGAAGGCTACCTCTTGCTCAAAAACTGTACACAATACTGTATAAACGTATTTATAAAATCTTACATATAAATAGTCATAGTTTATTAATAGCATAAATAATCTTAATAAATGATGGACCCATTTTTACAAAACATTAAAAAATTAAATTATTTTTTCTTTCAATCTTGATAATAATTCGGAAATTATCCTATATATATATATATATATATTATACGTATCTCTCACACTTCCGCTTTTTAAATACTAAAGTTTTATATAACACTTTTAAAAAGGTGCTCAAATATTTATAAGTAAAAATTTGAGTACGTGTAATCAAATGTTCAATGTTTTAAAAGGAAAATTACGAAACTTCCTTATTTGTACTTAAGTGAACATTTACAAAATTAAGTACAAATAAGGAAGTTCCGTAATTTTTCTTTTAAATTCCAATATTATAATAAAATATTAATTATATGAAATTTTTTAATTTAAATAAAATTAAGATTTAAATCCTAATTTAAGTAAACATAGCTGCTATTCTAGATACCTTTGCATGTTATCCAAAATCCACTATTTGTATCGGCAAACACGTTGCAATCTACAAGTTGACTCACCAACACAATTTATTATATATAATATATATATGTTCATTATTTCATACAATTCAAAAACAAACTAAAGAAAAACGAACTGAATTATTAGCTCACGCAACTGCTATTTCAGCGAGATTTGCACTTTATTCACACAATACATACATAATTATATATTATATATATATATATATATATATACAAACAAACCATGCATTGCAAACCATAAGTACTACAGCTGCGTGTCTTCTTCATTTCCAAATTTTCATTTGAGATGATGAGTCTCGATGACTTTCGAGAGATGAACACAAAACTCCATTACAGTATGAGGATCTGGAACATTAGGGTTCTTCTTCTCGTATTCAGAAGTCCACGTTACCAGATTGTTTACACCTTTAGTATCCACATGAATAGTTATATAAAAGTTTTTGTACAATTGCATTAGATCTCCTTCTATAACTTCGAATTTCACCAATTTGTTTGCCTCATCTATGACGCTGATAACCTCTTTTGCCACTTTCTCTTTCCCCTCTGATCAATAATAAAGTATACCGTTATTAAAACACACATATATACACAAATATATATATATATGGAAGATTTTGAAATATTTGATTGAAGAATTAATTTATTATATCAAGAATTCTAAACTAAAAGATATCTTGCCGACCAGATGAGAAAAAATTTTTTTGCAGAAAAAAGTTTTGATCTTAAATTTAAAACAGCTGTATATATGAATTAAAGATCGAATCTTTGACATTAGAGATTTGATTTTTTAATTTGAAGGACATACCATGTGTATACTTCCAGCAGATGACAGATCCAACTTTTCCCCAATCACCTTCATGAAGATCAACGTTTTGGATCTTATCTGGACACATCTCTGAAATATGATGAAGTTTTTCCCTGAAGGTTTCATGAAACACATCACCATCAGATTTTATCTCAATTTGAGAAACGAGTTTTCCAGTTAAGGATTTAGCCATGGTTTCAGAATATTGTTTAGAAGAAGTTCAAGAGAAAGAAGAGAAATGATTTTAGAGTGATAAAGGAAATGATTCTTGTGGGAAATACTTCGACACTTTCTACCTATTTATAATACGAAGATCGAGCGCCAGCTGCCTTCGGTTATTGTTTCTTTAATTTTGTTAATTATTGAAAATGGGATAGCGACAACACCTAATAAGTGTAACAATGTCCCATGCAAATAACTCCTCGAACGCTGTACAAAGCCTGTCAAAGATTTTTTTTTTTGGTTTTTTTTTTCTTCTCTTTATGTTGAAGTTTTTAAATATTTATTATATTTTGGATTATCAATTTTAAGAATGATTATTTACCTCAGTTAGTACAAGCTTTAGTTACAACCTTTAACAAGTTATAAATTTAAGAAATGATATATACAAAAATGCCTTAAAATAAAAAATAAAATTTTATATAATTAAATTATATATTTTTAAAGCTTTTTGGCCAAAATAATCTTCAAATTATTTATATTTTGATAAAATTAGTCACTAAATTAGGTTAATTTTAGTGAAATTCATGTTTATTATATAAATATTGTGAAATTAATTAATTTTAATATGCTTAATGAAAAAATAAATTACCAAAATTAGTCTCCAAATTATATATCTTTACTAAAGTGGTCATTGTACAATGTAAATATTGTGAGACTAGTTATTTTATCTAAATATCTATTAAAATATTTGTTAATTAATTTAAAGATATATATATTGTTACACTATTTTAATATGCTCACTAAAAAAAATAGATCCTAAATTATTTTATTAATATAATTTTTTTTGAAATTAATTTTATATTATATAAATATTGTGAGCTTAATCTTTTTAGCTACAAATTTATTTAACTATTATTTTAAAAAAAAAGTTGAAGGATATTTATCAAATTAAATTAGTGTACCCTTGTTTTTCTATATAAAAGAATAAAATAAAATAGATGTTTTAACAAATTTAGATAAATGCACGGATCTCATAATTTATGCATAACATGGGAATAAACTTGAGGAAAAAATTAATTTATGAACCAATTTCACTAAAAACCTATAGCTTACTAACAATTTCTATTAATTTAATTTTTTTAGTTTAACTATATTAAATCAATACAATGATATAAATACATTTGAATATATTTTTTGAATTTTTTGTAACTTCATAGATATTTTAACAAAATAACAAATATTTAGAAAAAATGATAAATCTTACAATATTTATATAGTATAGAAATTAATTAAAAACATTTAAATTAAAAACAAACTTTTCTATAAGCATGTATAGTTTAGAAAGTATTTTTGTCAAAAGTTAAAACTTTTTATGTAGTTGGATCAGTTCTTCCAATTTCTTTAATTTTTTTTTCGATTTTTTTCTAAAAATATTTTGTGTTGTGTTTCTTGTTCTATTTATTTCTTTAATATTTTTTTTTCTTTTACATTTTATATGCAAAGTGCTATACTGACATTTAAATATCAGTTTCTTTTTCTTCTTGCAAAATAATTTTTTTTAAACATTGCATCTTGAATAAGATTTTTTGCTGTTTTTTATTTGGTTAATATTATTTAATGTTTTTTTATTCACCTAAAATTTTTAAATTAATTATTTTCGTGTCAAACTCATAACCTTTCAAAATTATAACTGATTTTGCTACCAATTGAAACTACAAAATATTCAATAATATTAAAATTTAATTAAAATATAAATAAATAAAAATAATAAAAATTAATTATTATTATATCAGATTATACGAATTCAATCAGACATAATTAAAAATGTCTAAATTTAAGTCCCTATTTTCGTGTCAGTAAAATATTAGTGCGATATTTATATACTTTATGTTATGCGATTATTCAAACAGCTACCACCAGTTCACTAATCACCACCCAAATTAAAAAGAGAGCCTAAATTTGGCATGCCACGAGTAAAAGGACAGAGTAGTCTAAAGCTCAAAAAAACTTATCAATTAAAAAATGGATTGTTTTCTCACATTACATATTCATTTGTGTATAAAAATATATTATATTGACAGTCACATTAGATTCATTAATGGTTAAATATTGATTTCATCTTTACATTAAGTTTAGAATTATAAATAATTTAGCAAATTACTAATGTTAATAATTTTATTCAGATAGTAAATTAAATGTATAGAATTAGTATTTATAAATAGGTTGGAATTTATAGATCATTGGTAAATCACGTGATGATTCATGGTCAAAATTTTAATCAATCAACATGCCTTTTATGTCAACATCTTCAGGTTTTTCTAAATCAAGTTTAAATTCTCGAAAAAATCATATACTGCGGATCAAGATTAAGAAGTCGAATCCATTATAAAATAAAGCTCATAAGTCTCAGAGATTTGTTTTGGATCGACTTTTAGATCCTGACTAGAAGATGAATGATTTATTTTTGGATTCTACAAGTATTGCCCCCGTAAGATTGAATGAGTCGCAATGATAATATTGAATATTCCTCTAGAACGAAGACTTTTATTATCTCATGATACCGTGCAATAACTCTATTATGCCTTTTATAATTTGGACACTTCAACAATAGAAGAGCACTTTGAAAATTTAACAAAGTTGGTGGATTGTCTTATAGCACACTTAGCGAAGTAAGATTGCAACATTGCTCAATTAATTGGCAATAATGGCGAGTCTAGTCAGACAATACAATGGTATGCTAAGTTAATGCGAAACGATGTCACCTCAAAGCGAAAAGAAGAACAAAATGATTCTGGGTTATTAGACAATGCTGCTGGTGGAGTCATGATTTCAACAAATGAATTGGAGAATTTCATGTATGATAAATGATAAATATACAGGAAATTCAAAATCTCCTTTGCATATTCGAAGTCATATTTGAGGGGGATTGATAGTTTAAAGATTCCCCTAGGCTATCTTCCTCCAATGTTGCAGCATTTTCATAGAAGGGACAAACAACATGTTGCTCACTTGTTGAAACATTCAATAATGGTGGACAATGTTAAACTGCACGTTACTTTTGATAAAAGTATAAATTACCTGAATGTTGAAAGGTCCCTTGAAACAAGTGTAAACTCTCTATATTTTGAAAGAAGGTTGCCTGATACAAGTAACATGTCTATAAGTGAAAAAAAGATTTCTAAGCAAGAGTACAAACTATTTACATGCTAAAAGAATCCCATTAAACCCTAATTCAGTCCCAGCAATGATTTCAAAGAATTCAAGATCCACATCAATATTGGGTTCTATACTAATTTTCAATTTTAATTTTGTTTTTCTTAAGATTCAATGTTTACATAAATTGATTCACTGTTATTGAGATCTAATTTCATTCTTTTTGTGATTATTGAATTAGATAATTATTGTTATAATTAATTTTAATTTTAGATAATTTTATAATTTTTAGATTAAACTTGAGTTACTTTGATTATTTAGGATATCAATTTTTATGATTAATAAAATTCTAACAAATTGTTAATAGGTGATATTAATGCTAATTAAGAATCTCATTTAGTAATCAATCAAATATTGGTTTAATAACTTGAAAATTTATTAAAAAAGAAGGAAGAATTTAATTCCAAATATTTTATATATCAGAGTTTCTTTAGAAGAAATTCACCTTCCCGTTTTATACGATGGAAAACAATAATTTAGGCTTCATCAATATATATTAAGCATGTAATAATATCCTGAATAGTTTGATAACAAAACTTTGTGAAGTTTACACAACTAAGAAATGATTTATATATAGAAAATATCACACAATAAAGGTGTAAATTATACACACATATATTTATTACAATACAAGAAGAAAGCAAAGGAAAACTTAATGATCAAATGCAGAACAAAGTCTATACTGATGCTTTTTTAGGGCATACAACTCGTATTTCAACAAGCTTTGCACTTTATTCACAATATATTAATTTGCCACAAGTACGTATTATACTCCTTTCATTGCAAATACTTCACTTTAGATGATGAGTCTCGATATCTTTAGTAATATGAAGAATTAATTCCATTAGAGTCTCTGGGTCCGGAACATTAGGATTTTTCTTCTCGTATTCTAAAGTTCAGGTTACGATATTATTTTCACCTTTAGTGTCAACATGAACGATAAAATAGAATGTATTGTAAATCTCCATTAAATCTCCTTCTATAACTTTGAATTTCACGAGTTTGTTTGCCTCATCAATAACTTCCACAATCTCTTTGGCCACTTTTTGTTTCCCATCTGATCACAAACAAAAGATCTCATGATTATTATTATTGTTAAATTTCTTCATACCACATCACACATTTTAATAGTATCGCTAAGAAAAATTCAAATACGAGAACTTATAAAATTTTAACTCATAAAAATGTACAAGTAATATATCGTTAATGTACAAGTAATATATCGTTAAACTTATATACTATAACACTTGTAGATAGTTCTTGTCTATGCTTCTTTTAGCAAATATTCTCATGATATAAATGTAACACCTACGTATATATACATACATACGTTAGTTGAACTATGAAAGGACAGGAAAACACAAAGACACACACACACATATATATATATTCGATACATACCATGTGTGTAGTTCCAGAAAATCACAGATCCAACTTTTCCCCAATCACCAAAATGAAGACCAACGTTTTGGACCTTATCCGGGCTCATCACTGAAACATGATGAGGTCTCTCTCTGAAGATTTCATGAAACACATCTCCATCCGACTTTATTTCAACTTGAGAAACAAGTTTTCCTGCTAAGGATTTATCAGCCATACTTTGAGAGAGTAATTTTCAGTAATCAAGAAATTAAGAGAAAGAAAGTGATGATTTTTTAGGGGAAAAAATGACGATTTAAATAGGCAGAGCCAGCTTTTTTCCACCGTTCTGTGGGGTTTTATTATTTTTCCCTTTTAACCCTTAAAGAAGCCAAATGGGATAACGACAATACCGATTTAATTACAGGTAATTACGTATCGGATCCAAGAAAATCCTTTGCTATCCAGCCATTGTTTGCGGGCTCCATTTTTTCCTTTTGAAAGATGAACTTCCTTCTATAAGGATATTTTTGCACATAAAGTTTTTTCCTTAAATAAATTTTTATCACTAAGATAATTAAGTATTAATTACTACCAATATTTGTCTGCTTACAATGCTAAGTAGTTGAAAATTTCATCCATTGTTGTATTCAATTGATGTGTACTTTGAGAGAGATGTGATGGATAAGACATTATGAATTATGTTTTCGTATTTATTTAATGCCACAAATTAAAGCAATTCTATTTATTAATTTAAAACTTTACAACATGATTTTGAATATATTAGCCATTAATCACGTTTTTCCACAACTGATGCTCTTTTTTTTTTTCTTTTTTTCTAAGGTATTGATTTCATTTCTTAAACTTAGAAGTTATCTCATAATATCTAAACAACACATCTAGTTAATCTTTCATTTCTTCACCCTACAATATATATATATATATTGACTAGGTATAGTCATTTACTAGGTTGAAAGAGATTAGTGGAAAGAAATTTTCAAAATTAACATATAATTGAAATTGCAACCTAAAGTCAATTTTTGATGTGTGATATTCAAATCTTCACTTGATAGAACAGTTCAGACACATAACGAGAACAAGTCAAACTAACTATGATTTAAAGAATAAAAATAAATAAATAGAAATTTCAAGATGCGTTTTTTTTTTCTTCTTTTTGGTACCCATTTGGGAACCCGATGTCTTCACTTCAACATGTGGAACTGAAAGAAAACATGATAAAGAAATAGCATAAAGATTGAAACATTCTCATTGAATGTTGTAATATTTACAGTGCGGCGTATACATCAAAAAGGGAATGACCAGCTATATATAGTAGTTTAGGAAACATCCAGAAGGTGCTGCAAATAAACCCTACTCTATATAAGACAAAATAAGCTCCCAACGGCTGACAGCTGTGATCCAAAGCTGTAACACACGTGTAAATTAAATGTGGGAGATGACTGATTAAATAATCTGACATCAGCATGAAATTCATCAACTAGCTCCATGTAATCACCATCATCCATGCAAGTCTACAGCTTCCTCATGCAAACTGACTCCTTGCCTTTTACTCCCCATCAATTCAATCTTCGGATGAGAAACCACTGTTAAATTGCTTCTCATTCGTGCGAAGAATTGTATACTTAATGCCTTAGTAAGAATGTCTGCCTTCTGATCAATAGAAGGAACATAATCAACTTGCACTAAACCTGCAACAACCTTTTCTCTAACAAAGTGGTAATCTAATTCAATGTGTTTTGTTTTTGCATGGAGTATTGGATTGGTTGACAAATATATGGCACTCTGGTTGTCTATCCAGATCCTTGGCACATGCTTCTGTTCTTCTTTAAGCTCAGCAAGAAGATACCTTATCCATGAGATTTCAGAAATGACTTGAGCTAGGCTTCTATACTCAGCTTCAGTGCTAGATCTTGAGACACTGTGTTGCTTCTTGCTTGACCAAGATACCATGTTTCCTCCAACATACACACAATATCCTGATACTGACCTTCTATCATCAACATCAGCCCCCCAATCACTGTCTGAGAAACCAACAACATTCAAGTTATGAGGTGTTTGAAACTTTAGTCCATAATGTAGTATTCCTGCCAAGTATCTTAGAATTCTCTTAACTGCTCTCCAGTGTTGCTCCAAAGGATTAGCCATGAATTGACTAACTTTACTCACTACAAAACAGATTTCTGGTCTAGTGATGGTGACATAGTGTAAAGCTCCCACTATACTTCTATACATTGCTGCATCCTTGATTTGATCTCCTTCAAACTTTGATAAATGGACACATGTAACCATAGGTGTTGGACAACTCTTAGTCTGCTCCATTTTTTCCCTTGAGAGAAGTTTTCTGATGTATTCCCTTTGACAGAGATGAAGTCCATTGTCAACCTTATTAACTTCTATCCCAAGAAAATGATGAACTTCTCCAAGGTCTTTGATAGAAGAACTTTGTTTAAGCTTCTCTATGATCCTCTATATTGCCTCATCACTACTTCCAGTTATAAGGATGTCATCAACATATATCAGGACAAAAATTTTAACTCCACCTTTAATACTCATAAACAATGAATTATTTGCCTTAGGGTTCACAAAACCAAATTTTGAAAGAGTTTCCTTCACCTTAGTGTACCAAGATCTTGATGATTTTTTAAGCCCATAAAGAGCTTTGTTTAACCTGCATACCTGACCATTTTCTTTCTCAAAACCTTCTAGCTGCCTCATGTATATTTCTTCTGTTAACTCTCCATTTAAGAAAGCATTGCTCACATCTAATTGTTTCACCTTCCAAGAATGAGCTAAAGTTATTGAAAGCATAACTCTTATTGTTGTATGCTTCACAACAGGAGAAAAAGTTTCATGAAAGTCACATCCTGGATTTGAGTATATCCTTGTGCAACAAGCCTAGCTTTATGTCTCTCCACCTTTCCCTCAGCATCTCTTTTTACCTTGAAAACCCATCTACATCCAACAACATTTGCTCCTTTAGGCAGAAAAGTAAGGGTCCATGTCTTGTTTCTTAATAATGCCTCTTATTCTTCCTTCATGGCTTTTCTCCAAATACTGTTAGTTAAGGCCTCTTTAGCATTCCTTAGTTCAAGATCATCTGTAACTTCAGCTGATAAGATTTTTAGCTTAAACACCCCTTCTTTGGCTCTAGTCAGCATTGGATACTGATTTGTTGGCTGTTGATTCCTTTGTGTAATTCATGGAGAATTATCAGGTGAACTGGACTGTAGATCAATAGATGATGGAGCACAATTATCACTGTGCTGAGAATTTTCAAAATTCTGAGAGGAGTTTTCAAAGGGCAGGTAAACTCTTAATGGAACAGTTTCTGGACATTCATGGTTATTCTGAGTATTATGAGAGGATGATGCTGGAGTTTGTGGCTGATTATCTTGCAAAAAGGTGGGAAAAGTGACAACTGTTGGTTCATTAGATATGAAGATTGGATTCAGATTTTGCTTCTCAGAAGATTCTTCATTGCTGCTGTTCAAAAAGGGAAAACAATCTTCTTGAAATAAAACATGCCTTGTTATCATCACTTTTCCAGAGCAAAGAAGGATCTTGTATCCTCTATACTGTAGACTATACCCAAGAAAAACACCTGTAATAGATCTATACTGCAGCTTGTGCTGGTTGTAAGGTCTTGTATAAGGATAGGCCAAACAACCAAACACTTTAAGAGTGGAATAATCTGGCTTCTGCTTGGTTAATTTCTCCAAAGGGGACAGATACTGAATGGTCTTGGCTGGAACTCTATTTATGAGGTATGTTGCTGTCACAAAGGCATCATCCCAGTACTTCAATGGCATGTTAGACTCAGCAAGAAGTGACCAAGCCATCTCAACTATATGCCTGTACTTTCTCTCAGCACATCCATTCTGGTGTGGAGTATATGGACATGAAATTCTATGCAAGATCCCTTTTATTCTCGAAGAAACTGAAAAGAGGTTTGTATTCTGTACCTCCATCACTTTGCACTGCCTTTATTTTGGTTTTATACTGTGTTTCAATAAACTTATGAAAATGCACAAATGTACTATTAACTTCTGATTTAAGCTTCAACAGATATATCCAAGTAAACTTGCTATAATCATCAATGTAGGAAACATAATACTTGTATCCATTAACTGATTGAATAGGGGCAGGCCCCCACAGATCAGTGTGAACTAAATCAAAGGGTGAGTTTGACTGACTTTCTGAAGCACTGAAAGGAAGTTCATGACCTTTAGATAAAGCACATGAAAAGCAAATTTTGGAATCACAATGATTTTTATAGGGGATATTACAAATTCTCCAAGCCTTCTTGACAATATTATAACTACTATGTCCCAATATTTTATGCCACAACTTAATATTCAACATATTACAACCTGACACAGTAAGAACATGAACATTATTCTGGACAGCAAGTTCCATATTTCTAGCAGATCTATTGTGATCAAAATTGAATCTATATAAGCCTTCCTTAAGCTCCCCCTTGAGTAGAACCTCCTGAGTATCCTAATCCTTGACAACGCAAAATGATGGATGAAACTCAAAGTATACATTATTATCTAAGGCAAACTTAGAAACACTTATGAGTTTCTTTGTTATTGAAGGAACATGAAGAAGATCCTTGAGATAAAAACATCTACTTGACTCATTAGAGTGAAGGATGGAGTTACCTATGTGGCTTATTTGGTCATTTTTCCATTTCTCATCTGAAGTCTGTTGGATCCATTATACTCTGAGGCAGATTGCAGATTGTTAAAATCATTAGTGACATGTATTGAGGCTCCTGAATCAGGAAACCCCCACCCTTCATCATTTGATCCAATAGTGCTACCAGGGATTTGAACCATATTCAGTGTGAGATTCTTGTTCTGTGAATCATTGTTGCCTCCAGTGGTCTATGAACCTCCTTGTATCCCATAGGTTTGATCAAACCTATGCCAGCATCTATCTGTAGTATGACCTAAAATGTGACAAACTTTACAAGTAACTTTGTTTCCTTGAAATCTGCCTCCTCTCCCCCTTGTAGCTCCTCTATTTCCTCTACCTCTGAAGGTATAAGAACCTCTTCCTCTGGGATTAAAACTCCTTCTTTGATTAGGTGCAGCATAATTGACAGTAGAGAGAGAAGAATCCTGACTAACCATAATTGCAAAACTCAAACCAGCAACACCTTCTAGTCTAGCCTCAAAACTTAACAACAAAGCTTGAATGTCATTCAAACTAAACATTAATTCCAGCAATAACAGTAACCATCACAGGATCATATTCAGATCCTAAACCAGAAAGAATGTGCATAATGTGATCATTTTGTGAAACGGGATTTCTAGTGGCAGCAAGCAAGTCACAACACATTTTAATCTTGGCCAAATACTCTCTCATACTTAAATTTCCTTTTCTTGTTGTTTGAAGTTGCAGCTTATATTGTAAAGTTTTAGCCTTGGATTGACTAGCAAAATTAGTTTCAAGAACACTTCAATCACATGATGATTCATGGTCAAAATTTTAATCAATCAACATGCCTTTTATGTCAACATCTTTAGGTTTTTCTAAATCATGTTTAAATTCTTGAAAAAATTATATACTGCGGATCAAGATTAAGAAGTCGAATCCATTATGAAATAAAGCTCATAACTCTCAGAGATTTGTTTTTGGATCGACTTCTAGATCCTGACTAGAAGATAAATGATTTATTTTTGGATTCTACAAGTATTGCCCCAGTAAGATTGAATGAGTCGCAATGATAATATTGAAGATTCCTCTAGAACGAAGACTTTTTTTATCTCACGATACCGTGCAATACCTCTATTATGCCTTTTATAATTTGGACACTTCAGCAATAGAAGAGCACTTTGAAAATTTAACAAAGTTAGTGGATTGTCTTATAGCACACTTGGCGAAGCAAGAATGCAAAATTGCTCAATTAATTGGCAATAATGGCGAGTCTAGTCAGACAATACAATGGTATGCCAAGTTAATGCGAAACGATGTCACCTCTAAGCGAAAAGAAGAACAAAATGATTCTAACTGTTTCTGTTGGTGAAGTCATTTTAGTTGAATTGGTATCAAGTAATTATATTTCATTGAATTGCTTTTTAAGGTGAAAAATATATCACCTATTTGTATTACATCATGGGAGTTATGTAAGCAAAGAAAATAAAGACAAAATCAATCAAAATATCAATGATTCCTAAAATCAATCACAATATCAATGATTTCTAAAGTGTAGAGATTTGATTTGCTGAAGATCTGTGATTTATTCAACACTCCTCCTCAAGTTGAGTAGTGGGATCTCCAATACCCAACTTGCACAAAGCTGTCTTGAACATTGTTCCGATAACCGCCTTTGTCAATATGTCTGCTAACTGATCTTCGGATTTTACGAATGCAATTTTGATTACTCCTTCCTCAAGCTTTTCTTTGATAAAGTGTCTGTCGACCTCGACATGCTTCGTCCTATCATGTTGTATTGTGATGTGCTTCCGACTGATATGCTAAATAGGTGTTGTTTTACCCTATGTTGATTATGAGTAATTAAGGACTTGGATTGACTAATTGTCACTTTTAGTCTCTATGTTGTCACTTAATCAGTCATAACCTAAGGCATAGTACTTATCGTGTAGCTAGTCTGTTGGAAAGTATCTACGATTTTATTAAATTAAATATCGTACTCCCAGGGAAGTGGTAACGGCTTAGTAGTAACTAGCCTTTTACCCTAACTCTTATCTTATGATCCAGTTATGCAATCGTCATCAATAACTTTGATGAGAGGGTGATTCATTCTCCACTAGGTTTAGGTCTATTTAAGCCTAAATGTGTTTTATAGATAATGTCATGATTCTATGTTATACTGTTCCTACATGTTGATTGACCTATATTCGAGTATTTTAGACATGTTTTGGCCTGGATTGCAACTATGTTCTGAGTCTAAAGGTGTACCACATCTGAGTCACTTAATAAACCGCCCTACCTTAATGACGGCTCTACTCACGGTTCGAGCTAAAGGCATCCATGAAAGCCCTATGTCACTTAGGGGATCATGCCGCTAACCCTAACGCCGGCATAAAAACACAACTCACCCTACTTAGACTACTTTAACAAACAGGGTGTTCTGTAGGTTATTTTATATAATATGGCATACACCAATACTAATTGATGCCTGTTAAACTAAACAGGTTATGAATAGACTGTGGTTAGGAATTGTCTATAACCCTAAATTTAGTTTAAAAGAAACTACATTAGACAGGCAGACATAATGAATATTAAGCAGGTGGCCATTTCCGAAAAATCATAAGAACTTCAATATGCATAACAAATACTCATAGAATCGTAATCCAATAAACATAATTAATTTTTGGACGATCACAATACAAACATATAAAGAGAGGGACAGGGGGACTGATGCCATAAAGAACCTAGTCTCACGATGGAGCAACTACTTGTATATGCTGTACTGCTCAACCCGACTCTGCTCGACAGAACCTTCGGAGGACGCTTCCTCAGCCTAGTAGCTGGACTTTACCTTAATACCCAGCTTAAGCCTAGCCCTGTGGACTGACTCTTCGAACGCCTAGAGCCCTCTTAGGATCTCCTAAAGAAATCTTGGGTATTCTATGAATACCAAAAACGAACCTATCTATCGTAGCCTAGGATCTGAGACTAATTCTCAGAAACAAAGAAAACGAGACACTATCTAAGAAAAATAAACTTCTACTGAACCCGAGTCTCTAAGTGACTTATGTACTCGAGAAAAATGTACATTTGAATTCACTAAATGACTCAGATCGAGTGGAGAGGAATGAATTCAACTAAGGAAGGCATGGGGTATTTATAGCAGCTTTCTGGAGTGATTTGTTTCCAAGAATTTCGATGTGGGACTTTGACCAGGCATGCGGGACGCCCGTCCTGATTCGGGACGCCCACCCCGACGTCTGAACTTCTAAAAAATTGCGTTTTTGCCCCGAAATTTGGCATTTTCTTCTACTTTTCACCTGACACTTCCAAAATCAAAAAACCTGTAAAATTGAGTTAATAACAATCAATTAAGACTGATTTCCTATCAATTTCACCCTAAATTATGCCTAAAAACATACTAAAAATGTGATATGATTTATGCATATCATACTGGGTTTTCAGAGATCCTGATTGCTGCTTTATTATCATACTTTATGATGCACAGAAGTTGTGGTGTGAAGCCTATCTCCATTATTAGTTTCTTGAGCCATAGGACTTCTGTTATTCCCTTTGTGATCCCTCCAAACTCAGCCTCTGCACTGGATAGGGCCACAACTTTTTGTTTTTTACTCTTCCAGGTTACTAAATTTCCTCCAACCATTGCAGCATATCCAACGGTGGATCGTCTATCATTTTGATTTCCGGCCAATGTGCATCAGTATACACCTCTATATTGAGATGACCGCGTTTTCTAAAGAAAATTCATCTCCCATCCGTTCCTTTAAGATACCGAACTATCCTTATCACTGCTTCCATGTGATGTTCTTTGGGTTGGTGCATAAATTGGCTGACTACCCCAACGGCGTATGCTATGACTGGCCTGGTATGCGCCATGTAGATAAGTTTCCTGACCAATCTCTTATATCTTTCTTTGTTGGCCCACCTACCACTTTCCTCCATCCGTAGGCTATGATTTACTATCATTGGTGTCTCTACTGGTTTGCTGTCCAGTAATCTTGTTTCTGCCAGTAGATCCAAGATATACTTTCTCTGAGATATGAATATGCCCCCTTTTGATCTTAATACCTCAATGCCAAGAAAGTACTTCAACCTTCCAAGATCCTTGATCTCGAATTCTTTAGACAAATTCTCCTTTAGTCTCTTAATCTCCTCTGTGTCATTTCCAGTTACGATCATGTCGTTGACATATATGATGAGACATGTGACCAAACCTTTTTGTTCTTTTAGGAACAATGTGTGATCGGCGTTGCTTTGCTTGTACCCATATTTTATTCATAACTACTGTGAATCTTCCAAACCAAGCTCTGGGTAATTGTTTTAGCCCATATAACGCCCTTTTCAATTTGCACACCTGTCCTTCTTTGAGTTTTTCCTAGAGACCCGGCGGTGCATCCTTGTAAACTTCTTCCCTTAGATCTCCATGGAGGAATGTGTTCTTTACATCAAACTGATGTAGTGGCCAATCTTGATTGCTTGCAATTGTGAGCAATACTCTGATAGTGTCAATTTTTGCAATGGGGGAGAACATCTCTGAGTATTCAATGTCGTAGGTCTGTGTGTACCCCTTTGCAAATAGCCTGGCTTTGTATATCTTGATAGTACTGTCTGCTTTGTACTTGATTGTGAACACCCACCGACATCCGGCTGTCTTCTTTCCACCGGGTAGAGCGCATATCTCCCATGTCTGATTTTTCATCAGAGCTTGTATCTCTTTGTTCATGGCTTTCCTCCATTTTTCCACGGACATTGCTTCGTCAACTATTTGTGGTATAGATTCTGTGTATAGTGCTGCTACTTTGGTAGTGTCGGACATACTCCTCCTGGCTAAGTCTCCTACCGGGTATCTGGATGATCGGGAGATATGTTCTGGAGAGTACCTTTTAGCTGGCACTCCTAGATTACTGCGTGGTGGAAGTGTGTATTTTCCTCCTTTCTCCATGGGATCAGACTCTGCATAATCATGATTAGTGTAATCATCTACAGCAGTATGTAAATCCAGGCTTACCTCGTTTTGGACATTCATTGGAGGATTCCCACTAGATGGGGTACTGGGTTCGTGAGCCTCTACTGTGTCTTGAGACTCCTCCTGGCCAGATTTGATGTTCGAGCCAACCAAGTGTGTCATCGGTACTCTCCTCCTGACTACTAGGTTGGTGAGAATAAGGGAAATGAGACTCAACGAAGTCACAGTCCATTGTAATATAGACTTAACATGTATCAGGACTACAACACCTATACCCCTTTTGATGTACTCCATATCCTACGAAGCCACATTTTCTAGCACACGGTTCAAGTTTGTTTCAATCCGTTTTGTGAATATGGATGTAAACAGTGCATCCGAATACGCGTGGTGGTAAGGTAAGGACTGATGGGATTTTGGTTTGTGTGGAAAGGATTTGTAGTGGTGTTTTGTGTTCAAGCACTCTTGTAGGTAGACGGTTCATAAGGTAGACTGAGGTTGCTACTGCTTCGGGCCAGAAGGTTTTTGGGACTTGGGATTCGAACATTATGGCTCGGGTCATTTCGAGTATAATTCGATTTTTCATTCTGCAACTCCGTTTTGCTGTGGTGTATAGGGGAAGGTGGTTTGATGTATAATTCTGTTGTCGTTGCAAAACATTTTCATAGTATCAGCAATATACTCTCCTCCATTGTCAAATCGTAAGTTTTTTCTTTTTTTGTCAAACTGAGTGAGGATCATATTATAGAAACTAACAAATTTTTCATGTACTTCCGACATATTTTTCATAAAGTATACCCAAGTCATCCTTGAAAAATCATCAATGAATAGCACAAAATAACGAAATTGACAACTATTAGTGTATGGGGCAGTCCCCACACATCAGAATGTACTGAAGTAAAAGGAGTTTGAACACGATTATTGAAAAGATGAAAGGTTGTACGATGGTTTTTTGCTAAAATGCATGTTTCACAACTAAAGGAATGATTACCACGAAATATAGTTGGGAATAATACTGTCAGATAACTGAACGACGGGTGACCTAGACGACGGTGCCATAACCAAATCTGCCAGTCGGGTGTCCCGTGAGCTAGCATGGCAGTCCCGTGGTGAGCCACTTCGTCCACATGATAAAGACCTCCTACCTCAATACCACGCCCAATGATCTCCTTCGTATGAATATCCTACAAGAGGTGATCTGCATAAATCATATAACTTTTTTAGCATGTCTTTAGGCATAATTTAGGGTGAAATTAGTGTTAAATCGCTCTTAATTGATTGTTATTAACTCAATTTCACAATTTTTGTGATTTTGGAAGTGTCAGATGAAAAGCAGAAGAAAATGGCAAATTTTGGGCAAAAACATGATTTTCAGAAGTTCAGAAGTCGGGATGGGCGTCCCGAACCCGAGATGGGCATCCTGACCTGGTCAACAGACCAAGACGGGCGTCCCGGATGCCTGGTCAAAGTCCCACATCAAAAGTTTGAGAGAAATTCACTCAGTTCCCCTACTATAAATACCCCAGGCATTCCTCAGTTGAAATCATTCCTCTCCACTCGATCTGAGTCATTTAGTGACTTCAAGTATACAGTTTTCCATAGTATACAAGTCACTTAGTGTTCTCAGGTTTTAGTATAGGTTTATTTATATTCTTAGAGAGTGTCTCGTGTTCTTTGTTTCTGAGAGTCTGTCTCAGATCCTAGAATACGACTAGATAGGTTCATTTTCGGTATTCATAGAATACCCGGGGTTTCGTTAGGAGATCCTAAGAGGGCACTAGGCGTTCGAAGAGTCAGTTAACAGGGTTGTGCTTAAGCTTGGTATTAAGGTAAAGTACAGCTACTAGGCTGAGAAAGCGTCCTCCGAAGGTTCTGTCGAACAGAGTCGGGTCGAGCAGTCCAACATATACAAGGAGTTGCTCCATCAGCGGACTACGTAAAGGGTGAATACTTTATGGCATCGGTCCCCTTGTCCCTCTCTTTATATGTCTGTACTGTGTTCGTCCAAACATTAATTAGGAATATTGAATTATGATTACATGAATAAGTGTTATGCATGTTGAAGTACTTTATGATTTTTCGGAAATGGTCACCAGCTTAACTTTCATTATGTCTGCTGATATGCATAAATCATATCATATTTTTAGCATGTCTTTAGGCATGAGCTAGGGTGAAATTGATAGGAAATCGAACTTAATTGTTTGTTATTAACTCGATTTCACAGTTTTTGTGATTTTGGAAGTGTCAGGTGAAAAGTAGAAGAAAATGGAAAATTTCGCGGTAAAAACGCATTTTTTAGAAATTCAAAAGTCGGGGTGGGCGTCCCGAATCAGGATGGGAGTCCTGACCTAGTCAACAGGCCAGGACCGGCGTCCAGGACTCGGGACGGCAGTCCTGACCTGCTCAACAGGCCGGGACGGGCATCCTAATCCAGGACGGGCGTCCCGGATGCCTAGTCCAAGTCCCATATCGAAATTCTTGGAAAATTCACTCCAGAAAGCTGCTATAAACACCACAGGCCTTCCTCAGTTGAAATCATTCCTCTCCACTCGATCTGAGTCATTTAGTGACTTCAAATGTACATTTGTCTCAAGTACATAAGTCATTCAGAGACTCGGGTTCAGTAGAAGTTTATTTTTCTTAGATAGTGTGTTGTTTTCTTTGTTTCTGAGAATTAGTCTCAGATCCTAGGATACGATAGATAGGTTCGTTTTTTGTATTCATAGAATACCCGGGATTTCGTTAGGAGATCCTAAGAGGGCTTTAGGCGTTCGAAGAGTCAGTCCACAAGGCTGGGCTTAAGCAGGGTATTAAGGTAAAGTCCAGCTACTAGGTTGAGGAAGCGTCCTCCGAAGGTTCTGTCGAGCAGAGACGGGTCGAGCAGTATAGCATATACAAGTAGTTGCTCCATCGGCGAGACTAAGTAAAGGGTGAATTTTTTATGGCATCAGTCCCCGTGTCCCTCTCTTTATATGCTTGTATTGTGTTTGTCCAAATATTGATTATGTATATTGGATTATGATTTTTATGAGTATTTGTTATACGTGTTAAAATTCTTACGATTTTTTAGAAATGGCCACCTCCTTAATATTCATTATGTCTGCATATCTAATGTAGTTTCTTTTAAACTAAATTTAGGGTTATAGACAATTCATAACCACGGTCTATTCATAACCTATTTAGTTTAACATGCATCAATTAGTATTGGTGTGTGCCATATTAGATAAAATAACCTACAGAACACCCTGTTTGTTAGAGTAGTCTAAGTAGGCTGAGTTGTGTTTTTATGCCGGCGTTAGGGCGAGCGGCATGATCCCCGAAGTGACATAGGGCTTTCATGGATGCCTTTAGCTCAAACCATGAGTAGGGTCATCATTAAGGTAGGGTGGTTTATTAGGTGACTCAGATGTGGTACACCTTTAGACTCAGAACATAGTTGCAATCCAGGCCAAGACATGTCTAAAACACTCGAATATAGGTCAATCAACATGTAGGAACAGTATAACATAGAATCAGGACATTATCTATAAAATACGTTTAGGGTTAAATAGACTTAAACCTAGTGGAGAATGAATCACCCTCTCATCAAAGTTATTGATGACGATTGCATAACTGGATCATAAGATAAGAGTTAGGGTAAAAGGCTAGTTACTACTAAGCCGTTACCACATCCCTGGGAGTACGATGTTTAATTTAATAAAATCGTAGATACTTTCCAACAGACTAGCTACACGATAGGTACTCTGCCTTAGGTTCTAGCTGATTAAGTGACAGCATAGAGACTAAAAGTGACAATTAGTCAATCTAAGTCCTTAATTAGTCATAATCAACATAGGGTAAAACAACACCTATTTAGCATATCAGTCGAAAACACATCAGATTTTTTGCGCCGTTGCCTGGGAAATATTAGAATGAATTTAGGATTCCTGATCAAAATTTTAGAGACTTATGGTAGGTAACGGTAGTAACCCAACACTTATTTTATGCTAGTTAGACAATCATTTTCCGAAATATAGGGTTATCATAACTAATTAATTTTAGATATTATCTGGAATTAAGACACTTAGGATAATAAAATTTTAGAAAATTATTCTAAAAACATATTGAGGGAATTTAATTGCTTTCAAAATATAAAAAGAAAAAAAATGTTAAAATTTAAAACCCGAAAAAAAATTTATTTTTCTTGCTCAATGGTAAGTTGTTCTTTTTCCTATCTCTTGTATTATTTGCTCTTCAACATTTGTTTTCTTTCAATTTTTTCTTTTCTTTTGTTTTCTTCTATAAAATTTTCTGAAAAATATTATTTTCAAGAAGATGAAAGAAATAAATTTTTCATGTTTACAGTTTTCCTGTCTGTTTGTTTTTTTCCGAAAAACAAATGTTTGGAAGTGAGAAAAAAAAATATTTTCTTCTAAGTTGTAAAATTTTGGCTTAGATTTTTATCGGAAAGAAATTCCATTTTAGAATTTTCTTAGAGTCATGCCGGCTTTATTAGGATGAGTTATGAAATAATGTTTCCTTAATAGCCAGACCTTTTAATGTTCTATTGAAAAAATGATGTTCCTTTTGTTTTGCTGATAATTGCATGAGATCTTTTAAACCAAAAAGAATTACTGCACCCATTATGGCATCACCTGATTGGAATCTGCTTTTTTAATTAATATGTGATGTAATGATGTAGTAAGAATTGTTTTAGGACAGAAACATGATAAGAAAGTTCATGTATGATAAATTCCGATCGTATCTAGTCTTGTCTAAAAACAATAGTTTACATTGATCACTCTGAGATATTTGTGTTCAATAAAACTAATGCTGAACCATAATTGATTAAGTTATGTTTTATTGTTACTTGAATTTGATATAGAATGAAGGGATAAGAAAAAGGGTTGAAAATCTAGAAAGCAAACCATTTGTCTAGATTAAAAAACCCCAAGTTAGAGGCTATTGTAATACTGATAAATTTTTGGATGAAAACTTATTTGCATTGTTTGCTATGTATAATAATTCTCATCTGTGGTTTATTGTTGTTGCAAATTATCTAGTTACTGAATGGGTTCCAAGTAATATGACTTATCAGCAAAAGAAGAAATTCTTTGCTGATTTGAAATATTACTATTGGGCAGATTTCTCTTCTATTTCAAATTTTTGCAGATCCGTTGATCAAAAGATGTGTCTCTGATGGCTTTCCGACTGATATGCTAAATAGGTGTTATTTTACCCTATGTTGATTATGAGTATTTAAGGACTGGGATTGACTAATTGTCACATTTAGTCTCTATGGTGTCACTTAATCAGTCAGAACCTAAGGCAGAGTACCTATAGTGTAGCTAGTCTGTTGGAAAGTATCTACGATTTTATTAAATAAATATCGTACTCCCAGGAAAGTGGTAACGGCTTAGTAGTAACTAGACTTTTATCCTAACTCTTATCTTATGATCCAGTTATGCAATCTTCATCAATAACTTTGATGAGAGGGTGATCCATTCTCCACTAGGTTTATGTCTAATTAAGCCTAAAAGTGTTTATAGACAAAGTCCTGATTCTATGTTATATTGTTCCTATATGTTGATTGACCTATATTCGAGTATTTTAGACATGTCTTGGCCTGGATTGCAACTATGTTCTGAGTCTAAAGGTGTACCACATCTGAGTAATCTGATATACCGCCCCATCGCCAAGGTAAACGGCCCTACTCACGGTTACTACTAAAGACAGCTATGAAAGCCCTATGTCACTTCGGGGATCATGCCGCTTGCCTATAACCGCAGGCATAAACGCTCTACTCAGCCTACCTAGACTACTCTAACAAACAGGGTGTTCCGCAGGTTATTTTATCTAGTATGGCAGACACCAATACTAATTGATGCATGTTAAACTAAACAGGTTATGAATAGACCATTGTTAGGAATTGTCTATAACCCTAATTTTAGTTTAAAAGAAACTACATTAGACATGCAGACATAATGAATATTTAGGTAGGTGGCCATTTCCGGAAAAACATAACAACTTCAACATTTATAACAAATATTCATAACAATCATAATCCAGTATCCATAATTGCTATTTGGAGAAACACAATAACAACATATAAGAGAGGGATAGGGGGACCGATGCCATAAAGAAATCACCCTTTACGAAGTCTCGCCGATGGAGCGTACTGCTGTATATGTCGTATTCCTTGACCCGAATCTGCTCGACAGAACCTTCGGAGGACGCTTCCTCAGCCTAGTAGCTGGACTTTACCTTACATCCTGGGCTTAAGCCCAGCCCTGTGGACTGACACTTCGAACGCCTAGAGCCCTCTTAGGATCTCCTAACGAAATCCTGGGTATTCTATGAATACCAGAAACGAACCTATCTATCGAACCCTAGGATCTGAGACTATTTCTCAGAAACTAAGAAAAACGAAACACAAAAAGGAAAGAAAGAAAACTTATACTGAAATCTGAGACTCCGAGCGAGTTGTGTACTCGAGAAATGTACACTGGAAACCACTTAATGACTCAGATCGAGTGGAGAGGGATGATTTCAACTGAGGAAGGCTTGAGGTATTTATAGCATCTTTCTAGGGTGATTTTCTCTCAAAACTTCGATGTGGGACTTGAATTTCTGGGTCAGGACGCCCGTCCCGGTCTGTTGACCAGGTCAGGACGGCCGTCCCGAGTCCTGGACGCCCGTCCCGACCTGTTGACCAGGTCAGGACGCCCTCCCCGAAGTCCGAACTTCCGAAAAATTGCGTTTTTGCACCGAAATTTGTCATTTTCTTCCACTTTTCACCTAACACTTCCAAAATCAGAAAAACTGTGAAATTGAGTTAATAATGAACAATTAAGATCAATTTGCCCTAAATTTCACCCTAAATTATGCCTATAAACATGCTAAAAATGTGATATGATTTATGCACAGTCTCGAAAAACAAAGGCCACAAAATTTTGGAGCATTGTCATCGACGATCTACGAGAGGCTATTTGATTGCTAGCAACACTGTCCGGAAAGTGTTGGAAGCATGATATTACTGGCCCACTATTCAAAGATTTTGTATCCTTGATACAGTCCGATGATGCTTGAAAAATAACAGGTAACACGTCTTCCCAAGATCATCTACCCCAGCAAGGTATACAGAATACTAAAATCTCTTATATCTGGGGTACTGATTAAATCCTTTTCTCTTTCTTCCTGTGAAAATAATTACATCATAGTAGTCGTGGAACACTTTTCAAAATGGCCTGAACCACAGGCATTGCCCACTAATGATGTTAAAGTCATGTGCAGATTCTATGAGAAGTTGTTTTCCAGATTCAGAATGCCAATGTCTTAGGAAGAAACGTTCAGTCTGTGTATCAAATATGTGAAGTCTGCCAAGTACTTCACTTTAGCGGGAATTGCTATGTGAATGAAATACGAATCATTCCAAAAAGGGTTGGAGTAGGTTACTGCAGAATGCTACTCCAATGGGAAATGCATACAATCCCAACTAGAGGAATCATACGGGATTTAGCTGAGGAATAATTCGGAAGCTGGAAACTTTCAGAAGATACCACCACAGCAAAACCCCTACCCCAGAATCAACAGATGAGATACTGGCAACAATTAAAGCTAGACCATTGCAAGCAAGTGATCTACCAAGTGATATCGAACGGTCGAAGGATATAGAGGAATTTGGCATTGTATCAGGAGCATAGCAATGGAGGAGCTTGCATCCCCCGCATACAATCAGCTGTGAGAAACTTCCCCGAGGAAGTCTCAAATACTTGGGCCCAGATCTACACCACTAGAGCCTCCTACTACCACGGCTTCACCAAAGCTTTAGGTATCTTTTCTGCCATTCGAAACTTGTATGCAATACCTTCACTGACATTGGTAGGTAGGCACACCAATCCAAAGAAGTCTCATTCCTAGACACGTTCCTTCTGGACACGTTGCTACGATTACGAGAAACTTTTCAAATGATTCGATGAAACAGTCCTTGGGGCTTGAGTCATTCATCAAATGGATAGGCCACTACCTGGAGCTCGACAATGAAAGATCGGAGTTGACATCATCCGTTCCAATATCTAGAGCTTACAAAGTCAAGAGCACCTCAGCAATAGCACATGGCTAAGGTGAAGAGCCAATTGACAGATTAGAGAAGACCCTTCTGCTCTAGACATGAAGGGAGTTTTTCTAATCCTCATATTCCTTTACTTTTATTTTATTTGTTTTGTGTTCTGTTTTGTTATTTCTATTATCCTTCTTGTTTTGTTGCTTTATTTTCTCTCTTACCCTTAGTTAGTCGATTAAGTGTGGGGTATGAGCTATCTGTTTTGTTTCTATCTCTTCTTGTTTTCAAATAAGTGTGGGGTAATTTAGATATGCATGAACACTGAGGACAGTGTCAGACTTAAGTGTGGGGTAGCAATGCACGGTGCACTGTAGTAGTTTGAGAAACTTTTGCATCATTTTTGCTTGTTTTCACCGTATTTTCACACCCTTCCTAAATTTTTCAAAATTTTTCATTCTTTTAGACTTCAAAATGCAGTATGATTGGTAAAACATTGGTGATGTCTATGATATGTAGGTAGAATGTTATTATTAGTAGGAGACAATGTGATGACTATCTTGAACTTATTAATTAGGAATAGTAAATTCCTGATAATTGAGCACAACTTAGTCTGGTTTAGAGACCTCAGCCAATTACCTTTTCAAAACTTAACTAGATAAGATTAGATCAGTTGTGGATGTATTGGCAATTAGAACGACTAGGTGAGGTCTTGAGCTGAAAGTGAAAAGAAAAAAAAAAGTTAATTAAATAGGGTAGTTTGCCAGCGGCCTTTGCTACTCGAGCACCACTCCTTAGGGGAACTTAAAGCCTGATTCCCTAAGGTCGTGTAGGTCTGGGAGTCATCGGAGTGGGACTCATTACATGGGTAGTTAAAGTTGACGTGTTAAAAGCAGACTCAAAATACCCTGAATCTATATGAGAAAAAAATCAATAAATGCTAAATAATTAAGATCGGATCACCAAGGCTCAGAACTCAGAAAGTTGTATGTTGTTAGTATGTCTAGCGACGGGTCGAAGTGTTATCTGGTAGTAGTTAAGACGAGAGTATATTGTGTTGACTATCTGGTCTAGACTAGTACACACACTACACATCAGGAAGACCTTGTGACTGAGAGAAGAGTTCAACCTAGTTGTTAACTTGTTAAACCTGCTTGATTATAACAATCTACTAGAGACATTTGAGACCTTGTCATAACAACCTAACCAGTCAGACCTGTGTTGTGAATTGTCTGAGTAATTTTTGGAATAAAAACATGACTAGGAAATTTAAGTGACTGCACATATGATTTAAATTCACTAACTTCAGGTAAACTTTGCTTGAGGACAAGCAAAAAGCTAAGTGTGGGGTTATCTGATATGCATAAATTATATCACATTTTTAGCATGTTTCTAGGCATGATTTAGGGTTAAATTGATAGGAAATCGGTCTTAATTGTTTGTTATTAACTCAATTTCACATTTTTTGTTATTTTGGAAGAGTCAGGTGAAAAGTAGAAGAAAATGGCAAATTTTGGGGCAAAAACGCATTTTTTAGAAATTCAGAAATCGGGGTGGGCGTCCCGAATCAGGATGGGCGTCCTGACCTGGTCAACAGGCCAGGACGGGCGTCCAGGACTCGGGACGGCCGTCCTGACCTTGTCAACAGGCCGGGACTGGCGTCCAAATCCAGGACGGGCGTCCCGGATGCCTGGTCCAAGTCCCACATCAAAATTCTTGGAAAAATTCACTCAGTTGAAATCATTCCTCTCCACTCGATCTGAGTCATATAGTGACTTCAAATGTACATTTTTCTCGAGTACATAAGTCACTTAGAGACTCGGGTTCAGTACAAGTTTATTTTTCGTAGATAGTGTCTCGTTTTCTTTGTTTCTGAGAATTAGTCTCAGATCCTAGGCAACGATAGATAGGTTCGTTTCTGGTATTCATAGAATACCTGGGATTTCGTTAGGAAATCCTAAGAGGGCTCTAGGCATTCGAAGAGTCAGTCCACAGGGCTGGGCTTAAGCTGGGTATTAAGGTAAAGTTCAGCTACTAGGCTGAGGAAGCGTCCTCCGAAGGTTCTGTCGAGCAGAGTCGGGTCGAGCAGTACAGCATATACAAGCAGTTGCTCCATCGGCGAGACTTAGTAAAGGGTGAATTCTTTATGGCATCAGTCCCCCTGTCCCTCTCTTTATATGCTTGTATTGTGTTTGTCCAAATATTGATTATGTATATTGGATTATGATTTTTATGAGTATTTGTTATACGTGTTGAAATTCTTATGATTTTCCGGAAATAGCCACATGCTTAATATTCATTATGTCTACATGTCTAATGTAGTTTCTTTTAAACTAAATATAGGGTTATAGACAATTCCTAACCACGGTCTATTCATAACCTGTTTAGTTTAACAGGCATCAATTAGTATTGGTGTCTGCCATATTAGATAAAACAACCTACAGAACACCCTGTTTGTTAGAGTAGTCTAAGTAGGCTGAGTTGTGTTTTTATGCCGTCGTTAGGGCGAGCGGCATGATCCCCAAAGTGACATAGGGCTTTCATGGATGCCTTTAGCTCGAACCGTGAGTAGGGCCGTCATTAAGGTAGGGCGGTTTATTAGGTGACTCAGATGTGGTACATCTTTAGACTCAGAACATAGTTGCAATCTAGGCCAAGACATGTCTAAAACACTCGAAGATAGGTCAATCAACATGTTGGAACAGTATAACATAGAATCATGACATTATCTATAAAACAGGTTTAGGGTTAAATAGACTTAAACCTAGTGGAGAATGAATCACCCTCTCATCAAAGTTATTGATGACTATTGCATAACTGGATCATAAGATAAGAGTTAGGGTAAAAGGCTAGTTACTACTAAGCCGTTACCACTTCCTTGGGAGTACGATATTTAATTTAATAAAATCTTAGATACTTTCAAACAGACTAGGTACACGATAGGTACTCTATCTTAGGTTCTGGCTGATTAAGTGACAGCATAGAGACTAAAAGTGACAATTAGTCAATCTAAGTCCTTGATTACTCATAATTAACATAGGGTAAAACAATACCTATTTAGCACATCAGTCGGAAACGCATCATCTGCATGTCTAATGTAGTTTCTTTTAAACTAAAGGTAGGGTTATAGACAACTCCTAACCACGGTCTAATCATAACCTGTTTAGTTTAACATGCATTAATCTAGGACTTTCCAGTCAGAAAGCATTAATGTCTGCCATATTAGATGAAATAACCTATAGATCCCCATGTTTGTTAGAGTAATTTAAGTAGGCTGAGTTTGTGTGTTTATGCCGGCGTTAGGGCGAGCGGCATGATCTTCTATGTGACATAGGACTTTCATGGATGCCTTTAGCTCGAACCGTGAGTAGGGCCGTCAATGGCAATGGGGCGGTTTATCAGGTAACTCAGATGTGGTACACCTTTAGACTCAGTACATAATTGCAATCTAGGCCAAGATATATCTAAAATACTTGAAGATAGGTCAATCAACATGTAGGAACAGTATAACATAGGATCAGACAGTATAACATAGGATCAGAACATTATATGTAAAACACTTTTTAGGCTTAGATAGACTTAAACCTAGTGGAGAATGAATCACCCTCTCATCAAAGATTTTGATGAAAGATTGCATAACTGGATCATAAGATAAGAGTTAGAGTAAGAGGATAGTTACTACTAAGCCGTTACCACTTCCCTAGGAGTACGATAATTAATCTAATTAAAATCGTAGATACTTTCCAACAAACTAGCTACAGGATAGGTACTCTGCCTTAGGTTCTGATTGATTAAGTGATAGTATAGAAACTAAATGTGACAATTAGTTAGGCTAAGTCCTTAATTACTCATAATCAACATAGGGTAAAACAACACCTATTTTAGTATATCAGTCGGAACGTCATCAGATTTTTGGCACCATTGCCGGGGAAATATCATAATGAATTTAGGGTTCCTGATCAAAATTCTAGAGACTTATGATAGGTAACGGTTGTAACCTAGACCTTAGACCTAACACTTATTTTATGCTAGTTAGACAATCAATTTCCAAAATATACGATTATCATAACTAATTAATTTTAGACATTATCTGAAATTAAGACATTTAAGATAATGAAATTTTAGAAAATTATTCTAAAACCATATTGAGGAAATTTAACTGCTTTCGAAGTAAAATATAAAAAGAAAAAAAAATGTTAAAAATTTAAAACCCAAAAAAAATTGTATATTTCTTGTTCAACAGTATGTTGTTCTTCAACCCTATCTCTTGCCTTATTTGTTTTTTTTTCTTAGTTGTACATTGGTTGTTCCTTTCCAATTTTTCTAATCTTTCACTTCCTGTGTTACTCCACTAACCAGTTTGCTCAGGCTTAAACGTATTCTTCTCTGTAGTTGCATGACTCGAACTTCAGAAGCTAACCTTGAACCTCCAGTTGAGAATCCCGAACGTCTAATCTGTACAGCTAATAGGCAAAGAACAGAGATGGCTGCTGAAAGACCTCCCCTCGAATCCTACATTCAGCCACAGACTATTGCAGTATCATCCGCCATTCAAATCCCTGGGAACCCTCGCTATGATCTTAAACCGAATGTGATCCAGTTGATTATTAATCGGGTCCAGTTTGGAGGAACTACAACCGAGAATCCGCTAGAACACTTATCCGACTTCTCCTCTCTTTTCGAAGGCCTCAAGGGAGATCATACTGCAGAAGTAACCAAACTAAACCACTTTCCCTACTCACTCAGGGACAGAGCTAAGAGATGGTAAGCCTAGCTACCCACTAACTCCATCACCTCATGGGATGAGTTAAGCAAAGCCTTCCTGGAAGAGTACTACTCTGCAGCAAGAGTCCTAGAATATCGAAGGGCTCTATCCACTTTTACTCAAGCTGCTGACGAGACAGTGATAGAAGCTTGGGACAGATTCAAGGAGCTACTCAGGCTCTGCCCCAACATGGACTTACCGAAGCACTGCTGATCCAGCAATTCTACAGGCGTGTGACGGATATGGGCAAGCAAGTTCTTGATGGACTCAATTCCCAGAGCGGTTTCAATGGAATGAGTGATGTAGATGCTAGAAACGCTCTATAGAGGCTCTATAGGAATAGCAAGAACTGGCGCACAAGCGACCGAGCTAAGAAGCAACCAGTAAATGCGGCCCTCGCCTCCACTGATGATCAATTTGAGGCACTGAAGGCCAGCATTACTAATCAACTGAATGCTTTCCAACAAGGCAAAAGCGTTCAGCTAGTATATCAAGTCTGCGAATTTTGTCAAGGACCGCATTTTAGTGGAGATTGTTATGGTAATGGAATATTGACTATTCCAGAAGATATGGAACAAGTGGATGCAGTTAACTCTGCTCCTATAGGAAATACCTACAATCCCACCTGGAAGAACCATCCGGGATTCAGTTGGAGAAACAATTCCGGGACTATTAACTTCCAAAAAAGGGTGCCTCAGCAACTGCCCTATCCGCAGAAAAAGCAAGTCGCTCTGCCTGCACCAAGGAACTACATCGTTCCAGTCGACCCCATGCAAGAATTCAGGGACATACTGAAAGGCATTGCCGACTCTAACAAAGAGATGATAGAATCTAATAGGAAAGTCCAGGAAGCTCATGCAGAAAGAATCTAGCAGAACGAGAACAGACAGAAGCAGACCGAGCAAACAGTCAGAAATACACAAGCTGCTATACAAACCTTGGAGAGACAAATGGGCCAACTATCCACCCATCTCTCTCACAAGTCCCAGGGAACGTTACCAAGCAACACTGAGACCAACCCCCAAACTGAATGCAAGACCATCACTCTAAGATCTGGTAAAGTTCTATCTCCATCTCCACCCAAATCATCTGACCCTCCTATTCTTGTGCAGGAACCAGAAGAAGGCTCCAAGGATCCAACGCCGATGGATGTCGAAACCAAAGTAGCAAGGAAAGGGAAGACGGAGTTTATTCCTGATTACCGGCCAAAAGTACCTTACCTTGCCAGACTTATGCAGAATAAAGATAAGGAGCAATTTGAAAAGTTTCCTAAGAATTTTAGTCAGATTCATGTTAATTTGCCTTTACTTGATGTTATTTCTGAAATGCCAAAGTACGCTAAGTTTTTAAAAGAAGTCGTTAGTAATAAAAGAAAATTTGACATGGACAAGGTGGTTCTTAATGAAGAGTGCTCGGCGGTTTTGCTGAATAAACTACCGTCTAAATAGAAAGATCCAGGTTTCTTTACCTTGCCATGTACAATTGGAAATATTACTAACATGCATGCATTAGCAGACTTAGGAGCTAGTATTAATCTCATGCCATCTAGTTTATTTGATAAATTAGGATTGCATGATTTGAAAACGACTAGGATGTGCATACAACTTGCAGTTAGGACAGTCAAAATCCCTAAAGGAATAATTGAAGATCTCTTAGTAATGGTCGGAAAATTTGTGTTCCCTATGGACTTTGTTGTCGTGGATATGAATGGGGAAGGAGGAGTGCCCCTGATCCTAGGTCGACCATTTCTAGCTACCTCAAAAGCATTAATAGACGTCAGTAATGGTCAAATCAAGTTAAGGGTAGGTAATGAGGACATCACTTTTGATCTGAATGAAACCCTTAGGTATCCCATGCATTTAGATGATACTTGATTTTGTGTGGATGCTATTGAGCACTTGATTGAAATTTACGTGACAGACCTATGCTCAAACTATCAAGTCTTGAGTGAGGACTCCCTAGAATTAGAGGAGACTGAACTCAACTCTTCCAAATATGAAATTAACTCTGATAGTTTCACTGAGATAGGTGATGATGAGATGAAGAAAGAACAGAATTCATTTGAAGATCCACCAGACTTGGAACTGAAGGAATTGCCCACTCATCTGTGCTATGAATTCCTAGAAGACAACAAGAAACTTTCCATTATTCTCGCAGCTGGTCTGATTGCAGAACAACGGTAGTTGACCGTGGACATGTGCAGAAAGTATAGAAGAGCCTTTGCCTACAAAATTGCAGGCATTCCAGGTATTAATCCAAGCTTTTGTTCGCATAAGATTCTTCTAGAAAATGATTATAAGCCATGTGTGCAACCTCAAAGGAGGTTGAATCCTAATGTGTGTGATGTTGTTAAGAAAGAAGTAATCAAAATGTTAGATGCAGGACTTATCTATCCTATCTCAGATAGTGAGTGGGTAAGCCCGGTGCAGGTAGTACCTAAGAAAGGTGGTATAACAGTTGTCAGAAATGAACATAATGAACTAATTCCTACGAGAACTATAACTGGTCATCGTGTATGCATAGACTATATGAAACTAAATACGGCCACACGAAAAGACCACTTCCCCCTTCCTTTTATTGACCAAATGTTAGAAAGATTGTCTGGACATATGTTTTACTGCTTTTTTTATGGGTTTTCTGGATATTTTCAAATTCCTATTTCCCCTGAAGACCAGCATAAAACTACTTTCACATGCCCTTTTGGAACATTTGCATATAGAAGGATGCCTTTTGGTTTGTGTAATGCACCTGCTACATTTCAACGTTGTATGACTGCTATCTTTGAGGACATGTTAGGAAAGTCTATGGAAGTATTCATGGATGACTTCTCTGTTTTTGGAAATTCATTTGGGATTTGTCTAAAGAACTTGGAATTAATGTTGAAACGTTGTATAAAATCTAATTTGGTTCTAAATTGGGAAAAATGCCACTTCATGGTAAAAGAGGGAATCGTATCAGGACATAAGATCTCACACCGAGGTATGGAAGTAGATAAGGCCAAAATTGAAGTTATTTCAAAACTGCCTCCACCCAATACTGTGAGAGCCATTATATGTTTTTTGGGACACGCTGGCTTTTATCGTAGGTTTATAAAGGATTTCCCATTAATAGCCAGACCGTTGACCAATTTACTCGGAAAAGATGTTCCATTTGTCTTTGATGAAAAATGTCTAAAAGCCTTTAATAGACTTAAGGAACTTCTAACTACTGCACCTATCATGACATCACCTGGCTGGAGTCTACCTTTTGAACTAATGTGTGATGCTAGTGACTATGCAGTAGGAGTTGTTTTAGGACAAAGACATGATAAGAAATTTCATGTAATATATTATGCCAGTAAAACCTTAACTGATGCTCAGGAAAATTACACTACGATAGAAAAGGAATTATTAGCAGTAGTATATGCATTTGACAAATTTCGATCTTATCTAGTCCTGTCTAAAACCATTGTTTATATTGATCACTTTGCATTAAAGTACTTGTTCAATAAAACCGACGCAAAGCCAAGATTAATCAGATGAGTTTTATTGCTTCAAAAATTTGACATAGAAATTTGGGATAAGAAAGGGACAAAAAACTTAGCCGCAGACCACTTGTCAAGGCTAGAGAATCCGACCTAGAAGCTATAGATGAATCAATTATATCTGACAAATTTTTTGATGAGAACTTATGTACACTATTTGCTATTTTCTCACCCCCTTGGTTTGCAGATATAGCAAATTACTTGGTAGCTCAGACTCTTCCTAGTGATATCATTGTTCAGCAGAGAAGAAAATTCTTTGCTGACCTTAAATTTTACTATTGGGAAGATCCTTTTCTGTTTCGAATATGTGCAGATCAGATGATCAGGAGATGTGTCTCTCAAGAAGAAGGTTTCCAAATTCTGGAACATTATCACTGCGGACCAGCAGGCGGTCACTTAGCTGCAGCTAATACCGCCCAGAAAGTATTAGAAGCAGGCTTCTACTGGCCTACAGTATTCAAGGACGCCGCAACGTTCACAGGATCGTGCGATGCCTGTCAGAAAGCTGGAAACATATCTTCTCGAGACAGTCTACCTGATACGCGAAAATCGTATCACATTTTTAGCATGTTTTTATATATGTTTTAATGTGAAATTGAGAGTAAATTGACATTAATTGTTTACTATTTACTTGATTTCACGGTTTTTATGATTTTGGAAGTGTCAGGTGAAAAGTAGACGAAAATAGCAAATTCTGGGGCAAAAACGCAATTTTTGGAAATGTTGACCCGGTCAAAGGTCCGGGACGGGCGTCCCGACCCGGTCAAACCGCCAGGACGGGCGTCCCGAACTTGGTCAACGAATCAGGACGGGCGTCCCGAACCGCTAGAAGCTGTCCCACATCGAATTTTTCAGAATTTTTCACTCCGGGAAGCTGCTATAAATACCCCAGGCCTCCAGCAGTTGAATTCATCCCTCTCCACTCGATCTGAGTCATTAAGTGGTTTCCAGTGTACAATTTTCCAGTACACAACTCACTCAGAGACTCGGATCTCAGTTTTCTTTCTTATTAGTGTTTGTTTTAGTTTCTGAGAAATAGTCTCAGATCTTCGGTTTCTATAGATAGGTTCGTTTCTGGTATTCATAGAATACCCGGGATTTCGTTAGGAGATCCTAAGAGAGCTCTAGGCGTTCGAAGAATCAGTCCACAGGGCTAGGCTTAAGCCCAGGACGTAAGGTAAAGTCTAGCTACTAGGCTGAGGAAGCGTCCTCCGAAGGTTCTAGTGAGCAGAGTCAGGGCGAGCAATACGACGTATACAGCAGTACGCTCTGTCGGGAGTACTATATTTATTTAATAAAATCATAGATACTTTCCAATAGACTAGCTACACGATAGGTACTCTGCCTTAGGTTCTGGCTGATTAAGTGACACCATAGAGACTAAATGTGACAATTAGTCAATCACAGTCCTTAATTATTCATAATCAACATAGGGTAAAATAACACCTATTTAGCATGTCAACCGGAATCGCATCAGATTTTTGGCGCCGTTGCCGGGGAAATATCATAATGAATTTAGGATTATTGGCTACAATTCTAGAGACTTATGATAGGTAACGGTAGTAACCTAGACCTTAGTCCTACACTTATCTTATACTAGTTAGACAATCAGTTTCCTGAATATAGGATTATCATAACTAATTAATTTTAGATAATATCTGAAATTAAGACACTTAGGATAATCAAATTTTAGAAAATTATTCTAAAACCATATTAAGGAAATTTACCTGCTTTCAACATAAAAAGAAAAAAAAATGTGTTAAAAATTTAAAATCCCAAAAAGAATGTATCTTTCTTGCTCAACGGTGAGTTGTTCCTTTTCCCTATCTCTTGTTTGTTTTAGTTGTTTTCTTAGTTGCTCTTTTTCGTGTTTTTCTTCCTTTATTTAATTTCGAAGAAATAAAAATGGAAATGAGGATAAAATATATTTTCTTCTGAGTTGTAAAATGTTGGCTTAGATTTTTATCTGGAAGAAACTCTATTTTAGAATTTTCTTAGAGTCATGCCGGCCTTATTAGGATGAGTTATGAAATAGTTTTTTTTTTCCTTAATAGCCAGACATGTGAATGTTCTATTGGAAAAAGGATGTTCCTTTTGTTTTGCTGATGATTGCATGAGAAGTTTTAAAACCAAAAGGAATTATTGCACCCATTATGACATCACCTGATTGAAATCTGCTTTTTGAATGAATATGTGATGTAGTAAGAATTGTTTTAGACAGAAACATGATAAGAAAGTTCATGTATGATAAATCCTAATCTTATCTAGTCTTGTCTAAAAACAATAGGTTACACTGATCACTCTGAGATGTCTGTGTTCAATAAAACTGATACTGAACCATAATTGATTAAGTTAGGTTTTATTGCTACCTGAGTTTGATATAGAAAGAGGGGTAAGAAAAAGGGTTGAAAATCTAGAAAGCAAACCATTGGTCTAGATTAGAAAACCCCGAGTTAGAGGCTAGTGTAATATTGATAAATTTTTGGATGAAAACTTATTTGCATTGTTTGCTATGTATAATAATTCTCATCTGTGGTTTATTTCAAATTATCTAGTCACTAAATAAGTTCCAAGTGATATGACTTATCAGCAAAAGAAGAAATTCTTTGCTGATTTGAAATATTACTACTGGGCAGTTTCTCTTCTATTTCAAATTTTTGCAGATCAGTTGATCAGAAGATGTGTCTCAGAAGATGAAGGGCACAAGATTTTGGAGCATTGCCCTAAAGCATCTACGGGAAACCAATCGATGGCTATCAACACTGTCCGGAAAGTGTTGAAAGCAGGATCTTGTTGACCCACTATATTCAAGGATTTTGTATCTCTGATACAATCTCGCGATGCTTGCCAAATAACAGGCAACACATCCTTCAGAGATCATCTACCCCAACAAGATTCTAGTTGTTTTCCAGATTCAGAGTGCCAATGTTTTAGGAAGAAATGTTCAGCATGTGTATCAAATCTGTGAAGTCTGCTAAGTACCACACTTTAGCAGGGATTGCTATGGGAATGACTGACCATTCCAAAAGAGGTAGGAGTAGGTTACTGCAGAATGCTGCTCCAATGGGAAACGCATACAATCCCAACTAGAGGAATCGTACGGGATTTAGCTGAGGAGTAATTCGGAAGCTGGAAACTTTCAAAAGACACCACCACAGCAAAACCCACACTCGCAGAATCAATAGATGAGATACTGGCAACAATTAAAGCCAGATCAGTGCAAGCAAGTGATCTACCAAGAGGTAACGAACGGTCGACAGATATAGAGGAATTTGGCATTGTGTCGGGAGCATAGCAATGGAGGAGCTTGCATTCCCTGCATAGCAATCAGCTGTGAGAAACTTCCTCGAGGAAGTCTCAAATACTTGGGCCCAGATCTACACAACTGGAGCCCCCTACCACCACAGTTTCGCCAAAACTTCAGGTATCTTTTCTTCCATTCGAGACTTGCATGCAATACCTTTACTAACATTGGCAGGTAGGCACACCAATCCAAAGAAGTCTCATTCCTAGACACGTTCCTTATGGACACGTTGCTACGATTACGAGAAACTTTGTAGATGATTCGAGGAAACAGTCCTTGGGGCTTGAGTCATTCATCAAATGGATATGCCACTACCTAGAGCTCGACAATGAAGGATCGGAGCTGGCGTCATCCGTTCCAATATCTAGAGCTTGCAGAGTCAAGAACACCTCAGCAATAGCACATGGCTAAGGTGAAGAGCCAATTGACAGATCAGAGAAGACCCTTCTGCTCGCGACATGAAGGGAGTTTTTCTAATCCTCATGATCCTTTACTTTTGTTTTCTTTGTTTTGTGTTCTGTTTTGCTATTTCTATTATCCTTCTTGTTTTATTTTTTCTCTTACCCTGAATTAGTCAAATAAGTGTGGGGTAAGAGTTCTTTGTTTTATTTTCATTTCTTCTTGTTTGCAAATAAGTGTGGGGTAATTAGCTATGCATGAACACTGAGGACAGTGCCAAACTTAAGTGTGGGGTAGCAGTGCACGGTGCACTGTAGCAGTTTGAAAAATTTTTCGCATGCTTTTGCTTGTTTTCCCCGTATTTTCACACCCTTCCAAAATTTTTCCGTCTTTCAGACTTCTAAATGCAGTATGCTTGGTTAAACAATTGCTTATGTCTATGATATGTAGGTAGTATGTTATGGTTAGTAGGAGATAGTCGATAGCTATCTTGGACTAATTGATTAGGAATATGGAATTCCTGATAACTTAGCACAACCTTGTCTGGATTAGAGACCTCAACCAATTGCCCATTCGAGACTCCACTAGATAAAATTAGACCAGTTGTGGATATATTGGCAGTTAGAATGACTAGATGAGACTCTGAGCTAAAAGTGAAAAGAACTTAAGGAAGTTAATTACAATAGGGTAGTTTGCCACCGACCTTCGCTACTCGAGCACCACTCCTTCGGGGAACTTAAAGCCTGATGCCCTAAGGTCGTGTAGATCTGGGAGTCATCGGAGTGGGACTCGCTACATGGGTAGTTGAAGTTGACGTGTTCTAAGCAAACTCGAAATACCCTGAATCTATAAAGAAAATAACCAAGTGCTAAAACATTAAAAATCTTATCACCAAAGCTCAGAACTCAGAAAGTTATCTGTTGTCAGTGTGTCTAGCGATAGGTCGAAGTATTATCTGGTAGCAGTTAAGATAAGAGTTCATTGTGTTGACTATCTGGTCTAGACTAGTACACACACTACACATCAGGAAGACCCTGTGACTAAGAAAAAGTCCAACCTAGTTGTTGATTTGTTTTCTGCCTGATCATAACAAGCTACTAGAAACATTTGAGACCTTGTCATAGCAACCTAACCAGTCAGACCTGTGTTAAGAATTGTCTGAAGAATTTTTGGAATAAAAACATGATAGGAATTTAAGTGACTGCACTACGGTTTAAAGTCACTAACTCCATGTAGACTTTGCTTGAGGACAAGCAAAAAGCTAAGTGTGGGGTTATCTGATACGCGAAAATCGTATCACATTTTTAGCATGTTTTTATATATGTTTTAATGTGAAATTGAGAGTAAATTGACATTAATTGTTTAATATTTACTTGATTTCACGGTTTTTATGATTTTGGAAGTGTCAGGTGAAAAGTAGACGAAAACAGCAAATTCTGGGGCAAAAACGCAATTTTTGGAAATGTTGACCCGGTCAAAGGTCCGGGACGGGCGTCCCGACCTGGTCAAACCTCCAGGACGGGCGTCCTGAACCGGGACGGGCGTCCCGAACCTGGTCAACGAATCAGGACGGGCGTCCCGAACCGCCAGAAGTTGTCCCACATCGAATTTTTCAGAATTTTTCACTCCGGGAAGCTGCTATAAATACCCCAGGCCTCCAGCAGTTGAATTCATCCCTCTCCACTCGATCTGAGTCATTAAGTGGTTTCCAGTGTACAATTTTCCAGTACACAACTCACTCAGAGACTCGGATCTCAGTTTTCTTTCTTATTAGTGTTTGTTTTAGTTTCTGAGAAATAGTCTCAGATCTTCGGTTTCTATAGATAGGTTCATTTCTGGTATTCATAGAATACCCGGGATTTCGTTAGGAGATCCTAAGAGAGCTCTAGGCGTTCGAAGAATCAGTCCACAGGGCTAGGCTTAAGCCCAGGACGTAAGGTAAAGTCTAGCTACTAGGCTGAGGAAGCGTCCTCCGAAGGTTCTAGTGAGCAGAGTCAGGGCGAGCAATACGACGTATACAGCAGTACGCTCTGTCGGCGAGACTACGTAAAGGGTGATTTCTTTATGGCATCAGTCCCCATACCCCTCTCTTATATGTTTTATTGCTTTGTCCTAAACATCAATTATGAATATCAGATTACGGTTTTTATATAGTTGTTTTGTATGTTGAAGTTATTATGTTTTTCCGGAAATAGCCACCTGCTAAATATTCACTATGTCTGCATGTTTAATGTGCTCTTTTAAACTAACGTTAGGGTTATAGACAATTCCTAACCACGGTCTAATCATAACCTGTTTAGTTTAACATGCATCAATTAGTATTGGTGTCTGCCATGCTAGATAAAATAACATGCTGAACACCCTGCTTGTTAAAGTAGTCTAGGTAGGAGTCGAGCTGAGTCCGATTATGCCGGCGGCTAGGGCAAGCGGTATGATCCCCGAAGTGACATAGGGCTTTCATGGATGCCTTCGTCCCGAACCTTGAGTAGGGCCGTCATTAAGGTATGGCGGTTTATTAGAGACCTCGGATGTGGTACGCCTTTAGACACAGAACATAGTTGCAATCCAGGCTAAGATGCATCTAAAATACTCGAAGACAGGTCAATCAACATATAGGAACAGTATAGCATAGAATCAGAACTCATCTTTAAAACACTTTTAGGATTAATTAGACTTGAACCTAGTGGAGAATGGATCACCCTCTCATCAAAGATATTGATGAAGATTGCATAACTGGATCATAAGATAAGAGTTAGGATAAGAGGCTAGTTACTACTAAGCCGTTGCCACTTCCTTGGGAGTACGATATTTATTTAATAAAATCGTAGATACTTTCCAATAGACTAGCTACACGATAGGTACTCTGCCTTAGGTTCTGGCTGATTAAGTGACACCATAGAGACTAAATGTGCCAATTAGTCAATCACAGTCCTTAATTATTCATAATCAACATAGGGTAAAATAACACCTATTTAGCATGTCAACCGGAATCGCATCACTACCCCAACAGGTAATTCAAAGTGTAGAGATATTTGACATATGGGGTATAGATTTTATGGGTCCATTTCTTCCCTCTTTTGGTAAGAAGTACATCATAGTAGCTATAGAATATTTTTCAAAATGGCCTGAGGCACAGGCCCTACCTACTAATGATGCTAGAGTCGTGTGCAGATTCCTTAAGCAGATATTCGCTAGATTTGGATGTCCGAAAGCCCTAATCAGTGACCGAGGTATGCACTTCTGCAACTCTCAATTGCAGAGGGTACTTCAGCAATATGGAGTTTAGCATCGCTTTTCCACAGCCTACCATCCTCAAACCAATGGGCAGGCTGAGGTAACCAATAGAGGAATAAAGAGAATCCTAGAAAAGACTGTGGGTGTTAACCGTAAGGATTGAGCCATAAAGCTGGATGATGCATTATGGGCCTTCCGTACAGCATACAGAACCACTACTGGGTTCTCACCTTATAGACTAGTCTATGGAAAAGCATGTCACCTTCTGGTTGAACTTGAACATAGAGCTTACTGGCCAGTGCAAAAATGCAATCTAGACGATAACTTAACTAAGGAACACCGGATTCTACAACTCAATGAATTGGATGAGTGGAGGCTCAAAGCCTATGAAAACTCACATCAATTCAAGATGACAAGTAAACTCTGACATGACAGGCGACTCAGAGCCCAGAAGAATTTTGAACCAGGGATAAGGTATTGCTATACAACTCACGTTTCAAAATTTTCCCAGGAAAGTTGCGTAGCTGTTGGTCAGGACCGTTCAATATCACGGAAGTATCACCCTTCGGAGCATGTGCCATCATGGATTCTGACGGCACTACTCAAAAAGTGAACGGGCAACGCTTAAAGATCTACAGAGAACCTTTTCACTTGTCCGAGCAAACTGTTGACTTCGCAGAATAAGGGAGTATTTCTTTTATTTTATTTCGTGTTTTGTTAGTTGTTATTTCTTTCATTGCTTTACTTTCTTTCTTACCCTTAGTTAGTCAAATAAGTGCGGGGTAAGAGTTTTTTGTTTTGTTTTTATTCCTTCTTGTTTTCAAATAAGTGTGGGGTAATTTAGATATGCATGAACACTGAGGACAGTGTAAGACTTAAGTGTGGGGTAGCAGTGCACAGTGCACTGTAGTAGGAAACTTTTTCAAAATTTTTCATTCTTTCAAACTTCAAAATGCAGTATGGTTGGTAAAGAATTGCTGATGTCTATGATATGTAGGTAGAATGTTACGATCAGTAGGAGACAACGTGATGACTTTCTTGAATTTATCGATTAGAAATAGGGAATTCCTGATAATTGAGCACAACTTAGTTTGGATTAGAGACCTCAGCCAAATACCTTTTCAAAACTTAATTAGTTAATATTAGACCAGTTGAGGATGTATTGGCAATCAAAATGACTAGATGATGCTCTGAGCTAAAAGTGAAAAGAAAAATAAAGAGAGTTAACTAAATAGGGTAGTTTGCAAGCGGCCTTTTCTATTCGAGCACCACTCCTTAGGGGAACTTAAAGCTTGATGCCCTAAGGTCGTGTATGTCTGGGAGTCATCGGAGTAGGACTCGCTACATGGGTAGTTAAAGTTGACGTGTGAAATTAGACACAAAATACCCTTAAAAAAAATCAATAAAAGAAAAATCATTAAATGCTTAATTAGAAATCTTATCACCAAGGCTCAGAAATCAGAAAGTTGTTTGTTGTTGATATGACTAGCAACGGGTCGAAGTATTATCTGGTAATAGTCGAGATGAGAGTATATTGTGTTGACAATCTAGTCTAGACTAGTACACACACTACACATCAGGAAGACCTTGTGACTGAGAGAAGAGTTCAATCTAGTTTTTAAGTTGTTAACCTGCTTGACCATGATAATCTACTAGAGACATTTGAGACCTTGTCATAGCAACTTAACCAGTCAGACCTGTGTCGAGAATTATCTGATTCAGTGATAAATTTTGGAGTAAAAACATGGCTAGATATTTTAAGTGACTGCACTTATGATTTAAAATCACTAACTTCAGATAGACTTTGCTTGAGGACAAGCAAAAAGCTAAGTGTGGGGTTATATGATATGCATAAATCATATCACTTGTTTAGCATGTTTTTAGGCACAATTTAGGGTGAAATTGGTGTTAAATCACTCTTAATTTATTGTTATTAACTCAATTCCACAGTTTTCGTGATTTTAGAAGTGTCAGGTGAAAAGTAGAAGGAAATGGCAAATTTTGGGGCAAAAACGTCATTTTCAGAAGTTCGAAAGTCGGGATGGGCGTCCCGAACCCAGGATGGGCGTCCTGACCTGGTCAACAGACCAGGAAGGGTGTCCAAGACTTGGGACGGCCGTCCCGACCTAGTCAACAGGCCGGGATGGGCGTCCCAGATCCAGGACGGGCGTCCCGGATGCCTGGTCAAAGTCCCACATCGAAATTTTGAGAGAAATTCACTCAGTTCCCCTACTATAAATACCCCAGGCATTCCTCAGTTGAAATCATTCCTCTCCACTCGATCTGAGTCATTTAGTGACTTCAAGTATACAGTTTTCCATAGTATACAAGTCACTTAGTGTTCTCAGGTTTTAGTATAGGTTTATTTATATTCTTAGAGAGTGTCTCGTGTTCTTTGTTTCTGAAAGTCTGTCTCAGATCCTAGAATACGACTAGATAGGTTCGTTTTCAGTATTCATAGAATACCCGGGGTTTCGTTAGGAGATCCTAAGAGGGCACTAGGCGTTCGAAGAGTCAGTCAATAGGGATGTGCTTAAGATGGTATTAAGGTAAAGTACAGCTACTAGGCTGAGGAAGCGTCCTCCGAAGGTTCTGTCGAGCAGAGTCGGGTCGAGCAGTTCAACATATACAAGCAGTTCAACATACACAAGCAGTTTCTCCATCAGCGGACTACGTAAAGGGTGAATACTTTATGGCATCGGTCCCCTTGTCCCTCTCTTTATATGTCTATATTGTGTTCGTCCAAACATTAATTATGAATATTGAATTATGTTTACATGAATATGTGTTATAAGTGTTGAAGTACTTTATGATTTTCCGGAAATGGTCACCAACTTAACTTTCATTATGTCTGCATGTCTAATGTAGTTTCTTTTAAACTAAATGTAGGGTTATAGACAACTCCTAACCACGGTCTAATCATAACCTGTTTAGTTTAATATGGCATTAATTTAGGACTTTCCCACCGGAAAGCATTAATGTCTACCATATTAGATGAAATAACCTATAGATCGCCATGATTGTTAGAGTAATCTAAGTAGGCTGAGTTTGTGTGTTTATGCTGACATTAGGGTGAGCGGCATGATCTCCTAAGTGACATAGGACTTTCATGGATGTTTTTAGCTCGAACCGTGAGTAGGGCCGTCAATGGTAATGTGGCGGTTTATCAGGTAACTCAGATGTGGTACACCTTTAGACTCAGTACATAATTGCAATCTAGGCCAAGATATATCTAAAATACTTGACGATAGGTCAATCAACATGTAGGAACAGTATAACATAGGATCAGAACATTATATGTAAAACACTTTTTAGGCTTAGATAGACTTAAACCTAGTGGAGAATGAATCACCCTCTCATCAAAGATTTTGATGAAAGATTGCATAACTGGATCATAAGATAAGAGTTAGAGTAAGAGGATAGTTACTACTAAGCCGTTACCACTTCCCTGGGAGTACGATAATTAATCTAATTAAAATCGTAGATACTTTCCAACAGACTAGCTACACGATAGGTACTCTGCCTTAGATTCTGATTAGCAGTACTATAATTAATCTAATTAAAATTGTAGATACTTTCTAACAGACTAGCTACACGATAAGTGATAGTATAGAGACTAAATGTGATAATTAGTCAGGCTAAGTCCTTAATTACTCATAATCAACATAGGGTAAAACAATACATATTTTAGTATATCAACATGGTGGACAATGTTAAACTGCCCGTTACTTTTGATAAGAGTATAAATTACCTGAATGTTGAAAGGTCCCTTGAAACAAGTGTAAACTCTATATTTTGAAAGAAGGCTGCCTGATACAAGTAACCTGTCTATAAGTGAAAAAACGATTTCTAAGCACGAGTACAAACTATTTACATGCTAAAAGAAGATTACTTGACAAAAACGCAAAAATAATTTGAATGTTGAAATAATACTCTTTGATTCAAGTATAAACTGTCTATGTATTGGTAAAAGTATCTTGATACGAGTGTAAACTATCTACATGATGATAACGAAGATGATTCAAGTCCTGAGATCAAGTTCAAAGATCCCCATATAAGTTTATTTCAAGATCAAGTCCAAAGATCCTCAGAAGATATCAAATACATACATATCGAGATAAAACCTAAAGTCCTCAAATTTATGTCCATTCTCGAGATCAAGTCCAAAGCCCCTCAAAAGAAATCAAATCAAATACTATTGGATTTGGATCAAACATAAAAAGACCCTCATATCCACATAGATTGAATCAATGGATCCATTGAGATAGAATCCAATGTAAAATTGAATTGATATAAATATATCTTTGTTACACACCATGGATCCATTGAGTTTTTCTGTATATATTGTTTTTTGCATTTTTGTTAAACCTTGAAAAGCATTTTTGCTAAGGTCCTAGTAGGACAAAAAAGAATATTTTGAATAATTATATTAACAGTTCACAAAATGTATTTGTTAATAAAAAATTATTTATATATAATATCATTATAGTTATGGAAGCTTTTTATTGGCATACGCTTGAAAAATATATCTAAAGTTTATGACGGAATTGAGTGAAGATATCTTCATCAAAATTGATTTTCATGATAAGAGTTATTACCCTGTTAAAGACTTATGTTTTTCATGAATAAAATTCCATTAAAAAGTTCAAACTTTATTGATTTTAAAGAGTTTTCGAATATGATCTTATAAACAATCATAAAAGAAGAGAGACAAAGAATACAATACATCGCATATTTCTCATTTAATTTTTTTTATAAATGATTGAACGATATTTTCATTAGCTTCCCCAAACATGAGAAGGTATCAATACCTAAAACCAATTCATTAAAAAATCCTCAATATATTGTTCCAACAAAATATCTCACTTTAAAAAAAAAAAAAAAAAAAAAACCTACAAATACAACAGGATGTATCTTTGACTTCTATATTTAATTGGGCATTCAAAGAAGAAAATCTTTGCATATCTTAAAATCCCAGATTTTGCAAGAATCTGAATTTTGCAAAATCCCAAGTTTTTGAGTGTGAGAATTCTTAAACTTAGATATTTAATTTCCTAACTGCAAAATCACGTAAAAAACTCATTACTATAAAACCATGTATCTTAGTATTTAAGACATAATTATGATTCACGTTTAATTCTTAAAATATTATGTATTTTAATTTAGTCAATGCAAATTGGATTAAATCCCATTCTTCCCTCTATTAGTATTGACTCTTTCTTCACTTAATTTAATATTTTTAAAAATCTGTTTATGCAAATATCTTATATCTTTTATATTTTAAAAAAATTTAATGTTTTTTTGTCTTTATCTTTAATAAATTTTATATATATTTTTTAATCTTTTAGTTACTCTGATTTTTTAACTCATTTATTATTTCTTCATTATTTCATCTTCTCCTCTGTTTATCTTTCAAGTTTTAAATTTTTTGCCTTTCCTTATTTTTATTTTATTAAAAATTTCATTTAGATTATTTTATAATTGTTTCATCTTCACTATCTTATTTTCTTCATCGATTTGCATAATAATACATACATAATTGATACCACTGATTTTTCTTTCTTACATATATATTTTTGAAGTTTTATGTAATATTAGACATTTATTTACATATTTTATTATTATTATTCTAATATAATAAAATTTTTCTTCTACGTGCTTATTGTTCTTCAACTAGAAAAAACTTCATAATATATAAAATATCGTAAAATTATCTTCCCTTTAAAATAATAATAAATTTTTTTTTTTCAAAACTGAAGTTTTAGTATTTTTGTTATATTTTTCAATTTTCTTTTCCATTCCCGTATAAATTATTTCTGATTTATTATCATTTCATTTTTAATTCTCAATTTTTTTTGATTGTATTTAAAAGTATTTGTTCATAATAATTTTTATTATTTATTTAATTGATATAAAATTTTATAGACAACCCGCATCTGGGAGTGGGATGTTTAAGCTTACTTGAAAAATATTCCCTAGACTTTTCATGCCTTTAGCTTGTAATTTGATCACTTTCTTGACTCGTCCGCATTTATAATTACCACTTGAAATGAATACTTAATAAAGTGTACAGTTCAAAATTCTCAAAGTTCAAAGCGTATATAACAAAATGGTATTATAACATGATGATAAACACGAGTGAAAATATTTTTAATATCTTTAATAATAACTTATAATTTTGTTAAATTGTTTAGGTTTTGATGATCCTTTTCTTTTTTTCTTTTTTTCTTTTTTTGCTTTTTTTTTTTTGTAACCTTTCATAATGATATAGTAACATTATTCTTATAATTTTTATTTAATTTCTAAAATTTTATTATCTTTTTATTTTTTTAATTTTCTTAAATTTATTTATCTTTATATAATTTAATAATTTATTATACTTCTTATTTTACCAATTCTTTAACAATTTGAAAATCTTAGAAAATGTATAACATTTGGGATTCTCACAAGAAGTTGTTTCTATGATATATATATAAAATTATTTACAAATATAATAATATATATAAAAATTATGGTACATTTCACATGTAATTGAGACAACGTGTCACTACTAGTATATATATAAATTATTCATTTTGACGTACAACTAATATGATTAAAAATTAAGTATATATTAGTCTGTAACTTAATTTTTTTAATTATTTAAATTATAACTTAAATTTAAAATTTTTTATATACAAATAATACTAAATTATTAAACTTTAATTTTATTATTAATGTAGATAATTTATTTGATTGCATTTGGATTAGAAAATTATATAATTAAATACATAAATATTTAAATTTTAAATTTTTTTTTAAATTAAAATATTTTTATCTTACTTCAAATTTAATGAGAGGGTTATTAAGTGAGTTACGACTTAATAAAATTGTAATTTATTTTAAAATTTATTACCTATTAACATATATAATAAAAAAACACCTTATAAATATTCTATACCATTCTATGATTTGACATTAGGTAGCAAAATGAACGAAAACAATTTAAAATAGATGATTACCAGATTCGGATTTTTATCGTGGACAATATGGACGTACCATATTCGAATTTAATTTCCACTACTTCCCATGACTGTCAATTATTGAGTAGAAAACGGAGTGCCTTCCAAATGAATTATTTGTACTACTACTTGGTGTTTATCTACAATTATTATATTTATCTGCACCTTATTTACTTGGTGGTCATGCATACAGCTAATAATATGCTGATTTGTTGCTATTTTTTAGGCACAATAATTGGCCAGATTCTATTTTGGTTTTCTTTATTTAATAAAGTCAAGTTTAAGTGAATATTTTTCTCTTTAAAGAGTTTTTTATTACAAATTTTTATGGGAAATCGAATTTTGAAGAAGCTTAAACTATATTGCACAATTTTAGCAAAGAAATATTTCAGATATATAATTCTATTTTGATTTTAAATAAATTTATATTTAAAAAATAAAATTTTAAAAAATATATTTTTTAATTTTGTTGGTATTATTTAGCCCTAATTAACAAACAAGTTTGACAAAAACAAGAGCCCCATCGTGAGGTAAGTGAAGCCTAAGCTTCGATTCCAAATCCTGAAGTTCTTTTTGTGGTTAATGAATTAGATAATTATTGTTATAATTAATTTTAATTTTAGATAATTTTATAATTTCTAGATTAAACTTGAATTACTTTGATTATTCAGGATATCAATTTTTATGATTAATAAAATTCTAACAAATTGTTAATAGGTGATATTAATGCTAATTAAGGATCTCATTTAGTAATCAATCAAATGGTTTAATAGCTTGAAAATTTATTAAAAAAGAAGGAAGAATTTAATTCCAAATATTTTATATATCAGAGTTTCTTTAGAAGAAATTCACCTTCCCGTTTTATAGGATGGAAAACAATAATTTAGGCTCATCAATATATATTAAGAATGTAATAATATCCTGAATAGTTTGATAACAAAACTTTGTGAAGTTTACACAACTAAGAAATGATTTATATAATAGAAAATATCACACAATAAAGGTGTAAATTATACACACATATATTTATTACAATACAAGAAGAAAGCAAAGGAAAACTTAATGATCAAATGCAGAACAAAGTCTACACTGATGCTTTTTTAGGGCATACAACTCGTATTTCAACAAGCTTTGCACTTTATTCACAATATATTAATATGCCACAAGTACGTATTATACTCCTTTCATTGCAAATACTTCACTTTAGATGATGAGTCTCGACATGTTTAATAATATGAAGAATTAATTCCATTAGAGTTTCAGGGTCCGAAACATTAGAATTTTTCTTCTTGTATTCTAAAGTCCAGGTTACGATGTTATTTTCACCTTCAGTGTCATGAACAATAAAATAGAATATATTGTTAATCTCCATTAGATCTCCTTCTATAACTTTGAATTTCACAAGTTTGTTTGCCTCATCAATAACTTCCACAATCTCTTTCGCTACTTTTTGTTTCCCATCTGATCACAAACAAAAGATCTCATGATTATTATTATTGTTAAATTTCTTCACACCACATCACACATTTTAATAGTATCGCTAAGAAAAATTCAAATACTAAAACTTATAAAATTTTAACTCATAAAAATGTACAAGTAATATATTGTTAAGCTTATATACTTTAACACTCGTAGATAGTTCTTGTCTATGCTTCTTTTAGCAAATATTCTCATGATATAAATGCAGCACCTACGTATATATACATACATACGTTAGTTGAACTATGAAAGGACAGGAAAACACAAAGACACACACACACACACACACACACACACACATATATATATATATATAATATATATATATATATATATAAACGTATGTGTTAAACAAAAACTGTACACAATACAGTATAAACATATTTATAAAATCTTACAGATAAATAGTCATAGTTTATTAATAACATAAATAATCTTAATAAATGATGGACCCATTTTTACAAAACATTAAAAAATTAAATATGTTATTAATATTTAAATACTAAAGTTTTATATAACACTTTAAAAAAGGTGCTCAAATATTTATAAGTAAAAATTTGAGTACGTGTAATCAAATGTTCAATGTTTTAAAAGGAAAATTACGAAACTTCCTTATTTGTACTTAAGTGAACATTTACAAAATTAAGTACAAATAAGGAAGTATGTGTTATAAAATTGTATAAAATTAGTAAAATTGGACAAATAATATCAGATAGGATATGAGATATATATATATATATATATATAGTTAACCTATATGTATATATATATCTATATGTAAGGGGAGATAGAGGAAGAGAGGGAGAGATTGGTCTCGAGAATGAAAATGTAAAAGATGGAAATTATTGTTTAAAAAATTCTTCTTCAAAATTACAATTCATATCACATATATATATACATACATATAAGTGGTATAAGTGCTCCACTCTTCTCTAAAATGCTCCATAATCTATATATATATCTATATATTATATATATATATATCCAATATTATAAATATTAGGTGATATTATCACCTTACGTAATTTTCTGGGATGATGCACATCCATTAATTTATTGAATCTTCGGGATTCATAACACTCTCTCTTGGATGTCCTTTACATAAAGAATATGTCTCGTTAAAACCTTACTAGATAAAAACCCAGTGGGAAAAAAATCTAGTGAAGGAAAAAGAGTACATTATTCTTTATATGTAGAGTTCTCCTCCTGATGAGATGATTTCTCGAAATCTTTAAATCGACGCAAACCAATTTTATATCTCAATTTTTCAAAGGTTGTTGTCGGAAGAGCTTTAGTGAATATATCTGCAAGATTATCACGTGATCGAATTTGAAGCACATCAATTCACCATTTTTGAAGTTCATGAGTAAAGAAGAATTTAGGTGAAATGTGTTTCGTCCTATCTCCCTTAATATATCCTCCTTTAATTGAGCTATACAAGCGCATTTATCTTCATATAGAGGAGTTGGAATCTTCTTCTGGAGGATAAACCACAACTCTCTCTAATATAATGTATCATTGACCTCAACCATACACATTCTCGGCTTGCTTCATGAATGGCTATTATCTCAGCATGATTAGAAGAAGTTGCTGCTATTGTTTGCTTCGTGGAGCGCCATGATATAGCAGTATTACCATATGTAAATAAATATCTATTTTGAGAATGTGCCTTATGCGGATCCGAAAGATAACCCACATCTGCATATCCAATCAGTTCTGGGTCATTTACATTTGAATAAAATAATTCGAGGTCAATTGTTCCTTGGAGGTATCTAAGGAAGTGTTTAATACCATTCCAATGTCGTCGTGTTGGTGAAGAACTAAATCTTGCTAATAGATTTATAGCAAATGCTATATCAGGTCGAGTATTATTTGCAAGATACATCAGTGCACCAATAGCACTCAAATATGGTACTTCAGGACTAAGTAGTTTTCATCATTTTCTCGAGGTCTAAATATGTCTTTATTTATATCTAGCGACCTCACGACCATTGGAATACTCAATGGATATGCTTTATCCATGAAAAATCTTTTCAACACTTTAGCTGTATATGTTGATTGATGAACAAAAATTCCATCTTTCATATGTTCAATTTGAAGCCCGAGACAAAACTTAGTTTTTCCAAAATCTTTAACTTCAAATTCTCGTTTCAAACAATCTATAGCTTCTCGAAGCTCTTCTGGAGTTCCTATGAGATTGATATCGTCAACATATATAGCAAGAATCACAAAACCAAAATCTGTTTTCTTAATAAAAACACATGGACAGATTTGGTCATTCTTATATCCTGAATTCAATAAGAATTCACTAAGGCGATTATACCACATGCGTCCAGACTATTTAAGCCCATATAATGACTTCTGTAATTTGATAGAATAATTTTCACGAGGGCCTTTAGAAGCCTTTGGTAATTTGAATCCTTCAGGGATTTTCATATAAATCTCATTTTCAAGGCTTCCATAAAGATAAGCTGTAATGACATCCATTAGACGCATGTCCACCTTTTCATGAACTGCCATACTTATAAGATATCGGAGTGTAATAGCATCAATAACTGGTGAATAAGTTTGATCATAATCAATTCCTGGCTTTTGTGAAAAGCCTTGTGCGACGAGTCGTTCTTTATATTTTACGACTTCATTATTCTCATTTCGTTTTCGCACAAACACCCATTTATAGCCAACAGGTTTTACATCCTTTGGCGTTTGGACTACAGGTCCAAAAACTTCTCGCTTCGCAAGCGAATTTAACTCCGATTGAATCGCATCTTTCCAATGAGGCCAATAAATTATATGCCGACATTCTTCAACTGATAAAGTATCTAAATCCTCATTATCCTTGAAAATCTCAAAGGTTACGTTGTATGCAAAAGCATTATCAATAACAACATTTCTTCGATCCCAACTTTGATTTGAACTGGTGTAATTAATAGAGATTTCAGAATTCTCTTCATCATTTGTAGTTGGAATCTTTTCATCAGTTGTCCCTTGGTTTTCCTTTTCTGTTTCATCAATATGATCTTCTGGATCATTTGTTCCTCTTTTCTTTCGAGGATTTTTATTTTTGGAACCAAGGGGTCGGCCACGCTTCTGACGTGTTTTTGATTCGATAACTATAGGATTAATTTTCTGTCCTTCAAGAACTTCTATTCGTATAGGAGCATCTATAGCTGGAATATGCGATTTAGTGACTCTGCTGGAGTCAGCAAAAGAATCTGGCAGTTGATTTGCAATTTGCTGCAAATGTATAATCTTTTGAACTTCAAGTTCACTTATATTTGTGCGTGGATCTAAATGATTCAAAGATGTTTTCCACGCAAGTTCAATCTTATGCCATTTATTCTCTCCCCCTAATTTGGGAAACAAATTTTCATCAAAATGGCAATCAGCAAATCTTGCTGTAAATACATCCCCCGTCAAAGGTTCAAGATACCTTATAATGGACGGGGAGTCATACCCAACATATATCCTCAATCTTCTCTGTGGATCCATTTTTGTCCGTTGGGGTGGTTCAATTGGGACATATACAACACACCCAAAAATTCTCAAATAAGAAATATTTGGCTATGAACCAAAAGCCAACTGTATGAGAGAAAATTTATTATAACTCGATGGCCTTAAACGCACAAGTGCTGCAGAATGCAAAATTGCATGTCCCAAGGCTGTTGTAGGGAGATTTATTTTCATCAATAATGATCTAGCAATTAATTGCAGCCTTTTAATAAATGATTCAGCTAGACCATTCTGTGTGTGAACATGAGCTACAGGATGTTCAACAATTATTCCAATTAACATGCAATAAGAATCAAATGCATGCGAATAAAATTTACAAGCATTGTCTAGACGGATTCGTTTAATAGGATAATCAGGAAACTGAGCTCTTAAGCGAATTATTTGGGCAAGTAATCTCGCAAACGCCAGGTTGCGAGTTGATAATAAACAAACATGCGACCATCGGGTCGATGCATCAATCAAGACCATGAAATATCGAAATTTCCCACATGGTGGACTAATCGGTCCACATATATCTCCATGAATCCGTTCTAGAAATGTAGGACTTTCAGCTCCTACTTTCAATGGTGCTGGTATTATAATTAATTTCCCTTTGGAACATGCAGCACATGAAAGTTTATCAGAAGTCAAAATCCTTTGATTTTTCAAAGGATGACCATGCGTTGTCTCGATAATTTTTCGCATCATAATTGATCCCGGATGACCCAAACGGTCATGCCAAACTTTAAAAGTAACGGGATTAGTAAACTTCTGGTTTACTAGATGATGCGCCTCAATAGCATTTATTTTCGCATAATATAGGCCAGAGGATAGAGATGGTAGTTTTTCCAACAAAACCTTATTACCGGAGGTCATTTTTGTGATACCAAAATATTCATGACCATTATCTTCCATAGTCTCAACATGATATCCATTTCGTCGGATATCTTTAAAACTCAATAAATTTTTGAGACTTTGAGGAATATAATGCTTTATCAATAGCAATTATAGTTCCTTCCGGTAATATTATATTAGCTCTTCCGGAGCCTTCAATAAGTTTTGCACTACCATTTATTGTGGTAACACTTGTTTCTCCCACAATCAAATGAGAAAAATATTTCTCGTATTTCAGTATGGTGTGCGTAGTTCCACTGTCAATAAGACAGACACTTTCGATATCGTTGTTCATACCAAAAAATTGAACAACAGTCATCTGCTTTATTAACAAAATATTTACAGAAATAAAAATTAAGCATATAATAACAAAAGTAATATAAACATATAATATATAATATTAATATTCTAATTATTTTGGACACTTTAATTTCCAATCAAGTGGTCAATTATTTCTTTTAGATGTTTGAAAAGATCAGTAACATCCAGGTGAGCCACATCAACATCAACATTTTCAAGATCGTCGTCATTTATTTCATGAGACAAATTTTGAGAAATAAGTCAACAAGATGCATTCTGACATCTAGTGTCCATGACAAATAATTCTTTCCAGTGACATCAAGAGCCACAAATTTTAGCTTAATAAAATTTGACATAATAATAACAGAAAATGTACCGGTAAAAAACGTACTTGATTGATCTTCAAATAAATTTTAAAATTACTTTACCCGGTGGTAGAGACTCGTGCTGATAACGTGTTATAAAATTTTATAAAATTAGTAAACTGGGCAAATAAATCAGCTAGGATATGAGATATATATATATAGTTAACCTATATATATATATATCTATATATATATCTATATGTAAGGGGAGATAGAGGAAGAGAGGAGAGAGATTGGTCTCGGGAATGAGAATGTAAAAGATGGAAATTATTGTTTCAAAAATTCTTCTTCAAAATTACAATTCATATCACATATATATACCATACATATAAGTGGTATAAGTGCTCCATTATCTTTAAGTGCTCCACTCTTCTCTAAAATGCTCCATTAATATATATATATATATTATATTATATATATATATATATATGTATATCTAATATTATAAATATTAGGTGATATTTATTACCTTACGTAATTTTCTGGGATGATGGACATCCATTAATTTAATGAATCTTCGGGATTCATAACAGTTTGGTAATTTTTCTTTTAATTTACAATATTATAATAAAATATTAATTATATGAAATTTTTAATTTAAATAAAATTAAGATTTAAATCCTAATTTAAGTAAACATAGCTGCTATTCTAGATACCTTTGCATGTTATCCAAAATCCACTATTTGTATTGGCAAACACGTTGCAATCCACAAGTTGACTCACCAACACAATTTAATATATATATATATATATATATATATATATATATATATCCAAAATCCACTATATGTATTGGCAAACACATTGCAATCCACAAGTTGACTCACCAACACAATTTATTATATATATATATATGTTCATTATTTCATACAATTCAAAAACAAACTAAAGAAAAACGAACTGAATTATTAGCTCACGCAACTGCTTTTCAGAGATTTGCACTTTATTCACACAATACATACATACATACATATATATATATATTATATAATATATATATATATATATATATATAAACAAACCATGCATTGCAAACCACAAGTACTACATCAGCATGTCTTCTTCATTTCCAAATTTTCATTTGAGATGATGAGTCTCGATGTCTTTCGTAACATGAAGACAAAACTCCATTAAAGTATGAGGATCTGAAATATTAGGATTCTTCTTCTCGTATTCAAAAGTCTAGGTTACCAGATTGTTTACACCTTTAGTATCCACATGAACAGTTATATGAAAGTTTTTGTACAATTGTATTAGATCTCCTTCTATAACTTCGAATTTCACCAATTTGTTTGCCTCATCTATGGCGCTGATAACCTCTTTCGCCACTTTCTCTTTCCCCTCTGATCAATAATAAAGTATACCGTTATTAAAACACATATATACACAAATATATATATATATATATATATATATGGAAGATTTTGAAATATTTGATTGAAGAATTAATTTATTATATCAAGAATTCTAAACTAAAAGATATCTTGCCCACCAGATGAGTTCTAATTATGGGAAAACATTTTTTATCGGGAAAAGTTCTGATCATAAATTTAAAACAACTGTATATGTAAATTAAAGATCGAATCTTTGACATTAGAGAAAACTACATTAAATTATGTGTTCTTGATGACTTAAATTTAATTTTTTAAGTTGAAGGACATACCATGTGTATACTTCCAGTAGATGACAGATCCAACTTTTCCCCAATCACCATCATGAAGATCAACCTTTTGGATCTTATCTGGACTCATCCCTGAAATATGATGAGGTCTTTCCCTGAAGATTTCATGGAACACATCACCATCAGATTTTATCTCAATTTGAGAAACGAGTTTTCCAATTAAGGATTTAGCCATGGTTTCAGAATATTGTTTAGAAGAAGTTCAACAGAAAGAAGAGAAATGATTTTAGAGTGATAAAGGAATTGATTCTTGTGGGAAATAATTCGACACTTTCTACCTATTTATAATACGAAGATCGACCGCCAGCTGCCTTCGGTTATTGTTTCTTTAATTTTGTTAATTATTGCACTTGAAGAAGGAAAATGGGATAGCGACACCTAATAACTGTAACAATGTCCCATGCAAATAACTCCTCGAACGCTGTAGAAAGCGTGTCAAAGACTTTTTTTTATTTGTTTTTTTGTTTTTTTTTTCTTCTCTTTATGCTGAAGTTTTTTAATATTTATTATATTTTGGATTTATCAATTTTAAGTATGATTATTTACCTCAGTTAGTACAAGCTTTAGTTACAATTTTTGACAAGTTATAAATTTAAGAAATGATAAATACAAAAATGCCTTAAAATAAAAAAGAAAATTTGTATATAATTAAATTATATATTTTTAAAGCTTTTTTGCTAAAATAATCTTTAAATTATTTATATTTGATAAAATTAGTCACTAAATTAGGTTAATTTTAGTGAAATTCATGTTTATTATATAAATATTGTGAAATTAATTAATTTTAATATGCTTAATAAAAAAAGAAATTACCAAAATTAGTCTCCAAATTATATATCTTTACGAAATATTGTGAGACTAGTTATTTTATCTAAATATTTATTAAAATATTTGTTAATTTTTTTAATTTTTTTTAAAGATATATATATTATTACACTATTTTAATATGCTTACTAAAAAATTTTATAAAAAAATTAGAAACTAAATTATTTTATCAATATTATTTCTTTTGTGAAATTGATTTTATATTTATATAAATATTGTGAGATTAATCTTTTTAGCTACAAATTTATTTAACTACTAGTTAAGAAAAAAAAAGTTCAAGGATATTTATCAAATTAAATTATTGTACCCTTGTTTTTCTATTATAAAGAATAAAATTAAATAGATGTTTTAACAAATTTAGATAAATGCACGGATCTCATAATTTATGCATGACATGGGAATCAACTTGACCAAAAAAATAATTTATGAATCAATTTCACTAAAAACCTATAACCTACTGAAAATTTCTATTAATTTTAATTTTTTTAATTTAACTATATTAAATTAATACAATGATATAAATATATTTGAATATACTTTTTGATTTTTTTAACTTCATATATATTTTTTTAAAAAAACAAATATTTAGAAAAAATGGCAAATCATACAATATTTATATAGTATAGAAATCAATTAAAAACAATTAAATTAAAAACAAAATTTTCTATAAACATGTATAGTTTAGAAAGTATTTTTGTCAAAAGTTCTATCTTTTTATGTAGTTGGATCAGTTCTTCCAATTTCTTTTATTGTTTTTTCGATTTTTTTTTAAAATATTTTTATTGTGTTGTATTTTTTGTTCAATTTATTTATTTTGTATTTTTTTCTTTTACATTTTATATGCAAAGTGCTATACTGATATTTAAATATCAGTTCCTTTTTCTTCTTGCAAAACAAATTTTTTTAAACCTGAATTAGATCCGAATTTTGTCTTTTTTTTAGGTATTTTATAAAATTTTCATGCACTAAAAATGGTGTAGATTACAGTTGAACAAGACAAAATCAAACTTTATTTGCATATGAAGTTTGCAAATTGCATCTTGAATAAGATTTTTTGTTGTTTTTTATTTTGTTAATATTATTTTCTATTTTTTTTATTCACCTAAAAATTTTAAATTAATTATATTCGTACCAATTATTTTTGTGATTTTTTGTATCTACTCTGTGTCGAATTCATGACATTTCAAAATTATAAGTGTTACCAATTGAACTATAAAATATTCAATAATATTAAAATTTAATTAAAATATAGATAATTAAAGATAATAAAAATTAATTATTACTATATCAGATTATACGAATTCAATCAGACATAATTACAAAAGTCTAAATTTAAGTCCCTATTTTCGTGTCAGTCAAATATTAGTGCGATATTTATATACTTTATGTTATGGGATTATTCAAACCGCTACCACCAGTTCACCAATCACCACCCAAATTAAAAAGAGAGCCTAAATTTGGCATGCCACGTGTAAAAGGCCAGAGTAGTCTAAAGCTCAAAATAACTTATCAATTAAAAAATGGATTGCTTTCTCACATTACATATTCATTTGTGTATAAAAATATATTATATTGACAGTCACATTAGATTCATTAATGGTTAAATATTGATTTCATCTTTACATTAAGTTTAGAATTATAAATAATTTAGCAAATTACTAATGTTAATAATTTTATTCAGATAGTAAATTAAATGTATAGAATTAGTGTTTATAAATAGGTTGGAATTTATAGATTATTGGTAAATCAGGTGATGATTCATGGTCAAAATTTTAATCAATCAACATGCCTTTTATGTCAACATCTTCAGGTTTTTCTAAATCAAGTTTAAATTCTCGAAAAAATCATATATTGCGGATCAAGATTAAGAAGTCGAATCCATTATGAAATAAAGCTCATAACTCTAAGAGATTTATTTTTGGATCGACTTCTAGATCCTGACTAGAAGATGAATGATTTATTTTTGGATTCTACAAGTATTGCCCCCGTAAGATTGAATGAGTCGCAATGATAATATTGAAGATTCCTCTAGAACGAAGACTTTTTTTATCTCATGATACCGTGCAATACTTCTATTATGCCTTTTATAATTTGGACACTTCAACAATAGAAGAGCACATTGAAAATTTAACAAAATTGGTGGATTGTCTTATAGCACACTTCGCGAAGCAAGATTGCAACATTGCTCAATTAATTGGCAATAATGACGAGTCTGTTGAATAGATTAGAATAATAAAACTCTAATTTATCAAGAAGAAGAAAAAGACACTCTTTAGAACAATCTCACAAAATTGCACAGAAGAGGAACTCTTAGGAAAGTTTCCAAATGCTTATAATTAAGCTTTGATTCTGCGATAATAAAACTCAAATTCAAAGGGAGTTTTTATAGGTTATAAGAACCAATTTACACCACTCATTAAAACAAACCCAAATTAATCTAGACTATTGAACTAATTTGGTATGTGCCTAATTTTGGTTTGGATTTTGGGCTTCAACAATTGGGCTAATATTGATCTTTAACACTCCCCCTCCATGTTAGCCCCCATTCTTTGATTCACATCAAGTTGACAGCGGAAATGTTCAAACTTTCCAACACTCAAGCTTTTTGTAAACAAGTCCGCAATTTGCTCATCTGTTTTGACTTGCCTCATCTCAATTTCTTCTTGCAGAACTTTCTCTCTAACAAAGTGATATTGTACTTCCACATGTTTAGTTCTTGCATGAAAAACTGAATTCTCCACCAGACGAATTGTTAATTGGTTGTCACAGTACAACGAAATCGCATAATCTACTGGTTGATGTAGATCATTCATCAGCTGTATCAGCCACGTGCTTTCTTGAGCTGCCATTGCTGCTGCTCGATACTCAGCTTCTGTGGTTGACAATGATACCGTCGGCTGTCTCTTGCTACACCAAGAAATCATTCCAGAACCAAGCTTAAACAAATACCCAGTTGTTGATCTCCTGGTATGATGATCTCCCGCATAGTCAGCATCACAGTAACCGACTAACTTGTAGTCTTCACCTTTCTTGTACAAAAGACCATAGTCAATTGTACTCTTCACGTATCTCAGTATTCGTCGAACTGCTTCCAAATGAGGCTTCTTTGGATTTTGCAAGTACCGACTCATCACGCCAACTGTATAAGAAATGTCTAGTCGAGTCAATGTTATGTAGATCAAACTACCTACCAATTGTCGATACATCGTCACATCTTCCAAATTTTTCCCTTCATGTATACACATTTTGGCATTTGGTTCCATCGGCGTCGAATTCGGCTTGCACTCGAGCATTCCAAACCTCTTCAACAAATATTTGGAATATTTTTGCTGACAGAGAAATATACCTTCTTATGTGCGATCAATCTCTAGACCAAGGAAGTGCTTGAGTTGTCCAAGTTCCTTCATCTGGAAACGGAATGACAAATTCTCCTTTGTCCGAAGAATTTTTGCCTCATCATCACCGGTTATGATCAAATCATCCACATAAACTAGCACGGTAGCCAGTTTTCCTCCATTGACTTTGACAAAGAAGCTAGAATCTGCAGGTGTGATGTTGCTCTGACTGATATGCTAAAATGGGTGTCGATTTACCCTATGTTGATTATGAGTACTTAAGGACTGGGATTGACTAATTGTCACGTTTAGTCTTAATAATGTCACTTAATCAGTCAGAACCTAAGGCAGAGTACCTATCCTGTAGCTAGTCTGTTGGAAAGTATCTACGATTTTATTAAGTTAAATATCGTACTCCTAGGGAAGTGGTAACGGCTTAGTAGTAACTAGCCTTTTACTCTAACTCTTATCTTATGATTCAGTTATTCAATCGTCATCAATAACTTTGATGAGAGGGTGATTCATTCTCCACTAGGTTTAAGTCTATTAAGCCTAAAAGTGTTTTATAGATAATGTCCTGATTCTATGTTATACTGTTCCTATATATTGATTGACCTATCTTCGAGTGTTTTAGACATGTCTTGGCCTGGATTGCAACTATATTCTGAGTCTAAAGGTGTACCACATCCGAGTTATCTGATAAACCGCCCCATCGCCAAGGTTGACGACCCTACTCACGGTTCGAGCTAAAGGCATCCATGAATGCCCTATGTCACTTAGGGGATCATGCTGCTCGCCCTAACGCCGGCATAAAAACGCAACTCAGCCTACTTAGACTACTCTAACAAACAGGGTGTTCCGCAGGTTATTTTATCTAATATGGCAGACACCAATACTAATTGATGCTTGTTAAACTAAACAGGTTATGATTAGACCGTGGTTAGGAATTGTCTATAACCATAACTTTAGTTTAAAAGAAACTACATTAGACATGCAGACATAATGAATATTAAGCAGGTGGTCATTTCCGGAAAATCATAAGAACTTCAACATATATAACAGATACTCATAAAAATCATAATCTAATATTCATAATAAATCTTTGGACAAACACAATACAAACATATAAAAAGAGGGACTGCTTATATATGGCGTACTGCTCGACCCGACTCTGCTCGACAGAACCTTCGGAGGACGCTTCCTCAACCTAGTAGCTGGACTTTACCTTAATACCCAGCTTAAGCCCAGCCCTGTGGACTGACTCTTCGAACGCCTAGAGCCCTCTTAGGATCTCCTAACGAAATCTCGGGTATTTTATGAATACCAGAAACGAACCTATCTATCGAAGCCTAAGATCTGAGACTAATTCTCAGAAACTAAGAAAACGAAACACTATCTAAGAAAAATAAACTGCTACTGAACCCGAGTCTTTAAGTAACTTGTGTACTCGAGAAAAATGTACACTTAAAGTCACTAAATGACTCAGATCGAGTGGAGAGGAATGATTTCAACTGAGGAAGGCCTGGGGTATTTATAGTAGCTTTCTGGAGTGATTTTTCTTCAAAAAGTCAATGTGGGACATGGAATTGCAGCTCGGGACGCCCGTCCTGGCCTGTTGACCAGGTCAGGACGCCCATCCTGATTCGGGACGCCCTCCCTGACTTTCGAACTTCTAAAAATTGTGTTTTTGCCCCGAAATTTGCCATTTTCTTCTACTTTTCACCTGACATTTCCAAAATCATAAAAACTTTGAAATTGAGTTAATAGCAAATAATTAAGACCGATTTACCCTCAATTTCACCCTAAATTATGCCTAAAAATATGCTAAAAATGTGATATGATTTATGCATATCAAGGTGTTACTGAATAACCACTTTGAGTTAGAAATTCAGCAATCTTACCATACCATGCCCTGGGTGCTTGTTTCAATCCATAGAGTGCTCTCTGTAGCTTAGACACATATTCAGGATGACCTTGGCTCTGAAAACCCATTGGTTGGATCATGTAGATCTCCTGATCCAGCTCTCCATGAAGAAAAGCATTCTTCACATCCATATGCCACAAATTCCACTCTTTGTTGGCTGCAAGTGCATGTAGGACTCGTACGGTTGTGAGTTTCTCCACTGGACTAAACGTTTCATCATAGTCTAGTCCGTACTGTTGAGAGAAACCACAAGCTACCAATCGTGCCTTGTACCTCTCGATTGACCCACCTGGATGATGCTTTATCTTGTAAACCCACCTACAGGATATGGGTTTCACATCTTTTGGCTTCGGTATGAGTTCCCAAGTCTGATTTTGCTCAAGTGCAGCAATTTCTTCTTTCATAGCTGTCATCCATTCTGAACTCTGTGATGCTTCTTTAAACATCTCAGGTTCTATTACACCTTCTTCTTCAACTATGGCTGCATTGGCATATTTGGGATTTGGCTTTCTAGTTCTTGTTGACTTTCGAAGTTGAGATTGTGGAGTTGATTCTTCTGTTTCACTAGGTCCACCTTCTTCGTTTCATTGTTTATACACGCCAGTTTGCCAAGAATTCTGAGTCACTCCTTGTTCGACATCATCGCCGTTTGGATCTCTTGATTCATTTGAACTTGTTTGGAGTTGAACAGTATGCTCCCCCATCTTTTATTGCAACTTGTCTCCGAATTTTCTCGAGCCCGGCAATACCTCCTTCTCTGAGGACCACCAAGAAGATGCTTCATCGAACACCACATCTCGTGATGTGTAACATCTTCCACTCATTGGATCGCAACATTTCCACCCTTTTCTTTGACTGTCGTATCCCACAAAGATACTTCTAACAGCTTTCTTGTCAAACTTGCTCTGTAAATGATCAGGAACAAACACATAACATACACAGCCAAATACTCGAAAGTAGCTAACTGAAGGTTTCATGTTCCATAGTTTCTCAAAGGGTGAAACAAATCCTAACCTTGGTTGAGGAAGTCTGTTGATCACAAAGGCTGCAGTCCTCATTGCTTCAGCCCAAAACCTTCCCGGTACGTTCTTTGCATGTAGCATACTCCGACAAATTTCTGCAAGATGCCGATTCTTTCTTTCCGCTACACCATTCTGTTGTGGCGTGTTGGCACAAGTGTGCTGATGACGTATTTGACATTCCCTTAGGTATTGAGAGAACTCGCTTGAGCTATATTCTCCACCATTGTGTGTGCGTAAGCAACGAATCTTCTTCCCCACTTCTCCTTCGACCGACTCTCTGAACTCTTTAAACTTTGAGAATGTGTCAGATTTTTCTTTCATAAAGAAAACCCACATATACCTGGAGAAGTCATCAATGAATGTTACCATATACCGCATACTGCTAAATGAGTGTTGCTTAACTAGTCCAACCACATCAGAGTGAACTAACTCTAAAGGTTCTTTTGCTTTAAACTTTGACTCCTCGTATGGTAATTGGTGTGCTTTACCATACTGGCATCCTACACAAATCGTGTCTGTTCTCACGTCCAGTTGGGGAAGCCCCTTAAGTATCGACTTCTGCACAATCACACTTAGCTTGGAATATCTAACGTGACCTAACTGCATGTGTCATAGATCTGCTGTCTCATTTTTCCTTGTCCTGTCTACATATGCAGACTCTGCTGACATCACGTAGACTGACTCCAATCATCACCCCTCCATTGTCGGTGTTTCTGAGATTTTATGATCACGATACACCTTCACATCTCAAGGACCGAACAAGACATAGTGGCCTGATGATGTCAGTTGAGCCACAGATAACAAATTTTTCTTCATTCCTGGAACATGATAAACATCTTGAAGTGGCACCTGGTTAGTATTATATCTAGGCGTGACTATAGTCTTACTGATATGAGCTATCGGTAACCTTGAGTTGTCGGCTGTTACCACCACGCGACCTCCCTTGTACTCAGACAGGTTTTGCAGCTTCTGTTTATCACCCGTCATATGATTTGAGCAGCCCGAGTCTACGATCCAGTCATTCTTGTAGTTAATATGTTTTGGTGTTGTTACTGTGAGAGCTAATTCTTCTTCCTCCATAGCGAACAACGCTTCAACATCCCAACCATCTTCGTTATTCTCCTTAGAACTGGAAGTAGCAGTATTACTTTTAATAGGCTTTTTCTTGGTCTAACAATCTTTCGCCATGTGCCCCATCTTCCCGCAGTTGTAACACTCGCCATCGAACTTCCTACTATTACCGCGATTCTTGGAAGATCCCCCTGGACGAGAGCCTCCCTTTCCTTGGTGACTTTTTGCCTTGTCACCATCCTTTTTAGATCCACTACCAGTGTACCGCTTGAAAGTGCCTATGCTTTTGCTGGTGTAGAGCGCTTCCTCTTCACCCTTCAGGGAGACTCCTCCCATTTTCTTGGCCATACCTTCTTGACCTGTAAGCAAATTTTCAAACTCAACAAGTGATGGTTGTGTCGGCCATCCTTGTACAGCGGCAACGAACCCTCGATATTCGGGTCTCAAACCATGAATAATTATTCTCTTTATCCTGGTTTGCCCAATAGGAGCTGTCAGATCTAACTCTGAAATTTTGCGGCATATCGACTTCACCTTGTGAAAGTATTGAGCAATCGTCATGTCGCGTTGCACCATTGATAGCAGCGCATTCTCGAGAAGTTGCAATCTTGTATCATTCTTCTTTGAAAAGAGTGTAACAAAGGTGTCCCATGCTTCCTTCAGTGTTTGGCATCCCGGATTTGCTCCAACATTTCTTCTTCAATTGTGGTCTTTAAAGCAAACATTGCTTTGCCTGCTTTAATTTTCCACTTCCGTAAGATTCCATTGGCATCTTCTGACGCCAGTTGTGTAACTTCACCACCACCAACAACCTCCCAAAGATCTTGGCCTTGTAAGTAGGACTCCATACATGTTGCCCACGTGTTGTAGTTTTTGTTGTTGAGCTTCTTGATTCCTCCAACTACTTGAATGTCACCCATCATGCTGGCAGGACTTTGACTATATCGAACAAGCTTGATTAACAAACTTGTAGAGTACTAAACTACTCTAGACACAAAGAAGCTCCACAAGGTTTGTAATAGCCCTGGTAATAATCTCAAGGAATCTTTTATGATGTGAAAGATCAGTTAAAACTGCAACCACAGATCATACTCAGAATTTCAAGAAACCTTACCACCTTGCTCTGATACCAATTGTTGAATGGATTAGAATAATAAAACTCTAATTTATCAAGAAGAAGAAAAAGATACTCTTTAGAACAATCTCACAAAATTGCAAAGAAGAAGAACTCTTAGGAAAGTTTCCAATTGCTTATAATTAAGCTATGATTCTGGGATAATAAAACTCAAATACAAAGGGGGTTTTTATAGGTTATAAGAACCAATCTACACCACTTATTAAAATAAACACAAATTAATCTAGACCATTGAACTAATTTGGTATGTGCCTAATTTTGGTTTGGATTTTGGGCTTCAACAATTGGGCTAATATTGATCTTTAACAGAGTCTAGTCAGATAATACAATGGTATGCTAAGTTAATGCGAAACGATGTCATGACCTCAAAGCGAAAAGAAGAACAAAATGATTCTGGGTTAGTCAATGCTGCTGATAAATATTTCAAGGGGTTGATAAATCTAAAAAAAACAAAAAAACACAAAGGAGAAAAGACAATTCATGTTTCTGTTGGTGGAGTCATTTCAACAAATGAATTGGAGAATTTCATGTTTGATAAATGATAAATATACAGGAAATTCAAAATCGTCCTTTGCATATTCGAAGTCATATTTGAGGAGGATTGGTAGTTTAAAGATTCCCGTAGGCTATCTTCCTCCAATGTTGCAGCATTATGATAGAAGGGACAAACAACATATTTTTCACTTGTTGAAACATTCAATAATGGTGGACAATGTTAAACTGCACGCTACTTTTGATAAGAATATAAATTACCTGAATGTTGAAAGGTCCTTTGAAACAAGTGTAAACTCTCTATATTTTGAAAGAAAGCTGCCTGATACAAGTAACCTATCTATAAGTGAAAAAAAGATTTTTAAGCACGAGTACAAACTATTTACATGCTAAAAGAAGATTACTTGACAAAAACACAAAAATAATTTGAATGTTGAAATAATACTCTTTGATGCAAGTATAAATTGTCTATGTATTGATAAAAGTATCTTGATACGAATATAAACTATCTACATGATGATAACGAAGATGATTCAAATCCTGAAATCAAATTCAAAGATCCTCATATAAGTTTATTTCAAGATCAATTCCAAAGATCCTCAGAAGATATCAAATACATACATATCGAGATAAAACGTAAAGTCCTCAAATTTATGTCCATTCTCGAGATCAAGTCCAAAGCCCCTCAAAAGAAATCAAATCAATATCCACCTAGATTGAATCAATGGATCCATTGAGATAGAATCCAATGTAAAATTGAATTGATATAAATATATCTTTGTTACACACCGTGGATCCATTGAGTTTTTCGGTATATATTTTTATTGCATTTTTTGTTAAACCTTGAAAAGCATTTTTGCTAAGGTCCTAGTAGGACAAAAAAGAATATTTTGAATAATTATATTAACAGTTCACAAAATGTATTTGTTAATAAAAAATTAATTACATATAATATCATCATAGTTATGGAAGCTTTTTATTGGCATACGCTTGAAAAATATATTTAAAGTTTATGATGGAATTGAGTGAAGATATCTTCATCAAAATTGATTTTCATGATAAGAGTTATTACACTGTTAAAGACTTATGTTTTTTATGAATAAAATTCCATTGAAAAGTTCAAACTTTATTGATTTTAAAAGAGTTTTCGAATATGATCTTATAAACAATCATAAAAGAAGAGTGACAAAGAATACAATACATCACATATTTCTCATTTATTTTTTTTTTATAAATGATTGAACGATATTTTCATTAGCTTCCCCAAACATGAGAAGGTATCAATACCTAAAACCAATTCATTAAAAAATCCTCAATATATTGTTCCAACAAAATATCTCACTTTAAAAAAAAAAAGAAAAAAAAAAAAGCTACCAAAACAACAGGATATATCTTTGACTTCTATATTTAATTGGGCATTCAAAGAAGAAAATCTTTGCATATCTTAAAATCCCAGATTTTGCAAGAATCCGAATTTTGCAAAATCCCAAGTTTTTGAGTGTGAGAATTCTTAAACTTAGATATTTAATTTCCTAACTGCAAAATCACGTAAAAACCTCATACCTATAAAACCATGTATCTTAGTATTTAAGACATAATTATGATTCACGTTTAATTCTTAAAATATTATGTATTTTAATTTAGTCAATGCAAATTGGATTAAATCCCATTCTTCCCTCTATTAGTATTGACTCTTTCTTCACTTAATTTAATATTTTTAAAAATCTGTTTATGCACATATCTTATATCTTTTATATTTTAAAAAAATTTAATGTTTTTTTGTCTTTATCTTTAATAAATTATATATATATTTTTTAATCTTTTAGTTACTCTGATTTTTTAACTCATTTATTATTTCTTCATTATTTCATCTTCTCCTCTGTTTATCTTTCAAGTTTTAAATTTTTTGCCTTTCCTTAATTTTATTTTTTAAAAAATTTCATTTAGATTATTTTATAATTGTTTCATCTTCACTATCTTATTTTCTTCATTGATTTGCATAATAATACATACATAATTGATACCACTGATTTTTCTTTCTTACATATATATTTTTGAAGTTTTATGTAATATTAGACATTTATTTACATATTTTATTATTATTATTTTAATATAATAAAAATTTTCTTCTACGTGCTTATTGTTCTTCAACTAGAAAAAACTTTATAATATATAAAATATCTTAAAATTATCTTCCCTTTAAAAATAATAATTATTTTTTTTTTCAAAACTGAAGTTTTAGTATTTTGGTTATATTTTTCAATTTTCTTTTCCATTCCCGTATAAATTATTTCTGATTTATTATCATTTCATTTTTAATTTCTCAATTTTTTTGATTGTATTTAAAAGTATTTGTTCATAATAATTTTTATTATTTTATTAATTGATATAAAATTTTATAGACACCCCGCATCTGGGAGTGGGATGTTTAAGCTTACTTGAAAAATATTCCCTAAACTTTTCATGCCTTTAGCTTGTAATTTGATCACTTTCTTGACTCGTCCGCATTTATAATTACCACTTGAAATGAATACTTAATAAAGTGTACAGTTCAAAATTCTCAAAGTTCAAAGCTTATATAACAAAATGGTATTATAACATGATAAATACGAGTGAAAATATTTTCAATATCTTTAATAATAACTTGTAATTTTGTTAAATTGTTTAGGTTTTGATGATCCTTTTCTTTTTGTTTTTCCTTTTTGTTTTTCCTTTTTGTTTTTGTTTTCTTTTTTTGAATTTTTTTTAACCTTTCATAATGATACAGTAACATTATTCTTATAATTTTTATTTAATATCTAAAATTTTATTATCTTTTTATTATTTTTAATCTTCTTAAATATATTTATCTTTATATAATTTAATAATTTATTATACTTCTTATTTTACCAATTCTTTAACAATTTGAAAATCTTAGAAAATGTATAACATTTGGGATTCTCACAAGAAGTTGTTTCTATGATATATATATATAATTATTTACAAATATAATAATATATATAAAAATTATGGTACATTTCACATGTAATTGAGACAACGTGTCACTACTAGTATATATATATAAATTATTCATTTTGACGTAAAACTAATATGATTAAAAATTAAGTATATATTAGTATGTAACTTAATTTTTTTTAATTATTTAAATTATAACTTAAATTTAAAATTTTTTATATACAAATAATACTAAATTATTAAACTTTAATTTTATTATTAATGTACATAATTTATTTGATTGCATTTGGATTAGAAAATTATATAATTAAATACATAAATATTTAAATTTTAAGCTTTGTTTTTAAAATTAAAATATTTTTGTCTTATTTCAAATTTAATGAGACTGCTATTAACTATTAACTGAGTTACTACTTAATTAAATTGTAATTTGTTTTAAAATCTATTACCTATTAACATATATAATAAAAAAAAAAACACCTTATAAATATTCTATACCATTCTATGATTTGACATTAGGTAGCAAAATGAACGAAAACAATTTAAAATAGATGATTACCAGATTCGGATTTTTATCGTGGACAATATGGACGTACCAGATTCGAATTTAATTTCCACTACTTCCCATGACTGTCAATTATTGAGTAGAAAACGGAGTGCCTTCCAAATGAATTATTTGTACTACTACTTGGTGTTTATCTACAATTATTATATTTATCTGCACCTTATTTAACTATTATGGTCATGCATACAGCTAATAATATGCTGATTTGTTGCTATTTTTTAAGCACAATAATTGGCCAGATTCTATTTTGGTTTTCTTAATTTAATTAAGTCAAGTTTAAGTGAATTTTTTCTTTTTAAAGAATTTTTTATTACAAATTTTTATAGGGAATCGAATTTTGAAGAAGCTTAAACTATACTTGCACAATCTTAGCAAAGAAACATTGAAGGTATACAATTTTATGGGGTGAATTTGATTTTAAATAAATTTATATTTAAAAAATTAAAAATTAAAATATATATTTTTTAATTTTGTTCGTATTACTTAGCCCTAATTAACAAACAAGTTTGACAAAAACAAGAGCCCCATGGTGAGGTAAGTGAAGCCTAAGCTTCGATTCCAAATCCTGAAGTTCTTTTTCTGGTTATTGAATTAGATAATTATTGTTATAATTAATTTTAATTTTAGATAATTTTATAATTTTTAGATTAAATTTGAATTACTTTGATTATTTAGGATATCAATTTTTATGATTAATAAAATTCTAACAAATTGTTAGTAGGTGATATTAATGCTAATTAAGAATCTCATTTAGTAATCAATCAAATATTGGTTTAATAACTTGAAAATTTATTAAACAAGAAGGAAGAATTTAATTCCAAATATTTTATATATCAGAGTTTCTTTAGAAGAAATTCACCTTCCCGTTTTATAGGATGGAAAACAATAATTTAGGCTTCATCAATATATATTAAGAATGTAATAATATCCTGAATAGTTTGATAACAAAACTTTGTGAAGTTTACACAACTAAGAAATGATTTATATAACAGAAAATATCACACAATAAAGGTGTAAATTATACACATATATTTATTACAATACAAGAAGAAAGCGAAGGAAAACTTAATGATCAAATGCAGAACAAAGTCTACACTGATGCTTTTTTAGGGCATACAACTCGTATTTCAACAAGCTTTGCACTTTATTCACAATATATTAATATGCCACAAGTACGTATTATACTCCTTTCATTGCAAATACTTCACTTTAGATGGTGAGTCTCGATATCTTTAGTAACATGAAGAACTAATTCCATTAGAGTTTCAGGGTCCGGAACATTAGGATTTTTCTTTTCGTATGCTAAAGTCCAGGTTACGATGTTATTTTCACCTTTAGTGTCAACGTGAACAATAAAATAGAATGTATTGTAAATCTCCATTAGATCTCCTTCTATAACTTTGAATTTCACGAGTTTGTTTGCCTCATCAATAACTTCCACAATTTCTTTCGCCACTTTTTGTTTCCCATCTGATCACAAACAAAAGATCTCATGATTATTATTATTGTTAAATTTCTTCACACCACATCACACATTTTAATAGCATCACTTATAAAAATGTACAAGTAATATATTATTAAACTTATATACTTTGAACACTCGTAGATAGTTCTTGTGTATGCTTCTTTTAGCAAATATTCTCATCATATAAATGCAGCACCTACGTATATATACATACATACGTTAGTTGAACTATGAAAGGACAGGAAAACAAAAAGACACACACACACACATATGTGTATATATATATAGAATATTTTTAATTATTTGATTGAAGAATACAACGATGATGGTTAAGATTATATATATATATATATATATATATATATATATATATTCGATACATACCATGTGTGTAGTTCCAGAAAATCACAGATCCATCTTTTCCCCAATCACCATCATGAAGACCAACGTTTTGGACCTTATCCGGGCTCATCCCTGAAATATGATGAGGTCTCTCTCTGAAGATTTCATGAAACACATCTCCATCCGACTTTATTTCAATTTGAGAAACAAGTTTTCCTGCTAAGGATTTATCAGCCATACTTTGAGAGAGTAATTTTCAGTAATCAAGAAATTAAGAGAAAGAAAGTGATGATTTTTGAGGGAAAGAAATGACGATTTAAATAGGCAGAGCCAGCTTTTTTCCACCGTTCTGTGGGGTTTTATTATTTTTCCCTTTTAACCCTTAAAGAAACCAAATGGGATAACGAGAATACATATTTAATTACAAGTAATTACGTATCGGATCCAAGAAAATCCTTTGCTATCCAGCCATTGTTTGCGGGCTCCATTTTTTCCTTTTGAAAGATGAACCTTCTTTCTATAAGGATATTTTTGCACATAGAGTTTTTTCCTTAAATAAATTTTTATCACTAAGATAATAAAGTATTAATTACGATCAATATTTGTCTGCTTACAATGCTAAGTAGTTGAAAATTTCATCCATTGTTGTATTCAATTGATGTGTACTTTGAGAGAGATGTGATGGATAAGATATTATGAATTATTTTTTCGCATTTATTTAATGCCACAAATTAAAGCAATTCTATTTGTTAATTTAAAACTTTACAACATGATTTTGAATATATTCGCCATTAATCACGTTTTTCCACAACTGCAGCTCTTTTTTTGTTTTTTTTTTCTAAGGTATTAATTTCATTTCTTAAACTTAGAAGTTATCTCATCTAGTTAATCTTTCATTTCTTCACCCTACAATATATATATATATATATATATATATATATATATAGACTAGCTATAGTCATTTACTAGGTTGAAAGAGATTAGAGGAAAGAAATTTTCAAAATTAACCTATAATTGAAATTGCAACCTAAAGTCAATTTTTGATGTGTTATATTCAAATCTTCACTTGATAGAACAGTTCAGACACATAAGGAGAACAAGTCAAACTTACTATGATTTAAAGAATAAAAATAAATAAATAGAAATTTCAAGATGTAAAGGATTCCAAGATATGTTTTTCTTATTTTTTTTTCTTTTTGGAACCCATTTGGGAACCCGATGTCTCCACTTCAACGTGTGGAACTGAAAGAAAACATGATAAAGAAATAGCATAAAGATTGAAACATTCTCATTGAATGCTGTAATGTTTACAGTGCGGCGTATACATAAAAAAGGGAATGACCAGCTATATTTACTAGCTTAGGAAACATCCAGAAGGTGCTGCAAATAAACCCTACTCTATATTAGACAAAATAAGCTCCCAACGGCTGACAGCTGTGATCCAAAGCTGTAACACACGTGTGAATCAAACGTGGGAGATGACTCATTAAATAATTTGACATCAGCATGAAATTCATCAACTAGCTCCTTGTAATCACCATCATCCATGCAAGTCTACAGCTTCCTCATGCAAACTGACTCCTTGCCTTTTACTCCCCCTCAATTCGAGCCTCGGATAAGGAATCACTGTTAAATTGCTTCTCATTCGTGCGAAGAATTGTATACTTAATGCCTTAGTAAGAATGTCTGCCTTCTGATCAATAGAAGGAACATAATCAACTTGCACTAAACCTACAACAACCTTTTCTCTAACAAAGTGGTAATCTAATTCAATGTATTTTGTTCTTGCATGGAGTATTGGATTGGATGACAAATATATGGCACTCTGGTTGTCTATCCAGCTCCTTGGCACATGCTTCTGTTCTTCTTTAAGCTCAGCAAGAAGATACCTTATCCATGAGATTTCATAAATAACTTGAGCTAGGCTTCTATACTCAGCTTCAGTGCTAGATCTTGACACATTGTGTTGCTTCTTTCTTGACCAAGATACCAAGTTTCCTCCAACATACACACAATATCTTGATACTGACCCTCTATCATCAACATCAGCCCCCCAGTCACTGTATGAGAAACCAACAACATTCAAGTTATGAGGTGTTTGAAACTTCAGTACATAATGTAGTGTTCCTGCCAAGTATTTTAGAATTCTCTTAACTACTCTCCAGTGTGGCTCCAAAGGATTATCCATGAATTGACTGACTTTACTCACTGCAAAACAGATTTCTGGTCTAGTGATGGTGACATAGTGTAAAGCTCCCACTATACTTCTATACATTGTTGCATCCTAGTTTTGATCTCCTTTAAACATTGATAAATGGACAGATGTAACCATAGGTGTTGGACAACTCTTAGTCTGCTCCATTTTTGCCCTTGAGAGAAGTTTTTTTATGTATTCCCTTTGACAAAGATGAAGTCCATTGTCAACCTTACTAACTTCTATCCCAAGAAAATGATGAACTTCTCCAAGGTCTTTGACAGAAAAACCTTGTTTAAGCTTCTCTATGATCCTGTGTATTGTCTCATCACTACTTCCAGTTATAAGGATGTCATCAACATATATCAAGACAAAAATTTTAACTCCACCTTTAATACTCAGAAACAATGAATTATCTGCCTTAGAGTTCACAAAACCAAAATTTGAAAGAGTTTCCTTCACCTTAGTGTACCAAGCTCTTGATGCTTGTTTAAGCCCATAAAGAGCTTTGTTTAACCTGCATACCTGACCATTTTCTTTCTCAAAATCTTCTGGCTGCCTCATTTATATTTCTTCTGTTAACTCTCCATTTAAGAAAGCATTGCCACATCTAATTGTTTCACCTTCCAAGAATGAGCTAAAGCTACTAAAAGCATAACTCTTATTGTTGTAGGCTTCACAACAGGAGAAAAAGTTTCATGAAAGTCACATCCTGGAGTTTGAGTATATCCTTGTGCAACAAGCCTAGCTTTATGTCTCTCCATCTTTCCTTCAGCATCTCTTTTTACCTTGAAAACCCATCTACATCCAACAACATTTGCTCCTTTAGGTAGAAAAGTAAGGGTCCAGGTCTTATTTCTTAATAATGCCTCATATTCTTCCTTCATGGCTTTTCTCCAAACATTGTTAGTTAATACCAATTTAGCATTCCTTGGTTCAAGATCATCTGTAACTTTAGCTGAAAAGATTTTTGGCTTATACAACCCTGCTTTGTCTCTAGTCAGCATTGGATGCTGATTCATTTGTGTAATTGATGGAGAATTATCAGGTGAACTAGACTGTAGATCAACAGCTGATGGAGCACTATTATCACTGTGCTGAGAATTTTTAAAATTCTGAGAGGAGTTTTCAAAGGGCAGGTAAACTCTCAATGGAACACTTTCTGGACTTTCATGGTTATTCTGAGTATTATGAGAGGATGATGCTGGAGTTTGTGGTTGATTATCTTGAAAAAAGGTGGGAAAAGTGACAACTGTTGGTTCATTAGATATGAAGATTGGATTCAGATTTTGCTTTTCAGAAGATTCTTCATTGCTGCTGTTCAAAAAGGGAAAACAATCTTCTTGAAATAAAACATGTCTTGTTATCATCACTTTTCCAGAGAAAAGAAGGATCTTGTATCCTTTGTACTGTGGACTATACCCAAGAAAAACACCTGCAACAGATCTATACTGCAGCTCGTGCTGGTTGTAAGGTCTTGTATAAGGATAGGCCAAACAACTAAACACTTTAAGAGTGGAATAATCTGGCTTCTGCTTGGTTAATTTCTCCAAAGGGGACATATACTGAATGGTCTTGGCTGGAACTCTATTTATGAGGTATGTTGCTGTCACAAAGGCATCATCCCAGTACTTCAATGGCATATTAGACTCATCAAGAAGTGACAAAGCCATCTCAACTATATGCCTGTGCTTTCTCTCAGCACATCCATTATGCTGTGGAGTATATGGACATGAAATTCTATGCAAGATCCCTTTATTCTTGAAGAAACTGAAAAGAGGTTTGTATTCTGTACCTCCATCACTTAGCACTGCCTTTATTTTAGTTTTATACTGTGTTTCAATAAACTTATGAAAATGCACAAATGTACTATTAACTTCTGATTTAAGCTTCAACATATATATCCATGTAAACTTACTATAATCATCAATGTAGGAAACATAATAATTGTATCCATTAACTGACTAAATAGGGGCAGACCCCCATAGATCAGTGTGAACTAAATCAAAGTGTGAGTTTGATTGACTTTCTGAAGCATTGAAAGGAAGTTTATGACCTTTAGCTAAAGCACATGAAGAGAAAATTTTGGAATCACAGTGATTTTTAAAGGGGATATTACAACTTCTCAAAGCCTTCTTGACAATATTATAACTACTATGTCCCAATCTTTTGTGCCACAACTCAATATTCAACTGATTACAACCTGACACAGTAAGAACATGAACATTATTCTGGATAGCAAGTTCCTTATTTCTAGTAGATCTACTGTGATCAAGATTGAATCTATATAAGCCTTCCTTAATCTCCCCCTTGAGTAAAACCTCCTGAGTATCCTGATCCTTGACAACACAAAATGATGGATGAAACTCAAAGTATACATTATTATCTAAGGCAAACTTGGAAACACTTATGAGTTTCTTTGTTATTAAAGGAACATGAAGAAGATCCTTGAGATAAAAACACCGACTTGACTGATTAGAGTGAAGGATGGAGTTACCTATGTGGCTTATTTGATCATTGTTTCCATTTCCCATCTGAAGTATGTTGGATCCATTATACTCTGAGGAAGATTGCAGATTGTTAAAATCATTAGTGACATGATTTGAGGCTCCTGAATCAAGAAACCATCACCCTTCATCATTTGATCCAATACTGCTGCCAGGGATTTGAACCATATTCAGTGTGAGATTCTTGTCCTGCGAATCATTGTTGCCTCCAGTAGTCTGTGAACCTCCTTGTATCCCATAGCTTTGATCAAACCTATGCCAACATCTATCTACAGTATGGCCTGAAATGTGACAAACTTGACAAGTAACTCTGTTTCCTTGAAATCTGCCTCCTCTCCCCCTTGTAGGTCCTCTATTTCCTCTGCCTCTGAAGGTATAAGAACCTCTTCCTCTGGGATTAAAACTCCTTCTTTGATTAGGTGCAGCATAATTAACAGTAGGGAGAGAAGCATCCTGATTAACCATACTTGCTGAACTCAAACCAGTAGCACCTTCTAGTCTAGCCTCAAAACTTAACAACAAAGCTTGAATATCATTCAAACTAAAATCATTAATTCCAGCAGTAACAGTAACCATCACAGGATCATATTCAGATCCTAAACCAGAAAGAATGTGCATAATGTGATCATTCTGTGAAACAGGATTTCCAGTGGCAGCAAGCAAGTGACAACACATTTTAATCTTGGCCAAATACTCTCTCATACTTAAATTTCCTTTTCTTGTTGTTTGAAGTTGCAGCTTATATTTTAAAGTTTTAGCCTTGGATTGACTAGCAAAATTAGTTTCAAGAACATTCCATATTTCACTGGAGGAACTCAAACCTATCATAAGTGGAAAAATATTCTCTGATAAGGAAGAAAGAATCCATGAGGCAAGAATCTGATCTTGCCTTGTCCAGAGAGTAAAAGATGGATTAGTAACCTGAAGTTGTGAGTTGCCAATGACATATTGATCAGGAATCCGTGGCTGCTAGCTGATAAAGTCCTCCAATCCATAACCCTTAATAGCTGTTGTGACTTGTGTCTTCCATATGAGGTAGTTAGCTTCTGTGAGCTTCACTAATATTAGCTGGTTCTGAGGATATATTAACTGAGTGATTTCTTCACCTATGGTTGCAGGTGAAGTAATATTTTATGAGCTGTTATCGTCAGCCATTTATTCAAGAGGAAAGAAATTTTTTTTTGAAATCAATAGGTAATCAGAAACATGGCTCTGATACCATGAAAGAAAACATGATAAAGAAATAGCAAAAGATTGAAACATTCTCATTGAATGCTGTAATGTTTACAGTGCGGCGTATAGATAAAAAAAGGAATGACCAACTATATATACTAGCTTAGGAAACATCCAGAAGGTGCTGCAAATAAACTCTACTCTATATAAGACAAAATAAGCTCCCAACCGCTGACAACTGTGATCCAAAGCTGTAACACACGTGTGAATCAAACGTGGGAGATGACTCATTAAATAATCTGACATCAGCATGAAATTCATCAACTAGCTCCATGTAATCACCATCATCCATGCAAGTCTATAGCTTCCTCATGCAAACTGACTCCTTGCGTTTTAGGAACGCTCGTAAGTTGGATTCTTTCTCGAGGGTTAGAGTTTTGGTCTATAACTTTTTAAATATGGTAGTTATCCACCTTAAACGGATTTGAACCCTCGATCTACTACTTTAGAAGAAGATATTAAAAGTATGTTTAGCAATTATCCCAAGTTACCCTGTTCCAAGATATGGTTTTAACTCCATAGAAGATGAAAATTTCTATAGCCGTGTTCAACCGGAAACAAGAGGAGGCTAAAACATTGAAAGGATCTTATAAAAAGAGAAAATATCTTTAAGGTCTAAGGATAAGGATGTTGAGAAGATTCCTCGTGAGAGTAGAGCTTCCAAGTGCTCACGTGACGAAGATAAAGTACAAGTAATACGAAAGAAAGTAAATGACTAGCAACTTGAGCCATCAAAAGGGATCCAAATAAAAGTGAAACTAACTGATTAGTCGAAAATCGGTTTGACTCCATGTGTTGATGAAGCGGCGTTGTCTGATGATCTCTACCAAATGTCACTGCCGAGGTGGATGCTGCAAAACAAAAAAGTTCGAGACAGAGGGTGGGGGACCTCTAACGAACCCTCAGATGGTAAAGTTAGTATTCTGAATCTGACTAGAGAATATCTGAGTTAGCAGAGAATTTGTTGAGTTATCTGGCCTTACCTTTTAGGTTTACGAGGGTGGTATTAATAAATGCAAATTACCCTGAGAAGTAGGTAGGTGGTGAAGAATTTGACGATTGTCAGATTCTAAAATATCTCATTGTTATAGGGATATTCTATGAGATACTTTTCATGAATATCTTCAAAATGAATTATTTGGTCTGAAATATCCTTTAAAGAATCTTCTAGATGAACCGGCAACCAAAGGACGAGTGATGTAGGTTGTATGAAATCTGAACACTTCGCAGTCACGCGGTCCCGTCGGGTTCGGTAGACAATATTTAAACGAAGTGATGGAACCCATTGTGCCAGGTGGTGTCTGCCATGTCAGCATCAAGGACAATTTATATTACTCACTAATATATATTTAACAATAGTTTCTATTGTTCATAAGTTCATAAAAGAAAAAAATACTATTGAAAGAAGAGAACGAAAATATCCCTAAGAAACTTTTTACGGATGGAAAATATAAGTGACTTTTTAATGTTTTAGGGGAAAATTAAAAAATATTTAGGTCCAAAACACAAAATTCCAAAAGTTAAGTGCTTCTAGATAAATATCCTCTGTCATTAATTATGAAGCAATGACAAATTAAATCTACTCTTTTGATCATTCTTTCATTTATAAATAGAAGACAAAAAAAAGTATTTAGAGACTTGGATTATTTTTAGAAAAAAAGAAACTCTAACACATCCCTTTCACATAGTGGTTAATAGTTTCAAAAGAAGTAAATCTTTACTGAATCCTCCCTTTGAGATCACACCCCAAGGACATCGATGTCAAATTCATTCTGATATTAAGTTTAAAGACGCTCAAAGAAATTAAATAAAATATTGACGGATCAAGATCAAGTCTTAAGGCTCTCGTAATCAAATTTATTTTGAGATCATGTCCAAAAACCCTCAAAACAATTAAATCAAATACTGATAAATTGAGATCAAATCATACATCTTTCGAGGCCAAATCTATTATGAGATCAAGCCCACAACCCTTGAAGAAATCACATCAATTCATTTGATATATTAAGATCAGTCAAAGAGTCCCTCGAATCTATAACGAAAAGGAGCAAAGATAAGAATGAAAAGAGATATACAAAGATGAGAGGCAAAAACTTCAAATATTTAAAGGAGAAGATGTATTATTATCTTGCTACAATCGTTTTCTTTCTTCGTTATTATTGTTTTAAATTATATATTTTCGTAGATGATAAAAAGATAATTTGTTTACAAACTTTGAAAATTAGTGAAACAATCTTTGCCACTCATATCTTTTCGCCAGACCCCAAAATAATGGTGTTTCATGATTCATAAAAGAAACAATCCAACCATAAAGTATACAAATCTTGCTTCAATGTTGTTCTAACAAAATTTAAACTCAATTGGAATATATCTACATTATAGTATCTGAAATATTGAAAAGATTTCATGATTGTAAATTATTTATAGTGATACAAATATTTGTTAACACGAATGTAAACTATCCACCAAATTATTAAAAAATTTAAGTGAAGTCTTTAATAAAAAACATTTTTTAAAAAAATAAAAAGGCGAAACAAATTAAGGAAAGAATAAGGAAAAAAATCGTATTTATTTCCAAGAGTCAAATATATATATATATATATATATATATATATATTTTAAAAAGTTATGTCTCATCACTTATTTCAGTATTGATTTCAAAAATGTATTTATATATATCTTTTCAACATGTATATATCTTCAAGTAAAATTCAAGATACATAATTTAACCCAAATTCGATTTGTAATTTTTTTTAAAATAATATTTATCGTTAATAAGATATTTTGAAACTTGTCCTAGTCAAACATCTTCGATTTAACCCTAAACATGTTTTGGGGGAAATTTATATACACTAAAATTTTATAACTCTGAATATTATTTGAAGTTAATGAAATAAGTAATAAATTATCATTTAATTAATTATAAAACAATAAATGATGTCAGGACATATGTTTCTTTTAAACAAGTGGTGTCCTATTACTACTAAAGAAGCTTTTGCTCAATTAAATTTATTATTTTGGTCAATTCTTATCTATAAATACAAGACAAAGAAAAATATTAAGAAAGATAGATCACATCGAGAAGAAATTTTTTTTTTTTATACATTCGCTTTTAAAGAAATCATTTGTATACAAAGCAATAAAGCTTTGGCACATCCTCCCTTCTAGGACTCTTGGAGAAATTAAATAAAGTAAAAGCGGGTTAAAATAAAGTCCCAAAGATGTTAAAGTCAAATGCATTCTAAGAACAATCTAAAAAATATTCATAGAAATCAAATCATATCTTGATAGATCGAGATCAAGCCAAACAGTCTTCGAAATAAAATTTATTACAAGATAAAGTAATAGAGAAATCAAATCAAATGATTTGATAAATCAATAAAAAGCTACAGAAAAGATATATTATTATTCGCTGTCACCATATATGTTTTATTATTTGCAACATATATTTTTTATTATTTGTAAATTATATTTTTGAAGATGATTGAAAATCTTACACACTAATCATTTTTATTATAAAAATGTATATAGCATGGGTGTTAAATGGAAAAAAAAGAAAAGGTTTAAAACTGAAGTTGTTTTTTTAATGGTTTAAAACTTGAGTTATTTATTGAGTTTTGGTACTACATAGGGTCATTATATTATAGGCAATAACTTCAAAAATTATGACAATTCAAATTCTCTTAATTAGCTCATGGTTTTTCTCCTATTTACCTGACCTCTTAATTATATATATATATATATTGATTCTACAAGAATCTGTCGAGGGGTAAAAAGGTAAATTGGAGTGCCGGGAATTAAGGAAACGTTTGGGATTGACTTGTAAAGGAGAGTTTTTGGATTGGTCAAAGTCGAAGAAGACGATACTTCGGGTAGCGGCTCAGGGGTGAAGTATAATTCTTGATGTTATACATTGCTAGGTGTAATCAGAGCGTACCTCGCTGTGCTATACTTGGTCTATCGAGCGCCTGCAAAACAACTTCAATGAGGAGTTTGTGCCCCGTGAACTCTCCGATGCTTAAGTCGGTAGAGTGTATTTTTGGATATTTGGAAATTAGGAAAAAGTCCTTACCTTATGTTCAGATCACTCTTTTATAGGAGTCTGTTAATAAGTTTACCGTTCGAGATTTGGGCCATTTGTGGATAACGGGCTATAAATGTGGCCTTAAAAGAGGTAACGTCTGGCCTTGATGAGGCCCATTACTTTGTATTTATGACGTCAGGTGAGCTCAAGGGCAGTTAAGGCGTGGCGAAATTACTGTTCTGCCCCTGAGGTATTTTTCTGACTGTTCAGTGGCCCCTCGTCGAAGTTCCGTCTGACGAAGTAGGGGAGCTTTGGCGGGATAAGCGTGTTGAGTACTTTGACTTATGGCTAAAGTTAGGGTATTTGATTATGACTGGCTGTCTTTTCGTCTTCTGCGTCTGTCATTAATTGCAGAATGTCAGCCAACAGAAGTACCTTTTCGCTTTCCCCGATGCATCGATTCTGGCAAGTAATCATTTTAAAAAAGTTTTTTCTCATCTATTTAGTGATCTTCCCCTTTTCATATGCCCTTTTTCTTTACTTTTGCTTCTTTTCCTTTATAGTCTTCTGCCATTAACGCCTTCTGAAGATTCCTTCGTCTTTGTTTTCCCCGCAAGATCAGTCACATTTCTTCAGATTTCTGCCTCAAACTCAAACACTAAAAAAGGTATGTTTTGTCCTTTTTCTGCCTGGTTTCTGTTCATTCTTCCATTGTTGATGGGCTATTCTTTGATTCTGCCATGCTTCCTCTGTTTGCTTTGTTTTTCCGTGGGTTAATAAGGGTAGAACCATGTGTTTATTCTGGGTTTAGGGTTTAGCTATAGTTTAGGTTTATCTTTCTAGGTAGCTTCTTTGTTTGAATGGAGTTCTAAATGTTGAATTTCCGTTCGTATGTAATGGCTGCCCAGAGGGAAGATGAAAGGGAGGTTGAGGAGCTCATGAATGAGGGCTTTGGTGATCCTCAACCTGCCCAACCAGAAGTTACAGTAGCGGCTAGGGAAGGTGAGGGTGAAGTTCATGAGGTTGTCCCATTCCAGCCTTCTATGCCGTCTCCTCCTACTGATTTTCCCTTAAGACGAAATAGGATTAGCCGTGAGCAGGCAGAGTCCTTTGCACGTAGGTATAGTATAGATCCTAGGACCTATAGAGTTTTTGTTGCCCCTCTGGTAGGAAGAATGTCACTCCGTAGTATTCCAATTCCTTTAGCTCATTTCGAAGCAGGTCTTCGTCTTCCTATGGACCTTGCTTTTGTTGATTTTTTAGTGTTTGCTCGAATTCAGCCCAGGCAGGTGCATCCTATTGTTGTTCGCACTGTTTTTTGCCTTATTTGTCTCTGTCATAGATTAGGCTTTGAGTTGTCTTCTAACATTCTTAGAATCTTCTTTTCTTCACTTCGGATGTTGGACAATACTCTTTCACTCCGTCCACGCCGAAATAAAGTTGTCCTTTTTTACTCCCCGCCCAATAAGGTAGACTTCAAGGGTAGGTGGATAAATGTTGAGTCACGCATAGGTTTTCCCTTTCGTCCCTGTGTTAGTGAAAAATTCCAGTGGACTCAAATAGAGGGTCCTTCTTCCCTTAGTCATTATGAAAAAGCCTTTTTAGAGATTATTACCCGAGAATTAGGAGATAGTCGCCGGAACCAAACTTGGGTATATTCTTCTGTCGATTTGCTGAGTGAAGCCAGTCTAAAGTGGTGCAGCATAGGGGCTGGTTTGACTGAGAGGAAGAGGGAGTTGGGTTTTGCCGAGGAGAGTCCGAATGAAGACTGGACTATACACCCCGGGGTTGTTTTTTCTTTCCAATGTGACCCGTGTAGCCTTACCAGCCGTGGGTGTGGAAGAGGTCGGGGTAATATATGTGTTTGTTTTTGTTTTTGTTGTTTATTGTACTTCGTAAGGGATCTGACTCAGTTGTTTTGTTGCAGGTCCTACCATGTTCAGCAAGGCTTGGGGAAATCGAGTGGAGGAAAGGGATGTCCGGCAATCACATCTGGACTCCCTACCCCGGTTTCCCCGGCATTTGATAGACCGGGGTGTAGTGGGGGAGACTCTTCTTACTTACCCATCCTCCGCCAGTCCGCGTGGGCGAGATAGGAACCTTCGCCGAGCAAGGGATGTGGAAATAAGAGGCAGGAGTCCTCGCTCTGCTCCCGGGCCTCGTCGGGAAGCCACGCCCGAAGTGGGGGAGGATGAGGAGCAACTCCGTCCTTGTCAAAGGCGGAGGACTTCTCCTCGGCGTCCTTCCATCGAGGTATCCTCTTCTCCTTCTCCTGTCTCCATGGATGCCTTGGATGCTGTCCCCTTGGCATCCCGAAGGAATTCTGAGCCGGCTCTTGTAGAAGAGTCTCCTCCAACTGCTGAAGTTGAGGCTGCTCCTGCTGCCGAGGCCGAGGTAAATTCTGGGAGCTCCGGCCCTTCTTGGCTCCAGCCAGGGTTTGAGCTTCCAACAGAGGAGGAGCTTTTGTGGGCCTTGGCCGCTGAGATTTCTGCCCGAACTCCTAGCCTCAACAACATTTGCTTTAACAACAAGTATGTTGCGGCCATGCTTGGAGGTGCAGTCCTGGACCGTGCTCATGACCCGAGAGCTTGGTCGGGATGAAAGAGATGAGGGTTGAGGAGGCCACTAACCGGGTTGGTACCTTGATAGCTCGGGTAAGTTTCCTCCTTGTACTTCTTTCCTTAGTCTCTATGAAATTTCTTGTAACCTTTTTCTCCCTTCTCTTTTTTTTTGTTTTAGGTTTCCTCCTTAGTTAAGCACATTTCTAAGTGCCAAACTTCGGAGCAATCCGGGAGAGCAGCAGCGGACGCTGAGTGGCGGGCAGCCAACGAACCTCGCTTGGTTGTTCTGGAGTCAAAAGTGGCTAGCCAAGCTTCGCGTTTGGAGTTAGCCAATTCTGAAAAGCTCCAGATGGTCAGCGAGATGGCGGAGCTGAAGGAGCAATTGACCAAGGCAGAAGAGGGGAACTCGGAGTTGCAGACGGCCAACAACGATTTGAATTCGGCCAGGGATGAAGTTGTGGCAGGTCGGATCTCCATGCAGGAGGAATTGGAGTACTGTCGGTCAGAAGATTACAAGAAGAAGATCATTGACGACTTCAAGAGTTCTCCTGCATACCATGAAGACATCAGTCGTGAGGCTGGTAACTTCCTAGATAAAAGATGTATCCAAATCATCCGGCAGCTTCATCCTCACTTTGAAGAGAAGTCTATCCTCCTGCAAGCATTCAAGTCGAACTTTGACAATGATTTATGTAGGCGAGGAGCAGACTTCGTTCCTTTCACTGCTGAAGAGCTGGAAGCACTCCCACTTTCTGGAAGTCACCACGGCCTACCACTCCCACTTTCTGGGATATGCTTGATGGGAGCTCAAGCTCGGTAGCTCCTTAGACATTTTTTGTAGTTAGGCCTTAGATTTTTTTTATGTAGGCTACATGTACTTTTTACCTCAATTTTTGAAGACTTCAATGAAATTATCACAACTGTTCTTGTTTATCCTTTCTGAAATTTTCATAACTTGTGAACCTCGTTTCCTCAGGGTTACTTGAATTTTGAATTCTTCTAACTTCATACTTCGTAATAACAAACAATTTCTTTAAGTCTTCAACTTGATACCTCGTAGCAGCGAACTGTCTTGTATTTCAAATTTCTTCAAATTTCCAAGTATACTTTTAACTCGGTACTTCGTAACCATGACCTTTCCCGTGGTACTTTAGATCTTCCAAGTCTTAACTTGGTACTTCGTAACCACCACCTTTCTCGTGGTAATTTTAATCTTCCAAGTCTTAACTTGGTATCTCGTAACCACGACCTTTCTCGTGGTAATTGAATATCTTTCGAGATAGTGCTCGATACTTCGTAATAACGAGATTATACTTAAATAGTAGCTTTTACTTTAGCAGAATACTTTCAGAAACTGATCAACAAATTTGCTTTCATGACGACTTGATACTCAAAACAATGCTTACTAGATGCATTTCATACATAGTACCTTTTTAGGTGATTTACATGCCATAGGTTTGGTAGGAGAACGCCATCCTTGTTCATGAGTTTGTAGGTCTTATTTCGTGTTTCACGAGGTATGGTCCTTCCCAGTTTGGGGTCAGCTTGTTTACTTTTATATGCCTCGCCGTGCCTTCTATCTTTCGAAGTACCCAGACTCCAATCTTTATTGGCCGCTTGAATAATTTTTTATCGTGGGCTCTTTTAGTCTTTTCCTTGAATGACTGCGACCTTTGGCTGCTCGCTATTCTCCTTTCCTCTAGCAGATCCAGCTCCACGCTTCTACTTTCTTTGTTGGCATCCTCGTTGTACATCGATACTCTGGTTGTGGGCAATGCAACTTCGGCTGGTGCTATTGCCTCAGAACCGTATACAAATGCATAAGCCGTTTCTCCCATGGGGTCCCTAGTCAAAGTGCGGATTGCCCATAGAGTGGGGTTTAGTTCGTCAGCCCATTTGTTGGATTTTCCTTCCAAAATTTTCTTTAGTGCAATTAACACTAATTTGTTGGCAGCTTCTGCCTGACCGTTCCCCTGTGGGTGTGCTACAGACGACTTCCAGTGCTTGATGTGCAACCTTTGCCATTCTACAGTGAATTTTGCTGAAAATTGGACTCCGTGATCCGTGATGACTGCTCTAGGTATCCCAAAGCGCATAAACATGTTCTCGGAATAATTTAGAAACATTTTCCTCTGTTGGATGTGTGAGGGCTTTCACTTCTATCCATTTTGAAAAATAATCCACCGCCACTACCGAGTATTCACATCCATTTCTTGTTTTCAGAAACTTCCCATTAGATCCATACCCCACATGTCGAATGACCATGCAGCTACTGATATGCATAAATCATATCACTTTTTAGCATGTTTTTAGGCATAATTTAGGGTGAAATTGATAGGAAATAGGTCTTAATTGATTGTTATTTACTCAATTTCACAATTTTTATGATTTTGGAAGTATTAGGTGAAAAGTAGACGAAAACAGCAAATTTTGGGGCAAAAATGCTATTTTTGGAAATGCTGACCTGGTCAACGGGTCAAGACGAGCGTCCCGGCCCAGTCAAAGCACCAGGACGGCCGTCCCAATCCAGGACGGGCGTCCCGAAGCACCAGAAGTTGTCCCACATCGAAAGTTTTGGAGATTTTCACTCCAGAAAGCTGCTATAAATACCCCAGGCCTCCAAGAGTGGAAATCATACCTCTCCACTTGATTTGAGTCATTCAGTGGTTTCCAGTGTACAATTTTGAGTACACAACTGACTCGGAGACTCAGATTTCAGTATAAATTTTCTTTCTTTCCTTTTTGTGTTTCGTTTTTCTTAGTTTCTGAGAAATAGTCTCAAATCCTAGGGTTTGATAGATAGGTTCGTTTCTGGTATTCATAGAATACTTGGGATTTCGTTAGGAGATCCTAAGAGGGCTCTAGGCGTTCGAAGAGTCAGTCCACAGGGCTGGACTTAAGCCCAGGACGTAAGGTAAAGTCCAGCTACTAGGCTGAGGAAGCGTCCTCCGAAGGTTCTGTCGAGCAGAGTCGGGGCAAGCAATACGAGATATACAACAGTACGCTCCATCGGTGAGACTTCATAAAGGGTGATTTCTTCATGGCAACGGTCCCCCTGTCCCTCTCTTATATGTTGTTATTGTGTTTATCCAAAAATCAATTATGAATACTGGATTATGATTGTTATGAATATTTGTTATATATGTTGAAGTTGTTATGTTTTTCCGGAAATGGCCACTTGCTTAATATTCACTATGTCTGCATGTCTAATGTGCTCTTTTAAACTAAAGTTAGGGGTATAGACAATTCCTAACCACGGTCTATTCATAACCTGTTTTGTTTAACAGACATCAATTAGTATTGGTGTCTGCCATGCTAGATAAAATAACCTGCGGAACACCCTATTTGTTAGAGTAGTCTAGGTAGGGGCCGAGCTGAGCGTTTATGCCGGCGGCTAGGGCGAGCGGCATGATCCCCGAAGTGACATAGGGCTTTCATGGATGCCTTTAGCCCGAACCGTGAGTAGGGCTGTCATTAAGGTAGGGCGGTTTATTAGAGACCTCGGATGTGGTACGCCTTTAGACACAGAACATAGTTGCAATCCAGGCCAAGACATCTCTAAAATACTCGAATATAGGTCAATCAACATATAGGAACAGTATAACACAGAATCAGGACTCATCTATAAAACACTTTTAGGCTTAATTAAACTTAAACCTAGTGGAGAATGGATCACCCTCTCATCAAAGTCATTGATGAAGATTGCATAAATGGATCATAAGATAAGAGTTAGGATAAAAGGCTAGCTACTACTAAGCCGTTACCACTTTCCTGGGAGTACGATAATTATTTAATAAAATCGTAGATACTTTCCAACAGATTAGCTACACGATAGGTACTCTGCCTTATGTTCTGGCTGATTAAGTGACACCTTAGAGACTAAATGTGACAATTAGTCAATCACAGTCCTTAATTACTCATAATCAACATAGGGTAAAATAACACCTATTTAGCATATCGACCGGAACGCATCAGTTACTACCAGGGTTTATTCCACCGAGGGCAACTGTGGAATAGTTCCAAAAATTTGGCATGTCTCGCACTTTTTGACGTATTTTTTGGCATCTTCTTTGAGTGTCGGCCAGTAATATCCTTGGTTGATTACTCTTTCGGCCAGAGCTCGGGCCCCTGGATGTCCTCCACCTACTCCTTCGTGTATCTCAGCTAACAGGTTGTCAACTTGAGATGGAGGGATGCAGCAAAGTAAAGGCCTTGAAAAGGATCGCCTGTACAATACGTCTTCATGGATTGTGTACCTCGCAGACTGCCTCTTGATTTGTCTTGCCCGAGTAGCATCATCCGGAAGGGTTCCATGTTTGATGAAGTTTTTTATTTCTTCATCCCAATTCTCCGAAGTAGGGCGTAGACATTGAATGAACTCCAGTTCCTGGATCTCAGTTTACGCCCTTTCTATAGGAATGCCTTCTTCGTTGGGTGTCTCTCCTGAGGCGATTGTTTCCAGCATGTCTGTTTGCTGGTTATCTTTTCTGATGATTAAGGACAGCGAGAAAGGAGAAAATTTGTCTCTCCATTTTCTCGCTTCGTCTACATAGGATTGTAAACCCTCCGATTGTACTGTATAGGTTCCCTGGACCTGATTCACTACCAATTGTGAGTCGTTGTATACCTTCAGAGCTCTGATGTTCGCCCCATCGGCCCATTCTAACCCATTCAACAGTGCTTCATATTCTGCCTGGTTGTTTGAGAGATTCGGCTTTAACTCGATGGCTCGCATCTTTGTGTATTCTTTGTTAGGCGAAGTCTAGACAAGCCCGGCCCCGACTCTGCTGGAGTTGACTGCTCCATCGACTCTCAGTTCCCTCTGTTCTTTTGTATGCTCAGCAATTTCTAGGCTTGACTCCGTGTATGATCCTTCTGCGAGGAAGTCTGCCAAAACCTGTGCTTTGATTGCTGTCCGAGGTTTAAATGTGATTTCTTGCCCGCATAGCTCGATGGACCAGCGCAACATTCTTCTGGATTGATCCAATTTATAAAAAACTTGTTTGAGTGGAGCATTGCTATAGACCAAGATAGGGTGAGATTCGAAGTATGGCCTTAGTTTTCATGCAGAAATCACTAAGGCGTATGATAGCTTCTCAATATTAGAATACCCGGACTCTGCATCGTTCAGAACTTTTCTGACGAAGTATACAGGGTGCTGCTTTGTTCCTTCTTCCTTTATTAGTACAGATGCCACAATCACGTCAGAGAAGGACAAGTATAGGTAGAGCGTTTCCCCGGTGGTCGGAGGTCGTAGCAAAGGAAGATCTAAAAGATGATCTTTCAAAATTCTCCAGGAGCGGCTGCATTCCGGAGTCCAGATAAAATCGTTCTTCGAATATTTCAAAGGCTTTGAAGAAAGGAAGGCACCTTTCTGCCGATTTTGAGATGAATCGGCCTAATGCGGCAATACAACCGTTTAGCCTTTGGATGTCTTTGACGCATCGGGGCTCGGTGAGTCGAGCTATAGCTTCTAATTTCTCCAGATTGGGCTCAATTCCCCGTTCAGATGTCATGAAGCCCAAAAATTTGTCGGATTTTACTCCAAATGTGCACTTCGTCGGATTAAGTTTGAGGTTGTATTTCCCAAGTTGGAGAAGGTTTCCTCTAAGTCCTCCAGGTGTGAAGTGCCATGTTTAGTCTTAACCACCATATCGTCGACATACGCTTCTATATTCCTTCCAATTTGACTTCGAAAGATATGATTCATCATTTGTTGGTATGTCATTGACTTCGGAGGATATGATTCATCATTCGTTAATATGTCGCTCCTGCATTCTTCAAGCCAAATGGCATGACATTATAACAATATATGGCCCCTGCAGCTCGGAACGAAGTATGTACTTGATCACTTGGCTTCATTTTTATCTGATGGTATCCTGAAAAGGCTTCCATGAAGCTTAGGTACTCGTACCCCGTTGTTGAATCTACCAGCGCATCGATTCAGGGCAGCGGGTAACAATCCTTGGGGCAGGCTTTGTTGAGGTCAGTATAATCCCCGCACATCCTCCATTTCCCGGTGGACTTCTTGACCATTACCACATTAGCAAGCCATGTGGGATACTTTATCTCGCGAATGAACCCTGCCTTCAAGAGTTTATTTACCTCCTCTTTCATGCCTTGTATTTTGTCCTCACCGAATTGCCTAGATTTCTGTTTTATTGGTCGGAAAATCGGGCTTATATTCAGCGCATGCTCAGCAATGGAGGTGTCAATGCCCGGCTGATATGCATAAATCATATCACATTTTTATCATGTTTTTAGGCATGATTTAGGGTGAAATTGAGGGTAAATTGGTCTTAATTGTTCATTATTAACTCAATTTCACAGTTTTTATGATTTTGGAAGTGTCAGGTGAAAAGTGGAAGAAAATGGCAAATTTTGGGGAAAAATGCAAATTTTCAGAAGTTTGGACTTTGGGGAGGGCGTCCCGGTTCTGGACGAGCGTCCTGACCTGGTCAACAGGTCGGGACGGGCATCCAGGACTCGGGACGGGAGTCCCGAACCAGAAAGTCAAGTCCCACATCGAATATTTGAGAGAAAATCAGTCCAGAAAGCTGCTATAAATACCCCAGACCTTCTTCAGTTGAATTCATCCCTCTCCACTCGATCTGAGTCATTCAGTGGTTTCCAGTGTATAATTCTCGAGTACACAACTCCCTCGGAGACTCAGATTTTAGTAGAAGTTTTCTTTCTTTCCTTTTTGTTTTTCGTTTTTCTAGTTTCTGAGAAATAGTCTCAGATCCTAGGGTTAGATAGATAGGTTCGTTTCTGGTATTCATAGAATACCCAGGATTTCGTTAGGAGATCCTAAGAGGGCTCTAGGCGTTCGAAGAGCCAGTCCACAGGGTTGGGCTTAAGCCCAGGACGTAAGGTAAAGTCCAGCTACTAGGCTGAGGAAGAATCCTCAGAAGGTTCTGGCGAGCAGAGTCGGGTCAAGCAGTACGACATATATAGCAGTACGCTCCAACGGCGTGACTACGTAAAGGGTGATTTCTTTATGGCATCAGTCCCCCCTGTCCCTCTCTTTATATGTTGTTACTGTGTTTGTCCAAATACTGATTTGAATACGAGATTATGATTATTATGAATATTTGTTTATATGTTGAAGTTGTTATGTTTTTCCGGAAATAGCCACCTGCTTAAATATTCATTATGTCTGCATGTCTAATGTAGTTTCTTTTAAACTAAAATTAGGGTTATAGACAATTCCTAACCACGGTCTATTCATAGCATGTTTAGTTTAACAGGCATCAATTAGTATTGGTGTCTGCCATACTTGATAAAATAACCTGCGGAACACCCTGTTTGTTAGAGTAGTCTAGGTTGGCTGAGTAGAGAATTTATGCCTGAGGTTATGGACAAGCGGCATGATCCCCGAAGTGACATAGGCTTTCATAGCTGTCTTTAGTAGTAACCGTGAGTAGGGCCGTTTACCTTGGCGATGAGGCGGTATATCAGATTGCTCAGATGTGGTACACCTTTGGACTCAGAACATAGTTGCAATCCAAGCTAAGATATATCTAAAATACTCGAAGATAGGTCAATCAACATATAGGAACAATATCACATAGAATCAGAACTTTGTCTATAAACACTTTTAGGCTTAATTAAACTTAAACCTAGTAGAGAATGGATCACCCTCTCATCAAAGTCATTGATGAAGATTGCATAACTGGATCATAAGATAGGAGTTAGGATAAAAGGCTAGTTACTACTAAGCCGTTACCACTTCCCTGGGAGTACGATAATTATTTAATAAAATCATAGATACTTTCCAACATACTAGCTACACGATAGGTACTCTGCCTTAGGTTCTGGCTGATTAAGTGACACCTTAGAGACTAAATGTGACAATTAGTCAATCACAGTCCTTAATTACTCATGATCAACATAAGGTAAAATAACACCTATTTAGCATATCGACCAGAACACATCAAATTTTTGGCGCCGTTGTCGGGGAAATATCATAATGAATTTAGGATTATTGGCCACAATTCTAGAAACTTATGATAGGTAGCGGTAGTAACCTAGACTTTTGATTTACACTTATCTTATACTAGTTAGACAATCACTTTCCAAAATATAGGATTATCACAACTAATTAATTTTAGATAATATCTGAAATTAAGACACTTAGGATAATCAAATTTTATAAAATTATTCTAAAACCATATTCAGGAAATTTACCTGCTTTCTAAATAAAATTCAAAATCCCTAAAAATATTTTTCTTGCTTTTCTATTTTACTTTTCCTCCTATTTTTGTTATTTGTTATTTCTAACCAGACTTTGCACTCATAGATGAAGGGAACAAGAGCCTAGGATATTCTGGACGAATTAGAAAATAACATCAATCCTTTCCCAGAGATCAAAACTCCTGCTTCTCCCGAATATACTCCTGCATCTCCCGAATATACTCCTGAATCCCCCGAATACACTCCGAAATCTCCTGAGTATACTCCTGCATCCCCCGCACCTAACAACCAACCACCTTCATCAGAGGATAGCACTAACAGTTCTCAATCAGCTTTGCCCGGGTAGATGATATATCTCACAGGATAAGCGCCATGACTCACACAATACCGGGCGGATTAAGACGGTCATATCAGGCTATTCTAACCTTAAGTTCTGAAGTAACCCAACTCAGAACCACAATAGAATGCCAAAATGTGCAAATACTCCGAGAGGTGATGGAAATCTTAAAGGAACAAAGGAACCAGCAGGAGGAGATGCGAAACATACGAGCAGAACTACAAGAGATGCGAAACATTCAGGCAGAGCTACAAGAGATCAAAGATAAGGGTCGTTGAAAAAAGGGAAGATTCTTTTACTTTTATTCTCGGCAAATAAATTGTTTGAACTAAACCTGAATGATTGACCCCTATTTTCTATTTTTTTCAACTTTTTTAAAGGGTCCTTTATATTCAACAATTTTCTTCAGACATTTTATTTTCAAATTTCTATGAAAAACAAAAGTTTTGCAAATCCAGTTTATTTTTCACCAATTAAATTGTACAAACTCAGTTTTTGTTTTTATGAAATTCTTGCTGAATTTAAGCTGGGATAAAATTAGGGTAGTCATGATTTTCGAAAAAGATTGAGGAATTTTTGCATAAAGTTTTCAACAGCTTCTGAATTTGATTGGATAAACATGAAGACTTGTTAAAAATTATGATTATTTTTGGTATCCTGAGATTTGCAGGGAATTACGAAAAAAAAATATTATTTTTTTTCGGAATTGGCACGTGTCCCGAAGTAACCCGGGACGGGCGTCCCTATTCTGGACGGGCTTCCAGCGGGACGGGAGTCCTGCCTCCGAGACGGGCATCCCGAAGGCCGCCCCTCCTACAAATAATCCATTTTTTTCATTTCCCCTCAAATTAACTTCCAAAAATTCACCTCTCTCAAATAATTCTCTCTATCTTCTCTCTACAATTTTTTGGCAACCTTCCCAAAATTCAAAAATTCAAATTTCCCTCAAAAATTTGAATTTTAAATTTCCTTCCAAATTCGAATTTCCAGCCAAAAATTCAAAATCATTCCCTAACCAAAATCCATCTTCCCGAATTCAAATTCACCTCCAGAATTAAAATTCGAATCTTCTTTCCTGCCTAAATTCTCAAAATCTCTCAAACGCTCTCAAACCAAATGGCTCCTAAACGCGCCCGTATCACATCCACCATGACCATCACATCGGTGGCACATCCTTTTATGCTGTTTCACTCCAACCTAGCATACCAGGAGAGATGTCACGGATACATCGGACGCACCATACTGACGGGCAGAACACTTGACTGGGCCGCAGTACAGACGCTAGAGGTGGAGCAGGAAGTCAGACGCATGCTCGACGTACTACCCTACAGTCGAGTATTCATCGTCACTGAGCCGACATACCTAGAGTTGGTATGTGAGTTCTATGCGTCATTTACGTACCATCAGGAGCAGATCACATTCTATGGAACATGGGAATAGTCGTAAGGGATGCAAATGGATGCTACTCCATCCACACGGAGCAGCCAGGACAGGCCTCAGCACCAGGAGCAGTTCCAGCACACATACCTCCGTTCGAGACGTTTGTTCCACTCACTGCCTTCGAACGACACATGTCGCACGGATTGGCAGAACTCTCAGCCCGATACAGCCGAGATATGGATAGGATCGAGAGACGGCTGACGTTGATAGAGGACAGAGTCGCTATGAACACCAGCAGGATCGATGAGATTCATCAGCATACCTCCCACCTGGTGGAGAACTCCAAGGTCCACTTTCCGGCAGACTTTCCGGTAGACTTTCCGGCAGCCTTCGGTCCACCTAATGACGGCGAGCCGGGTTCTTAGTTTTTCTTTCCTTTTCTTTTCCTTTTGTTGTTTTCATTCTATGTGTGATCATGTCTGGGCTGTATGAATTATGAATCTCTGTGTAACATTGATTGATATGACATAACAACATTGTTTTCTCTATGTTTTCTTGTTATTTATGTTATTTCCTTATTTTTCCTTCTTACCCATAGTCATTCAAATAAGTGTGGGGTAAGAGCTTTTTTTTTGTTTCTTGTTTTCAAATAAGTGTGGGGTAGCTTAGAGATGCATGAACACTGAGGACAGTGTCAGACTTAAGTGTGGGGTAGCAGTGCACAGTGCACTGTAGTAGTGAGAAAAGTTTTTCATGATTTTACTTGTTTTCCCCATATTTTCACACCCTTCCAAAAAAATTTTCAAATTTCTCATTCTTTCAGACTTCTAAATGCAGTATGATTGGTTACACATTGCTTATGTCTATGATATGTAGGTAGAATGTTATGGTTAGTAGGAGGCAATGTGATAGCTATCTTGGACTAATTGATTAGGAATAGGGAATTCTTGATAACTGAGCACAACTTTGTCTGGATTAGAGACCTCATCCAATTACCTTTTCAAGACTTAACTAGATAAAATTAGACCAGTTGTGGATGTTTTGACAATTAGAATGACTAGATGAGACTCTGAGCTAATAGTGAAAAGAAATAAAAGAAAGTTAATTAAATAAGGGTAGTTTGCCAGCGGCCTTCGCTACTCGAGCACCACTCCTTCGGGGAACTTAAAGCCTGATGCCCTAAGGTCGTGTAGGTCTGGGAGTCATCGGAGTGGGACTCGCTACATGGTAGTTGAAGTTGACGTGTTCTAAGCAGACTCAAAATACCCTACATCTATAAAGAAAATCAATAAATGATAAACCATTAAAAATCTGATCGCCAAGGATCAGAACTCAGAAAGTTATCTATTGTTATTATGTCTAGCAACAGTGTTGAAATATTATCTGGTAGTAGTTAAGGCGAGAGTATATTGTGTTGACTATCTGGTCTAGACTAGTACACACACTACACATCAGGAAGACCTTATGACTAAGAAAGGAGTTCAACCTAGTTGTTAAGTTGTTTTCTGCTTGACTATAACAATCTGCTAGAGACATTTGAGACCTTGTCATAGCAACCTAACCAGTCAGACCTGTGTTAAGAATTGTCTGAATAAAGTTTTGGAATAAAAACATGACTAGGAATTTAAGTGACTGCACTATGATTTAGAATCACTAACTTCAAGTAGACTTTGCTTGAGGACAAGCAAAAAGCTAAGTGTGGGGTTATATGATATGCATAAATCATATCACATTTTTAGCATGTTTTTAGGCATGATTTAGGGTGAAATTGAGGGTAAATTGGTCTTAATTGTTTATTATTAACTCAATTTCACACTTTTTATGATTTTGGAAGTGTCACGTGAAAAGTGGAAGAAAATGGCAAATTTCGGGGCAAAAATGCAATTTTTCAGAAGTTCGGACTTCGGGGTGGGCGTCCCGGTTCAGGACGGGCGTCCTGACCTGGTCAACAGGTCGGGACGGGCGTCCAGGACTCAGGACGGCCATCCTGACCTGGTCAACAGACCAGGACGGGCGTCCCGAACCAGAAAGTCAAGTCCCACATCGAAGTTTTGAGAGAAAATCACTACAGAAAGCTGCTATAAATACCCCACGCCTTCCTCAGTTGAATTCATTCCTCTCCACTTGATCTGAATCATTCAGTGGTTTCCAGTGTACAATTCTCGAGTACACAACTCTCTCGGAGACTCAGATTTTAGTAGAAGTTTTCTTTCTTTCCTTTTTGTTTTTCGTTTTTCTAGTTTCTGAGAAATAGTCTCAGATCCTAGGGTTCGATAGATAGGTTCGTTTCTGGTATTCATAGAATACCCGAGATTTCGTTAGGAGATCCTAAGAGGGCTCTAGGTGTTCGAAGAGTCAGTCCACAAGGTCGGGCTTAAGCCCAGGACGTAAGGTAAAGTCCAGCTACTAGGTTGAGGAAGGGTCCTCCGAAGGTTCTGGCGAGCAGAGTCGGGTCAAGCAGTACGACATATATAGTAGTACGCTCCAACGGCGTCACTACGTAAAGGGTGATTTCTTTATGGCATCATTCCCCCCTGTCCCTCTCTTTATATGTTGTTACTGTGTTTGTCCAAATACTGATTTGAATACGAGATTATGATTATTATGAATATTTGTTTATATGTTGAAGTTGTTATGTTTTTCAAGAAATAGCCAACTGCTTAAATATTTATTATGTCTGCATGTCTAATGTAGTTTCTTTTAAACTAAAATTAGGGTTATAGACAATTCCTAACCACGGTCTATTCATAACCTATTTAGTTTAACAGGCATCAATTAGTATTGGTGTCTGCCATACTAGATAAAATAACCTGCGGAACACCATGTTTGTTAGAGTAGTCTAGGTAGGCTGACTAGAGAATTTATGCTTGCGGTTATGGGCAAGCGGCATGATCCCCAAAGTGACATAGGCTTTCATAGCTGTCTTTAGTAGTAACCGTGAGTAGGGCCGTTTACCTTGGCGATGGGGCGGTATATCAGATTGCTCAGATGTGGTACACCTTTGGACTCAGAACATAGTTGCAATCCAGGCTAAGATATATCTAAAATACTCGAAGATAGGTCAATCAACATATAGGAACAATATCACATAGAATCAGAACTTTGTCTATAAACACTTTTAGGCTTAATTAAACTTAAACCTAGTGGAGAATGGATCACCCTCTCATCAAAGTCATTGATGAAGATTTCATAACTGGATCATAAGGTAGGAGTTAGGATAAAAGGCTAGTTACTACTAAGTCATTACCACTTCCCCGGGAGTACGATAATTATTTAATAAAATCGTAGATACTTTCCAACATACTAGCTACACGATAGGTACTCTACCTTAGGTTCTGGCTGATTAAGTGACACCTTAGAGACTAAATGTGACAATTAGTCAATCACAGTCCTTAATTACTCACAATCAACATAAGGTAAAATAACACCTATTTAGCATATCGATCGGAATGCATCACCGGCATATCTTCTATACACAAAGCAAAGCAATCTTGATGATCTTTCAAAAATTGCACGATATCTTGCCGAAGTTGATTTGGCATCTCCCTTCCAATTTTGATAAGTTGCTGAGGATAGCTTGGGTTTATCGACACTTCGTCAAACTCGCTCTGTCGCGATACTTCGATGACAAGGTCACAGATTTGCTTTTCCATGATCCTTTGTATCCTCAGATCGTGGTCCTCTGCCACTACATTGATGTTCCCGATTGTGTCGGGAGAATCCCTTTTTCTTTTTATTTTCATGATTTGTCCTAGCAAACTTCGTGCGTTGCTCTTCTCAAAACCATCTCCTCACGAAGTATTGAACTTCACTTGTTGGTGGGATGCAGAGATGACTAGGTCGAAAGCCGCTGGAAAGGCGTCCCTACGATGACATTGTAGGGGGATTCTAGGTCCATGACATAGAACTTGATCTCTTCAGTCCTCGCTTTGTCCCCTTCACCAAGGGTGACCTGTATTCTCACTGTTCCTTTAACTGGCACCTTGTGAGGTGTGAACCCCTCCAATACCATTCTGCTGGCTTTGAGATGTTCTTCCTTCTAGCCCATTTCCTCGAAACATCTCAGGTACATTATGTTCCTCGTGGCTCCAGTATCGACCAGAACCCTTTTAACTGTACATTTGTCAATCCCTTCTCTGGTCATCTGCATCTCGAGAACAATAGGACTAACTTTGGCTTCCTCATTACTTTCTAGCTCCTCATTGGTGAAGGTAATGACTTCCTTTTGTTCAAATTCATACTTCGGGACGAGGTATGATTTGGTGAGGTTGTAGATCCTCTTCTTAATCCTCTTCACAGAGCTCAACTCCGGGTTAATCATGTTGATTACCCTTTCTCCCTTATCTTTTTGCTATTGCATACCAGCGATGTATTCTTTTAGGCATCCTTCTTGAATGAGCTTTTCAATGGCGCAACACTGAACATTTCTCCAATTGTTTCTGGCTTTCTCAGTTGAAGCTCGGTGTACAGCATCCTAGATCTAAATCCTCCTTCAAAGCAGGTGATGACAGTATCTTGGCTAATTCCTTCAATGTCATCATAAGTTTTATCGAACTGCTCCAAGAAAGAGAGGAGAGTTTCATCCTCTCGCTGCTTAATATTAGCCAAATCTCCTCTTATTTTTGGTATAGTTCCTGCAGTGCTGAACTTGTCCAGGAACATTTTTTCTAAGGTATACCAGGAATCAATGGTACCTGCTTTGAGGGACGTGAACCAGGTCAGAGCTTTGTCGGATAGCGTGCTCGGGAATGCTTTACATAAGATGGCTTCGTCATTTGTGACTAGCCCCATGGCGATTTGTAACTGCACACGTGTTCGAGGGGTTGGGATGACCCTGAGTACAGGACAAACTGCGGGATTTTGAGGCTTGGATCGGGGAAGACATTTTGAATCCACTTGGAGAAAGGTCCCAGTTCGATCGACCTGGATTTATGAACTTTAGTGGGATTTTTTCCTTTCTCCGGGCTATATTCAGGGGAACGCTTTTTGGCCCCTCTTTTATGAACAGGTTTAGAGGAATGATGACTTTCCCCCACTTCGCTGCCTGCCTATTTTTTGCCCGTCCGTGTTCCATGCCTCTCATCTTTCTTGGTGGTTGTTCGTGTTCGTTGTGGAAGTTCCGAGGGATCTCTGAAAAATCTCGGTGGGGGAAGATCAGTGCCGGCCTTCCTGAACTCAGCTCTTAACTTTAGCCATTGCCACGAGAGCTCTTGATCCTGCTTCAATTGTTCATTCTCTCGTTGCAATCGCTGTAACTCCTTTTTTGTTTCCTCAATTCTCTTAGAATTGAGTTGTTCCCTTAGATCTTGGGAACGTCGGGAAGCCTCTGGTTGTGGTCCCAATCTTTCTGAGATGGGACGGCGACTGGAACTGGGTGAGGACGAAGAATGTGATATTCTTCTCCCAGTCCATCGGAAAGAAGATTGTCGAACGGTGCGTCCGTCTCTTGATTGTCTAGACATGTTGATTTGTGAAGATGAAATTTCTGGCTGAAGTTCCCGGTAACGGAACCAAACTGATTCTGCAAGAATCTATCGAGGGGTAAAAAGGTAAATTGGAGTGCTGGATATTCAGGAAACGTTTGGGATTGACTTGTAAAGGAGAGCATTTGGATTGGTCAAAGTCGAAGAAAACGATACTTCTGGTAGCGACTCAGGGGCGAAGTATAATTCTTGATGTTATACCTCGCTAGGTGTAATCAGAGCGTACCTCGCTGTGCTATACTTGGCCTATCGAGCGCCTGCAAAACAAGTTCAATGGAGAGTTTGTGCCCCGTGAACTCTCCGATGCTTAAGTCAGTAGAGAGTATTTTTGGATATCTGGAAATTAGGAAAAAGTCTTTACCTTATGTTCAGATCTCTCTTTTATAGGAGTTTGTTAATAAGTTTACCGTTGGAGATTTAGGTCGTTTTGACCGTTTGTGGATAACGGCCTATAAATGTGGCCTTAAAAGAGGTAACGTCTGGCCTTGATGAGGCCCATTAATTTGTATTTATGACGTCAGGTGAGCTCAGGGGCAATTAAGGCGTGGCGAAATTATCATTCTGTTCCTGAGGTATTTTTCTGACTGTTCAATATATTTAAATATGAGTAGGTTTGCAAACGGAAATAACAAAGAAAAATAGATTGATATTAACAGACAGGGACAATGGACAACCTATAGCATATTCGTATTTAATTTTCACTATTTCAATTATAGTGTTGTCATTTAAATGAATTATTTGCGCGAATAGAAATCTGTCTTTAAAATTATCTCTTTTAAATAATTAAAAAAAATGACATTTAATTAAATTTGTATAATTGTAATAGGACGTGTAATGCGAAATATTTCACTTATTTGTACGATACTATTTAATATATATTAAAAAGACATAATTTTATTAATAATTCTTTTTTAGATATAAGAGACAATATTTTTTAAATAAGTTAAAAATAATAATATCTTTTTTTCTTCTTTATTTTAAGACACGTTTTATTTTTATTATATTTTGAATTTATGACATGTTAAGTGAGAGTGCTATGAACAAGTGAACTACACCATCTTGAGAATAAAATCTTAATTATTTTTATATTTTAACATATATTGTAAAAAGTAAGAATATAAAAATATTAAGAAAAAGAAAAAAAAGGTTTTATGACAAACATTAAAGAGAATCCTCGTGGTCTCAACAATAATAAAAAATATTTATTTCAATCAAACAATACAAATTACGAGTTTGCTTTAACAATTACACGCACATATATATTTAAGCCATAAGCCAGAAGAAACCGAAGGAAAGGGTGCATCACTGTTACTTTAGCGAGCTTTCCATTTTATTTAAGCAACGAGTGGGATGGTATTCCTTACCAATTTTATTTGAAATGGTTAATTTCAATATCTTTGGTAATATTAAAAATGACTTTTATTAAACTGTAAGATCTAGAATATTCTAATTTTTTTTTTCATAATGTAGAGTCCAAGTTATAGCATGTTTTCACCTTTGGTTTCGACATGAACTATTGTAGAGCTCTATTATATATTATTCTATTATTTTTAATTTTATCGGATATCAATTTAAATCTCACATTTAAAAATTATGTTAGACTTGTCTAGTATACCTGAAATATATTTAACTTTTTTAACATATATAAGGATTACATCTATTTTATTAGTAAGAGATCTTCCCAAAATCAAAACCGTGAGACTTAGACGCAAAGAAGACAATATCATACGAACTGGCAACCCAATTTTGTGGAAGTATCCGACCCTACACACCATTCATTATACCTGTATCACAAAAACAAGTAATTACATGTAGTAGTTAAATAGTTAAATCTCTACACGTATATTTTATCTACCGGACATAAATTTGATAAATAAAAAAAAGTTAAATGTATACACATAACATGTAATAAATAGAGAAATTGGATGTTATGCTCTTCACAACCTAATACAACACCTATTGGTTAGCTAAAGGAAAACATATGCTGCATCTTTGAACTATGAAAGAAACAAGAAAATACATACATGCACATACATAAATACATACATATATATATATATATGAAAGATCTTGAGATATTTGATTGAAGTTCCAGAAGAGTACATATCCAACTATGCCTCAATCACCGTCATGCAGACCAAAGTTTAGGATATGAGCTCATTTCTGTGATGAGGTCTCTCTCTAACAATTTCATGGAATAAATTTCCATGGATTTTGATTACAAAGTGAAATTTTTGTTTATTTTGATCGAAGAGATGGAAAGTACAAGATGAAACAGAATTTGAATTAAAGATATATTTTTAATCATTAATGATTATAATGATGTTTTAAAAATACAATCAAAATTTGTACTCATGTCTATCAAGAATTCTTGAAATTATTCAAAAAAATTAATTATTTAAATAAATTCAATATTCAATTTCTTGTTAATTGTAAGTAAACATAATTCAATTAGTAGCATTTTACTTATGAATTTTAAAAATAATAAATTAGAGACACCATAAAGACAAAATGTCACTAATTTTAAAAAATATATATATTTGTTAATTGATTTGTACTACTTTTTTTAAGAAGCCACTCAGCCAACTACCAATGATTCACACAATATCTATATATAGATATAACATTAAATTGTTGTATGAATAGAAAAATAAGTACAATTATATTGCCAAACGGATGAATTTTTTTTTTAATAAAAATATTATGAATTAAGGAATATTCTTTTAACAAAAGCAACACCAACATGGGGGGATTCATGAATGTATCGGCCTGAGCAGTGAATTATAATGGCTTAAATTAAAAGATAAAAACTATCTACAATTTTGGTACGTTTTCGTAATAATCAGATTTATTTTCTTGTTGGAATAATGTTATTTTTATGTAAAAATATAAGAATATATTTGTAAGAAATTATAAACCAATTGATGCTAAAATTAGAAAATCTAACTTCAAGTACAATGAAGATTAAGAATTTTGCATTTTATTCCTTCAAAAAACTTATAGTCCTATTTAATTGTTGATCTTCACAAATATATATATATATATTCTTTTTTTAAAGTGATTAAATGATTCACCTTTCAAAATACCTTTTTTTCTTAAGGTATTCTGTAGCTGAAATTAGGATTATTCAAAAATTCTCCTAATTAATTCCTTTGTTTCCAAAAATTCTGTAGCCGTCTCTTTCTTCGTTTAAATTTTATTTAGAATATAACAAATTAAATACAATTAGGGTTAGCAAACAGAACAAATATATTGATTTTAACAGACAGGGACATTAGACCATGTGTACACTAGACCGTCCAAAAAATATGTTGTAGTATTTAAAATATATCTTCTAGATCACTAAAGAAAATAATATCTTTATATATTTTTATTTGTATGGTATATAAGAAGTATAAAATAAAATTTAAAAAATATATAATAACACAGACTAAAAGTTTAAATACACACACACACATATATATATATATATATATATGTATATATTATTGAATACAACACAGAATCAAACCAAAGGAAAGTGTACATTCATGTTTTCATTCCATTTTATTTATAATATATTATATAGCTATAGCAAACCATTTCAAGCATATCTTCATTGTAATTTTCATTTGAGCGGGTGAGTTTCAATGTCTTTAGTAATATTGATAAAAAGTTTCATTAAACTGTGAGGGTCTGAACATTAGTATTTTTCTTCTCATACTTTAAATTCCATATCACAACATTGTTTTCACTCTTAGTATCCACATGAACCCTAGCATAGAACTTGTTGTAGAGTTACATTAGATCTCTTTCAACCACTTTGAATTTCACCGATTTGTTTGCTTCATCGATGACTTCCACAATCTTTAAGTGTTTTCCCTCTAATTATTAACCAAAAAACATAAATTTATCATTATTATATACTGCAGATTTGAACTACAAAAGGAACAAGAAAACATGTTTTATATATATATATATATTTATTTATTTATTTATTTATGCTTGCAAGTATCATTAATTCTTACTAAGATATATATAATATATATATAATATATAATATATATATATATATATTACATACGTACAATGTGTATAGTTCCAGAAAATTACAGATCCGACTTTTCCCCAATCACCCTTATGCAAATCACAGCCTTGGATCTTATCAGGGTTCATCCCTGAAATGTGATGAGGTCTCTCTCTCAAGAGTTCCTGGAACGCATCTCCATAAGATTTTATCATAATTTGAGAAACCAGCTTTTCAATTAAAAATTCATTAGCCATATTTTCTATAATCAAGAACTTCAAGATAGGTAGGATGGATGATTTGAGAGTGAAGAAATGCTTTGATGTGGAAATACTTCAACAAACGCCCACTATTTATAATAGAAATAGCTAGCCCCACCTTTCTAGCTGTGGTATGTCGGAACAGAGAATGAAGAGGTAAGAAATTGAAAATAAAAAAGAAAGAAAGAAAAAGGGCAAAGTGAAGACCAAAGTAACAAAGGGTATAGATAGAATGCAAGAGGAGAGAGGAAAAATGAGAGGTAGAAATCTTAATTTTCTTAAAACAAATTGGCATTAATAGTACGTAAACTATAAAAGTTTTGTAACATTATTTTTCAATTTATTATTTTTTAATTAGTTTCCAAATTGTATTATTGATCATTCCATTAAGTATATTTATGTCTTACACTATTTAAATATATTTAATAATAGATAAATTAGTATAAATAGTCCTCAAACTATAGACATTAATGTCCAAATTATGTTTTTTAGTAGAATTAGTTCCCGAACTATAAAAAAAGTGTAATATTGGTCATTTTGTTAAATATTTTCCATTAATTATTTTTTTAAAAACAAATACTTCAAAGATATTTATGTCATTATTGTAAACAAAGTTTCTTTGATTTCTTGTAAATTGAAAATTACAATGTTTACGTGTAAGTAAATTATAATACTTTCCTTTACAAAAGTCATATTTTTATTAATTCTCTGATTCGCGTTTTTTGTTTTGAAATTGATCTAATACATTTTGATATACATACACATTTAATAATATTTTAATATAATCCTTATTTTGTTTTTTTCTCTGTTTCTAACAAAATTAAGTTGTAAGAGAAATTAATGTTATATGTATAGTATATGAAAATTGAAGCTCTTTTTTCAAATAAAAAGAAAGCCTGTATTCTTTTTCTCTCTATATTATCTACACACATAATCAATGAATGCATATAAACAAAGAATAATAATACTAATTACTTAGAAGGTAGAAAGAAACCTTCTTAACTTTATCATCCTCTCCTGAGGACAAGAGTGAGAAATAGAATAGAGATTTTGGTCTTCACATATTTTTCTCCTCTTCTTCTTCTTTTATTAATTTTTTTTCTTTTTAAATTTGGAAAAGAGAAAATATCTTCATCTAATCTTCGTTTTATATGTACCAATTAATTTTCTGCTGATCATTTGTTGGAAAAAAAAAAAAAAAAAAGTGGAAGAAGATAAAAGAAAAGAGAAGAAAAGCATGAAAATGAAGGAAATTGTGGCGAAAGAGGAGGAAGAAAACAAAGAAGAAGAATATGAGAATCATATTATATATGTATTTCGAGTAAAATACCTTAGTTAGTAAAGCGCATTTATGATTATTCATTTCTCTCAACCTCCGAAACTATTTTGTTATTTCCTTAAGGGCCATGGATATGTCTAACATATATCGATATTTATGTTATATATTGATCTTCGACTAACAAAAACTTTGTTTATAAATATGATTTTATTAGAAGAAATTATTTTAATGATTACATTACATATTTTGCAGGAAAAAAATTATCAGAAATCTTGAAAGAACCTTTTATAAATGATAACATTTTTTATTTAAAAAACAAAAATACTAATTGAGGAATTTTAGTACAAATGAAAGTTATTTCCTAAGTTAGGCAGTAGGCTGGATCAAATCCAATGATAAATTTTAGCCCATATTGATCATAAAGAAGACGATTTTTTCTATTAAACAACCATTCTGATGAAACCGATACACTTTATAATACTTTCATGGTTTTGCACTTGCAAATTTCTTGATTTATTTTACAAAAACATTAAATTCTTATATTAATATTACAGTAAATTATTATAGATGCATTCTTTACATTTCAAATTTTGTCTTCAAGTAAAATTCGTTCACAAAGTATTTTTAAAATTTTAAAATATCCCACTATATGTTCTTCAATAAATTTTTGTCCTTAGATTAAATTTTTTTTATAATTAATCAATTCTTTTTATTGACAACTTTGTTCATTACTAAAAAAAAATTAATCTAATTTTTAGAAAGGGTAATTTTATAATTTTTAAAATAAAAATAAACACGAAAACCCTAATTTTTCTTCTCTCTTCCACTCATTCTTCTTCTTGTTTCTCTATCCAATTAAAGCCCTCCTACTGCTCCTTCTTCTCCTCCTGATAGTTGCAATCATAAATCACCTACAAGTATAGAAAACTGCAGCAGCGACAACGTCAAACCTTCTGACCTACGAAACTATGGACTTTTGCCATGGTTGTTGCACTCTTCACTCTTCTTATTCCACAAGTGTAAAATTTAAAATTTGTGGACTAAGGATTTTTGTGTTGATCTTTTCTTAAGACTATATATTGATTCGTCAAAAATTGGTTAGGATATTTTGAGTGTAAAAAGGTAAATGTGACTCCAGAAATCCCTGAGAATCCGAAGTATATGTAACCAGCAAAACAGAGGAAGTTCGGTGGGGACGTGGATCCCCGTGAACTCTTCGATGATCAAGTCAGTTTGGTATTGAATTAGTAATTGTTTTGGATATCTGGGCTTGAATGTCCTACCTTTTGTCCCTTTCCTTCCTTTTATAGCCTTTCTTCTTAAGGGAAGAAAGTGGGGGAGATGATGGGATCGTGTTTATCCCGCTCGTGGGATTTTCTGTTGTTGCCGTTAGGAGAGTGCTGTTGTGAGAAACGGTCTTTGGTAGTGGGAGAGTGGGAATCCACGATTAGGATGAATGGAGTAGTGTGCTCCGCTTATTACGTTTGCAATTTGACTTTTGAGCTAAATCGTGAAGTATCGGGCGCTATGCGGTTTATTCCACTATGTAAATGATGGTGTTGCCCTTGGCAGGTGTATTTCCCTTTCAGTGGCCCCCCAGCGAAGTGTGGCACTGCTTCGTGGTGTACTTCGTTGGATAGATCGTGTTGTGGAGTTTTCCATCGAGCTACCGGACTTCGCTAACAGGAGACTCCGTGTGTTGTTGGAGTGTATAGGGTTTCTAATGGTGACGGTTGTCCCTTCAGCTTCTAGATGTGTCATTAATGGCAGAACGTCAACCGATGGAAAACCTTTTCACCATCCCCCGATGCGTTCATCCTTGGGAAGTAATCATTTCGCCTGTAGGTATAGCCTTTTATAACCGTTTTAAATCTTCTTTCTTTATAAGCGTCCTTCACTTTTCTTGACTTCTTTCTCACTTTTTTTCAGCATCTTCTTCAGAGTTTTCTGCCATTAACATCTCTGCAACTTCTCTGAAGATTCTTCCTCTTTCGCTTTTGGTCGTGAGTTCAGTCCCGCTTCCATCCTCACTACATAAAAAAAATGGTATGTTTTGTCCTCTTCTTGTCAACTGCCTCTTCATTGTTGTTCTATATGAGACCTTGTATATTGCTCGGAATACGACTCTATTTTTGCTTTCTATGGCTTTGTGTTTGTTCTTTATCTGCTTCTCCTGGGCTATGCATTGGACTGTATTTGTGGACTTGGGTAGGTTTCGAACTGGTTTCCGAATTTTGTGATTGAAAAAAGAAAGTGCTGGGTTTTGGGAATTGTTTTTAGATTTTTGGCTTTCTCTGGGTAGCTTTTGAATGGGGTTCTGAATATTGAACTTCCGTTCGCAAGTAAAGAATGACTGCCCAGGGTGAAAATGTTGGAGCGGTTGAGGCTCTTATGGCCGAGGGGTTTGGAGATCCCCTGCCCAACACCTAGATACCGGAGAGTGCAGTTACGGTGTCCGTAAATAGGAATGCTCAAGTTGAGGCCCCTACTAGAATCCCCTTCCAATCGTTAATGCCTGCACCACTCTGTTCTGATTTCTCTTTTTGGCGTAGTAGGGTTACTCAAGAGTAGGCCAACTCTTTTGCCCGTAGCTATAGTATTGACCTTAACACTTATAGGATCTTCGTAACTCCTGAAGTAGGTAGGATGTCACTTCGTCACATTCCACTACCCTGGGCTCATTTTGAGGTAGGTCTTAGGCTCCTAATGGACCCTGCCTTTGTTGATTTTTTTATCTTTGCCCGTGTACAGCCTGGGCAGATCCACCCAAATGCTGTTCGCACCCTATTTTCTTTGATTTGCCTGTGTCGTAGGTTAGGTTTCGAGCTCTCCATGAACATCCTTAGGATGTTTTTTTCCTCTCTTAGTATATCGGACAATACCCTCTCACTTAGTCCAAGTAGAAATAGAGTCCAACTCTTTGACTCCCCACCTAACAATATTAATTTTAAAGGGAAGTGGGTAATGGTAGAGTCCAAGGTGGGGTTCTCGTTTCGTCCAAGTGTCAATGAGGATCACCAGTGGTCCCAAATTCTACACCAGTCCTCCCTTGACTATTATGAAAAAGCCTTCCTAGAGGCCATTACCCGAGATTTGGGCGATAACAGCCAATACCAAACCCGTGTCTATTCCTCTGCCGACTTGTTGAGTGAGGAGGGTTTGAGGTGTTGCGGGATAGGTGCGGGTTGGATGCCCGAAAGAGTGAGTTAGGTTTCGAGGTAGAGACCCCTAACCATGACTAGACAATACACCTCGGAGGTGTTTTTTCTACCCATTGCGAGCTGTGCACCTCCACAGACCGGGGTTGCCGCACTGGTCAGGGTAACCAACACTCGCTTTTTTTTTGTCATATGTGTTTTTTTTTTAATGTATTTCTAACAACTTTGATTTCCAAGGCCTACGATGTTTGGGATTGCCTGGAATAACCGCGAGGAGGGCCGAGGTGTTCTCTAGTCGCACTTGATCTCTACCCCGGTTCCCCCCGAGGTTGATAGACCGGGGAGCCCCAGGAAATACAATTCTCACTTACCCCTCTAGGGTTGACCAAACATCACGCTGGGGTAGGAATCCTCAACGTTCAAGGAGTGGGGGACCGCGATCTAGAACCCCACAGTCTGCTCCTGTTGGATCTCGGGGAGAGGAGGCTCGTGAACCTTCTGATGGGATTCCGGTTGACGTGCTAAATAGGTGTTATTTTACCCTATGTTGATTATGAATAATTAAGGACTGTGATTGACTAATTGTCACATTTAGTCTCTATGGTGTCACTTAATCAGCTAGAACCTAAGGCAGAGTACCTATAGTGTAGCTAATCTGTTGGAAAGTATCTACGATTTTATTAAATAATTATCATACTCCCAGGGAAGTGGCAACGGCTTAGTAGTAACTAGCCTTTATTCCTAACTCTTATCTTATAATCCAGTTATACAATCTTCATCAATAACTTTGATGAGATGGTGATTCGTTCTCCACTAGGTTTAAGTCTAGTTAATCCTAGAAGTGTTTTATAGATGAATCCTGATTCTATGTTATATTGTTCCTATATGTTGATTGACCTATATTCGAGTGTTTTAGATATATCTTAGCCTGGATTGCAACTATGTTCTGTGTCTAAAGGTGTACTACATCTGAGTCTCTATGCTACCGCCCCATCGCCAAGGTAAACGACCCTACTCACGGCTACTACTAAAGACAGCTATGAAAGCCCTATGTCACTTCGGGAATCATGCCGCTTGCCCATAACCGCCGGCATAACGCTTGATGGGTTTCCGACCGATGTGCTAAATAGGTGTTATTTTACCCTATGTTGATTATGAATAATTAAGGACTGTGATTGACTAATTGTCACATTTAGTCTCTATGGTGTCACTTAATCAGCCAGAACCTAAGGCAGAGTACCTATCGTGTAGCTAGTCTGTTGGAAAGTATCTACGGTTTTATTAAGTTAAATATCGAACTCCCAGGGAAGTGGCAACGGCTTAGTAGTAACTAGCCTTTTATCCTAACTCCTATCTTATGATCCAGTTATGCAATCTTCATCAAATACTTTGATGAGAGGGTGATTCATTCTCCACTGGGTTTAAGTCTAATTAATCCTAGAAGTGTTTTATAGATGACTTCTGATTCTATGTTATACTGTTCCTATATGTTGATTGACCTAAATTCGAGTATTTTAGACATGTCTTAGCCTGGATTGCAACTATGTTCTGTGTCTAAAGGCGTACCACATCCGAGGTTTCTAATAAACCGCCCTACCTTAATGACGGCCCTACTCACGGTTCGGGACGAAGGCATCCATGAAAGCCCTATGTCACTTCGGGGATCATACCGCTTGCCCTAGCCGCCGGCATAATCGGACTCGGCTCGGCTTCCCCTAGACTACTCTAACATGCAAGGTGTTCAGCAGGTTATTTTATCTAGCATGGCAGACACCAATACTAATTGATGTCTGTTAAACTAAACAGGTTATGATTAGACCGTGGTTAGGAGTTGTCTATAACCCTAACTTTAGTTTAAAAGAGCACATTAAACATGCAGACATAGTGAATATTTAGCAGGTGGCTATTTCCGGAAAAACATAATAAGGTCAACATATAAAACAACTATTCATAAACATCGTAATCTTGTATTCATAATATGTATTTAGAACAAAACAATAACAACATATAAGAGAGGGACATGGGGACTGATGCCATAAAGAAATCACCCTTTACGTAGTCTCGCCGACGGAGCGTACTGCTGTATATGTCGTATTGCTCGCCCTGACTCTGCTCACCAGAACCTTCGGAGGACGCTTCCTCAGCCTAGTAACTGGGCTTTACCTTAATACCCAGCTTAAGCCCAGCCTTGTGGACTGACTCTTCGAACGCCTAGAGCCCTCTTAGGATCTCCTAACGAAATCCCGGGTATTCTATGAATACCAGAAACGAACCTATCTATAGAAACCTAAGATCTGAGACTATTTCTCAGAAACTAAAACAAAACACTAATAAGAAAGAAAACTGAGATCCGAGTCTCTGAGTGAGTTGTGTACTAGAGAATTGTACATTGGACACCACTAAATGACTCAGATCGAGTGGAGAGGAATGAATTCAACTGCTGGAGGCCTGGGGTATTTATAGCAGCTTCCCGGAGTGAAAATCTCTGAAAAATTCGATGTGGGACAGCTTCTGGCGGCTCGGGACGCCCGTCCTGGTCTGTTGACCAGGTCGGGACGCCCGTCCCAGGTCCTGGACGCCCATCCAGGTGCCTTGACTCGGTCGGGACGCCCGTCTCGATCCTTTGACGGGTCAACATTTTCAAAAATTGTGTTTTTGCCCCAAAATTTGCTGTTTTCATCTACTTTTCACCTGACACTTCCAAAATCATAAAAACTGTGAAATTAAGTGAATAATGAACAATCAAGATCAAATTACCCTCAATTTCACCCAAATTCATACATAAAAACATGCTAAAAAAGTGATACGATTTTCGCGTATCAGATAACCCCACACTTAGCTTTTTGCTTGTCCTCAAGCAAAGTCTACCTGAAGTTACTTAAATTCCTAGTCATGTTTTTATTCCAAAAATTCTTCAGACCAGTCTTAATACAGGTCTGTCTGGTTAGGTTGCTATGACAAGTCTCAAGTGTCTCTAGTAGCTTGTTATGATCAGGCAGAAAACAAATCAACAACTAGTTTGGACCTTTTTCTTCGTCACAGGGTCTTCCTGATGTGTAGTGTGTGTACTAGTCCAGACCAGATAGTCAACACAATGTACTCTTATCTTAACTACTACCAGATAACACTTCTACCTATCACTAGACATATTAACAACAGACAACTTTTTGAGTTCTGAGCTTTGGTGATCAGATTCTTAATGTTTTAGCATTTAGTTATTTTCTTTATAGATTCAGGGTATTTTGAGTCTGCTTAGAACACGTCAACTTCAACTACCCATGTAGCGAGTCCCACTCCGATGACTCCCAGATCTACATGACCTTAGGGCATCAGGCCTTAAATTCCCCGAAGGAGTGGTGCTCGAGTAGCGAAGGCCGCTGGCAAACTACCCTTATTTGATTAACTTCTTTTAATTTCTTTTCACTGCTAGCTCAGAGTCTCATCTAGTCATCCTAACTACCAATATATCCACAACTGGTCTAATTTTATCTAGTTAAGTCTCGAACAGGTAATTGGTTAAGGTCTCTAATCCAGACAAAGTTGTGCTCAGTTATCAGGAATTCCCTTATTCCTAATCAATTAGTCCAAGATAGCTATCAATTATCTCCTACTAACCATAACATACTACCTACATATCATAGACATAAGCAATTGTTTAACCAAGCATACTGCATTTAGACGTCTGAAAGACGGAAAAATTTTGAAAAAAATTTTTTTTTTGGAAGGGTGTGAAAGTACGTGAAAACAAGCAAAATCATGCGAAAAAATTTTGCACTCTGCTACAGTGCACCGTGCACTGCTACCCCACACTTAAGTCTGGCACTGTCCTCAGTGTTCATGCATATCTAATTACCCCACACTTATTTGAAAATAAGAAATAAAACAGAAAAGATTCTTACCCCACACTTATTTGAAAATAAGAAGTAAAACAGAAAAATAAAGGATTCTGTATGGGTAAGTAAGACATAAAATAAAATAATGCAAACAATTCTGTATGTCATATAAATCAAATTTGTACATAGATTCATACGTCATACAGCCCAGACATGTTTATACACATAGAACAAGAAAAACAAAAACAAAAGAAAAAGAAAGAAAAGGAAGGAAGGAGAGAGAGACTAAGAACCCGGCGGATCGTTGTCCAGTGGACCTAAGTCTGCTAAGTCAAACTCAAAGTTTTCCGCTACTCGAGAAGTCTGCTGATGTATCTCCTCAATCCTGCTGGTGTTCATGGCGATCCTATCATCTATCATCGCCAACCGTCTGTCAATCCTATCCTCCATCATCGTCAGCCGTCTGTCAATCCTGTCCATATCTCGACTGTATCGGGCCGATAGTTCTGCCAATCCATGAGACATGTGTCGTTCGAAGGCAGTACGTGGCACGAACGTCTCGGATGGAGGGATATGCGCTGGAAATGCTTCCGATGCTAATGCCTGTCCTGTCTGCTCCGTGTGGATGGTGTCGCGGCCATTCGCATCCCGTACAACCATTCCCATGTTCCGTAGAATGGTAACGTCTGTGGGAATGGTGGTTGGGGCAACCAGAGTAAGCTCCGAGCCCTCTATGTCCAACTCCAGGTAGCGGGCTAGCCTGGTGATGTATGGTCCGAGTCCCAGACACTGTTTCCTAGTGTCTGTAGCGAATCCTCGCATGACGACCGCTATGAGTCTAGCCATCTCTAATGTAGATCCCATGTGCATGTTGGCTAGAAGGAACGTCTCCATCCGGGTGACAGTTCCGAGCGCTGTCAGTCGTCCTGACAATGTGTGTGCAATGATAGCATGCAGGTAACGAAGAGTAGGATAAATACCTGTGGCTTTTGCAAAGCCATGCTGGTATGGGACACCCGTCATGCAGATCTGAGCCCAAGCTGTGGAGACGTCTACAGACGTGAAGTCTCGAACTGCCGTGGTGTATGCGGGCGTATCCAGCTCATCTCTCTGCCAGATGCCTAGGGCGATGCCGAACTCGGCCATGCTCATCGATCGATCTATTCCGCCTAAACGGAATGTGAACTGCTCCTGGTGGCAGGTAAAAGACGCATAGAACTCACATACCAGCTCCAGGTATGTGGGCTCGGTGACGATGAATACTCGACTGTAGCGTGGCACGTCGAGTATGCGTCTGACTTCCGGCTCTACTCCCAGTGTCTGTACTGCTGCCCAATCCAGCGTTCTGCCCGTTAGTATCGTACGCCCGATGTACCCAGTGCATCTCTCTTGGTATGCTGTGCTGGAGGGAAACAACATAAAAGGATGTGTCACTGAGGTAACTGTCATGGTAGATGTGGTACTACCACGTTTAGGAGCCATTTAAAACGTATGAGAGAGTGTAGGTGGGAAAGAAAGCTTTAAACTCAAATTCTGGAGGTGAATTTGAATTCAGAAGGATGAAATTAGGTTAGGGACGGATTTTGAATTTTTGGCGGGAAAATCAAATTTTGGAGGGAAATTCGAATTTTTTGGGTGAAGTTTAAAATTCAAATTTTGGAGGGAAATTCGAATTTTTAAACTTTGAGGAGTTTGCCAAAAATTTGTAGAGAGTGGCTAGAGAGAAATGTTTTTAGAGAGATGAATTTTTGGTTGTAGATTTGAGAGAAAATGAAAAAATTTGAATTTTTATAGAAGGGGCGGCCTTCGGGACGCCCGTCCCGGAGGAAGGACTCCCGTCCCGCTGGACGCCGTCCCGGGTTGCATCGGGACGCGTGCCAATTCCGGGGAGGAAAAAATTTTTTTTTTCGTAATTCCCTGAAAATCTCAAGATACCAAAAATAATCATAATTCTTAACAAGGCTTCATGTTTATCCAATGAAATTCAGAAGTTGTTAAAAACTCTATGCAAAAATTCCTCGGTCTCTTTTCGAAAATTGTGACTACCCTAATTTTATCCTAACTTAAATTCAGCAAGAATTTCAGAAAAACAAAACTGAGTTTGTGCAATGTAATTAGTGGAAAATAAACTGTATTTTCAAAACTCTTGTTTTTCATAGAAATTTGAAATAAAATGTCTGAAGAAAATTGTTGAATATAAAGGACCCTTTAAAAATGTTTGAAAAAAAAAAGAAAAATAAGGGTCAATTATTCAAGTTTCAGTTCAAACGAATTATTTGTTGAAAGTAAAAGAATCTTCCCTTTTTAACGAATCCTATCTCTGATCTCCTGTAGTTCGGTCTGAATGTTTCGCATCTCTTGCAGTTCTGCTTGTATGTTGCCCATTTCCTCCTGCTGGTTCCTTTGTTCCTTCAAGATTTCCATCATCTCTCGGACTAATTGCACATTTTGGCGTTCTATTGTGGTTCTGAGTTGGGTTACTTCAGAACTTAAGGTTAGAACAGCCTGATATGATCGTCTTAGTCCGCCCGGTATTGTCTGAGTCATAGCGCTTATCCTGTGAGATATAGCATCTACCCGGGCAGCCAAGGCTGATTGAGAACTGTCAGTGCTATCCTCTGATGAAGGTGGTTGGTCGTTAGGTGCGGGGGATGCAGGAGTATATTCAGGAGATTTCGGGGTGTATTCGGGAGATTTAGGAGTATATTCGGGAGAAGCAGGAGTGTATTCGGGAGAAGCAGGAGTGTATTCGGGAGAAGAAGGAATTGTTTGGATTTCTGGGGAAGTGTTATGTTCTACTTCGTCCAGAATATCCTGGGCTCTTGTTCCCTTCATTTTTGAGTGCAAAGTCTGGTTAGAAATAACAAATAACAAAAGTAGGAAAGTGAAACAGGAAAGCAAGAAAAATATTTTAATGGATTTTGATTTTTATTTAGAAAGCAGGTAAATTTCCTTAATATGGTTTTAGAATAATTTTCTAAAATTTGATTATCCTAAGTGTCTTAATTCCATATATTATCTAAAATTAATTAGTTATGATAATCCTATATTTAGGAAAGTGATTGTCTAACTAGTATAAGACAAGTGTAAGTCAAAAGTCTAGGTTACTACCGCTACCTATCATAAGTTTCTAGAATTGTGGCCAATAATCCTAAATTCATTATGATATTTCCCCGGCAACGGCGCCAAAAATCTGATGCGATTCCGGTTGACGTGCTAAATAGGTGTTATTTTACCCTATGTGGATTATGAATAATTAAGGACTGTGATTGACTAATTGTCACATTTAGTCTCTGTGGTGTCACTTAATCAGCCAGAACCTAAGGCAGAGTACCTATTGTGTAGCTAGTCTGTTGCAAAGTATCTACGATTTTATTAAGTTAAATATCGTACTCCCAGGGAAGTGGCAACGGCTTAGTAGTAACTAGCCTTTTATCCTAACTCCTATCTTATGATCCAGTTATGCAATCTTCATCAAATACTTTGATGAGAGGTGATTCATTCTCCACTGGGTTTAAGTCTAATTAATCCTAGAAGTGTTTTATAGATGACTTCTGATTCTATGTTATACTGTTCCTATATGTTGATTGACCTAAATTCGAGTATTTTAGACATGTCTTAGCCTGGATTGAAACTATGTTCTGTATCTAAAGGCGTACCACATCCGAGGTTTCTAATAAACCGCCCTACCTTAATGACGACCCTACTCACGGTTCGGGACGAAGGCATCCATGAAAGCCCTATGTCACTCTGGGAATCATACCGCTTGCCCTAGCCACCGGCATAATCAGACTCGGCTTGGCTTCCCCTAGACTACTCTAACATGCAAGGTGTTCAGCAGGTTATTTTATCTAGCATGGCAGACACCAATACTAATTGATGTCTGTTAAACTAAACAGGTTATGATTAGACCGTGGTTAGGAGTTGTCTATAACCCTAACTTTAGTTTAAAAGAGCACATTAAACATGCAGACATAGTGAATATTTAGCAGGTGGCTATTTCCGGAAAAACATAATAACGTCAACATATAAAACAACTATTCATAAACATCGTAATCTCGTATTCATAATATGTATTTAGAACAAAACAATAACAACATATAAGAGAGGGACATGGGGACTGATGCCATAAAGAAATCACCCTTTACGTAGTCTCGCCGATGGAGCGTACTGCTGTATTTGTCGTATTGCTCGCCCTGACTCTGCTCACCAGAACCTTCGGAGGACGCTTCCTCAGCCTAGTAACTGGGCTTTACCTTAATACCCAGCTTAAGCCCAGCCTTGTGGACTGACTCTTCGAACGCCTAGAGCCCTCTTAGGATCTCCTAATGAAATCTCGGGTATTCTATGAATACCAGAAACGAACCTATCTATAGAAACCTAAGATCTGAGACTATTTCTCAGAAACTAAAACAAAACACTAATAAGAAAGAAAACTGAGATCCGAGTCTCTGAGTGAGTTGTGTACTAGAGAATTGTACACTGGACACCACTAAATGACTCAGATCGAGTGGAGAGGAATGAATTCAACTGCTGGAGGCCTGGGGTATTTATAGCAGCTTCCCGGAGTGAAAATCTCTGAAAAATTCGATGTGGGACAGCTTCTGGCGGCTCGGGACGCCCGTCCCGGATTGGGACGCCCGTCCCGGGTCCTGGACGCCCATCCAGGTGCCTTGACTCGGTCGGGACGCCCGTCCCGGCCCTTTGACCGGGTCAACATTTCCAAAAATTGCGTTTTTGCCCCAAAATTTGCTGTTTTCGTCTACTTTTCACCTGACACTTCCAAAATCATAAAAACTGTGAAATTAAGTGAATAATAAACAATCAAGATCAAATTACCCTCGATTTCACCCAAATTCATACATTAAAACATGCTAAAAAAGTGATACGATTTTCGCGTATCAGCATACTACCTACATATCATAGACATAAGCAATTGTTTAACCAAGCATACTGCCTTTAGACGTCTGAAAGACGGAAAAATTTTTGGAAGGGTGTGAAAGTACGTGAAAACAAGCAAAATCATGCAAAAAAATTTTCACTCTGCTACAGTGCACCGTGCACTGCTACCCCACACTTAAGTCTGGCACTGTCCTCAGTGTTCATGCATATCTACTTACCCCACACTTATTTGAAAATGAGAAATAAAACACAAAGATTCTTACCCCACACTTATTCAACTAACTACGAGTAAGATGGAATCTAGAAATAACAAAACAAGAAATAAAATGAAAGAGATACTCCCTTAGTCTGTGAAGTCCACAATCTGCTCGGACGAGTCAAACGGCTCTTTGTAAATCTTCTGGCGTTGTCCATTTACTTTTTGAATAATGCCATCAGAATCCATGATGTCACATGCTCCGAAAGGTGATACTTCCGTGATCGTGAACGGTCCTGACCAACAGCTACGCAGCTTTCCTGGGAAGAATTTGAAACGTGAGTTGTACAACAATACCTTGTCTCCCGGTTCAAACTTTTTCTGGGCTATGAGTCGTCTGTCATGCCGGAGTTTACTTGTCATTTTGAACTGATGTGAGTTCTCATAGGATTTGAGCCTCCACTCATCCAATTCGTTGAGTTGTAGAATCCGGTGTTCCTTAGCTAAATTGTCGTCGAGATTGCATTTTTGCATTGCCCAATAAGCTCTATGCTCCAGTTCAACCGGAAGCTGGCATGCTTTTCCGTAGACTAGTCGATAGGGTGAGAACCCCGTAGTGGTCTTGTATGCTGTACGGAAGGCTCATAATGCATCCTCCAGTTTATTGGCCCAATCCTTACGGTTAACACCCACGGTCTTTTCTAGGATTCTCTTTATTCCCCTATTGGTTACCTCAGCCTGCCCGTTGGTTTGAGGATGATAGGCTGTGGAAATGCGATGCTGAATTCCGTATTGCTGGAGTACCTTCTACAATTGAGAGTTGCAGAAGTGCGTACCTCGATCACTAATTAGGGCTTTTGGACATCCAAACCTGGTGAAAATCTGCTTAAGGAATTTACATACATCTCTAGCATCTTTAGTAGGTAGGGCCTGTGCCTCAGGCCATTTTGAAAAATATTCTACGGCTACTAAGATGTACTTCATACCAAAAGAGGAAGGAAACGGACCCATGAAATCTATACCCCACATGTCAAATATTTCTACACTTTGAATTGCCTGTTGGGGTAGATTATCTCGAGAAGATAAGGTTGCCAATTTCTGACAGGCATCGCACGATCCTGTAAATGCTGCGGCATCTTTGAATATGGTAGGCCAGTAAAAGCCTGCTTCTAATACTTTTCGGGCGGTATTAGCTGCAGCTAAGTGACCGCCTGTTGGTCCGCAGTGACAATGTTCCAGAATTTGGAAACCTTCTTCTTGAGATACACATCTTCTGATCATCTGATCTGCACAAATTCGAAATAGAAAAGGATCTTCCCAATAGTAATATTTTAGGTCAGCAAAGAATTTTCTTCTTTGTTGAGCAGTGATATCACTAGGGAGAGTCCGGGCTGCCAAGTAATTTGCTATATCTGCAAACCAAGGGGGTGAGAAAATAGCAGATAATGCACATAGATTCTCATCTGGAAATTTATCAGATATGATTGTCTCATCAATGGCTTCAAGGGTCGGATTTTCTAGCCTAGACAAATGGTCTGCGGCTTTCTTATCCCGTATTTCTATGTCAAATTCTTGAAGCAATAAAACCCATCTAATCAATCTTGGTTTTGCGTCGGTTTTATTGAACAAGTATTTTAGTGCCGAGTGATCAGTATAAACAATAGTTTTAGACAGGACTAGATAAGATCGAAACTTATCAAATGCATATACTACTGCTAATAATTCCTTTTCCGTCGTAGTGTAATTTTCCTGAGCATCAGTTAAGGTTTTACTAGCATAATATATTACATGGAATTTCTTATCATGTCTTTGTCCTAAAACTACTCCTACTGCATAGTCACTAGCATCACACATAAGCTCAAAAGGTAGACTCCAGTCTGGTGACGTCATGATGGGTGCAGTAGTTAAGAGTTCCTTAAGTCTATTAAAAGCTTTTAGACATTTCTCATCAAAGACAAATGGAACATCTTTTCCGAGTAAATTGGTCAACGGCCTGGCTATTAATGAAAAATCTTTTATAAACCTATGATAAAAGCCAGCGTGTCCCAAAAAACTCCTAACGGCTCTCACATTTTTGGGAGGAGGTAGTTTCGAAATAACTTCAATTTTTGCCTTATCTACTTCCATACCTAAGTGTGATCTTGTGTCCTAAAACAATTCCCTCTTTTACCATTAAGTGGCATTTTTCCCAATTTAAAACCAGGTTAGATTTTATACAGCGTTTCAACATTAACTCCAAGTTCTTTAGACAAACCTCAAATGAATTACCAAAAACAGAAAAGTCATCTATAAATACTTCCATAGATTTTCCTAACATGTCCTCAAAGATAGCGGTCATACAACGTTGAAATGTAGCAGGTGCATTACACAAACCAAAAGGTATCCTTCTATATGCAAATGTTCCAAAAGGGCATGTGAATGTAGTTTTATGCTGGTCCTCAGGGGAGATAGGAATTTGAAAATAACCAGAAAACCCATCAAGAAAGTAATAAAACATGTGTCCAGATAATCTTTCTAACATTTGGTCAATAAAAGGAAGGGGAAAGTGATCTTTTCGTGTGGCCGTATTTAATTTTCTATAGTCTATGCATACACGATGACCAGTTACAGTTCTTGTAGGGATTAGTTCATTATGCTCATTCCTAACAACTGTTATACCGCCTTTCTTAGGTACTACCTGCACCGGGCTTACCCACTCACTATCTGAGATAGGGTAGATAAGTCCTGCATCTAACAGTTTAATGACTTCTTTCTTAACAACATCACACACATTAGGATTCAACCTCCTTTGAGGTTGCACACATGGCTTATACTCATTTTCTAGAAGAATCTTATGCGAACAAAAGCTTGGATTAATACCTGGGATATCTGCAATTTTGTAGGCAAAGGCTCTTCTATGCTTTCTGCACATGTCCACAGTCAGCTTCCTTTGTTCTGCAGTCAGATCAGCTGCAAGAATAATGGGAAGTTTCTTGTTGTCATCTAGGAATTCGTAGCACAGATGAGTGGGTAGTTCCTTCAGTTCCAAGTCTGGTGGATCTTCAAACGAGGTTCGTTCTTTCTTCATCTCATCATCACCTATCTCAGTGAAACTATCAGAAGTAATTTCATTTTCAGAAGAGCTAAGTTCAGACTCCTCTAATTCTAGGGAGTCCTCACTTAGAACTTGATAGTTTGAGCATAGGTCTGTCACGTTAATTGCAATCAAGTGTTCCATGGCATCCACACAAAAACAAGTATCATCTAAATGCATGGGATACCTAAGGGTCTCATTTAGATCAAAAGTGATGTCATCATTTCCTACCCTTAACTTGATTTGACCATTACTGACGTCTATTAATGCTTTTGAGGTAGCTAGAAATGGTCGACCTAGGATCAGGGGCACTCCTCCTTCCCCATTCATGTCCATGACAACGAAATCCACAGGAAATACAAATTTTCCGACCTTTACTAAGAGGTCTTCAATTATTCCCTTGGGGATTTTGACTGTCCTATCTGCAAGTTGTATGCACATCCTAGTCGTTTTCAAATCATGCAATCCTAATTTATCAAATAAACTAGATGGCATAAGATTAATACTAGCTCCTAAGTCTGCTAATGCATGTTAGTAATATTTCCAATTGTACATGGCAAGGTAAAACAACCAGGATCTTTCTGTTTAGACGGTAGTTTATTCAACAGGACCGCCGAACATTCTTCATTAAGAACCACCTTGTCCATGTCAAATTTTCTTTTATTACTAACAACTTCTTTTAAAAACTTAGCATACTTTGGCATTTCAGAAATAACATCAAGTAAAGGTAAATTAACATGAATCTGACTAAAATTCCTAAGAAACTTTTCAAATTGCTCCTTATCTTTATTGTGCATAAGTCTGGCAGGGTAAGGTACTTTTGGCCGGTACTCAGGAATAAACTCCGTCTTCCCTTTCCTTGCTACTTCGATCTCGACATCCGTCGGCGTTGGGTCCTTGGAGCCTTCTTCTGGTTCATTCAGTTTGAGGGTTGGTCTCAGTGTTGCTTGGTAGCGTTCCCTGGGACCTGTGAGAGAAATGGGTGGATAGTTGACCCATCTGCCTCTCTAAAGTTTGTATAGCAGCTTGTGTGTTTCTGATTGTTTGCTCGGTCTGCTTCTGTCTATTCTCGTTCTGCTGGATTCTTTTGCGTGAGCTTCCTGAATTTCTTGGACTCTATCATTTCCTTGTTGGAGTCGGAAATGCTCTTCAGCATGTCTCTGAATTCTTGCATGGGATCAGCTGGAACGATGTAGTTCCTTGGTGCAGGCAGAGCGACTTGCTGGTTCTGGATATGGCAGTTGCTGAGGTACTCTTTTCTGAAAGTTAGTAGTCCCGGGATTGTTTCTCCAGCTAAATCCCGGATGGTTCTTCCAAGTGGGATTGTAGGTATTTCCTATAGGAGCAGAATTCACTGCGTCCACTTGTTCCATATCTTCTGGGATAGTTAATATCCCATTACCATAACAATCCCCACTGAAATGTGGTCCTTGGCAAAATTCGCAGACTTGGTATACTGACTGAATGCTTTTCCCTTGTTGGAAAGCATTTAGCTGATTAGTAATGCTGGCCTTCAGTGCCTCAAATTGATCATCAGTGGAGGCAACGACCGCATTTACTGGTTGCTTCTTAGCTCGGCCACTTGTGCGCCAATTCTTGCTGTTCCTGTAGAGTCTCTCCAGAGCGTTTCTAGCATCTACATCACTCATTCCATTGAAACCGCTCTGGGGATTGAGTCCATCAAGAATTTGCTTACCCATGTCTGACATACCCCCGTAAAATTGCTGAATCAGCAATGCCTCGGTAAGTCCATGTTGGGGGCAGAGCCTGAGTAGTTCTTTGAATTTGTCCCAAGCTTCGATCACTGTCTCATCAGCAGCTTGAGTGAAACTAGAGTAGTACTCTTCGATATTCTAGGACTCTTGCTGCAGAGTAGTACTCTTCAAGGAAGGCTTTGCTTAACTCGTCCCAAGAGGTAATGGAGTTAGTAGGTAGCTGGGCCAACCATCTCTTAGCTCTGTCCCTAAGTGAGTAGGGAAAAAGGTTGAGTTTAGTTATTTCTGCAGTATGATCTCCCTTGAGGCCTTCGCAGAGAGAAGAGAAATCAGATAGGTGTTCCAGCGGATTTTCGGCTGCAGTTCCTCCAAACTGAACTCGATTTATAATCAGCTGGATCACATTAGGTTTAAGATCATAGCGAGGGTTCCCAGGGATTCGGATGGCAGATGAGATTGGGATAGTCTGTGGCTGGATGTAGGATTCTAGGGTAGGTCTTTCAGCAGCCATTTCTGTTCTTCGCCTATTAGCTGTGCGAATGATTCGTTCAGGATTTTCAACTGGTGTTTCAAGGTTAGCTTCTGAAGATCGAGTCATGCAACTACAGAGAAGAACACGTTTTAGCCTGAGCAAACTGGTTAGTGAGGTTACATGGAAAGTGAAAATTTACAAACTTGGAAGGAAGGGAAAACAAAACAAAATAACTACTCACAAGGAGAAAATACAAAAGATAGGGAAAAGAGAATAACTTACATCAAACAAGAAAAAGTACAATTTTTTTCGGATTTTTTGATTTTATTTAGAAAGCAGGTAAATTTCCTTAATATGGTTTTAGAATAATTTTCTAAAATTTGATTATCCTAAATGTCTTAATTCCAGATAACATCTAGAATTAATTAGTTATGATAAACCCTATATTTCGGAAATTGATTGTCTAACTGGTATAAGACAAGTGTTGGGTCTAGGGTCTAGGTTACTACCGTTACCTATCATAAGTCTCTAGAATTTTGATCAGGAATCCTAAATTCATTATGATATTTCCCCGGCAACGGCGCCAAAAATCTGATGGGTTTCCGACCCGATGTGCTAAATAGGTGTTATTTTACCCTATGTTGATTATGAATAATTAAGGACTGTGATTGACTAATTGTCACATTTAGTCTCTATGGTGTCACTTAATCAGCCAGAACCTAAGGCAGAGTACCTATCGTGTAGCTAGTCTTGGAAAGTATCTACGATTTTATTAAATAAATATCGTACTCCCAGGGAAGTGGCAACGGCTTAGTAGTAACTAGCCTTTTATCCTAACTCCTATCTTATAATCCAGTTATGCATTCTTCATCAAATACTTTGATGAGAGGGTGATTCATTCTCCACTAGGTTTCAGTCTAATTAACCTAGAAGTGTTTTATAGATGAGTCTGATTCTATGTTATACTGTTCCTATATGTTGTTGACCTATATTCGAGTATTTTAGATATATCTTAGCCTGGATTGCAACTATGTTCTGTGTCTAAAGGCGTACCACATCCGAGGTCTCTAATAAACCGCCCTACCTTAATGACGGCCCTACTCACGGTTCGGGACGAAGGCATCCATGAAAGCCCTATGTCACTTCGGGGATCATACCGCTTGCCCTAGCCGCCGGCATAATCGGACTCAGCTCGGCCCCTACCTAGACTACTTTAACAGGCAGGGTGTTCAACATGTTATTTTATCTAGCATGGCAGACACCAATACTAATTGATGCCTGTTAAACTAAACAGGTTATGATTAGACCATGGTTAGGAATTGTCTATAACCCTAACTTTAGTTTAAAAGAGCACATTAAACATGCAGACATAGTGAATATTTAGCAAGTGGCTATTTCCGGAAAAACATAATAACGTCAACATATAAAACAACTATTCATAAAATCGTAATTGTATTCATAATAAGTATTTAGAACAAAACAATAACAACATATAAGAGAGAGACATGGGGACTGATGCCATAAAGAAATCACCCTTTACGTAGTCTCGCCGATGGAGCGTACTGCTGTATATGTCGTATTGCTCGCTCTGACTCTGCTCACCAGAACCTTCGGAGGACGCTTCCTCAGCCTAGTAACTGGGCTTTACCTTAATACCCAGCTTAAGCCCAGCCCTGTGGACTGACTCTTCGAACGCCTAGAGCCCTCTTAGGATTTCCTAACGAAATCCCGGGTATTCTATGAATACCAGAAACGAACCTATCTATAGAAACCTAAGATCTGAGACTATTTCTCAGAAACTAAAACAAAACACTAATAAGAAAGAAAACTGAGATCCGAGTCTCTGAGTGAGTTGTGTACTAGAGAATTGTACACTGGACACCACTAAATGACTCAGATCGAGTGGAGATGAATGAATTCAACTGCTGGAGGCCTGGGGTATTTATAGCAGCTTCCCGGAGTGAAAATTTCTGAAACATTTGATGTGGGGCAGCTTCTGGCGGCTCGGGACGCCCGTCCTGGTCAGTTGACCAGGTCGGGACGCCCGTCCAGGTGCCTTGACTTGGTCGGGACGCCCGTCCCGACCCTTTGACCGCATTAACATTTCCAAAAATTGCGTTTTTGCCCCAAAATTTGCTGTTTTCATCTACTTTTCACCTGACACTTCCAAAATCATAAAAACTGTGAAATTAAGTGAATAACGAACAATCAAGATCAAATTACCCTCGATTTCACCCAAATTCATACATAAAAACATGCTAAAAAAGTGATACGGTTTTTGCGTATCAACGCTCTACTCAGCCTACCTAGACTATAACAAACAGGGTGTTCCGCATGTTATTTTATCTAGTATGGCAGACACCAATACTAATTGTCTATAAACTAAACAGGTTATGAATAGATCGTGGTTATGAATTGTCTATAACCCCAATTTTAGTTTAAAAGAAACTACATTAGACATGCAGACATAATGAATATTTAAGCAGGTGGCTATTTCCGGAAAAACATAATAACTTCAACAAACATAACAAATATTCATAGTAATCATAATCTTGTATTCAAATCAGTATTTGGACAAACACAGTAACAACATATAATGAGAGGGACAGAGGGGACTGATGCCATAAAGAAATCACCCTTTACGTAGTCACGCCGTTGGAGCGTACTGCTATATATGTCGTACTGCTTGACCCGACTCTGCTCGTCAGAACCTTCGGAGGACGCTTCCTCAGCCTAGTAGTTGGGCTTTACTTAACAACCCGGCTTAAGCCCAGCCTTGTGGACTGACTCTTCGAACGCCTAGAGCCCTCTTAGGATCTCCTAACGAAATCCCGGGTATTCTATGAATACCAGAAACGAACCTATCTATAGAAGCCTAAGATCTGAGACTATTTCTCAGAAACTAAGACAAAACACTAATAAGAAAGAAACTGAGATCCGAGTCTCTGAGTGAGTTGTGTACTAGAGAAGTGTACACTGGAAACCACTAAATGACTCAGATCGAGTGGAGAGGAGTGATTTCAACTGCTGGAGGCCTGGGGTATTTATAGCAGCTTCCCGGGGTAATTTTTCATCAAAAATTCGATGTGGGACTGGTTCTGGGGGTTCGGGACGCCCGTCCCGTATTGGGACGCCCGTCCTGATCTGTTGGCCAGGTCGGGACGCCCGTCCCGGCGGTTTTACCCAAAATTTGCTGTTTTCGTCTACTTTTCACATGACACTTCCAAAATCATAAAAACTGTGAAATTGAGTAAATAACAAACAATTAAGATCAATTTACCCTCAATTTCACCCGAAATCATACATAAAAACATGCTAAAAATGTGATATGATTTTCGCATATCATATAACCCCACACTTAGCTTTTTGCTTGTCCTCAAGCAAAGTCCACCTGAAGTTAGTGATTCTAAACCATATGTGCATTCCTAGTCATGTTTTTATTCCAAAAATTCTTCAGACAATCCTTAACACAGGTCGGACTGGTTAGGTTGCTATGACAAGGTCTCAAATGTCTCTAGTAGTTTGTTAGGGTCAGGAAGAAAACAAATCAACAACTAGGTTGAACTTTTTCTTAGTCACAGGGTCTTCCTCATGTGTAGTGTGTGTACTAGTCTAGACCAGATAGTCAACACAATGTACTCTTGTCTTAACTACTACAAGATAACACTTCGACCTATCGCTAGACATACTAACAACAGACACCTTTTTGAGTTCTGAGCTTCGGTGATCAGATTTTTAATGTTTTAGCATTTAGTTATTTTCTTTATAGATTCAGGGTATTTTGAGACTGCTTAGAACACGTCAACTTCAACTACCCATGTAGCGAGTCCCACTCCGATGACTCCCAGACCTACACGACCTTAGGGCATCAGGCTTTAAATTCCCTGAAGGAGTGGTGCTCGAGTAGTGAAGGTCGCTGGCAAACTACCCTCATTTGATTAACTTTCTTTTGTTTCTTTTCACTTTTAGCTCAGAGTCTCATCTAGTCATTCCAACTGCCAATATATCCACAACTGGTCTAATTTTATCTAGTTAAGTCTCGAACAGGCAATTGGCTTAGGTCTCTAATCCAGACAAAGTTTTGCTCAGTTATCAGAAATTCCCTATTCCTAATCAATTAGTTCAGCAGTAGTCATCAATTATCTCCTACTAACTGATGGGTTTCCGACCGATGTGCTAAATAGGTGTTATTTTACCCTATGTTGATTATGAATAATTAAGGACTGTGATTGACTAATTGTCACATTTAGTCTCTATGGTGTCACTTAATCAGCCAGAACCTAAGGCAGAGTACCTATCGTGTAGCTAGTCTGTTAGAAAGTATCTACGATTTTATTAAGTTAATTATCGTACTCCCAGGGAAGTGGCAACGACTTAGTAGTAACTAGCCTTTTATCCTAACTCCTATCTTATAATCTAGTTATGCAATCTTCATCAAATACTTTGATGAGAGGGTGATTCATTCTCCACTAGGTTTCAGTCTAATTAATCCTAGAAGTGTTTTCTAGATAAAGTCCTGATTTTATGTCATACTGTTCCTACATGTTGATTGACCTATCTTCGAGTATTTTAGATGCATCTTAGCCTTGATTGCAACTATGTTCTGTGTCTAAAGGCGTACCACATCCGAGGTCTCTAATAAACCGCCCTACCTTAATGACGGCCCTACTCACAGTTCGGGACGAAGGCATCCATGAAAGCCCTATGTCACTTCGAGGATCATACCGCTTGCCCTAGCCGCCGGCATAATCGGACTCAGCTCGGCCCCTACCTAGACTACTTTAACAGGCAGGGTGTTCAACATGTTATTTTATCTAGCAAGGCAGACACCAATACTAATTGATGCATGTTAAACTAAACAGGTTATGATTAGACCGTGGTTAGGAATTGTCTATAACCCTAACTTTAGTTTAAAAGAGCACATTAAACATGCAGACATAGTGAATATTTAGCAGGTGGCTATTTCCGGAAAAACATAACAACGTCAACATATAAAACAACTATTCATAAAAATCGTAATCTTGTATTCATAATAGATATTTAGAACAAAACAATAACAACATATAAGAGAGGGACATGGGGACTGATGCCATAAAGAAATCACCCTTTACATAGTCTCGCCGACGGAGCGTACTGCTGTATATGTCGTATTGCTCGCCCTGACTCTGCTCACCAGAACCTTCGGAGGACGCTTTCTCAGCCTAGTAACTGGGCTTTACCTTAATACCCAGCTTAAGCTCAGCCCTGTGAACTGACTCTTCGAACGCCTAGAGCCCTCTTAGGATCTCCAAACGAAATCTCGGGTATTCTATGAATACCAGAAACGAACCTATCTATAGAAACCTAAGATCTGAGACTATTTCTCAGAAACTAAAACAAAACACTAATAAGAAAGAAAACTGAGATCCGAGTCTCTAAGTGAGTTGTGTACTAGAGAAGAGTACACCGGAAACCACTAAATGACTCAGATCGAGTGGAGAGGAATGATTTCAACTCCTGGAGGCCTGGGGTATTTATAGCAGCTTTCTGGAGTGAACAATTCCAAAAAATTCGATGTAGGACAAATTCTGGTGCTTCGGGACGCCCGTCCGGGTGGTCTGACTGGGTCGGGACGCCCGTCCCGGACCGTTGACCAAGTCAACATTTCCAAAAATTGCATTTTTACCCCAAAATTTCCTGTTTTCGTCTACTTTTCACCTGACACTTCCAAAATCATAAAAACTGTGAAATTGAGTAAATAACAATCAATTAAGATCGATTTCCTATCAATTTCACCCTAAATCATACATAAAAACATGCTAAAAAAGGTCTATGATTTTCGCGTATCAGATAACCCCACACTTAGCTTTTCGCTTGTCCTCAAGCAAAGTCTACCTGAAGTTAGTGATTCTAAATCATATGTGCAGTCACTTAAATTTCTAGTCATGTTTTTATTCCAAAAATTATTCAGATAATTTTTAACACAGGTCTGACTGGTTAGGTTGCTATGACAAGGTCTCAAATGTCTTTAGTAGATTGTTAGGATTGAGCAGAAAACAATTTAACAACTAGGTTGAACTCTTCTCTTAGTCATAAGGTCTTCCTGATGTGTAGTGTGTGTACTAGTCCAGACCAGATAGTCAACACAATAAACTCTTGTCTTAACTATTACCAGATAACACTTCGACCTATCGCTAGACATACTGACAACAGATAACTTTCTGGGTTCTGAGCTTTGGTGATCATATTCTATCATTTAGCATTTATTGATTCCTTTCGTTTATAGATTTTCTAGGGTTTTTTTAGTCTGCTTAGAACACGTCAACTTCAACTACCCATGTAGCGAGTCCCACTCCGATGACTCCCAGATCTACACGACCTTAGGGCATCAGGCTTTAAGTTCCCCGAAGGAGTGGTGCTCGAGTAGCGAAGGCCGCTGGCAAACTACCCTATTTTAATTAGCTGATTTTTTTTCTTTTTCACTTTTGGCTCAGAGTCTCATCTAGTCATTCCAATTGTCAATGCATCCTGCAACTGGTCTAATTTTATCTAGTTAAGTTTTGAAAAGGTAATTGGTTGAGGTCTCTAATCCAGACTAAGTTGTGCTCAATTATCAGGAATTCCCTACTTCTAATCAATGGGTTCAGCAATAGTTATCAATTATCTCCTACTAACCAAAACATACTACCTACATATCATAGACATAAGCAATTGTTTAACCAATCATACTGCATTTAGACGTCTGAAAGAATGAAAAATTTTGAAAAACTTTTGGAAGGGTGTGAAAATACGGGGAAAACAAGTAAAATCATGCAAAAAGTTTTTCAAAAACTACTACAGTGCACCGTGCACTGCTACCCCACACTTATTTCTGACACTGTCCTCAGTGTTCATGCATATCTAGACTTCCCCACACTTATTTGAAAACAAGAAACAAAAACAAAATAGAAAACTCTTACCCCACACTTATTTGACTAACTTAGGGTAAGAGAGAAAATAAAATAACCAAAGAAATAACAAAACAGGACACCAAACAAAGAAAATAAAAGTAAAGGAACATGAGGATTAGAAAAACTCCCTTCATGTCGCGAGCAGAAGGGTCTTCTCTGATCTGTCAATTGGCTCTTCACCTTAGCCATGTGCTATTGATGAGGCATTCTTGACTCTGTAAGCACTAGATACTGAAACGGATGATGTCAGCTTCGATCCTTCATTGTCGAGCTCCAGGTAGTGGCCTATTCATTTGATGAATGGCTCGAGCCCTACGGTCTGCTTCCTCGAATCATTTGTAAGATTTCTCACAATCATAGCACCGTGTCCAGGAGTAACGTGTCTAGGAATGAGACTTCTTGGGATTTGTGTGCCTTCTTGCCACTGTTAGTAAAGGTATGGCATGCAAGTCTCGACTGGAAGAAAAGATACCTGAAGTTTTGGCTAAGCTGTGGTGGTAGGGGGCTCCAGTTGTGTAGATCTGGGCCCAAGTATTTGAGACTTCCTCGGGGAAGTTTCTCACAGCTGATTGGTATGCAGGGAATGCAAGCTCCTCCATTGCTATGCTCCTGACACAATGCCAAATTCCTCTATATCTGTCGTCCGTTCGTTACCTCTTGGTAGATCACTTGCTTGCACTGGTCTGGCTTTAATTGTTGCCAGTATCTCATCTATTGATTCTACGAGTGTGGATTTTGCTGTGGTGGTGTCTTCTGAAAGTTTCCAGCTTCCGAATCACTCCTCAGCTAAATCCCGTATGATTCCTCCAGCTGGGATTGTATGCATTTCCCATTGGAACAGCATTCTGCAATAACCTACTCCTACCTCTTTTGGAATGGTCAGTCATTCCCATAGCAATCCCTGCTAAAGTGTGGTACTTAGCAGACTTCACAGATTTGATACACATGCTGAACATTTCTTCCCAAAACATTGGCACTCTGAATCTGGAAAACAACTAGAATCTGCACATGACTTTAACATCATTAGTAGGTAATGCCTGTGGTTCAGGCTATTTTCGAAAAGTGTTCCACGACTACTATGATGTAATTATTTTCAAAGGAAGAAAGAGAAAAGGATTCAAAATCCCCCTGATATCAACAGTTGCAACATTCTGTGTACGTCGCTGGGGTAGGCGATCTCTGGAAGATGTGTTACCTGTTATTTGGCAAGCATCGTAGGACTGTATCAAAGATACAAAAGTCCTTGAATATGGTGGGTCAACAAGATCCTGCTTTCAACACTTTACGGACAGTGTTGATAGCAGCCAATTGGTCTCCTGTAGATCCTTGATGACAATGCTCCAAAATTTTGTGGCCTTCGTCTTTCGAGACACGTCTTTTGATAAACTGATCTGCCAAAAATTAGAAATAGAAGAGAAACTGCCCAGTAGTAATATTTCAAATCAGCAAAGAATTTCTTCTTTTGCTGATAAGTGATATCACTTGGAACTTATTCAGTGACTATATAATTTGAAATAAACCACAGATGAGAATTATTATACATAGCAAACAATGCAAATAAGTTTTCATCCAAAAATTTATCAGTATTACACTAGCCTCTAACTCGGGGTTTTCTAATCTAGACCAATGGTTTGCTTTCTAGATTTTCAACCCTTTTTCTTATCCCTTTATTCTATATCAAGTTCAAGTAGCAATAAAACTTAACTTAATCAAGTATGGTTCAACATTAGTTTTATTGAACACAGATATCTTGGAGTGATCAGTGTTACCTATTGTTTCTAGACAAGACTAGATAAGATCGGAATTTATCATGCATGAACTTTCTTATCATCAAACAATTCGTACTACATCATTACATCACATATTAATTCAAAAAGCAGATTTCAATCAGGTGATGCCATAATGGGTGCAATAATTCCTTTCGGTTTAAACAATCTCATGCATTTATCATCAAACAAAAGGGACATCCTTTCTCATTAGAATACTCAGAGGTCTGTCTATTAAAGAAAATTTTATTTCATGATTCTGTCTAATAGACTAAGCATGACCTAAGAAAATTCCACAATGATATTTCTTCCAGATTAAAACCTTAGCCAAAAATTGACAACTCAGAAAAATATTCTATCCTCATTTCCATTTTTATTTTTTTTTCAAAATTAAGTAATAGGGAAAAAAATGAAAAAGAGAAACAAATGTACAAAAAAAAACAACTAAGAAAGAACAAGAGATAGGGAAGAAGAATAACTTACCGTTGAGCAAGAAAAATACATTTTTTCGGTTTTTAAATTTTTAAATTTTTTTTTCTTTTTTTTCGAAAGCAATTAAATTTCCTCAATATGGTTTCAGAATAATTTTCTAAAATTTGATTATCCTAAGTGTCTTAATTTCAGATAACCTCTAAAATTAATTAGTTATGATAATCCTATATTTCGGAAACTGATTGTCTAACTAGTGTAAGATAATTGTAGGTCTAAGGTCTAGGTTACTACCTTTACCTATCATAAGCCTCTAGAATTTTGATCAGGAATCCTAAATTCATTATGATATTTCCCCGGCAACGGTGGCAAAAATCTGATGGGTTTCCGACCGATGTGCTAAATAGGTGTTATTTTACCCTATGTTGATTATGAATAATTAAGGACTGTGATTGACTAATTGTCACATTTAGTCTCTATGGTGTCACTTAATCAGCCAGAACCTAAGGCAGAGTACCTATCGTGTAGCTAGTCTGTTGGAAAGTATCTACGATTTTATTAAGTTAATTATCGTACTCCCAGGGAAGTGGCAACGGCTTAGTAGTAACTAGCCATTTATCCTAACTCCTATCTTATAATCCAGTTATGCAATCTTCATCAAATAATTTGATGAGAGGGTGATTCATTATCCACTAGGTTTCAGTCTAATTAATCCTAGAAGTGTTTTCTAGATAAAGTCCTGATTTTATGTCATACTGTTCCTACATGTTGATTGACCTATCGTCGAGTATTTTAGATGCATCTTAGCCTGGATTGCAACTATGTTCTGTGTCTAAAGGCGTACCACATCCGAGGTCTCTAATAAACCGCCCTACCTTAATGACGGCCCTACTCACGGTTCGGGATGAAGGCATCCATTAAAGCCCTATGTCACTTCGGGGATCATACCGCTTGCCCTAGCCGCCGGCATAATCAGACTCAGCTCGGCCCCTACCTAGACTACTTTAACAGGCAGGGTGCTCAAACATGTTATTTTATCTAGCATGGCAGACACCAATACTAATTGATGCCTGTTAAACTAAACAGGTTATGATTAGACCGTGGTTAGGAATTGTCTATAACCCTAACTTTAGTTTAAAAGAGCACATTAAACATGCAGACATAGTGAATATTTAGCAGGTGGCTATTTCCGGAAAAACATAACAACGTCAACATATAAAACAACTATTCATAAAAATTGTAATCTTGTATTCATAATAGATATTTAGAACAAAACAATAACAACATATAAGAGAGGGACATGGGGACTGATGCCATAAAGAAATCACCCTTTACGTAGTCTCGCCGACGGAGCGTACTGATGTATATGTCGTATTGCTCGCCCTGACTCTGCTCACCAGAACCTTCGGAGGACGCTTCCTCAGCCTAGTAACTGGGCTTTACCTTAATACCCAGCTTAAGCCCAGCCCTGTGGACTGACTCTTCGAACGCCTAGAGCCCTCTTAGGATCTCCTGACGAAATCCCGAGTATTCTATGAATACCAGAAACGAACCTATCTATAGAAACCTAAGATCTGAGACTATTTCTCAGAAACTAAAACAAAACACTAATAAGAAAGAAAATTGAGATCCGAGTCTCTAAGTGAGTTGTGTACTAGAGAAGAGTACACCGGAAACCACTAAATGACTCAGATCGAGTGGAGAGGAATGATTTCCACTCCTGGAGGCCTGGGGTATTTATAGCAGCTTTCTGGAGTGAAAATTTCCAAAAAATTCGATGTGGGACAAATTCTGGTGCTTCGGGATGCCCGTCCTGGATTGGGACGCCCGTCCTGGTGGTTTGACTGGGTCGGGACGCCCGCCCCGGACCGTTGACCAAGTCAACATTTCCAAAAATTGCATTTTTACCCCAAAATTTACTGTTTTCGTCTACTTTTCACCTGACACTTCCAAAATCATAAAAACTGTGAAATTGAGTAAATAACAATCAATTAAGATCGATTTTCTATCAATTTCACCCTAAATCATAGATAAAAACATGCTAAAAAAGGTATATGATTTTCGCGTATCACTAACCATAACATACTACCTACATATCATAGACGTAAGAAATTTTTTAACCAAGCACACTGCATTTAGAAGTCTTAAAGACGGAAACATTTTGAAATTTTTTTGGAAGGGTGTGAAACTACGGGGAAAACAAGCAAAAGCATGCAAAAATTTTGCAAACTGCTACAGTGCACCGTGCACTGCTACCCCACACTTAAGTCTGGCACTGTCCTCAGTGTTCATGCATATCTAATTACCCCACACTTATTTGAAAACAAGAAATAAAACAGAAAGAAAAGATGCTTACCCACACTATGGGTAAGAAAAAAAACAAAATAATGCAAACAATTCTGTATGTCATATAAATCAATTTTGTACATACATTCATACGTCATACAGCCCAGACATGTTTATACACATAGAACAAGAAAAACAAAAGCAAAAGAAAGGAAAGAAAAGAAGGAGAGAGACTAAGAACCCGACGGATCGTCGTCCAGTGGACCTAAGTCTGTTGTAAAGTCAAATTCAAAGTTTTCTGCCACTCGGGAAGTCTGCTGATGTATCTCCTCAATCCTGCTGGTGTTCATGGCGATCCTGTCATCCATCATCGCCAGCCGTCTGTCAATCCTGTCTTCCATCATCGTCAGCTGTCTGTCAATCCTGTCCATGTCTCGACTGTATCGGTCCGATAGTTCTGCCAATCCGTGCGACATGTGTCGTTCGAAGGCAGTACGTGGCACGAACATCTCGGACGGAGGGATATGCGCTGGAAATGCTTCCGATGCCGATGCTTGTCCTGGCTTATCCGTGTGGATGGTGTAGCGGCCATTCGCATCCCGGACAACCATTCCAATGTTCCGTAGAATAGTAAGATCAGCGGGAACGGTGGTCGGGGCGACCAGGGTTAGCTCCGAGCCCTCTATGTCCAACTCTAGGTAGCGGGCTAGCCTGGTGATGTATGGTCCGAGCCCCAGACACTGTTTTCGGGTGTCTGTAGCAAATCCTCGCATGACGACCGTGATGAATCTAGCCATCTCTACCGTAGATCCCATGTGCATGTTGGCTAGAAGGAATGTCTCCATCTGGGTGACAGTTCCAGGAGCCGTCCGTCGTCCTGACAATGTATGTGCAATGATAGCGTGCAGGTAACGAAGAGTAGGATAAATACCTGTGGCTTTTGCAAAGCCATGCTGGTATGGGACACCCGTCATGCAGATCTGAGCCCAAGCAGTGGAGATGTCTGCAGACGTGAAGTCTCGAACCGCTGTGGTGTATGCGGGCGTATCCAGCTCATCTCTCTGCCAGATACCTAGGGCGACGCCGAACTCGTCCAAACTCATCGACCGATCTATTCCGCCCAAGCGGAATGTGATCTGCTCCTGGTGGCATGCAAAAGACGCATAGAACTCACATACCAGCTCCAGGTATGTGGGCTCTGTGACGATGAACACTCGACTGTAAGGTGGCACGTCGAGTATGCGTCTGACTTCCGGCTCTACTCCTAGCGTCTGTACTGCTGCCCAATCCAACGTTCTGCCCGTCAGTATCGTACGTCCGATGTACCCAAGGCATCTCTCTTGGTATGCTGTGCTGGAGGGAAACAGCATAAAAGGGTGTGCCACTGAGGTAACTGTCATGGTAGATGTGGTACGAGCACGTTTGGGAGCCATTAAAAACGTACGAGAGAGTTTAGGTGGGAAGGAAAGCTTTAAACTCAAATTCTGGAGGTGAATTTGAATTCAGAAGGATGAAATTAGGTTAGGGAAAGATTTTGAATTTTTGGCTGGAATATTGTATTTTGGAGGGAAATTCGAATTTTTGGGTAAAGTTTAAAATTCAAATTTTGGAGGGAAACTCGAATTTTTAAACTTTGGAGAGTTTGCCAAAAATTTGTAGAGAGAAGCTAGAGAGAAATATTTTTAGAGAGATGAATTTTTGGTTGTAGATTTGAGAGAAAATGAAAAAAATTGAATTTTTATAGAAGGGGCAGCCTTCGGGACGCCCGTCTCGGAGGCAGGACTCCCGTCCAGAATCGGGACGCCCTGCCTGGGGTTGCTTCGGGACGCGTGCCAATTCCGAGAGAAAAAATTTTCTTTTCTTCGTAATTCCCTGAAAATCTCAAGATACCAAAAATAATCATAATTTTTAACAAGGCTTCATGTTTATCCAATTAAATTCAGAAGTTGTTAAAAACTCAATGCAAAAATTCCTCAGCCTTTTTTTTCGAAAATCATGACTATCCTAATGTTATCCCTACTTAAATTCAGCAAGAATTTCAGAAAAACAAAAACTGAGTTTGTACAATTTAATTAGTGAAAAATAAACTGTATTTGCAAAACTTTTGTTTTTCATAGAAATTTAAAAATAAAATGTCTGAAGAAAATTGTTGAATATAAAGGACCCTTTAAAAAGTTTGAAAAATAGAAAAATATGGGTCAATTATTCAAGTTTAGTTCAAACGAATTATTTGCTGAGAATAAAAGTAAAAGAATCTTCCCTTTTTCAGCGACCCTTATCTCTGATCTCCTGTAGCTCTGTTCGAATGCTTCGCATTTCTATGCGTATTGCTCTCATCTCATCCCTCTGCCTGTTCTGCTCACTGCGTAAGTCAGCCATCTCCCGGAGTAGTTGTGCACCCTGGTTCTCCTAAAGACTAACCGTGGCTCTGAGTCGGTCTACGTTAGTTGTGATATTCAGACTTAGTTGGTCTAAATGACACAATCTGCTAGCAATTCCTTGGTCTATCTCATAGACCCTTTGAGCCAACGTGTCTATCTACACGGACAACATTGAATGATAACCGTTAGTACTCCCCCCGGATGAAGGGGTGCGCTCGTTAGGTGTTGGGGTGTATGCAGGAGAGGTTGGTGAATTTTGGGTTTGGTCAGTAGGGGGTGGATTTATAGGAACTCTCTGGGCAGGAGGGTGAACTGGAGATCTCTGGGGTTCTTTTCTAGGAGGGAAGGTATCCTCAGAAGGATCTTCTTCCGTGGGACTATGCTCACGGGCGTTCAGGAATCGTCTCACTAGGTCACTGGCATCTGGGCTTGAGTTTACTTCCACTGGTTGTGAAGGAAGAGTCCCTCGTGGTATTTCTGGTGCAGGCCTAGATGGGCCTTCTGGCTTTGTCTTCTTTGGTCCTGGAGTGTCAGGGTTTTCTGTTTTCTTTGCTTGGTTAGTAGCTGCTCTTGTTCTCTTCATTTCTGAGTGCAAAGTCTGGTTAGAAATAACAAATAACCAAAAATAGGAAAGTGAAATAAGAAAGCAAGAAAAATATTTTTATGGATTTTGAATTTTAAATAGAAAGCAGGTAAATTTCCTTAATATGGTTTTAGAATAATTTTCTAAAATTTGATCATCCTAAGTGTCTTAATTTCAGATATCATCTAAAATTAATTAGTTATGATAATCCTATATTTAGGAAAGTGATTGTCTAACTGGTATAACATAAGTGTTGGGTCTAAAGTCTAGGTTACTACCGTTACCTATCATAAGCCTCTAGAATTGTGGCCAATAATCCTAAATTCATTATGATATTTCCCCGGCAACGGCGCCAAAAATCTGATGGGATTCCGATTGACGTGCTAAATAGGTGTTATTTTACCCTATGTTGATTATGAATAATTAAGGACTGTGATTGACTAATTGTCACATTTAGTCTCTATGGTGTCACTTAATCAGCCAGAACCTAAAGCAGAGTACCTATCGTGTAGCTAGTCTGTTGGAAAGTATCTACGATTTTATTAAATAATTATCGTACTCCCAAGGAAGTGGCAACGGCTTAGTAGTAACTAGCCTTTATTCCTAACTCTTATCTTATAATCCAGTTATGCAATCTTCATCAATAACTTTGATGAGATGGTGATTCGTTCTCAACTAGGTTTAAGTCTAATTAATCCTAGAGGTGTTTTATAGATGAATCCTGATTCTATGTTATATTGTTCCTATATGTTGATTGACCTATATTCGAGTGTTTTAGATATATCTTAGCCTGGATTGCAACTATGTTCTGTGTCTAAAGGTCTACCACATCTGAGTCTCTATGCTACCGCCCCATCGCCAAGGTAAACGGCCCTACTCACGGCTACTACTAAAGATAGCTATGAAAGCCCTATGTTACTTCGGGAATCATGCCGCTTGCCCATAACCGCCGGCATAATGCTCTACTCAACCTACCTAGACTACTCTAACAAACAGGGTGTTCCGCATGTTATTTTATCTAGTATGGTAGACACCAATACTAATCGATGCCTGTTAAACTAAACAGGTTATGAATAGACCGTGGTTAGGAATTGTCTATAACCCTAATTTTAGTTTAAAAGAAACTACATTAGACATGCAGACATAATGAATATTTAAGCAGGTGGCTATTTCCGGAAAAACATAATAACTTCAACAAACATAACAAATATTCATAGTAATCATAATCTTGTATTCAAATCAGTATTTGGACAAACACAGTAACAACATATAATGAGAGGGACAGAGGGGACTGATGCCATAAAGAAATCACCCTTTACGTAGTCACGCCGTTGGAGCGTACTGCTATATATGTCGTACTGCTTGACCCGACTCTGCTCGTCAGAACCTTCGGAGGAAGCTTCCTCAGCCTAGTAGTTGGGGTTTACTTAACAACCCGGCTTAAGCCCAGCCCTGTGGACTGACTCTTCGAACGCCTAGAGCCCTCTTAGGATCTCCTAACGAAATCCCGGGTATTCTATGAATACCAGAAACGAACCTATCTATAGAAGCCTAAGATCTGAGACTATTTCTCAGAAACTAAAACAAAACACTAATAAGAAAGAAACTGAGATCCGAGTCTCTGAGTGAGTTGTGTACTAGAGAAGTGTACACTGGAAACCACTAAATGACTCAGATCGAGTGGAGAGGAATGCTTTCAACTGCTGGAGGCCTGGGGTATTTATAGCAGCTTCCCGGGGTGATTTTTCATCAAAAATTCGATGTAGGACTGGATCTGGGGGTTAGGGATGCCCGTCCTGATCTGTTGACCAGGTCGGGACGCCCGTCCCGGCGGTTTGACTGGGTCGGGACGCCCGTCCTGACCCTTTGACCAAGTCAACATTTCCAAAAATTGCGTCTTCGTCTACTTTTCACCTGACACTTCCAAAATCATAAAAACTGTGAAATTGAGTAAATAACAAACAATTAAGATCAATTTACCCTCAATTTCACCCGAAATCATACATAAAAACATGCTAAAAATGTGATACTATTTTCGCGTATCAGAGGTTTCTCTAGAGATTGAAGACGAGGAAGAGCAGCTTCGCCCTCGCCAGCGGAGCAGGACATCGCCACGTCGCCCTTCTGTTTCCACAGAGGTCCTTGTAGCTGGCTCTCCACCCACCTTCCTTGATGAAGTTGCAGGGGAGCATCTACCCCTGGGGGCCCAGGCGGACGAGCCTTCTACTCCGGTAGCCGGAGCTGATGACGAAGCCCCTCAGGAGGACTCCGAACCCTCATGGTTGCGGCCGGGATTTGAAATGCCAACTCAGGAGGGAGCTCTGAGGGAGTTGGCTTCAGAGATCTCGGCTAGGACCCCTCCCCTTAATAACATACGTTTCACTAACCGGTACACAGCCTCTTTCATTGGAGGTGCTGTTTTGAACCGGGCAGCCGACGTGGAGTCTCTGGCGATGATGGGGGAGATGGGGGTGGACGAAGCCACCAACCGGGTCGGTGCTCTCCTTGCTCGGGTAAGTCGGTCCCCCCCTTTTTTCTTTTACATCTTTCCCTCTCTTTTTTCCTTCTTTTTTATGTATTCTCCTCTTGTAGATTTCTTCCTACGTGCTTTACATCGCCAACTCCCGCTCCGATGTAGCCGAAGCACGGGCCTTGGCTGATTCAGAGTGGCCGGCAGCCAATGAGCCTTGCCTATCTGCTTTGGAGGCTACGGTCACCGAGCAAGCTTCCCGACTGGAGCTGGCCTTGGGGGAAAAAGCAAAGGCTGAAGACGGGGTGGCGAACCTACGGGCGAAGCTTCTCAAGGCTGAGGAGAAGGTGGCGGAGTTGGAGGTTGCGAATTCTACTCTGAATACTGCTCAGGATGAAGCTTTGGTGAGCCAAATCTCAGTTCAGGAAGAACTGAGCTTTTGTAAGTTAGATGCATTCAAGAAAAATATTATTGATGACTTCAAGAGCTCCGCCGAGTACCACGGGGAGATTGGCCGTGAAGCTGGTTCTTTTCTGGACAAGGGCTGTGTCCACATCATCCGTCAGCTCCACCCGTACTTCAAAGACAAGTCCATTCTTCTGAGGGCCTTCTCTGCCAACTTTGACAATCATGTTTGTAGGAGGGGTGCTGACTTTGTCCCTTTTACTTTAGAAGAAATGGACGCGCTAAGGGAGAGAGACTAAAAGAGAGGTCGACTCCTATGGGATCCTCCTACCCCGTCGACCCCAACCTTTTGGGAGATGCTCGACGGCTCCCGTCCTGCTCCTTAGAAAGAATCCTTGTGTGTATATATATATATATATATTTTTTTTTTTTTTGTATTTTGAACTTTGTATCTTCCTTTTGTTAAATAGAAGATTCATTATTTTTGTTTAACCAAAGCTTTTACTATGGTAACGTAAAATATTTTCTAAGTCGTAACTCGGTATTTCGTTTAACCACGAGGTGACCCCTCAATGGTAATTATAAATTTTACCCAAGCCGTAGCCCGGTACCTCGTTTAACCATAGTTTTTACTTATGGTAATTTCAAATTTTTCCCAAGCCATAGCTCGGTACTTCGTTTAACTACAAGGCAGTCCCTCAATGGTAATTTTTTAATTTCCCAAGTCGTAACTCGGTACTTCGTTTAACCATATTTTTCACTTATGGTAATTTCAAATTTTTCGCAAGCCGTAGCTCGATACTTCGTTTAACCATGAGGCGGTCCCTCAATGGTAATTTTGTAATTTCCCAATTCGTAACTTGGTACTTCGTTTAACCATAGTTTTCACTTATGGTAATTTCAAATTTTTCCCAAGCCGTAGCTCGGTACTTAGTTTAACCACGAGGCGGTCCCTCAGTGGTAATTTTGTAATTTCCCAAGTCCTAACTCGGTACTTCGTTTAACCATAGTTTTCACTTATGGTAATTTCAAATATTTCCCAAGCCATAGCTCGGTACTTTGTTTAACCACGAGGCGGTCCCTCAATGGTAATTTTGTAATTTCCCAAGTCGTAACTCGATACTTCGTTTAACCATAGTTTTCACTTATGGTAATCTCAAAATTTTCCCAGGGTGATTTTTCATCAAAAATTCGATGTGGGACTGGTTCTGGGGGCTCGGGACGCCCGTCCTGGATTGGGACGCCCGTCCTGATCTGTTGACCAGGTCAGGACGCCCGTCCCGGGTTCGGGACGCCCGTCCTGACCCGTTGACTAAGTCAATATTTCCAAAAATTGCGTTTTTGCCCCAAAAATTGCGTTTTTGCCCCAAAATTTGCTGTTTTCATCTACTTTTCACCTGACACTTCCAAAATTATAAAAATTGTGAAATTAAGTAAATAATGAACAATCAAGATCAAATTACCTTCAATTTCACCCAAATTCATACATAAAAACATGCGAAAAAGGTGATACGATTTTCGCATATCACCATCTTCATTGGGAGTCTCTCTAGAGGCTATCTTTGCTAGTCGGTCTGCTGTTTGAATTCAACCAATCAAGGATAAGCTAAAGGGGTTGAACCTTTCTTTCCACTGTTTAGCTTTTTCTACGTACGTTTGGAGATTTTCCAAGTGAACTGCATATGTACCCTGAACTTGATTTACAACCAGCTGTGAGTCATTGTAGACGCTAAGGGCTGTGATGTTTACGTTGTGGGCCCATATCATTCCCAGGAGCAGTGCTTCGTACTCTATTTGGCTATTTGAGAGATCCCTATCTAGTTTTGCTGCCCGCATCTCGGTATATTATTTATTCGGGGAAATCAAAACTACTCCAATACCTACTCCACTGGCGTTAATTGCCCCGTCCACCCATAATTCCCATTGGTCCATCAATCGTTCACAATCCGTTGAGTTGGTGAATGAACCTTCCGCGAGAAAATTGACTAGGGCTTGAGCCTTGATAGCGGTGCGTGGTTTGAAAGTGACGTCCTATCCGCACAGCTTGATGGACCACCGGTAACATTCTGCTTGACTGATCTAATTTGTGAAAACATTGTCTCAGTGGGGCGTCGGTGTAGACGACAATCAGATGAGATTTGAAGTAGGGCCTAAGCTTCCGAGATGATATTACCAATGCGTATGCTAGTTTTTTCGACATTGGAGTATCGAGATTCGGCACTGTTTAGGGCTTTGTTTACGAACTACATGGGGTGTTGCTTTGATCCCTCCTCTTTGACTAATACCAAGGCTACCATTAGGTAAAAAAAGGAGAGATATAGGAATAGCATTTCCCCCGTGGCCGGGGATCGCAACAAGGGGAGTTGCCAGAGGTGGGCCCTGAGGTTTCTCCAGACCTTGCTACACTCCGATGTCCATTTGAACCCGTTCTTCGAATCCTTGAGCATTTTAAAGAATGGGAGGCATCTCTCCACTAATTTTGAGACGAAACGTCTGAGGGCGGCGATGCATCCATTTAAGCGTTGGACGTCTTTAACACATCGGAGCTCAGTAAGTCTGCCTATGGCTTCTAATTTCTCTAAGTTTGCTTCGATTCCTCGTTCCGATGTGATGAAACCAAGGAACTTTTCGGATTTTACTCCGAATGTACACTTCGTGGGATTCAACTTCAGGTTGAATTTGGCCAGGTTGGAGAATCTTTCTTCTAGATAGTCTAGATGCGACATTCAGCGCTTAGTTTTGACTACCGTGTCATCTACATAGGCTTCTATGTTCCTTCCCATTTGATCCTGAAGGATGTGGTTCATGATTCGCTGGTATGTGGCCCCTACATTCTTAAGGCCAAAGGGCATTACATTATAACAGTATATGGCCCCTGCAGCCTAGAACGAAGTGTGTACCTAATCACTAGGCTTCATTTTTATCAGATGGTATCCCGAGAAAGCGTCCATGAAGCTTAAGAGCTCGTACCCAGAGGTTGAATCAACGAGGGCGCCGATCTGGGGTAGCGAGTAGCATCCTACGGACAAGCTTTGTTGAGGTCGGTGTAGTCGACACACATCCTCCATTTTCCATTGGCTTTTTGACCATCACCACATTAGCCAACCACGTGGGATATTTAATTTCGCGGATGAAGCTGGACTTCAGCAACTTTTCTACCTCCTCCTTCATGCCCCGTGTTTTATCATCTCTGAACTGCCTAGGTTTCTGTCTCACCGGGGGGCACCCTGGGCTTATGCTGAGAGCGTGCTCCGCTATCAAGGTGTCAATGCTAGGCATGTCCTCCGTGAGCCAGGCGAAGCTGTCATGGTGACTCTTGAGGAAGTTGACGATCTCTTGCCGGTGAGTGTTTGGAATATCTCTACCAATTTTGATGGGTTGTTGAGGATACTTGGGGTTGATAATCTCCTCATCGGACCCCTGAATTGCAGATACCTCGATAACTAGATCATAAATCTGTCTTTCGAGAATCTTTTGAATTCTTTGCTCATTGTAACAAGTCACATAATTGACGGTGCCAGTTTCACCTAGTCCTTCCCATTTCCTTTTGATTTTCATAATTTGTCCCAAAAGGTTCCACGGATTGCTTTTGACAAATCCTACACCCCGTGAAGCATTGAATTTTACTTGCTGATGCAAAGTGGAAATCACAAGGTTAAAGGCTGTGTGAAAAGGGGTGCCTAGTATCGCATTGTATGGCGAGTCTAGGTCTACTACGTAAAACATAACCTCCTCTATCCGTAGCTGCTCCCCCTCTCCGAGAGTTACTTGTACTCGCACGGTGCCTTTGACTGGCACCTTATGGGTGGAGAATTCTTCGAGGACCATTCCGCTAGGCTTGAGGTGGTCATCTTTTAGACCCATCTCTTTGAAGCACCGGAGGTACATTATATTCTTCGTGGCTCCAGTATCGACCAGAATCCTCCTTATGGTGAATTTGTCGATACCCTCTCTGGTCATTCGCACCTCAAGGACGATGGGAGTGGTTTTTGCCTCAACGTTGTGCTCCAGCTGGTCATTTGAAAAAGAAATGACCTCGTGCTATATGAACTCGTACTCGGGGACAAGGTACGACTTTGTGAGGTTATAAATCTTCCTTATGATTTTTCTGACGGAGGAGATCTCGGGGTTAATCATGTTGATTTCTCTTTCTCCTTTGTCCTTTTGTTGTTGAGCATCGGCAACATATTCTTTTAGGCACCCTTCTCAGATGAGTCGCTCTATGGCCCTTTTTAACGGAAGCAGTCCTCCATGGTATGTCCGTAATCACGGTGAAACCCGCAAAATTTAGTTTTATCACTGGTGGGATAGGACTGTGGCTTCATCGGAGCGGGATCCCGGACTCCGTATTTATCCTTTATAACTGCCACGAGACTTTCTTTCAAGACGTTTAACGGTGTGAACGTCTCGGGCTTCTTAAATTGGCTTTTGTCCTTTCTTTCTGAGAAGTTTGAGAGATTTTTTTGAAACTCGGGCGGTTTATCTTTTCTCCCGGCAAAGTCCGACGTGCTGCTTTCAGCCAACGCGACTTTCCGAGCGACACTGAACATTTCGCCTATGGTTTTTGGTCTCCTAAACTGGAGTTCTGTATAGAGCATTTTGGATCGAAAACCTCCTTCAAAGCATGTGATGACTGTATCCTGGCTGATCCCTTCTATGGCGTCATAGGTCTTTTTGAATCGTTCCAAGAACGACAATAAAGTCTCGTCGTCTCGTTATTTGATATTTGCCAGGTCTTCCCTCGTTTTGGGGATTGTCCCTGCCGTGCTGAATTTATCTAAAAAGATTTTTTCCAAGGTATGCTAGGAGTCTATCGTGCTTGAATTTAGAGAGGTGAACCATGTTAACGCCTTGTCAGACAAGGTGCTCGGGAATGCCTTGCACAACACTGCTTCGTCATTTGTGACTAGGGTCATAGCTGTCTGGTAACGGCATATGTGCTCATGGGGTCGAGTTTGACCGGAGTAAAAGATGAACTTCGGTAGCAGGAGGAACGGGTCAGGTGTTATGCTCTGGATCCATTTGGTAAATGGGCCTAGCTCGATTGCTCTCATCCTTTGGACTTTTGTCGAGCTTTTGGCTTTCTCAGTGCTACGCTCGACGTACCATTTCCTCTCGGCTAGCTTCGAAGTAGGCTTGAAAGTGTGGTGACTTTCTCCCATTTCACTGGCCGCCGGGTACTATTTTCTGCTTGCTCGTGCTCCTCGCTTCTCGGTCTTTTTGGTCGCTGTGGTTTGTTTGCTGACCACAGTGCGTGATTTCAGCGGCGGTGCATCTGAGCGGGCTCTCCCTCCATTAGGGAACATCGGAGGGTTTAGGCTCTCTTTGATGTACTCCGCCTGGAGTTGCGTCCACTGTTTCGCGAGGTCCCGATCTTTTTGGAGTTTTTCGACTCTCCTTTCTAGCTCTTCCAACTCTTTTGCACGTCCATCGTCTATAGCTCGCCTTTCACTCAGCTGGTCGCAGAGGTCGGGTACCCTATGGGGAGAGCCATTGGGTCCCAAGCGCTCTAAAGCAGACCGTCACTGAGGGTTAGCCGGAACAAACGAATGTGCTGCTCGGTGAGTCTCGTGGAGGGACGTAGGAATTATCATGTCGGGGTGATGTTCGCGATCACTCGATTGTCGTGACATTGTATCTTTTGGGGAAAGACCAAAGTAACGAATAAAAACTTTCGTTCCCGGTAAAGGAATCAAACTGATTCGTCAAAAATTGGTTAGGATGTTTTGAGGGTAAAAATGTAAATGTGACTCCAAAATCCCTGAGAATCCGAAGTATATGTAACCTGCAAAACAGAGGAAGTTCGATGGGGACGTGGATCCCCGTGAACTCTCCGACGATCAAGTCAGTTTGGTATTGAATTAGTAATTGTTTTGGATATCTCGGCTTGAATGTCCTACATTTTATCCCTTTCCTTCCTTTTATAGCCTTCCTATCTGGGTTTTCTATTGTTGCCGTTAGGAGAGTGCCGTTGTGGGAAATGGTCTTTGGTTGTGGGAGAGTGGGAATCTACGATTAGAATGAATGGAGTCGTGTGCTCCGCTTATTATGTTTGCGATTTGACTTTTGAGTCAAATCGCGAAGTAGCGGGCGCTATGCGGTTTATTTTGCTATGTAAATGACGGTGTTGCCCTTGGCAGGTGTATTTCCCTTTCAATATATATAATTGTTTTTATTATTATTTCCTTCAAATGTGCTAGAAAAAAATTATTGTGTTTTTATAGAGTTGATCAGAAATATTGTTTTTTTTTTTGCCGATACTCTCAATAACTGGACATGAAATAAAGGAAATTGTCATATATATATATATATATATATATTAAATAAATAATTTTAATTTAAAAGTTCTTGAGTTTTGAAGAAATTTTTTTATTTAAATTGAATGATCAAGAATTGGATTGTAGAAGTGTCATTCGCATCTCTATAACCTTTTCATGAGAATTTAAAGATAAAAAAAACAGTTAAAGTGTTTATTTTAGAATTGGATTGAGTTTATTTTGTTTAATGAAAGGCAAAAATTTCTTTATCCAAAACAGTTTAAAGAATTAACTAATGGAAAAAACTATAACCTAACGATAAATAATTAACCAAGAAACATGTAGTAAGACTTTTTAAAATTTGGAGGATACTCGTGAAGAAAATTTACTTGTGTTAAACCTGAATTTTAAAATCTAAGAGTGCATCTATGATATTTACACATAAAATATTATTATTATTATATATATATATATATATATATATATTTTTCAATTGAAACATACTCTTCTACCATTAGGTCTGATTAGTCCCTTAAAAAAAACTCTGATCACATAATTTACACGAGTCAAGATTAAAACTTTTTATCTAACTTAAGCTAAAATAATTTCTTATCAACTCATATGCATCTTGGATTAATATTTTTTTATATATATTTTTCTTTTAAAAAAATTCTACAATTAAATTGTAGCTTAAATATACAAAGAAAAGAAAATTATAAATGGTATATGTACCATACCCCCATACATAAAACATATCTCCACAACACAAAATATCCCAAACAACCCGTATACAAAAATCTCATCAATATACCAGCCAAAAATCTAAAATATTAAAGAACGGCCCATAACACAAAAGACTCACATATTGTAGATAATAGTAAATAAATACCTCCCTCAGAGAAAGCGCCAAGGCATCTAAGACAATCATCACACACGCACACAAAAGGGCAAAAAGAGAGAACGCCAAAAGGAAGGGAACATTGCCAAGAACGAGAAGATTGAAGAAAACCCTTCAAGAAAAGAAGGATCCCGCGAGAGAAGAAGAAGAACGGAAAGGGATTTAGAGCAATTAGGATCAGGCCACATCATATTGGCGCCCACCGTGCTTTTTCGTACGAATGGATCGACGAAAAAGACCATGACAACCCACGGCCATGATTCTAAAAACCCTAATACCCCTCCAGAAATTCCTACCACATCCCTGGGCATCCCTCTTCCTGTTCCCGCCAGTACCCATCAACCTCTGGCAACCGCTTCTGCAGTCGCCAACGCCAACTAGCGTCAACCCTCCTCGTCTGCACACCCACCAAGAGACGCCCAAATCCAGTCCACATCGCGCCGCGATGACAAGAAGCCCACCCGTCGTTCACATTCCCTATCCATTCGGCAAGATCAACCAAATGTCAATGTACCATATGACGACATTATGCTGAACTTAAGAAACATTGCCAATTACATGCGACAGAAAAGACCAAGATCAGATGCAGAATTAACAAACGACGCCACATCCCCCTTCCCCGAAGCTACCGGATCCTCAACCAACGTTCCGGTACCCCCGAAACGTCACCGAAAGTCTTCTCCACCGAAACACCTCAACCACCCCACCACGAAACCTTCCAGACAAGCCAAACAATAGGACCATAAACTCGTATGCCCCGATATAGACACACACTAACAACCACGCCCACACCCTAAAAATATACAGTCCCGCTAGCCCCACCCGTTCCCCCACAACAACACCCGTTTCCCTATACGCCTCCGGATAATATAGCACACCCCATATCATACCAACACCCTCCACCACAACCACAAGTCCCAACGCCCACCTGGTACATCCTAACACAAAACCCCAGAACCCAAGAATTCCCCCAACCCCACCAAAATAACCAACAACCATTGTCCCATCCCCCAATCAATACATTACCCCCAGCGTCATCCACCCCCCCAACACAGACACTGATACCCCAGCCACCTCTGGGTACTCAAGCACAAACCATGATATACTAACACCCTTTACAACAACCGTAAGCGCCAACACAAACATGGTACCTCCCCCGCAAATCCCTTGAACTCCAGCCCTCCATCAACCTCACCACCACGACCAACCTACAGCTGGACCCACACCCACTGCCATACACTCCCAAACGCCATGCGACCAGATTCAACTTGAAACCCCTCCACTAAAACTAAATGACGACATCCTCCCTTGGAACACACTTGACAAAAACCCTCTAGCACCGGATTATGCCAAGGGTCCATTACCACCAACGTTCTAGATTCCCACATTCACCCAATACACTAGAGACTTCGATCCCGAAACCCACCTCCGGTAATTCACCACAACAATGGTCATGCACGGTGCATACAATTTCTTGTTATGCCGGTGTTTTCTGATGACACTCGCCGACCAGGCACAAGCTTGGTTCGGTAACTTACCCGCAGGATCCATCGCCTCTTTCCGACAACTCGACAACAGTTTTCTACAACACTTCGAAGCATTCCGAACAGACAGAAAAACACACCTTGAACTCCTTTAGTGACTTCAAGTATACAGTTTTCCATAGTATACAAGTCACTTAGTGTTCTCAGGTTTTAGTATAGGTTTATTTATATTCTTAGATAGTGTCTCGTGTTCTTTGTTTCTGAGAGTCTGTCTCAGATCCTAGGATACGACTAGATAGGTTCATTTTTTGTATTCATAGAATACCCGAGGTTTTGTTAGGAGATCCGAAGAGGGCACTAGGCATTCAAAGAGTCAGTCAACAGGGTTGTGCTTAAGCTGGGTATTAAGGTAATGTACCGCTACTAGGCTGAGGAAGCGTCCTCCGCAAGTTCTGTCAAGCAGAGTCGGGTCGAGCAGTCCAACATATACAAGCAGTTGCTCCATCAGCGGACTGCGTAAAGGGTGAATACTTTATGGCATCGGTCCCCTTGTCCCTCTCTTTATATGTTTGTACTGTGTTCGTCCAAACATTGATTATGAATATTGAATTATGATTTTATGAATATGTGTTATGCATGTTGAAGTACTTTATGATTATTCGGAAATGGTCACCAGCTTAACTTTCATTATGTCTGCATGTCTAATGTAGTTTCTTTTAAACTAAATGTAGGGTTATAGATAACTCCTAACCATGGTCTAATCATAACCTGTTTAGTTTAACATGCATTAATTTAGGACTTTCCCGTCGGAAAGCATTAATGTCTGGCATATTAGATGAAATAACCTATAGATCACCATGTTTGTTAGAGTAGTCTAAGTAGGCTGAGTTTGTGTGTTTATGCCGGCGTTAGGGCGAGCGGCATGATCTCCTAAGTGACACAGGACTTTCATGGATGCCTTTAGCTCGAATCGTGAGTAGGGCCGTCATTAAGGTAGGGCGGTTTATCAGGTAACTCGGATGTGGTCCACCTTTAGACTTAGTACATAATTGCAATCAAGGCCAAGATATATCTAAAATACTCTAAGATAGGTCAATCAACATGTAGGAACAGTATGACATAGAATCAGAACATTATCTATAAAACACTCTTAGGCTTAAATAGACTTAAACCTAGTGGAGAATGAATCAACCTCTCATCAAAGATTTTGATGAATGATTGCATAACTGGATCATAAGATAAGAATTAGGGTAAGATGATAGTTACTACTAAGCCGTTACTACTTCCCTGGGAGTACGATATTTGATTTAATTAAAATCGTAGATACTTTCCAATAGACTAGCTACACGATAGGTACACTACCTTAGGCTTTGATTGATTAAGTGACAGTATAGAGAATAAATGTGACAATTAGTCAGGCTAAGTCCTTAATTACTCATAATCGACATATGTAAATAAAAGCCTATCTTTTAGCATACCAATCGAAACGCATCAGATTTTTGGCACCGTTGCCAGGGAAATATCATAATGAATTTAGGATTCCTCATCAAAATTCTAGAAACTTATGATAGGTAACGGTAGTAATCTATATCTTAGACCCAACACTTATTTTATGCTAGTTAGACAATTAGTTTCCGAAATATAGGGTTATCACAACTAATTAATTTTAGACATTATCTGAAATGAAGACATTTAGGATAATCAAATTTTGGAAAATTGTTCTAAAACCATATTGAGGAAATTTATCTGCTTTCAAAAAAATTTTAAAATTCAAAAATATTTTTTTCTTGTTTTTCTTATTTATCCGTATTTTGTTTATTCTTTCTGTTTTTGCTATTTGTTATTTTATCCTAACTAGACTTTACACTCATAGATGAAGAGAACAAGAGCAGCTACAAACCAAGCAAAGAAAGAAGACGAAACCAGAAGGACCATCTAGGCCTGAACCAGAAATACCACGGGAGAACCTTCCTCCACAACCTATAGAAATAAACTCAAGCCTAGACACCAGTGATTTATTGAGAAGATTACTGAATACCCGTGAGCCCAGTCCTACGGAAGAAGATCCTTCTGAAGAAACCTTTCCTCCAAGAGAAGAACCTTAAAGATCTCCAGTTCACACTCTTGCCTAGAGAGTTCCTAGAAATCCACCACCCCTTGACCAAACCCAAAACTCACCAACATCTCCTGAGTATACTCCAATTCCTAACGAGCATACCCCTTCATCCGGGGGAAGTACTAACGGTTCTCAGTCAGTTTTGTTCATGTAGATAGACACTTTGACTCATAGGATTTACCAAATGGATCAAGCAATCGCAAGCAGACTGTATCATTCAGAACAGGGCATTCTGAATATCACAACCAATATGGACCAACTCAGGGCCACAGTAAGCCTCCAAAAAAGCCAAGGTGCACAGATACTACGGGAGTTAGCTGACATACGAAGTGAGCAGGTCAGGCAAAGGGAGGAGATGAGAGCTATGCGAGTAGAGATGGGAGAAATTAGAAATAAAGGCCATTGAAAAAGGGAAGATTCTTTTTTACTTTTCAGCAAATAAATTGTTTGAACTAAAATTAAATAACTGACCCCTACTTTTTATTTTCAAACTTTTTAAAGGGTCGCTTATTTTATTCAGTAATTTTTCTTCAGATATTTTTTTCAAAATTCTTTATGGAAAACAAATGTGTTAAAAATACAGTTTATTTTTCATTAATTAAATTGTATAAATTTAGTCTTTTGTTTTTCTATAATTCTTGCTGAATAGAGGTTAGGATAAGATTAGGGTAGTAATGATTTTTGAAAAAGAGATTGAGAATTTTTGCAAAGAGTTTTTAACAGCTTCTGAATATTATGATTGTTTTTTGTGTATTAAGATTTGCATGGAATTATGAAAAAAAATCAGGAAGTGGCACGCATCCTGAGGCAGCCCGAGACGGGCATCCTACCTCCGGGATAGGCGTCCCGAAGGTCGCCCCCTTCTACAAAAATGTCATTTTTTCCCATTTCCTCCCAAATCAATCACCAAAAATCATCTCTCTACAAAATTCTCTCCACCTTCTCTACAAATCTTTGGCAACCTCTTGAAATTTCAAAATCGAATTCCCCTCCAAAATTTGAACTTTTGAATTTCCTTCCAAAATTCGAATTTCCCTCCAAAATTCGAATTTCCCGCCAAAAACTCAAAATCCTTCCCTAACCAAAATCCATCCTTCTGAATTTGAATTTACCTCCAGAATTTGAATTCGAATCTTCTTTCCTGCCTAAATTCTCAAATTCTCTCAAACACTCTCAACCAAATGGCTCCCAAACGCGCTCGTATTACTTCTTCCATGACCGTCACATCTGTGGCACATCCTTTTATGCTTTTTCCTTCCATTCCAGCATATCAGGAGAGATGTCATGGACATATCGGACGTAGCGTACTGGTTGGCAGAACGCTTGATTGGGCAGCAGTCCAGACACTGGGAGTTGAGCAGGAGATTCGACGCATACTCGACGTACTACCTTACAGTCGAGTCTTCATCGTCACTGAGCCGACCTACATTGAGCTGGTATGTGAGTTCTACGCTTCATTTACATTCCAGTAGGAGCACATCACATTCTGTCTAGGCGGAATGGATCGGTCGATGAGCATGGCCGAGTTCGGCATAGCCTTGGGTATCTGGTAGAGGGACGAGCTGGATACGCCTGCCTACACCACAGCAGTTCGAGACTTCACTTCTGTAGACGCTCCACCACTTGGGCTCAGATCTGTACGACGGGTACTCCCTACCAACATGGCTTCGCGAAAGCCACAGGTATTCATCCTGCTCTTCGCTATTTACATGCCATTATAGCACATACTCTATAAGGACGTCGGGCGTCCCCCGGGAATGTCACCCAAATGGAGATATTCCTCCTGGCCAACATGCATATGGGTTCTACAGTAGAGATGGCTCGACTCATTACCGTCATCATGCGGGGTTTCGCTACGGACACTCAGAAACAGTGTTTGGGGCTCGGGCCGTTCATCACCAGGATAGCCCACTACTTGGAGTTAGACATCGAGGGCTCAGAGCTGACCCAGGTTGCCCCGACCACCATTCCTATGGACCTTACCATTTTATGGAACATGGGGATGGTTGTACGGGATGCAACTGGACTCTACTCCATCCACACGGAGCAACAGGGACACGCATCAGCACCGGGATCGGTCCCAGCATATATACCTCCGACTGAGACATTCGTCCCACGCACCGCCTTTGAGCGACATATGTCGCAAGGATTGGCGAAACTCACATCCCAACATAGCCTGGATATGGAAAACATCGAGAGGCGGATGTCGATGATGGAAGATAGAATCACTGATATGCATAAATCATATCACATTTTTAGCATGTTTTAGGCATAATTTAGGGAGAAATTGATGGTAATTCGTTCTAAATTGTTTGTTATTAACTCAATTTTACAGTTTTTGTGATTTTGGAAGTGTTAGGAGAAAAGTAGAAGAAAATGGCAAATTTCGGGGCAAAAATGTGATTTTCAGAAGTTCGGAAGTTGGGATGGGCGTCCAGAAGTCAGGATGGGCGTCATGACCTGGTCAACAAGCCAGGACGGGCGTCCAGGACTCGGGACGGCAGTCCTAACCTGGGCAATAGGCCAGGACGGGCATCCCAAGCCCAGTTCAGAATCCCACATCGAAATTTTGAGAAAAAATCACCCAGCTCCGCTACTATAAGTACCCCATGCATTCCTCAGTTGAATTGATTCCTCTCCACTCGATCTGAGTCATTTAGTGACTTCAAGTATACAGTTTTCCATCGTATATAAGTCACTTAGTGACTCAGGTTTTAGTATAAGTTTATTTATATTCTTAGATAGTGTCTGGTGTTCTTTGTTTCTGAGAGTTAGTCTCAGATCCTAGGATACGACTAGATAGGTTCATTTCTGGTATTCATAGAATACACAGGGTTTCGTTAGGAGATCCTAAGAGGGCTCTAGGCGTTCGAAGAGTCAGTCATTAGGGCTGTGCTTAAGCTGGGTATTAAGGTAAAGTCCAACTACTAGGCTGAGGAAGCGTCCTCCGAAGGTTCTGTCGAGCAGAGTCGGGTCGAACAGTCCAACATATACAAGCAGTTGCTCCATCTGCGAGACTAAGTAAAGGGTGAATACTTTATGGCATCAGTCCCCCTGTCCCTCTCTTTATATGCTTGTACTGTGTTCGTCCAAACATTTATTATGTCTATTGGATTATGATTTTATGAATATTTGTTATACATGTTGAAGTACTTTATGATTTTCCGGAAATGGCCACCAGCTTAACTTTCATTATGTCTGCATGTCTAATGTAGTTTCTTTTAAACTAAATGTAGGGTTATAGACAATTCCTAACCATGTCTAATCATAACCTGTTTAGTTTAACATGCATTAATTTAGGACTTCCCCGTCGGGATGCATTAATGTCTGCCATATTAGATGAAATAACTTATAGATCACCATGTTTGTTAGAGTAGTCTAAGTAGGCTGAGTTTGTGTGTTTATGCCGGCGTTAGGGCTAGCGGCATGATCCCCTAAGTGACATAGGGCTTTCATGGATGCCTTTAGCTCGAACCGTGAGTAGGGCCGTCATTAAGGTAGGGCGGTTTATCAGGTAACTCAGATGTGGTACACCTTTAGACACAGTACATAGTTGTAATCTAGGCCAAGATATATCTAAAATACTTGAAGATAGGTCAATCAACATGTAGGAACAGTATAACATAGATGATGTTGCCCCGACTGATATGCTAAATAGGTGTTGTTTTACCCTATGTTGATTATGAGTAATTAAGGACTTAGATTGACTAATTGTCACTTAATCAGCCAGAACCTAAGGCAGAGTACCTATCGTGTAGCTAGTCTGTTAGAAAGTATCTACGATTTTATTAAATTAAATATCGTACTCCCAGGGAAGTGGTAACGGCTTAGTAGTAACTAGCCTTTTACCCTAACTCTTATCTTATGATCCAGTTATGCAATCGTCATCAATAACTTTGATGAGAGGGTGATTCATTCTCGACTAGGTTTAAGTCTATTTAAGCCTAAAAGTGTTTTATAGATAAATTCCTGATTCTATGTTATACTCTTCCTACATGTTGATTGACCTATCTTCGAGTATTTTAGACATGTCTTGGCCTGGATTGCAACTATGTTCTGAGTCTAAAGGTGTACCACATCTGAGTCACCTAATAAACCGCCCTACCTTAATGACGTCCCTACTCACGGTTTGAGCAAAAGGCATCCATGAAAGCCCTATGTCACTTCGGGGATCATGCCGCTCGCCCTAACGCCGGCATAAACACACAACTCAACCTACTTAGACTACTCTAACAAACATGGTGTTCTGTAGGTTATTTTATCTAATATGGCAGACACCAATGAGTCCTAAATTGATGCTTGTTAAACTAAAAAGGTTATAATTAGACCGTGGTTAGGAATTGTCTATAACCCTAAATTTAGTTTAAAAGAAACTACATTAGATATGCAGACATAATGAATATTAAGCAGGTGACCATTTCCGGAAAATCATAAGAACTTCAACATGCATAACAAATACCCATAAAAATCATAATCCAATATACATAATCAATATTTAGACGAACACAATACAAACATATAAAGAAAGGGACAGGGGGACTGATGCCATAAAGAATTCACCCTATACTTAGTCTCACCGATGGAGCAACTGCTTGTATATGTTGTACTGCTCGACCCGACTCTGCTCGACAAAACCTTCGGAGGACGCTTCCTCAGCCTAGTAGCTGGACTTTACCTTAATACCCAACTTATAACCAGCCCTGTAGACTGACTATTCAAACGCCTAGAGCCCTCTTAGGATCTCCTAACGAAATCCTGGGTATTCTATGAATACCAGAAATGAACGTATCTATCGTAGCCAAGGATCTGAGACTAATTCTCAGAAACAAAGGAAACGAGACACTATCTAGAAATAAAAGAAACTTCTATTGAACCCGAGTCTCTAAGTGACTTATATACTCGAGAAAAATGTACACTTGAAGTCACTAAATGACTCAGATTGAGTGGAGAGGAATGATTTTAACTGAGGAAGGCCTGGGGTATTTATAGCAGCTTTTTGGAGTGAATTTTTCCAAGAATTTCGATGTGGGACTGATGGGTTTCCGACCGATGTGCTAAATAGGTGTTATTTTACCCTATGTTGATTATGAATAATTAAGGACTGTGATTGACTAATTGTCACATTTAGTCTCTATGGTGTCACTTAATCAGCCAGAACCTAAGGCAGAGTACCTATCGTGTAGCTAGTCTGTTGAAAAGTATCTACGATTTTATTAAATAAATATCGTACTCCCAGGGAAGTGGCAACGACTTAGTAGTAACTAGCCTTTTATCCTAACTCCTATCTTATAATCCAGTTATGCAATCTTCATCAAATACTTTGATGAGAGGGTGATTCATTCTCCACTAGGTTTCAGTCTAATTAAACCTAGAAGTGTTTTATAGATGAGTCCTGATTCTATGTTATACTGTTCCTATATGTTGTTTGACCTATATTCGAGTATTTTAGATATATCTTAGCCTGGATTGCAACTATGTTCTGTGTCTAATGGCGTACCACATTCGAGGTCTCTAATAAACCGCCCTACCTTAATGACGGCCCTACTCACGGTTCGGGACGAAGGCATCCATGAAAGCCCTATGTCATTTCGGGGATCATACCGCTTGCCCTAGCCGCCGGCATAATCGGACTCAGCTCGGCCCCTACCTAGACTACTTTAACAGGCAGGGTGTTCAACATGTTATTTTATCTAGCATGGCAGACACCAATACTAATTGATGCCTGTTAAACTAAACAGGTTATGATTAGACCGTGGTTAGGAATTGTCTATAACCCTACTTTAGTTTAAAAGAGCACATTAAACATGCAGACATAGTGAATATTTAGCAGGTGGCTATTTCCGGAAAAACATAATAACGTCAACATATAAAACAACTATTCATAAACATCGTAATCTCGTATTCATAATATGTATTTAGAACAAAACAATAACAACATATAAGAGAGGGACATGGGGACTGATGCCATAAAGAAATCACCCTTTACGTAGTCTCGCCGACGGAGCTACTGCTGTATATGTCGTATTGCTCGCTCTGACTCTGCTCACCAGAACCTTCGGAGGACGCTTCCTCAGCCTAGTAACTGGGCTTTACCTTAATACCCAGCTTAAGCCCAGCCCTGTGGACTGACTCTTCGAACGCCTAGAGCCATCTTAGGATCTCCTAACGAAATCCCGGGTATTCTATGAATACCAGAAATGAACCTATCTATAGAAACCTAAGATCTGAGACTATTTCTCAGAAACTAAAACAAAACACTAATAAGAAAGAAAACTGAGATCCGAGTCTCTGAGTGAGTTGTGTACTAGAGAATTGTACACTGGACACCACTAAATGACTCAGATCGAGTGGAGAGGAATGAATTCAACTACTGGAGGCCTGGGGTATTTATAGCAGCTTCCCGGAGTGAAAATTTCTGAAAAATTCAATGTGGGACAGCTTCTGGCGGCTCGGGACGCCCGTCCCGGATTGGGACGCTCGTCCTGGTCAGTTGACCAGGTCGGGACGCCCGTCCCATGTCCTGGACGCCCGTCCAGGTGCCTTGACTTGGTCGGGACGCCCGTCCCGACCCTTTGACCGAGTCAACATTTCCAAAAATTGCGTTTTTGCCCCAAAATTTGTTGTTTTCGTCTACTTTTCACCTAACACTTCCAAAATCATAAAAACTGTGAAATTAAGTGAATAACGAACAATCAAGATCAAATTACCCTCGATTTCACCCAAATTCATACATAAAAACATGCTGAAAAAGTGATACGATTTTCGCGTATCAGATAACCCCACACTTAGCTTTTTTCTTTTCCTCAAGCAAAGTCTACCTGAAGTTACTTAAATTCCTAGTCATGTTTTTATTCCAAAAATTCTTCAGACAAGTCTTAATACAGGTCTGTCTGGTTAGGTTGCTATGACAAGGTCTCAAATGTCTCTAGTAGCTTGTTATGATCAGGCAGAAAATAAATCAACAACTAGGTGGGACTTTTTTCTTAGTCACAGGGTCTTCCTGATGTGTAGTGTGTGTACTAGTCCAGAACAAATAGTCAACACAATGTACTCTTGTCTTAACTACTACCAGATAACACTTCGACCTATCGCTAGACATATTAACAACAGACAACTTTTTGAGTTCTGAGCTTTGGTGATCAGATTCTTAATGTTTTAGCATTTAGTTATTTTCTTTATAGATTCAGGGTATTTTGAGTCTGCTTAGAACACGTTAACTTCAACTACCCATGTAGCGAGTCCCACTCCGATGACTCCCAGATCTACACGACTTTAGGGCATCAGGCTTTAAATTCCCTGAAGGAGTGGTGCTCGAGTAGCGAAGGCCGCTGGCAAACTACCCTTATTTGATTAACTTCTTTTAATTTCTTTTCACTTCTAGCTCAGAGTCTCATCTAGTCATCCTAACTGCCAATATATCCACAACTGGTCTAATTTCATCTAGTTAAGTCTCGAACAGGTAATTGGTTGAGGTCTCTAATCCAAACAAAGTTGTGCTCAGTTATCAGGAATTCCCTATTCTTAATCAATTAGTCCAAGATAGCTATCAATTATCTCCTACTAACCATAACATACTACCTACATATCATAGACATAAGCAATTGTTTAACCAAGCATACTGCATTTAGACATCTGAAAGACGGAAAAATTTTGAAATTTTTTTGGAAGGGTGTGAAAGTACGTGAAAACAAGCAAAATCATGCGAAACATTTTGCACTCTGCTACAGTGCACCGTGCACTGCTACCCCACACTTAAGTCTGGCGCTGTCCTCAGTGTTCATGCATCTCTAATTACCCCACACTTATTTGAAAATAAGAAATAAAACAGAAAAGATTCTTACCCCCACACTTATTTGAAAATAAGAAGTAAAACAGAAAATAAAGGATTCTGTATGGGTAAGTAAGACATAAAATAAAATAATGCAAACAATTCTGTATGTCATATAAATCAAATTTGTACATAGATTCATACGTCATACAGCCCAGACATGTTAATACACATAGAACAAGAAAAAAAAACAAAAGAAAAAGAAAGAAAAGGAAAGAAGGAGAGAGAGACTAAGAACCCGGCGGATCATTGTCCAGTGGACCTAAGTCTGCTAAGTCAAACTCAAAGTTTTCCGCTACTCGGGAAGTCTGCTGATGTATCTCCTCAATCCTGCTGGTGTTCATGGCGATCCTATCATCTTTCATCGCCAACCGTCTGTCAATCCTGTCCTCCACCATCATCAGCCGTCTGTCAATCCTGTCCATATCTCGACTGTATCGGGCCGATAGTTCTGCCAATCCGTGCGACATGTGTCGTTCGAAGGCAGTACGTGGCACGAACGTCTCGGATGGAGGGATATGCGCTGGAAATGCTTCTGATGCTGATGCCTGTCCTATCTGCTCCGTGTGGATGGTGTCGCGGCCATTCGCATCCCGTACAACCATTCCCATGTTCCGTAGAATGGTAACGTCTGTGGGAATAGTAGTTGGGGTGACCACAGTAAGCTCCGAGCCCTCTATGTCCAACTCCAGGTAGCGGGCTAGCCTGGTGATGTATGGTCCGAGTCCCAGACACTGTTTCCTAGTGTCTGTAGCGAATCCTCGCATGACGACCGCTATGAGTCTAGCCATCTCTACTGTAGATCCCATGTGCATGTTGGCTAGAAGGAACGTCTCCATCCGGGTGACAGTTCCAGGCGCTGTCAGTCGTCCTGACAATGTGTGTGCAATGATAGCATGCAGGTAACAAAGAGTAGGATAAATACCTGTGGCTTTTGCAAAGCCATGCTGGTATGGGACACCCGTCATGCAGATCTGAGCCCAAGTAGTGGAGACGTCTGCAGACGTGAAGTCTCGAACTGTTGTGGTGTATGCGGGCGTATCCAGCTCATCTCTCTGCTAGATACCTAGGGCGATTCCGAACTCGGCCATGCTCATCGACCAATCTATTCCGCCTAAATGGAATGTGATCTGCTCCTAGTGGCAGGTAAAAGACGCATAGAACTCACATACCAACTCCAGGTATGTGGGCTCGGTGACGATGAATACTTGACTGTAGGGTGGCACGTCGAGTATGCGTCTAACTTCCGGCTCTACTCCTAGTGTCTGTACTGCTACCCAATCCAGCGTTCTGCCCGTCAGTATCGTACACCCGATGTACCCAGTGCATCTCTCTTGGTATGCTGTGCTGGAGGGAAACAACATAAAAGGATGTGCCACTGAGGTAACTGTCATGGTAGATGTGGTACGAGCACGTTTAGGAGCCATTTAAAACGTATGAGAGAGTGTAGGTGGGAAAGAAAGCTTTAAACTCAAATTCTGGAGGTGAATTTGAATTCAGAAGGATGAAATTAGGTTAGGGACGGATTTTGAATTTTTGGCCGGAAAATCGAATTTTGGAGGGAAATTCGAATTTTTAAACTTTGAGGAGTTTGCCTAAAATTTGTAGAGAGAGGCTAGAGAGAAATGTTTTTAGAGAGATGAATTTTTGGTTGTAGATTTGAGAGAAAATGAAAAAAATTGAATTTTTATAGAAGGGGCGGCCTTCGGGACGCCCGTCCCCGAGGAAGGACTCCCGTCCCGGGTTGCATCGGGACGCGTGCCAATTCCGGAAAATTTTTTTTTCTTCGTAATTCCCTGAAAATCTCAAGATACCAAAAATAATCATAATTCTTAACAAGGCTTCATGTTTATCCAATGAAATTCAGAAGTTGTTAAAAACTCTATGCAAAAATTCCTCAGTCTTTTTTCGAAAATTGTGACTACCCTAATTTTATCCTAACTTAAATTCAGCAAGAATTTCAGAAAAACAAAACTGAGTTTGTGCAATGTAATTAGTGGAAAATAAACTGTATTTTCAAAACTCTTGTTTTTCATAGAAATTCGAAATAAAAAGTCTGAAGAAAATTGTTGAATATAAAGGACCCTTTAAAAATGTTTGAAAAAAAGAGAAAAAAAAATAAGGGTCAATTATTCAAGTTTTAGTTCAAACGAATTATTTGTTGAAAGTAAAAGAATCTTCCCTTTTTAACGAATCCTATCTCTGATCTCCTGTAGTTCTGTTCGAATGCTTCGCATTTCTATGCGTATGGTTCTCATCTCATCCCTCTGCCTGTTCTGCTCACTGCGTAAATCAGCCATCTCTCGGAGTAGTTGTGCACCTTGGTTCTCCTGAAGATTGACCGTGGCTCTGAGTCGGTCTACGTTAGTTGTGATATTCAGACTGAGTTGGTCTAAATGACACAGTCTGCTGGCAATCCCTTGGTCCATCTCATAGACCCTTTGAGTTAGCGTGTCTATCTGCACGGACAACATTGAATAATAACCGTTAGTACTCCCCAGATGAAGGGGTGCGCTCGTTAGGTGTTGGGGTGTATGCAGGAGAGGTTGGTGAATTTTGGGTTTGGTCAGTAGGGGTGGATTTAGAGGAACTCTCTGGGCAGGAGGGTGAATTGGAGATCTCTGGGGTACTTCTCTAGGAGGGAAGGTATCCTCAGAAGGATCTTCTTCCGTGGGACTATGCTCACGGGTGTTCAGGAATCGTCTCACTAGTTCACTGGCATCAAGGCTTGAGTTTACTTCCACTGGTTGTGAAGGAAGAGTCCCTCGTGGTACTTCTGGTGCAGGCCTAGAGGGGCCCTCTGGTTTTGTCTTCTTCGGTCCTGGAGTGTCAGGGTTTTCTGTCTTCTTTGCCTGATTAGTAGATGCTCTTGTTCTCTTCATCTTTGAGTGCAAAGTCTGGTTAGAAATAACAAATAGCAAAAAGTAGGACAGTGAAACAAGAAAGCAAAATATATTTTTATGGATTTTGATTTATTTAGAAAGCAGGTAAATTTCCTTAATATGGTTTAGAATAATTTTCTAAAATTTGATTATCCTAAGTGTCTTAATTCCAGATATTATCTAAAATTAATTAGTTATGATAATCCTATATTTAGGAAAGTGATTGTCTAACTAGTATAAGATAAGTGTAAGTCAAAAGTCTAGGTTACTACCGCTACCTATCATAAGTTTCTAGAATTGTGGCCAATAATCCTAAATTCATTATGATATTTCCCCGGCAACGGCGCCAAAAATCTGATGGGTTTCCGACCGATGTGCTAAATAGGTGTTATTTTACCCTATGTTGATTATGAATAATTAAGGACTGTGATTGACTAATTGTCACATTTAGTCTCTATGGTGTCACTTAATCAGCCAGAACCTAAGGCAGAGTACCTATCGTGTAGCTAGTCTGTTGGAAAGTATCTACGATTTTATTAAATAAATATCGTACTCCCAGGGAAGTGGCAACGGCTTAGTAGTAACTAGCCTTTTATCCTAACTCCTATCTTATAATCCAGTTATGCAATCTTCATCAAATACTTTGATGAGAGGGTGATTCATTCTCCACTAGGTTTCAGTCTAATTAAACCTAGAAGTGTTTTATAGATGAGTCCTGATTCTATACTGTTCCTATATGTTGTTTGACCTATATTCGAGTATTTTAGATATATCTTAGCCTGGATTGCAACTATGTTCTGTGTCTAAAGGCGTACCACATCCGAGGTCTCTAATAAACCGCCCTACCTTAATGACGGCCCTACTCACGGTTCAGGACGAAGGCATCCATGAAAGCCCTATGTCACTTCGGGGATCATACCGCTTGCCCTAGCCGCCGGCATAATCGGACTCAGCTCGGCCCCTACCTAGACTACTTTAACAGGCATGGTATTCAACATGTTATTTTATCTAGCATGGCAGACACCAATACTAATTGATGCCTGTTAAACTAAACAGGTTATGATTAGACCATGGTTAGGAATTGTCTATAACCCTACTTTAGTTTAAAAGAGCACATTAAACATGCAGATATAGTGAATATTTAGCAGGTGGCTATTTCTGGAAAAACATAATAACGTCAACATATAAAACAACTATTCATAAACATCGTAATCTCGTATTCATAATATGTATTTAGAACAAAACAATAACAACATATAAGAGAGGGACATGGGGACTGATGCCATAAAGAAATCACCCTTTACGTAGTCTCGCCGACGGAGCGTACTGCTGTATATGTCATATTGCTCGCTCTGACTCTGCTCACCAGAACCTTCGGAGGACGCTTCCTCAGCCTAGTAACTGGGCTTTACCTTAATACCCAGCTTAAGCCCAGCCCTGTGGACTGACTCTTCGAACGCCTAGAGCCCTCTTAGGATCTCCTAACGAAATCCCGGGTATTCTATGAATACCAGAAATGAACCTATCTATAGAAACCTAAGATTTGAGACTATTTCTCAGAAACTAAAACAAAACACTAATAAGAAAGAAAACTGAGATCCGAGTCTCTGAGTGAGTTGTGTACTAGAGAATTGTACACTGGACACCACTAAATGACTCAGATCGAGTGGAGAGGAATGAATTCAACTGTTGGAGGCCTGGGGTATTTATAGCAGCTTCCCAGAGTGAAATTTCTGAAAAATTCGATGTGGGACAGCTTCTGGCGGCTCGGGACGCCCGTCCCGGGTCCTGGACGCCCGTCCAGGTGCCTTGACTTGGTCGGGACGCCCGTCCCGACACTTTGACCGAGTCAACATTTCCAAAAATTGCGTTTTTGCCCCAAAATTTGCTGTTTTCGTCTACTTTTCACCTGGCAATTCCAAAATCATAAAAACTGTGAAATTAAGTGAATAACGAACAATCAAGATCAAATTACACTCGATTTCACCCAAATTCATACATAAAAACATGCTAAAAAAGTGATACGATTTTTGCGTATCAGGGACTTTGACCAGGCATCCGGGACGCCCGTCCCGGCCTGTTGACCAGGTCAGGACGGCCGTCCTGAGTCCTGGACACCCGTCCTGGCCTGTTGACTAGGCCAGGACGCCCATCCTGATTCGGGACGCCCACCCCGACGTCTGAATTTATGAAAAATTGCGTTTTGCCCCGAAATTTGCCATTTTCATCTACTTTTCACCTGACACTTCCAAAATCACAAAACTGTGAAATTGAGTTAATAACAATCAATTAAGACCGATTTCCTATCAATTTCAACCTAAATTATGCCTAAAACATGCTAAAAAAGTGATATGATTTATGCATATTAGATAACCCCACACTTAGCTTTTTGCTTGTCCTCAAGCAAAGTCTACCTGAAGTTAGTGATTTTTAGATCATATGTGCAGTCACTTAAATTTTCTAGTTATGTTTTTATTCCAAAAAGTATTCAGACAATTCACAACACAGGTCTGACTAGTTAGGTTGCTATGTCAAGGTCTCAAATGTCTCTAGTAGATTATTATGATCAAGCAGGTTTAACAACTTAACAACTAGGTTGAACTCTTCTCTCAGTCACAAGGTCTTCCTGATGTGTAGTGTGTGTACTAGTCTAGACCAGATAGTGATACGCGAAAATCGTATCACCTTTTTAGCATGTTTTTATGTATGAATTTGGGTGAAATTGAAGGTAATTTGATCTTGATTGTTCATTATTTACTTAATTTCACAGTTTTTATGATTTTGGAAGTGTCAGGTGAAAAGTAGACGAAAACAGCAAATTTTGGGGCAAAAACGCAATTTTTTGAAATATTGACTTAGTCAACGGGTCAGGACGGGCGTCCCGACCTGGTCAACAGATCAGGACGGGCGTCCCAATCCGGGACGGGCGTCCCGAACCCCCAGATCCAGTCCCACATCGAATTTTTGCTGACAAATCACCCCGGGAAGCTGCTATAAATACCCCAGGCCTCCAGTAAAATAACACCTATTTAGCACGTCAACCGGAATCGCATCAGATTTTTGGCGCCGTTGCCGGGGAAATATCATAATGAATTTAGGATTATTGGCCACAATTCTAGAGACTTATGATAGGTAACGGTAGTAACCTAGACTTTTGAATCACACTTATCTTATATTAGTTAGACAATCACTTTCCTAAATATAGGATTATCATAACTAATTAATTTTAGATAATATCTGGAATTAAGACACTTAGGATAATCAAATTTTAGAAAATTATTCTAAAACCATATTGAGGAAATTTACCCGCTTTCTAAATAAAAATCAAAATCCATAAAAATATCTCTCTTGCTTTATTATTTCACTGTCCTACTTTTTGCTATTTGTTATTTCTAACCAGACTTTGCACTCAGAAATGAAGAGAACAAGAGCTACAACCAGGCAAAGAAAACCGAAAACCCTGACACTCCAGGACCGAAGAAGACAAAGCCAGAGGGCCCCTCTAGGCCTGCACCAGAAGTACCACGAGGGACTCTTCCTTCACAACCAGTGGAAGTAAACTCAAGCCCTGATGCCAGTGAACTAGTGAGACGATTCCTGAACACCCGTGAGCATAGTCCCAAAGAAGAAGTTCCTTCTGAGGATACCTTCCCTCCTAGAGAAGAACCCCAGAGATCTCCAATTCACCCTCCTGCCCAGAGAGTTCCTATAAATCCACCCCCTACTGACCAAACCCAAAATTCACCAACCTCTCCTGCATACACCCCAACACCTAACGAGCGCACCCCTTCATCTGCGGGGAGTACTAACGGTTATTATTCAATGTTGTCCGTGCAGATAGACACGCTAACTCAAAGGGTCTATGAGATGGACCAAGGGATTGCCAGCAGACTGTGTCATTTAGACCAACTCAGTCTGAATATCACAACTAACGTAGACCGACTCAGAGCCACGGTCAATCTTCTGGAGAACCAAGGTGCACGACTACTCCGAGAGATGGATGATTTACGCAGTGAGCAGAATAGGCAGAGGGATGAGATGAGAACCATACGCATAGAAATGCGAAGCATTCGAACAGAACTACAGGAGATCAGAGATAGGATTCGTTAAAAAGGGAAGATTCTTTTACTTTCAACAAATAATTCGTTTGAACTAAAACTTGAATAATTGACCCTTATTTTTTTTTCTCTTTTTTTCAAACATTTTTAAAGGGTCCTTTATATTCAACAATTTTCTTCAGACATTTTATTTCGAATTTCTATGAAAAACAAGAGTTTTGCAAATACAGTTTATTTTCCACTAATTACATTGCACAAACTCAGTTTTTGTTTTTCTGAAATTCTTGCTGAATTTAAGTTGGGATAAAATTAGGGTAGTCACAATTTTCGAAAAGAGACTGAGGAATTTTTGCATAGAGTTTTTAACAACTTCTGAATTTCATTGGATAAACATGAAGCCTTGTTAAGAATTATGATTATTTTTGGTATCTTGAGATTTTCAGGGAATTACGAAAAAAAATTTTTTTTTTTCGAAATTGGCACGCGTCACGAAGCAACCCGGGACGGCCGTCCCGATTCTGGACGGGCGTCCCGAAGGCCGCCCCTTCTATAAAAGCTCAATTTTTTTCATTTTCTCTCAAATCTACAACAAAAAATTCATCTCTCTAAATATTTCTCTCTACTTTCTCTCTACAAATTTTTGGCAAACTCTTCAAAGTTTAAAAATTCGAATTTCCCTCCAAAATTTGAATTTTAAACTTCACCCAAAAATTCGAATTTCCCTCCAAAATTCGATTTTCCCGCCAAAAATTCAAAATCCTTCCCTAACCTATTTCATCCTTCTGAATTCAAATTCACCTCCAGAATTTGAGTTTAAAGCTTTCTTTCCCACCTAAACTCTCTCGTACATTTTAAATGGCTCCCAAACGTGCTCGTACCACATCTACCATGACAGTTACCTCAGTGGCACATCCTTTTATGCTGTTTCCCTCCAGCACAGCATACCAAGAAAGATGCACTGGGTACATCGGGCGTACGATACTGACGGGCAGAACGTTGGATTGGGCAGCAGTACAGACGCTGGGAGTAGAGCCGGAAGTCAGATGCATACTCGACGTGTCACCTTACAATCGAGTATTCATCGTCACAGAGCCCACATACCTGGAGCTGGTATGTGAGTTCTATGCGTCTTTTACCTGCCACTAGGAGCAGATCACATTCCATTTAGGCGGAATAGATTGGTCGATGAGCATGGCCGAGTTCGGAATCGCCCTAGGTATCTAGCAGAGAGATGAGCTGGATACGCCAGCATACACCACAGCAGTTCGAGACTTCACGTCTGCAGACGTCTCCACTGCTTGGGCTCAGATATGCATGACGGGTGTCCCATACCAGCATGGCTTTGCAAAAGCCACAGGTATTTATCCTACTCTTCGTTACCTGCACGCTATCATTGCACACACATTGTCAAGACGACTGACAGCGCCCGGAACTGTCACCCGGATGGAGACATTCCTTCTAGCCAACATGCACATGGGATCTACAGTAGAGATGGCTAGACTCATAGCGGTCGTCATGCGAGGATTCGCTACAGACACCAGGAAACAGTGTCTGGGGCTCGGACCATACATCACCAGGCTAGCCCGCTACCTAGAGTTGGACATAGAGGGCTCGGAGCTTACTCTGGTCGCCTCGACCACCATTCCCACAGATGTTACCATTCTACGGAACATGGGAATGGTTGTCCGGGATGCGAATGGCCGCGACACCATCCACACGGAGCAGACATGATAGGCATCGCCATCGGAAGCATTTCCAGCGCATATCCCTCCGTCCGAGATGTTCGTGCCACGTACTGCCTTCGAACGACACATGTCGCACGGATTGGCAGAACTATCGGCCCGATACAGTCGAGACATGGACAGGATTGACAGACGACTGACGATGATGGAGGACAGGATTGACAAACGGTTGGCGATGATAGATGACAGGATCGCCATGAACACCAGCAGGATTGAGGAGATACATCAGCAGACTTCCCGAGTGGCGGAAAACTTCGAGTTTGACTTAGCAAACTTAGGTCCACTGGACGACGATCCACCGGGTTCTTAGTCTCTCTCTCCCTCTTTCCTTTCCTTTCATTCCTTTTGCTTTTGTTTTTCTTGTTCTATGTGTATAAACATGTCTGGGCTGTATGACGTATGAATCTATGTACAAAATTGATTTATATGACATACAGAATTGTTTGCATTATTTTAATTTTTTTTATGTCTTACTTACCCATACAGAATCTTTTCTTTTATGTTTTACTTCTTATTTTCAAATAAGTGTGGGGTAAGAATCTTTTCTGTTTTATTTCTTATTTTCAAATAAGTGTGGGGTAGCTAGACATGCATGAACACTGAGGACAGTGCCAGACTTAAGTGTGGGGTAGCAGTGCACGGTGCACTGTAGCAGTTTGCAAAATGTTTTGCATACTTTTGCTTGTTTTTCCCGTATTTTCACACCATTCCAAAAAATTTTCAAAATTTTTCCGTCTTTCAGACTTCTAAATGCAGTATGCTTGGTTAAACAATTGCTTATGTCTATGATATGTAAGTAGTATGTTATGGTTAGTAAGAGATAATTGATAGCTATCTTGGACTAATTGATTAGGAATAGGGAATTCCTGATAACTGAGCACAATTTTGTCTGGATTAGAGACCTCAACCAATTACCTGTTCGAGACTTAACTAGATAAAATTAGACCAGTTGTGGATATATTAGCAGTTAGAATGACTAGATGAGACTCTGAGCTAGAAGTGAAAAGAAATTAAAGGAAGTTAATCAAATAAGGGTAGTTTGCCAGGGGCCTTCGCTATTCGAGCACCACTCCTTCGGGGAACTTAAAGCCTAATGCCCTAAGGTCGTGTAGATCTGGGAGTCATCGGAGTGGGACTCGCTACATGGGTAGTTGAATTTGACGTGTTCTAAGCAGACTCAAAATACCCTGAATCTATAAAGAAAATAACTAAATGCTAAAACATTAAAAATCTGATCACCAAAGCTCAGAACTCAAAATGTTGTATGCTGTTTATATGTCTAGCGATAGGTCGAAGTGTTATCTGGTAGTAGTTAAGACAAGAGTACATTGTGTTGACTATCTGGTCTGGACTAGTACACACACTACACATCAGGAAGACCCTGTGACTAAGAAAAAAGTTCAACCTAGTTGTTGATTTGTTTTCTGCCTAATCATAACAAGCTACTAAAAACATTTGAGACCTTGTCATAGCAACCTAACCAGTCAGACCTGTGTTAAGACTTGTCTAAAAAAATTTTGGAATAAAAACATGACTAGGAATTTAAGTAACTTCAGTTAGACTTTGCTTGAGGACAAGCAAAAAGCTAAGTGTGGGGTTATCTGATACGCGAAAATCGTATCACCTTTTTAGCATGTTTTTATGTATGAATTTGGGTGAAATTGAAGGTAATTTGATCTTGATTGTTCATTATTTACTTAATTTCACAGTTTTTATGATTTTGGAAGTGTCAGGTGAAAAGTAGACGAAAACAGCAAATTTTGGGGCAAAAACGCAATTTTTGGAAATATTGACTTAGTCAACAGGTCAGGATGGGCGTCCCGAACCCGGGACGGGCGTCCAGGACTCGGGACGGGCGTCCCGACCTGGTCAACAGATCAGGACGGGCGTCCCAATCCAGGACGGGCGTCCCAATCCATGACGGGCGTCCCGAACCCCCAGATCCAGTCCCACATCGAATTTTTGCTGAAAAATCACCCCGGGAAGCTGCTATAAATACCCCAGGCCTCCAGTAGTTGAATTCATTCCTCTCCACTCGATCTGAGTCATTTAGTGGTTTCTAGTGTACTCTTCTCTAGTACACAACTCACTTAGAGACTCGGATCTAAGTTTTCTTTCTTATTAGTGTTTTGTTTTAGTTTCTGAGAAATAGTCTCAGATCTTAGGCTTACATAGATAGGTTCGTTTCTGGTATTCATAGAATACCTGGGATTTCGTTAGGAGATCCTAAGAGGGCTCTAGGCATTCGAAGAGTCAGTCCACAGGGCTGGGCTTAAGCTGGGTATTAAGGTAAAGCCCAGTTACTAGGCTGAGGAAGCGTCCTCCGAAGGTTCTAGCGAGCAGAGTCAGGGCGAGCAATACGACATATACAACAGTACGCTCCGTCGGCGAGACTACGTAAAGGGTGATTTCTTTATGGCATCAGATAGTCAACACAAAATACTCTCGTCTTAACTACTACCAGATAACACTTCGACCCGTCGTTAGACATACTAACAACAGACAACTTTCTGAGTTCTGAGCCTTGGTGATCAGATTTTAATTATTTAGCATTCATTAATTTTTTTGTTTTATAGATTCAGGGTATTTCGAGTCTTTTTTAACACGTCAACTTTAACTACCCATGTAATGAGTCCCCACTCCGATGACTCCCAGACCTACACGACCTTAGGGCATCAGGCTTTAAGTTCCCCTAAGGAGTGGTGCTCGAGTAGTAAAGGCCGCTAGCAAACTACCCTATTTAATTAACTCGCTTTTTTTTTTCTTTTCACTTTCAGCTCAGAGCCTCATCTAGTCATTCTAATTGTCAATAAATCCTCAACTGATCTAATCTTATCTAGTTAAGTTTTGAAAAGGTAATTGGCTGAGGTCTCTAATCCAGACTAAGTTGTGCTCAATTATCAGGAATTCCCTATTCCTAATCAATAAGTTCAAAATAGTCATCACTTCGTCTCCTACTAATCATAACATTCTACACACATATCATAGACATCAGCAATGTTTTACCAATCATACTGCATTTTGAAGTCTGAAAGAATGAAAAATTTTGAAAAATATTTCGGAAGGGTGTGAAAATACGGGGAAAACAAGCAAAATCATGCAAAAACTTTCTCAAACTACTACAGTGCACCGTGCACTTCTACCCCACACTTAAGTCGGACACTGTCCTCAATGTTCATGCATATCTAAACTACCCCACACTTATTCGAAAACAAGAAGAAGTAGAAACATAACAAATAGCTCATACCCTACACTTACTCGAATAACTATGGGTATGAAGGAAAATAAAGCAATAAATGAAATAACAAGGTATACTAGAGGAAACAATGCTGTTATGTCATATCAATCAACGTTATACAGAGATTCATATTTCATACAGCCCAGACATGATCACACACATAGAACGAAAACAACAAAAGAAAAAGAAAAGGAAAAGAAAAGCTAAGAACCCAGCTCGTCGTCGTCAGGTGGATTAAAGTCTGCTGGAAAGTAGACCTCTGTGTTTTCCACCAGTTGGGAGGTATGCTGATAAATCTCCTCGATCATGCTGGTGTTCATAGCGATTCCGTCGTCCATCATCGTCATCCGTCTCTCGATTCTTTCCATATCCCGGCTATATCGGGCTGAAAGTTCTGCCAATCCGTGCGACATATGTCGTTCAAAGGCAGTTCATGGAACGAATGTCTCGGTCGGAGGTATGTGTGCTGGAACTGCTCCTGGTGTCGATGCCTAGCCCATTTGCATCCCGTACGACCATTCCCATGTTCCGTAGAATGGTAAGGTCCGTAGGAATGGTGGTCGGGGCAACCTGGGTCAGCTCCGAGCCCTCGATATCCAACTCCAAGTAGTGGGCTATCCTGGTGATGAACGGTTCGAGCCCCAGACACTGTTTTTGAGTGTCCGTAGCGAAAGCCCGCATGATGACAGTGATTAGGCTAGCCATCTCCACTGTGGAACCCATGTGCATGTTGGCCAGGAGGAATGTCTCCATTTGGGTGACATTCCCGGGGGCTTCCCGACGTCCTGACAGAGTGTGTGCTATAATGGCATGTAAATAGCGAAGGGAGGGATAAATACCTGTGGCTTTCGCAAAGCCATGCTGGTAGGGAACACCTGTCGTACAGATCTGAGCCCAAGCGGTGGAGACGTCTGCAGAAGTGAAGTCTCGAACTGCTGTGGTGTAGGCGGGTGTATCCAGCTCGTCTCTCTGCCAGATACCCAAGGCGATGCCTAACTCGGCCTTGCTCATCGAGCGATCTATTCTGCCCAATCAGAATGTGATATGCTCCTGATGGAATGTAAACGAAGCATAAAACTCACATACCAGCTCTAGGTAGGTCGGCTTGGTGACGATGAAGACTCGACTGTAGGGTAGTACGTCGAGTATGCGTCGGACTTCTTGCTCAACCTCTAGTGTCTGTATTGCTGCCCAGTCAAGCGTTCTGCCAATTAGTATGGTGTGTCTGATATATCCATGACATCTCTCCTGGTATGCTGGAGTGGAGGGGAACAGCATAAAAGGGTGTGCCACCGATGTGACGGTCATGGAAGACGTGATGCGAGCGCGTTTGGGAGCCATTTGGTTGAGAATGTTCGAGAGACTTTGAGAATTGAGGCGAGAAGGAAGAATTGAATTCGAATTCTGGAGGTGAATTTGAATTCGAAAGGATGGATTTTGGTTAGGGAAGGATTTTGAATATTTGGCGGAAATTCAAATTTTGGAGGGAAATTCGAATTTTGGAAGGAAATTTAAAATTCAAATTTTGGAGGGAAATTCAAATTTTGAAACTTTGGGGAGTTGCCAAAAATTTGTAGAGAGAATGTTTTTAGAGAGATGAATTTTTGGTGGGTGGTTTGAGAGAAAATGAAAAAAATGACCTATTTGTAGGAGGGGCAGCCTTCGGGACGCTCGTCCTGGAGGCAGGATGCCTGTCCCGCTGGACGCCCGTCCCGGTTGCTTCGGGATGCATGCCACTCCCGGATTTTTTTTTTCATAATTCCCTGCAAATCTCAGTACATCAAAAACAATATATAACAGGTCATTACGTTTATCCTATTGTTACGCGAAAATCGTATCACCTTTTTAGCATGTTTTTATATATGATTTAGGGTGAAATTGAGAGTAAATTGATCTTAAATGTTTATTATTTTCTTAATTTCACAGTTTTTATGATTTTGGAAGTGTTAGGTGAAAAGTAGAAGAAAAGAGCAAATTTTGGGGCAAAAACGCAATTTTTGAAAATGTTGATTTGGTCAAAGGCTCAGGACGGGCGTCCCGAACCCGGGACGGGCGTCCTGACCCAGTCAAAGCACCGGGACGGGCGTCCCGACTTGGTCAACAGACCAGGATGGGTGTCCCAATCCGGGACGGGCGTCCTGAACCCCCAGATCAAGTCCCACATCGAATATTTGATGAAAAATCACCCCGGGAAGCTGCTATAAATACCCCAGGCCTCCAGCAGTTGAAATCATTCCTCTCCACTCGATCCGAGTCATTAAGTGGTTTCCAGTGTACACTTCTCTAGTACACAACTCACTCAGAGACTCGGATCTCAGTTTTCTTTCTTGTTAGTGTTTTGTTTTAGTTTCTGAGAAATAGTCTCAGATCTTAGGCTTACATAGATAGGTTCGTTTCTGGTATTCATAGAATACCCGGGATTTCGTTAGGAGATCCTAAGAGGGCTCTAGGCGTTCGAAGAGTCAGTCCACAGGGCTGGGCTTAAGCTGGGTATTAAGGTAAAGCCCAGTTACTAGGCTGAGGAAGCGTCCTCCGAAGGTTCTGGCGAGCAGAGTCGGGCCAAGCAATACGGCATATACAGCAGTACGCTCCATCGGCGAGACTTCGTAAAGGGTGATTTCTTTATGGCATCGGTCCCCCTGTCCCTCTCTTATATGTTGTTATTGTGTTCGTCCAAATAACAGTTTGAATACCAGATTATGATTATTATGAATATTTGTGATATATGTTGAAGTTATAATGTTTTTCTAGAAATGGCCACCTGCTTATATATCCATTATGTCTGCATGTCTATTGTCGTTCTTTTAAACTGAAATTAGGGTTATAGACAATTCCTAACCACGGTCTATTCATAACCTGTTTAGTTTAACAGACATCAATTAGTATTGGTGTCTGCCATACTAGATAAAATAATCTGCGGAACACCCTGTTGGTTGAAAGTAGTCTAGGTAGGCTGAGTAGAGTTTTATGCCGGCGGTTATGAGACGAGCGGCATGATCCCCAAAGTGAGATAGGGCGTTCATTGCTAACTTTAGTCCGAGCCTTGAGTAGGGCCGTTACCCTTAATGATGGGGCGGTAGCATAGAAACTCAGTTGTGGTAACCTTTAGACACAGAACATAGTTGCAATCCAGGCCAAGACATGTCTAAAATACTCGAATATAGGTCAATCAACGTATAGTAACAGTATAACATAAAATCAGGATCTCGTCTATAAAAACACTTTCAGGTTTGGTTAGACTTAAACCTAGTGGAGAATGAATCACCCTCTCATCAAAGTTATTGATGAAGATTGCATAACTGGATTATAAGATAAGAGTTAGGAATAAAGGCTAGTTACTACTAAGCCGTTACCACTTCCCTGGGAGTACGATATTTATTTAATAAAATCGTAGATACTTTCCAACAGACTAGCTACACGATAGGTACTCTGCCTTAGGTTCTGGCTGATTAAGTGACACCATAGAGACTAAATGTGACAATTAGTCAATCACTGTCCTTAATTATTCATAATCAACATAGGGTAAAATAACACCTATTTAGCACATCGGTCGGAAACGCATCAAATTTTTGGCGCCGTTGCCGGGGAAATATCATAATGAATTTAGGATTAAAGGCCACAATTCTAGAGACTTATGATAGGTAATGGTAGTAACCTGGACCATAGACCTACACTTATCTTATACTAGTTAGACAATCAATTTCCGAAATATAGGGTTATCATAACTAATTGATTTTAGATATTATATGGAATTAAGACACTTAGGATAACCCAATTTTAGAAAATTATTCTAAAACCATATTGAGGGAATTTAATGGCTTTCGAAATTAAACATAAAAAGAAAAAAATGTTAAAAATTTAAAATCCAAAAAGAATGTATTTTTCTTGCTCAACGGTAAGTTGTTCTTCTTCCCTATCTCTTGTTCTTTCTTAGTTGTTTTTTTCGTACATTTGTTTCTCTTTTACGTTTTTTTCCCTATTACTTAATTTCGAAAAAAAATAAAAATGGAAATGAGGATAGAATATTTTTCTGAGTTGTCAATTTTTGGCTCAGGTTTTAATCTGGAAGAAATATCATTGTGGAATTTTCTTAGGTCATTCTTAGTCTATTAGACAGAATCATGAAATAAAATTTTGTTTAATAGACAAACCTCTGAGTATTCTAATGAGAAAGGATGTTCCTTTTGTTTGATGATAAATGCATGAGATTGTTTAAACCAAAAGGAATTATTGCACCCATTATGACATCACCTAATTGGAATTTGCTTTGTGAATTAATATGTGATGTTAGTGACCATGTAGTAATGATTGTTTTAGGAAATACGCATGATTAGAACTTCATATTATACACTATGAAAGTAAGACTTTTTACTGATGCCTAGTAGAACCTTACCACCACTGAAAAGGGATTACTAGTTATTGCATATGCCTATGATACATTCATGCCATGCCTAGTCTAAACAATAGTATACACTGATTACTTTACTCTAAGATATCTGTTCAATAAAACTAATGATGAACCAAGATTGATTAGTTAAGTTCTATTGAATTTGATATAGAAAGACGGAATAAGAAAAAGGGCTAAAAATCTAGAAAGCAAACCTTTGGTCTAGATTAGAAAACCCCGAGTTAGAAGCTATTGACGAGACAGTAGTATCTGATAAACTTCTGAATGAGAAATTATTTGCTATGAATAATGATTCTCCTCCGTAGTTTACTGATATTACTAATTATCTAGTTGCTAATTATTCCCAAGTGATATGACTTATCAACAAAAGAAGAAATTCTTTGTTGATTTGGAATGTTACTACTAGGGAGATCCGTTTTTCTATTTTGAATCATTGCAGGGTAAGTGGTCAGAAGACGTATCTTAGAAGACGAAGGACACAAGATTTTGGAGCATTGCCCTAAAGAATCTACGGGAGACCAATTGACTACTATCAACACTGTCCGGAAAGTGTTGAAAACAGGATCTTGTTGACCCACCATATTCAAGGACTTTTGTATCTCTGATACAGTCCTGCGATGCTTGCCAATTAACAGGTAACACATCTTCCAGAGATCATCTACCCCAGCGACGTACACAGAATGTTGCAACCGTTGATATCAGGGGTATTTCGAATCCTTTTCTCTTTCTTCCTTTGAACATAATTACATCATAGTAGTCGTGGAACACTTTTCAAAATGGCCTGAAGTACAGGCATTACCTACTAATGATGTTAAAGTCATGTGCAGATTCTATGAGAAGTTGTTTTCTAGATTCAGAGTGCCAATGTATTAGGAAGAAACGTTCAATCTGTGTATCAAATCTGTGAAGTCTGCCAAGTACTTCACTTTAGCAGGGATTGCTATGGGAATGAAATACGAATCATTCCAAAAAAAGGTAGGAGTAGGTTACTGCAGAATGCTGCTCCAATGGGAAATGCATACAATCCCAGCTGGAGAAATAATACGGGATTTAGCTGAGGAATAATTCAGAAGCTGGAAACATTCAAAAAGACACCACCACAGTAAAACCCCTACTCGCAGAATCAATAGATGAGATACTGGCAACAATTAAAGTCAGACCAGTGCAAGCAAGTGATCTACCAAATGGTATTGAAGGGTCGAAGGATATAGAGGAATTTGGCATTGTATCAGGAGCATAGCAATGGAGGAGCTTGCATCCCCTGCATACCAATCAGCTGTGAGAAACTTCCCCGAGGAAGTCTCAAATACTTGGGCCCAGATCTACACAACTGGAGCCCCCTACCACCACAGCTTCGCCAAAACTTCATGTATCTTTTCTTCCATTCGAGACTTGCATGCAATACCTTTACTAACATTGGCAGGAAGGCACACAAATCCCAAGAAATCTCATTCCTAGACACGTTCCTCCTGGATACGTTGCTATGATTGTGAGAAATCTTACAAATGATTCGAGGAAGCAGTCCGTGGGGCTCGAGCCATTCATCAAATGGATATGCCACTACCTAGAGCTCGACAATGAAGGATCGGAGCTAACGTCATCCGTTCCAATATCTAGAGCTTGCAGAGTCAAGAACACCTCAGCAATAGCACATGGCTAAGGTGAAGAGCCAATTGACAGATCAGAGAAGACCCTTCTGCTCGCGACATGAAGGGAGTTTTTCTAATCCTCATGATCCTTTACTTTTGTTTTCTTTGTTTTGTGTTCTGTTTTGTTATTTCCATTATCCTTCTTGTTTTATTTTCTCTCTTACCCTTAATTAGTCAAATAAGTGTAGGGTAAGAGTTCTTTGTTTTGTTTTCATTTCTTCTTGTTTGCAAATAAGTGTGGGGTAGTTTAGCTATGCATGAACACTGAGGACAGTGTCAGACTTAAGTGTGGGGTAGCAGTGCACGGTGCACTGTAGCAGTTGGCAAAATGTTTGCATGATTTTGCTTGTTTTCCCCGTATTTTCACACCCTTCCAAAATGTTTTCAAAATTTTTCCGTCTTTCAGACTTCTAAATGCAGTATGCTTGGTTAAACAATTGCTTATGTCTATGATATGTAGGTAGTATGTTATGGTTAGTAGGAGATAATTGATGACTATTGCTGAACTAATTGATTAGGAATAGGGAATTCCTGATAACTGAGCACAACCTTGTCTGGATTAGAGACCTCAGCCAATTGCCTGTTCGAGACTTAACTAGATAAAATTAGACTAGTTGTGGATATATTGGCAGTTAGAATGACTAGATGAGACTCTGAGCTAAAAGTGAAAAGAAACAAAAGAAAGTTAATCAAATAAGGGTAGTTTGCCAGCGGCCTTCGATACTCGAGCACCACTCCTTCGGGGAATTTAAAGCCTGATGCCCTAAGGTCGTGTAGATCTGGGAGTCATCGGAGTGGGACTCGCTACATGGGTAGTTGAAGTTGACGTGTTCTAAGCAAACTCAAAATACCCCGAATCTATAAAGAAAATAACTAAATGCTAAAACATAAAAATCTGATCACCGAAGCTCAGAACTCAAAAAGTTGTCTGTTGTTAATATGTCAAGGGATGGGTCGAAGTGTTATCTGGTAGTAGTTAAGACAAGAGTACATTGTGTTGACTATCTGGTCTAGACTAGTACACACACTACACATCAGGAAGACCCTGTGACTAAGAAAAAAGTTCAACCTAGTTGTTGATTTGTTTTCTGCCTGATCATAACAAGCTACTAAAAACATCTGAGACCTTGTCATAGCAACCTAACCAGTCAGACCTGTGTTAAGACTTGTCTGAAGAATTTTTGGAATAAAAACATGACTAGGAATTTAAGTGACTGCACTGCGGTTTAGAATCACTAACTTCAGGTAGACTTTGCTTGAGGACAAGCAAAAAGCTAAGTGTGGGGTTATCTGATACGCGAAAATCGTATCACCTTTTTAGCATGTTTTTATATATGATTTAGGGTGAAATTGAGAGTAAATTGATCTTAAATGTTTATTATTTACTTAATTTCACAGTTTTTATGATTTTGGAAGTGTCAGTTGAAAAGTAGACGAAAACAGCAAATGTTTGGGCAGAAAAGCAATTTTTGGAAATGTTGACTTGGTCAAAGGGTCAGGACGGGCATCTCGACCCAGTCAAAGCACCGGGACGGGCATCCAAGACTCGGGACGAGCGTCCCGACTTGGTCAACAGACCAGGACGGGCGTCCCGAACCCCTAGATCAAGTCCCACATCGAATTTTTGATGAAAAATAACCCCGGGAAGCTGCTATAAATACCCCAGGCCTCCAGCAGTTGAAATCATTCCTCTCCACTCGATCTGAGTCATTAAGTGGTTTCCAGTGTACACTTCTCTAGTACACAACTCACTCAGAGACTCGGATCTCAATTTTCTTTCTTGTTAGTATTTTGTTTTAGTTTCTGAGAAATAGTCTCAGATCTTAGGCTTACATACATAGGTTCGTTTCTGGTATTCATAGAATACCCGAGATTTCGTTAGGAGATCCTAAGATGGCTCTAGGCGTTCGAAGAGTTAGTCCACAGGGCTGGGCTTAAGTTGGGTATTAAGGTAAAGCCCAGTTACTAGGCTGAGGAAGCGTCCTCCGAAGGTTCTGGCGAGCAGAGTCGGGTCAAGCAATACGGCATATACAGCAGTACGCTCCATCGGCGAGACTTCGTAAAGGGTGATTTCTTTATGGCATCGGTCCCCTTGTCCCTCTCTTATATGTTGTTATTGTGTTTGTCCAAATAACAGTTTGAATACCAGATTATGATTATTATTAATATTTGTGATATATGTTGAAGTTATAATGTTTTTTCTAGAAATGGCCACCTGCTTAAATATCCATTATGTCTGCATGTCTATTGCCGTTCTTTTAAACTGAAATTAGGGTTATAGACAATTCCTAACCACGGTCTATTCATAACCTGTTTAGTTTAACAGGCATCAATTAGTATTGGTGTCTGCCATACTAGATAAAATAATATGCGGAACACCTTGTTGGTTGAAAGTAGTCTAGGTAGGCTGAGTAGAGTTTTATGCCGGCGGTTATGAGACGAGCGGTATGATCCCCAAAGTGACATAGGGCATTCATTGCTGACTTTAGTCCGAGCCGTGAGTAGGGCCGTTACCCTTAACGATGGGGCGGTAGCGTAGAAACTCAGATGTGGTAACCTTTAGACACAGAACATAGTTGCAATCCAGGCCAAGACATGTCTAAAATACTTGAATATAGGTCAATCAACGTATAGTAATAGTATAACATAAAATCAGGATCTCGTCTATAAAACACTTTTAGGTTTGGTTAGACTTAAACCTAGTGGAGAATGAATCACCCTCTCATCAAAGTTATTGATGAAGATTGCATAACTGGATTATAAGATAAGAGTTAGGAATAAAGGCTAGTTACTACTAAGCCGTTACCACTTCCCTGGGAGTACGATATTTATTTCATAAAATCATAGATACTTTCCAACAGACTAGCTACACGATAGGTACTCTGCCTTAGGTCCTGGCTGATTAAGTGACACCATAGAGACTAAATGTGACAATTAGTCAATCACAGTCCTTAATTATTCATAATCAACATAGGGTAAAATAACACCTATTTAGCACATCGGTCGGAAATGCATCACCTATAAAATTCAGAAGGTGTTAGAAACTCTGTGCAAAAATTTCTCAGTTTCTTTTTCGAAAATCATGACTACCCTAATCTTATCCTAACTTCTGTTTAGCAAGAATTTCAGAAAAACAAAAAATGAGTTTATACAATTTAATTAGTGAAAAATAAACTGCATTTGAAACACCTTTGTTTTTCCTAGAAATTTGAGAAATAAAATGTCTGAAGAAAAATTGTTGAATAAAATAAGAGACCCTTTTTTTTAAAAGTTTGAAAACAAAAAAAAAGTAGGGGTCAATAATTTAATTTTAGTTCAAACAATTTATTTGCTAAAAGAATAGTGTAAAGAATCTTCCCTTTTTCAATGGCCCTTATTTTTGATCTCTCGTATTTATGCTTGTATGTTTCGCATCTCTATGCGCATGGCTCTCATCTCATCCCTTTGCCTGCCCTGCTCACTTTGTAAGTCAGCTAACTCTCGGAGTATCTGTGCATTTTGGTTTTCCTGGAGACTGACTGTGGCTCTGAGTTGGTCCATGTTGGTTGTGATATCCAGACTAACTTAGTCTGAATGACACAATCTGCATGCAATTCCTTGATCCATCTCATGGATCCTTTGAGCCAAAGTATCTATCTACACGGACAACACTGAATGAGAACCGTTAGTACTTCCCCCAGATGAAGGGGTGTGCTCGTTAGGCGTTGGAGTGTACTCAGGAGATGTTGGTGAGTTTTGGGTTTGGTCAAGGGGTAGTGGATTTATAGGAACTCTCTGGGCAGGACTGTGAACTGGAGATCTTTGAGGTTCTTCTCTAGGAGGAAAGGTATCTTCAGAAGGATCTTCTTCCATGGGACTAGGCTCACGAGTGTTCAGTTGATGGGTTTCCGACTGATATGCTAAACAGGTGTTATTTTACCCTATGTTGATTATGAGTAATTAAGGACTGAGATTGACTAATTGTCACATTTAGTCTCTATGGTGTCACTTAATCAGCCAGAACCTAAGGCAGAGTACCTATCGTGTAGCTAGTCTATTGGAAAGTATCTACGATTTTATTAAATAAATATCGTACTCCCAGGGAAGTGGTAACGGCTTAGTAGTAGCTAGCCTTTTATCCTAACTCTTATCTTATGATCCAGTTATGCAATCTTCATCAATAACTTTGATGAGAGGGTGATCCATTCTCCACTAGGTTTAAGTCTAAATAAGCCTAGAAGTGTTATATAGATAAGGTCCTGATTCTATGTTATATTGTTCCTACATGTTGATTGACCTATATTCGAGTGTTTTAGACATGTCTTGGCCTGGATTGCAACTATATTCTGAGTCTAAAGGTGTACCACATCTGAGTCAACTAATAAACCGCCCTACCTTAATGACAGCCCTACTCACGGTTCGAGCTAAAGGCATCCATGAAAGCCCTATGTCACTTCGGGGATCATGTCGCCATAAAAACGCAACTCAGCCTACCTGGACTACTCTAACAAATAGGGTGTTCCGCAGGTTATTTTATCTAGTATGGCAGACACCAATACTAATTGATGCCTGTTAAACTAAACAGGTTATGAATAGACCGTGGTTAGGAATTGTCTATAACCCTAATTTTAGTTTAAAAGAGACTACATTAGACATGCAGACATAATGTATATTAAGCAGGTGGCCATTTCCGGAAAAATATAACAAGTTCAACATATATAACAAATATTCATAAAAATCATAATCCGATATTCAAAATCATTCTTTGGACAAACACAATAACAACATATAAGAGAGGGACAGGGGGACTGATGCCATAAAGAAATCACCCTTTACTTAGTCTCGCCGATGGAGCGTACTGCTGTATATGTCGTACTGCTTGACCCGACTCTGCTCGCCAGAACCTTCGGAGGACGCTTCCTCAGCCTAGTAACTGGGCTTTACCTTAATACCCAGCTTAAGCCCAGCCTTGTGGACCGACTCTTCGAACGCCTAGAGCCCTCTTAGGATCTCCTAAAGAAATCACGGGTATTCTATGAATACCAGAAATGAACCTATCTATCGAACCCTAGGATCTGAGACTATTTCTCAGAAACTAAGAAAAACGAAAAACTAACAAGAAAGAAAGAAAACTTATAGTGAACCCGAGTCTCTCAGTGACTTATGTACTCGAGAAAAGTGTACACTTGAAGTCACTAAATGACTCAGATCAAGTGGAGAGGGATGATTTCAACTGAGGAAGGCCTGGGGTATTTATAGCAGCTTCCTGGGGTGATTTTTCATCAAACATTCGATGTGGGACTTGGAATTTCTGCTCGGGACGCACGTCCTGGATTGGGACGCCCGTCCTGAACTGTTGACCAGGTCAGGACGCCCTCCCTGAAGTCCGAACTTCTGAAAAATTGCGTTTTGCCCCGAAATTTGCCATTTTCTTCTACTTTTCACCTGACACTTCCAAAATCATGAAAACTGTAAAATTGAGTTAATAGTAAACAATTAAGACCGATTTACCCTCAATTTCACCCTAAATCATGCCTAAAAACATGCTAAAAATGTGATATGATTTATGCATATCAGATAACCCCACACTTAGCTTTTTGCTTGTCCTCAAGCAAAGTCTAACTGAAGTTAGTGATTCTAAATCATTGTGCAGTCACTTAGATTTCTAGTCATGTTTTTATTCGAAAACTTATTCAGACAATTCTTAACACAGGTCTGACTGGTTAGGTTGCTATGACAAGGTCTCAAATGTCTTTAGCAGATTGTCATAATTAAGTAGGAAACAACTTAACGGCTAGGTTGAACTCTTTTCTTAGTCGCAAGGTTTTCCTGATGTGTAATGTGTGTACTAGTCTAGACCAAATAGTCAACAGAATAAACTCTCGTCTTGACTGTTACCAGATTCGACCCGTCGCTAGACATACTAACAACAGACAACCTTCTGAGTTCTGAGCCTTGGTGATCGGATTTTTAATGATATAGCTCTTATTGATTTCTTCCTTTTATAGATTCAGGGTATTTTGAGTTTACTTGGAACACGTCAACTTCAACTACCCATGTAGCGAGTCCCACTCCGATGACTCCCAGACCTACATGACCTTAGGGCATCAGGCTTTAAGTTCCCCGAAGGAGTGGTGCTCAAGTAGCAAAGGCTGCTGGCAAACTACCCTTATTTAATTATCTTTCTTTTGTTTCTTTTCACGTTTAGCTCAGAGTCTCGTCTAGTCATTCTAATTGTCAATACATCCACAACTGGTCTAATTTTATCTAGTTAAGTCTTGAAAAGGTAATTGGCTGAGGTCTCTAATCCAGACTAAGTTGTGCTCAGTTATCAGGAATTCCCTATTTCTAATCAATAAGTTCAAAATAGTCATCATATTGCCTCCTACTAAACATAACTTCTACCTACATATCATAGACATCAGCAATGTTTAACCGATCATACTGCATTTAGAAGTCTGAAAGAATGAAAAATTTTGAAAAATTTTGGAAGGTTGTGAAAATAAGAAAAATCATGCAAAACCTTTCTGACAAACTACTACAGTGCATCGTGCACTGCTACCCCACACTTAAGTCTGACACTATCCTCAGTGTTCATGCATAGCTAAACTACCGCACACTTATTTGAAAACAAGAAACAAAAATAAAACAAAACAAAACAAAGAATTCTTACCCCACACTTATTCGACTAACTACGGGTAAGAAGGAAAATAGAGTAATGAAAGAAATAACAAAACATGAATTAAAATGAAAAAGATACTCCCTTATTTTGTGAAGTCCACAGTCTGCTCGGACAAGTCAAAAGGCTCTTTGTAAATCTTTAGGCGTTGTCCGTTCACTTTTTAAATAATGCCGTTAGAATCCATGATGTCACATGCTCCGAAAGGTGATACTTTCTTGATTGTGAACGGTCCTGACCAACAGCTACGCAGCTTTCCTGGGAAACATTTTAAACGTGAGTTGTATAGCAATACCTTATCTCCTGGTTAAAAATTCTTCTGGGTTCTGAGTCGCCTGTCATGCCGGAGTTTACTTGTCATCTTGAATTGATGTGAGTTTTCATAGGCTTTGAGCTTCCACTCATCCAATTCGTTGAGTTGTAGAATCCGGCGTTCCTTAGTTAAATTATCGTTGAGATTGCATTTTTGTACTGCCCAGTAAGCTCCGTATTCTAGTTCAACTGGAAGGTGGCATGCTTTTCCATAGACGAGTCGATAAGGTGAGAACCCCGTAGTGGTCTTGTATGCTGTACGGAAGGCCCATAACGCATCATCCAACTTATTGGCCCAATCCTTACGGTTAACACCCACAGTCTTTTCTAGGATTCTATTTATTCCCCTATTGGTTACCTCAGCCTACCCATTGGTTTGAGGATGGTAGGCTGTGGAAATGCGATGCTAAACTCTGTACTGCTGAAGTACGTTCTGCAATTGAGAGTTGCAGAAGTGCGTACCTCGGTCACTGATTAGGGCTTTCAGACATCCAAATCTGGCGAAAATCTGCTTAAGGAATCTACACACGGCTCTAGCATCATTAGTAGGTAAGGCTTGTGCCTTAGGCCATTTTGAAAAATATTCTACGGCTACTATGATGTACTTCATACCAAAAGAGGGAGGAAACGGACCCATGAAGTCTATACCCCATATGTCAAATATTTCTACACTTTGGATTACCTGTTGGGGTAGACTGTCTCGAGAAGATATGGTTCCCGCTTTCTGACAGGCATCGCACGATCCTGTGAATGCTGCGGCATCTTTGAATATGGTAGGCCAGTAGAAGCCCGCTTCTAATACTTTTTGGGCGGTATTAGCTGTAGCTAAGTGACCGCCTGTTGGTTCGCAATGACATTGTTCCAGAATTTGGAAACCTTCTTCTTGAGAGACCCATCTCCTGATCATCTGATCTGCACATATTCGAAATAGAAAAGGATCTTCCTAATAGTAATACTTAAGGTCAGCAAAGAATTTTCTTCTTTGTTGAGCGGTGATATCACTAGGGAGAGTCCGGGCTGCCAAGTAATTTGCTATATCTGCAAACTAAGGGGGTGAGAAAATAGCAAACAATGCACATAGATTCTCATCCGGAAATTTATCAGATATGATTGTTTCATCAATAGCTTCTAGGGTCGGATTTTCAAGCCTGGACAAGTGGTCTGCGGTTAAGTTTTTTGCCCCTTTCTTATCCCGAATTTCTATGTCGAATTCTTGAAGCAATAAAACCCATCTAATTAATCTTGGCTTTGCGTCGGTTTTTTTTTGAACAAGTATTTTAATGCAGAATGATCAGTATAAACAATAGTTTTAGACAGGACTAGATAAGATCGAAATTTGTCAAATGCATATACTACTACTAATAATTCCTTCTCTGTCGTAGTGTAATTCTCCTGAGCATCAGTTAAGGTTTTACTAGCATAATATATTACCCGAAATTTCTTATCATGTCTTTGTCCTAAAAAAACTCCTACTGCATAGTCACTAGCATCACACATAAGTTCAGAAGGTAGACTCCAGTCAGGCGATGTCATGACGGGTGCAGTAGTTAAAAGTTCCTTAAGTCTATTAAAAGCTTTTAGACATTTCTCATCAAAGACAAATGGAACGTCTTTTCCGAGTAAATTGGTCAACGGCCTGGCTATTAATGAGAAATCTTTTATAAACCTACGATAAAAGCCAGCGTGTCCCAAAAAACTTCTAACGGCTCTCACATTCTTGGGTGGAGGTAGTTTTGAAATAACTTCAATTTTGGCCTTATCTACTTCCGTACCTAGGTGTGAGATCTTATGTCCTAAGTCGATTCCCTCTTTTACCATGAAGTGGCATTTTTCCCAATTTAAAACCAAGTTAGATTTTATACAACGTTTCAACATTAACTCCAAGTTCTTTAGACAAACCTCAAATGAATTACCAAAAACAGAAAAGTCATCCATAAATACCTCCATAGATTTTCCTAACATGTCCTCAAAGATAGCAGTCATACAACGTTGAAATGTAGCAGGTGCATTACGCAAACCAAAAGGCATCTGATATGCATAAATCATATCAAATTTTTAGCATGTTTTTAAGCATGATTTAGGGTGAAATTGAGGGCAAATTGGTCTTAATTGTTCATTATTAACTCAATTTCACAGTTTTGATAATTTTTGAAGTGTCAGGTGAAAAGTGGAAGAAAATGGCAAATTTCGGGGCAAAAACGCAATTTTTCAGAAGTTCGGACTTCGGGGAGGGCGTCCCAAATCAGGATGGCCGTCCTGACCTGGTCAACAGGTCGGGACGGGCATCCAGGACTCGGGACGGTCGTCCTGACTTGGTCAACAGACTGGGATGGGCGTCCCAATCTGGGACGGGCGTCCAGAACCAGAAATTCAAGTCCCACATCGATTTTTTGATGAAAAATCACTCCAAGAAGCTGCTATAAATACCCCAGGCCTTCCTCAGTTGAAATCATCCCTCTCCACTTGATCTGAGTCATTTAGTGACTTCAAGTGTACACTTTTCTCTATTACATAAGTCACTGAGAGACTCGGGTTCACTATATGTTTTCTTTCTTTCTAGTTAGTGTTTCGTTTTTCTTAGTTTCTGAGAAATAGTCTCATATCCTAGGGTTCGATAGATAGGTTCGTTTATGGTATTCATAGAATACCCGGGATTTCGTTAGGAGATCCTAAGAGGGCTCTAGGCGTTCGAAGAGTCAGTCCACAAGGGTGGGCTTAAGCTGGGTATTAAGGTAAAGCCCAGTTACTAGGCTGAGGAAGCGTCCTCCGAAGGTTCTGTCGAGCAGAGTCGGGTCAAGCAGTACGACATATATAGCAGTACGCTCCATCGGCGAGACTAAGTAAAGGGTGATTTCTTTATGGCATCAGTCCCCCTGTCCCTCTCTTATATGTTGTTACTGTGTTTGTCCAAATATCAATTATGAATACTGGATTATGATTTCTATGAATATTTGTTTTATATGTTGAAGTTCTTATGATTTTCCGGAAATAGCCACCTGCTTAATATTCACTATGTCTGCATGTCTAATGTAGTTTCTTTTGAACTAAATGTAGGGTTATAGACAATTCCTAACCAGGGTCTATTCATAACTTGTTTAGTTTAATAGGCATCAATTAGTATTGGTGTCTGCCATATTAGATAAAATAACCTGCGTAACACCTTGTTTGTTAGAGTAGTCTAAGTAGGTTGAGTAGAGCGTTTATGCCGGCGGTTATGGGCAAGCGACATGATCCCCGATGTGACATAGGGCTTTCATAGCTGTCTTTAGTAGTAACCATGAGTAGGGCCGTTTACCTTGTCGATGGGGCGGTTTATCAGATTACTCAGATGTGGTACACCTTTAGACTCAGAACATAGTTGCAATCCAGGCTAAGATGCATCTAAAATACTCGAAGATAGGTCAATCAACATGTAGGAACAGTATAACATAGAATCAGGACGTTATCTATAAAACACTTTTAGGCTTAATTAGACTTAAACCTAGTGGAGAATGGATCACCCTCTCATCAAAGTTATTGATGAAGATTGCATAATTGGATCATAAGATAAGAGTTAGGATAAAAGGTTAGTTACTAATAAGCCGTTACCACTCCCCTGGGAGTACGGTATTTAACTTAATAAAATCGTAGATACTTTCCAACAGACTAGCTACACGATAGGTACTATGCCTTAGGTTCTGGCTGATTAAGTGACACCATAGAGACTAAATGTGACAATTAATCAATCTCAGTCCTTAATTACTCATAATCAACATAGGTTAAAATAACACCTATTTAGCATATCAGTCGGAAACGCATCAGCATCCTTCTATATGCAAATGTTCCAAAAGGGCATGTGAAAGTGGTTTTATGCTGGTCCTCAGGGGAAATAGGAATTTGAAAATAACTAGAAAACCCATCAAGAAAGCAATAAAACACATGTCCAGATAATCTTTCTAACATTTGGTCAATAAAAGGAAGGGGGAAGTGGTCTTTTCGTGTGGCCGTATTTAGTTTTCTATAGTCTATGCATACACGATGACCAGTTACAGTTCTTGTAGGGATTAGTTCATTATGCTCATTCCTAACAGCTGTTATACCGCCTTTCTTAGGTACTACCTGCACCGGGCTTACCCACTCACTATCTGAGATAGGGTAAATAAGTCCTGCATCTAACAGTTTGATTACTTCTTTCTTAACAACATCACACACATTAGGATTCAACCTCCTTTGAGGTTGCACACATGGCTTATACTCATTTTCTAGAAGAAGCTTATGAGAACAAAAGCTTGGATTAATACTTGGAAAGTCTGCAATTTTGTAGGCGAAGGCTCTTCTATACTTTCTGCACATGTCCACGGTCAACTTCCTTTGTTCTGCAGTCTGATCAGCTACAAGAATAATGGGAAGTTCCTTGTTGTCATCTAGGAATTCGTAGCACAGATGAGTGGGCAGTTCCTTCAGCTCCAAGTCTGGTGGATCTTCAAATGAAGTCCGTTCTTTCTTCATCTCATCATCACCTATCTTAGTGAAACTATCAGAAGTAATTTCATTTTCAGAAGAGCTAAGTTTAGTCTCCTCTAATTCTAGGGAGTCCTCACTCAGGGCTTGATAGTTTGAGCATAGGTCTGTCACATTAATTGCAATCAAGTGTTCCATGGCATCCACACAAAAACAAGTATCATCTAAATGCATGGGATACCTAAGGGTCTCATTTAGATCAAAAGTGATGTCCTCATTACCTACCCTTAACTTGATTTGGCCATTACTGACATCTATTAATGCTTTTGAGGTAGCTAGAAATGGTCGACCTAGGATCAGGGACACTCCTCCTTCCCCGTTCATATCCATGACAACAAAGTCCACAGGAAATACAAATTTTCCGACCTTTACTAAGAGATCTTCAATTATTCCCTTGGGGATTTTAACTGTCCTATCTGCAAGTTGTATGCACATCCTAGTCGTTTTCAAATCATGCAATCCTAATTTATCAAATAAACTAGATGGCATAAGATTAATACTAGCTCCTAAGTCTGCTAATGCATGCATGTTAGTAATATTTCCAATTGTACATGGCAAGGTAAAACAACCAGGATCTTTCTGTTTAGACGATAGTTTATTCAACAGAACCGCCGAACATTGTTCATTAAGAACCACCTTGTCCATGTCAAATTTTCTTTTATTACTAACGACTTCTTTTAAAAACTTAGCATACTTTGGCATTTCAGAAATAACATCAAGTAAAGGCAAATTAACATGAATCTGACTAAAATTCTTAAGAAATTTTTCAAATTGCTCCTTATCTTTATTGTGCATAAGTCTGGCAGGGTAAGGTACTTTTGGCCGGTACTCAGGAATAAACTACATCTTCCCTTTCCTTGCTACTTCGATTTTGACATCCGTCGGCGTTGGATCCTTGGAGCCTTCTTCTGGTTCCTGCACAAGAATAGGAGGGTCAGATGGTTTGGGTGGAGATGGAGATAGAATTTTAGCAGATCTTGGAGTGATGGTCTTGCATTCAGTTTAAGGGTTGGTCTCAGTGTTGCTTGGTAGCGTTCCCTGGGACATGTGAGAGAAATGGGTGGATAGCTGACCCATTTGTCTCTCTAAAGTTTGTATAGCAGCTTGTGTGTTTCTGATTATTTGCTCGGTCTGCTTCTGTCTGTTCTCATTTTGCTGGATTCTTTCTGCGTGAGCTTCCTGGATCTTTCTATTAGACTCTATCATTTCCTTGTTAGAGTCGGCAGTGCTTTTAAGCATGTCCCTGAATTCTTGCATGGGGTCAGTTGGAACGATGTAGTTCCTCGGTGCAGGCAGAGCGACTTGTTGGTTCTGCGGATATGGCAGTTGCTGAGGTACCCTTTTCTGGAAGTTAGTAGTCCCGGAATTGTTTCTCCAGCTAAATCCCGGATGGTTCTTCCAAGTAGGATTGTAGGTATTTCCTATAGGAGCAGAGTTAACTGCATCCACTTGTTCCATATCCTCTGGAATCGTTAATATCCCATTACCATAACAATCTCCACTGAAATGTGGTCCTTGGCAAAATTCGCAGACTTGGTATACTGACAGAATGCTTTTCCCTTGTTGGAAAGCATTCAGCTGATTAGCAATGCTGGCCTTCAGTGCCTCGAATTGATCATCAGTGGAGGCGAGGGTCGCATTTACTGGTTGCTTCTTAGCTCGGCCACTCGTGCACCAATTCTTGCTATTTCTATATAGCCTCTCCAGAGCGTTTCTAGCATCTACATCACTCATTCCATTGAAATCGCTCTGGGGATTGAGTCCATCAAGAATTTGCTTACCCATGTCTGTCATACCCCTGTAAAATTGCTGGATCAGCAATGCTTTGGTAAGTCCATGTTGGGGATAGAACCTGAGTAGCTCCTTGAATCTGTCCCAAGCTTCGATCACTATCTCATCAGCAGCTTGAGTAAAACTGGACAGAGCCCTTCGATATTCTAGGACCCTTGCTGCAGAGTAGTATTCTTCTAGGACGGCTTTGCATAACTCGTCCCAAGAGGTGATGGAGTTAGTAGGTAGCTGGGCCAACCATCTCTTACTTCTGTCCCTCAGTGAGTAGGGAAAGAGGTTTAGTTTAGTTACTTCTGCAGTATGATCGCCCTTGAGGCCTTTGCAGAGAGAAGAGAAATCAGATAAGTGTTCTAGCGGATTTTCGGCTGCAGTTCCTCCAAACTAAACCCGATTTATAATCAGCTGGATCACATTCGGTTTAAGATCATAGCGAGGGTTCCCAGGGATTTGGATGGCGGATGATACTGGAACAGTCTGTGGCTGGATGTAGGATTCAAGGGTAGGTCTTTCAGCAGCTATCTCTGTTCTTCGCCTATTAGCTGTACGAATGAGACGTTCAGGATTCTCAACTGGTGTTTCAAGGCTAGCTTCTGAAGTTCGAGTCATGCAACTACAGAGAAGAATACGTTTAAGCCTGAGCAAACTGGTTAGTGGAGTTACATGGAAAGCGAAAAAAAATATTAAAAATTAAAAATTTGGAAGAAAAACAACTATTCAATTATGAAAGGGAAATAACACAAGAGATAGGGAAAAGAACAACTTACCATTGAACAAGAAAACTACAATTTTTTTCAGATTTTAAATTTTAACATTTTTTTTCTTTTTTAATATTTAGAAAGCACTTAAATTCCCTCAATATGGTTTTAGAATAATTTTCTAAAATTTGATTATCTTAAGTGTCTTAATTCCAGATAATATATGAAATTAATTAGTTGTGATAATCCTATATTTCGGAAATTGATTGTCTAACTAGCATGAGATAAGTGTTGGGTCTAAGGTATAGGTTACTACCGTTACCTATCATATGTTTCTAGAATTTTGATCAGGAATCCCAAATTCATTATTATATTTCCCCGGCAACGGCGCAAAAAATCTGATGCGTTTTCGACTGATATGCTAAATAGGTGTTATTTTACCCTATGTTGATTATGAGTAATTAAGGACTGAGATTGACTAATTGTCTCATTTAGTCTCTATGGTGTCACTTAATCAGCCAGAACCTAAGGCAGAGTACCTATCGTGTAGCTAGTCTGTTGGAAAGTATCTACGATTTTATTAAATAAATATTGTACTCCCCAGGGAAGTGGTAACGGCTTAGTAGTAGCTAGCCTTTTATCCTAACTCTTATCTTATGATCCAGTTATGCAATCTTCATCAATAACTTTGATGAGAGGGTGATCCATTCTCCACTAGGTTTAAGTCTAATTAAGCCTAGAAGTGTTATATAGATAAGGTCCTGATTCTATGTTATATTGTTCCTACATGTTGATTGACCTATATTCGAGTGTTTTAGACATGTCTTGGCCTGGATTGCAACTATGTTCTGAGTCTAAAGGTGTGCCACATCTGAGTCAACTAATAAACCGCCCTACCATAATAACGGCCCTACTCACGGTTCGAGCTAAAGGCATCCATGAAAGCCCTATGTCACTTCGGGGATCATGCCGCTCGCCCTAACGCCGGCATAAAAACGCAACTCAGCCTACCTAAACTACTCTAACAAACAGGGTGTTTCGTAGGTTATTTTATCTAGTATGGCAGACACTAATACTAATTGATTCTTGTTAAACTAAACATGTTATGAATAGACCGTGTTTAGGAGTTATCTATAACCCTAATTTTAGTTTAAAAGATACTGCATTAGACATGCAGACATAATGTATATTAAGCAGGTGGCCATTTCCGGAAAAATATAACAAGTTCAACATATATAACAAATATTCATAAAAATCATAATCCGATATTCAAAATCATTCGTTGGACAAACACAATAACAACATATAAGAGAGGGACAGGGGGACTGATGCCATAAAGAAATCACCCTTTACTTAGTCTCGCCGATGGAGCGTACTGCTGTATATGTCGTACTGCTTGACCCGACTCTGCTTGCCAGAACCTTCGGAGGACGCTTCCTCAGCCTAGTAACTGGGCTTTACCTTAATACCCAGCTTAAGCCCAGCCCTGTGGACTGACTCTTCAAACGCCTAGAGCCCTCTTTCGATCTCCTAACGAAATCCCGGGTATTCTATGAATACTAGAAACGAACCTATCTATCGAACCCTAGGATCTGAGACTATTTCTCAGAAACTAAGAAAAACGAAACACTAACAAGAGAGAAAGAAAACTTATAGTGAACCTGAGTCTCTCAGGGACTTATGTACTCGAGAAAAGTGTACACTTGAAGTCACTAAATGACTTAGATCAAGTGGAGAGGGATGATTTCAACTTAGGAAGGCCTGGGGTATTTATAGCTGCTTCCTGGGGTGATTTTTCATCAAAAATTCGATGTGGGACTTGGAATTTCTGCTCGGGACGCCCATCCTGGATTGGGACGCCCGTCCTGAGTCCTGGACGCCCGTCCTGATTCGGGATGCCCTCCCCGAAGTCCGAACTTCTGAAAAATTGCGTTTTTGCCCCGAAATTTGCCATTTTCTTCTACTTTTCACCTGACACTTCCAAAATCATGAAAACTGTGAAATTGAGTTAATAATAAACAATTAAGACTGATTTACCCTCAATTTCACCCTAAATCATGCCTAAAAACATGCTAAAAATGTGATATGATTTATGCATATCATCAGTAATCTTCTCACTAAGTCACTAGTGTCTAGGCTTGAGCTTATTTCTATATGTTGTGGAGGAGGAATCTCCCGAGGTATTTCTGGTTCAGGCCTAGATGGTCCTTCTGGTTTGGTCTTCTTTGGTCCTGGAGTGTTAGGGTTTTCTGTTTTCTTTGCTTGATTTGTAGCTGCTCTTGTTATCTTCATCTATGAGTGCAAAGTCTGGTTAGGAATAACAAATAACAAAAACAAAATAGAAAAAGAAAAGTAAGAAAGATATTTTTCGGTTTTTAAAATTTTTAACATTTTTTTTATATTTTATTTAGAAAGCAGATAAATTTCCTCAATATGGTTTTAGAGTAATTTTCTAAAGTTTGATTATCCTAAATGTCTTAATTTCAGATAATATCTAAAATTAGTTAGTTATGATAACCCTATATTTCGAAAAGTGATTGTCTAACTAGCATAAGATAAGTGTTGGGTCTAAGGTCTAGGTTACTACCATTACCTATCATAAGTTTCTAGAATTGTGACCAATAATCCTAAATTCATTATGATATTTCCCCGACAACGGCGCCAAAAATCTGATGCTGCTCCGACTGATATGCTAAATAGGTGTTGTTTTACCCAATGTTGATTATGAGTAATTAAGGACTTAGATTGACTAATTGTGACTTTTAGTCTCTATGCTGTCACTTAATCAGCCAGAACATAAGGCAGAGTACCTATCCTGTAGCTAGTCTATTGGAAAGTATCTACGATTTTATTAAATTAAATATTGTACTCCCAGGGAAGTGGTAACGGCTTAGTAGTAACTAGCCTTTTACCTTAACTCTTATCTTATGATCCAATTATGCAATCGTCATCAATAACTTTGATGAGAGGGTGATTCATTATCCACAAAGTTTAAGTCTATTTAAGCCTAAAAGTGTTTTATAGATAATTGATAACTCTAAAATAATAGAGTTATTCACATCCAATTTGCCACATTTTATTCGGGAATTAACTGTATTTATTTGGAAAATGGAATAAAAATGTGTTGATTTGATATTTTCTCTCTTTTTACCTAAAAATGTGGATTTATTGTTAAAAGTCAATTTAATTGAATAAATTTCTCAACATGTGGATGATCTGTATTATTTGTTATTATTTCGGAATTTATTTGAATTGTTTTATTGTGACAAGGGTAAAAAGGGAATGTGGATGGTTGACATTGTTGAAAGAAAGTTGGATAAAAGTAACCGAGAAGAAAGTGAAGAATGTGTGGATAATTTGCATCTATACATATATATGTATATATCTATCTATATATATATATATATATATATATATATAATATACACCCACACACTATTTGTCACTTAAAATCCAGCTAGGCATATTAAAGATGGACACTTTCGGTCCTATGTATTTATTTCTTTGGTCCTATCCATTATGCACATATTATATATACATATATATATAAAGTACACATGCTGAAATCTTTGTTATATATATGTATATATATATATATATATATTATATATTTGTAAGAGTGCAAGTTGGCAAGGTGGACAAAAAGATAGAAGATAGTTGTTGTCCAACAATATATATATATATATATATATATACATACGAATGATGAGATTCCTCTCAATTTTCTGGCAGATTTTCAGGAAAAAAGAGGAAGTGGCAGCTGCACTATACAAAAAAGAAGAAGCATATTTCCTAGTGGGTATATATATATATATGTATATACATACATATGAGGATATCTTTGCAGAATTTCTGGTAGGTTTTGAGGAAATAAAGAGAAGTGGCAGCTGCACTATCTATCTATCTATATATATATATAAATATATATATATATATATATATAGTATGTATATATATAGGAGAGGGGAAGAGAAGAAACACACGGGGAGAGAGGAGGAGAAAACGATAGTAGTATGTTTGTATGTGTATCTAGTATTAGCTTAGAATTAAGTCAGTGGGTAGTGTGTTTTAGAGTGTTTTAGAGTCTAGATCGAGTGGAAACGAACCTGAGAAAGCTGGGGCGACTTTGCTGGAATTTTTTGGGCTGTTCATGATCGAGGGTAGCAGCACCACACAGAGGGAACGAAGGGCAGCAGCAGCTTGATTAAATCTGATTTGGGGCAGTAGGGTGATCTCCGACCCGAGTAACCCTCTTTCCATTTCTTCAATTTGCTTACTATTTTGTAATTGAATGTTCTTGGTGATATGAAGAATATTTACATGTTTTCAAGGATTAATTAAAAGTGTTTTGGGATTGATATGTTTTCCGTCTTGGGATTGACTGGTGCCACTATGGACCTAGGGACTATTTTTCCTATTACTTTAATCCTTGTCTTTCATGATTCGTTTCAGCAAAATATATATTCATAACCTGAAGGTGCTGTAGTCTAGTAAATTATAAACATGTGGAAAAACGTCATGTGGCATAAGATGAATAGAATGCATACGTTTTGTGTATCGTTTTCTTTATTGATGCTTGTATGGGGCATGCTTAGTTTATTCATGCAATTACTTAAACGGATTAGGAATAACTTGCGGTTACGACTGTCCAAGTTATGTATCGAACTAGTATCTGGCTTTCTAAACGGAAGGGGTCTAGTTGACACGTTAATTGCATGGCACTTGCTTGGGAAGCATGGTCGTGCGGTCAATATTGCAGGGGACACGACCAATTTCACTGCCTTGTGTTGTTCTAGGTTCACGGTATTTCGTACTCCATGAGACGATGTTATCGGCGGTTTAGACTAGTAGGCTAAGTAGTCTGGGTAGAACCAGACCGCTCTAGTGTTAATTTGGAAACCGAAAAGCAAGCTTAGCATTCTTGGAATCACTATTGGTTTGTATTTACATTTTTGGCTTGATTTTTATAGCATTGTATTACCAGTTGTATTCTCATGGTGATTTTCCAGTAGGCTAACCTGTAGTAGTAGTTAGGTAGAATTGCTGCGGCATTGGTGATGCTACAACATTTCCATTGCTGCAGCAATATCTTAGCAGTAGCTTAACATCCAAATCTCCACCCAATATTCAATATTCATCATTCTTTATTCTTTTATTCTTTTAACCAAATGTAAATCATGTTTGCATATATAATTGGCAAACAAAATCTCTGTGGGATCGATAATCTTGTACTTAGGTACATATATTACTTGTTGACCGGTGTATACTTGCACTTGTTAAGATTGCGTTGATTTATTCTATTTTATTATCTTTTCAATTTGTGACACACGCACACAACGCAACAAGTTTTTGGCGCCATTGCCGGGGATTTTGGTGTCAATTGATAGTAAATATTGTTTGCATTTGGTTATATTTTTGTTGTTTTATGTTATACTCATTCTTGAGCTTATGAGATTATTGAAATGATTGTATGAGGGACGAATAAATTATGCATGGGCTGAACTGTTATTTGTGAGTTTTTTTATCTGAATTATTTGTCAAATTTTCAGCTTGTGTAAATCATATATTTCTCAACTTTTGCTGATTTTTGCATGAGTAAAACGCGAAAGGACTCTCAATCTACATTGCTGCCACTAGATCCAGAAATTGAGAGAACAACTACATCGTTAAGAAAGAAGAAGCAAACTACAGATAAGGCGGTCATGGCAGAAGAATGAGTTATCAAGCTGAACCCGCCTACAATCCTGTAGTAATGGCAGATGATGGGGACCATGCTATCTGACAGTATGCTGTCCCTATGTTCAATGAGCTGAATCCAAGCATTATGCGACCAGAGATTGCCGCAACACAATTTGAGCTGAAACCGGTGATGTTTCAGATACTATAAATAGCACAATGAGGAGATTGAGGAATACTCAGCTTAGCTAGAAGCAAACTCTCAAGATTTCAAATTCAGAGCTCAATTTGAATATTTGGACTTGTCTTCTAGGGATTTTAAAGTGACAAAACCTTCTGTGAAAGAACCACCCAAGCTGAAATTAAAGTCATTGCCGCAGCATTTGAAGTATGGATTTCTAGGGGTAGAATCTACACTGCCAGTGATCATTTCAGCCTTCCTTGATGATGAACAGGAAGAGAAATTGCTTGGAGCTTTGCAGCAGCATAAGCGAGCTATGGGCTGGACCATAGCTTACATCAAAGGTATATGACTAACCTTATGCATGCATAAGATAATTTTGGAAGACAATTCCAAAAATTTAATAGAAGGGCAGAAATTATTAAATCCAATTACGAAGGAAGTGGTAAAGGAACAAAATTATCAGGTGGCTAGATTTTGGTATTATTTATCCTATATCTAACAGCGCTGGAGTTGGAGAATTTGCATGGATTACAAGAAGATAAACAAAGCCACAAGAAACGACCACTTCCTACTGCCTTTAATTGATCAAATATTAGATAGGTTGGCTGGATGGGATTCTTATTGCTTTCTAGATGTGTATTCTGGTTACAATCAGATTGCTGTAGCACCTGAGGACCAGAACAAAATGACCTTCACTTGTCCTTATGGTACTTTAGAATTCAGAAGAATGCCATTCAGACTGTGTAATGCTCCAGTAATGTTCCAACGATATATGATGGCCATTTCCACAGATATGGTGGATCAATATTTAGAGGTTTTCATGAATGACTTCTCCATATTTTGGGACTCTTTTGAAAAATGCTTGGAGAATGTGGCCAAGGTGCTTAAACGTTGTGAGGACACCAACCTAGTCCTCAAATGGAAGAAGTGTCACTTCATGGTTAAAGAAGACATTGTGCAAAACTCTTCACTTATAATACTTGTCGTTGTTAAGTAGTTAATTGAGCACAATCTATAAGTGAACACTTTCATCTATTATTTTGCATTTCTTTTTATTTCGTTTTTCTTATTTCTTCTTATTTGTTTTTTTTTTCAACATTCGATTTCTTTTCCTTGTTTTGTTTTAATTGTTGTTCTTTTATTTTCAGGTGCTTCAATTCGGAATTAATGGCTGTTTACTCCTGAGTTTCTTTTAGAATATTCAGAATTAGTTTTAAGACTTCAATTTCATATTGCACTGCCATTTTCTTTCTCTCTTATCGGTACTCTTCTTCTTGTTAATACAGGCATGCCTACGATCAAAGAACAAAAGGAGTCAATGCTATTTTATTAAAGAAATGGGACTTGCCACTGCCTCTCAGCAGAAATGCTGTGACAACAGGCTGCCACACATCGACAAAGCCATTCAAGACGGCCTTTGTCCAATTTCAATTTCAAATTTCAAGCGGTGCAATTCAACAAGGGACTGCCATGAATTGACTACTTATGCAAGCAGCCCTAGTTCCTTTCAATTTCAAAATTTTCAATGGGTGGCATACAACTAGAACTTGTTGGGAAACCAAAAAGGTTAGTTTAATTTTTATATTTTATTTGTGGAGAATGTGTGTGAATTGAAAAGACAAAGAGAGAAAGGAGTGGGGAGTTGTCTAAAGGATACTTTTCGGCCTTCAACAAACCAGAAGATTCCAGGTTAGTACTCACTTTTCTACATTTTTATTTCTTCTCGGTAATGTGAGTTGGTGTATGGTACTTGCAAAAAAAAATTAATTTATATTAATCTGAGTATACATTCCTTGACTAGCATGTATAGAATTTATGGAGTACAATTTTTGCATTACCAATGGATAGAGGATTGTATTGGTTGTATTTAGGGTTCTAGTTATACTTGAGTTCTTGTGTGTGAGCATGCTTGTAGAAATGACAGATCTGCCAGTTGATGTGTATCTCGGTTTATTGTGTTGGGCAAAAGGGTGGTTATGATTCAAAACGAATTTCATGTCTTAATGGTCTTCATGTTTTTACTTAGTAACAATGACCGCCTGAATTGTTGGTATATTTGTGTTTGCTTTCTTCTCACTCGAGAATTGAGAACTTATGTGCCACTAATGCGTTTATTTCTCAGGCTTCGTGTTGAACTAGTTTTCCCTTTTCATGATCAGTCCAATGGCTTGTTTCCCCCCTGTTGCTACAGCAATGAGGATATTGCTCCTCTTAAGTTTGGGGGAGGGAGTCCTCTTGTGGCAAAAAGTTCAAAATGGTGCTAATTTTAAAATTTTTTCATGCTGTCTTTTAAATACATAAACATCCTCTTTGCTGAAATTCTGAGTGATCTATTTGAATGCATGGACGCCTTGTCTGAATAACTGTTTTAGGATGCCTTATAAATTGATTGATCTGGCATAGAAGACCTGTTTGCATGAATGTGGCAGCATTTTTCATATGACCCATTAGAACCTTAGTTTTAGCAGGATTAGCGTAGACTTTTGGGACCCGATTTATGATGTTATCTTAAAAACAAAAGTACATTCTTGTAGACTTTGTACCTTCTTTTTGGAATAATTAGGTATTAGTTGACTCTAAGTGAGAATTATTTCAACTCCCTATCTTTTGCACATATTCTTACTTGGAAATTTCATGTTTATAAAAAGAGTCACTTTGGTATGAAGGTTCAGAATTTTTAGACTCATCTATTATAGTCCTTGAGACGAAATCCTAGTAGATTTGGTACTAAAGAAATGATTGAGGCATGTTCTTGAACCGTTTGAGCCTTTCTAGCTTTCCATAATATATTTTGCTTCCTTAGTAAACTCAAGTTGAGCCTAAGCCTAATTTCTTGACACCAGTATTAAATAGCCACTTATCCTAAATGTTTTGCATGTATCCATTCTTTGTTTTCCCTAAACTTGATCTTAGTCTGCTATGAACACTGTTAAACATAAGTTTGGGGGTATGCTGAGAATGCTATGAGGAGGAACATAGAAATGTTGCAGCACAATGCTGCATCATTATCATTTTTTTGGGATTAGTGGTATTTAAAGAAAATTTGAATGCATAATATAAATGCTCTACGTATTGAGGGTATGTGTATGAAAACATGTGTGAAAAAATGAAAGCATCCTCTTTACTTAAAATAAATAAATAAATAAATAAAGAAGAACAAAAAAAAAAGGAAATATGTGTTATGCTTCTTTGAGGTAAAATGCTAAATACTGATTGTGGTTAAATGTTGCACGTATTTCTAAAGCACGGTGTAAATGTTTATGCTCCTTGAGTTGATTGAACAAAAAAAAAGAGAAATGTTGTAGAATTGCTGCAGCATTGGTGTTGCTGCAGCATTTTGATTCAGTGAAAAAAAAAATTTGGGAAGTGATAGCATTGGGTAGAAGCTCCTGGCAGACTAGGACTAAGTTTTGAGCATACGTTTTATCCATATTTTTCCTACCTTAGCCTTAGCCTACATTACAACAAATTTAAGACCTCTTTGTTCTTTATTGCTAAATTTGCTACATTAGTGGAGAGGGGTGTAATAGATTAAGTTTGAGGATACAAAATGAACCTTAGGATTACCATATGTTGACTTATGAATGAGAGATTGAAAAGGAAAGACTATTCACACACACACTGGAGTGGAAATTCTTTGAACTTGGGTTAGTTAATATTTGGTTATTCACTAAGGATGGAACATTATGTCTACTTGAATTTTGAATTTTCTCTTTCTGAAATCATTGGTCCCAGGTTTGGCTGAAACTACTGGACAAAGTTATTATGTGGGTATGTATATTTCTGTTGCTTCGGCATTGTTGCAGCATTGCTCGGGACGAGCAATGACCTAAGTTTGGGGGTGTGATAACTATAAAATAATAGAGTTATTCACATCCAATTTGCCACATTTTATTCGGGAATTAACTGAATTTATTTGGAAAATGGAATAAAAATGTTTTGATTTGATATATTCTCACTTTTACCTAAAAATGTGGATTTATTGTTAAAAGTCAATTTAATTGAATAAATTTCTCAAGATGTGGATGATCTGTATTATTTGTTATTATTTGGGAATTTATTTGAATTCATTTATTGTGACAAGGGTAAAAAGAGAATGTGGATGGTTGACATTGTTGAAAGAAAGTTGGATAAAATTAACCTGGAAGAAAGTGAAGAATGTGTGGATAATTTGCATCTATACATATATATGTATATATCTATATATATATATATATATATATATATATACATATAATATACACCCACACACTATTTGTCACTTAAATTCCAGCTAGGCATATTAAAGATGGACACTTTCAGTCCTATGTATTTATTTCTTTGGTGCTATCCATTATACACATATATATATATACATATATATATATATATATAAAGTACCCATGCTGAAATCTTTGTTATATATATATATATATATATATATACATACGAATGATGAGATTCCTCTCAATTATCTGGCAGATTTTCAGGAAAAATGAGGAAGTGGCAGCTGCACTATACAAAAAAGAAGAAGCATATTTCCTTGTGGGTACATATATATATGTATATACATACATATGAGGATATCTTTGCAGAATTTCTGGCAGGTTTTGAGGAAATAAAGAGAAGTGGGAGCTGCACTATCTATCTATCGATCTATATATATATATATATATATATATATATATATATAGTATATAATAGGAGAGGGGAAGAGGAGAAACACACGGGGAGAGAGGAGGAGAAAAAGATAGTAGTATGTTTGTATGTTTGTATGTGTGTATCTAGTATTAGCTTAGAATTTAGGCAGTGGGTAGTGTGTTTTAGAGTGTTTTAGAGTATAGATCGAGTGGAAACGAACCTGAGAAAGCTGTGGCGACTTTGCTGGAATTTTTCGGGCTGTTCATGATCGAGGGCAGCAGCACCACGCAGAGGGAACGAAGGGCAGCAGCAGCTTGATTAAATCCGATTTGAGGCAGTAGGGTGATCTCCGACCCGAGTAACCCTCTTTCCATTTCTTCAATTTGCTTACTGTTTTGTAATTGAATGTTCTTCAATTTGCTTACTGTTTTGTAATTGAATGTTCTTGGTGATATGAAGAATATTTACATGTTTTCAAAGCTTAATTAAAAGTGTTTTGGGATTGATATGTTTTCCGTCTTGGGATTGACTGGTGTCACTATGGACCTAGGTACTATTTTTCCTATTACTTTAATCCTTGTCTTTCATGATTCGTTTCAGCAAAATATATATTCATAACCTGAAAGTGCTGTAGTCTAGTAAATTATTAACATGTGGAAAAACGTAATGTGGCATAAGATGAATAGAATGCATAAGTTTTGTGTATCGTTTTCTTTATTGATGCTTGTATGGGGCATGCTTAGTTTATTTATGCAATTACTTAAACGGATTAGGAATAACTTGCGGTTACGACTGTCCAAGTTATGTATCGAACTAGTATCTGGCTTTCTAAAAGGAAGGGGTCTAGTTGACACGTTAATTGCATGGCACTTGCTTGGGACGCATGATCGTGCGGTCTATATTGTAGGGGACACGACCAATTTCACTGCCTTATGTTGTTCTAGGTTCACGGTATTTCATACTCCATGAGACGATGTTATCGGCGGTTTGGACTAGTAGGCTAAGTAGTCTGGGTAGAACCAGACCGCTGTAGTGTTAATTTGGAAACCGAAAAGCATGCTTAGCATTCTTGGATTTACTATTGGTTTGTATTTGCATTTTTGGCTTGATTTTTATAGCATTGTATTACCTGTTGTATTCTCAAGGTGATTTTCCAGTAGGCTGACCTGTAGTAGTAGTTAGGTAGAATTGCTGCGGCATTGGTGATGCTGCAGCATTTCCATTGCTGCAGCAATATCTTAGCAGTAGCTTAACCTCCGAATATCCACCCAATATTCAATATTCATCATTCTTTATTCTTTTATTCTTTTAACCAAATGTAAATCATGTTTGCATGTATAATTGGCAAACAAAATCTCTGTGGGATCGATAATCTTGTACTTAGGTACATATATTACTTGTTGACCGGTGTATACTTGCACTTGTTAAGATTGCGTTGATTTATTCTATTTTATTATCTTCTCAATTTGTGACACACGCACACAACGCAACAAGTTTTTGGCGCCGTTGCCGGGGATTTTGGTGTCAATTGATTGTAAATATTGTTTGCATTTGGTTATATTTTTGTTGTTTTATGTTATACTCATTCTTGAGCTTATGAGATTATTGAAATGATTGTATGAGGGACGAATAAATTATGCATGGGCTGAACTGTTTTTTGTGAGTTTATTGATCTGAATTATTTGTCAAATTTTCAGCTTGTGTATATAATATATTTCTTAACGTGTGCTGATTTTTGCATGAGTAAAACGCGAAAGGACTCTCAATCTACATTGCTGCCACTAGATCCAGAAATTGAGAGAACAACTAAATCGTTAAGAAAGAAGAAGCAAACTACAGATAAGGCGGTCATGGCAGAACAATGAGTTATCAAGCTGAACCCATCTACAATCCTGTAGTAATGGCAGATGATGGGGACCATGCTATCTGACAGTATGTTGTCCCTATGTTCAATGAGCTGAATCCAAGCATTATGCGACCAGAGATTGCCGCAAAACAATTTGAGCTGAAACCGGTGATGTTTCAGATGCTATAAATAGCACAATGAGGAGAATGAGGAATACTCAGCTTGGCTAGAAGCAAACTCTCAAGATTTCAAATTCAGAGCTCAATTTGAATCTTTGGACTTGTCTTTTAGGGATTTTAAAGTGACAAAACCTTCTGTGAAAGAACCACCCAAGCTGAAATTAAAGTCATTGCCGCAACATTTGAAGTATGGATTTCTAGGGGTAGAATCTACACTGCCAGTGATCATTTCAGCCTTCCTTGATGATGAATAGGAAGAGAAATTGCTTGGAGCTTTGCAGCAGCATAAGCGAGCTATGTGCTGGACCATAGCTTACATCAAAGGTATATGACTAACCTTATGCATGCACAAGATAATTTTGGAAGACAATTCTAAAAATTTAATAGAAGGGCATAAATGATTAAATCCAATTATGAAGGAAGTGGTAAAGGAACAAAATTATAAAGTGGCTAGATTTTGGCATTATTTATCCTATATCTAACAGCGCTGGGGATGGAGAATTTGCATGGATTACAAGAAGATAAACAAAGCCACAAGAAACGACCACTTCCCACTTCCTTTAATTGATCAAATGTTAGATAGGTTGGCTGGATGGGATTCTTATTGCTTTCTGGATGTGTATTCTGGTTACAATCAGATTGCTGTAGCACCAGAGGACCAGAACAAAATGACCTTCACTTGTCCTTATGGTACTTTAGCAATGTCATTCAAACTGTGTAATGCTCCAGCAATGTTCCAACGATATATGATGGCCATTTTCACAGATGTGGTGGATCAATATTTAGAGGTTTTCATGAATGATTTCTCCATATTTTGGGACTCTTTTGAAAAATGCTTAGAGAATGTGGCCAAGGTGCTTAAACATTGTGAGGACACCAACCTAGTCCTCAATTGGAAGAAGTGTCACTTCATGGTTAAAGAAGACATTGTGCAAAACTCTTCACTTATAATACTTGTCGATGTTAAGTAGTTAATTGAGCACAATCTATAAGTGAACACTTTCATCTATTATTTTGCATTTCTTTTTATTTCGTTTTTCTTATTTCTTCTTATTTGTTTTTTTTTCAGCATTCGATTTCTTTTCCTTGTTTTATTTTAATTGTTGTTCTTTTATTTTCTGGTGCTTCAATTCGGAATTAATGGCTGTTTACTCCTGAGTTTCTTTCAGAATATTCAGAATTGGTTTTGAGACTTCAATTTCATATTGCACTGCCATTTTCTTTCTCTTTTATCGGTACTCTTCTGCTTGTTAATATAGGCATGCCTACGGTCAAAGAACAAAAGGAGTCAAGGCTATTTTATTAAAGAAATGGGACTTGCCACTGCCTCTCAGCAGAAATGCTGTGACAACAGGCTGCCACACATCGACAAAGCCATTCAAGGCTGCCTTAGTCCAATTTAAATTTCAAATTTCAAGCGGTGCAATTCAACAAGGGACTGCCATGAATTGACTACTTATGCAAGCAGCCCTAGTTCCTTTCAATTTCAAAATTTTCAATGGGTGGCATACAACTAGAACTTGTTGGGAAACCAAAAAGGTTAGTTTAATTTTTATATTTTATTTGTGGAGAATGTGTGTGAATTGAAAAGACAAAGAGAGAAAGGAGTGGGGAGTTGTCTAAAGGATACTTTTCGGCCTTCAACAAACCAGAAGATTCCAGGTTAGTACTCACTTTTCTACATTTTTATTTCTTCTCGGTAATGTGAGTTGGTGTATGGTACTTGCAAAAAAAAAATTTATCTTAATGTGAGTATACATTCCTTGAGTAGCATGTATAGAATTTATGGAGTACAATTTTTGCATTACCAATGGATAGAGGATTGTATTGGCTATATTTAGGGTTCTAGTTATACTTGAGTTCTTGTGTGTGAGCATGCTTGTAGAAATGACAGATCTGCCAGTTGATGTGTATCTCGGTTTATTGTGTTGGGCAAAAGGGTGGTTATGATTCAAAACAAATTTCATGTCTTAATGGTCTTCATGTTTTTACTTAGTAACAATGACCGCCTGAATTGTTGGTATATTTGTGTTTGCTTTCTTCTCACCCGAGAATTGAGAACTTATGTGCCACTAATGTGTTTATTTCCCAGGCTTCGTGTTGAACTAGTTTTCCCTTTTCATGATCAGTCCAATGGCTTGTTTTCCCCCTGTTGCTACAGCAATGAGGACATTGCTCCTCTTAAGTTTGGGGGAGGGTGTCCTCTTGTGGCAAAAAGTTCAAAATGGTGCTAATTGTAAAATTTTTTCCTACTGTCTTTTAAATGCATAAACATCCTCTTTGCTGAAATTCTAAGTGATCTATTTGAATGCATGGACGCCTTGTCTGAATAACTATTTTAGGATGCTGATGTGCACAAATCATATACCCTTTTTAGCATGTTTTTAGACATAAATTAGGGCAATATTTGAATGTATTTGATCTTAATTGAATCAAATTGACATAAAATTGCTTAAATTTCGATTTTGGAAGTTTCAGGAGCAAATTGGACGAAAACAGCAAATTTGGGGGCAAAAATGCAATTTTTGGAAATGTTGACTTGGTCAACGGTCCGGGACGGGCGTCCCGACCCAGTCAGACCACCAGGACGGGCGTCCCAATCCAGGACGGGCGTCCCGAAGCACCAGAATTTGTCCCACATCGAATGTTTTGGAATTTTTCACTCTAGAAAGCTGCTATAAATACCCCAGGCCTCCAGGAGTTGAAATCATTCCTCTCCACTCGATCTGAGTCATTTAGTGGTGTCCAGTGTACAATTCTCTAGTACACAACTCACTCAGAGACTCGGATCTCAGTTTTCTTTCTTTCTTTAGTGTTTCGTTTTCTTAGTTTCTGAGAAATAGTCTCAGATCTTAGGCTTCTATAGATAGGTTCGTTTTTGGTATTCATAGAATAACGGGATTTCGTTAGGAGATCCTAAGAGAGAGATAGGGTGCGTGTTCTTAGTCAGATTAGGGCAATTTGCTTAAGCTCGGGATGTAAGGTAAAGCAATTGCTAGTAGGTCTGAGGAGCGTTCTCCGAAGGCTCTGCCGAGCAGAGTAAGATCGAGCAATCAGGAGCATATAGGAGCTGCAGCGCCGGCTGGACCTGCATAGAGTGGTGATTACTTTATGACAGTGGGTCCCCTAGACGAGGTTCTGTATGTTTACGAATTGTTTTATCTAAATATTAATTTGAATATCAGATTACGATTCTTATGAATATATGTTTTATATGTTGAAGTTGTTATGATTTTCCGGAAATGGCCACCTGCTTAAATATTCATTATGTCTGCATGTCTATTGCCGTTCTTTTAAACTGAACTTAGTGTTATAGACAATTCCTAACCACGGTCTATTCATAACCTGTTTAGTTTAACAGGCATCAATTAGTATTGGTGTCTGCCATACTAGATAAAATAATCTGTGGAACACCCTGTTGGTTGAAAGTAGTCTAGGTAGGCTGAGTAGAGTGTTATGCCGGCGGTTATGAGACGAGCAACATGATACCGAAGTGACATAGGGTACCGTTCATTGCTGACTTTAGTCCGAGCTGTGAGTAGGGCCGTTACCCTTAACGATGGCGGGGCGGGGGGTAGCGTAGAAACTCAGATGTGGTAGCCTTTAGACACAGAACATAGTTGCAATCCAGGCCAAGACATGTCTAAAATACTCGAATATAGGTCAATCAACGTATAAGAACAGTATAACATAGAATCAGGACATTATCTAGAACACACTTCTAGGATTAATTAGACTTAAACCTAGTGGAAAATGGATCACCCACTCATCAAAGTATTTGATGAAGATTGCATAACTGGATCATAAGATAGGAGTTAGGATAAAAGGCTAGTTACTACTAAGCCGTTATCACTTCCCTGGGAGTACGATATTTAACTTAATAAAATCGTAGATACTTTCCAACATACTAGCTACACGATAGGTACTCTGCCTTAGGTTCTGGTTGATTAAGTGACAATAATTGAATGCTAAGTGACAGTTAGTAAGACTCAGTCCTTAATTACTCATAATCGACATAGGTAAATAAAGCCTATCTTTTAGCATACCAATCGGAACGCATCAGATTTTTGGCGCCGTTGCCGGGGAAATATCATAATGAATTTAGGATTCTTGATCAAAATTCTAGAGACTTATGATAGGTAACGGTAGTAACCTAGACTTTAGACCTACACTTATCTTATACTAGTTAGACAATCACTTTCCGAAATATAGGATTATCACAACTAATTGATTTTAGATATTATCTGGAATTAAGACACTTAGGATAATCAAATTTTAGAAAATTATTCTAAAACCATATTAAGGAAATTTACCTGCTTTCTAAATTAAACATACAAAGAAAAAAAAATGTTAAAAATTTAAAATCCCAAAAAGAATGTATCTTTCTTGCTCAACGGTGAGTTGTTCCTTTTCCCTATCTCTTGTTTTTTTAGTTGTTTTCTTAGTTGCTCTTTTTCGTGTTTTTCTTCCCTTACTTAATTTTGTAAAAAATAAAAATGGAAATAAGGATAGAATATTCTTCTAAGTTGTCTCAGGTTTTAATCTGGAAGAAATATCATTGCGGAATTTTCTTTGGTCATGCTTAGTCTATTAGACAAAATCATAAAATAAAATTTTCTTTAATAGACAAACCTCTGAGTATTCTAATGAGAAGGATGTTCCTTTTGTTTGATGATAAATGCATGAGATTGTTTAAACCAAAAGGAATTACTGCACCCATTATGACATCACCTAATTGGAATTTGCTTTGTGAATTAATATGTGATGTAATGATGTAGTACGAATTGTTTTAGGAGAGAAACATGATAAGAAAGTTCATGCATGATAAATTCCGATCTTATCCAGTCTGGTCTAAAAACAATAGGTTACACTGATCACTCTGAGATGTCTGTGTTCAATAAAACTGATGCTGAACCATAATTGATTAAGTTAGGTTTTATCGTTACCTGAGTTTGATATAGAAAGAACGGGTAAGAAAAAGGGTTGAAAATCTAGAAAGTAAACCATTGGTCTAGATTAGAAAACCCCGAGTTAGAGGCTAGTGTAATACTGATAAATATTTGGATGAAAACTTATTTGCATTGTTTGCTATGTATAATAATTATCGTCTGTGGTTTATTGCAAATTATCTAGTCACTAATAAGTTCCAAGTGATATGACTTATCAGCAAAACAAGAAATTCTTTGCTGATTTGAAATATTACTACTGGGCAGTTTCTCTTCTATTTCAAATTTTTGCAGATCAGTTGATCAGAAGATGTGTCTTAGAAGATGAAGGACACAAGATTTTGGAGCATTACCCTAAAGAATCTACGGGAGACCAATTGACTACTATCAACACTGTCCGGAAAGTGTTGAAAGCAGGATCTTGTTGACCCACCATATTCAAGGATTTTGTATCTCTGATACAGTCCTGCGATGCTTGCCAAATAATAGGTAACACATCTTCCAGAGATCGTCTACCCCAGCAACGTACATAGAATGTTGCAACCTTTGATATCAGGGGTATTTGGAATCTTTTTCCTTTCTTCCTTTGACACTAATTACCTCATAGTAGTCGTGGAACACTTTTCGAAAATAGCCTGAACCACAGGCAGTACCTACTAATGATGTTAAAGTCATGTGCAGATTCTAGTTGTTTTCCAGATTCAGAGTGCCGATGTCTTAGGAAGAAATGTTCAGCTTGTGTATCAAATCTGTGAAGTCTGCTAAGTACCACACTTTAGCAGGGATTGCTATGGGAATGACTGACCATTCCAAAAGAGGTAGGAGCAGGTTACTGCAGAATGCTGCTCCAATGGGAGACGCATACAATCCCCGCTAGAGGAATCATACGGGATTTAGTTGAGTAATTCAGAAGCTGGAAACTTTCAGAAGATACCACCACAACAAAACCCCTACTCACAGAATCAATAGATGAGATACTGGCAACAATTAAAGCCAGACCAGTGCAGGCAAGTGATCTACCAAGAGGTAACGAACAGTCGAAGGATATAGAGGAATTTGGCGTTGTATCAGGAGCATAGCAATGGAGGAGCTTGCATCCCCTGCATACAATCAGCTGTGAGAAACTTCCCCTAGGAAGCTTCAAATATTTGGGCCTAGATCTACACCACTGGAGCCTCCTACCACCACGGCTTAGCCAAAGCTTCAGGTATCTCTTCTACCATTCAAAACTTGCATTCAATACCTTCACTAACATTGGCAGGTAGGCACACCAATCCAAAGAAGTCTCATTCCTAGACATGTTCCTTCTGGACACGTTGCTACGATTATGAGAAAATTTACAAATGAATCGAGGAATCAGTCCTTGGGGCTCGAGTCATTCATCAAATGGATAGGCCACTACTTGGAGCTCGACATTGAAGGATCGGAGCTGACGTCATCCGTTCCAATATCTAAGAGCTTGCAGAGTCAAGAACACCTCAGCAATAGCACATGGCTAAGGTGAAGAGCCAATTGACAGATCAAAGAAGACCCTTCTGCTCGTGACATGAAGGGAGTTTTTCTAATCCTCATATTCCTTTACTTTACTTTTATTTTATTTGTTTTGTGTTCTGTTTTGCTATCCTTCTTGTTTTGTTGCCTTATTTTCTCTCTTACCCTTAGTTAGTCGAATAAGTGTGGGGTAAGAGTTCTTTGTTTTGTTTTTATTTCTTATTTTCAAATAAGTGTGGGGTAACTTAGATATGCATGAACACTGAGGACAGTGTCAGACTTAAGTGTGGGGTAGCAGTGCACGGTGCACTGTAGTAGTTTGAGAAAAAATTTTGCATGATTTTGCATGTTTTCCCCGTATTTTCACACCCTTCCAAAATTTTTTCAAAATTTGTCATTCTTTCAGACTTCTAAATGAAGTATGATTGGTAAAACATTGCTTATGTCTATGATATGTGTGTAGAATGTTATGATTAGTAGGAGATGATTTATGACTATTTTGAATTTTTTAATTAGGAATAGGGAATTCCTGATAAATGAGCACAACTTAGTCTGGATTAGAGACCTCAGCCAATTACCTTTTCAAAGCTTAACTAGATAAGATTAGACCAGTTGAGGATGTATTGACAATTAGAATGACTAGATGAGACTCTGAGCTAAAAGTGAAAAGAAACAAAAGAGAGTAAATTAAATAAGGGTAGTTTGCCAGCGGCCTTCGCTACTCGAGCACCACTCCTTCAGGGAACTTAAAGTCTGATGCCCTAAGGTCGTGTAGGTCTGGGAGTCATCGGAGTGGGACTCGCTACATGGGTAGTTGAAGTTGACGTGTTCTAAGCAGACTCAAAATACCCTGGAAAAGCTATAAAATAAAAAATCATCAATAAGCGCTAAATAAGTAAAAATCTGATCACCAAGGCTCAAAACTCAGAAAGTTGTCTGTTGTCAGTATGTCTAGCGACGGGTCGAAGTGTTATCTGGTAATAGTTAAGACAAGAGTCTATTGTGTTGACTATCTAGTCTGGACTAGTACACACACTACACATCAGGAAGACCTTGTGACTAAGAGAAGAGTTCAACCTAGTTGTTAAGTTGTTTTTCTGCTCAATTATAACATCTGCTAGAGACATTTGAGACCTTGTCATAGCAACCTAACCAATCAGACATGTGTTAAGAATTATCTGAATAATTTTTGGAATAAAAACATGACTAGAAAATTTAAGTGACTATACATATGATTCAAAATCACTAACTTCAGGTAGACTTTGCTTGAGGACAAGCAAAAAGCTAAGTGTGGGGTTATTTGATGTGCACAAATCATATACCCTTTTTAGCATGTTTTTAGACATAAATTAGGGCAATATTTGAATGTATTTGATCTTAATTGAATCAAATTGACATAAAATTGCTTAAATTTCGATTTTGGAAGTTTCAGGAGCAAATTGGACGAAAACAGCAAATTTTGGGGCAAAAATGCAATTTTTGGAAATGTTGACTTGGTCAACGGTCCGGGACGGGCGTCCCGACCCAGTCAGACCACCAGGACGGGCGTCCCAATCCAGGACGGGCGTCCCGAAGCACCAGAATTTGTCCCACATCGAATTTTTTGGAATTTTTCACTCTAGAAAGCTGCTATAAATACCCCAGGCCTCCAGGAGTTGAAATCATTCCTCTCCACTCGATCTGAGTCATTTAGTGGTGTCCAGTGTACAATTCTCTAGTACACAACTCACTCAGAGACTCGGATCTCAGTTTTCTTTCTTTCTTTAGTGTTTCGTTTTCTTAGTTTCTGAGAAATAGTCTCAGATCTTAGGCTTCTATAGATAGGTTCGTTTTTGGTATTCATAGAATACCGGGATTTCGTTAGGAGATCCTAAGAGAGAGATAGGGTGCGTGTTCTTAGTCAGATTAGGGCAATTTGCTTAAGCCCGGGATGTAAGGTAAAGCAATTGCTACTAGGTCTGAGGAGCGTTCTCCGAAGGCTCTGCCGAGCAGAGTAAGATCGAGCAATCAGGAGCATATAGGAGCTGCAGCGCCGGCTGGACCTGCATAGAGTGGTGATTACTTTATGACAGTGGGTCCCCTAGACGAGGTTCTGTATGTTTACGAATTGTTTTATCTAAATATTAATTTGAATATCAGATTACGATTCTTATGAATATATGTTTTATATGTTGAAGTTGTTATGATTTTCCGGAAATGGCCACCTGCTTAAATATTCATTATGTCTGCATGTCTATTGCCGTTCTTTTAAACTGAACTTAGTGTTATAGACAATTCCTAACCACGGTCTATTCATAACCTGTTTAGTTTAACAGGCATCAATTAGTATTGGTGTCTGCCATACTAGATAAAATAATCTGTGGAACACCCTGTTGGTTGAAAGTAGTCTAGGTAGGCTGAGTAGAGTGTTATGCCGGCGGTTATGAGACGAGCAACATGATACCGAAGTGACATAGGGTACCGTTCATTGCTGACTTTAGTCCGAGCTGTGAGTAGGGCCGTTACCCTTAACGATGGGGCGGTAGCGTAGAAACTCAGATGTGGTAGCCTTTAGACACAGAACATAGTTGCAATCCAGGCCAAGACATGTCTAAAATACTCGAATATAGGTCAATCAACGTATAAGAACAGTATAACATAGAATCAGGACATTATCTAGAACACACTTCTAGGATTAATTAGACTTAAACCTAGTGGAGAATGGATCACCCTCTCATCAAAGTATTTGATGAAGATTGCATAACTGGATCATAAGATAGGAGTTAGGATAAAAGGCTAGTTACTACTAAGCCGTTACCACTTCCCTGGGAGTACGATATTTAACTTAATAAAATCGTAGATACTTTCCAACATACTAGCTACACGATAGTTACTCTGCCTTAGGTTCTGGTTGATTAAGTGACAATAATTGAATGCTAAGTGACAGTTAGTAAGACTCAGTCCTTAATTACTCATAATCGACATAGGTAAATAAAGCCTATCTTTTAGCATACCAATCGGAACGCATCAGATGCCTTATAAATTGATTGATCTAGCATAGAAGACCTGTTTGCATGAATGTGGCAGCATTTTTCATATGGCCCATTAGAACCTTAGTTTTAGCAGGATTAGCGTAGACTTTTGGGACCCGATTTATGATGTTATCTTAAAAACAAAAGTACATTCTTGTAGACTTTGTACCTTCTTTTCGGAATAATTAGGTATTAGTTGACTCTAAGTGAGAATTATTTCAACTCCCTATCTTTTGCACATAGTCTTACTTGGAAATTTCATGTTTATAAAAAGAGTCACTTTGGTATGAAGGTTCAGAATTTTTAGACTCATCTATTATAGTCCTTGAGAAGAAATCCTAGTAGATTTGGTACTAAAGAAATGATTGAGGCATGTTCTTGAACCGTTTGAGCCTTTCTAGCTTACCCTAATATATTTTGCTTCCTTAGTTAACTCAAGTTGAGCCTAAGCCTAATTTCTTCACACCCTTATTAAATAGCCACTTATCCTAAATGTTTTGCATGTATCCATTCTTTGTTTTCCCTAAACTTGATCTTAGTCTGCTATGAACACTGTTAAACATAAGTTTGGGGGTATGCTGAGAATGCTATGAGGAGGAACATAGAAATGTTGCAGCACAATGCTGCATCATTATCATTTTTTTGGGATTAGTGGTATTTAAAGAAAATTTGAATGCATAATATAAATGCTCTACGTATTGAGGGTATGTGTATGAAAACATGTGTGAAAAAATGAAAGCACCCTCTTTACTTAAAATAAATAAATAAATAAATAAAGAAGAACAAAAAAAAAAAGGAAATATGTGTTATGCTTCTTTGAGGTAAAATGCTAAATACTGATTGTGGTTAAATGTTGCACGTATTTCTAAAGCACGGTGTAAATGTTTATGCTCCTTGAGTTGATTGAACAAAAAAAAATGAGAAATGTTGTAGGATTGCTGCAGCATTGTGTTGCTGCAGCATTTTGATTCAGTGAAAAAAACTTTTGGGAAGTGATAGCATTGGGTAGAAGCTCCTGGCAGACTAGGACTAAGTTTTGAGCATACTTTTTATCCATATTTTTCCTACCTTAGCCTTAGCCTACATTACAACCAATTTAAGACCTCTTTGTTCTTTATTGCTAAATTTGCTACATTAGTGGAGAGGGGTGTAATAGATTAAGTTTGAGGATACAAAATGAACCTTAGGATTACCATATGTTGACTTATGAATGAGAGATTGAAAAGGAAAGACTATTCACACACACACTGGAGTGGAAATTCTTTGAACTTTGGTTAGTTAATATTTGGTTATTCACTAAGGATGGAACATTATGTCTACTTGAATTTTGAATTTTCTCTTTCTGAAATCATTGGTCCCAGGTTTGGCTGAAACTGCTGGACAAAGTTATTATTGGGTATGTATATTTCTGTTGCTTCGGCATTACTGCAGCATTGCTCGGGACGAGCAATGACCTAAGTTTGGGGGTGTGATAACTATAAAATAATAGAGTTATTCACATCCAATTTGCCACATTTTATTCGGGAATTAACTGAATTTATTTGGAAAATGGAATAAAAATGTGTTGATTTGATATTTTCTCTCTTTTACCTAAAAATGTGGATTTATTGTTAAAAGTCAATTTAATTGAATAAATTTCTCAACATGTGGATGATCTGTATTATTTGTTATTATTTGGGAATTTATTTGAATTCATTTAGTGTGACAAGGGTAAAAAGGGAATGTGGATGGTTGACTTTGTTGAAAGAAAGTTGGATAAAATTAACCGAGAAGAAAGTGAAGAATGTGTGGATAATTTGCATCTATACATATATATGTATATATCTATCTATCTATCTATAAATAAATATATATATATATATATATATATATACATATAATATACACCCACACACTATTTGTCACTTAAATTCCAGCTAGGCATATTAAAGATGGGCACTTTCGGTCCTATGTATTTATTTCTTTGGTCCTATCCATTATACACACACACATATATATATACATATATATATATATATATATATATATAAAGTACACATGCTGAAATCTTTGTTATATATATATATATATATATATATATATACATACGAATGATGAGATTCCTCTCAATTTTCTGGCAGATTTTCAGGAAAAAAGAGGAAGTGGCAGCTGCACTATACAAAAAAGAAGAAGCATATTTCCTAGTGGGTATATATATATATATATACATACATATGAGGATATCTTTGCAGAATTTCTGGCAGGTTTTGAGGAAATAAAGAGAAGTGGGAGCTGCATTATCTATCTATCTATCTATCTATCTATCTATCTATATATATATATATATGTATGTATATATATAGGAGAGGGGAAGAGAAGAAACACACGGGGGAGAGAGGAGGAGAAAAAGATAGTAGTATGTTTGTATGTTTGTATGTGTGTATCTAGTATTAGCTTAGAATTTTGGCACTGGGTAGTGTGTTTTAGAGTATAGATCGAGTGGAAACGAACCTGAGAAAGCTGGGGCGACTTTGCTGGAATTTTTCGGGCTGTTCATGATCGAGGGCAGCAGCACCACGCAGAGGGAACGAAGGGCAGCAGCAGCTTGATTAAATCCGATTTGGGGCAGTAGGGTGATCTCTGACCCGAGTAACCCTCTTTCCATTTCTTCAATTTGCTTACTGTTTTGTAATTGAATGTTCTTCAATTTGCTTACTGTTTTGTAATTGAATGTTCTTGGTGATATGAAGAATATTTACATGTTTTCAAAGATTAATTAAAAGTGTTTTGGGATTGATATGTTTTCCGTCTTGGGATTGACTGGTGTCACTATGGACCTAGGTACTATTTTTCCTATTACTTTAATCCTTGTCTTTCATGATTCGTTTCAGCAAAATATATATTCATAACCTGAAGGTGCTGTAGTCTAGTAAATTATTAACATGTGGAAAAACGTAATGTGGCATAAGATGAATAGAATGCATAAGTTTTGTGTATCGTTTTCTTTATTGATGTTTGTATGGGGCATGCTTAGTTTATTCATGCAATTACTTAAACGGATTAGGAATAACTTGCGGTTATGACTGTCCAAGTTATGTATCGAACTAGTATCTGGCTTTCTAAACGGAAGGGGTCTAGTTGACACGTTAATTGCATGGCACTTGCTTGGGACGCATGACCGTGCGGTCAATATTGTAGGGGACACGACCAATTTCACTGCCTTGTGTTGTTCTAGGTTCACGGTATTTCGTACTCCATGAGACGATGTTATCGGCGGTTTAGACTAGTAGGCTAAGTAGTCTGGGTAGAACCAGACCGCTGTAGTGTTAATTTGGAAACCGAAAAGCATGCTTAGCATTCTTGGATTCACTATTGGTTTGTATTTGCATTTTTGGCTTGATTTTTATAGCATTGTATTACCTGTTGTATTCTCATGGTGATTTTCCAGTAGGCTGACCTGTAGTAGTAGTTAGGTAGAATTGCTGTGGCATTGGTGATGCTGCAGCATTTCCATTGCTGCAGCAATATCTTAGCAGTAGCTTAACCTCCGAATATCCACCCAATATTCAATATTCATCATTCTTTATTCTTTTATCCTTTTAACCAAATGTAAATCATGTTTGTATATATAATTGGCAAACAAAATCTCTGTGGGAAAGATAATCTTGTACTTAGGTACATATATTACTTGTTGACCGGTGTATACTTGCACTTGTTAAGATTGCGTTGATTTATTCTATTTTATTATCTTCTCAATTTGTGACACACGCACACAACGCAACAAGTTTTTGGCGCCGTTGCCGGGGATTTTGGTGTCAATTGATTGTAAATATTGTTTGCATTTGGTTATATTTTTGTTGTTTTATGTTATACTCATTCTTGAGCTTATGAGATTATTGAAATGATTGTATGAGTGACGAATAAATTATGCATGGGCTGAACTGTTATTTGTGAGTTTATTGATATGAATTATTTGTCAAATTTTCAGCTTGTGTATATCATATATTTCTCAACGTGTGCTGATTTTTGCATGAGTAAAACGCGAAAGGACTCTCAATCTACATTGCTGCCACTAGATCCAAAAATTTAGAGAACAACTAAATCGTTAAGAAAGAAGAAGCAAACTATAGATAAGGCGGTCATGGCAGAACAATGTGTTATCAAGCTGAACCCGTCTACAATCCTGTAGTAATGGCAGATGATGGGGACCATGCTATCTGACAGTATGCTGTCCTTATGTTCAATGAGCTGAATCCAAGCATTATGCGACCAGAGATTGCCGCAACACAATTTGAGCTGAAACCGGTGATGTTTCAGATGCTATAAATAGCACAATGAGGAGAATGAGGAATACTCAACTTGGCTAGAAGCAAACTCTCAAGATTTCAAATTCAGAGCTCAATTTGAATCTTTGGACTTGTCTTCTAGGGATTTTAAAGTGACAAAACCTTCTGTGAAAGAACCACCCAAGCTGAAATTAAAGTCATTGCCGCAGCATTTGAAGTATGGATTTCTAGGGGCAGAATCTACACTGCCAGTGATCATTTCAGCCTTCCTTGATGATGAACAGGAAGAGAAATTGCTTGGAGCTTTGCAGCAGCATAAGCGAGCTATGTGCTGGACCATAGCTTACAATAAAGGTATATGACTAACCTTATGCATGCACAAGATAATTTTGGAAGACAATTCCAAAAATTTAATAGAAGGGCAGAAATTATTAAATCTAATTACGAAGGAAGTGGTAAAGGAACAAAATTATCAAGTGGCTAGATTTTGGCATTATTTATCCTATAACTAACAACGCTGGGGATGGAGAATTTGCATGGATTACAAGAAGATAAACAAAGCCACAAGAAACGACCACTTCCCACTGCCTTTAATTGATCAAATGTTAGATAGGTTGGCTGGATGGGATTCTTATTGCTTTCTGGATGTGTATTCTAGTTACAATCAGATTACTGTAGCACCAGAGGACCAGAACAAAATGACCTTCACTTGTCCTTATGGTACTTTAGCATTCAGAAGAATGTCATTCAGACTGTGTAATGCTCCAGTAATGTTCCAACGATATATGATGGCCATTTCACAGATATGGCAGATAAATATTTAGAGGTTTTCATGAATGACTTCTCCATATTTTGGGTTTCTTTTGAAAAATGCTTAGAGAATGTGGCCAAGGTGCTTAAACGTTGTGAGGACACCAACCTAGTCCTCAATTGGAAGAAGTGTCACTTCATGGTTAAAGAAGACATTGTGCAAAACTCTTCACTTATAATACTTGTCGTTGTTAAGTAGTTAATTGAGCACAATCTATAAGTGAACACTTTCATCTATTATTTTGCATTTCTTTTTATTTCATTTTTCTTATTTCTTCTTATTTGTTTTTTTTTCAGCATTCGATTTCTTTTCCTTGTTTTGTTTTAATTGTTGTTCTTTTATTTTCAGGTGCTTCAATTCGGAATTAATGGCTGTTTACTCCTGAGTTTCTTTCAGAATATTCAGAATTAGTTTTAAGACTTCAATTTCATATTGCACTGCCATTTTCTTTCTCTCTTATCGGTACTCTTCTTCTTGTTAATACAGGTATGCCTACGGTCAAAGAACAAAAGGAGTCAAGGCTATTTTATTAAAGAAATGGGACTTGCCACTGCCTCTCAGCAGAAATGCTGTGACAGCAGGCTGCCACACATCGACAAAGCCATTCAAGACTGCCTTAGTCCAATTTCAATTTCAAATTTCAAGCGGTGCAATTCAACAAGGGACTGCCATGAATTGACTACTTATGCAAGTAGCCCTAGTTCCTTTCAATTTCAAAATTTTCAATGGGTGGCATACAACTAGAACTTGTTGGGAAACCAAAAAGGTTAGTTTAATTTTTATATTTTATTTGTGGAGAATGTGTGTGAATTGAAAAGACAAAGAGAGAAAGGAGTGGGGAGTTGTCTAAAGGATACTTTTCGGCCTTCAACAAACCAGAAGATTCCAGGTTAGTACTCACTTTTCTACATTTTTATTTCTTCTCGGTAATGTGAGTTGGTGTATGGTACTTGCAAAAAAAAATTAATTTATATTAATCTGAGTATACATTCCTTGAGTAGCATGTATAGAATTTATGGAGTACAATTTTTGCATTACCAATGGATAGAGGATTGTATTGGTTGTATTTAGGGTTCTAGTTATACTTGAGTTCTTGTGTGTGAGCATGCTTGTAGAAATGACAGATCTGCCAGTTGATGTGTATCTCGGTTTATTGTGTTGGGCAAAAGGGTGGTTATGATTCAAAACGAATTTCATGTCTTAATGGTCTTCATGTTTTTACTTAGTAACAATGACCGCCTGAATTGTTGGTATATTTGTGTTTGCTTTCTTCTCACCCGAGAATTGAGAACTTATGTGCCACTAATGCGTTTATTTCCCAGGCTTCGTGTTGAACTAGTTTTCCCTTTTCATGATCAGTCCAATGGCTTGTTTTCCTCCTGTTGCTACAGCAATGAGGACATTGCTCCTCTTAAGTTTGGGGGAGGGTGTCCTCTTGTGGCAAAAAGTTCAAAATGGTGCTAATTTTAAAATTTTTTCATGTTGTCTTTTAAATGCATAAACATCCTCTTTCCTGAAATTCTGAGTGATCTATTTGAATGCATGGACGCCTTGTCTGAATAACTATTTTAGGATGCCTTATAAATTGAGTGATCTGGCATAGAAGACCGGTTTGCATGAATGTGGCAGCATTTTTCATATGACCCATTAGAACCTTAGTTTTAGCAGGATTAGCGTAGACTTTTGGGACCTGATTTATGATGTGATCTTAAAAACAAAAGTACATTCTCGTAGACTTTGTACCTTCTTTTCGGAATAATTAGGTATTAGTTGACTCTAAGTGAGAATTATTTCAACTCCCTATCTTTTGCACATAGTCTTACTTGGAAATTTCATGTTTATAAAAAGAGTCACTTTGGTATGAAGGTTCAGAATTTTTAGACTCATCTGTTATAGTCCTTGAGGCGAAATCCTAGTAGATTTGGTTCTAAAGAAATGATTGAGGCATGTTCTTGAACCGTTTGAGCCTTTCTAGCTTACCCTAATATATTTTGCTTCCTTAGTTAACTCAAGTTGAGCCTAAGCTTAATTTCTTGACACCCTTATTAAATAGCCACTTATCCTAAATGTTTTGCATGTTTCCATTCTTTGTTTTCCCTAAACTTGATCTTAGTCTGCTATGAACACTGTTAAACATAAGTTTGGGGGTATGCTGAGAATGCTATGAGGAGGAACATAGAAATGTTGCAGCACAATGCTGCAGCATTATCATTTTTTTGGGATTAGTGGTATTCAAGGAAAATTTGAATGCATAATATAAATGCTCTACGTATTGAGGGTATGTGTATGAAAACATGTGTGAAAAAATGAAAGCACCCTCTTTACTTAAAAAAAAAAAAAGAAGAACAAAAAAAAAAAAGAAAATATGTGTTATTCTTCTTTGAGGTAAAATGCTAAATATTGATTGTGGTTAAATGTTGCACGTATTTCTAAAGCACGGTGTAAATGTTTATGCTCCTTGAGTTGATTGAACAAAAAAAAAAAGAGAAATGTTGTAGAATTGCTGCAGCATTGGTGTTGCTGCATCATTTTGATTCAGTGAAAAAAAAAACAAAAACAAATTTGGGAAGAGATAGCATTGGGTAGAAGCTCCTGGCAGACTAGGACTAAGTTTTGAGCCTACTTTTTATCCATATTTTTCCTACCTTAGCCTTAGCCTACATTACAACCAATTTAAGACCTCTTTGATCTTTATTGCTAAATTTGCTACATTAGTGGAGAGGGGTGTAATAGATTAAGTTTGAGGATACAAAATGAACCTTAGGACTACCATATGATGACTTATGAATGAGAGATTGAAAAGGAAAGACTATTCACACACACACTGGAGTGGAAATTCATTGAATTTGGGTTAGTTAATATTTGGTTATTCACTAAGGATGGAACATTAGGTCTACTTGAATTTTGAATTTTCTCTTTCTGAAATCATTGGTCCCCGGTTTGGCTGAAACTGCTGGACAAAGTTATTATGTGGGTATGTATATTTCTGTTGCTTCGGCATTGCTGCAGCATTGCTCGGGACGAGCAATGACCTAAGTTTGGGGGTGTGATAACTCTAAAATAATAGAGTTATTCACATCCAATTTGCCACATTTTTTTCGGGAATTAACTGAATTTATTTGGAAAATGGAATAAAAATGTGTTGATTTGATATTTTCTCTCGTTTTACCTAAAAATGTGGATTTATTTTTAAAAGTCAATTTAATTGAATAAATTTCTCAAGATGTGGATGATCTGTATTATTTGTTATTATTTGGGAATTTATTTGAATTGATTTATTGTGAGAAGGGTAAAAAGGGAATGTGGATGGTTGACATTGTTGAAAGAAAGTTGGATAAAAGTAACTGAGAAGATAGTGAAGAATGTGTGGATAATTTGCATCTATACATATATATGTATATGTATATATCTATCTATATTATATATATATATATATATATATATAATATATCTATATATATATACTATAATATACACCCACACACTATTTGTCACTTAAAATCCAGCTAGGCATATTAAAGATGGACACTTTCGGTCCTATGTATTTATTTCTTTGGTCCTATCCATTATACACACATATATATATATACATATATATATATATATATATAAAGTACACATGCTGAAATCTTTGTTATATATATATATTGATGCGATTCCGGTTGACGTGCTAAATAGGTGTTATTTTACCCTATGTTGATTATGAATAATTAAGGACTGTAATTGACTAATTGTCACATTTAGTCTCTATGGTGTCACTTAATCAGCCAGAACCTAAGGCAGAGTACCTATCGTGTAGCTAGTCTGTTGGAAAGTATCTACGATTTTATTAAGTTAATTATCGTACTCCCAGGGAAGTGGCAACGGCTTAGTAGTAACTAGCCTTTTATCCTAACTCCTATCTTATGATCCAGTTATGCAATCTTCATCAAATACTTTGATGAGAGGCTGATCCGTTCTCCACTAGGTTTAAGTCTAATTAATCCTAGAAGTGTTTTATAGATGAGTCATGATTCTATGTTATACTGTTCCTATATGTTGAATGACCTATCTTCGAGTATTTTAGATGCATCTTAGCCTGGATTGCAACTATGTTTTGTGTCTAAAGGCGTACCACATCCGAGGCTCTAATAAACCGCCCTACCTTAATGACGGCCCTACTCACGGTTCGAGATGAAGGCATCCATGAAAGCCCTATGTCACTTCGGGGATCATACCGCTTGCCCTAGCCGCCGGCATAATCAGACTCAGCTCGGCCCCTACCAAGACTACTTTAACATGCAGGGTGTTCAGCAGGTTATTTTATCTATCATGGCAGACACCAATACTAATTGATGCCTGTTAAACTAAACAGGTTATGATTAGACCGTGGTTAGGAATTGTCTATAACCTTAACTTTAGTTTAAAAGAGCACATTAAACATGAAGACATAGTGAATATTTAGCAGGTGGCTATTTCCGGAAAAACATAACAACGTCAACATATAAAACAACTATTCATAAAAAATCGTAATCTCGTATTCATAATAGGTATTTAGAACAAAACAATAACAACATATAAGAGAGGGACATGGGGACTGATTCCATAAAGAAATCACCATTTACGTAGTCTCGTCGACGGAGCGTACTGCTGTATATGTCGTATTGCTCGCCCTGACTCTGCTCGCTAGAATCTTCGGAGGACGCTTCCTCAGCCTAGTAACTGGGCTTTACCTTAATACCCAGCTTAAGCCCAGCCTTGTGGACTGACTCTTCGAACGCCTAGAGCCCTCTTAGGATCTCCTAACGAAATCCCGGGTATTCTATGAATACCAGAAACGAACCTATCTATAGAAACCTAAGATCTGAGACTATTTCTCAGAAACTAAAACAAAACACTAATAAGAAAGAAAACTGAGATCCGAGTCTCTGAGTGAGTTGTGTACTGGAGAAGTGTACACTGGAAACCACTTAATGACTCAGATCGGGTGGAGAGGAATGATTTCAACTGCTGGAGGCCTGGGGTATTTATAGCCGCTTCCCGGGGTGATGTTTCATCAAACATTCGATGTGGGACTGGTTCTGGGGGTTCGGGACGCCCGTCCTGATCTGTTGACCAGGTCGGGACACCCGTCCCGAGTCCTGGACGCCCGTCCCGGCAATATGACTAGGTCGGGATGCCCGTCCCGGGTTCGGGACGCCCGTCCTGACCCTTTGACCAAGTCAACATTTCCAAAAATTGCGTTTTTGCCCCAAAATTTGCTGTTTTCGTCTACTTTTCACCTGACACTTCCAAAATCATAAAAACCGTGAAATTGAGTAAATAACAAACAATTAAGATCAATTTGCCCTCAATTTCACCCGAAATCATACATAAAAACATGCTAAAAAGGTGATACGATTTTCGCGTATCAGATAACCCACACTTAGCTTTTTGCTTGTCCTCAAGCAAAGTCTACCTGAAGTTAGTGATTCTAAACCGTAGTGCAGTCAATTAAATTCCTAGTCATGTTTTTATTCCAAAAATTCTTCAGACATTTCTTAACACAGGTCTGACTGGTTAGGTTGCTATGACAAGGTCTCAGATGTTTTTAGTAGCTTGTTATGATCAGGCAAAAAACAAATCAACAACTAGGTTGAACTTTTTTCTTAGTCACAGGGTCTTCCTGATGTGTAGTGTGTACTAGTCTAGACCAGATAGTCAACACAATGTACTCTTGTCTTAACTACTACCAGATAACACTTCGACCCATCGCTAGACATATTAACAGCAGACAACTTTTTGAGTTCTGAGCTTTGGTGATCAGATTTTTAATGTTTTAGCATTTAGTTATTTTCTTTATAGATTCAGGGTATTTTGAGTCTGCTTAGGACACGTCAACTTCAACTACCCATGTAGCGAGTCCCACTCCGATGACTCCCAGATCTACACGACCTTAGGGCATCAGGCTTTAAATTCCCCGAAGGAGTGGTGCTTGAGTAGCGAAGGCCGCTGGCAAACTACCTTTATTTGATTAACTTTCTTTTGTTTCTTTTCACTTTTAGCTCAGAGTCTCATCCAGTCATTCCAACTGCCAATATGTCCACAACTGATCTAATTTTATCTAGTTAAGTCTCGAACAGGCAATTGGCTGAGGTCTCTAATCCAGACAAAGTTGTGCTCAGTTATCAGGAATTCCCTATTCCTAATCAATTAGTTCAGCAGTAGTCATCAATTATCTCCTACTAACCATAATATACTACCTACATATCATAGACGTAAGCAATTGTTTAACCAAGCATATTGCATTTAGAAGTCTGAAAGACGGAAAAATTTTGAAAATTTTTTGGAAGGGTTTGAAAATACGGGGAAAACAAGCAAAAGCATGCGAAAAATTTTGCAAACTGCTACAGTGCACCGTGCACTGCTACCCCACACTTGAGTCTGGCACTGTCCTCAGTGTTCATGCATATCTAATTACCCCACACTTATTTGAAAACAAGAAATAAAACACAAAGATTCTTACCCCACACTTATTCAACTAACTACGGGTAAGATGGAATCTAGAAATAACAAAACAAGAAATAAAATGAAAGAGATACTCCCTTAGTCTGTGAAGTCCACAATCTGCTCGGACGAGTCAAACGGCTCTTTGTAAATCTTCAGGCATTGTCCGTTTACTTTTTGAATAATGCCGTCAGAATCCATGATGTCACATGCTCCGAAAGGTGATACTTCCGTGATCGTGAACGGTCCTGACCAACAGCTACGCAGCTTTCCTGGGAAGAATTTGAAACGTGAGTTGTACAACAATACCTTGTCTCCCGGTTCAAAATTTTTCTGGGCTCTGAGTCGTCTGTCATGCCGGAGTTTACTTGTCATTTTGAACTGATGTGAGTTCTCATAGGCTTTGAGCCTCCACTCATCCAATTCGTTGAGTTGTAGAATCCGGTGTTCCTTAGCTAAATTATCGTCGAGATTGCATTTTTGCACTGCCCAGTAAGCTCTATGTTCAAGTTCAACCGGAAGGTGGCATGCTTTTCCGTAGACTAGTCGATAGGGTGAGAACCCCGTAGTGGTCTTGTATGCTGTACGGAAGGCCCATAATGCATCCTCCAGTTTATTGGCCCAATCCTTACGGTTAACACCCACGGTCTTTTCTAGGATTCTCTTTATTCCCCTATTGGTTACCTCAGCCTGCCCGTTGGTTTGAGGATGGTAGGCTGTGGAAATGCGATGCTGAATTCCGTATTGGAGTACTTCTGCAATTGAGAGTTGCAGAAGTGCGTACCTCGATCACTGATTAGGGCTTTTGGACATCCAAACCTGGCGAAAATCTGCTTAAGGAATTTACATACGGCTCTAGCATCATTAGTAGGTAGGGCCTGTGCCTCAGGCCATTTTGAAAAATATTCTACGGCTACTAAGATGTACTTCATACCAAAAGAGGAAGGAAACGGACCCATGAAATCTATACCCCATGTCAAATATTTCTACACTTTGAATTGCCTGTTGGGGTAGACATCTCGAGAAGATATGGTTCCCGCTTTCTGACAGGCATCGCACGATCCTGTAAATGCTGCGGCGTCTTTGAATATGGTAGGCCAGTAAAAGCCTGCTTCTAATACTTTTCGGGCGGTATTAGCTGCAGCTAAGTGACCGCCTGTTGGTCCGCAGTGACAATGTTCCAGAATTTGGAAACCTTCTTCTTGAGATACACATCTTCTGATCATCTGATCTGCACATATTCGAAATAGAAAAGGATCTTCCCAATAGTAATATTTCAGGTCAGCAAAGAATTTTCTTCTTTGTTGAGCAGTGATATCACTAGGGAGAGTCCGGGCTGCCAAGTAATTTGCTATATCTGCAAACCAAGGGGGTGAGAAAATAGCAAATAATGCACATAGATTCTCATCCGGAAATTTATCAGATATGATTGTCTCATCAATGGCTTCTAGGGTCGGATTTTCTAACCTAGACAAATGGTCTGCGGCTAAGTTTTCTGCCCCTTTCTTATCCCGAATTTCTATGTCAAATTCTTGAAGCAATAAAACCCATCTAATCAATCTTGGTTTTGCGTCGGTTTTATTGAACAAGTATTTTAGTGCCGAATGATCAGTATAAACAATAGTTTTAGACAGGACTAGATAAGATCGAAACTTATCAAATGCATATACTACTGCTAATAATTCCTTTTCTGTCGTAGTGTAATTTTCCTGAGCATCAGTTAAGGTTTTACTAGCATAATATATTACATGAATTTCTTATCATGTCTTTGTCCTAAAACTACTCCTACTGCATAGTCACTAGCATCACACACATAAGCTCAAAAGGTAGACTCCAGTCTGGTGACGTCATGATAGGTGCAGTAGTTAAGAGTTCCTTAAGTCTATTAAAAGCTTTTAGACATTTCTCATCAAAGACAAATGGAACATCTTTTCCGAGTAAATTGGTCAACGGCCTGGCTATTAATGAAAAATCTTTTATAAACCTACGATAAAAGCCAGCGTGTCCCAAAAAACTCCTAACGGCTCTCACATTTTTGGGAGGAGGTAGTTTTGAAATAACTTCAATTTTTGCCTTATCTACTTCCATACCTAGGTGTGAGATCTTATGTCCTAAAACGATTCCCTCTTTTACCATGAAGTGGCATTTTTCCCAATTTAAAACCAGGTTAGATTTTATACAACGTTTCAACATTAACTCCAAGTTCTTTAGACAAACCTCAAATGAATTACCAAAAACAGAAAAGTCATCCATAAATACTTCCATAGATTTTCCTAACATGTCCTCAAAGATAGCAGTCATACAACGTTGAAATGTAGCAGGTGCATTACACAAACCAAAAGGCATCCTTCTATATGCAAATGTTCCAAAAGGGCATGTGAATGTAGTTTTATGCTGGTCCTCAGGGGAAATAGGAATTTGAAAATAACCAGAAAACCCATCAAGAAAGCAATAAAACATGTGTCCAGATAATCTTTCTAACATTTGGTCAATAAAAGGAAGGGGAAAGTGATCTTTTTGTGGCCGTATTTAATTTTCTATAGTCTATGCATACACGATGACCAGTTACAGTTCTTGTAGGGATTAGTTCATTATGCTCATTCCTAACAACTGTTATACCGCCTTTCTTAGGTACTACCTGCACCGGGCTTACCCACTCACTATCTGAGATAGGGTAGATAAGTCCTGCATCTAACAGTTTAATGACTTCTTTCTTAACAACATCACACATTAGGATTCAACCTCCTTTGAGGTTGCACACATGGCTTATACTCATTTTCTAGAAGAATCTTATGCGAACAAAAGCTTGGATTAATACCTGGGATATCTGCAATTTTGTAGGCAAAGGCTCTTCTATGCTTTCTGCACATGTCCACAGTCAGCTTCCTTTGTTCTGCAGTCAGATCAGCTGCAAGAATAATGGGAAGTTTCTTGTTGTCATCTAGGAATTCGTAGCACAGATGAGTGGGCAGTTCCTTCAGTTCCAAGTCTGGTGGATCTTCAAACGAGGTTCGTTCTTTCTTCATCTCATCATCACCTATCTCAGTGAAACTATCAGAAGTAATTTCATTTTCAGAAGAGCTAAGTTCAGGTCCTCTAATTCTAGGGAGTCCTCACTTAGAACTTGATAGTTTGAGCATAGGTCTGTCACGTTAATTGCAATCAAGTGTTCCATGGCATCCACACAAAAACAAGTATCATCTAAATGCATGGGATACCTAAGGGTCTCATTTAGATCAAAAGTGATGTCATCATTTCCTACCCTTAACTTGATTTGACCATTACTGACGTCTATTAATGCTTTTGAGGTAGCTAGAAATGGTCGACCTAGGATCAGGGGCACTCCTCCTTCCCCATTCATATCCATACAACAAATCCACAGGAAACACAAATTTTCCGACCTTTACTAAGAGGTCTTCAATTATTCCCTTGGGGATTTTGACTGTCCTATCTGCAAGTTGTATGCACATCCTAGTCGTTTTCAAATCATGCAATCCTAATTTATCAAATAAACTAGATGGCATAAGATTAATACTAGCTCCTAAGTCTGCTAATGCATGCATGTTAGTAATATTTCCAATTGTACATGGCAAGGTAAAACAACCAGGATCTTTCTGTTTAGACGGTAGTTTATTCAACAGAACCGCCAAACATTCTTCATTAAGAACCACCTTGTCCATGTCAAATTTTCTTTTATTACTAACAACTTCTTTTAAAAACTTAGCATACTTTGGCATTTCAGAAATAACATCAAGTAAAGGTAAATTAACATGAATCTGACTAAAATTCTTAAGAAACTTTTCAAATTGCTCCTTATCTTTATTGTGCATAAGTCTGGTAGGGTAAGGTACTTTTGGCCGGTACTCAGGAATAAACTCCATCTTCCCTTTCCTTGCTACTTCGATTTCGACATCCGTCGGCGTTGGGTCCTTGGAGCCTTCTTCTGGTTCATTCAGTTTGAGTGTTGGTCTCAGTGTTGCTTGGTAGCGTTCCCTGGGACCTGTGAGAGAAATGGGTGGATAGCTAACCCATTTGCCTCTCTAAAGTTTGTATAGCAGCTTGTGTGTTTCTGATTGTTTGCTCGGTCTGCTTCTGTCTATTCTCGTTCGTGGATCTTTCTGTTGGACTCTATCATTTCCTTGTTAGAGTCGGAAATGCTCTTCAGCATGTCTCTGAATTCTTGCATGGGATCAACTGGAACGATGTAGTTCCTTGGTGCAGGCAGAGTGACTTGCTGGTTCTGTGGATATGGCAGTTGCTGGGGTACTCTTTTCTGGAAGTTAGTAGTCCCGGGATTGTTTCTCCAGCTAAATCCCGGATGGTTCTTCCAAGTGGGATTGTAGGTATTTCCTATAGGAGCAGAATTCACTGCGTCCACTTGTTCCATATCTTCTGGGATAGTTAATATCCCATTACCATAACAATCCCCATTGAAATGTGGTCCTTGGCAAAATTCGCAGAATTGGTATACTGACTGAACGCTTTTCCCTTGTTGAAAAGCATTCAGCTGATTAGTAATGCTGGCCTCCAGTGCCTCAAATTGATCATCAGTGGAGGCAATGACCGCATTTACTGGTTGCTTCTTAGCTCGGCCACTTGTGCGCCAATTCTTGCTGTTCCTGTAGAGTCTCTCCAGAGCGTTTCTAGCATCTACATCACTCATTCCATTGAAACCGCTCTGGGGATTAAGTCCATCAAGAATTTGCTTACCCATGTCTGACATACCCCCGTAAAATTGCTGAATCAGCAATGCCTCGGTAAGTCCATGTTGGGGGCAGAGCCTGAGTAGCTCCTTGAATCTGTCCCAAGCTTCGATCACTGTCTCATCAGCAGCTTGAGTGAAACTAGACAGAGCCCTTTGATATTCTAGGACTCTTGCTGCAGAGTAGTACTCTTCTAGGAAGGCTTTGCTTAACTCGTCCCAAGAGGTGATGGAGTTAGTAGGTAGCTGGGCCAACCATCTCTTAGCTCTATCCCTCAGTGAGTAGGGAAAAAGGTTGAGTTTAGTTACTTCTGCAGTGTGATCTCCCTTGAGGCCTTCGCAGAGAGAAGAGAAATCAGATAGGTGTTCCAGCGGATTCTCGGCTGCAGTTCCTCCAAACTGAACTCGATTTATAATCAGCTGGATTACATTAGGTTTAAGATCATAGCGAGGGTACCCAGGGATTCGGATGGCAGATGAGACTGGGATAGTCTGTGGCTGTATGTAGGATTCTAGGGTAGGTCTTTCAGCAGCCATTTCTGTTCTTCGCCTATTAGCTGTGCGAATGATTCGTTCAGGATTTTCAACTGGTGTTTCAAGGTTAGCTTCTGAAGATCGAGTCATGCAACTACATAGAAGAACACGTTTTAGCCTGAGCAAACTGGTTAGTGGGGTTACAGGGAAAATGAAAACTTAAAAATTTGGAAGAAAGAGAAAACAAAACAAAACAACTATTCAAAAGGTACAATTTGAACAAGAAAACAAAATTTAAACAAGAAAACACGAAAGATAGGGAAAAGAAAACAACTTACCATTAAACAAGAAAAAGTACAATTTTTTTCGAATTTTTAAATTTAAAAATTTTTTTCTTTTTTTTATTTCGAAAGCAATTAAATTCCCTCAATGTGGTTCTAGAATAATTTTCTAAAATTTGATTATCCTAACTGTCTTAATTCCAGATAACATCTAAAATTAATTAGTTATGATAACCCTATATTTAGGAAATTGATTGTCTAACTGGTATAACATAAGTGTTGGGTCTAAAGTCTAGGTTACTACCGTTACCTATCATAAACCTCTAGAATTTTGATCAGGAATCCTAAATTCATTATGATTTTTATAGTATTGTATTACCTGTTGTATTCTCATGGTGATTTTCCAGTAGGCTGACCTATAGTAGTAGTTAGGTAGAATTGCTGCGGCATTAGTGATGTTGCAGCAATATCTTAGCAGTAGCTTAACCTCCGAATCTCCACCCAATATTCAACCGCTTAACTCTCAGTAGACTGATATACAACCGCTTTCGTTTTGCAGGAACTCGGTACTTCAGAGCATACGGAGTGTCATCCTAACCAATCGGCTTGACTGATTCCACATAGCCCGAAGTTCATTCAAATATTTCTTAGACCCGAATCACTCGAAATTACACTTTTCTCCCTATAATTATTTTGGCCAATTTTTGCCGACTCAGTTTGGTTCTGTTACCGGGAACGATTATCTTTCCCTCACAAATCACAATGTCTAGACATTCAGGTGAAAATTGACACACTGTTTGACATACGTCACCTCGCGAAACTGCAACAAGGATAGCACAATCCTCAGTGCCTACCTTTCCCCAAAGACACTCCGGTATGGATGGGTTAGGACCACATCAAGAAACACTTGAGGCATTCTCAGGACTTAAGAGAACATATAAATTCCAGAAGGACTAACAATGAAGAATTGCAGAAACTACAGAGAGAAAACGAAAGACTAAGATAAGAGCTGGAGCTCTCGAGGTAATGGTTAAAATTAAGGACTGAATTCTGCAAAGTAGGAGTGGAATTACCACCACCAATATTCTTTGACGGTCGCTCCGAGCAATTTCCACAACGTTCACAAACTGCCGCCACTAAGAAAATAGAAAAACGACAAACGCTAACAGGTAGAAAACCCCATCAGACGATCAGCAAAGTGGGAGAAAGTCATCACACTTCAAAACTCACTCCCACTGCGAAACAAGGGGCCATGAAACGATACACCGAATACAGTTCTGAGAAGGTAAAAAATGCAACCAAAATCAAAAGGACGAGATCAATCGAATTGGGGCAATTCGCCAAATGGATCCAAGGCGTTTCCCCTGATCCATTCCTCAAGATACCACAGTTTGTCCTCTATTCTGGGAAAACTCGGCCCCTTGAGCATGTATGCCGTTACAAATTCTTAATTGGCCTAGTCACCAATGATGAGGCAATTCTGTGCAAGGCTTTTCCGAGCACTCTATAGGACAAAGCATTAACATAGTTCACCTCTCTTAAAATAGGTACAATTGATTCCTGGTCTTCTTTAGAAAAAAATGTTTTTGGATAAATTCAGCAAGGAAGGAATGATACCAAGGACGCGTGGAGATCTAGCTAATATCAAACAAGGAGACGATGAGTCCTTATTGTCTTTTCTGGAGCGATTCAAAAAGACATACGATGACATAGAAGGAATCAGTCAAGACACCGTCATTACTTGTTTCGAAGGAGGATTCAAGTCCAGAATGCTGTACACGGAGCTTCAATTAAGAAAGCCAGAGACTATAGGAGAGATGTTTAATGTCGCTCATAAAGTTGCATTGGCGGAAAGTAGTGTATCCTAGTCCACCTCTTCACTAGTTACGTCTTCTCTCTGAACAGACATAATGTCCGGCAAATGAAAGTTCAGTCCTTAGAACCTCATTCCAAAAAATTACCCATAATTAAAAAAAAAAGTTCATACGCTTCTGGAGAAATAAAGAGTGACAGAGAGGTCCAGAATGGGGATCTGAGAGAGAAGAGACAAAAAAAAGTGTCCTCTTGATGATGACAGAGGAGGACGGCCATTGTTATTATTCGTTGCTGCCACAAAGAAATAAAAAAGAGAGAATAAGAAATTAAGAGCACCAGAACCACCGGGAGCATGGCCATTCATTGGGCATCTCCCTCTTCTTGGTGATAAGGCCTCCATTGTAAGAATACTAGGTGCCATGGCAGATAAACATGGCCCAATTTTCTCACTCCGGCTAGGGAATCAGCCGATCGTGGTGGTTCGCAGTTGGGAGATGGTCAAGGAATGCTTCACAACAAATGACAGAAATTTTACATCTCGCCCTGTTATGGCAGTTGCAAAATACATTGGATATGACCACACAATTTTTTCATTTGCACCGTATGGACCTTACTGGCGTGAGATTCGTAAAATGGTTACACTTGAGCTTCTGACCAATCAGCGATTGGAGCAGCTCAAGCACGACGCTCGCCAGAAAACAATTTTCATCCTGCATTGATGACGATGAAAACGAAGACAAAGAAGTAGATGAAGATTGGAAGATGAAAGAAGCAATTAAGAAAACTCTGTACCTCTTTGGAGTTTTCGTGGTCTCAGATGTGATTCCATCTCTGAAGTGGTTGGACATTGGAGGCCACATCAAAGCTACGAAACAAGCTCATAAACATCTCAATGAAGTCCTTCAACCATGGCTGAAAGAACATATCCAGAGAAGGAAACAATCTCCGGACGAAGATGATGCCGATGTCATCGATGTCATGCCTTTCGCCTTTCCTGATAATTCTCACTATATTGCTGATCACAAACGCGATGACATGATCAAATCAATTGCAGCGATACCATTGAGTTAATCTCGTGGTTCCGATGTACCAAGTTGAAACTTGGGAGAAAAATTATCATTGAGTTAATCTTGTGGTTCCGATGTACCAAGTTGAAACTTGGGAGAAACATTACCATTGAGTTAATCTCGTGGTTCCGAAGTACCCAGTTGAAACTTGGGAGAAAAATTACCACTCGTGGTTCCGAAGTACTATGTTGAAACTTGGGAGAAAAATTACCACTCATAGTTCCGAAGTACCAAGTTGAAACTTGGGAGAAAAATTACCACTCGTGGTTCCGAAGTACCAAGTTGAAACTTGGGAGAAATATTACCACTCGTGGTTCCGAAGTACCAAGTTAAAACTTGGGAGAAATAAAAATTACCATTAAGTGAAATCTTGTGGTTAAAAGGTACCGAGTTAAGACTTGGGAAAAATTAAAATTACCATTAAGTGATATCTTGTGGTTAAAAAGTACCGAGTTAAAACTTGGGAAGAATTTGAAATTACCATTAAGTGAAATCTTGTGGTTAAAAAGTACCGAGTTAAGACTTCAGAAAAAATTGAAATTACCATTAAGTGAAATCTTGTGGTTAAAAAGTATCGAGATAAAACTTGGGAAGAAATTGAAATTACCATTGAGTTAATCTCGTGGTTTCGAAGTACCGAGTTAAAACATGGGAAAAAATTGAAATTACCATTAAGTCAAATCTTGTGGTTAAAAAAGTACGAGTTAAAATTGGGAAGATTAAAATTCCGAGATATAAAGTCCCACATCAAACGAAGTACCAAAGTCAGATTATCCAACGAAGTCCACATATCTAGCCATATGGCACTTCGCTGAGGGGCCACTGAACAGCCAATATAGCACAACAAGGGCAAAATGGTAATTGAATCTCAAGAATAACCGCCCCATACTTCGTCGACGCCATAAAGTCATCATTATTGATTTTATTGCGATAATAAAGAGCAGACGTTACGACTCAATCGTAACTCCCACTCACTCTCCTTAACTCCCTAATTTAAGCCCATTCATGACAGAAATCCTCAGGTAGACACCTATAAAAGGGGAAACAAAGTAAAAGGTAAGAGGAGGTGAATACCAGATATCCTAAATTTACTCCTAAATAACTTTAACGTTGGAGAGTTCACGGGAATCCACATCCCCATCGAACTTCTTTTCTTTTGCAGATACTTAATATACCAAAGTCTTCGAAGTGCATCCGACTCATCAACTTTGGTCAACTCTCATCAGACCGATATACAACAGCTTTCGTTTTGCAGGAACTCGGTACTTCGGAGCATACAGAGTGTCATCCTAACCAACCAGCTTGACTGATTCCATATAGCCCGAAGTTCATTCAAATATTTCTTAGACCTGATCACTCAAAATTACTCTTTTCTTCTTATAATTATTTTGACCGATTTTTGCCTAATCAAATCCGTAGGTCTGCATATGTTTGGATCATTAAAACTTTCGGAACAACAATATTCAAGCTTGTTTAAAGCAAGACACACACTCTTACATCCCACCACTGATTTTCCAACATCTGTATCCGATGATGTCAACTTTAGTTCTTCGAGACAATTGTTCAAATAAAAAATACACTTAATTTCCGTAAAATTCCCCGTTCCTTTATTTGGAGAAATGGAAATAGGAATATTGTATCCATCCACCAGACTAACATCGTAGAAATCTTCGGGACTGTCTAAAGTAAACTCGGCCAAGGATACAAGTGGAATGCCACCTGCACCGCCACATTGTAGAACGCCACCACAATCACCGAATGCACATGTTCCGTGGCCGGATTGGTCGAACTTGCATCCGATGCGACCCTAGAATCGACCTGACCAACCTTTAGGTGCATCGATTGGTACTTGAGCATTTGGTTGCAATTCTAATCCACCTTCATTAGTAAAGGATGTCCGGATCCGGCTAAGATCCCTGGCCAAACTGTATACGATCATTTGTTCTGTAAGGTAAAGACTCCTGCTCCATCAGCCCCACCTAAAACATCATATATATATATATATATATACATATTTATTTATTTATTTATATATAAGAATTAGTATGTATAACAAATATATGATAACATAAAATTAATTAAACAAAGCTACATATCAAACAACGTCTCTAAAAAAGAAATATTTATATAGCTGTAAGTAACTATTTTACTATTCAAAATTTTCTTTTAGCTAAAATTGTAGAAATTTTCATCTGTCACATTGAATTGCATAATGAACTTTTATAAGGCTCTAGGAGTGACTAAAATGATATAAAAACTCTATAAATTTATAATTAAGAGGAAAAGGTTAGAAAAACAAAAATCATTAAAAGATCAAATTCTAAAAAAATAAATTAATTAATATTTAGAGTCGAATTTAAGAAAGTAAAATAGCTGAGAAACTAAAATAGAGAATTTTCTAAAGAAAATTATTTATTTATATAAAAGGGATCAGAGTTGAGACGAAATAAATACTTAATTAAGGTGTTTTAAAAAATTTAAATTCATTACCGGCTGAGAAGTTGATCAAATAGATGCTAAGAGTGAGAAACCACAAAGGCACGATGATTTTTGAATTTGCACGAAGAAATTAGGTTAGTTTGGAGTGTATTAATGGCAAATTGGCATTATATATATAATGGAGAATGTGGCTGATTTGGCTTCCTATGAACCCCCAAAATTAATATAATATCCTCCAAGTGAACTTATGGCTTTACAGATTTTGTTCGAAAATATTGAATGCCATTAAAAAGAATTATTATTATTTTTTCCTTTTTTCCCTACGAACTATGGTTTATAAAAGGAGCGAGTAAAAGGCATACTATGGGAAAGTTTGAATTAATGGTTAAAATAAATGGCAACAAATTTAAGGGGTAATTAGTATTTTTATTTCAGAAAAGAACAATTTAAAAAGAAAAATTTAAAATGCTTGTAGTTGATAAAATTGATATTGTTATCTTAAATATATATTTAAATTATGTATATGTATTTTAATATATAATTAAAAATTTATTTAAATATTTTAATAATATATTAAGATTTTAAGACATTCACCTTTCAGTTGGGAACATAGCAGTTTAATAATTATTGATTGTCATATTTTTTCAATCATAAATAGAAAAACAAATTTTCAGTTATATTTTGCACTTTCTTTCATTGAAATGCATTCTACGAAAACTAAAGGTTCTCTGAAAAAATATTTAGAAGTCATTAGAAGAAATTCATATAGATCAACAGCAAGACAATGAGGCTCGAAGTCAAATTCATTTCGATATCAAGCCCAAACGTCGCCTTAGAGAAGTCCATATCAATTAAATTGATATAAGTCCAAAAAGTTTGAATCAGTACATCTAATAGAAATAGGACCTATAAATTAAAATATTTATAAATATATTTTCGTAATTTGTATTTTTTATTATTTTTTTAATTTTGATTTTATTGGAACTACAAGGATGTTTGTTGAATTCAATGAATCTATGGGATTCATAACACTTGTCGTTTGATATCTATTACATAAAGACTATGTCATTAAAATTTTATTCAATAAAATCTAAGTGATCTGTACGTTTGAAATCATGGAACTCCATAAATGCTTGGATCTATCCTTCAATGATCCTCAGCTTTTAACTCCTACTCAACTACCACTGGTTGGAAAGACTATTTATCAAAAACAAATAAACAGCAGGGCTATCCTTTCAGTCTTAAATTGTTCCTGGAATTTAGGTCCAAATGTTACCATTAAAGATATAGATATGAATACAGTTACATGCTCATTTACTCGTGAGGCTAACAAAGACAGAATCTTCTCCAAAGGACCATGGTCAGTTAAAGGTTCGTTATTAAATCTTCAAACATGGAATCCTTCACTATCACTTGAAGAGATTGATTTCATATTTATTCCTCTATGGGTCCAAATCCATCACCTTCATCCGAACCGCACGAACGCTTTGAATCTTCAGAAAATTGAAAATCTCATCGGTACTCCTATCAAAGCAGAGGAAGACTCCCATGTTTGTGACATGAGGAAGTTTGTTTGTACTAGAGTCAAGATTGATACAACTAAAGCTTTGAGCCCGAGATGCCACATCAAGAGGGAAGACGGAAACCAACACTGGATTGCTTTTAAATATGAACGTATATCAGATCTCTCCTATATGTGTGGAAAGATAGACCATTCTGAACGTGTTTGCCCAACTTTGAGCATTGATCTAGGGAGAGCAATGGATGAACCTAGTCTGTATGGAGTTTGGATGAAGGTTTTTCTTTGGTAGTAATTTAAAGATTGGATTACCACATAATATGGGAAGCTCTGTCGGCAGGAAATCGACGGAGGAATACCAGGGTTCTTCACTGGAACGAGCAATACCCAAAGAGGATAAAAATGTTTTTGCAGAAGCTTCCTCACAGGTATTTAGAATATCACCAAAAGGGAAAGACCAGTTGACTTTAGCAGAAGGCACTTTATCCCAAAATATTTTAAACCCTCCTTTCCCTCCTAAAATTCCCACCCCTTTACACACTGACATTTCTTTTGACGAAATGGGCCCCCTTAGGCCAACTTTCCAACTAGGCCCTCCAACCCTAACCCATTTGAACCCAATCATAGAATTCCCCTTGGGCTTTTCATCCACACACTTGGAACCATTATTTTCCTCCAAGCCCACATCTGCCTCAACATACGTAGAATATCCCAAAATACCAGTACACTGTGATTCTTTCCAAAATGTTGAGGTTGCTAAGCCTCTTGGTATATACAAATGGAAATCAGAGAAAGTTTCTCCGATTGTGAAAAAGAGTCGACATGAGGTTGAGGATATTAACCAAAGCTTTGCATTGATTCATGTCCAACCCCCAATTCTGCCATCTCAACGTCGAAATCTCAAATCCAGTCAATAGTGGAAATTATGGAGGTTGAAAGGGTTGAAGTTGTGAGGAGGCATTTTATCCATGTGAAGTAATTGGCTAGAAACGATGGTAATATGAGAAACTTCGAAGGGAGACAAGGCAGTACTATGGAGATTTCAGAAATTACGGCTGAGGAGGCAGGCCTAAGCACACCCCCATGTTACAATGATCGGTATCATATGGAATTGGCGGGGAATTGTTCACCCCACGACAGTTCGTTGTCTAAAGGAGTTAATCTCCTCTCATAGTCATCTTTTTCTTTTCTTATATAAAGTTAAAACTAATAAAGTTGATGTGGTGGAGCAGTTAGTCCGTAAACTAAATTTTGAGAATTTTGAGCTAGTGCCGGATAATGGCAGAGCAGGGGGGCTATTACTTTGTTGGAAGAATTCTGTTAATATCAAAGTGGTTCTTACAACTGAATGTATTGTCAACTGCTTAGTTTTTCAAAGTGACAATGAAGATCCTTGGAAATTGTCACTTATCTATGGACCTCCTATTCCTTCCAGGAGGATCCAATTTTTAGATTTATTGATTGGAGTGGGAAACTCTTTCACAGGAGATTGGATGATCATTGGGGATTTTAACATGATCTTGTCATGTGATGATTAGGCTGGAGGTAGAGCAGTAGCAACTTCAAGTACGGATGCTTTCAGACAATTCATTGACACAAATGCACTGATAGACCTCGGTTTCGTTGAGCACCCCTTCACATGGACAAATAGGCATGCAGGTTCAGCTAATGTCCAAGAAAGACTAGACAGAGCTTTTGCTAACATTTCCTGGAAACAGAAATTTGCTTCGGTTACTCACTTGCAAGCAATAAGATCAGATCATAGACCTCTTCTTTTTCAGTTGACCTCTTCACACCTTACAGTACCTAAACCTTTCAGGCTTGAATCTACGTGGATAGGACATCCTGAAACAAGTACAGTGATCCAACAAGCTTGGAACCGGTCACACTCTTTTCTATCTCGCCTTAAATATACCAAATTGGAGTTGAAAGTTTGGAATCTGAAATCATTTGGCACGGTCCAAGACAAAATTAAATTATTAAGACAAACCATTTTTTCCTTACAAAACAATCAGCAAGAGGAAAATGTGATCAGCACTGAAGATGCTCTTCATAGAGATTTGGACATTTTGCTGCAGCGTGAGGAATTATTATGGAGGGACAAGGCGAAGACTAAATGGATTGAAGATGGGGATGCTAATACTAGATTCTTCCACATCTCAACCATTCTTCATCGGAGTCATAATGCAATCAACAAGATCCAAGACTTACAGCAAGGCTGGCTCACTGATAGAGATAGCATTGGCACGCAGTTCGAAGAGTATTTTCAAGTATTATTCACCTCAGTCCAACCGAGATTCTGAATTAGATTGCATAACCTTCTACTGCCTTGTATAACAAATATTATGAATCAATTGCTACTGGCAGTACCTACCAAAATGGAGATTGTTCAAGCATTAAAACAAATGGGAAGCTGGAAGAGTCCTGGTCTAGATGGTTTTAATGTCCTCTTTTATAAAACCTACTGGAGCATAGTAGGGGATGCAGTCACCATGGAAGTTCAACAATTTTTCATCACAGGAAAGCTCAAATCTACTCTTAATCATACTTTCTTGGCTTTAATTCCTAAAATTAATTCTGCTTCTAAAGTTGATGAGTATAGGCCTATAGCTTTGTGTAATGTGGTGTACAAATTGATAACCAAGATTATTGCGGGTAGACTTATAAATTTACTTGATATTGTTGTTCATCCTTCACAAGCTACTTTTGTTCCTAATAGGTCTATTAGTGATAATATCATAATTAATCATGAGATTATGTTCTACCTGAAAAACAAAATGGAGAGGAAAGATTTTATGGCAATCAAGGTAGATTTGGCAAAGGCTTATAATAGGGTAGAATGGAGTGTTTTTTTTTTCATATGATGTACTTGCTTGGTTTCCATGACAATTCCATTTATCTTGTTGCTGAATGTGTATCCACATCGCATTTTTCCATTTTACTAAATGGCTCACCACATGGTTTTTTTGTTCCAAGTAGAGGAATAAGACAGGGGGATCCCATGTCCCCTGCTCTTTTTACTATTTTTTCAAATGTTCTCTCTAGAATGCTTGCAAGAGTTGAGAATGATGGAGAGTTAAGAGGCATTAAAATTTCAAGAACAAGCCCTAGAGTGACTCATCTTATGTATGCTGATGACTTGGTGATCTATGGTCAAGCTACTATTCATGAAGTAGAGGTAGCTTATCAATGTTTAAAGAACCACTGTGAGTGGACTGACCAGGAGATAAATTGGCATAAATCCTCAATTCATTTTAGCAGAAATAAAAATAGTGGACTTCGAAGGGATATTTGTGACATTCTGAATATGCCAGAATGCAACCATAAAGGATTGTACCTACGACATAACTTCTACAAAATCAAATCAAAATTAGATGCTTGCAAAGGTGTGATTGAGAAGATGGCTACAAAGTTAATGGGTTGGAAAAGAAAGGTGTTATCCATGGCTGATCGATTAGTGTTGGTGAAATAAGTAATTCAATCCATTCCAATTCCTCATGTAAACATTTCTGATTCCCAAATCACAGATCATACAAATGGACAGAATGTGTAGAAGATTTCATTGGGGGAAATCTGATGAAGGCAACAATTATATCTATCTGAGGGCATGGAAATCTATCTGTTCTCCTTATTGTGCTGGTGGCCTTGGAGTCAAACATTTGGAAGATGCAATTAGATCTTTGATTACTGATGCGTTCCGATTGGTATGCTAAAAGATAGGCTTTATTTACCTATGTCGATTATGAGTAATTAAGGACCGAGTCTTACTAATTGTCACTTAGCATTCAATTATTGTCACTTAATCAACCAGAACCTACGGCAGAGTACCTATCGTGTAGCTAGTCTGTTGGAAAGTATCTACGATTTTATTAAGTTAAATATCGTACTCCCAGGGAAGTGGCAACGGTTTAGTAGTAACTAGCCTTTTATCCTAACTCCTATCTTATGATCCAGTTATGCAATCTTCATCAAATACTTTGATGAGAGGGTGATCCATTCTCCACTAGGTTTAAGTTTAATTAAGCCTAAAAGTGTTTTATAGATAATGTCCCGATTCTATGTTATACTGTTCCTACATGTTGATTGACCTATCTTCGAGTATTTTTGATGCATCTTAGCCTGGATTGCAACTATGTTCTGTGTCTAAAGGCGTACCACATCCGAGGTCTCTAATAAACCGCCCTACCTTAATGACGGCCCTACTCACGGTTCGGGACGAAGGCATCCATGAAAGGTACCCTATGTCACTTCGGTATCATCTTGCTTGCCCTAGCCACCGGCATAATCGGACTCAGCTCGGCCTACCTAGACTACTCTAACAAGCAGGGTGTTCAGCAGGTTATTTTATCTAGCATGGCAGACACCAAATACTAATTGATGCCTGTTAAACTAAACAGGTTATGATTAGACCGTGGTTAGGAATTGTCTATAACCCTAACTTTAGTTTAAAAGAGCACATTAGACATGCAGACATAGTGAATATTTAGCAGGTGGCTATTTCCGGAAAAACATAACAACTTCAACATATAAACAAATATTCATAAGAATCGTAATCTGATATTCAAATTAATATTTAGATAAAACAACTCGTAAACATACAGAACCTCGTCTAGGGGACCCACTGTCATAAAGTAATCACCACTCTATGCAGGTCCAGCCGGCGCTGCAGCTCCTGTATGCTCCTGACTGCTCGATCCTACTCTGCTCGGCAGAGCTTTCGGAGAACGCTCCTCAGACCTAGTAGCAATTGCTTTACCTTACATCCCGGGCTTAAGCAAATTGCCCTAATCTGACTAAGAACATGCACCCTATCTCTCTCTTAGGATCTCCTAACAAAATCCCGGTATTCTATGAATACCAAAAATGAACCTATCTATCGAAGCCTAAGATCTGAGACTATTTCTCAGAATCTAAGAAAACGAAACACTAAAGAAAGAAAGAAAACTGAAACTGAAACCCGAGTGTCTCAGTGACTTTTGTACTCGAGAATTGTACACTGGAAGTCTCTAAATGACTCAGATCGAGTGGAGAGGAATGAATTCAACTACTGGAGGCCTGGGGTATTTATAGCAGCTTCCCGGAGTGAAAATTTCTGCAAAATACGATGTGGGACAGCTTCTGGCGGCTCAGGACGGGCGTCCCGGATTGGGACGCCCGTCCTGGTGGTTTGACTGGGTCGGGACGCCCGTCCCGAATTCGGGACGCCCGTCCCAGACCGTTGACCAAGTCAACATTTCCAAAAATTGCATTTTTGCCCCAAAATTTGTTGTTTTCATCCAATTTTGCTCCTGAAACTTCCAAAATCGAAATTTAATCAATATTATGTCAATTTGATTCAATTAAGATCAAATACATTCAAATATGGCCCTAATTTATGTCTAAAAACATGCTAAAAAGGGTATATGATTTGTGCATATCAAATAACCCACACTTAGCTTTTTGCTTGTCCTCAAGCAAAGTCTACCTGAAGTTAGTGATTTTAAATCATATGTGCAGTCACTTAAATTTTCCAGTCATGTTTTTACTCCAAAAGTTATTCAGACAATTCTTAACACAGGTCTGACTGGTTAGGTTGCTATGACAAGGTCTCAAATGTCTCTAGCAGATTGTTACAATCAAGCAGGAAACAACTTAACAACTAGGTTGAACTTTTTCTCAGTCACAAGGTCTTCCTGATGTGTAGTGTGTGTACTAGCCTAGACCAGATAGTCAACACAATAAACTCTCGTCTTAACTACTACCAGATAATATTTCGACCCGTCGCTAGACATACTAACAACAGACAACTTTCTGAGTTCTGAGCCTTGGTGATCAGATTTTTAATTATTTAGCATTTTATTGATTTTTTCTTTTATAGATCTTTCAGGGTATTTTGAGTCTGCTTAGAACACGTCAACTTCAACTACCCATGTAGCGAGTCCCACTCCGATGACTCCCAGATCTACACGACCTTAGGGCATCAGGCTTTACGTTCCCCGAAGGAGTGGTGCTCGAGTAGCGAAAGCCGCTGGCAAACTACCCTTATTTAATTTACTCTCTTTTGTTTCTTTTCACTTTTAGCTCAGAGTCTCATCTAGTCATTCTAATTGTCAATACATCCTCAACTGGTCTAATCTTATCTAGTTAAGTTTTGAAAAGGTAATTGGCTGAGGTCTCTAATCCACACTAAGTTGTGCTCATTTATCAGGAATTCCCTATTCCTAATCAATAAGTTCAAAATAGTCATCACATTGTCTCCTACTAACCATAACATTCTACCTACATATCATGGACATAAGCAACGTTTAACCAATCATACTGCATTTTGAAGTCTGAAAGAATGAAAAATTTTGAAAATTGTTTTTGGAAGGGTGTGAAAGTACGTGAAAACAAGCAAAATCATGCGAAAAATTTTCACTCTGCTACAGTGCACCGTGCACTGCTACCCCACACTTTAGTCTGGCACTGTCCTCAGTGTTCATGCATATCTAATTACCCCACACTTATTTGAAAATAAGAAATAAAACAGAAAATAGAAAAACTCTTAC